>OZ004342.1:32536962-33779204 GCA_963924445.1 Philereme transversata | reverse complement strand
TAGACTTGCGGGACACCGTTTTGATGATGTCCACGCAATCCAGCACCTGCTTGTTCAGGGACGTCGCAAGTTGGTCATCGACCTCCCCTGCCAAAAGACCAGCCATACGCGATGGGAGCGTCACTCTCCCTTTCCGTGTCCTTTCCATCGCTACCGACACCTCCTCGCTTGCGTCCAGGAAGAACTCCTCTTTTCTCGCCGCCTTTGCCCTCGCCGTGGCCACGAACTTCCCAGAACTAGTCGGGCGGCCGCTGCCTCTTCCTTTTGCAGATTTCGTCACTTTGGGTGACGACACGTCTCCTGTGACTGTTACGTCCGAATCCGAATCGGAGCAAAGGCTCGGGCTCGCTGAGCCAGGCCTCTTTCGCCAAAATCTGGCGGGATCCAAAGCGGGTCCAGTCGACACCATCACCATGCTCCTGTCAGATTCGGAATCCGACAGGCGCGATACCACCACTCTCAAGTCCTTCTTCATGCAGGGGTCGTTTGCTTCCACGCACACCTTCGGGGTGCACGCTTCCGCCTCATTGTCCTTATTCAGGCCAGGGTCAGCGGTGTCACCACACGCCTTCGGGGCGCATGCTTCCACCTCCATCACAACGTTGTCCATATCGCTTGCTAAATCAGTGTCCAGTGTTAGGGTTTTGCCAGAGTTGCGTTCACGGAGCCGGGCGGATTGCCTGGCTACGAAGCAGTTGCTGCCCCCCCCAGAGTACGAGGGGCAGCCCTCCACCTCGTTAGAAGTAGAGGGGTGGGATTCCCCCTTTCGGGGACCCACCTGGGGACCAAATTTACAACTGCTTGGTTCCATAGTTAGCTTCAATGCTCCACATCGTCGTCTCTTTTTTCAGGGGTGAGCTCCCCTATCAACACGCCCTAAAAAGGGCGCCTACACCCACACCGCCAATGAAGCAACAGTCCACTCAGCATCCCGCAAGGAAGCTGACCCATACAGCCGACTCGCAGAAACCAAGCGGAACGATGCCTCCCTCCTAAGAGACGGCTTCACCAGCCCGCCTCAACTTCATCCACTGCGCCCTCTGCTAATCAGAGGGACGCGCGGAGAAGCTCCCCCCCCCCCCCCCCCCCATCCTACCCCACCGACAGAGTGCCGGCGCCTGGTGGTTTCTGTTACGTCTATTTCTGATGGAAATAGACCAATAACGGGCAGCAACCGCGAGAAGGAACGACCCCACCAGACTTGCCTTGAGGATCTACACGACCTGCGCTCTCCCTCAAAGCCATTCGCCTCATTACTCGCTCCCAGAGCCGAGTAAAGAAGGCCTAGATTTATCCAATACAAGCGACCGAGGCTGCAAGCTAGGCATAGCAACTACTAATGGATAAACCCAGACCCGCCCAACCTAACCTAACCTAACCTAACCTAACCTAACCTAACCTAACCTAACCTAACCTAACCTTTTTTTTTTTTTTTTTTTTTGACGCTGGGAAAAATGCTTTATGCATACCCCCCCGTCGGGGGACGGAAGGGTTATGTGGGACTCCCGGCGGTGCTCCCCACCGGTATACCCACTAAACGACCCAGCGGCACTCCCGCATCGCCTATATGGAGGGGAACTGGGAATCCGGCACAGCCTTTCCATCCAGCCCCCCGCCGACGACCGCCCGCCTTTACGGCGAGCCCTTCACCCCCCTCCCCACCCTGGGAGAGGGGCCCGAGAATAACCGCGAGTGCTCGCGGTCATTCCCACCCGGCGGAAGTGGAGGATACGTGCAATGCGGGAGAAGACGCCCCCGCGCCTGTCTCCCGCTATCCTCCACCAGGAGGGGGAAGACGATTGTCGTGCAATCGCCTTCTCCGACCCGTTCGTCGCCTGCGGAGTGGCGCTGCGAGAGGGTCTTCCTCCCGCGCCCGCTCCGCCGCCTCCTTTTGCGAAATTACTTCCTCGCAAAAGGAGGCCACCGCAGCCCAGGACTCCTCGCTTCCCAGCATGGCTAAAACCACGCTGGGCAGCGAGAGGTCCTGCCCGACCACCGCCATCAATTGGCGGCGCGGCCCAGACCACGACGCACACACCTCCAGGGTGTGCTGCGCCGTGTCCACCGCCGCGCCACAATCGTGGCAGGCCGGGGTCTCCTCTCTTCCGATCCGGTGCAGGCACGATCCGAAGACGCCATGCCCGGATAGCACCTGCACCAGACGGAAAGAAAGGAAACCGTGGGACCGCCCGAGCCAGTCCTTCAGGACTGGCCCGAGCGCGTCCAACGTTCTGCGGCCAAAGGCTGCGGTGGCGAGGGCCTCCATCCAATGTTGGACGGTTGCGTCCCTCGCCTCTCTGCGGACGGCCTCCCGCTCTTCTGGGGCAGGGCACTCCCCGAGCGCCCTGCGCCCCGCCGTCCACTCGTACACTCTGGCGAGCACCCCCGCCTCGAGTTCCCAAGGCGGGGTGCCGGCCAGAGCGCACGCTGCCGCAAAGCCCACCGAGCGGTAGGCTCTCGCCACCCGCAGTGCAATGGCCCTTTGGGGCCTGCGGATGGCGGTCGCATTCTCCCTCCTGTGGAGGGAGTCCGCCCAGATGGGGGCCCCGTAAAGGGCCATGCTCTTCAAGATGCCGGCATACAAATGCCGGCATCTCGCCTTCGGCCCTCCCAGGTTTGGGAGGAGCCACGAGAGGGCGTTCGCCGCCTTCAGCAGGCGCGCTGACAACCCGCTGAAGTGCGGGCCGAAGCGCCACCTGCTGTCCAGGGTGAGGCCCAGATATTTCATCTGGGTCCTCACCCCGATCCTGACGCCCTCCACGACGATGTGGGCGTCAGGAGGGATGCGCTGCCGAGGCCCGTGGAAGAACACGGCCTCGGTCTTGTGCAGCGCAACCCCCAACCCGAGGCGGCGGATCCTTCCCGCGACCAAGGATCCGCCAGCCGAGGCCAAACTGGCCGCCTCCCTAAAATCCCTCCCCCGGGCAGTGAGGAGAGTGTCATCCGCGTAGCAGATGACACTCGTGCCCGGGAGGAGGGATCCCCGCAGGAGCCAGTCGAAGCCGATGTTCCACAGGAGTGGTCCTAGGACCGACCCCTGTGGAACACCAGACTCCGCGCCGTACCTTCGGACTTGGCCAGCCTTGTCTACGAGGAGGACCGCTCGGTCCTCCAAGTAGCTGGCCAAGAGGGCCCGCAAGTATGAAGGCACTCCGTGGTACCGGAGTGCCTCCAAGATCGTGGAGTGGGGGACGGAATTGAACGCGTTGGCTATGTCAAATGACACAGCTAACACTCCGTCCCCAGACTCCACGGCCTCCCTCACCTGGCCCTTCAGCCGGGCCAGCGCGTCCACTGTCGAACGTCCAACTCGGAAACCGAATTGGGCGTCCGATAGGTTCGGCCCAACCCCCCGCAGGAGGCCATTCAGCCGACCGGCGACGATCCCCTCGAACAGTTTACCGACCTCATCGAGCAGAACGATGGGTCGGTATGCCGAGGGGGAGTCTGCCGGTCGTCCCTCCTTATGGAGGAGGCACAGTTGCCCCTCCTTCCAGGTTTTCGGGAACCTCCCAGCCGTGAAACACGCGCTGAAGAGGTCCCGGAACCTGTCCGCCATTTGGGTGGCCGCAATGGCCACCACCCTTGCGGGGACGCCGTCCGGCCCGGGGGCGGTTTTCTTGGCGCGGAGGCGAAGCGTTGCCGCGCCAAACTCCGCCCCCGTGACCGGAGGGACCTCCTCCGCCGGCGGAGCCGCCTCCCGCGGGGGGTCCATCACTGGAGGGGTGAAGTTGGTCCTTGTTGGAAACAAGGACCGAACCACCCCATCCAGCAACGCCGGCTCGAGGGTCTCTGCTAGCGGGGGACCGAAGGGGCGCAGTTTATTCCGCGCCGCCTTATACGGTCTCCCGTACGGGTCTCTGTCGAGACCCTCTAGCATTTCGGCCCTCGCCGCGTCGTCGGCGGCGAACATGGCCGTCTTGAGGACCTTCTTTGCCTCTACGTACGAGGCGTAGAGAAGGTCCTCGTTCGACGCGTCCCGCACGCTCCGCCGTCGACTCCGCGTGTAGGCCCTCCTGGCCACCACGCAGGCGGCCCGGAGCCCCGCCAGCTCCTCCGACCACCAATAGACGGCGCGTCGGGGAGGTGGGCGGCGAGACCGAGGCATGCTGGAGTTGCACACCTCGGTCAGGGATTCCCGCAGTCGGACCGCCGAGGCGTCGACGTCCAGGACATTGACAGGAGGCGTGAGCCAGTCCTGGACGAACGCCGCCTCCTTGGCCGCCCCTCGGTCCAGGTGGATCTGAGCCCACCGTGGAAAGGGGGACTGGCCCGAGCGGGCCATCCCCCGGGGGCTCTGGGTGGAGACGATGTCGAACCGCACGTATCGGTGGTCCGACAAGGTCTCCACCGTTTCCACCCGCCAGCCGACGACGCGGGCGGCAAGTGCGGGGGTGGCGAACGACACGTCCACCACCGTCCCTCCCCGTTGCCGCACACACGTGTGGGCCGTCCCTCTATTTAGGAGGGACACGCCCGACGAGGCCGCCCAAAATTCGACGGCCCGCCCGCGGACGTTGCAAGAGGCGGCCCGGTTGCCCCAGGCCGCCGACTTGGCGTTCAGGTCGCCCAATACGGCGACCTGGCGCGGCGCCGCCCTACCGATTACTGCGGTCAGGACTTCGAGAAAATCCTCGAAGTCCTGTAAAGGGCGGTTAGGGGAGAAATAGACCCCCACCAGGGCTATTTCTCCCCACGCGGCGGCCACGTATCCCGGTCCCCTCTCTAAGAGCGAGAGGGGAGGGGAGTCCGTGGAAGACCGCGACACCAGCGCCACCGAGCCGTCCCGATCACCCAGCCAACGGCCAGGGACAGAGTACGGCTCGGCGACCACCGCAACGTCTACTAACCACTCAGCCAGGGCCTGCATCAGCAGGTCCTGGGCTGCTTTACAGTGGTTAGTATTCGCCTGTAGGATGCGATGTCCGGACCTATCCATCATTCGGCCATCGCACCCCCCTCGTCGGCCACCGAGGTCCCAGCCTCAGGGACGACGGTGGTAGCGGCAGGCTGGGACGGCGCCTGCGCTTTGCCCTTCTTTGGGGGAGGATTGCAGTTCCTCCCCCTCATCACGTGGTCCGCCGGGCGGCCACTGGCGGCGCACACCGCGCAGTGCGGCTTGGCGGCCGTGCAGGAGGCGGACATGTGCCCCTCCTTACCGCAGCGGTAACAGGCGTCCGACCTGTCCACCTTGGACGGACAGAGGGCCCGTGTGTGGCCGATTCCGAAGCACTTGTAGCAGCGCAAAGGCTGCTCACCAAGTGCTCGGACCACACACGACCCAAACCCGACGGCAAGCCGTCCCTTGGCAAGGACGGCCTTAGCTGCGGTGACCGGGCACTCCAGGCGGATTGTGCCCATGCCGCCGCGGCCGGGCCTGATAGCCCGACCCTGTACCGCTGCGGTGTTGCAGCCCCCTATTGCTGCGAGCGCCGCCACGACCTCCTCTTTGGTGACCGAATCGTCAAGATTGGTCACCTCGAGGGCCGCCGACTTGACGGGCCTTACCACCTTGGCCGCGTCCGCGATGACCTCTTGCAACTTCGTTGCGAAGAGGTCAGCGTTGGTGCCGCCCTGGGCCCCCGGGAACTCGAAAATACGAGCCCCGGCTTGGGTCTGGCGGCACGTGATGGCGCCGATTCCCAACTTGGTGGGATCGGCGTTGGTACGAGCCCGTTTCAGCACGGACTCGTACGTCTCACCACGCTCTGCGGCCTCCGCGGTGAGCGTCACCACAACGGCCGCGGTTTTGGGAGAAACTAAGGTTTTTCTCCCACCGGCAGAGGCCCTTTTAGCTGCCGGGGCAGCGGTGGCGGGCTTAGGGGCCGACTTTTGCCCCTTCCCCTTCCCCTTCCCCTTGCCGGTCGTCTGGGACGGGCAGGGAGGGGAGATGTTGGCTGGGGAGGCAGGGGCGGCGGCCGCTCTCGCCTTCTTGGCCTTGCCCTTCCCCTTTTTGACCACCTTCGTCCACGGCTGGGTGGACGGGGTGGTGGAAGGGAGAAGGGCGTCCTCCCTTTGGGAGGATGGCCCAGGCTCGCACGGCCTCTTGTCCGCCGCGAGGGGCGGTCGGAGGCGCTTTTCGGGCAAGAGCCTGTCCTCGATGCCAGCGAGGCAGGCTCTCGTAAATGCCCTTTCCTCCATCACAACCTTGCGGATGACATCCTCAAGGTTGGAAGAGGAGGAAGGGCCCTCCACCGCAGGTCTCGGCTCAGCTTGGGTTGGCTGGGCCGTGACCTCAGCCAGCTTCTTATGCAGCTGGCTGACCTCCGACTGCAGGCGATCTATCTTCGCCTGCAGTTGCCGCGTCTCGTCGGTGGCTGTGCGTTGCACGAGCTCCCGGACGATGCCACCCATGCTGGCGGCCCTGCATTTAAGGGACTTCTGGAAAGTCCCTTTTAGATTGGAGGACTTAGAGGCGACCACCCTGATCTCCTCTTCGTCCTCCTGCGCCATGCGCTCCAGCTCGGCCAGCGAGTGGTCCGCGTATAAGACGCTAGACGCACCGTACCCGGACTTAGCCCGGGCGGCCTGCGCCTGCATCTCCTTCGCGGCGACCCTCTCTTCCAGGTCTTCCTGGAGCTGGGCCCTTCGTGCGAGGTCCAACTGACGTTGGGCGTCCGCCAGACCCACGTCGTGGGTGTCCGCCACAGTGGAAGGCTTTTTGGCCTTCGCCTTCTTTTTTGGCTTAGCACTCCTCGTGGAGTCCGAGGAGCCTTCGCCGCCGTCCTTCAGGAAGGATCGCTTCCGCTTTTGTAAGCGACTTTCGGCTTCCATCGCCGAACTTCCGTCCGACTCTGGAACGAGCGACTCGTTGTCGGAGTCCGACAACACGTCGACCGACAGTCTGCGGAACATGCTACCCGGTGATGGGCGGCAAACCTCCGACGCCATACTGGCATCGCCGGCGTGGCCCTGAGAAGGGCCTTTGGTTTGGCCCTGAGAAGGGCCTTTGGTTTGGCCCTGAGAAGGGCCTTCTGGTTGGCCCTGAGAAGGGCCTTCTGGTTGGCCCTGAGAAGGGCCTTTTGGTTGGCCCTGAGAAGGGCCTTTTGGTTGGCCCTGAGAAGGGCCTTTTGGTTGGCCCTGATAAGGGCCTTTTAAGAACCGCCCGGAGGCGTCCCGCGATGGTAGCTTTGGCATAGCCGCCGCAAGTGTTGAAGAGTCCGCAAAAAAGTCTTCAACGCACAGTGCACTTTCGCCGATCACTGGCCTGCCACTCCGTTACGGTGACAGGACCAGGTCGTTGCCCGGGGAACGCTACGTGGAAGCAAGCACTGTGGGGGGTCCCCCAACCTAACCTAACCTAACCTAACCTAACCTAACCTAACCTAACCGAGTACCGCTCCGACCGCACTCGAGAGCACCACGAAAATAAGGTGGTCCGCACGGAAAAATTCGTAAAAAATATAAAATTTTGTCTTTTGCTAGCTTGTGATATACCAAAAGAAGCGCAAAGCGACGGCGCACACAACAGTGTTATCGGTGTCGTGCTAAGTGAAGTGTGTTAAAAGTTATCTCAAAAACAGTGATTTTTTGTGAAAAATAAAACTTTAAAAGTGGATTTTCTCAAAATCTACAGCGACGACCTACAGTTTTTTAACTGCAGTTTGGAGGGCCTCAAAGAGCTCTACACGTTGGACTGCACTCCCGATTTTTTCCGTGCACCCGCGCGGAAAAAACACAAAAACAATAAAAACCACGTGGCCACGAGGTCAGTGACCCGAGGCCGCTGGACAAAGTTTGACAGCGGATACGCCAGGACACCAGCGTGACGAGTACGCAGCCGTTTAAAAATTTGAAAAAAGTTGAAATTTGAACATTTTAAAGACAATTTTAAAAAACGAGCCTTTTGAAAAATTTTAAAAAGTCGATTTTCTCAAAATCTACAGCGACGACCTACAGTTTTTTAACTACAGTTTGGAGGGCCTCAAAGAGCTCTACACGTTGGACTGCACTCCCGATTTTTTCCGTGCACCCGCGCGGAAAAAACACAAAAACAATAAAAACCACGTGGCCACGAGGTCAGTGACCCGAGGCCGCTGGACAAAGTTTGACAGCGGATACGCCAGGACACCAGCGTGACGAGTACGCAGCCTTTTAAAAATTTGAAAAAAGTTAATATTTGAACAATTTATAGACAATTTTAAAAAACGAGCCTTCTGAAAAATTTATAACCTGAAAAGTAAAGTGTAAGGTAGTATTATTATTGTATTATACAACTAGTTATTAGGTTTTCTTTACTTGTTCTTAATTTTAGATTTTTCCGATAAGTAGTTTCGGAAATATAACCTGTAAACTGTAAGTTGAACCCAGGAATATCCTCGGACAACTTTTATTATACTTAGTTTATACCCTTAAGGCTCTTTCAATAGTATTTAATTACATTACGTTACTTTGTCCTCTCACTTATTATTTACGTTTTGTTGCGACTAAATTTATAAAAAATTTTTAAATTCTTACATATAGATATAGTATAAATTGACAAATTTCCTCTAAAGATTAAAATAGTCTATGATAGCTTATACAACTTTTACAAACCTTTTAACTCGAGACAACCTACTCGTACGTGCAGCCTCACTGACGAACCTGAAACAAAAAAGTAGGGGAAGTCGACAAAAACCCTCAGACTACAGAAACAAATACTAGTTAATACAGCCAAAATGCTTGGGATTCGAACCCCTGTAAAACGAAAACCTGAAGAGGAAGTCCCACGAGACCAAAAAGAAAAGACAAAGATGAGCCCGACTCCCGTTGCCCACACCAGCAAGACGACGAGCACGAGCGTTAGGCGGAGTTTAGGAGAGTGGGAGACTGTAAAGTCCAAATCCCCCACTCCATCGCAGAAAACCAAACCGGACGAGGAATCCCTAAAGCAAAAGCCGAAGGCAACTCCCTCGAGGGTCGAACCAAGATTGGAAACCCGGAGATTGTCAACGGAGGCGATGGGAAACCCCCCGAAATTGAATAATACGTCTGAAAAGAAAAGCGGAAAATATACCGACCGGTTGGCAGAGGCCAAAGCATGCTTAGATATGGGAATAGAGCACCTAAACAGCGCCCGTAATATAAAAACGGAGATCAAAAAAGAGGTTACAAACGCCCTGAATCGTTTGTATCTACTGGTGAAGGAAGGGGCAAGCGGGAAAGGACCGATCAGCGATCAAAACACACCGGCAAGGGCAGAAAAACAGGAAAAGCAGAAAGAAGAAACTGAGCTTCTTATGAAGCTCGAAGCACATACGAGACTTCTTGAAGAAAACAACAGAAAGATGGAAACACTAAAGGAAAGCCTGGAGAAACAGGAAGAAATACAACAAAGACAGTCGTACGCGAGTGTCGCAGCGGCGTTCCCTAGGAGGCCAGAACAGACCGCGCTGCACTCCGTCGTCGTCTCTGCTGTAGACGAAAAGAAAACCGGGGAAGAAGTCTTGGATACAATAAGAAAGGTGGTAAACGCCAAAGAAAGTGGGATAGCAGTAGAAAGAATAAGGAAAGCAAAAGATCGCAAAATCATTGTAGGGTGCAGAACAGACGAAGAAAGACAGAAGGTCAAGGAAAGGCTAAAGAGCGCCAAGGAACTGAACGTAGAGGAGGTAAAAAACAAGGACCCGCTTGTGATCCTCAGAGACGTCCTCAAATATAATACAGACGCAGAGGTCCTTGACGCTCTAAAAAATCAAAATAAGGGAGTGTTCGGAGAACTTAGAGACCCAAAGATGGAGATAGCTTTTAAAAAACGCACCAGAAACCCCCACACACACCACATTATAGTGAGGGTCTCCCCCGCAGTGTGGCAGCGCTTGGTTGAAGCAAGATCCGTCCAGATAGACCTCCAGAGAGTGAGAGTGGCAGACCAATCGCCACTCGTGCAATGCTCCCTCTGTCTGGGGTACGGTCATGGAAGACGGTTCTGTAAAGAGACAGTGGAGAAGTGCTGTCACTGTGGGGGAGCCCACATGAAGTCCGAGTGTGCAGACTGGCTTGCAGACGTCACCCCCTCATGCACAAATTGCAATCAAGCGAAACTGGATAGAGTGGATCACAACGCCTTCAGTGACGAATGTCCCATCCGCAGAAAGTGGGAGGCCTTAGCCCGGGCCACAATAGCGTATTGCTGAAGGCGCCCCGGGCTCAAACGTTCCCCAAAAAGGAGTAAAAGCATACTTGGTAGCACAAGCCAATTTACAACGCATGGCCTTAGCAACCAATGAAATAATGCTCGAGGCGGCCAATAAAAAGATCGCAGTAGCTCTCCTTCAGGAGCCATATATCGGAGGAATAGGCAGAATGAAGGATTACGGGAGCACCAGAATCTTCCAGAACACAAATCAACGGGATGGCGTAATTAAAGCGGCAATCGCCGTTTTTGACTCCGATATTGACGCCATACCCTGCCCGGAGTTTACAACAAATAACATCGTTGTTGTAAAGCTCCGGACTAGTGCCTGGGAGATTGTGGTGGTCTCTTTTTACTTCGAGCCAACGCCGGAGCCAATTGAGCCATACCTCGAGCATTTAAAGAAGATAAAAACGCAAATGGGAAACGCAAAAATCCTGATAGGAGGCGACTCAAATGCGAAAAACTCCTGGTGGGGAAAAAAGTTGATAGTAGGGGTGAAGACATGGCCGGGACACTCGAAGAGATGGATCTGCAAGTGCTGAACGAGGGGGACATTCCAACTTTCTACACAATCAGGGGAAATAAAACGTACACCAGCTTTGTGGACATAACGGCCTGCGCGACAGGGCTTCTCGACCTGATTGAGGACTGGAAAGTGGTGGAAGGCATGATAAGCTCCGACCACAACGTGCTGACCTTCAGCATAAGAATGCTTAAGGCAAAAGGCACACAAATAAGTAGGACTACTAGGAAATTTAATAGTAAAAAAGCAGATTGGAGCCAGTTTCATGAGGAACTGGCCCAATTACTTGAGACAAATCAAATTAATAGTAACAAAGTCGCAAATATATCAGATAAAGAAAATTTAGAGGAAGTCTTAAAACAATACACACATGCCATAACACAGTCTTGCAATCTTAGCATCCCAAAAAAGAAGGAAAACAGCATACTCACCTTACCATGGTGGTCGGAGAAGCTCGCCGAGCTCAAGCGGAAGGTCAGGACGATGAAGCGACGAATCCGTTGTGCAGCGCCAGTCCGAAAGCAGAAGGTGATTGAAGAGTACCTGAAAACAAAAGAAGAGTATGAACAGGAAGCCAAGAAGGCACAGATAGAGAGTTGGAAGGACTTCTGCAGTAAGCAAGATAGAGAAGGAGTGTGGGAGGGGATATACAGGGTAATCGGCAGGACGAAGAAGCGGCAACAAGACCAGCCCTTGGTGACCGCCGGAAAAGTTTTGGACGGACAGGAGTCTGCAAAGCTGTTAGCGGAGACCTTTTACCCCGAAGACTTGGAAAAGGACGACACCACTAGCCACAGCCATATTAGGGAAGCAGCTAAAAAAGTAAACGAGTGGGTCCATGATGAAAACCATGACCCACCGTTTACCTGCGAGGAGCTGAGACTTGCGGTTGGAGGCCTAAATCCAAAGAAGGCCCCGGGGGATGACGGATTAACAGCTGACATCTGCGGTAAGGCCATACACCACGACCTAGAGCTCTTCCTTGCGCTCTGTAACAAATGCCTCTCCCTATGTCATTTCCCCGAAATGTGGAAGGAAGCCACTGTGGTGGTCCTACGGAAGCCTGGAAAGGACGATTACACAAATCCAAAGTCCTTCAGGCCCATAGGGTTGTTACCAGTTATGGGCAAAATCCTGGAAAAAATGATCGTTGGACGGCTCAAATGGCACCTCGTTCCAAAAATCAGCCCCCATCAGTATGGGTTCATGCCCCAAAGAAGCACCGAAGACTCCCTCTATGACCTAATGCAATATACACGCAAAAAACTTGACTTGAAGAAACTTATAGTCATGATATCATTGGACATAGAGGGAGCCTTCGACAACGCGTGGTGGCCAGCAATTAAGCTGAGGCTGGCTGAAGCAGGGTGCCCCGTGAACTTGAGAAGGGTGATCGATAGTTACCTAGAAGACAGAAGGGTCAAATTGCGATACCTTGGACACGAGTATCAGAAGCGCACGAGTAAAGGCTGTGTCCAGGGATCTATTGGTGGGCCAATCCTCTGGAACCTCCTTCTGGATCCCCTTCTAAAGGGCCTGGAACAGAGAGGGGATTATGTACAGGCCTTCGCCGACGACGTGGTTTTGATGTTTGATGGGGACACATCTCTGGAGGTGCAGGGGCGGGCCAATGCTGCCCTCGCCTACGTTCGGGAGTGGGGCATCAGTAATAAACTCAAATTTGCGCCGCACAAAACGTGCGCGATGATAATAACTCGCAGAATGAAATATGATGTACCACTCCTGAGCATGGGGGGGGTCAGAATTGATATTTCAGATGAAATAAAGATCCTGGGGCTCACAATTGACAACAAGCTTACTTTTAACAAACATACTGCAAACACCTGCACTAAAGCACTTAATTTCTACAAGCAGTTGTCAAGAGCGGCCAGGGTAAACTGGGGACTGCACCCGGAGGTGATCCGCATCATATACACGGCCACTGTCGAGCCTGTCATGACCTACGCGGCCAGCGTCTGGGCGCCGGCAACAAAAAAGTTAAAGGTGCGGAAACAACTAAACGCCGTACAGCGCGTATTTGCCCAGAAACTAACCAGAGCCTACCGAACAGTGTCTCTCAACTCGGCTTTATTACTGGCCGGGATACTGCCCCTGGATTTGAGAATCCAGGAGGCGGCAGCTCTATATGAGGCTAAGCGTGGAGTCCCCCAGCTGATGTTGGGAGACAGAGAAGTAGAGCGCAGAGTGGCATATGACATGACCCCACACCCGGCAAAGCATATGAGCCTGGAGATTGTTCGCTTGATGGACCAACAGGATGTTGAGCAGTACAACACTCAAGCAGTACGCATATTTACTGATGGCAGTAAGATTGAGGGGAAGGTCGGCGCAGCGCTATCCTTATGGAACGGAGAAGCGGAGACCAAGAACCTCAAACTCAAACTGCCATCGTACTGCACGGTCTATCAGGCGGAGCTCTACGCCATATGCAGAGCCACGCGGGAGATTGTAAAGCGCAGGGAGGTAAGCTTCGGTATATACAGTGACTCGCGATCAGCGCTGGAAACAGTGATCAACAACTGCTCCACTCACCCCTTAGCATTAGAAACTCGTGCAAACGTCAAAACTATCGTACTCCAGGGCAAGGAAATATCCTTGTTCTGGATCAAAGCTCACGCCGGGATGAGTGGAAATGAAAGAGCCGACGACTTGGCAAAAAGCGCGGCACTTTATCTAAAAACAAAACCAGCGTACGATGCGTGTCCGGTCTCATACGTCAAGCGACAGATCCGTAAGGACTCGCTCGACGTATGGAACCGGAGGTATAAGTCGGAGGACAAAGGCGCGGTTACAAAACTGTTCTTTCCGGACGCGGTGGCGGCAAATAGGATAGTCAGAAAAATTGAATTATCAAATGTGCTCACACAAATATTCACAGGGCACGGTGGCTTCTCAGAATACCTAACTCGGTTTAAGTGTAAGGAGAACCCATCGTGCACCTGTGATCCAGACATAGAGGAAACAGTTGGACATATCCTGTTCGACTGTCCAGTCTTTGGTCGCCGTAGATATGAAGCCGAAAACGTAATAGACTATAATATAAATGTTAGTAATGTAAGTAATATTATACAGGATGAGTACATTAGACCTGTATTCTTAAAATATTGTACAGACATAGCAAGCATAGTGATTAAAAGAAATAAATAGTTAGATAAGAATATGATTTATATATATTATAAAATATATATAAAATGCATATAATATAAATTAGTAAAATAAGTTAATGGATATTATGTACAACAAAAATTAAATATAGGATTAGTATAAAACATATGTAATAAAATAGAATAGTATAAAACTGTAGACAAATAATTGTTAAAAATAAGTATAGAAAATAAGCAAAATGTAAACTTTAATCTTGGCTTTTGTACAATCTTTTGTGTCCTGTCAAATATCTAGTAATTATGTAAACCGTATATATTTAAGAACTAGTGGAACCCAATTTGGGGAAGTCATTAAATAGATAATGATAAGTATAAAATGTAACCTTTAAATATAATAGATATAAATTAGCCTTAAAAATAGCATGTACGCCCAATGGCATGAGGGCAGCGAATAAAAACATCTTGAGTTTTATTAAAGTCTCTGACCACCCACGTCAGAGGGGATAGTCTACACCTAGTGCCATTTCGAGATGGTGGTACGGGTAGGAAAAAAAAAAAAAAAAAAAAAAAAAAACCTAACCTAACCTAACCTAACCTAACCTTTTTTTTTTTTTTTTTTTTTGACGCTGGGAAAAATGCTTTATGCATACCCCCCCGTCGGGGGACGGAAGGGTTATGTGGGACTCCCGGCGGTGCTCCCCACCGGTATACCCACTAAACGACCCAGCGGCACTCCCGCATCGCCTATATGGAGGGGAACTGGGAATCCGGCACAGCCTTTCCATCCAGCCCCCCGCCGACGACCGCCCGCCTTTACGGCGAGCCCTTCACCCCCCTCCCCACCCTGGGAGAGGGGCCCGAGAATAACCGCGAGTGCTCGCGGTCATTCCCACCCGGCGGAAGTGGAGGATACGTGCAATGCGGGAGAAGACGCCCCCGCGCCTGTCTCCCGCTATCCTCCACCAGGAGGGGGAAGACGATTGTCGTGCAATCGCCTTCTCCGACCCGTTCGTCGCCTGCGGAGTGGCGCTGCGAGAGGGTCTTCCTCCCGCGCCCGCTCCGCCGCCTCCTTTTGCAAAATTACTTCCTCGCAAAAGGAGGCCACCGCAGCCCAGGACTCCTCGCTTCCCAGCATGGCTAAAACCACGCTGGGCAGCGAGAGGTCCTGCCCGACCACCGCCATCAATTGGCGGCGCGGCCCAGACCACGACGCACACACCTCCAGGGTGTGCTGCGCCGTGTCCACCGCCGCGCCACAATCGTGGCAGGCCGGGGTCTCCTCTCTTCCGATCCGGTGCAGGCACGATCCGAAGACGCCATGCCCGGACAGCACCTGCACCAGACGGAAAGAAAGGAAACCGTGGGACCGCCCGAGCCAGTCCTGCAGGACTGGCCCGAGCGCGTCCAACGTTCTGCGGCCGAAGGCTGCGGTGGCGAGGGCCTCCGTCCAATGTTGGACGGTTGCGTCCCTCGCCTCTCTGCGGACGGCCTCCCGCTCTTCTGGGGCAGGGCACTCCCCGAGCGCCCTGCGCCCCGCCGTCCACTCGTACACTCTGGCGAGCACCCCCGCCTCGAGTTCCCAAGGCGGGGTGCCGGCCAGAGCGCACGCTGCCGCAAAGCCCACCGAGCGGTAGGCTCTCGCCACCCGCAGTGCAATGGCCCTTTGGGGCCTGCGGATGGCGGTCGCATTCTCCCTCCTGTGGGGGGAGTCTGCCCAGATGGGGGCCCCGTAAAGGGCCATGCTCTTCAAGATGCCGGCATACAAATGCCGGCATCTCGCCTTCGGCCCTCCCAGGTTTGGGAGGAGCCACGAGAGGGCGTTCGCCGCCTTCAGCAGGCGCGCTGACAACCCGCTGAAGTGCGGGCCGAAGCGCCACCTGCTGTCCAGGGTGAGGCCCAGATATTTCATCTGGGTCCTCACCCCGATCCTGACGCCCTCCACGACGATGTGGGCGTCAGGAGGGATGCGCTGCCGAGGCCCGTGGAAGAACACGGCCTCGGTCTTGTGCAGCGCAACCCCCAACCCGAGGCGGCGGATCCTTCCCGCGACCAAGGATCCGCCAGCCGAGGCCAAACTGGCCGCCTCCCTAAAATCCCTCCCCCGGGCAGTGAGGAGAGTGTCATCCGCGTAGCAGATGACACTCGTGCCCGGGAGGAGGGATCCCCGCAGGAGCCAGTCGAAGCCGATGTTCCACAGGAGTGGTCCTAGGACCGACCCCTGTGGAACACCTGACTCCGCGCCGTACCTCCGGACTTGGCCAGCCTTGTCTACGAGGAGGACCGCTCGGTCCTCCAAGTAGCTGGCCAAGAGGGCCCGCAAGTATGAAGGCACTCCGTGGTACCGGAGTGCCTCCAAGATCGTGGAGTGGGGGACGGAATTGAACGCGTTGGCTATGTCAAATGACACAGCCAACACTCCGTCCCCAGACTCCACGGCCTCCCTCACCTGGCCCTTCAGCCGGGCCAGCGCGTCCACTGTCGAACGCCCAACTCGGAAACCGAATTGGGCGTCCGACAGGTTCGGCCCAACCCCCCGCAGGAGGCCATTCAGCCGACCGGCGACGATCCCCTCGAACAGTTTACCGACCTCATCGAGCAGAACGATGGGTCGGTATGCCGAGGGGGAGTCTGCCGGTCGTCCCTCCTTATGGAGGAGGCACAGTTGCCCCTCCTTCCAGGTTTTCGGGAACCTCCCAGCCGTGAAACACGCGCTGAAGAGGTCCCGGAACCTGTCCGCCATTTGGGTGGCCGCAATGGCCACCACCCTTGCGGGGACGCCGTCCGGCCCGGGGGCGGTTTTCTTGGCGCGGAGGCGAAGCGTTGCCGCGCCAAACTCCGCTTCCGTGACCGGAGGGACCTCCTCCGCCGGCGGAGCCGCCTCCCGCGGGGGGTCCATCACTGGAGGGGTGAAGTTGGTCCTTGTTGGAAACAAGGACCGAACCACCCCATCCAGCAACGCCGGCTCGAGAACCTAACCTAACCTTTTTTTTTTTTTTATTTACGTGGGGAAATCCTCATGGATACCACCCGGCGCGGGGGCGCCGGAATGGTTATGCCGGACTCTTACCGGCTAAAACCACCACGGTGAGCAATCATTCCGCCCAGGTGGGGCAAGATGGGGTCGCGCTAGCATTCACCACCCTGCCCCGGCGGTCGGCCCAGTTGCGAGCAACCAGGCCCCGGCATAGAGGGGGGCGGTCTTTCTCACAAAGACCCCCCCTCAAGACGACGAGTGAGGTCGTGCAAGCCAGCTGTGAGTCCCCCGACTCGCAGCCAGTGACCCCACTTATGAAGGGGGAGAGAGGAGGCGAGCAAACCGCCTCCTCCTTGCTCCCGTTCGTCTGCGCCGGAGCGGGTCCGAAGAGGCGTTGTCCTCCCTGGCCCGCTCCGCGGTCTCCTTCTGCGTCATCACCTCTTCGCAGAAAGAGACCATCAACCTAACCTAACCTAACCTAACCTAACCTAACCTTTTTTTTTTTTTTTTTTTTTGACCAGGTGTAAAATGCTTTATGCATACCCTCCGAACATGGGAGTGTCGGAGGGTTATGTGGGACTCTCCGCCAATAAGGGCGGCATACCCACTAAAAGCACCCGGACGTGCCCTCTCTCCGGTTTTGTTGGACACCGTGGAACCCGCAAAAGCATAGTCCACGAAACCTAACCTAACCTAACCTAACCTAACCTAACCTAACCTAACCTAACCTAACCTAACCTAACCTAACCTAACCTAACCTAACCTAACCTAACCTAACCTAACCTAACCTAACCTAACCTAACCTAACCTAACCTAACCTTTTTTTTTCATTTTTTTGACAAAAAAATCATTAAAAATAGAAAAAAGTGGAATTTAGTGACGTGCGATATAACAAAATTTGCGCCAGGTGAAGGCGCACACAGTGTTGAAAACAAAAATTTGAAAAGTGCTGTGAGAAAAAAGTTATACTAGGAAAAGTGAAAAATTTGGAAATTCCGAAACTTAAAATAAATCCGCTGCACGTTTTTGTGCGGTGACCCCTGGTTTTTACACTGCCCAAAGAAGCGCCTCGTGGGCTTCCACACGTCGGACCTTTTTCCGGATTTTTCCGTGCAGGCGCACGGAAGTTAATCCGGAAAAACCGAAAACCACGTGGCCACGAGGTCAGTGACCGGAGCAGTTGGACAAGATCTGACGACGGGGCCAACTGGATACCACCGCACTGAAGCAGGGGGTTTTTCCGGATTTCGAAAAAGTGGAGTTTTCGTCAAGCTAGAGACTTTTTAAGAAATCGAACATTTTCGAAATCAGTTTCCTCGGAAAAGTGAGCGGTGACCCTTGTTTTTGACACTGCCCGGAGGAGCACCTCGTGGGCCTCTACACGTTGGAGTTTTTTCCGGATTTTTCCGAGCAGGCGCAGGGAAGTTAATCCGGAAAAACCCAAAACCACGTGGCCACGAGGTCTGGACCCAGGGCCTCCAGGTCAAATTGGAGAACGGGAACACCAGGACCTTGCAGCACAGAGCCCGGAGGCACCGAAAATTTTTTTGAAAAGTCACGTTTATGGACATTTTTAGTTATTTTAAGAAATCACATAGTTAAAAATTTAAATAACTCGGAAAAGAGATCTTTTAGGGGTGTTTTTTTTTTAAATCACCATAGGGTTGGAAATAGGGTCCTCCACATACTCTCAAAATTTGAAAATTTTCTGTTGGATAGTTTTTGTAAAAACCTGTGTTGACCCTTTGACCTACATTCGAGGTACCTTGAAATTAAAAGTAGGTAAAAACTTCAAAAGGCAATCTGTGGTATATTTTATTTATAGGAAATTGGCATATTTAAATTATTGGGAAAAATAAAATTTGGACAAAATTTTGACTTTTTAAAATTATTTTATTCGAAATTAATTACTTTTAAAAGTGCGAGAGGTGATAAAAATCTTGTGACAAAGCCAAAGTATCAAGGCCATTGACATCCCTCTCCCTCTAAATTCTCATATTTTTAGGCATAATAGTTTCTGAGATATACCGATTGACCTACTGACCTACATTCAGGGAACCTCGAATGGGGAAAAACTAGGTCAGCAAGAGGAACGAGGACCGGTTATTTCTAAGAAATTTCATTGGAACACTTCATTGGATTGGATTTTTAGTATTATACTTATAGTTTTAAGACTTTTACACAATTGAGTAAAAAATTTTTTGTATATAATCAAGTAGTGTTACCTTTTCGGAACGTGTTGGACAGGTCGGGTTGGGCTAATATTATACTTTATTTTACTTAGTTGTAGGACACACTTAAATTTTTATTTAAAAATTTTTATTTTTACTTCTATTTTATAATTTCATTGTGTTCTTATTTTGTATTGTATATAATTGTATCTCATTGAACGTATCCGACGCCTTTTACACGTCGCATACTTTTATTCATATTGACGTCCCTTAAGCTAGAGTAAAGCGAGCCAACACCATGTTCGGAATCAGGACTCCTGTCAGTAAGCCGGCGATGGAAAACTCTCCTCCTAAAAAGGCCGAAGAGAAGGCAGAGAGGACAGGGCCCTCTTCAAACCAAGACCGGACCTTTATGGTCAGAAGGAGCATTGGAGAGAAAGAAGTAAGAGCCACAAAAACATCTCCGAAGAGGGCGGTGGTACCGGTGGTGGGCCCCTCGAGGCCTAAAACCCGAGTACCACAGACTGACACCTCGGATGCCCCTCCCCCGAAGACAACCAACCCCTCTAGAGTTGCTGAGGCTAGGGCATGCCTGAACAAGGCTAAACTCTACCTCAGTAGCTCCAGAAACATCAAGACGGAGTACAAAGAGGGGATTACAGCAGCTGTAGAGCGGCTTTATCAGCTCTTGAAGGAGTCGGAGGGGTCAAAAGATATGCCGAAAATTCAGTGCAAGGGACAGGATGGGGAGGAGGGAGAGGAAACTTTACACCCTCCACCTCCCCCCCACCCTGCCACTAGCAAACAAACTGAGGATTTTTTAAGGCGAATGGATGAACATTCCAAACTGATCCAGGAAAATACGGACAAGATGGAATCATTGAGGGACACCCTGGAAAAACACCAAAAGGTCCTGGAGGCAGCTCCCACCTACGCGAACGTCGTGGCAGGCTCGCCGAGGAGGCCACCGGCAGAGGCAGCCGCGATGTACTCTGTCGTAGTAACGTCGAAAGACGATCAAGACACCGGAGAAGAAGTCTACGACAGGGTAAAGAAAGCGGTGAACGCAAAGGATGAGGGGACGAGAATCGACAAGATCAGAAAGGCCAAAGATCGAAAAGTCATTCTCAGCTGCAGGGACAAGGCGGAACTAAAAAAGGTTAAGGATAGACTAACCGTCAAAGGATGCACATTAAAGGTAGAGGACATCCAAAACAAGGACCCCCTTTTGGTGTTTTACGGAGTCTGTAATGCGAACACTGACGAGGACATAACAAAAGCAATTAGGGTCCAAAATCGAAACCTGCTCGGAGACGTGGATGAGGGGGACTTCCGCGTCGAGGTCCGGTACAGACGGAGGGCGAGAAACCCACTCACAGCGCACGTAGTCGCTCGGGTCTCCCCCGCCGTCTGGCAGCGGCTCACCGGCGCGGGGGCTGCCCACATCGATGTACAAAAAGTAAGGGTAGCTGACCAGTCTCCCCTGATCCAATGCTCACGTTGCTTGGGCTATGGGCATGGGAAGAAGTTTTGTCATGATGCAATTGACGTTTGCAGTCACTGCGGGGGGCCGCACCTGAGAACAGAGTGCGCGGATCGGTTGGTTAACGTCCCCCCCAGCTGCGTCAATTGCAACAAGGCAAAACTAGAAAAAGCGGATCACGACGCCTTTAGCGACGGCTGCCCGGTGAGGCGGAAGTGGGACGCGCTGGCAAGATCAACAACAGCGTATTGCTAAAGGCACCAAGCTTGTCCTGAACGCAAATTGTCACGTAGATCCCGCAGCTTCGGACCGCAGGGGTATGGTATTCAAAATTAAAATATGGAAATACAAGTTAATAAAAATAAAATGTATAACAAATAAAATAAAAAGGGTAAACTGGGTCCAGTTTCATATGAAACTGGCTCAGTTTAAAAGGGTCAAAATTAAAATTAAAATAGAACACCATAAAACAAGTAAACAGATAGAAAAATATAGGGAAATTCAGAAACAAACATTAGAGTCATTTATAAATAGTAGTAATAAAAATCTTAAAATAATTACCATACCACTGTGGTCCGTAGGGCTGGAGAAGCCAAATGGGGCAGATCGTCGCAGGGTTGTGGACCACCCATGGCGCAGTGTATATCAGGAGGAGACTGAATATATCTGTGGAAATAAAAACAAAATAGATTAAAACTATGTTTTATATATATTGTTGAATATATTATGTAACATAGAAAAGTAGTCGTCAATAGAAATAGTGTATTGTAATTATTAAGCAACCTTTAAGTGTGTAAAATAGTATTAAGAAATAAATAAAAATAGATTAAGAGTAATGTTAGATGTATATTATGGAAATAATATATAATGTAGCATACGAAATAAAAATTAGAAATATTAGAATAAGGAACTTAAATTAATTATAAAATTGTAACCGTAAATAGATATAAGAAAATATGATAATAAAGATATGAAACCCTAATTAAATAACATACGGAAGGACAGACACAGCTTAGCAAACAAGGTCTCTGATCATGTTAGAGGTAGCGTAGGAAAGCTCGCGGGCCGGGCCTCTGCGCCCGGACAGGGAAAAAAAAAAATGAAAAAGAATAAAAAAAATTATTTTTTGTTAAAAAAAAAAAAAAAAAAAAAAAAAAAACCTAACCTAACCTAACCTAACCTAACCTAACCTAACCTAACCTAACCTAACCTAACCTAACCTAACCTAACCTAACCTAACCTAACCTTTTTTTTTTTTTTTTTTTTTTGACGCTGGGAAAAATGCTTTATGCATACCCCCCCGTCGGGGGACGGAAGGGTTATGTGGGACTCCCGGCGGTGCTCCCCACCGGTATACCCACTAAACGACCCAGCGGCACTCCCGCATCGCCTATATGGAGGGGAACTGGGAATCCGGCACAGCCTTTCCATCCAGCCCCCCGCCGACGACCGCCCGCCTTTACGGCGAGCCCTTCACCCCCCTCCCCACCCTGGGAGAGGGGCCCGAGAATAACCGCGAGTGCTCGCGGTCATTCCCACCCGGCGGAAGTGGAGGATACGTGCAATGCGGGAGAAGACGCCCCCGCGCCTGTCTCCCGCTATCCTCCACCAGGAGGGGGAAGACGATTGTCGTGCAATCGCCTTCAATTCAACCTTTATTGTACAACCTAACCTAACCTAACCTAACCTAACCTAACCTAACCTAACCTAACCTAACCAGTACCGCCTCCCACCCGAGACGGAGCTTGAACTCCGAGTGGGATATCTTGAACAGCCCCATCCATCTACCCTAACATCCGTGGAGTACGAACTGTTAGAAGACGCCGTTCAGCAGATCACCGGACCCCAAATTTTTACAGACGGCAGTAAAATCGACGGAAAAGTAGGTGCTGCTCTAACCCAGTGGGAGGAGGGAAAGGAGTCAAACTTCGCCACCTTTAAGCTTCACCCTGCGTGCACAGTCTTCCAGTCGGAACTATATGCACTGCACAGGGCTCTTCAGATGGTGAATTCGGGCAGGGACCCCGTGGTCAGCATACTGAGTGACTCGAGATCGTCACTCGACCTGCTGCGGAATCCCAGCTTGAACCACCCTCTGGCGAGAAGCATAAAGGAGAACATCGTCAGGATCCAGGAAGGAGGACGAGAGATCCGGATGTTCTGGCTTAGGGCTCACGTGGGCACCGTCGGTAACGATAGAGCAGATGAGTTAGCGAAAGCTGCTGCACTCGAGGACACCACTCAGGACTATGGAAGGATCCCCCTGTCTTACGTTAGGAGGAAAATTCGTGAAGAATCGATCCGCAAATGGCAGGATCGATACGAAACCTCCAGTACAGGCGCGGTAACGAGAAGGTTCCTTCCAGACGTCCATAGTGCGTACCGGATAACTCGCTCTACAAAATTTACACCAATACAAGTGCAAGTCTTGACAGGACACGGGGGGATAGCCGAGTATCTTCACAGATTCAAGTTGAAAAACAGCCCGGGATGCGAATGCGACCCGGAAATCTGTGAAACAGTATGGCACATCATACTCGACTGCCCCCGTTTCCTAGTGGCTCGAACAGATCTAGAAGCCCGGATCGACAGAAACCTGGTCGAATCGGAACTGCACAATATCGTTGCAGATCCCGATTGCAGACTGCATTTTCTGTCATTCGCCGAGAAGATCTTCAGAGCTGCGGCAAGTAGGCACACGGATCTTCTGCCCCTTGAATCGCAACCAACACCCGTTAGCCAAGCCACAAGTAGTGTCGGCTCTCGGCAGGAACCTACAGCCAAAAGCGTCGCTGTCCGCACACTCCTCGCTTGCGGGGAGAGAGGAGTGCCTGGGATTAGAATCCGAGGAGTGGCACTCTTCATGGACAGCGCCAACGAGCGGCTTGGAATAGGTTTCTGTCGGACCGGGACTAGAAGTCACTTCACGATTTCACCTGGCTTGGCAGCACTCATAAATGGGAGCACGTCTAAAACGACCATGAGGCGCAAAGTCTATAGCGCGCTACCTGAGACGGAAGTGGCGGGCCACCGATGTCGACTAGTCCGATCGCACAACAAGACGATCGTTCTACTCGCATTGGAAGGCAATTACACCCCTTTCGAACAGGCATGTTCGATGCTCACCATGTTGGGAGAAACGGGCGGAGGAGCGGAGGATCCCCGTGTAATAAGTGTAGACGCGATGACGGTCGGGTATGAGCAGGGAGAAGTCGTAGACCGGCTATGCTGTCTGAAAGCCTCAGAACATCATGAGGTGGTCGTGTACGAGGACAGAGGTGAAAACCTAAATTTCCTCAAGGCACACGACCCAAAAACAGCAACAGATAGCTGGGGACAACCCACGCCATCCTCGATCAGCGGATCCGAACGTGTCCAACAGAAAGCAGTCGCCGAAAGAACTGCACAACATCTAAGCAGTGTGCAGGAGCGGAAGAAGAGAGCCAAGGTCGGAGGCCATCTCAAGGGATTTCTAAACACCTTCAGCTCGATGCTGGAAAGTCTGTCTGGAAATCCCTTCCCAACAACGAGATCGGGAGACGACGAAGAGGCACTCGAAGAAGCTCCAGCCAAGAAGGCGAAACCTAAAGCTCCGTTATCGACGGGAACATCAAAGTCCAAAGTTCCACCAAAACCGGTACAAACGCAGGTAAAGAGAACAAGAGCCGACATGGGGCAGGTTGTTCCGCCTCGACTAGTAAATGCAGTGACTCCACAAGACCACGCGTACAATGCCTTCTTAGAGTTTCTCGCGATCACCAGAGCAACCGCAGACGTCAGACTCGGAGTGTGCAAGACCATCTTGCAACACTTCGAGCAGGGCAATGCGAAACTGCTGGAGGAGAAACTCGAGGAGGCAGAAGCAGCCATATACAACAACGGCAACTCCCAAGTAATAAAGGGAAAAATGTCAGGTAGTTATATGGCGGCTTACAACGCGACCAGTGGTTTCGTGGAGGTGTGCATTGAGGGAACCGAGAGCGGAGCGCCTAAATTCAACACCCCGCAAGGTGACCCCTTGGTTGTTGTCGCAAAGTGCACAAGGATCCTACTGGATGACAGGATTCTCGAAATGGCGAAAACCATATCGGGAAATCAGGACACTGCATCCAGCTGGAAGGATTGGGCACTACCAACAATTGAGTGGGTCAATGGAGTTCCGGGGTGTGGAAAGACAACCTGGGTGGTAGGGCACTTCGATGCTGACAAGGACGCCATCATCACTACAACATCAAACGCAGCTAGCGACCTACGGGAGAAGCTAGCGCCTCGTGTTGGTGACCTTGTCAAGACCAGGGTACGCACCATGGCTTCAGTCTTGGTGAATGGCTTCAGAGAGTCCAACAAGTTCAGCCGCTTAATGGTTGATGAGGCTCTCATGAACCACTTCGGAGCCATAGTCATGGCTGCCAAGCTGTGTGATGCCAAAGAACTGGTCCTCATCGGAGATGTCAACCAACTACCTTATATCGATAGAGAAAATCTCTTCGAACTGAGGTACTGCCGCCCAAACCTGGTAGCAAACATCAGCCAGGAGCTGCTCTGCACACACCGGAACCCCTTGGACGTCGCCTACGCCCTGCGCGAAGTTTACTCCGGTATCTACTCCTCAACCCAAAAAGCTCACTCGTTGAAGCTGAAATCCTATACTGGTGCCCAAATACCGCTCACGCTCCCCAATACGCTTTTCCTAGTCCATACCCAGGGCGAGAAGGAAAGGCTTATAGGACAGGGCTGTGGTGAAGGCACAGGTTCGCGCACGCTCACCATCCACGAAGCGCAGGGGTTAACGTTCGAAACAGTAGTTATTGTTCAAACCAAAGCTAGAACAATTGAACTACATCAGAGCGTTCCCCACGCGGTAGTAGCAGTCTCACGGCACACCACCAGCTGTACTTACTACACCGATGACGACAACGACGCAATAGGGTACTTCATCAAGCGAGCAATGGCCGCGTCCACTAAAAAGATCCTAGAGTATAATTTAAAAATGTCCATAAAGCACCGAAACGCAGCGGTCGTCGAAAAGTTGGCTCAGGAGATGAGGGATGCCAACTTGGAAACTTAAAGTTGTTTAGTCTAATAGTAATGTTCATTTAAATTGTCAAGTTTTTCAAAATGTAATAATCTTAAGTAATAGTAATGTAAAATTAGAATATCAATCTTTTCCAAAAATGTAATAATTATAAGTTAATAAGTAAATTGTAAACAAAAGCAAATACAACGGGGAAAAAAAAAAAAAAAAAAAAAAAAAAAAAAAAAAAAAAAAAAAAAAAAATCATACAAAATATAATATACCACAAGAAAATATATATTAACAAAAAAAAAAAAAAAAAAAAATATATTATATGTATCCCTCTCATAATAAAATGTATTAGAATAATATAGAAGTAAAATTTTCAAGTTATATAGAATCAATAATTTAATTATTTTTCTTACTGAGTGAGATCCTTTCTCACAAAAATTGTAATAAAGTTAATAAATAAATAAAGTAAAATAAAAAAGAGCACGGACCACAGAGTCTGTGGAGAGCAGCTGATAAAAAAAAAAAAAAAAAAAAAAAAAAAAAAAAAAAAAAAAAACCAGTACCGCTCTGTCCGCACTCGGGAGCACCACGAATTGTAGTGATCCTCACGGAAAAAATCCGGAAAAATAGAAAAATTTGCTTTTTTTCGGCTTGTGATATATCAAAATTTGCGGGGAGTGAAGGCGCACACGACTGTGAAATCGGTATTGCCCTAAGTGAAGTGTACGCAAAGATATTAGCAAAAAAGTGAATTTCAAGAATTTTTCGGAACTTAAAATTGAAACGCTGCGAAATTTTGAGCGGCGACCCCACTTTTTTAAACTGCTGGAAGGTGACGTTTTTGGTGCCCTACAAACCGGACCCCACTTTGGATTTTTGCCGCGCAGGAGAGCGGAGAAAAGTCCAAAAACACCAAAACCACGTGGCCACGAGGTCAGTGAACCGGAGCAGCTGGAGTGGATCTGACGATGGGGCCAGGTGGACGCCGCCGCACCAAAGCTGGAGGCGTTTACATTTTTGAAAAGGGTGAAGTTTTCGCGAAGATACAGCGTTTTAAAGGAAATCAAAATTTTTTTAAAATTTTGAATTAATTTTTCTCCAAATTTTGAGCGGCGACCCCACTTTTTTAAACTGCTAGAAGGTGACGTTTTTGGTGCCCTACAAATCGGACCCCACTTTGGATTTTTGCCGCGCAGGAGAGCGGAGAAAAGACCAAAATACCAAAACCACGTGGCCACGAGGTCATTGAACCGGAGCAGCTGGAGTGGATCTGACGACGGGGCCAGGTGGACGCCGCCGCACCGAAGCAGGAGGCGTTTTAATCTTCCAAAAAAGTTAAGTTTTCGCGAAGTTACAGTTTTTAACAATTTTTAACAATTTTTAAAAGAGATCAGAAAATTTTTTGAACTTTTTCTACTCCAAAAATTTGAGCGGTACCCTGTATTTTTAGTTAGTGTATATATTAAGGCTGTGGATCCCCAACTTTCTGTAAATTTTCAGATTTTTAAAATAGTAACTTTAGATATTTCGCTGTGTTTGACCTTTTGACCTAATTTCGATTTTCTTCAAAATTCGACTTATGACAAAAATTTAAATGCAACTTTTTAGCGACTAAATTTACAAAGCGTTCTGCATTTTTGAAATTTGTCAAAGGGTCAACTTTTGACTGAGTTACTGACGTTTAGAAAGTTTTTAAAAAATTTACTTGTTTTAAAATTATTCAAGTGTGTTAGAGTAATTTAATTAGCGTAGTAATTCTTAATTATCTTTCTGTTTTATTTTATTTTGGATTTGTTTAGATTTTTACTTAGTATTGTAGGCTATCTAATTACTAAAAACCCGACTAACTTCGACGCCTTTTACACGTCGAACTAGTATATCGGCTATCCTACATCGCACTAAATATGTTCGGGATGAGAACCCCTACGAAAAAAGCGACACAAAACTCCCCTCCCAAGACGGCCGTGCCTCCGATGAGGGACGTGAATCCGAAACCTGAGGCATCAAACCCTCTTGTAAAGGAGGTGAAATCGATAGAGAGGACCGGCTCGTCGGAGTTAGGGGAAAAAACCTTTTTGGTCAGGCGTAGCATAGGCGAGATCGAGGAAAGAGCTGGGACCTCTCCGAAGAAGGTGGCGGCGCCAGTGGCGGGCCCTTCGAGGCCTAACACACGAAGGCCATCCTCGGATGCTTCGGGTAGCCAAGAGGCTGGAGAACCGGCTCCAAAGCCCTCAGCGGAGAATTTATTTAGCTCGCCAAAGACGATGTATGCAAATAGGGTTGCAGAAGCCCGCGCTTGCCTTACTAAAGCAAAACTGCACTTGGGTAACTCAAGGAACCTAAAAACGGATATAAAAATTGGAGTTACCCAAGCTGTAGACCGCCTATTTCAGCTAGTGAAGGAGGCGGAGATGGAAAAGAACCGAGCTGGCCCGGAGCCTTCGCCGTCTTTAACAGTTGATAAAGGGGAGGTGGAATATGAAGCAAGGAAAGGAAAAGAAGATGAGTTGATCAGAAAGATGTCTGAGCATATAGAAAGAATGAATGAAAATAATACAAAAATGGAAAGGCTTAGAGAAACGATAGAGAAGCAGCAAGAGGTGTCGTCTCTTGAGGGGGCAACCTACGCGAGTGTAGCGGCTGGCCGTTCCTGGAGATACCTTCCGGAGCAGACGGTGCTGCACTCCGTGGTGGTCTCATCAAGAGACGAGACCGAAACAGGTGAGGAAGTTTTGAATAAGATAAGAAAAGTGATAAATGCAAAGGAAGAAGGGATTAAGATAGATAGAATAAAGAAGGCAAAAGACAGAAAAATAATAGTAGGATGCCAGACAGAAGATGAGAGATCCAAGGTAAAGGAGATACTCAAGAAAGCGGGAAACCAACTGAGCGTCGAAGAGGTTAAAAATAAAGACCCCCTCCTGATCTTCAAGAACGTCTTGAATTATAACTCCGACGAGGACATCCTCCGCGCCCTAAGAAACCAGAACAGCGGTGTTTTTTCTGGTCTCGAAGAAAAGGACAACAGGGTAGAGATAAAATTCAGGAAGAAAACGAAAAACCCCCTTACCAGCCATGTGGTCGCTAAAGTATCTCCAGCAATATGGAAGCGGATGCTGCAAGCAGAAACTGCGCACATAGATCTGCAGAGGGTGCGTGTGGAGGATCAATCTCCGTTGATTCAGTGCTCCCTCTGCTTGGCGTATGGGCACGGCAAACGCTTCTGTAAGGAGAGTGCTGAAAAGTGCAGTCACTGTGGGGGACTGCACTTGAGAACAGAGTGCGCAGACTGGCTCGCACACGCGTCCCCTAGCTGCATAAATTGCACCAAAGCTGGAGTGGAGAAGGCAGAACACAACGCCTTTAGCAGTGACTGCCCGGTGAGGCGCAAGTGGGAAGCGCTGGCGAGATCCACCGTGGCGTACTGCTAAGGGCGTTGTCACAGTCTTCCCGCTCAAAATAGTGCAAGCAAACCTGCAAAGGAGCAAACTGGCCACTGACGAGATACTCATTGAGTCAGAAAGGCGCGGAATCTCAGTTGCTCTCTTGCAGGAGCCGTATGTTGGTGCAGATAGGAGGGTGAAGAGCCGCCGGGGCATGAGAGTCTTCCAGAGCACTGGCCAAGGAGAAGGAACTGTAAAAGCCGCAATAGTTGTTTTCAACACCGAACTAGACATAGTGCAGTATCCGGAACTCACCACAAACAATATCACAGTGGTGGGAGTCCAAACCAGTGCCTGGAAGACTACGCTGGTGTCCTACTACCTGGAGCCGGACAAACCCATAGGACCCTATCTGGACCAGCTAGCGACTATAGCCCAGAGAGTGGGACTCAAAAGGCTAATAATAGGAGGGGACGCGAATGCGAAAAGCACATGGTGGGGAAGTACCGTGGTAGATAGCCGAGGCGAGGACATGGTGGGAGCTCTTGATGACCTGGGTCTTCAAATTCTAAATATAGGGCAAACTCCGACCTTTGACACCATACGGGGAGGAAAGCGGTACCGCAGTCACGTGGATGTCAAAGCCTGCACGGAGGACATGCTAAATCTGGTGGCGGACTGGAAAGTGGTGGAAAATCTTACAAGTTCGGATCACAACGGCATAACTTTTAACATTAAACTCAAAAAATCAAAAGGCATAACAATATTAAGAACCACTAGAAAATTTAATACAAAGAAGGCTAATTGGAGTCAGTTTCGTGAGAAACTGACCCAATTAGAAATAGACTACAAATTAAAAATAGACCAGATAAATGACATGCATGCTACACATGAGATAGAGGAAGCCTTAAAAAATTACACAAAAGTCATCACAAAAGCATGCACCCAATCAATACCAGGTATAAATAAAAAAGAAAAACTTACCATGCCGTGGTGGTCCGAAAAACTCGCTGAGATGAAGCGGGAAGTCACCACCAGAAAGCGCAGAATCCGATGTGCTGCGCCGATCCGGAGGGAAAAGGTCATCCAGGAGTACCTGGAAAAGAAAGAAGAATATTTGTTAGAGACCAAGAAGGCCCAGGTAGAGAGTTGGAAGGAGTTTTGTGAAAAGCAGGACCGGGAAGGGGTATGGGATGGGATCTATAGGGTCATTGGAAGAACTAGGAGCAGGGAGGAGGACTTGCCACTAGAGAAAGCGGGTAAAATCTTAGATGCAGCCGGCTCCGTTAGGCTTCTGGCAGAGACCTTTTATCCTGAGGACCTGGCGGAGACTGATAGTGATGAGCACCGCCAAATAAGAGAACTAGCAGAAAGAGTGAACGATGAGGAACAAAGTGAACTTTGGGACCCACCGTTCACGCAGACTGAGCTTGACGTGGCACTCAAGTCATTCAACCCCAAAAAGGCCCCCGGTGCTGATGGACTCACAGCAGACATCTGCAACTGTGCAATAAGAAACAGCCCCGGGGTGTTCCTGGGACTTTTAAATCAGTGTCTCGCCAAGCATTACTTCCCTAATCTGTGGAAAGAAGCGACAGTTGTAGTGCTACGAAAGCCGGGCAAGGCCACATACACCGTTGCCAAGTCTTATAGGCCGATAGGCCTACTGCCTGTGCTGGGGAAAGTCCTCGAAAAGATGCTGGTTGCCCGACTCAAATACCATCTGTTACCGAGGATGAGTACTCGCCAATACGGATTCATGCCCCAGAGGAGCACCGAAGACTCTCTCTATACCCTTATACAAAACATCCGGGAAAAACTGGACCAGAAAAAACTGGTCGTACTAGTGTCACTGGATATAGAGGGAGCCTTCGACAGCGCCTGGTGGCCTGCTATAATGGTCCGTTTGGCAGAGGAAAAGTGTCCGGTAAATCTCAGAAGACTAATCGGTAGTTATCTGAGAAACAGAAAGGTGAGAGTCAGGTATGCTGGCGAGGAGTTTTCCAAGGAAACCAGCATGGGATGCGTTCAAGGATCCATAGGGGGGCCACTGCTGTGGAATCTTCTGCTGGACCCGTTACTGAAAGAACTCGACAGAAGGGGGGACTATGCGCAGGCGTTTGCAGACGACGTCGTCTTGGTCTTCGATGGAAAAACAGCACAAGAAGTACAGAGTGAGGCCAATGCCGCCCTTGAGTATGTACGGGTGTGGGGGGTCAAAAATAAGCTGAGATTTGCGCCGCAAAAAACTATGGCCATGGTCATAACTCGCAAGCTCAAATATGACACCCCACATCTGGAAATGGGAGGTGTTGAAATTCCAATGTCCAGGGAAGTTAAAATCTTGGGGCTAACCATCGATGACAAATTGACATTTAATACCCACGTAGCGAACGTCTGTCGCAAAGCGCTCAACTTCTATAAACAACTGTCGAGAGCTGCCAAGGTAAACTGGGGATTAAACCCTGAAGTTATAAGGTGCATATACACAGCAGTGGTGGAGCCAACAATCCTTTACGCGGCGAGTGCTTGGGCGATGGCCACCAACAAACTAGGGGTACAAAAGCAGTTAAATACGGTGCAGCGGGGTTTTGCCCAAAAAATGGTAAAGGCATATAGGACGGTCTCTCTTAACTCGGCACTATTGCTTGCTGGGCTGCTTCCTTTGGACATAAGAGTCCGGGAAGCAGCCTTGCTTTATGAAATAAAGAAAGGCCATACCCAGCGAATAATAGGAGACCGGGAGATAGAGAGACGAGTGCCTTACACGGAAGCACCGCATCCTGCAGAGCGGACCGAGTTGGAGTTCATATGCGTGGTTGACGGGGCGGCACTGGAACAACACTTTGACGATGGCCTGAATATTTTTACAGATGGCAGTAAAATAGAAGGGAAAGTCGGCGCCGCGTTCTCCGTATGGAAGAGCGCGACGGAGACAAGTACCCGAAAGTTATCGTTGGATCAGTGCTGCACCGTTTACCAGGCGGAACTGCTAGCTCTGCTCGAAGCGGCAAAGTACGCGTTAAAGTCCAGAGAGCCCACCTGCAACGTCTACTGTGACTCTAGGTCCGCCCTGGAGACCGTCGTGGACGGCATTTCCCTCCATCCCCTAGCTGTGGAAATAAAAGCCATCATCAAAAAGATCAGAGATGATGGCAAAATACTGAGACTATTTTGGATAAAGGCGCACGCTGGGCTGGAGGGAAATGAACGAGCGGATGAACTAGCGAAGGACGCTGCACTGCACCGTAAAACCAAGCCGAAATACGATAAGTGTCCGGTGTCATTCGTCAAGCGACAAATCCGTTTGGAGTCGCTGGGCGAATGGAACCGGCGCTACAAAACCGGTGAAACTGCAGCTACAACAAAGGTATTTTTTCCGGATGCAGTTCGAGCGTACCCACTGGTGAGAAGCCTGAGCCTAGAGCCTAAAACTGTTCAGCTCATGACGGGACACGGCGGGTTCTCCTCGTACTTGCATCGCTTCAGGTGCAAGGAGAGTCCGGCGTGCGACTGTGACCCACAGATGGAAGAGAGTGCTTTACATGTAATAATAGACTGTCCCATTTATGCGCGATATAAACTTGACACTGAATTTGAAATAGAAGTAGACATTAAAAAAGAAAATATAAACTGGATAATGGAACAGAAAGATATAAGAAATAGATTTATTAAGTATTGTAATTTTGTAGTTAATAAGGTAGTGACTAAAAATAAATAGAATTTAATGGGATCCACTGTCATATATGTAAATTATATAATAAGTGCCCATGTATTAGTATGTAAACAAACTAATGTAAGAGGAACTAGAGTATAGAGTAAAATTAAGTAATAGAATAAATTAGTACCATTAAGAAGTTTTAAAAATAAAGAATAGAATTAAGTTAACAAAATAGATAGGATTAAATTGTAATAAGTTAATTAGGAAAAAATTTTCGTGTATAAACCTTAGAAATAGAATAGAAAATTGTAACCCTATTGGGAAGTTATTAAATAAAAAAGCGCCTTACCCACCCTATCCTTTAATATAAGTCATATAGAAAAGAAATACAATATAAAATAGTAATCGTTGGAAACCCACCAACGCAAGAGAAAAAGAAGGAAGAATGAAAGAAAGATAAAGTATGAAGGATGAAAGGAAGAATAAAAGACAAGAAAGAATGAAAGAGTTGTCAGTAGATAAGGACTCCGACCGTATGTCGGAGGGTTAGATGTAGGCTAGCTCGCGGGCCGGACCTCTGCGTCCGGACAGGAAAAAAAAAAAAAAAAAAAAAAAAAAAAAAAAAAAAAAAAAAAAAAAAAACCTAACCTAACCTAACCTAACCTAACCTAACCTAACCTAACCTTTTTTTTTTTTTTTTTTTTTTACGATGGGAAAATGCTTTACGCATGTCCTCCAACTCGGGGAGAGCTGAAGGGGTCTGTCGGACTCTCCGTAGAGCACCAACGGCATACCGACTAAAAACCCACCGATATTCCTTCAATCACCTCAGTGCCAGTGCATCATCGAACCGCCCATTGTGAGATGAGTGAGTCGATGCCGCACTAGCACCTGACAGGGTCACGGGGTCCCGGTTGGATTCTACCGCGGCCCTGTCGGTGAATGTCCGCCTTAAGCGGACCCTTCGGACCCCCACTTGGGAGGGAGAGGAATGTCCTGGAATATTAAGGACATTCCCCGGCGTAGGGGGCCTGTGCGATGCGGAGTCGGGGCTCCCCGCACCCGAACTCTGCTGGTCCCCATCGAGCGGAAGAAGGCGAAGAAACTGTCTTCGCCTTCTTCCGGTCCTTCTTCTGCGGCGCGGCTCAGCGAGGGGGTCCTCCTCTCGTACACGTTCCGCAGCTTCCTTTTGTAGCATCACCTCCTCGCAGAAGGTGACTACGGCATCCCAGGCTCTGTCGCTCTCAAGTGCAGCCTCGACTATTCTCGGCAGCGAGAGATCCTGGCCAACAACTGCCACCAGTGCCTGACGCTGTATTGCCCAAGCACCACAGACCTCCAGCGTGTGCTGTGCTGTGTCTTCATGGGCACCACAGTGATGGCACTCCGTCGTTGATTCCCTTCCAATTCGGCACAGGTATTTTGAGAAGCAACCATGCCCCGTCAGCACCTGTGTCAATCGGAAGGTCAACGAGCCATGCTCCCTGGCAAGCCACTTTTTTAAAAGCGGCCGAACTGCCCTGACCGTCTCAATGCCAGCGCTAGGCTGCGCCAGCCTTTCGAGCCACTCTTCAATGAGTGCCTCGTGCAACTCGTCCCTTTTGCCCTCAATTTCTCTCAGGGCTGGTCTTTGTCCTCCCGCTACCTCCTGCTGGCGCCAGGAGTAAATGGATGCAAGGCAGCTGGCATCCAAGTCCCAAGGCAGTGAGCCCGCCAGTACGCATGCAGCTTCATATGAAACGGTGCAGTGGCCACGTATCGCTCTAACCGCCATTATCCTCTGCGGTCTTCGCAGAAGAGCTCTGTTACTGGCAGTTAGAGCGTCCACCCACACCGGCGCACCATACAATGTCATTGAACGAATGACCCCGGCAAAAAGATGGCGACAAGAGGTTCTCGGTCCACCAATATTCGGCAGGAGGCGCGCTAATGAGCCTGCCGAGCTTTGCACTTTTGGGACTAAACGTTTGAAGTGCTCAGCAAAGTTCCAGGTGCTGTCCAGTGTTAACCCAAGGTATTTCATGTGTGGGGTCACCATGATCCGCACACCATCCACCAAGACGTAGGCGCCAGCTGGTGGCCTACCCCCTCTTCCGTGGAAGAGAATTGCCTCCGTCTTGTTGAGGGCCACCTTTAGCCCCAGCGATCGAATGCGACTGACCAAGAGGGTGGATCCTACTGACGTCAAATGTGCAACCTCTTCATAGCTGCTTCCCCGCGCGATAAAAAGTGTATCATCAGCATAGCAGATAATATGCGTACGGGGAAGCAGAGTACCACGCAGCACCCAGTCATAGCCGATGTTCCACAGCAAGGGGCCCATCACTGAGCCCTGTGGAACACCGGACGTCATGCGCCTGGCACAGACCCTACCCTTGTTGTCAAGGTAGAGCACATCTCGCTCTCTGAGATAGTGCCCTACGAACCGACGGAGATAAAGAGGAACTCCATGGAATCGGAGTGCCTCATCGATGCATTCGTAGGGGATGCTGTTAAATGCATTAGCAATATCCAGGGATACCGCCAACACACGTTCCCCACGAGCAACCGCCGCTTTGGAGATGTTCTTTAGGTGCAGCAAGGCATCAATCGTAGAGCGCCCAGATCGGAACCCAAACTGCTCCTCCGCCAAGTTAGGACCTACAGTCGCTAGGTGTTCATGTATGCGGGCTACCACAATCCGCTCAAGCAATTTACCCGCCTCGTCGAGTAGAACTATGGGTCTATAGCCAGATGGAGATTCAGCAGGGCGACCCTCCTTACGAAGCAAGCACAGCCGGCCATCTTTCCACAATTTTGGAAATCGCCCTGACTGCAGGCATGAGTCAAACAACTCTCGCAGTCGTGTTCCCAGGTGTTTTAAAGTAATTGCCAAGACACGGCCAGGCACACCATCAGGCCCAGGGGCTGTTTTTTTTGCTCTTAGGTGGAGGACCGCGCGACCCAGCTCCCCCTCGGTGATTGGGGGAACCTCCTCGTTAGAGGGATCCAGTGGTGTCAGTGGGTCAGGAGGGACCATGCGTGGTGGCTCGTGTGGCGGGCAGGCAGGAAACAGACCTGTAACGACTTTTGCGAGGAGATAGGGCTGAAACGACTCGGTTGGAGTTGCCTGACTGGATAGCTTCTTTCTCACCATACGATAGGGGCGCCCCCAAGGGTCCCTGTTAAGGTCTTCAATAAATTCCTGCCAGGCATCAGATTTGGCCTTAAAGATTGCCAGTTGCAGGGACTTTTTATTCTGGCTATAGGCTTCGTAGAGGCCAGATTCCTCGTCAGCAGTGTGGTTACGCCTTCTACGACAGCGTGTATACGCGCGTCGAGAGCGAACGCAGGCGGACCGGAGGGAGGAGATTTCATCCGACCACCAGTACACCTGCTTTCTTGTCGGCAACCTCCGCGCGCGAGGCATGGATGCATCACACACCACAGTTAATGCCTCTTGAAACTGTTCTGCTCTTGCGTCAATACTAAGGCGTGCTTCTGAGACAGGGAGCCAGCTCTGCACAAGTGCTGCCTCCTGTACCTGCTCTCTATCTAGGCGCCCCAAGCACCAGCGTGGAAAGGCTGCCGACTGGCCAGGTGATATTCGTGCCACTCCAAGACCAGAGGAAGGTGCGACCTCGAACCTTATATAGAGGTGGTCTGACAGGGTTTCCTCACCTTCTAGGACCCTCCAGTTGCATGTGCGGGCGGCAAGAGCAGGTGTAGCAAACGTAACGTCCACTATTGACCCCCCATTTGGCCTCACGCACGTGTTAGTTGAGCCTTGGTTGATAAGAACTAGGCCAGCTGTTGCCGCCCAGTCCGCAACCGCTTCACCCCGTACGTTTGTTATAGGGCAACCCCAGGCTGTAGCCTTGGCATTGAGGTCCCCCATCACAATCATCTGAGATGGGGACATCCTCCTGATGACACCATCAAGCACCTGGAGGTACGCTTCCAGCTCAGAGAGGGCTCTATTGGGGGAGAAATAAACCCCAACAAGAATCACATTACCCCATGCAGCTGCGACATAGCCTGGGCCTTTCTCTTTCACTGAAAGGAGAACGGATCGGACATTATTCGGTGAAAAAATTGCTACTAGGCCATCCGTAGCTCCGGCCCATTTGGGACTATCGGGGATACAGTATGGCTCAGCAGCGACGGCAACATCGATGGAGCACTCTGTCAGCACCTGCATAAATAAGCTTTGGGCACTGGCACAGTGGTTTAGGTTCGTCTGAAGAAGGTTGCAATGCCGTGAACTATTCATACTAGTCAGACATTACAACCAACTCCATCGCATCTCTGCGAACGGTCTCAGGGGTAGTTTGGTGAGCTGTTCGGTGAGCTGGAACTGTCTTACCCTTGGTAGCAGGGGGATTACATTTCCTGCCTCCCATCGTGTGACTAGCTGGGCGCTGCGCGTCAGCGCATACGGCGCATCGAGGTGTCAAAGTGCACGTCGCCGCTTTGTGCCCTTCTTTGCCACAGCGGAAGCAAAGCTCGCCGCGGTCTACCGTCGATTTGCACTGCGGTCGGGTGTGACCAATGCCTAAGCAGCGGAAACACCGTAATGGACGAGAGTCCAGTGCACTGACCTGAGCAGAACTCCAGCCCACCAAGAGCCTGCCCTTTGTGATGATGTTCTTCGCGTCAGAAACAGGACACTGGACAGTAGTAACGCCTACGCCCCCAGGCCCCAACCGAATCTCTCCGACTTTGATTTGCTCTGGGGAGCACTCCGCTTGTTTTGCTATCGCTGCAATAACGTCCGCCTTACAGACGGAGTCATCTAGCCCAGAAATGCGCAAGTCCACGCACTTCACTGGACGGGCGACTCGTGCAATGTCCGCGAGAGTGGAACGTAGTTTCTCGGCGAGAAGATCTGCTTTGGGACCACTAGCAGTACCCGGGAGCTCAAACATTCTGGCCCCAGTAGCAGTCTGTCTCGATTTAACTCCCTCGATACCTAGCTCGGTAAGATCGATAGCCGCTTTGGCCCTAGTTAGAGCTTCGAAATAGGTCACCCCCTTCTCCAGAGCCTCAGGTTGGAGGGTGATTACTACAGCCGCAGACCGTGGGGCACTGAGCTTTCCCTTTTTTTTGCGTTTCGCTTTCCTAGGCTTGGCTGCCAGAGGAGCCTTTGCAGGCTGACTAGTCTTCGACTGCTGCTGCCCGGATGTTAACTGGGAAGTAATGGAAGGAGCAGCTAACTTCTTCTTGCGACCCTTTTTGGCAACAGTCGACCATCCTTCCTTATCAGTTGCGGGCGGGGTTGCACCCTGGCTGGAAGTAAGGTGTGAGTCGTCCTTTTGTGTGCCAGAATTGGCAGGCTGATCAGCCTCTCTGCGCGCCTTGGACACCACAGTTGCGGCCGGTGTGGTCAGTGCATAAGCAGAGGATCCCTTCCTATCTGCCGCCAGAGGTGGGCGTAGTGTCTTTGCAGGGAGAAGACGGTCTTCTATGCTGGCTAACCGGGCATTCACCATTTCTCCTACAGAAATGGTGACTCTTCGTATGACATCCTCAAAGTCTGCTCCTGATGCAGGTGGAGTGGACAGGACTGGGGTAACGATCGCGGACGCATTCACACGCGTATTACGTTCCTCGTAGTCCCGCCGGAGAGCCCTCAGCTCATCCCTGATGTTAGCCAACTCACGGCTGAGCCGGTCATTGTCGGCCCGAAGGCGCCTCGTCTCGTCGTCTACAGTTCGCTGCTTCAAGTAGTCTACTATGTCTCTTATAGTAGCCAGAGACTGGTTTATTGTACCTTGGACTGTACCCTTCAGGTTCTTGGATTTTCTGGATGCCTCCTGAATAGCGTCCAGCTCCTTTGTGGCACGATCTTGCAATTCTTCTGCGCTTAGTGTTTCTCCACTAAGATGGGCGTAGACTTTCCTGGCCGATTTAGCCTTGGTCGATTGCTGATCAGCCGCATCTTTACTTAGCCGGTATGTTTCCAGACCGGGGTTAGCAAGGTCTACCGTGGCACGGGCAAGCCCATCATGGGTGCCCGCAATCGATGATTTCCCACGTCCACGGCGGGCAGTCGAGACCTTAGGCGGAGCCAGGACATCTTCCTCGGTGTCGAAATACGACTCCCCACAAGAAAGCGGTCGCTTTCGGCCTGAGGGTTCTAAGCAAGTGAAGCTAGTCGCTGAATCCGGTCTCGGTTCAGATTCGACATCCAGCTCCATGCTACCGCTGACCACATTCTCCAGACGTGTCGACGACATCGAACGTGTGCTTGTCTCTGAATCAGACACAAGCGTACCGTCATGTTTCTTCCTTCTACCACCCTTCTTTCGCGTTGGAGCGCGAGAAGACTTACGAACAACTTCCTTAGTTGTTTGGAAGACTTGGGGTTCCTTCAATAAGCCACTGTCAGTAGTGTTGGCGTTCGTCTTCGGGACGCACACTTCCACCTCAATATCAACTTTATCCATATCATTAGTAATATCAGAATCCGATTCCAAAGAAAAGCCAATATCGCGTTCACGAAGGTCGGCGGAGCACCGACCTACGAAGCAAGAGTTGCCCCCCCCAGAGTACGAGGGGCAGCCCTCCACTCCAGATGGAGTGGAGGGGTGGGATTCCCCCTTTCGGGGACCCACCTGGGGACCATTTTCACTTTTGCTTTGGTTCATATTTTTTTTTTTTTCCTCCAATGCTCCACATCGTCGTCTCTTTTTTTCCCCCCGGGGGTGAGCTCCCCCGTCAGCGCGCCCTAAAAAGGACGCACCCTCTTCGCCTGATAGGCCCAGAATAGGCCCGGCCGAAGCAAGTGTGCTTATCTAGTCCCTCCCTCCAAGCCTGTCCGGCATGGGCAATCCTGCCAGTGCAGCCTTGGGGATCATTGGGGCATGTAAACGCCAACATCACCAGCGAAGCACAAGCCAACTCGGAACCCCACGGAGAGACTGACCCATACAGCCGATCCGCGGGAAAACCGAGTCGGACCACACCGCACCAGTAGTGCCAACCACATCCTTGGACGAATCCTTGGATCCCTCACGGACAGCTAGCTCGTCCCAATTCATCCACTACGCCCTCTGCTACTCAGAGGGACGTGCGGAGAAGATTTCCTTCTACAATTACCCCCAACTATCACTAGTCCCCCCTGGACTCCAACCCCTACCCAGCGGGATAAGGTGATGGAATTCCCCAATCAACACAAACCCACGAACAGATGACCTTAGATCCCAGAGCCCACCCACCCTACCCCACCGACAAAGTGCCGGCGTCTGGTGGTTTCAGATATGTCTATTTCAGATGGAAATAGACCTATAACAGGCAGCAACCACGAGAAGGCCGACCCCACCAGACTTGCCTTGGGGATCTTCACGACTTGCGCTCTCCCCCAAGACCATTCGCCTCCTTACTCGCTCCCAGAGCCGAGTAAGGAAGGCCTGGATTTATCCAATACAAGCGGCCGAAGCCGCAAGCTAGGCATAGCAACTACTAATGGATAAACCCAGACCCGCCCAACCTAACCTAACCTAACCTAACCTAACCTAACCTAACCTAACCTAACCTAACCTAACCTAACCGCGGCTTGGAATAGGTTTCTGTCGGACCGGGACTAGAAGTCACTTCACGATTTCACCTGGCTTGGCAGCACTCATAAATGGGAGCACGTCTAAAACGACCATGAGGCGCAAGGTCTACAGCGCGTTACCTGAGACGGAAGTGGCGGGCCACCGATGTCGACTAGTCCGATCGCACAACAAGACGATCGCTCTACTCGCATTGGAAGGCAACTACACCCCTTTCGAACAGGCATGTTCGATGCTCACCATGTTGGGAGAAACGGGCGGAGGAGCGGAGGATCCCCGTGTAATTAGTGTAGACGCGATGACGGTCGGGTATGAGCAAGGGGAAGTCGTAGACCGGCTATGCTGTTTAAAAGCCTCGGAACATCATGAGGTGGTCGTGTACGAAGACAGGGGTGAAAACCTAAACTATCTTAAAGCACACGACCCTAAAACAGCAACCGATAGCTGGGGACATCCTATGCCAACCTCGATCAGCGGATCCGAACGTGTCCAACAGAAAGCAGTCGCCGAAAAAACTGCATTACATCTAAGCAGTGTGCAGGAGCGGAAGAAGAGAGCCAAGGTCGGAGGCCATCTCAAGGGATTTCTAAACACTTTCAGCTCTATGCTTGAAAGTCTGTCAGGAAATCCCTTCCCAACAACGAGATCGGGAGACGACGAAGAGGCACTCGAAGAAGCTCCAGCTAAAAAGGCGAAACTCAAAGCTCCATTAGCGACAGGAACACCAAAGTCCAAAAGACCACCAAAACCGGCACCAACGCAGGCGAAGAGAACAAGAGCCGACATGGGGCAGGTCGTTCCGCCTCTACTAGTAAATGCAACGACTCCACAAGACCACGCGTACAATGCCTTCCTAGAGTTTCTCGCGATCACCAAAGCAACCGCAGACGTCAACCTCGGAGTGTGCAAGACCATCTTGCAACACTTCGAGCAGGGCAATGCGAAACTGCTGGAGGAGAAACTTGAGGAGGCAGAAGCAGCCATATACAACAACGGCAACTCCCAAGTCATAAAGGGAAAAATGTCTGGCAGTTATATGGCGGCTTACAACGCGACCAGTGGTTTCGTGGAGATGTGCATTGAGGGAACTGAGAGCGGAGCGCCTAAGTTCAATACCCCGCAAGGTGACCCCTTGGTTGTTGTCGCAAAGTGCACAAGGATCCTACTGGATGGCAGGATTCTCGATATGGCGAAAATCATATCGGGAAATCAGGACACTGCATCCGGCTGGAAGGACTGGGCACTACCAACAATTGAGTGGGTCAATGGAGTTCCGGGGTGTGGAAAGACAACCTGGGTGGTAGGGCACTTCGATGCTGACAAGGACGCCATCATCACCACAACATCAAACGCAGCTAGCGACCTACGGGAGAAGCTAGCGCCTCGTGTTGGTGACCTTGTCAAGACCAGGGTACGCACCATGGCTTCAGTCTTGGTGAATGGCTTCAGAGAGTCTAACAAGTTCAGCCGTCTAATGGTTGATGAGGCTCTCATGAACCACTTCGGAGCCATAGTCATGGCTGCCAAGCTGTGTGATGCCAAAGAACTGGTCCTCATCGGAGATGTCAACCAACTACCTTATATCGATAGAGAAAATCTCTTCGAACTGAGGTACTGCCGCCCAAACCTGGTAGCAAACATCAGCCAGGAGTTGCTCTGTACACACCGGAACCCCTTGGACGTCGCCTACGCCCTGCGCGAGGTTTACTCCGGTATCTACTCCTCAACCCTAAGAGCTCACTCGTTGAAGCTGAAATCCTACACTGGTGCCCAAATACCGCTCACGCTCCCCAATACGCTTTTCCTAGTCCATACCCAGGGCGAAAAGGAAAGGCTTATTGGACAGGGCTGTGGTGAAGGCACAGGTTCGCGTACGCTCACCATCCACGAAGCGCAGGGGTTAACGTTCGAAACAGTAGTTATTGTTCAAACCAAGTCTAGAACAATTGAACTACATCAGAGCGTTCCCCATGCGGTAGTAGCAGTGTCACGGCACACCACCAGCTGTACCTACTACACCGATGATGACAACGACGCAATAGGGTACTTCATCAAGAGAGCTATGGCCGCGTCCACTAAAAAGATCCTAGAGTACAATTTGAAAATGTCAATTAAGCACCGAAACGCAGCGGTCGTCGACAAGTTGGCTCGGGAGATGAGGGATGCCAACTTGGAAACTTAAAGTTGTTTAGTCCAAAGTAATGTTCAATTAAAATGTCAAGTTTTTCAAAAATGTAATAATTATAAGTAATAGTAATGTTAAATTAGAATGTAAATCTTTTTCCAAAATTGTAATAATTAAAAGTTTATAAGTAAATTGTAGACAAAATAACATATAAAGAAAAGAAATTACGCAAAATATAATATACAAGAATAAAATATATATTAAAAAAAAAAAAAAACAAAAAAAAAAAAAAAAACAAAAAAAAAAAAAAAAATACAATATATATATCCCTATCATTATAAAATGTATTAGAATAATATAAGTAACGTTTAATTTATATAGAATCAATAATTTAAGTATTTTTTTTTTTCTTACTAAGTAAGATTTTCTCTAATAAAATTGTAATAAAGTTAATAAATAAAGAAAATAAAATAAAAAAGAGCACGGACCACAGAGTCTGTGGTGAGCAGCAGTTATAATAATAAAAAAAAAAAAAAAAAAAAAAAAAACCTAACCTAACCTAACCTAACCTAACCTAACCTAACCTAACCTAACCTAACCTAACCTAACCACGGCACGGTAGCACGGACCACAGAGTCTGTGGTGAGCAGCAGTTATAATAAAAAAAAAACCTAACCTAACCTAACCTTTTTTTTTTTTTTTTTTTTTTTTTTTTTTACCAGGTGTAAAATGCTTTATGCATACCCTCCGAACATGGGAGTGTCGGAGGGTTATGTGGGACTCTCCGCAAATAAGGGCGGCATACCCACTAAAAGCACCCGGACGTGCCCTCTCTCCGGTGTTGTTGGACACCGTGGAACCCGCAAAAGCATAGTCCACGATGTCTACCGGTGGCGCCCCAGCCGTTGCCGGGGCTTCCCGCGCCGTAGGGGAGATGGTCGTGCACGCTTGACCATCTCCCAGACTGCTCAGTGGCTAATCACCGCAGGCAGAGGACTCCCATCGTCCACCTGCAGCCACTATGGGTTGAGTCTGGCGGCAAAACGCCGCCTTCTCGCCCCAAGCCGTCTACGCCGGAGGGGGTGCGCAAGAGGATCTTCCTCGCGCTCCCGCTCCGCGGTCTCCTTTTGCGAAATGACTGTTTCGCAGAAGGAGACCACCGCCTCCCAGGACCTCTCGTCGCTCAGCATTGCTTCGACGATGCTTTGGAGCGAGAACCCGCTGAATGATGCGTGCCATTTGGCCGCGCTCCGCGTCCCAACGACTGCACACCTCGAGGGTGTGCTGGGCGGTGTCGTCGGGACTTCCGCACTCGTGGCACAGCGGGGCCGGCTCTCTTCCTATTTTGTGCAGGTAGTGGCCGAAGCACCCATGCCCGGTCATTACCTGCACGAGCCGGTACGTCGTCGCACCGACTGCCCTCTTCAGCCAAAGGTCGGCCGTTGGGAGGATCGCCTCTATGGTACGGACACCGTAAGGGGCAACCTCCAGTTGGGCCTTCCATCTGTCCCGCAGTCGGCGCTCCGTCGCGCGACGGGCGGCTGCCACCTCCTCGGGGGCCGGACGTTCACCTGTTGTCCGGACCCTGGACCTACGTTGGTAAGTCTCTGCGTGCACCTCTGCGTCTAGCTCCCATGGGGGGGTGCACGCGAGAAGGCAGGCAGCCGCGTGGGCCACCGTCACATAGGCTCTCACTATTCTGATGGCCACAACTCGTTGTGGCCTCCGCAGCAGGGCCCTATTTCGAGCGGACAGCTTGTCCGCCCATATCGGGGCCCCATAGAGGGCCATGCTCCTTGTCACGCCGGCGTATAGCCGCCGGCACAAGGAACCCGGCCCTCCTACATTGGGCAGAAGTTTGCCCAGCGCCGATGCGGCGCCCACGATTCGGGGAGCTAGTCTTGAGAAATGCTCCCCGAAATCCCACTTGCGGTCCAGTATTAGCCCCAAATATTTAATGTGGGGCTTTATTTGGACCGCTTCACCCTCCAGGGTGAGCGTCGCACTCGCGGGCAGATTCCACCCGCGCCCCCCGAAAACTATAGCCTCAGTCTTCGGGAGGCTCACCTTTAGGCCGAGCCTGGTGATTCGTTCAATCGCCAGCTCGGCCGCCACTTCCGCCCTCCGGGAGGTCTCCCGCTTGTCGCTCCCGCGCACTGCCACCATTGTGTCGTCCGCGTAGCAGACGACAAGTGTGCGCGGAAGCAGCTCCCCCCGGATCACCCAGTCGTACCCCAGGTTCCATAGAAGTGGACCGAGCACGGAACCCTGGGGCACGCCGCAGGCCATCACTCTCTCCCCCCGTTGCCCGTCCTTCTTTTCCCAGAGCACTACCCTCTCGGTTAGGTAGTGCTCAACAATCCGCCTCAGGTAGAGAGGCACTTCATGATATCGAAGTGCCTCACTGATCACCCCGTAGGGGAGTGTGCCAAACGCGTTTGCGATGTCTAGTGACACCGCGATGACACCCTCCCCCCTGCCCGACGCGTACTCACAGAAGTCCCTCAGTGACTTTAGCGCGTCGAGCGTGGACCGTCCTTCCCGGAACCCGAATTGTCTGTCAGAGACGTTCGGGCCGGCGGTCTCCATGTGCCGCAGGATCCGGGAGGCCAGGATGCGTTCAAACGCTTTCCCGGCCTCATCCAGCAGCACTATGGGGCGATAGGCGGAAGGGCAATCCGTCGGTCGACCCTCTTTACGGAGGAGGCATAGTCGCCCCTCCTTCCATACCCTAGGGAACTTTCCCTCTGTCAGGCAGTCATCCATGACATGCCTGAGTCGGTCCCCTAGGTGCTTCAGGGCGACTGCGAGGACGCGACCGGGAACGCCGTCCGGGCCCGGGGCTTTTTTGCAGCCCCGGAGTCGGTGTATCACTCGATTGAACTCGTCGTCACCTATTGGTTTAACGACGAGCTCGGCCTCCGGTTCCCTTATGGGGTCGACCATCGACGGGGGAGAGATCAAGGGGGCTGGCGGAAATAGCCCCTCGACTACTCTCTGGAGAAGTTCGGGCTCCAGGGAGTCCATAGGGGGGGCGGTGCGCATTTTGTTACGCACCATCTTGTATGGCCGCCCCCATGGTTCCCTGTCCAGGGTGGCCAAGAACGACTCGTGAGCTTCGTCCTTGGCCTTGGCAATCGCCACCTGGAGGGCCTTCTTCGCCTCTTTGAGGGCCCTGTGGAACCCTTCTTCCTCTTCTTCAGTGTGCCGCCTGCGCCTACAGTGTTGGAAGGCGCGGCGGGCACTATTACTGGTGGACCGCAGGGCCGCAATTTCTGCGGACCACCAGTATACACTCTTACGGGCGAAACGGCGACCAACCCGAGGCATGGCCGCGTCGCACACATTCTGTAGTGCGACGCGGAACTGTGCCGCCCTTTCTTCAACTCCGAGAGTGACGGGTGGGGCAGCACACCACTCCTTCTCCACCATGGCCGCCTCGTTCGCCATGTCCCTGTCCAGCTTGACCAGGGACCACTTCGGGAACTTCCGCCCCCTCCTGGTACTGCCCGTGATAGGCGCCGGTGGAGCCCCCGTCTTGGAGACCCTCATCCTGATGTACAGGTGGTCTGAGAGGGTCTCAACATCCTCCAGTACACGCCAATTCGTGACGCGTGCAGCCATGGCAGGGGTCGCGAACGTGATGTCCACAATTGACCCCCCCTGCCGCCGCACGCAGGTATTCGTGGTGCCCTGGTTTAGGACCACGAGTCCCGTTGCCGCCACCCAATCCTCCAGAGCCGTACCCCTATGGTCCGTAATGGGGGAACCCCATGCCGAACTTTTGGCGTTGAGGTCCCCCAGGACCATAACCTGCCTCGGGGCAGCCCTCCGGACCACCCCCCCTAATATCCCCAGGAACGTGTCGAACTCCCGCAGCGGCCTATTGGGGGAGAAGTACGCGGCCACCAGCACCGTATCGTTCCCCCATTTAGCCGCCACGAATCCTGGGCCACCCTCAATCCTTGATATGGGGGGGAGGTCCCCCATCGCCGGCACCACTATCGCCACTACTCCGTCGGTGTCCCCTGCCCAATTAGATTGGGGGGGGATGAAGTAGGGCTCTGTTACCACCGTAACGCCAATTTTCCACTCCGCCATGGCCTGCATGAGCAGATCTTGAGCTCTGGCGGAGTGGTTGGCGTTTATCTGCAGGACGTCTAAATGTCGGTGTGCTGACATTTAGACGTCCATATTGTTGTCCTCTTGGTGCCGGCTGGCGGCTGTTTCGGCTGGAGGGGGCCGGATGGGGCGGGTGGGTCTCGGCCTCACCTCTCTTCCCTTTGTCTCCGGTGGGGAGCATTTCGGTCCCCTCATTACGTGATTGGCTGGGAGGCCTGCATGGTGGCATACTGCGCACCGTACTTTTTCCTCCCAGCATTCGGCTGCTTTGTGCCCCTCTGCGCCGCACCGGTAGCACATCTGGCCCCGGTCCACCTTTGAGGGGCACAACTCGCGCGTGTGGCCGACACCCATGCATTTGTAGCACCGCATGGGTGCTGGTCCGACAGAATTAATCCTGGCAGACGACCAGCCTACCAGGATCTGACCGCGCTTGAGGAGGGCTTTTGCTATACCCACCGGGCATTGCACGAGGGCCACCCCACTACCATTATAGTATGTAGGGCGAATGCCCCCAACCTTAACTTGCGCCTCGGCGCATCCCCCCGCCTTGGCAACGGCCGCCGCCAGGGTCTCCCTTGTCGCCGACTCGTCTAGGCCGGCGACCTCGATAGCGGCCATTTTTTCAGGGCGGCTCACATGGGCCACGTCGCCCACAAGACCCTGCAGCTTTTCTGCGAGGCTGTCCGCCGCCCTTCCGCTCTCTGCTCCAGGGACCTCGATGACTCTGCCCCCCGTCACCGAGTTCCTGACCCTGACATGCTGCAGGCCTATCTCCTCCAAGCTTATGCCGTTAATGGCCTTGGTCATGACAGCCTGCAGCGTGGTGTCGGTGGTAATATCCTTCCGCATGGTTATTACCACCGCTGCCGTCTTGGGGACTATCAGACCCTTCTTCTTTGTTGCCGCTTTCTTCTTGGGCAGCGGGGGGGCTGGGGGAGTGGTCGTAGCCTTCCCCTTTCCCTTCCTCTTCTTCTTTCCCGCTTCCTGGGTGGTCCATGCCTCGCCCGGGGGCGCTGGTGCAGTCGCCACCGCTGGGGCAGGCTTGCCCGCCGGGGCAGGCCTGGCTGCTGGGGCAGGCTTGGCTGCCGGGGCAGTCTTGGCCGCCGGGGCGGTGGTTTCCGGGGCCACCGGGGCCGCTTTTTTGGCGGCCCTTTTCGGCCTGCCGTCCCCAAGCCTGGCCCTGCTCTCGGGCTCGGAGGCAACTTCTCTCGTTAAGGCCGGTGTGGCCTCCTTCCTTTTATCCGCCGCTAGTGAGGGGCGGATTATTGGTGCTGGAGGAAGGCGACTGGAAATCTCCTCGATTCTTGCATTAAGCATGTTACCGAGGGAGACCGTCAAGTCGCGCTTTATGCTGTCCAGCAACTCCGCCAACTCCGCGGCGGCGGATTGTGTTGGCGGGGGGGCCCTAGGGGCCGGAGTCTCACGCGCCGGCTGCGGGGCCGGGGCCTGGCGCTCTGAGAAGGCAATTCTCAAGGCCTTTAGTTCCGCTGTGCAGAGAGCGAGTTGCTCCCGCATCCTCTTGTTGTCCGCCTTCAGGATGCGGATCTCCTCGCTCTCTGACCTGGAGGCGTCAAGTTCCTCCATGGCACTTAGTATGGTGCGGCAGGCCCGGTTCATGGTGCCCCACACCTCACCCTTCAAATTGCCCGACTTGCGGGCCCCCTCCATTATTGCGCATGCCGCCTGTTTGGTGGCCTCCACCGGGTCGGATGGGAGGAGAACCTCAGACGGGTGCGCCGACTTCTTTCCTGATGGGGAGGTATTTCTCCCACTCCCCTTTGTTCCCTTGGAGCGGAGCTCCGGGAAGTCCTTCCTATACAAGGAGGGACCGGCGGCGTCATCTGTGTCGGGGCTGAGGTAAGCCTCCGGACTTCGGAGCTTATCTCTTGCCGACGCCATTCCCGCGTAGGCCCCTTTGGCCTTGCCTCTCCGGGCTGTTCCAACCTTAGGCCCATTATCGGGCCTTGCGTCATCCGCCTGGTCTACATGACCCCTCTTCTTAGGCTGAGAAGTCACTTCCATGGCCTCTGAGAATTCTTCCTCGGATTCTGAGGAAGAAGAAGCCAAAGTTCTCTCGTCCCACTTGCGGTGGGAACCTCCGTTCTCTTCAGACGTGGCCATTGTGGCCCCGCCAACGTCTCTGTCAACTTTAGTCCAAATCCGACCACCCCAGCCGAAGTTATCTCCCAAAACAGAGTTTTGTTAGAAAACGGTCAAGGGGGAGTCGGCTCGGAGAAATCCCATACAAATTTCAAAAAGCGCCTGAAAAACCAAAATAGCAACAAGATTCTTCAGGACACTTTTTGAAAAATTTTTTTGGCTGACTTCCCCTTAACGGAGCCGAAAACCAAAAACGTCACCTTATAGGGGCTGAAGTCCCCTATCCCCTGGCACCCCTACTGAGACCGTAGGGGAAAACCAGACTCCAAGTATTCACTCCTGAACTTTCCCAACTTTTTTGGCAAAAATTTTTTTCAAAATTTTCCCTAAAATTACTAAAAATCCGATTACTTCCAAACCCTAAGGAGAAAAGCAACCGGACCTAGCCTACGCGAAATTTAATAAATGCCGCTATAACCTAACCTAAGAAACTGCTAAAAACGATAGCCGCAAACCCGACTTTTTTTCGATTGAAAAAGGTAAACAAACCGTTTTTCAATCGAAAAATCCTAAGTTGTAACTTTTTTCTCCCCTTTGAAATATCTCGGTCCGCAAACAACTCAGCGCCACAGCGTTTTCACAGCCGTGTGCGCCTCGTTAATCCGCAACTGACGATGTATTGAACTTCGCTGTAGCTCACATAGGCTGATCGCTAAGGCAGTTAATACATCGGGTCGGACCTCCAAAACTCGTCAACCTAACCTAACCTAACCTAACCTAACCTAACCTAACCTAACCTAACCTAACCTAACCTAACCTTTTTTTTTTTTTTTTTTTTTTTTACGTGGGGAAATCCTCATGGATACCACCCGGCGCGGGGGCGCCGGAATGGTTATGCCGGACTCTTACCGGCTAAAACCACCACGGGGTTCCATCTGGACGCCGAACGTTAGTGCTGTGAGTTCGCTTGCGCATTCGTTCATGGCTCTAACGGCGTTGGCTAATTGAGCCCCGTCTGTTGTCGATGAAGTTAAACTTCCCGTCTTATCTCTCTTGCGAGAGGTGCGCGGAACCTCCACGCGCACCACCTCGAGGCTTTGTAAGTGGGCGGTGGACACCCCCCAGTGTCACCGCTCAAGCCTATATTACGGGGGTCGTATGTCATGGAGGAAATTCCTCCTCCTACGACCTGCTCTCTTGCTGCGGATCGGGTTGTCGGTCGTGACTTCCCGCTCCCTTTCTGCCGCTTCCTTCTGTTCCAAGACTTCTTCGCAGAAGGTGATTCCAGCTCTCCAGGACTCATCACATCCGACCATAGCTCGCACTAAGGCAGGATATGTCAAGTTACTTCCTACTACATTGACAAGCCGCTGTCGAGCAATTGCCCAAGCTGGGCATGCTGTGAGCGTATGCTCTGCCGTGTCCATCTGGCAGCCACAGTGGTGGCATGCGGGAGTCGGTTCCCTCCCGATTTGACACAGATACTTCGAAAAACAGCCGTGTCCCGAAAGTATCTGCGTCAACCGGAAGGTTAGTGACCCGTGTTCTCTATTCAGCCACTCACGAAGTAAGGGTCGGATCGCTTCTATTATCGCCAGGCCAGCGCCGGGCTGTTCTAATCTTCTTTGCCATTCCTCTATAAGCATGTCGGAAGCTTCGAGCCTCCGTACCTCAACCTCTCTTCGCACTGGTAGTTGTCCTTGTGCCAGTTGTTGTTCACGCCAGTAATAGATTAAAGCCAGCCCTCTGGCCTCTAGATCCCATGGCAGTGAGCCTGCCAGCACGCACGATGCCTCAAAGGAGACAGTGCGGTATCCCCGAATAACCCTTATAGCCATTGCTCTCTGCGGCCTGCGCAGTATTGCAATGTTTCGGCTGCTAAGGGTGTCGGCCCACACTGGAGCTCCATACAGGGCCATGGAGCGCACAACCCCCATGTATAGACGCCGGCAACCGACCCTAGCTCCCCTGAGGTTGGGCAGCAGACCTCCAAGGGCTGCTGCTGTTCCCATCAATTTAGGCGCTAGTCGCAGAAAATGGGCGTTAAAGTCCCATCGGCTATCGAGGACGAGTCCCAGGTACTTCATCGTCGACTCGACACCGATGCGTACTCCTCCTACAACAATATGTGATCCAGCTGGAGGATTTTTCCGAGGCCCGTGAAAGTACAGGGCTTCGGACTTGCTCAGGGCTACTTCAAGCCCAAGCCGTTTTATTCTCTCAACTACCTGAGCTACACCTGCTGTAGCGAGAAGAGTTGCCTCCCTGTAAGTCTTGCCTCTAGCTGTGACAAGAGTGTCATCAGCGTAACACGTTACCAAGATTCCTCTTATGAACGAGCCTCGTAGCACCCAGTCGTAACCGATGTTCCACAGGAGGGGCCCCAGGACCGACCCCTGTGGGACACCGCACGACATCTTGTGCTGACCCCACCCATCTTGCCTTCTGAATGACACATATCGCTCAACAAAATAGTCTTTTACTATATTTTGGAGGTACATGGGCACTCGATGGTACCTCAAGGCCTCCTTAATACAGCTCCAGGGTAAGGTGTTGAAAGCGTTAGCAATGTCTAGAGAAACAGCTAAAACAACCTCACCCCGAGATACTGCTTCCTCCGCAATGGCCTTTACGCGCAGTATTGCGCCAACTGTTGATCGCCCCTTTCGAAATCCGAACTGATTGTTGTCCAAATCTGGACCAATGCAGTTCATATGTCTGATGAGGCGGCCCGCAATAATTCGCTCTAACAGCTTCCCAACCTCGTCCAGCAGAACGATGGGTCGGTAAGCAGACGGCGAGTCAGTAGGGCGTCCATCTTTTTTAAGCAGCACAAGTCGGCCTATCTTCCACTGCGCTGGGAATCTTCCTTGATTCAGGCAGGCGCTAAAAAGGTCTCGGAGCAAAGGACCCAGAGTTTTCATGGCCAGGACCCATACACGGCCGGGAACACCGTCAGGGCCTGGGGCCGTGTTCTTGGCTCTGAGCCGCAAAACCGCCATCCTTAGCTCAACTTCATCCACTTCCGGTACATCTGTCATCTCATTGCTCTCCTCTACAGGTGGTGCCATGGTCGGTGGCGTATGCTCTTCCCTATTCGGGAATAGAGCTGACACCACTCTCTGCAGGAGCTGGGGCTCTAAGCTTTGCGTCAGAGGTGGGGCCCACGGACGGAGTTTACCCCTCACCATTCTGTAAGGTCGCCCCCAAGGGTCCTGGTTCAGTATCTCCAGGAGTTCTTCTCTAGCTTGACTCTTGGCTTGTATTATGGCAAGTTTCAAGGCCGTTTTGGCATCCTTGTATAGCCCATACAGCTGCCCTTCCAAATTCTCGTCACGATGTCGCCTACGGCGGTAATTGGTGTAGCGACGTCTTGCTCTAACACACATTCCACGTAGTACCGCGAGTTCCTCCGACCACCAGTAAACTTGGCGCTTAGCAAGATGAGGCCTAACCCTAGGCATGGCCGCATCGCATATCTGCGTCATTGCCTCGCGAAACCACTCCACCTCTTGCCGAACCACAATCTCTGCTTGTTCCCTTGACATCGCTACCCAAGCCTGAACTATGGCTGCCTCCTCCAATAGGTCCCGATCTAGGCGTTTAAGAGCCCACCGCAGACCGTCTCCGTGCCTCATGACCCCATCTGATCTTCTTGGAGCCACAGGAGTGACCTCAAAACGGATGTAACGATGGTCCGAGAGCGTTTCCACCTCTGTTGCCACCTCCCAACCACGGATACGGCTTGCAAGAGCCGCACTGGCAAAAGTAACATCTACTATAGACGCGCCTTGCGGCCTTACACACGTATGAACAGATCCACTGTTGAGAAGTGTCAGACCGGAGGTTAAGGCCCACTCTTCAAGGATTTCTCCTCTAAGATCCGTGAGAGGACACCCCCAAGCCGTTGACTTTGCATTCAGATCACCAAGGACAAGCACCGGGTAAGGGTGGCTCCGCCCCACTAGGGCCCCTACTTCAACAAGAAAATTCTCGAAATCAGCAATGACCCTATTAGGCGATATGTACACCGCCACTACCATAACGCCTCGCACGAGAGCTGCGACGCAACCATTACCCTTCATGACTTTATCGAAAGTACCACACTTGGAAATTATGGTCACGAGCCCATCCTTATCTCCAACCCAGTTGTCTCTTGGCGGGACAAAGTATGGCTCGGATATTGCCGCTATATCAATCAACCACTCCGCCATGCTCTGGATCATGAGATCCTGAGCTCTGGCGGAGTGGTTGATATTCGCCTGTAGAAACCGTAAAGCCATCCTATACAGTGTCCATGCGATCCTCCTCTCCCCCGACTTGTGATGGGGGACTGCTCGCAGCTACCAGCGGTGGGTCTGAGATGTTCACGACCTTATTGCCTCTTGTCCTAGGTCTCGGAGGGGCACACGCCTTGCTGCCTAGCCTATGTGTGGCCGGCCTATTAGCCGCCGCACAGACTGAGCATTTTGGCCGAGCTGAACAGGCTGTGGCTTTATGGCCGGGCTGTCCACATCGGTAGCACTCCTCACTACGGTCCGTCTCTGAAGTGCATTGAGCTCGGACATGTCCATTCTCTAGACACCGGTAGCACCTAAGTGGCCTGGGTTCTACCAACTCTATTCGGGCTGAAACCCAACCAACCAGCAGGCGGCCTTCCTCTCCTAATTTCTTGGCAGCTGTCACTGGGCAGCTCACCAACGTTGTTCCAGTACCCTGATAAGTGCTTCGGATATCACCTACTTTAACGGAATCCTCCGAGCAGCCACCGCGCTGAGCAACTACAGCGACTATGTCTTTTTTAGACACAGAGTCATCTAGACCTAGCAAGCGGAACGCCGCACACTTTGTAGGCCTAGAAACTCTGGCTAACTCCTCACCTAAAACCTCTTTTATTTTTTGCGCCAAAGCGTCCGCTTTTTCTGCGCTCTTCTCACCTGCCACTTCCAAGATACGGGCACCGGTAGCTGCCTTCCGGAACCGTACACTTGGGATACCACAGCTGTTGAGATCAACTTTTGCCTTGGCATCCTCCATCACTTTGGCGTATGTCGCGCCTTTCTCCATGGCCCCCTGTTGCAGAGTAATTACCACTGCAGCAGTTCGAGGGGCACGCAGCTTCCTCACCGGGGCTGGGCGACTGGCTGGCTTGGTAGTCCCTGTCTTTCCACTTGCCAAGGGAGCTTTGGTCACCTTTTTGCCCCTTTTAGTAACTGCGACCCAATCTTCATCGGTCAAATCCTTCGCAGGCTGCTGAAGAGCGGGAAGCGCTACATCGACTGCCCCACTTTCTCTCTTCTTCGACCTCTTTTTCTTCTTCCCCTTTTGGGGTTGAGAGGCTGTCTGTTCAGCCTTCTTCGTCTGATCCCGTACAGGGGCTGTGGAAGATTTGGCATCCCTACGCTTGTCTGCAGCGAGAGGTGGACGAATGCGCTCTTCTAGCAGCAGCCTGTCCTCTACGTCTTCTACTATTGCGCTGACCCTGTTACCCACACTTGAGGCCGGCACTGCAGTGTTCATCCTTTTGTCTGCGGCTAATGGTGGCCGCAAACGCTTCTCGGGAAGCAACCTCTCTTCTAATCCTTCGAGCCTTGCGTTCATCATGGTCCCACACTGGACCATGACGACGCGCACTATTTCCTCCACTGTTGGGGGCCGGGCTGCTGCCGGGCCTTGGGTCTGGTCACACTGCTGCGCGAGCTGACGCATCTGGATCAACTCCTTCCGGACCTCAGCAAGCTCACCCGCGAGCCGCTTGTTCGCCGCCTCTAACCTCGCGACCTCCTCCGTCATTGTGCGAGAACGCAATGCCCCAAAAGACACTTTAATTGTTTCCACCGCACTATTTAGGGCTCGAACGTAAGTCCCCTTAAGGTTGCCGGATGTCCTGGCAACCTTTTCAATGGTTTCCACAGAATCCAGCACCAGTCTAAATAGGTCTGGCGAGTCCGTTACCTCGCTCACCTCTTCCGATTGTTCCATTAGATCCGGGGATTTACGGAAGGTGGCCGCTATCGCCTCCCTTTTCCGCTTCAGATCATCCGCCATCTCTATTTCAGCCTGAAGCCGAAGCTCCTCAGCTTTTGCCGCATTCAAGTCTGCCTTGGCTTTGGCCAGGCCAACGTATTTGCCCGTAGAGGGCGGGCGTCCACGCCCTCTCCTAGCTGGTGTTGTCGGTTGCGACTCGTCATCATCGCCCACATCAGAGCTCGCATCATCTCTTCGACGCTTTCTCCAAAAACGATTTCCGCATGACAATTCCTGCGAAGTCACGGTCTGGAAACTCACATCAGAATCCGTGTCCGACAAGTCCGCCATTTTCGAAGAAGCACCGAGCATATCTTCATCGTTGCTGTCCGGCAGCTCGCAACGGGTCAGCACCACCCGCGCACTTTTCACCACTGGGGCTTGAGTAGCCTCCTCCTCCACACAATCCTTATAACTATAGACTGACGCAGCCGTCTTCCGCACCGAAGCGCAGGAGGTGGCTGCTCCCGTCTCTCTACCTACATTACACGTCGACCTAGCCGAGGCATCGGAAGACCCACTTTCATCATTAACTACAAGACGACCGGCTCCCCCCTCAGAATACGAACTGGGGAACAACGACGTAGCTGACGCTACGCCGCTACGGGATTCTCCAGCTGCGGAGCAGCTGGTACCCGCCTGAGGTAGTGTTTTTCGATTCGTCATAATTTTCATAGTTTTTTCCCTTTTTTGAAGGGGTGAGGTCCCCTTATGTTGGGCGCCCTAGTGGCCAGATTCCCCCTGACCATACCTCACGTGTGAGCCCGAACGTGCACCGCAGCCATCCATAAACAACCACAAAACGTGGTTGTGTATGTGCAGCAGCAAAACAAATCCGGACTCACACGCGAAGTACTCCCTTCGGCAGGCGCCAAAACCTTGAGACTTACTCCCCCCCTTACTCCCCTTCCCCCCCTCCCCCCCATCCTACCCCACCGACAGAGTGCCGGCGCCTGGTGGTTTCTGTTACATCTATTTCTGATGGAAATAGACCAATAACGGGCAGCAACCGCGAGAAGGAACGACCCCACCAGACTTGCCTTGAGGATCTACACGACCTGCGCTCTCCCTCAAAGCCATTCGCCTCATTACTCGCTCCCAGAGCCGAGTAAAGAAGGCCTAGATTTATCCAATACAAGCGACCGAAGCCGCCAGCTAGGCATAGCAACTACTAATGGATAAACCCAGACCCGCCCAACCTTTTTTTTTTTTTTTTTTACCCAGGAAAATCCTTTATGGATACCACCTTCCCAAGGGGGGGGGTAGATGGTTATGTGAGACTCTCCGCCAGAGTGGCAGCATACTCACTAAAAACCTGGGGTGTTCTTCTCACCGCATTATGGTGGGAGGGCCGCGAGTTCACTGTACGCGCTTTCGTAACCCTCTTGTCAGTACGGGTGCCTGATAAACGGGCTCAACTCTGGGAGTTTCTTATACTCCCCTATGCTTCGCTTAAGGCGTACCGGAACACATTCGGAACGCCTTACAGCTCGGGACTTTCTAATTCGGGCACAGACCCCCCGATCTATGCCTGCAAATCCCCATTATAGCGGCATCTGGTTGGCAAAAGCCAACCGCCTGCGGCCTGTTCTCCTACGGCGAATCGGAAGCGATAGAACGTCGTCTTCTCGATCCCTCTCCGCCTTCTCCTTCTGAGACATCACTGCCTCCGCGAAGGCGACAGCAGCATCCCATGCCTCTTCTCTATCTGTTAGAGCCCTAATAAGGGCCGGTAGAGAGAGATCAGCTCCTATAACTGTTGTTAACGTTGCGCGTTCTCCCGTCCACCCAGGGCACACAGCAAGGGTGTGTTGCGCTGTGTCTTCTGCTCCTTGACTACAGTGGTGGCACTCCCCCGATGGTTCACGACGAATCACCCGACACAGATATCTACCAAAACAGCCGTGTCCCGTTATAATCTGTGTAAGGCGGAAGGTCAGTGCCCCGTACTTACGCTTGATCCAAGGTGTGAGCACCGGTCGTAAAGCAGTCACCAAGTCCCTACTGGCACTCGGGTTCACCAGCTTCTCCGACCACTTCTCGATGAGCTCATCATGGGCATCCTTTCTCCACTTCTTGATTTCTTCCGGAAGTGGCCAACCTCCCTCCGCTTTTTTCCCCGCGCATCTTCGGTAGACCTCTGCCTGAACTTCAGCCTCTAGATCCCATGGCGGGCTATTGGCCAGCAGGCACGCTCCTTCAAAAGACACGGTGCAATACGCCCGAGCAGCTCTTAGTGCAATGGCTCGCTGCGGACGACGCAGTAAGGCCTTATTAAGGCTGCTCAGGGCATCCGCCCATATAGGCGCCCCGTAGAGTGCCTTGGATCGGAGTACGCCAACGTAGAGGCGACGGCATGCCACACTTGGACCTCCCAGATTTGGAAGGAGCTTCCCGAGCATTCCGGCAAAGGCGATTAGCTTTGGCGCTAGTCGCTGGAAGTGCTCCGTGAATTTCCACCGACCATCTAGGACGATGCCCAAGTAGCGGATCGTCGGTTCGATAGCAATGGAGGCTCTGCCAACCACAATTGTCATCCCTTGCGGTGGAGCGTTTCGAGGCCCATGAAAGAATAGGGCCTCGGACTTATTAAGGGCTACTTTTAGGCCCAGAGTCCGGATTCTCTGGACCACTTGAGCCACTCCCGCTGTAGCAAGGAGAGCCGCCTCTCTATGTGTGCTACCACGTGCCGTGACCAGGGTGTCATCGGCGTAGCAAGTCACTTCTATTCCACGAAGATTTTCACCTCGGAGCACCCAGTCGTACCCGATATTCCACAGGAGCGGTCCGAGGACAGACCCCTGTGGAACGCCGCACGACATAGCTCTACTAAACCACCCGTTCTCAGTCGGGTACATTATTTTCCGATCGACAAAGTAGTCTGCTACCACTTTCCTCAAGTACTGGGGTACACCATGATACCTGAGCGCCTCTTTTACAGTTTCCCAGGGCAAACTGTTAAAGGCGTTTGCTATATCTAGCGAAACGGCCAACATCACCCCGCCCTGCGCAACCGCACTTTCAGCTAAGCTTCGCACTCTAGAGATGGCATCCAAGGTTGAGCGGCCACAACGGAAGCCAAACTGACCATCGTGCAGATCCGGTCCAACCACTCTCATATGCTTGACGAGACGAGCAGCGAGCACTCGCTCGAAAAGCTTACTCATCTCGTCAAGCAGCACGATAGGACGATAGGCAGACGGTGAATCCTCAGGGCGGCCACTCTTCCTAAGCAGAACCAGTTTACCTGTCTTCCAAACACGTGGAAATCTACCCTGGGCTAAGCACTCTGAAAATAGTGCCCTTACCCTTTCACCCATTTGTTTCATCGCTATTACCACCGCGCGTCCGGGTATACCGTCCGGACCTGGTGCGGTTTTCTTCTTTCGAAGCTTTAAAATGGCCAACTCTAGCTCTACTTCCGTGACTTGTGGAACATCCTCCTCCTGAAAGTCATCCGATCTAGCCGTTGGCACCATGCTTGGAGGCTGCCATTCTCCTCTTTCAGGGAAGAGAGTCGTCACGACGCGCTCTAGCAACTGTGGGTCTAGAGTTTTTGTTAATGGCGGGGCCCAGGGGCGTAGCTTTCCAGATACCACCTTGTAAGGGCGTCCCCATGGGTCAAGGTTGAGAGTCTCCAGCCATTCTTCCCACGATGCCTCTTTGGCTTGCCGAATTGCCGTTTGCAGACTTGTGCATGTAGCTCTGTATTCGGCATACAGCTCCTGTTCCAGGTCCTCGTTTCGGATGCGTCTTCGTCTGCACCTGTGATATTGGCGGCGCGCTGCCACACTTGCCTTCCGCAATTGTTGGAGTTCTGCATTCCACCAATACACCTGACGTCGCGGTGGCATCGCCTTTGCCCTTGGCATGGCTGCATCACAGACGCGGGTTAGACAACTGATCAGGCGTTCTGATGCAGTATCCACATCGTCTATTGTCTCGAGATCATACCCATCACCTATCCAGGTCTCCACAATGGCCGCCTCGTTCGCCACTTCCGCATCCAGCTGCCTCAGTGACCAGCGAACCCCTTCCTCAATACGGGCCCGGTTAACTCTTCCTGGCGGCGATTGGAGCGTAGAGACATCAAATCGGATATACCGATGGTCGGATAACGTCTCCACGTCCTCTCTCACTTCCCATCTCTGAACACGATGCGCAAGGGTGGAATCTGCGAATGTGACGTCCACAATTGACTCGCCCTGCAGCCGCACGCATGTGCTCACTGTTCCCCTATTCAGTATTTCCAATCCCATAGAGACCGCCCACTCCTCCAACGCCTCCCCTCTTGCATCCGTCCGTGGAGATCCCCACGCCGTTGCCTTGGCGTTGAAATCACCAGCGACTATCACGGAGGTGGAGTGTGCTTGCCCAATGAGAGCACCGACTTCCGCAAGCAAATGCTCAAAGTCAGCTAGAGTCCTGTTTGGCGAAAAATACACCCCAATAATTGCGACGCCGCCAAAGACGGCTAAAACGCAACCCCGACCCTTCACTATCTTCCCAAAGGGTGAGGTTCCAGCGGCTCTAATAATGGCCACTGAGTCCTCAAGGTCCCCAACCCAGTTATCCCGGGGGGAGACAAAGTAGGGCTCAGCGACCACAGATATTTGGATCAACCACTCTGCCATGCTCTGGAGCAGAAGATCCTGAGCTCTGGCAGAGTGGTTGATGTTCGCCTGCAGAAATTTGGTCGCCATACTAACTATTGGTGTCCATGAGATCCTCCTCTTGCGTTGCTGGACGCTGAGTCAGCTGCGAGGGGGCCCTGGGGCCTTCACTAGCCAACTTTTCTCTTCTTCTACCCTTCTTGAGGGGCCTGGCGAAACAAGCTTTACCACCAATACGGTGATTCGCCGCTTTGTTTGCCGCATCACATACAGGGCAGTGCGGATCAGCAGAGCATTGAGCCGCCTTGTGTCCTGGCTTACCACAGCAGAAGCAGAAACTGCTTCGGTCAACGTCCGTGGTGCATTTAGAGCCCATGTGACCAAGCTCCAGGCACCTGAAGCATCTTAGCGGTCGGGGCTCCAGGATTTTAGCCTGAACTGAGACCCAGCCTACCAAAAGCCTTCCTTCAGAAACTTTCTTAGCTGCGGCAATTGGGCATCGCAGCCAGATCGTACCTCCTCCTTGTCTGCCCGGAGAACGAATTATTTCTCCCGTTCTGATGGCTTCTTTTGCGCAACCGCCCACATTAGCCACGGCTGCTACTACTTCCTCCTTGGTAGCCGAGTCATCCAGGCCCGTTATGCGGAGTTCAACGCATTTCTCGGGCCTGGTGACCCGAACCACATCCTCGCTAAGGGACTCTCCGAGTTTCTTAGCCAGAGCATTGGCTTTTTCAGCACTAGAGGCACCGGGCACCTCCAGAAGTCGAGCGCCAGTAGCTGCAGTACGGAACTTTAAGCCCGCTGGTATGCCAAGGTCCTTTAGATCAATGTGCTGCTTGGCCTCGGCAAGCACTTTCTCGTAAGTCACGCCGCGATCTACTGCATCTGGCTTCAGAGTCAACATGACCGCTGCCGACCGTGGAGGGCGGAGCTTCGCCTGCTTCTTCTTTGGTTGCACACGAGCACTTGCCACTTTCTGTGAGGACACCTGATCGCTTGGTGCCTTCTTGGCAGCCTTCTTTTTGTTAGTGCCTTTCCGAGCCACCACATTCCACCCCTCATCCATGGATTGGGGCTGCGGAGGCAACAACCGCGGCTCATTCACTCCTGTTTTGGGTTTCCCCTTTGCCTTTCGAGTCTCTTGAGCCTGAGCTTTCTGAGACTTTTTGGCTGTCCCTTCATTAATGGCTACAGGAGCATCATCCATTACCATCTCCATCTGTGGGTGGCCCCCCGAGCGAGGAGCAGCAACCGTGACTGCAGGGGCCATAGGCACCATAGATTTCTTTTTATCTGCAGCTAATGGGGGCCGCAGGCGCTTCTCAGGGAGCAACCGCTCCTCTAGTCCTTCCAGTCTTGCGTTCATCATGGTCCCACATTGGTCCATGACGACGCGCACTATTTCATCAATTGTTTGAGGCTGAGTTGCCGTCGGAGCTGGCGCCTGATCACGCTGCTGCGCTAGCTGCCGCATCTGGGCTAACTCCTTTCTCATTTCGGCCAACTCGCCCGCGAGCCGCTTGTTGGCTGCCTCCAATCGGATAACCTCCTCTGACATTGTGCGTGATCGCAACTCTTGAAAGGAAACTTTAATAGTTTCCACCGCGTCTTTTAGGGCTCTAACGTACGTCCCTTTAAGGTTGCTAGATGTTTTCGCAACCTTTTCAATTGTATCCACCGAATCTAGGACCAGCCTAGCTAGATCCGGTGGTTCTTGTCCTTCACTGCTCAGTGTACGTGACACTAAGACCGGAGATTTACGGAAAGAGGCAGCTACCGCCTCTTTTTTCCGTCTTATGTCATCCGCCATTTCCATTTCAGCCTGCAACCGAAGCTCCTCAGCTTTCGCCGCGTTCAGTTCAGCCTTTGCTTTGGCCAGGCCTACGTACTGCCCCGTAGAAGGGGGACGTCCACGTCCTCTCCGAGCTGGCGACGCGGGCATCGACTCCTCGTCCTCTCCCAAGTCCGAGCTCGCGTCGTATCTCCGACGCTTTCTCCAAAAACGGTCTCTTCCTTCAGACACCTCCCCTGAAGCCACGGTCTGGAAGCTCGCATCAGAGTCCGCGTCATACAAGTTCGCCATTGTCGATAAAGCAACGAGTATATCTTCATCGTTGCTTTCCATCGTTGCGCAGCGGGTTAACACCACACGCGCCTCCTTCGTTACTTCTACACACGCCCTGCTGGCGTCGCTGTGCGCAGACGCGCATTCAGCCTCATCCTCGTCACTCCCTATCGTCTTCCTTAACCTAGAGTTTAAAAAAATATCATCCATAATCAGTCCCACGAGTACGTGGGAAGGGTGGGTCACCCCGGACAGTGCCCACTGTAACCGGGGAAGTCTGGCGTAACCCGCTCAGGGGAGCGACACTTCCCTGGCGGGGGACGCAGTAGCGACTGAAACTCCGTTCAGCCTTCCAGGCCTCACGCTGCGCCGCCGCTTACCTTCGGGTGATTTTTTATAGAGGTTGTCTTCCTCGCGGCCCGGGCGACCAAGCCAAGGCCTATCGGTCCCGCTCAGGTCGCGAAACATGACCACGGCCATGTTGCGGGGTTACGATTTTGGGGCGGTGGCAGGGAAGTAAACTCCCACTGCCTGCCCGGCGGCAGGGTAAGTGCACGCCAGACCCGACTCCCGACTCCTCCTAGCCTAAAAAGGCTATCCTCTCTTGTAGGCACCTAGCCTACAAAGGGACGGCTCCACCAGCCCATCCCGTCCTACTTACCCATCCTACCCCACCGACAGAGTGCCGGCGCCTGGTGGTTTCTGTCACGTCTATTTCTGATGGAAATAGACCAATAACGGGCAGCAACCGCGAGAAGGAACGACCCCACCAGACTTGCCTTGAGGATCTACACGACCTGCGCTCTCCCTCAAAGCCATTCGCCTCATTACTCGCTCCCAGAGCCGAGTAAAGAAGGCCAAGATTTATCCAATACAAGCGACCGAAGCCGCAAGCTAGGCATAGCAACTACTAATGGATAAACCCAGACCTGCCCAGACCCGCCCAACCTAACCTAACCTAACCTTTTTTTTTTTTTTTTTTTTTTTTTTTGACGCTGGGAAAAATGCTTTATGCATACCCCCCCGTCGGGGGACGGAAGGGTTATGTGGGACTCCCGGCGGTGCTCCTCACCGGTATACCCACTAAACGACCCAGCGGCACTCCCGCATCGCCTATATGGAGGGGAACTGGGAATCCGGCACAGCCTTTCCATCCAGCCCCCCGCCGACGACCGCCCGCCTTTACGGCGAGCCCTTCACCCCCCTCCCCACCCTGGGAGAGGGGCCCGAGAATAACTGCGAGTGCTCGCGGTCATTCCCACCCGGCGGAAGTGGAGGATACGTGCAATGCGGGAGAAGACGCCCCCGCGCCTGTCTCCCGCTATCCTCCACCAGGAGGGGGAAGACGATTGTCGTGCAATCGCCTTCTCCGACCCGTTCGTCGCCTGCGGAGTGGCGCTGCGAGAGGGTCTTCCTCCCGCGCCCGCTCCGCCGCCTCCTTTTGCAAAATTACTTCCTCGCAAAAGGAGGCCACCGCAGCCCAGGACTCCTCGCTTCCCAGCATGGCTAAAACCACGCTGGGCAGCGAGAGGTCCTGCCCGACCACCGCCATCAATTGGCGGCGCGGCCCAGACCAAGACGCACACACCTCCAGGGTGTGCTGCGCCGTGTCCACCGCCGCGCCACAATCGTGGCAGGCCGGGGTCTCCTCTCTTCCGATCCGGTGCAGGCACGATCCGAAGACGCCTAACCTCCCTCAGACGCCTGCCTCGGCTGGCGGATCCTTGGTCGCGGGAAGGATCCGCCGCCTCGGGTTGGGGGTTGCGCTGCACAAGACCGAGGCCGTGTTCTTCCACGGGCCTCGGCAGCGCATCCCTCCAGACGCCCACATCGTCGTGGAGGGTGTCAGGATCGGGGTGAGGACCCAGATGAAATATCTGGGCCTCACCCTGGACAGCAGGTGGCGCTTCGGCCCGCACTTCAGCGGGTTGTCAGCGCGCCTGCTGAAGGCGGCGAACGCCCTCTCGTGGCTCCTCCCAAACCTGGGAGGGCCGAAGGCGAGATGCCGGCATTTGTATGCCGGCATCTTGAAGAGCATGGCCCTTTACGGGGCCCCCATCTGGGCGGACTCCCTCCACAGGAGGGAGAATGCGACCGCCATCCGCAGGCCCCAAAGGGCCATTGCACTGCGGGTGGCGAGAGCCTACCGCTCGGTGGGCTTTGCGGCAGCGTGCGCTCTGGCCGGCACCCCGCCTTGGGAACTCGAGGCGGGGGTGCTCGCCAGAGTGTACGAGTGGACGGCGGGGCGCAGGGCGCTCGGGGAGTGCCCTGCCCCAGAAGAGCGGGAGGCCGTCCGCAGAGAGGCGAGGGACGCAACCGTCCAACATTGGACGGAGGCCCTCGCCACCGCAGCCTTTGGCCGCAGAACGTTGGACGCGCTCGGGCCAGTCCTGAAGGACTGGCTCGGGCGGTCCCACGGTTTCCTTTCTTTCCGTCTGGTGCAGGTGCTTCCAACCTAACCTAACCTAACCTTTTTTTTTTTTTTTTTTTTTTTGACGCTGGGAAAAATGCTTTATGCATACCCGCCCGTCGGGGGACGGACGGGTTATGTGGGACTCCCGGCGGTGCTCCCCACCGGTATACCCACTAAACGACCCAGCGGCACTCCCGCATCGCCTATATGGAGGGGAACTGGGAATCCGGCACAGCCTTTCCATCCAGCCCCCCGCCGACGACCGCCCGCCTTTACGGCGAGCCCTTCACCCCCCCCACCCTGGGAGAGGGGCCCGAGAATAACCGCGAGTGCTCGCGGTCATTCCCACCCGGCGGAAGTGGAGGATACGTGCAATGCGGGAGAAGACGCCCCCGCGCCTGTCTCCCGCTATCCTCCACCAGGAGGGGGAAGACGATTGTCGTGCAATCGCCTTCTCCGACCCGTTCGTCGCCTGCGGAGTGGCGCTGCGAGAGGGTCTTCCTCCCGCGCCCGCTCCGCCGCCTCCTTTTGCGAAATTACTTCCTCGCAAAAGGAGGCCACCGCAGCCCAGGACTCCTCGCTTCCCAGCATGGCTAAAACCACGCTGGGCAGCGAGAGGTCCTGCCCGACCACCGCCATCAATTGGCGGCGCGGCCCAGACCACGACGCACACACCTCCAGGGTGTGCTGCGCCGTGTCCACCGCCGCGCCACAATCGTGGCAGGCCGGGGTCTCCTCTCTTCCGATCCGGTGCAGGCACGATCCGAAGACGCCATGCCCGGATAGCACCTGCACCAGACGGAAAGAAAGGAAACCGTGGGACCGCCCGAGCCAGTCCTTCAGGACTGGCCCGAGCGCGTCCAACGTTCTGCGGCCAAAGGCTGCGGTGGCGAGGGCCTCCGTCCAATGTTGGACGGTTGCGTCCCTCGCCTCTCTGCGGACGGCCTCCCGCTCTTCTGGGGCAGGGCACTCCCCGAGCGCCCTACGCCCCGCCGTCCACTCGTACACTCTGGCGAGCACCCCCGCCTCGAGTTCCCAAGGCGGGGTGCCGGCCAGAGCGCACGCTGCCGCAAAGCCCACCGAGCGGTAGGCTCTCGCCACCCGCAGTGCAATGGCCCTTTGGGGCCTGCGGATGGCGGTCGCATTCTCCCTCCTGTGGAGGGAGTCCGCCCAGATGGGGGCCCCGTAAAGGGCCATGCTCTTCAAGATGCCGGCATACAAATGCCGGCATCTCGCCTTCGGCCCTCCCAGGTTTGGGAGGAGCCACGAGAGGGCGTTCGCCGCCTTCAGCAGGCGCGCTGACAACCCGCTGAAGTGCGGGCCGAAGCGCCACCTGCTGTCCAGGGTGAGGCCCAGATATTTCATCTGGGTCCTCACCCCGATCCTGACGCCCTCCACAACGATGTGGGCGTCTGGAGGGATGCGCTGCCGAGGCCCGTGGAAGAACACGGCCTCGGTCTTGTGCAGCGCAACCCCCAACCCGAGGCGGCGGATCCTTCCCGCGACCAAGGATCCGCCAGCCGAGGCCAAACTGGCCGCCTCCCTAAAATCCCTCCCCCGGGCAGTGAGGAGAGTGTCATCCGCGTAGCAGATGACACTCGTGCCCGGGAGGAGGGATCCCCGCAGGAGCCAGTCGAAGCCGATGTTCCACAGGAGTGGTCCTAGGACCGACCCCTGTGGAACACCTGACTCCGCGCCGTACCTCCGGACTTGGCCAGCCTTGTCTACGAGGAGGACCGCTCGGTCCTCCAAGTAGCTGGCCAAGAGGGCCCGCAAGTATGAAGGCACTCCGTGGTACCGGAGTGCCTCCAAGATCGTGGAGTGGGGGACGGAATTGAACGCGTTGGCTATGTCAAATGACACAGCCAACACTCCGTCCCCAGACTCCACGGCCTCCCTCACCTGGCCCTTCAGCCGGGCCAGCGCGTCCACTGTCGAACGCCCAACTCGGAATCCGAATTGGGCGTCCGACAGGTTCGGCCCAACCCCCCGCAGGAGGCCATTCAGCCGACCGGCGACGATCCCCTCGAACAGTTTACCGACCTCATCGAGCAAACCTAACCTAACCTAACCTAACCTTTTTTTTTTTTTTTTTTTTTTTTTTTTTTTTTTTTTTTACCAGGGGAAATCCTTTATGGATTCCTTCCCGCCGGGGGGCGGAAAGGATATGTCGGACTCAGCTAAAAGCGCCATACCGACTAAAACCACCTGGGTGTTCCTTCTCTCGCTTCCGGTCGGGGCCGCGGGTAAGTTACACACTCTTCCGTAGCCACCTCCCTCAGCGTCTGCCCTAATGGGCCCTTCTTCCAGAAGGAAGGCTCGAAAGCCTTTCCACACTCCGCTTGAGGCACCTTAGGAACACGTAAGGTGTCTTCCAGCTACGGACCTCATAGAGCGGGCGACAGACCCCCCGATCCGTCGCCCGCAGGTCTACGTTATGGCGGCATTGTAGCTATGTAAGCCAGGCGCCGCCGGCCGTGCCGCCTGCGGCGAATCGGAAGAGAGTTCGGGTCTTCCTCCCGCTCCCGTTCCGCCGCTTCCTTCTGCGTTAGGATGGTTTCGCAGAAGGTTTCTACCCCACTCCACGCCTCCTCGCTCACGGCCATGACCTTGACCAAGGCCGCCAGCGATAGGTCTCCTCCAACAATTACCGATACGGCAGCGCGAGGCACCGCCCAAGCTGGGCACTCTTCGCGCGTATGTTGCGCCGTATCCGCGACTCCACCTCCACAATGGTGGCACTCCACCGACGGCTCTCGTCCCGCCACCTCGCACAGATATTTGCCGAAACAGCCGTGTCCGGTCAGCATCTGTGCGATGCGGTAGGTAAGTGCACCGTGCTTCCGTTCGACCCAAACCCGAAGGATTGGTCGAACTGCCTCCACCAGTTCCCAGCTAGCCCCCGGGATCTCTAAACGCGCTGACCACTTCCGGAAGAGATCGTCGCGTGCTTCCTCTTCCCACTGCGCGATCTCTCGCGGGTGCGGTCGCTCGCCCGCCTCCTGCGCTTCCACGCCCCGCCAATACCTCGCCGCGAGCACCTGCGCATCAAGCTCCCACGGCGGGACACCGGCAAGGACACACGCCCCAGCATGCGATACTGTGCGGTACGCCCTAGCCACCCTGAGTGCCATTCCGCGCTGCGGTTTCCGCAGCAGTGGCACGTTTCGGGAGCACAGGGCGTCTGCCCATATCGGCGCACCGTAGAGCGCCATCGACCTCACTACACCGGCATATAGGCGTCTACATGCCCCTCCTGGACCCCCTACATTAGGGAGCAATCTCCCGAGCGCTCCGGCAGCAGCCAAAAGTTTCGGGGCCAACCGCCGGAAGTGCTCGTCAAACTTCCAAGTGCCGTCGAGGACGATTCCTAGGTACTTCATCGTCGACCCGACGGCAATGGAAGTTCCCCCTACCATTATTGAGGAACCGGGCGGTGGCGCATTCCGAGGCCCATGAAAAACTAGGGCCTCAGATTTACTGAGGGCCACCTCCAGTCCCAACCTAACCTAACCTAACCTAACCTAACCTAACCTTTTTTTTTTTTTTTTTTTTTTTTTACCTGGGAAAATCCTTTATGGATACCACCGTTCCGGGGGGAAACGGTGGTTATGTGGGACTCACCGCCGTAAGGCGGCATACGCACTAAAAAACCAGGGTGTTCCTCCTACACCAACTTAAGACGAGGGGCATGGGACCGCTCGCGCATTACTCCACAGCCCTCGTCAGTGTCGCTGCCCGCCTTGCGGCAGACTCACCTCCTGGGGTCTTCCCCCACCTCGTGTGTGATGCCCCGGAACACATGGGGGGCATCTCCACCTCTCGATGACCTATTATTAGGGGATGCCAGGTGCCCCCGCACCCAACACCCCAGGCCCTCGGAGCGGAGACGGGGTGCGGGCTCGATTAGCCCGCCTCCGTGTCCGCGCCCTCCGGAGCGGCTGAGCGAGAGGATCTCTCTCCCTCTCCCGCTCCTCTTCCTCCCTCTGTGAGATGATTTCCTCACAGAATGAGGCCACCGCCTCCCATGACCTCTGCTCATCGACCATTTTTAGAATTATGGCCGACAGGGAGAGGTCAGTCCCTACGACCGCAACCAATGCCTGCCGCGGTTCTGCTCCACCCGGGCATGCCTCCAGCGCATGTTGCGCCGTATCCTCCGCATGTCCACACTGATGGCAAGCTGGGGAGTCCTCCCTTCGGGCAACGCGATGTAGGTACCTCCCGAAACAACCATGTCCCGAGAGGACCTGCGTCAGTCGGAAGGAAAGACTCCCATGCTTCCTGCGGACCCACTCCTCTAGTACTGGGCTGATCGCCTCCAGGAGCCTTCGGGCGCTCTGCCCCCTCTGCATCTGCCCCGCCAGGAGCCGCTCCCTCCACATGGCGATGGCGGACACCCTGGCCTGATTGCGCCAGTGCGCCACCTCCTGCGGCGCCGGTCGCTCGTCCCGCTCCCGCGCCTGCGCTCTGCGCCAGTAGACCGAAGCCAGAACTTCGGCCTCAAGGTCCCACGGGAGCGAGCCTGCGAGCACGCATGCCACTTCATGGGAGAGTGTGCGATAGCCCCTGCACACCCTCACCGCCATCACCCGTTGAGCTCCGATCAGCACGGCAGTGGTCTGCCGATCGAGCTTTCCAGCCCATATCGGGGCGCCATATAACGCCATAGAGCTTACCACCGCTGTATAGAGGCGGCGGCAGCTCACTTCGCAGCCCCCGATATTCGGGAGCAGGCGACTAAGTGCGCCGGCTGTCCCCAAGATTTTGGGGGACAGCCGCCGCACGTGCTCCTTGAAGTTCCATCTGCCGTCGAGGACGACACCAAGATACTTCAGTGTCGTCCCGACGGGGATGGAAATTCCACCCACCACTATGGTGGAGTCTACAGGTGGTTTCCGCCGGGGACCATGAAAACATATAGCCTCGGATTTGTGGAGCGCCACCTGCAGACCCAGCATCCGGATCCTTGCGACGACCGTAGCGACTCCGGCTGTGGCCAAGATCGCAGCCTCTCTATAGTCGCTTCCCCGGGCGGCAACCAACGTATCATCGGCGTAGCATACTACGCTAACGCCACGCAGGCTTGCCCCCCGGAGGACCCAATCGTATCCGACGTTCCACAGGAGAGGGCCAAGAACCGACCCCTGCGGAACACCGCGCGTCATGGGACTACTTCCCTCCCCGCAAATCGTCGGGAAGACTACCTCTCGATCTGAGAGATAGTCCCCGACGAGTCTTCGCAAGTACTGGGGCACCTTGTGGTACCCCAGGCCGGCGTGTATCGTGCTCCAGGGCAGCGTGTTGAATGCATTGGAGATGTCCAACGATATGGCCACCAACACGCCGCCACTGGAGCACGCCTCCTCGGAGAGGTCGCGGACGAGAGATATGGCGTCAATCGTCGAGCGACCTCTCCGGAAGCCGAACTGGTTAGGCGCCAGATCCGGTCCCACCGTCTCGAGGTGCCTGACCAGGCGGGCAGCCACTACTCTCTCCAATAGCTTGCCCGCCTCGTCAAGCAGCACAATCGGGCGATAGCCCGAGGGCTCGTCCGCGGGACGACCCTCTTTCCTCAGGAGGACGAGTTTGCCCCTTCTCCATCGCCTGGGGAATCTTGCCCCCGCGAGGCACCTGTCAAACAGGTCCTTCAAGGCGGGTCCCAGGTGCTTCAAGGAGAGGGCCCACGCGCGACCCGGTATGCCATCAGGCCCAGGTGCCGTGTTCTTGGCTCTCATCCTGAGCACCGCCGCACCCAGCTCACCCTCAGAGATAGGGACAAACTCGCTCTCCTCTCCTTCGGCGAGATCGGCCGAAATCAAGGGAGGCGTGAACTCGGCCCCCGGAGCATCGGGGAACAATCCATCGACCACTCTTTGGAGCACCGCCGGTTGGAGCGAGGCTGTGATGGGGGGAGCCCAGGGACGAAGCTTTTGCCTCGCCCACTTGTACGGGCGGCCCCATGGGTCGCGCTCAAGCCCCTCCAGCAGCTGCTCCCAGGCCCGCCTCTTAGCCGCGACTATCGCGACGCGAAGGGCCCCAGAAGCCTCTCTGTAGGCGGCGTAAAGAGACTCGCTCTCCTCAGTCTCTCGCCGCCTTCGCCTCCGATACCGCTGGTATTGTCGGCGCCTCGACACGCATACTCTCCGGAGTTCGGCAATCTCCTCCGTCCACCAATAGACTTGGCGTCTTGGCTGCGGGGCTCGCGCGCGCGGCATCGCAGCGTCGCAGACACGCGACAGTGCCTCGCACAGCCTGTCCGCCATCGCGTCCGGGTCTACCAGATCCGGCTCCTGAGGAGTGCCATTCCACACTTCGACGAGGGCCGCCTCCTGCAGCACTTCGGCATTGAGGCGCTTCAGGGCCCATCGCGGACCTATCTCGCCACCTACCTCTCTCACCTCATCTGTGTATGTCGGGGAGACGCTGAACCGGATGTACCGGTGGTCGGACAGCGTTACTACATCTACCAGCACCTGCCAGTCGCGAATGCGGCGAGCGATGTCCGGGGTGACTAGCGTCAAGTCGACGATCGACTCACCGTTCCGCCGGACGCAGGTGCTTTCTGATCCGCGGTTCACGACGCAGAGGCCCACCTCGGCCATCCACTCTAGAACGACACCGCCCCGCGCGTTCGCCACCGGCGACCCCCACGCCGCTGATTTGGCGTTGAAGTCCCCGAGGACGAGAACGGGGCGCGGGCGGGTCTGACCAATCAAGGTCCCCACCTCGCCGAGGAGAGCCTCTAGCTCGCGAACCGGCCGGTTCGGGGAGTGGTACACCCCCACGATGACGATCTGGCCCACCCTAGCCACCACGAAACCCCTGCCCCTCAGAACGCCTTCGAGAGGGGGGGAGTAAACCGGCGATTGGGTGGTGATTGCCACCAGGCCGTCGAGGTCCCCAACCCAATCAGACCTAGGTCGGACCGCGTAGGGCTCGCTGACCACCGCCACCTGGATCAACCGCTCCGCCATAGACTGCAGGAGCAAGTCCTGAGCCCCGGCGCATCGGTTGATGTTCGCCTGTAGGAAGGTTAGGGCCATACTAACTAACCTTCCTCCATGCGTCCAACTGGCCCTTTATCGGGGCGAGGCGGACGTGGCTGGACCGTAGCCCCAGCCGCGTTGGCCTTCCTTCTCACCCCTGGCTTTGACGGGGACTTGGCGCATGCCTTGCTCCCGGAGAGGTGATCCGCCGGCTTCCCTGCTGCTGCACAAAGGGAGCAATGGGGGGCGGCGGTGCACTCCTTGGCCTTGTGGGCCTTTATACCGCAGCGGTAACACTCATCGCTGCGGTCCACTTCAGCCTTGCACTTGGCCGCTACATGGCCCAGTTCAAGGCAGCGGTAGCAGCGGCGGGGTCTCGCTTCCAGGATGCTGACTCGCGCCGCCACCCAGCCCACCAAAACGCGGCCACCGCTGGCCATCACTTTCTTTGCGGCCGCAGTGGGGCAGCGCACGAACGCGGTGCCCATCCCGGCTTGGCCCCGGCGGATTGCGCCAACGGAAAACGCCGTCACATGGCATTCGCCCTTCCCGGCCAAGGCCTCCGCCAGCTCCTGCGGAGCGACGGAATCGTCCAGGCCACTGACCCGAAGGTCTGTTGTTACGGTCGGCCTGGAGACTCGTACGCCTTCCTCGCCTTAGAACACCTCCCTGAGCTTTTCGGCAAGGACGTCCGCTTTGGCCGCGTTGTCCGCACCGGAAACCTCCAGCACTCGTGCCCCCGTAGCCGCCGCCCTGATCTTCAGCGGCGGGAGCCCCAGCTCGCTTAACTTCACCTTCGCCTTGGCCGCTTCCAGCATCTTGGCGTAGGTGATGCCTTTCTCAACCGCACTCTCCTGCAGCGTGATGACCACGGCTGCGGTCCGCGGAGGGCGGAGTTTGGCCGCACCCGCTTTGGGGGGCTGCGTCTTCGGCCTAGGGATTTGGGCTGGAGGGGGAGGCCTCTTCTTCTCATTGGGTCCTGCCCCTTCCGTTGCACGCACCTTGTCCCGATTTTTGTCCTTTCCCCGCCTCGTGACCACCTGCCAGTCCTTAACAGGAGCCGCAGCGCTAGCAGGGGCGGGGGCCGGCTTCGGCTTTGGAGCCGCTCTTGTTCCCGGCTTTGGCGCCGGAGTGTCCCTCTGAGTCAAGGACTCAGCTGGACGCACCTCAGCCTCCCTTCGCCGATCTGCGGCCAGAGGGGGCCTCAGGGTCTGCTCGGGCATCAGCCTTTCCTCGATTCCGGCAAAGCGGGCGTCCACCATTGTGCCGACTTGCACCATGATATGCCGCATTGCGTCCTCACCGCAGGGGGCTTGGGCCGGGGCCTGAGCGGGCATCGAGGTCGGAGCCACTTGAGCTTGGGCAGCCCTCATCTGCACCATCTCCCGCCGCAGCTCCTTAAGGTCCGCCGCAAGCCGCTCATTAGCCTTTATTAGAAGGGCCATCTCCTCGGACATAGTGCGGGCCCGCGTTTCCTTAAAGGACGCCTTTATCATGTCCGCGGCCTCCTTGAGGGCCCTCACCGACGTGCCCTTAAGGTTTCTGGACTTGGTGGCCACCGCATACACGATGTCCACTGAGTCCATCAACATTGACTCCAGCTCGGCGGCATCGCAGTTGCCAAGCCGTGAGTCGCTGCCCTCGGGCACCGATGCTGGTACCTTGAGGTACTGCGCCTTTCTCCTTTTCTGGACGTCCTCTTGGAGCTCCTTTTCGGCTGTGAGCCGCATCTCCTCTTCCCGCACCCGGTTGAGCTCGGCCTTGGCCTTCGCCAGCCCAACGTATTGCCCTGTTGTGGGCGGGCGCCCCCTACCACGTCGAGCGCTCGAGACCTTGGGTGCAGGTGAGGATTCACCCTGGTCTCCCTGCCCTTCCTGCTCCTCAATATGCCGCTTGCGCAGTCTCCTCCCGGAGCCGTGAGACGACACTGTCTCCCAGGTCATGCCGTCAGAATCAGATTCTGACAGGCACACCGTCTCAGATCGAAGCCATGGGGCTTGACCAGTCTCCACATTCGAAGCAACGGGCAGATCTTCGCCGTTGCTCTCCGTCAACTCGCAACGGGTCAAAACGACCCGCGCGTCTTTCACCTCACATGCCTTCTCGGCACCACACTGCGCAGACACGCAGTCTCTCTCCTCCTCATCATCCTCTCCACCACTTAACCTAAAAGAATTTTTATAAAATAAAGCCATAATCAGTCCCACGAGTACGTGGGAAGGGTGGGTCACCCCGGACAGTGCCCACTGTAACCGGGGAAGTCTGGCGTAACCCGCTCAGGGGAGCGACACTTCCCTGGCGGGGGACGCAGTAGCGACTGAAACTCCGTTCAGCCTTCCAGGCCTCACGCTGCGCCGCCGCTTACCTTCGGGTGATTTTTTATAGAGGTTGTCTTCCTCGTGGCCCGGGCGACCAAGCCAAGGCCTATCGGTCCCGCTCAGGTCGCGAAACATGACCACGGCCATGTTGCGGGGTTACGATTTTGGGGCGGTGGCAGGGAAGTAAACTCCCACTGCCTGCCCGGCGGCAGGGTAAGTGCACGCCAGACCCGACTCCCGACTCCTCCTAGCCTAAAAAAGCTATCCTCTCTTGTAGGCACCTAGCCTACAAAGGGACGGCTCCACCAGCCCATCCCGTCCTACCTACCCATCCTACCCCACCGACAGAGTGCCGGCGCCTGGTGGTTTCTGTTACGTCTATTTCTGATGGAAATAGACCAATAACGGGCAGCAACCGCGAGAAGGAACGACCCCACCAGACTTGCCTTGAGGATCTACACGACCTGCGCTCTCCCTCAAAGCCATTCGCCTCATTACTCGCTCCCAGAGCCGAGTAATGAAGGCCTAGATTTATCCAATACAAGCGACCGAAGCCACAAGCTAGGCTTAGCAACTACTAATGGATAAACCCAGACCCGCCCAACCTTTTTTTTTTTTTTTTTTTTTTTTTTTTACCCAGGAAAATCCTTTATGGATACCACCTTCCCAAGGGGGGGGGTAGATGGTTATGTGAGACTCTCCGCCAGAGTGGCAGCATACTCACTAAAAACCTGGGGTGTTCTTCTCACCGCATTATGGTGGGAGGGCCGCGAGTTCACTGTACGCGCTTTCGTAACCCTCTTGTCAGTACGGGTGCCTGATAAACGGGCTCAACTCTGGGAGTTTCTTATACTCCCCTATGCTTCGCTTAAGGCGTACCGGAACACATTCGGAACGCCTTACAGCTCGGGACTTTCTAATTCGGGCACAGACCCCCCGATCTATGCCTGCAAATCCCCATTATAGCGGCATCTGGTTGGCAAAAGCCAACCGCCTGCGGCCTGTTCTCCTACGGCGAATCGGAAGCGATAGAACGTCGTCTTCTCGATCCCTCTCCGCCTTCTCCTTCTGAGACATCACTGCCTCCGCGAAGGCGACAGCAGCATCCCATGCCTCTTCTCTATCTGTTAGAGCCCTAATAAGGGCCGGTAGAGAGAGATCAGCTCCTATAACTGCTGTTAACGTTGCGCGTTCTCCCGTCCACCCAGGGCACACAGCAAGGGTGTGTTGCGCTGTGTCTTCTGCTCCTTGACTACAGTGGTGGCACTCCCCCGATGGTTCACGACGAACCACCCGACACAGATATCTACCAAAACAGCCGTGTCCCGTTATAATCTGTGTAAGGCGGAAGGTCAGTGCCCCGTACTTACGCTTGATCCAAGGTGTGAGCACCGGTCGTAAAGCCACTCCCGCTGTAGCAAGGAGAGCCGCCTCTCTATGTGTGCTACCACGTGCCGTGACCAGGGTATCATCGGCGTAGCAAGTCACTTCTATTCCACGAAGATTTTCACCTCGGAGCACCCAGTCGTACCCGATGTTCCACAGGAGCGGTCCGAGGACAGACCCCTGTGGAACGCCGCACGACATAGCTCTACTAACCCACCCGTTCTCAGTCGGGTACATTATTTTCCGATCGACAAAGTAGTCTGCTACCACTTTCCTCAAGTACTGGGGTACACCATGATACCTGAGCGCCTCTTTTACAGTTTCCCAGGGCAAAGTGTTAAAGGCGTTTGCTATATCTAGCGAAACGGCCAATACCACCCCGCCCTGCGCAACCGCACTCTCAGCTAAGCTTCGCACTCTAGAGATGGCATCCAAAGTTGAGCGGCCACAACGGAAGCCAAACTGACCATCGTGCAGATCCGGTCCAACCACTCTCATATGCTTGACGAGACGAGCAGCGAGCACTCGCTCGAAAAGCTTACTCATCTCGTCAAGCAGCACGATAGGACGATAGGCAGACGGTGAATCCTCAGGGCGGCCACTCTTCCTAAGCAGAACCAGTTTACCTGTCTTCCAAACACGTGGAAATCTACCCTGGGCTAAGCACTCTGAAAATAGTGCCCTTACCCCTTCACCCATTTGTTTCATCGCTATTACCACCGCGCGTCCGGGTATACCGTCCGGACCTGGTGCGGTTTTCTTCTTTCGAAGCTTTAAAATGGCCAACTCTAGCTCTACTTCCGTGACTTGTGGAACATCCTCCTCCTGAAAGTCATCCGATCTAGCCGTTGGCACCATGCTTGGAAGCTGCCATTCTCCTCTTTCAGGGAAGAGAGTCGTCACGACGCGCTCTAGCAACTGTGGGTCTAGAGTTTTTGTTAATGGCGGGGCCCAGGGGCGTAGCTTTCCAGATACCACCTTGTAAGGGCGTCCCCATTGGTCAAGGTTGAGAGTCTCCAGCCATTCTTCCCACGATGCCTCTTTGGCTTGCCGAATTGCCGTTTGCAGACTTGTGCATGTAGCTCTGTATTCGGCATACAGCTCCTGTTCCAGGTCTTCATTTCGGATGCGTCTTCGTCTGCACCTGTGATATTGGCGGCGCGCTGCCACACTTGCCTTCCGCAATTGTTGGAGTTCTGCGTTCCACCAATACACCTGACGTCGCGGTGGCATCGCCTTTGCCCTTGGCATGGCTGCATCACAGACGCGGGTTAAGGAACTGATCAGGCATTCTGATGCAGTATCCACATCGTCTTTTGTCACGGGATCGTACCCATCACCTATCCAGGTTTCCACGATGGCCGCCTCGTTCGCCACTTCCGCATCCAGCTGCCTCAGTGACCAGCGAACCCCTTCCTCAATATGGGCCCGGTTAACTCTTCCTGACGACGATTGGAGCGTAGAGACATCAAATCGGATATACCGATGGTCGGATAACGTCTCCACGTCCTCTCTCACTTCCCATCTCTGAACACGACGCGCAAGGGTGGAATCTGCGAATGTGACGTCCACAATTGACTCGCCCTGCAGCCGCACGCATGTGCTCACTGTTCCCCTATTCAGTATTTCCAATCCCATAGAGACCGCCCACTCCTCCAACGCCTCCCCTCGTGCATCCGTCCGTGGAGATCCCCACGCCGTTGCCTTGGCGTTGAAATCTCCAGCGACTATCACGGAGGTGGAGTGTGCTTGCCCAATGAGAGCCCCGACTTCCGCAAGCAAATGCTCAAAGTCAGCTAGAGTCCTGTTTGGCGAAAAATACACCCCAATAATTGCGACGCCGCCAAAGACAGCTAAAACGCAACCCCGACCCTTTACTATCTTCCCGAAGGGTGAAGTTCCAGCGGCTCTAATGATGGCCACTGAGTCCTCAAGGTCCCCAACCCAGTTATCCCGGGGCGAGACAAAGTAGGGCTCAGCAACCACAGATATTTGGATCAACCACTCTGCCATGCTCTGGAGCAGAAGATCCTGAGCTCTGGCAGAGTGGTTGATATTCGCCTGCAGAAATTTGGTCGCCATACTAACTATTGGTGTCCATGAGATCCTCCTCTTGCGTTGCTGGACGCTGAGTCAGCTGCGAGGGGGCCCTGGGGTCTTCACTAGCCAACTTTTCTCTCCTTCTACCCTTCTTGGGGGGCCTGGCGAAACAAGCTTTACCACCAATACGGTGATTCGCCGCTTTGTTTGCCGCATCACACACAGGGCAGTGCGGATCAGCAGAGCATTGAGCCGCCTTGTGTCCTGGCTTACCACAGCAGAAGCAGAAACTGCTTCGGTCAACGTCCGTGGTGCATTTAGAGCCCATGTGACCAAGCTCCAGGCACCTGAAGCATCTTAGCGGTCGGGGCTCCAGGATTTTAGCCTGAACTGAGACCCAGCCTACTAAAAGCCTTCCCTCTGAAACTTTTTTGGCTGCGGCAATTGGGCATCGCAGCCAGATAGTACCTCCTCCTTGTCTGCCCGGAGAACGAATTATTTCTCCCGTTCTGATGGCTTCTTTTGCGCAACCGCCCACATCAGCCACGGCTGCTACTACTTCCTCCTTGGTAGCCGAGTCATCCAGGCCCGTTATGCGGAGTTCAACGCATTTCTCGGGCCTGGTGACCCGAACCACATCCTCGCCAAGGGACTCTCCGAGTTTCTTAGCCAGAGCATTGGCTTTTTCAGCACTAGAGGCACCGGGCACCTCCAGAAGTCGAGCGCCAGTAGCTGCAGTACGGAACTTTAAGCCCGCTGGTATGCCAAGGTCCTTTAGATCAATGTGCTGCTTGGCCTCGGCAAGCACTTTCTCGTAAGTGACGCCGCGATCTACTGCATCTGGCTTCAGAGTCAACATGACCGCTGCCGACCGCGGAGGGCGGAGCTTCGCCTGCTTCTTTTTTGGCTGCACACGAGCACTTGCCACTTTCTGTGAGGACACCTGATCGCTTGGTGCCTTCTTGGCAGCCTTCTTTTTGTTCGTGCCTTTCCGAGCCACCACATTCCACCCCTCATCCATGGATTGGGGTTGCGGAGGCAACAACCGAGGCTCATTCACTCCTGTTTTGGGTTTCCCCTTTGCCTTTCGAGTCTCTTCAGCTTGAGCTTTCTGAGACTCTTTGGCTGTCTCTTTATTATTAATGGCTACAGGAGCATCATCAATTACCATCTCCATCTGCGAGTTGCCCCCCGAGCGAGGAGCAGCAACCTTGACTGCAGGGGCCATCGGCACCATAGTTCTCTTTTTATCTGCAGCTAATGGGGGCCGCAGGCGCTTCTCAGGGAGCAACCGCTCCTCTAGTCCTTCCAATCTTGCGTTCATCATGGTCCCACATTGGTCCATGACGACGCGCACTATTTCTTCAATTGTTTGGGGCTGAGTGGCCGTTGGAGCTGGCGCCTGATCACGCTGCTGCGCTAGCTGCCGCATCTGGGCCAACTCTTTTCTCATCTCGGCCAGCTCGCCCGCGAGCCGCTTGTTGGCTGCTTCCAATCGGGTAACCTCCTCCGACATTGTGCGTGAACGCAACTCTTGAAAGGAAACTTTGATCGTCTCCACCGCGTCTTTTAGGGCTCTTACGTATGTCCCTTTAAGGTTGCTAGATGTTTTCGCAACCTTTTCAATTGTATCCACCGAATCTAGGACCAGCCTAGCTAGATCCGGTGGTTCTCGTCCTTCACTGCTCAGTGTACGTGACACTAAGACCGGAGATTTACGGAAAGAGGCAGCTACCGCCTCCTTTTTCCGTCTTATGTCATCCGCCATTTCCATTTCAGCCTGCAACCGAAGCTCCTCAGCTTTCGCCGCGTTCAGTTCAGCCTTTGCTTTGGCCAGGCCTACGTACTGCCCCGTAGAAGGGGGACGTCCACGTCCTCTCCGAGCCGGCGACGCGGGCATCGACTCCTCATCCTCTCCCAAGTCCGAGCTCGCGTCGTATCTCCGACGCTTTCTCCAAAAACGGTCTCTTCCTTCGGACACCTCTCCTGAAGCCACGGTCTGAAAGCTTGCATCAGAGTCCGCGTCAGACAGGTTCGCCATTGTCGATGAAGCAACGAGCATATCTTCATCGTTGCATTCCACCAACTCGCAGCGGGTTAACACTACCCGTGCATCCTTCACCTCACATGCCACCTCGGTGTCCTTATTCAGGCCAGGGTCAGCGGTGTCAACACACGCCTTCGGGGCGCATGCTTCCACCTCCATATCAACGTTGTCCATATCGCTTGCCAAATCAGTGTCCAGTGTCAGAGTTTTGCCATATTTGTGTTCACGAAGCCGGGCGGATTGCCTGGCTACGAAGCAGTCGCTGCCCCCCCCAGAGTACGAGGGGCAGCCCTCTACCTCGGATGAGGTAGAGGGGTGGGATTCCCCCTTTCGGGGACCCACCTGGGGACCAAATTTACAACTGCTTAGATCCATTTTTCCTTAACTCCAATGCTCCACATCGTCGTCTCTTTTTTTCACTAGGGGTGAGCTCCCCTGCAAGTTTGGAGGGAGCGCCCTGAAAAGGGCGTGCTCGCCTCCTCCAACAACGCGCCCTGAAAAGGGCATGTCCGCCTATCGGCCCCGCTCAAATCGCGAAACATGACCACGACCATGTTGCGGGGTTTGGCCCTCCACAGATCCCGATGGTTCCCCCCCAGTGTTTGGTCCGCGCCGGTAAACCGGTAACTCCCATTTCTGGGAGCCGTTCCCCTATCCGCCACCCGGGGACGCGCCGCGTTGGGGTACACCTCCCCACCCACTGGGACAACCCAGCAGGTCCGCGGAGACCTAACCTTTTTTTTTTTTTTTTTTTTTTTTTTTTACCTGGGAAAATCCTTTATGGATACCACCGTTCCGGGGGAAACGGTGGTTATGTGGGACTCACCGCCGTAAGGCGGCATACGCACTAAAAAACCAGGGTGTTCCTCCTACACCAACTTAAGACGAGGGGCATGGGACCGCTCGCGCATTACTCCACAGCCCTCGTCGGTGTTGCTGCCCGCCTAGCGGCAGACTCTCCTCCTGGGAGGTCTTCACAAGACCTCGCCACCTCATGTGTGATGCCCCGGAACACACGGGGCATCTCCACCTCTCAACGACCTATTATTAGGGGATGCCAGGTGCCCCCGCACCCAACACCCTAGGCCCTCGGAGCGGAGACGGGGTGCGGGCTCGATTAGCCCGCCTCCGTGTCCGCGCCCTCCGGAGCGGCTGAGCGAGAGGATCTCTCTCCCTCTCCCGCTCCTCTTCCTCCCTCTGCTTGATGACTACCTCACAGAAGGAGGCCACCGCCTCCCATGACCTCTGCTCATCGACCATTTTTAGAATTAGTGCCGACAGGGAGAGGTCAGTCCCTACAACCGCGACCAATGATTGCCGCGGTTCAGCTCCTCCCGAGCATGCCTCCAGCACATGCTGCGCTGTGTCCTCCACATGACCACATTGGTGGCAAGCCGGGGAGTCTTCCCTTCGGGCGACGCGATGTAGGTACCTCCCGAAACAACCATGTCCCGAGAGGACCTGCGTCAGTCTAAACGAAAGACTTCCGTGCCTCCTGCGGACCCACTCCTCCAGTACTGGGCTGACCGCCTCCAGTAGTCGACGGGCACTCTGCCCCCTCTGCACCTGCCCATTTAGGAGACGCTCCCTCCATATGGCAATAGCAGACACTCTGGCCTGATTGCGCCAGTGTGCCACCTCCTGCGGCGCCGGTCGCTCGTCCCGCTCCCGCGCCTGCGCTCTACGCCAGTAAACCGAAGCCAGAACTTCGGCCTCAAGGTCCCACGGCAGCGTGCCGGCGAGTACGCATGCCACCTCGTGAGAGAGTGTACGATACCCCCTACACACCCTCACCGCCATCACCCGTTGAGCTCCGATCAGAACGGCAGTGGTCTGCCGATCGAGCTTTCCCGCCCATATCGGGGCGCCATACAAGGCCATAGAGCTTACCACCGCTGTATAGAGGCGGCGGCAGCTCACTTCGCAGCCCCCGATATTCGGGAGCAGGCGACTAAGTGCGCCGGCTGTCCCCAAGATTTTGGGGGACAGCCGCCGCACATGCTCCTTAAAGTTCCATCTGCCGTCGAGGACGACACCAAGATACTTCAGTGTCGTCCCGACGGGGATGGAAATTCCACCCACCACTATGGTGGAGTCTGCAGGTGGTTTCCGCCGGGGACCATGAAAACATATGGCCTCGGATTTGTGGAGCGCCACCTGCAGACCCAGCATCCGAATCCTTGCCACGATCGTAGCGACTCCGGCTGTGGCCAGGATCGCAGCCTCTCTATAGTCGCTTCCCCGGGCGGCAACCAACGTATCATCGGCGTAACATACTACGCTAACGCCACGCAGGCTTGCCCCCCGGAGGACCCAATCGTATCCGACGTTCCACAGGAGAGGGCCAAGAACCGACCCCTGCGGAACACCGCGCGTCATGGGACTACTTCCCTCCCCGCGAGTCGTCGGGAAGACTACCTCTCGATCTGAGAGATAGTCCCCGACGAGTCTTCTCAAGTACTGGGGCACCTTGTGATACCCCATACCGGCATGTATCGTGCTCCAGGGCAGCGTGTTGAATGCGTTGGAGATGTCCAACGATATAGCCACCAATACGCCGCCACTGGAGCACGCCTCCTCGGAGAGGTCGCGGACGAGAGATATGGCGTCAATCGTCGAGCGACCTCTCCGGAAGCCGAACTGGTTAGGCGCCAGATCCGGTCCCACCGTCTCGAGGTGCCTGACCAGGCGGGCAGCCACTACTCTCTCCAATAGCTTGCCCGCCTCGTCAAGCAGCACAATCGGGCGATAGCCCGAGGGCTCGTCCGCGGGACGACCCTCTTTCCTCAGGAGGACGAGTTTGCCCCTTCTCCATCGCCTGGGGAATCTTCCCCCAACGAGGCACCTATCAAACAGGTCCTGCAAGGCGGGTCCCAGGTGCTTCAAGGAGAGGGCCCACGCGCGACCCGGTATGCCGTCAGGCCCGGGTGCCGTGTTCTTGGCCCTCATCCTGAGCACTGCCGCACCCAGCTCACTCTCAGAGATAGGGACAAACTCACTCTCCTCTTCTTCGGCGAGATCAGCCGAAGTCATGGGTGGCACGAACTCGGCCCCCGGAGCACCAGGGAACAAGCCATCGACCACTCTCTGGAGCACCACCGGTTGGAGCGAGGCTGTGATGGGGGGAGCCCAGGGACGAAGCTTTTGCCTCGCCCACTTGTACGGGCGGCCCCATGGGTCGCGCTCAAGCCCCTCCAGCAGCTGCTCCCAGGCTCGCCTCTTAGCCTCAACTATCGCGATGCGAAGGGCCCCAGAAGCCTCTCTGTAGGCGGCGTAAAGAGACTCGCTCTCCTCAGTCTCTCGCCGCCTTCGTCTCCGATACCGCTGGTATAGCCGGCGCCTCGTCAAGCATCTTCTCCGAAGTTCGGCAATCTCCTCCGTCCACCAGTAGACTTGGCGTCTCGGCTGCGGGGCTCGCGCGCGCGGCATCGCAGCGTCGCAGACACGTGACAATGCCTCGCACAGCCTGTCCGCCATCGCGTCCGGGTCTACCGGATCCGGCTCCTGAAGAGTGCCGTTCCACACTTCGACGAGAGCCGCCTCCTTCAGCACTTCGGCGTTGAGGCGCTTCAGGGCCCATCGCGGACCTATTTCGCCACCTACCTCTCTCACCTCATCCGTTCGAGTCGGGGAGACGCTGAACCGGATGTACCGGTGATCGGACAGCGTTACCACGTCCAACAGCACCTGCCAGTCGCGAATACGGCAAGCGATGTCGGGGGTGACAAGCGTCAAGTCGACAATCGACTCACCGTTCCGCCGGACGCAGGTGCTTACCGATCCACGGTTTACAACACAGAGGCCCACCTCGGCCATCCACTCTAGTACGACACCGCCTCGCGCGTTCGTCACCGGCGACCCCCACGCCGCTGATTTGGCGTTGAGGTCCCCGAGGACGAGGACGGGGCGCGGGCGGGTCTGACCAATCAAGGTCCCCACCTCGCCGAGGAGAGTCTCCAGCTCGCGGACCGGCCGGTTCGGGGAGTGGTACACCCCCACGATGACGGCCTGGCCCACCCTAGCAACCACGAAACCCCTACCCCTCACCACGTCTTCAAGAGGGGGGGAGTGAACCGGCGATTGCGTGGTGATTGCCACTAGGCCGTCGAGGTCCCCAACCCAGTCAGACCTAGGTCGGACCTCGTAGGGCTCGCTCACTACCGCCACCTGGATCAACCGCTCCGCCATGCTCTGGAGCAAAAGATCCTGAGCTCCGGCAGAGTGGTTGATGTTCGCCTGCAGAAATTTGGTCGCCATACTAAATATTGGTGTCCATGAGATCCTCCTCTTGCGTCGCAGGACGCTGAGTCAGCTGCGAGGGAGCCCTGGAGCCGTCACTAGCCAACTTTTCTCTTCTTTTACCCATCTTGGGGGGCCTGGCAAAACAAGCTTTACCACCAATACGGTGATTCGCCGCTTTGTTTGCCGCATCACATACAGGGCAGTGCGGATCAGCAGAGCATTGAGCCGCCTTGTGTCCTGGCTTACCGCAGCAGAAGCAGAACCTGCTTCGGTCAACGTCCGCGGTGTATTTAGCGCCCATGTGACCAAGCTCTAGGCACCTGAAGCATCTAAGCGGTCGGGGCTCCAGGATTTTAGCCTGAACTGAGACCCAGCCTACCAAAAGCCTCCCTTCTGAAACTTTCTTGGCTGTGGCAATTGGGCATCGCAGCCAGATCGTACCTCCTCCTTGTCTGCCAGGAGAACGAATTATTTCTCCCGTTCTGATGGCTTCTTTTGCGCAACCGCCCACATCAGCCACGGCTGCTGCTACTTCCTCCTTGGTAGCCGAGTCATCCAGGCCCGTTATGCGGAGTTCAACGCATTTCTCGGGCCTGGTAACCCGAACCACTTCCTCGCCAAGGGACTCTCCCAATTTCTTGGCCAGAGCATTGGCTTTTTCAGCACTAGAGGCACCGGGCACCTCCAGAAGTCGAGCGCCAGTAGCTGCAGTACGGAACTTTAAGCCTGCAGGTATGCCGAGTTCCTTAAGGTCAATGTGCTGCTTGGCCTCAGCAAGCACTTTCTCATAAGTGACGCCGCGATCTACTGCATCCGGCTTCAGAGTCAGCATGACTGCTGCTGAGCGAGGGGGACGGAGCTTGGCTGGCTTCTTCACTGGTTTTGCACGAGCATTTGTCACTTTCTGTGAGGCCACCTGAGCGCTTGGTGCCTTCTTGTCAGCCTTCTTTTTGTTTGTGCCTTTCCGAGCCACCACATTCCACCCCTCATCCATGGATTGGGGCTGCGGAGGCAACAACCGCGGCTCAGTCACTGCCGGTTTGGGTTTCCCCTTTGCCTTTCGAGTCTCTTTAGCTTGAGCTTTCTGAGACTCTTTGGCTGTCTCTTTATTAATGGCTACAGGAGCATCATCCGTTACCATCTCCATCTGCGAGTTGCCCCCCGAGCGAGGAGCAGCAACCGTGACTGCAGGGGCCTTCGGCACCATAGATTTCATTTTATCTGCAGCTAATGGGGGCCGCAGGCGCTTCTCAGGGAGCAACCGCTCCTCTAGTCCTTCCAGTCTGGCGTTCATCATTGTCCCACATTGGTCCATGACGACACGCACTATTTCCTCAATTGTTTGGGGCTGAGTTGCCGTCGGAGCTGGCGTCTGATCACGCTGCTGCGCTAGCTGCCGCATCTGGGCTAACTCTTTTCTCATCTCGGCCAACTCGCCCGCGAGCCGCTTGTTGGCTGCCTCCAATCGGACAACCTCCTCCGACATTGTGCGTGAACGCAACTCTTGGAAGGAAACTTTAATCGTCTCCACCGCGTCCTTTAGGGCTCTAACGTACGTCCCTTTAAGGTTGCTAGATGTTTTCGCAACCTTTTCAATTGTATCCACCGAATCTAGGACCAGCCTAGCTAGATCCGGTGGTTCTTGTCCTTCCCTGCTCAGCGTACGTGACACTAAGACCGGAGATTTACGGAAAGAGGCAGCTACCGCCTCTTTTTTCCGTCTTATGTCATCCGCCATTTCCATTTCAGCCTGCAACCGAAGCTCTTCAGCTTTCGCCGCGTTCAATTCAGCCTTTGCTTTGGCCAGGCCTACGTACTGCCCCGTAGAAGGGGGACGTCCACGTCCTCTCCGAGCTGGCGACGCGGGCATCGACTCCTCATCCTCTCCCAAGTCCGAGCTCGCGTCGTATCTCCGACGTTTTCTCCAAAAACGGTCTCTTCCTTCGGACACCTCCCCTGAAGCCACGGTCTGAAAGCTTGCATCAGAGTCCGCGTCAGACAGGTTCGCCATTGTCGATGAAGCAACGAGCATATCTTCATCGTTGCTTTCCATCGCTGCGCAGCGGGTTAACACCACGCGCGCCTCCTTCACCTCACATGCCACCTCGGTGTCCTTATTCAGGCCAGGGTCAGCGGTGTCAACACACGCCTTCGGGGCGCATGCTTCCACCTCCATATCAACGTTGTCCGTATCGCTTGCCAAATCAGTGTCCAGTGTAAGAGTTTTGCCATGTTTGTGTTCACGAAGCCGGGCGGATTGCCTGGCTACGAAGCAGTCGCTGCCCCCCCCAGAGTACGAGGGGCAGCCCTCTACCTCGGATGAGGTAGAGGGGTGGGATTCCCCCTTTCGGGGACCCACCTGGGGACCAAATTTACAACTGCTTAGATCCATTTTTCCTTAACTCCAATGCTCCACATCGTCGTCTCTTTTTTTCACTAGGGGTGAGCTCCCCTGCAAGTTTTGAGGGAGCGCCCTGAAAAGGGCGTGCTCGCCTCCTCCAACAACGCGCCCTGAAAAGGGCGTGTCCGCCTATCGGCCCCGCTCAGATCGCGAAACATGACCACGACCATGTTGCGGGGTTTGGCCCTCCACTGATCCCGATGGTTCCCCCCCAGTGTTTGGTCCGCGCCGGTAAACCGGTAACTCCCATTTCTGGGAGCCGTTCCCCTATCCGCCACCCGGGGACGCGCCGCGTTGGGGTACACCTCCCCACCCACTGGGACAACCCAGCAGGTCCGCGGGCGGAGACCTAACCTTTTTTTTTTTTTTTTTTTTTTTTTTTTTTTTACCCAGGAAAATCCTTTATGGATACCACCTTCCCAAGGGGGGGGGGGGTAGATGGTTATGTGAGACTCTCTGCCAGAGTGGCAGCATACTCACTAAAAACCTGGGGTGTTCTTCTCACCGCATTATGTTGGGAGAGCCGCGAGTTCACTATACGCGCTTTCGTAACCCTCTTTTGTCAATGCGGGTGCCTGATGAACAGGCTCAAACGCTGGGAGTATCTCTTACTCCCACATTCTTCGCTCAAGGCGCACCGGAACACATTCGGGACGCCTTACAGCTCGGGACTTTTGATTCGGGCACAGACCCCCCGATCTTTGCCTGCAAATCCCTATTATGGCGGCATGCTGTTGGCAAAAGCCAACCGCCTGCGGCCTGCTCTCCTACGGCGAATTGGAAGCGATAGGACATCGTCTTCTCTATCCCTCTCCGCCTTCTCCTTCTCAGACATGACTGCCTCCGCAAAGGCGACAGCCGCATCCCATGCCTGTTCACTACTGACCATGGCATTGATGAGCACTGGTAGTGACAGGTCAATACCAACTACTGTTGTAAGGGCAGCTCGTGGCACCGACCAAGCAGGACAAACGGCGCGAGTATGATTCGCCGTGTCCTCATCCCTCTGACCACAATGGTGGCACTCCGCTGTAGGCTCCCGACGAGCCACCCGACTCAGATATCTGCTGAAGCAACCATGCCCCGTTAAGAGCTGCGTCAAGCGGAACGTCAGAGCGCCGTACTTGCGATTGACCCATGCCGCAAGCACGGGTCGAAAAGCATCAACCACTTCTCTGCTAGCGCTCGGGTTCTCCAACTTTTCAGACCATTTGTCCAGAAGATCTTCTTGTGCTTCCTCTCTCCACTTTTTAATTTCCTCAGGAAGCGGCCAGCCTCCTTCAGCTCGTGTTGCTGCACTGTTGCGGTACACTTCCGCTTGAACCCCTGCTTCAAGATCCCACGGCGGGCTGTTTGCTAGCAGACATGCTGCCTCAAACGAGACGGTGCAATTTGCTCGAGCCGCCCTTTGTGCAATGGCCCGCTGCGGACGCCGCAGCAAGGCCTTATTTTCGGTACTCAGAGCATCCGCCCATATAGGCGCTCCATAAAGAGCCTTAGAGCGAACTACGCCTATGTATAGCCGGCGACATGCCACACTTGGACCACCTAAATTTGGCAGTAGTTTACCGAGCACTCCAGCAAAAGCTATGAGCTTTGGTGCCAGTTGGCGGAAATGCTCCGTAAACTGCCACCGACCGTCCAGAATAATACCAAGGTAGCGAATCGTAGGTTTAACGGCAATAGAAGCTCCGCCAACCACAATAGTCATCCCCTGCGGAGGTGCATTTCGAGGGCCATGAAAGAATAGCGCCTCAGACTTGCTAAGAGCCACCTCCAGGCCTAGGGCTCGAATCCTCCGTACCACCTGGGCAACGCCCGCTGTCGCAATGAGAGCTGCTTCTCTGTGGGTGCTACCACGAGCCGTAATAAGGGTGTCATCGGCGTAGCACGTAACGCTGATCCCTCGAAGGTTTCCACCGCGGAGCACCCAGTCGTACCCAATGTTCCACAGGAGTGGCCCAAGGACCGACCCCTGTGGAACACCGCACGACATGACTCTTCTAGACCATCCGTTTTCAGTCGGGTATATGATGGCCCGGTCCACAAAGTAGTCTGCTATCACTCTTCTCAAGTATCGAGGTACGCCATGGTACCTGAGTGCCTCCTTGATTGTCTCCCAGGGCAAGGTGTTAAAAGCATTTGCAATATCCAGCGAAACTGCCAAAACCACCTCGCCCTCAGAAACCGCGTTCTTAGTCAGGTCTCGCACCTGAGCGATAGCATCGATGGTCGAGCGCCCACGGCGGAAACCAAACTGTCGATTGTGCAGATCTGGCCCTACACTCCTCAAGTGCCCGACGAGACGAGCAGCAAGCACCCGCTCGAAAAGCTTGCCCATCTCGTCGAGCAGCACGATAGGTCGGTATGCTGACGGTGAATCAACTGGGCGACCACTCTTCCGAAGCAGAACAAGTTTCCCTGACTTCCAGATACGTGGGAATCTACCCTGATCCAGACACTTGGTAAATAGTGCTCTTACTCCTTCTCCCATCTGTCCCATCGCTATTGCCACAGCGCGCCTGGGTATTCCGTCTGGACCTGGTGCGGTTTTCTTCTTTCGAAGTTTTAACACAGCAATCCCAAGCTCTACTTCCGTGACTTGGGGAATTTCTTCCTCCTGAGGGTCTCCCGTACCGCTTGGTGGTGCCATGGCAGGTGCTTGCCACTCTCCCCTTTCCGGAAAGAGAGACGTCACGACGCGCTCCAGAAACTGGGGTTCCAGTGTTTTCGTCAAAGGTGGGGCCCAAGGGCGTAGTTTACCAGACACCACCTTATAAGGACGTCCCCACGGGTCAAGGTTGAGTGTTTCCAGCCATTCTTCCCACGATGCCTCTTTGGCCTTAAGAATTGCTGCTTGCAGTCTTGTACATGCGGATCTGTATTGTGCATACAGCTCCTGTTCCAAGTCCTCGTTCCTTATGCGTCTTCGTCTACATCTGTGGTACTGGCGGCGTGCTGCAACACTTGCCTTCCGCATCTGGTTGAGCTCCGCATTCCACCAATACACTTGCCGTCGAGGTGGTACTGACTTTGCCTTCGGCATGGCTGCGTCACAGACTCTGCTTAGGGCACTAACAAGTTGCACTGATGTAGCATCCACATCCTCTACCATGGGATCAGACCCATCCGCACTCCAGGCCTCCACAATGGCCGCCTCCTTTGCAACTTCTGCGTCCAACTGCCTCAAAGACCAGCGCACCCCTGCCTCTATAGGGGCCCTGCTCACCCTCCTATTCGTCAATGGGACCATAGAGACCTCAAATCGTATATACCGATGGTCGGATAGCGTCTCCACGTCCTCTCTCACTTCCCATCTCTGAATGCGGCGCGCAAGGGTGGAATCTGCGAATGTGACGTCTACAATTGACTCGCCCTGCGGCCGCACGCATGTGCTCACTGTTCCCCTATTCAGGATTTCCAATCCCATGGAGACCGCCCACTCCTCCAACACCTCTCCTCGTGCATCCGTCCGTGGAGATCCCCACGCCGTTGCCTTGGCGTTGAAATCTCCAGCGACTATCAAGGGGGTGGAGTGTGCTTGCCCAATGAGAGCTCCGACTTCCACAAGCAAATGCTCAAAGTCAGCTAGACTCCTGTTTGGCGAGAAATACACCCCAATAATTGCGACGCCGCCAAAGACGGCTAAAACGCAACCCCGACCCTTCACTATCTTACCGAAAGGTGGGGTGCCAGCTGCTCTAATAATGGCCACTGAGTCCTCCCGGTCCCCAACCCAGTTATCCCGGGGGGAGACAAAGTAGGGCTCAGCGACCACAGATATTTGGATCAACCACTCTGCCATGCTTTGGAGCAAAAGATCCTGAGCTCTGGCAGAGTGGTTGATGTTCGCCTGTAGAAATTTGGTCGCCATACTAAATATTGGTGTCCATGAGATCCTCCTCTTGCGTCACTGGACACTGAGTCAGCTGCGAGGGGGCCCTGGGGCCGTCACTAACCAACTTTCCTCTCCTTCGACCCTTCTTGGGGGGCCTGGCGAAACAAGCTTTACCACCAATACGGTGATTCGCCGCTTTGTTTGCCGCATCACACACAGGGCAATGCGGATCAGCAGAGCATTGAGCCGCCTTGTGTCCCGGCTTACCACAGCAGAAGCAGAAACTGCTTCGGTCAACGTCCGCGGTGCATTTAGCGCCCATGTGACCAAGCTCTAGGCACCTGAAGCATCTTAGCGGTCGGGACTCCAGGATCTTAGCCTGAACTGAGACCCAGCCTACCAAAAGCCTCCCTTCTGAAACTTTCTTGGCTGCGGCAATTGGGCATCGCAGCCAGATCGTACCACCTCCTTGTCTGCCCGGAGAACGAATTATTTCTCCCGTTCTGATGGCTTCTTTTGCGCAACCGCCCACATCAGCCACGGATGCTGCTACTTCCTCCTTGGTAGCCGAGTCATCCAGGCCCGTTATGCGGAGTTCAACGCATTTCTCGGGCCTGGTGATCCGAACCACTTCCTCTCCAAGGGACTCTCCCAATTTCTTAGCCAGAGCATTGGCTTTTTCAGCACTAGAGGCACCGGGCACCTCCAGAAGTCGAGCGCCAGTAGCTGCAGTACGGAACTTTAAGCCCGCTGGTATGCCAAGGTCCTTTAGATCAATGTGCTGCTTGGCCTCGGCAAGCACTTTCTCGTAAGTCACGCCGCGATCTACTGCATCTGGCTTCAGAGTCAACATGACCGCTGCCGACCGTGGAGGGCGGAGCTTCGCCTGCTTCTTCTTTGGTTGTGCACGAGCACTTGCCACTTTCTGTGAGGACACCTGATCGCTTGGTGCCTTCTTGGCAGCCTTCTTTTTGTTGGTGCCTTTCCGAGCCACCACATTCCACCCCTCATCCATGGATTGGGGCTGCGGAGGCAACAACCGCGGCTCATTCACTCCTGTTTTGGGTTTCCCCTTTGCCTTTCGAGTCTCTTTAGCTTGAGCTTTCTGAGACTCTTTGGCTGTCTCTTTATTAATGGCTACCGGAGCATCATCCATTACCATCTCCATCTGCGAGTTGCCCCCCGAGCGAGGAGCAGCAACCGTGACTGCAGGGGCCATCGGCACCATAGATCTCCTTTTATCTGCAGCTAATGGGGGCCGCAGGCGCTTCTCAGGGAGCAACCGCTCCTCTAGTCCTTCCAGTCTTGCGTTCATCATGGTCCCACATTGGTCCATGACGACGCGCACTATTTCATCAATTGTTTGAGGCTGAGTTGCCGTCGGAGCTGGCGCCTGATCACGCTGCTGCGCTAGCTGCCGCATCTGGGCTAACTCCTTTCTCATTTCGGCCAACTCGCCCGCGAGCCGCTTGTTGGCTGCCTCCAATCGGATAACCTCCTCTGACATTGTGCGTGATCGCAACTCTTGAAAGGAAACTTTAATAGTTTCCACCGCGTCTTTTAGGGCTCTAACGTAAGTCCCTTTAAGGTTGCTAGACGTTTTCGCAACCTTTTCAATTGTATCCACCGAATCTAGGACCAGCCTAGCTAGATCCAGTGGTTCTTGTCCTTCACTGCTGTGCTGCAGTGTACGTGACACTAAGACCGGAGATTTACGGAAAGAGGCAGCTACCGCCTCCTTTTTCCGTCTTATGTCATCCGCCATTTCCATTTCAGCCTGCAACCGAAGCTCCTCAGCTTTCGCCGCGTTCAATTCAGCCTTTGCTTTGGCCAGGCCTACGTACTGCCCCGTAGAAGGGGGACGTCCACGTCCTCTCCGAGCTGGCGATGCGGGCATCGACTCCTCGTCCTCTCCCAAGTCCGAGCTCGCGTCGTATCTCCGACGCTTTCTCCAAAAACGGTCTCTTCCTTCAGACACCTCCCCTGAAGCCACGGTCTGAAAGCTCGCATCAGACTCCGCGTCAGACAGGTTCGCCATTGTCGAAGAAGCAACGAGCAGATCTTCGCCGTTGCTCTCCACCACCTCGCAGCGGGTTAACACTACCCGTGCATCCTTCACCTCACATGCCACCTCGGCGTCCTTATTCAGGCCAGGGTCAGCAGTGTCAACACACGCCTTCGGGGCGCATGCTTCCACCTCCATATCAACGTTGTCCGTATCGCTTGCGAAATCAGTGTCCAGTGTCAGAGTTTTGCCATATTTGTGTTCACGAAGCCGGGCGGATTGCCTGGCTACGAAGCAGTCGCTGCCCCCCCCAGAGTACGAGGGGCAGCCCTCTACCTCGGATGAGGTAGAGGGGTGGGATTCCCCCTTTCGGGGACCCACCTGGGGACCAAATTTACAACTGCTTAGATCCATTTTTCCTTAACTCCAATGCTCCACATCGTCGTCTCTTTTTTTCACTAGGGGTGAGCTCCCCTGCAAGTTTGGAGGGAGCGCCCTGAAAAGGGCGTGCTCGCCTCCTCCAACAACGCGCCCTGAAAAGGGCGTGTCCGCCTATCAGCCCCGCTCAGATCGCGAAACATGACCACGACCATGTTGCGGGGTTTGGCCCTCCACTGATCCCGATGGTTCCCCCCCAGTGTTTGGTCCGCGCCGGTAAACCGGTAACTCCCATTTCTGGGAGCCGTTCCCCTATCCGCCACCCGGGGACGCGCCGCGTTGGGGTACACCTCCCCACCCACTGGGACAACCCAGCAGGTCCGCGGGCGGAGACCTAACCTTTTTTTTTTTTTTTTTTTTTTTTTTTTTTTTTTTTTTTTTTTTTTTTTAACCTGGGAAAATCCTTTATGGATACCACCGTTCCGGGGGGAAACGGTGGTTATGTGGGACTCACCGCCGTAAGGCGGCATACGCACTAAAAAACCAGGGTGTTCCTCCTACACCAACTTAAGACGAGGGGCATGGGACCGCTCGCGCATTACTCCACAGCCCTCGTCGGTGTCGCTGCCCGCCTAGCGGCAGACTCTCCTCCTGGGAGGTCTTCACAAGACCTCGCCACCTCATGTGTGATGCCCCGGAACACACGGGGCATCTCCACCTCTCGACGACCCATTGTTAGGGGATGCCAGGTGCCCCCGCACCCAACACCCCAGGCCCTCGAAGCGGAGACGGGGTGCGGGCTCGATTAGCCCGCCTCCGTGTCCGCGCCCTCCGGAGCGGCTGTGCGAGAGGATCTCTCTCCCTCTCCCGCTCCTCTTCTTCTCCACCATGGACTGCAGGAGCAAGTCCTGAGCCCCGGCGCATCGGTTGATATTCGCCTGTAGGAAGGTTAGGGCCATACTAACTAACCTTCCTCCATGCGTCCCGATGGACCTTCATCAGGCGGACGCGGCTGCGCCGTAGCCCCAGCCACGTTGGCCTTCCTTCTGACCCCTGTCTTTGACGGGGACTTGGCGCATGCCTTGCTCCCGGAGAGGTGATCCGCTGGCTTCCCCGCTGCTGCACATAGGGTGCAATGGGGGGTAGCGGTGCAATCTTTGGCCTTGTGGGCCTTTATACCGCAGCGGTAACACTCATCGCTGCGGTCAACCTCAGCCTTGCACTTGGCCGCTATATGGCCCAGTTCAAGGCAGCGGTAGCAGCGGCGGGGTCTTGCATCTAAGATGCTGACTCGCGCCGCCACCCAACCAACCAAAACGCGGCCTCCACTGGCCATCACCTTCTTTGCGGCCACGGTAGGGCAGCGTACGAACACGGTGCCCATCCCGGCTTGTCCCCGACGTATTGCGCCAACGGATAACGCCGTCACATGGCATTCGCCCTTCCCTGCCAAGGCCTCCGCCAGCTCCTGCGGAGTGACGGAATCGTCCAAGCCGCTGACTCTAAGGTCAGTCGTGATAGTCGGTCTGGAGACTCGTACGCTCTCCTCGTCTCCGAACACCTCCCTGAGCTTCTCAGCAAGGACGTCCGCTTTGGCCGCGTTGTCCACACCGGAAACCTCCAGCACTCGTGCCCCAGTTGCCGCCGCCCTGATCTTCAGCGGTGGGAGCCCCAGCTCGCTTAAATTCACCTTCGCCTTGGCCGCTTCCAGCATCTTGGCGTAGGTGACCCCTTTCTCCACCGCACACTTCTGCAGTGTGATAACCACCGCTGCGGTCCGTGGAGGGCGGAGTTTGGCCGCACCCGCTTTGGGGGGCTGCGTCTTCGGCCTAGGGATTTGGGCCGGAGGGGGAGGCCTCTTCTTCTCGGTGGGTCCTGCCCCTTCAGTGGCACGCACCTTGTCCCGCCTCTTGTCCTTTCCCCGCCTCGTGACCACCTGCCAGTCCTCAACAGGAGCCACAGCGCTAACAGGGGCGGGGGCCGGCTTCGGCTTTGGCGCCGGAGTGTCCCTCTGAGTTAAGGACTCAGCTGGACGCACCTCAGCCTCTCTTCTCCGATCTGCCGCCAGAGGGGGCCTCAGGGTCTGCCTGGGCATCAGCCTCTCCTCGATTCCGGCAAAGCGGGCGTCCACCATTGTGCCGACTTGCACCATGATGTGCCGCATCGCCTCCTCACCGCAGGGAGTTTGGGCCGGGGCCTGAGCAGGCACCGATGACTGAGCCACTTGAGCTTGGGCTGCCCTCATCTGCGCCATCTCCCGTCGTAACTCCTTCAAGTCCGCTGCGAGCCGCTCGTTGGCCTTTACCAGAAGGGCCATCTCCTCAGGCACCGTGCGGGCCCGCGTTTCCTTAAAGGACGCCTTTATTGTTTCCGCAGCCTCCTTGAGGGCCCTCACCGACGTGCCCTTTAGGTTTTTGGACTTTGTGGCCACCGCATAAACAATGTCCACTGAGTCCATCAACATTGCCTCCAGCTCGGCGGCATCACAATTGTCCAGCCGTGAGTCGCGGTCCTCGGGCACCGGTGCTGGCGCCTTGAGGATCTGCGCCTTCCTCCTTTTTTGGATCTCCTCTTGGAGATCCCTTTCGGCTTCGAGCCGCATCTCTTCTTCCCGCGCCCGGTTGAGCTCGGCCTTGGCCTTCGCCAAACCAACGTATTGCCCTGTTGTGGGCGGGCGCCCCCTTCCACGCTGAGTGCTCGAGACCTTGGGTGCTGGTGAGGATTCACCCTGGTCTCCCTGCCCTTCACGCTCCTCAATGTGCCGCTTGCGCAGCCTCCTCCCGGAGCCGTGAGAAGACACTGACTCCCAGGTCATGCCGTCAGAATCAGATTCTGACAGGCACACCGTCTCAGATCGAAGCCATGGGGCTTGAGCAGTCTCCACATTCGAAGCAACGGGCAGATCTTCGCCGTTACTCTCCGTAAACTCGCAACGGGTCAAAACGACCCGCGCGTCTTTCACTCCATATGCCTTCTTGGCACCACCCTGCGCAGACGCGCAGCCTCTCTCCTCCTCATCCTCTCCACCACTTAATCTACTAAAAGAATTTTCATTAAGCATATTCAGTCCCACGAGTACGTGGGAAGGGTGGGTCGCCCCGGACAGTGCCCACTGTAACCGGGGAAGTCTGGCGTAACCCGCTCAGGGGAGCGACACTTCCCTGGCGGGGGACGCAGTAAGGACTGAAACTCCGTTCAGCCTTCCAGACCTCACGCTGCGCCGCCGCTTATCGTCGGGTGATTTTTTATAGAGGTTGTCTTCCTCGTAGCCCGGGCGACCAAGCCAAGGCCTATCGGTCCCGCTCAGATCGTGAAACATGACCACGACCATGTTGCGGGGTTACGATTTTGGGGCGGTGGCAGGGAAGTAGACTCCCACTGCCTGCCCGGCGGCAGGGTGAGTGCACGCCAGGCCCGACTCCCGACTCCTCGTAGCCAAAAAGGCTATCTTACTCCTAGCCTAAAAGACGGCTCCACGAGCACATCCCGACTCCATCCACTGCGCCCTCTGCTAATATCAGAGAGACACGCGGAGAAGACTCCCCTTTCCCTTCCCGAGGCCCCCAATCCGCTAGTGAAGCGCCGACCCACACAGAATCCCGCAAGGAAGCTGACCCATACAACCGACTCGCGGGAGACCGAGCAGGACGGCGCCGTACCAACAGTTCGGGAACCTCCCCATTTCCCCCCTAGTGTTTGGTCCGCGCCGGTAAACCGGTAACTCCCATTTCTGGGAGCCGTTCCCCTATCCGCCACCCGGGGACGCGCCGCGTTGGGGTACACCTCCCCACCCACTGGGACAACCCAGCAGGTCCGCGGGGGCGGAGACCTAACCTTTTTTTTTTTTTTTTTTTTACCTGGGAAAATCCTTTATGGATACCACCGTTCCGGGGGGAAACGGTGGTTATGTGGGACTCACCGCCGAAAGGCGGCATACGCACTAAAAAACCAGGGTGTTCCTCCTACACCAACTTAAGACGAGGGGCATGGGACCGCTCGCGCATTACTCCACAGCCCTCGTCGGTGTCGCTGCCCGCCTAGCGGCAGACTCTCCTCCTGGGAGGTCTTCACAAGACCTCGCCACCTCATGTGTGATGCCCCGGAACACACGGGGCATCTCCACCTCTCGACGACCCATTGTTAGGGGATGCCAGGTGCCCCCGCACCCAACACCCCAGGCCCTCGAAGCGGAGACGGGGTGCGGGCTCGATTAGCCCGCCTCCGTGTCCGCGCCCTCCGGAGCGGCTGTGCGAGAGGATCTCTCTCCCTCTCCCGCTTCTCTTCTTCTCCGCCATGGACTGCAGGAGCAAGTCCTGAGCCCCAGCGCATCGGTTGATATTCGCCTGTAGGAAGGTTAGGGCCATACTAACTAACCTTCCTCCATGCGTCCCGATGGACCTTCATCAGGCGGACGCGGCTGCGCCGTAGCCCCAGCCACGTTGGCCTTCCTTCTGACCCCTGTCTTTGACGGGGACTTGGCGCATGCCTTGCTCCCGGAGAGGTGATCCGCCGGCTTCCCTGCTGCTGCACATAGGGTGCAGTTGGGGGCGGCGGTGCAATCTTTGGCCTTGTGGGCTTTTATACCGCAGCGGTAACACTCATCGCTGCGGTCAACCTCGGCCCTGCACTTGGCCGCTATATGGCCCAGTTCAAGGCAGCGGTAGCAGCGGCGGGGTCTTGCCTCTAAGATGCTGACTCGCGCCGCCACCCAGCCTACCAAAACGCGGCCTCCGCTGACCATCACCTTCTTTGCGGCTGCGGTGGGGCAACGCACGAACACGGTGCCCATCCCGGCTTGGCCCCGGCGTATTGCGCCAACGGAAAGCGCCGTCACATGGCATTCGCCCTTCCTGGCCAAGGCCTCCGCCAGCTCCTGCGGAGTGACGGAATCGTCCAGGCCGCTGACACGAAGGTCTGTTGTTATTGTCGGCCTGGAGACTCGTACACTCTCCTCGTCTCCGAACACCTCCCTGAGCTTCTCAGCAAGGACGTCCGCTTTGGCCGCGTTGTCCACACCGGAAACCTCCAGCACTCGTGCCCCAGTAGCCGCCGCCCTGATCTTCAGCGGTGGAAGCCCCAGCTCGCTTAAATTCACCTTCGCCTTGGCCGCTTCCAGCATCTTGGCGTAGGTGACCCCTTTCTCCACCGCACTCTTCTGCAGTGTGATAACCACCGCTGCGGTCCGTGGAGGGCGGAGTTTGGCCGCACCCGCTTTGGGGGGCTGCGTCTTCGGCTTAGGGATTTGGGCCGGAGGGGGAGGCCTCTTCTTCTCGGTGGGTCCTGCCCCTTCCGTGGCACGCACCTTGTCCCGCCTCTTGTCCTTTCCCCGCCTCGTGACCACCTGCCAGTCCTCAACAGGAGCCACAGCGCTAACAGGGGCGGGGGCCGGCTTCGGCTTTGGAACCGCTTTTGTTCCCGGCTTTGGCGCCGGAGTGTCCCTCTGAGTCAAGGTCTCAGCTGGACGCACCTCAGCCTCTCTTCTCCGATCTGCCGCCAGAGGGGGCCTCAGGGTCTGCCTGGGCATCAGCCTCTCCTCGATTCCGGCAAAGCGGGCGTCCACCATTGTACCGACTTGCACCATGATGTGCCGCATTGCGTCCTCACCGCAGGGGGCTTGGGCTGGGGCCTGAGCGGGCATCGAGGTCGGATCCACTTGAGCTTGGGCAGCCCTCATCTGCGCCATCTCTCGCCGCAGCTCCTTAAGGTCCGCCGCGAGCCGCTCGTTGGCCTTTACCAGAAGGGCCATCTCCTCAGGTATTGTGCGGGCCCGCGTTTCCTTGAAGGACGCCCTTATCGTGTCCGCGGCCTCCTTGAGGGCCCTCACCGACGTGCCCTTTAGGTTTTTGGCCTTAGTGGCCACCGCATACACGATGTCCACTGAGTCCATCAGCATTGCTTCCAACTCGGCGGCATCGCAGCTACCCAGCCGTGAGCCGCAGTCCTCGGGCACCAATGCTGGCACCTTGAGGAATTGCGCCTTCCTCCTTTTTTGTATCTCCTCTTGGAGCTCCTTTTCAGCTGTGAGCCGCATCTCATCTTCCCGCGCCCGGTTGAGCTCGGCCTTGGCCTTCGCCAGTCCGACGTATTCCCCTGTTGTGGGCGGGCACCCCCTACCACGCCGAGCGCTCGAGACCTTGGGTGACGGTGAGAATTCACCCTGGTCTCCCTGCCCTTCCTGCTCCTCAATATGCCGCTTGCGCAGCCTCCTTCCGGAGCCGTGAGACGACACGCTCTCCCAGGTCATGCCGTCAGAATCAGATTCTGACAGGCACACCGTCTGAGTTCGAAGCCATGGGGCTTGAGTAGCCTCCACATTCGAAGCAACGAGCAGATCTTCGCCGTTGCTCTCCACCACCTCGCAGCGGGTTAACACTACCCGTGCATCCTTCACCTCACATGCCACCTCGGTGTCCTTATTCAGGCCAGAGTCCGCGGTGTCAACACACGCCTTCAGGGCGCATGCTTCCACCTCCATATCAACGTTGTCGGTATCGCTTGCCAAATCAGTGTCCAGTGTCAGAGTTTTGCCATATTTGTGTTCACGAAGCCGGGCGGATTGCCTGGCTACGAAGCAGTCGCTGCCCCCCCCCAGAGTACGAGGGGCAGCCCTCTACCTCGGATGAGGTAGAGGGGTGGGATTCCCCCTTTCGGGGACCCACCTGGGGACCAAATTTACAACTGCTTAAATCCATTTTTTTCCTTAACTCCAATGCTCCACATCGTCGTCTCTTTTTTTTTTCACTAGGGGTGAGCTCCCCTGCAAGTTTTGAGGGAGCGCCCTGAAAAGGGCGAGCTCGCCTCCTCCAACAACGCGCCCTGAAAAGGGCGTGTCCGCCTATCGGCCCCGCTCAGATCGCGAAACATGACCACGACCATGTTGCGGGGTTTGGCCCTCCACTCATCCCGATGGTTCCCCCCCAGTGTTTGGTCCGCGCCGGTAAACCGGTAACTCCCATTTCTGGGAGCCGTTCCCCTATCCGCCACCCGGGGACGCGCCGCGTTGGGGTACACCTCCCCACCCACTGGGACAACCCAGCAGGTCCGCGGGCGGAGACCTAACCTAACCTAACCTAACCTAACCTAACCAGTAACAGCCCAACCTCGCCACACACTCTATATAGCTCCGTAATAAAAATACAATTAATTTGTAATTTTTAGAGCTAGCGCAAAAATTTTTTAAACGTCGGTCAAAGTAGTGCCTGACTCACAAGGATTAACGTTTTCAACATCCTGCACCAAGGTGTTTTGGAACAGGGGGCCCGGGACTTTGGACTACCACATCTACCTGGAGGATGGAAGAATCATCAAACAAATACCACCACCAGACGGAGCTCCACCAGATCTGTCTAACGGAGCTGGAATTTTGAAAATCCGTCCAAGCCGAAAGAAGATACAAGGTACCAAAATTCAGGAAAAACAACCTCTCACCGCGTGGTCGATACACGTGTAACCTAGTTACTCTCAGTCGACACGAGGCGTGACGTCGGAACAACCAAGGTGAAGACTCGGAAGCCGGCCTTAGGACTGCGCCACTGCGGAACATCGGCAGCGGAGCACCCTCGTCGGACCTTCAGGTGAACCCTGGTCTAACTCCTGAACCCAAAGTCCTAGGACACCCGTGTTTGGACTCCTTGTAAAGGGGAGACCAGACCCGTCCCAAATTTCCCTACCCCAACCCCTCACCCCAATTTCATCTCCCCCCCCTTCGCCGCAAGGCTACCTCACCCCTCCGAGTCTTATCTCCGGGGTCATATTACCTAAAGGAGGTGGACCGCTGGTGTTAGGTACCCTCACCACCGGCCACAGGAGCCCCCACCACCTCGCTCCAAGGGACCCCCCCAACCCCCCCACCCCCAACCCCCCCCCCAAACCCCCCTCCAACCCCCTCCCGAGACCTTCCCCCCCCCCGACCCCCCTCAAATTTCCCAAAACCCCCTCGGGCCATATCTCCGGAACCAGTGGAGATAGACCCCCCGAGTTTGGTATCCCCGGAATCAGCTTCAAGAGCTCTACAATCTGGCTCCAAGGGAATTTCAAATTTCCAATTCCACCTCAGCAGAAATCTGAAAACACAATCACCATCAGGCATCAAACCACCGGCGGCGCGCGAGAAGGCTTTTACTCAGTAAGAAAAAATTTTAAACGTAAATAGTGTAACAAGTAACTAGGTTCAAAGTTCTGAACATTTTATTAATCATTGTATAACTTTAAATAAACAATACTAGCCGTAAAGGTAGAAGAGTCACAGTCAAGGACTCGTCCGGGGAAGTACTACCATCACACCCAATTCTGCCGCCAAACAGCATTGCTGTGTTTCGGCTAGAAGGGTCTGATTGCCGGTTAATTTACAGGCACGAGGCTTAACATCTACCTCCAATAATACAGCTAGTATTAAGTAGAATAACGTAGTGTTTAATTTTAGTATTTATTGTATTTAGTTAAATAAAATTACAAAATGTCAGCAAAATCAGTGACCGGATCCGTCCCTAAGTCGGAAGTGGCTCCTCAGGTAGCCCTCCAACCAAAACGATCGCTGCGTGAAAAGGTACTGAAAAAGGAAGCAGTCGCCAAATCCCTCAAATTAGAGAAGTCGACGCGGCCATCAGTACCCGAGGCGAAGAAGGCATCGTCGGTCGGAGCACAACTGGAGGAAGTCAGCCCAGTGGTCCCCGCGAGAAGGAAGAGGACATCGCCTGCGAAACCGCCGCTACAGGTGAGTGAAAACCTGGCCACATCCTCAGACCAGTCCGCGGTGGATTCGGTCACAGAAAAAATTATAAATTGGCAACAGTGTGGGATTTCGCCTCCCAAACCCATGGAGTCCGACGACGACTCAGTAGTGTCCTGCATGGAACTCGACACCCCCGCGAACAGGCCCAAACCACGACACAGCATGCTGGTCGTGCCAACGGGAAGACGAACGGGGGTGGAGATGGACTTGGCCACGAAACTGGCCAACGAGACACTGCTGAAGGGAAAAGACGCGTTGGAGTCTGCAGGCAACATGAAGAGGGAGTGTAAAGTCATCGCACTCGAAAGCCTGCAGACTCTCTACGAAATAATCCTCTCGTTGTCGGACTCGAGATCCAGACACATCACCAGTCTGGAGAGGGAAAGGACGAGACACGCTACAGAGCTCGTACGGGTGGAGAGAGCCCACACAAAACAACTAATGGAAATAAACGCAAATCTCACGTCAGAAATGTCAAAGGCCAGAGCAGACATCACCGAATCGCTAAAGGAGACGAAGGCGATACGGGATTGGCAGGGGTATGAGACCCAGGAGCCCCACAGGCTAATAAAGGAAACATCAGAAGCGCTACAGGACCTCGACAAACGAGTCAAAGCACTGGGAGAGCTCGTAACCAGCGGGCAAAAGGGGAAAGAGGAAGACCCCATTCGGAGAGACCACTCGAGCCTCAAGGCGGGAGTAGAATCTCTCCGGAACCAGCTGGACGAGCTCCGAAGAGAGACCAGTAAAAACACGCGCGAGATCCTGCAGTCACACCTTGAAGCCGTGGAGAAAATGGACTCCAAACCTCCATCAGTACTGCCAGAACCTGGCCTAAGACAGGAAGTAGAAGAAATGAAGGGCATCCTAAAGGCGATGTCAGCAGAACGAGCACCCCCGTCCGAACCACCGCAGCCCATTCTAATCAACATGGAGGAGCATATGCATCCTCTAACTGAAAGAATGGAAGCGGTGACGTCCGAGCTCCGAACGCTCCGAGAAGAAAAGAAGAGGGCGCCACCACCGTCCCTCAGCCTCGAAGCTGAGCTCGCTAAGGCCGGGGAAGGAAGTAGCTCAAAGGGGAAGCTGACCTATGCCAAGGTCGCTGCCAAACCGCCCCTAAAACCAAACCACACCCTAATAATCACGTCGGATAACCCCCAGAACACCGGGGAAAACGTGATTGACAGAATCAGGGTGGCTCTCGACACCAGGAAAACTGGAGCCAAGGTAGACAGGGTAAGGAAGGCCAAAAACAAAAAGGTCATCCTGAGCTGTAGCTCCAAAGAAGATCTGGACTTGGTGCAGAGCAGGGTTAGGATGGACAAGGGCCTTAAGGCGGAGGTGGCGAGGGCAGCGAACCCGCTAGTCATCATCAGGGATGTCCTGTCATATCACACAGACGGAGATATCGTTGAAAACTTACTTGCGCAAAACAAAAACATCCTGAACGACATAGAACTAAAAGACAGTACGGTCAAGATGCGGTACCGGAAGAAGGCACGGAACCCACTCGAGTGCCACGCGGTACTGGAAGTCTCCCCTACCATTCACAAAAACCTAGTAGAGGCGGGGAAAGTCTATATAGGGATGCAGCGCAGACCTATATTTGACCAGACCCCACTGGTGCAGTGCACCAAGTGCCTTGGCTTCGGCCACACAAAGGTCGTCTGCCGGGAGAGAGATGAGCTCTGCAGCCACTGCGGAAAGACTCACTCCTGGGAGAAATGTAAGGGGAGACAGGAGGGGAACCCTCCCAAGTGCAAAAACTGCTCGGCCGCGCACGGCACCAGCATCAACCTGGCGCACAATGCTTTCAGCAAAGAGTGCCCAGAGAGACTAAAATGGGATGCAATAGCGCGGTCCCGAGTATCGTATTGCTGAGGGCGTCTCACAGTACCGTAGCTCGGTCCCTCAAAACTTGGGCGGGGCAGGCTTGAGGTTTATCCAAGCTAACCTGCAACGCTCAAAACTGGCCACGGCGGAATTACTCCAGGTTGCGGTGGACAGGGGCATCACGATCGCCCTAGTACAGGAACCGTACGTCGGAAAGACTGGCGTCCTAAAACAACATCCTGGGACTAGGGTTATCCAATGCACCCTAAATAGGCAAAAACCAGTGAAGGCAGCCGTTATAATTTTCGGTGACCGGCTAGAAGTCGTACACGACCCACAGCTGGTAACCGAAACCGAAGCGGCAGTCCTTCTTATCGGGGGAGGCCTAAAACTAGGAGTAATTTCTGTCTACCTGGAAGGGGACCAGGACATAGTACCATATCTGGACCGTATCAAAAAAGTTAGTAACAAGTTGGACACCAGAAACCTCATCGTCGCGGGAGATATAAATGCCTGGAGCCACTGGTGGGGCAGCGTATCTGAGGATGACCGAGGAGAGGCGTACAATGCGTTCCTGAACGAGAAGGGACTCCAAATTCTAAACACCGGAGACACCCCAACCTTCGAGACTTTCAGAAAGGGTAGAGCATGCACAAGTATAGTGGACGTGTCCGCTTGCAGCACACCCCTGCTCGGAAGAATCGAGGGATGGAGAGTGGAGAGAGGTCTCGTGACTTCGGACCACAATGCTATCACCTTCACCTTGCGCTTGGGAAGGGCCTTAGAAACCCTTAGGCCAATCACAACGCGCAAATACAACACCAAGAAGGCAAAGTGGACCGAATTCGCACATCTGCTAAAAACCATCCTAGCAGAGGGAGGCATCACCACTGTCTCAATTTTGGAGTCCAAAACCCCGAGGGACCTCGAAGACAAGATCACAGCGTACACTGAAGCCATCCACAAAGCCTGCGAACAAACCATCCCTATCGCAGGAAGCAGGACGGGCAATCCCAGGCCCCCGTGGTGGTCGAAGAAGCTGGAAGATCTTAAGAGAGAGGTCCTTAGGAAAAAGAGGAGGATCAGGAACGCAGCCCCTTGCAGGGTAAAAATGGTTATAGAAGAATACCAAAAATGCAAGGCGGAGTACGCAGTCATCGCAGAGAAGGCCCAAACAGAGAGCTGGAAGGAGTTCTGCACGACTCAGGAAAAGGAGAGCATGTGGGACAAAATCTACAGAGTGATCAGGAAAACGTCAGGAAGGCAGGAGGACATGCTCCTGAGAAGCTCTGAAGGTAACACCCTAACTCCAAAACAGTCGGCTGAACTCTTAGCCAGAACATTCTACCCAGACGACTCCGAGAGTACCGACCAGTCGTTTCATTCGAACCTCCGAGAGCGGATGAAGGAGAGTGCCCTTGAAGACCTTTCGGAAGATGATCCACCATTCACGGCGGCGGAATTGGAGTTGGTGCTGCAAGCACAAAACCCCAAGAAGGCACCCGGACCAGACGGGCTAACAGCTGACATCTGCGCCGCAGCCATACGAAGTGACAGGGAAGTGTTCATGGCGATAGCGAACAAGTGCTTGTCGCTAAATCACTTCCCCACTCACTGGAAAGAGGCACACGTGGTCATCATTCGAAAGCCAGGAAAGGCAGACTACACTCATCCTAAGTCCTACAGACCAATTGGACTATTATCTGTTCTTGGAAAAACCATCGAGAAACTCATGATTGGTCGACTCCAATGGCATTTACTCCCAACCCTAAACAAAAGGCAGTACGGGTTCATGCCGCAAAGAGGAACCGAGGACGCCCTCTATGACCTTATAGAGCACATAAAAGAAGGAGTAACCGGGAAAAACATCGTACTCCTTATCTCTCTGGACATAGAGGGGGCCTTCGACAATGCGTGGTGGCCATCCCTTAAAAACCAACTCGTCAAAAAAAGGTGTCCGGAAAATCTGTACCGGATGGTGTGTTCGTACCTCACAGACCGAAAGATCAAGGTCAACTACGCTAGAGCAGCTTACGAGAAGGAGACTACGAAGGGTTGTGTCCAAGGATCCATCGGAGGACCAATCTTTTGGAACGTCATCCTAGACTCGTTGCTGCAAAGCCTAGAGATGGATGGAGTATACTGCCAAGCCTTTGCAGATGATGTGGTTCTCGTTTTCACAGGACAGTCGGTCGGCAGCCTAGAGCGGTCTGTCAACTCAACGTTGGAACATGTGGCAACGTGGGGAAATCAAAACAAACTCAACTTCGCACCGCATAAGACCAACGCGATGCTTCTAACTAAGAAGTTGAAGTATGAAACCCCACAGCTATTCATGGCCGGTACAAAATTGGACCTCGTTGAGGAGATAAAGCTTCTGGGCCTTATCATCGACCGAAACCTAGTTTTTAAATCCCACGTGTCCGCGCAATGCAAGAAAGTAGCTGATATCTACAAGCAGCTTGCATGCGCAGCGAAAGTAACGTGGGGGTTAAACAGCGAAATTACGAGAACCATTTACATCGCGGTGGTGGAGCCTATTATGACGTACGCCTCAAGTGCCTGGTACCAATCTGTAGAGCTGCAAATGAATAAAAATCAATTCAATGCGCTCCAGAGAGGATTTGCACAAAAGGTTTGTAGGTCATACCGAACAGTCTCTCTCACCGCTGCACTGGCACTGTCGGGACTGCTGCCACTGGACCTAAGGATCCAAGAGGCGGCGAACCTGTACAGAGCCAAAAAAGGTCTGGCGAAAGACTATCTCCCACCCGAGACGGAGCTCGAACTCCGAGTGGGATATCTAGAACAGCCCCATCCATCTACCCTAACATCCGTGGAGTACGAACTGCTAGAAGACACCGTTCAGCAGATCACCGGACCCCAAATTTACACAGACGGGAGCAAAATCGACGGAAAAGTAGGTGCTGCTCTAACCCAGTGGGAGGAGGGGAAGGAGTCAAACTTCGCCACCTTTAAGCTCCACCCTGCGTGCACAGTCTTCCAGTCGGAACTTTATGCACTGCACAGGGCTCTTCAGATGGTGAATTCGGGCAGGGACCCCGTAGTCAGCATACTGAGTGACTCAAGATCGTCACTCGACCTGCTGCGGAATCCCAGCTTGAACCACCCTCTGGCGAGAAGCATAAAGGAGAACATTGTCAGGATCCAGGAAGGAGGACGAGAGATCCGAATGTTCTGGCTTAGGGCTCACGTGGGCACTGTCGGTAATGAGAGAGCAGACGAGTTAGCGAAAGCTGCTGCACTCGAGGACACCACTCAGGACTATGGAAGGATCCCCCTGTCTTACGTTAGGAGGAAAATTCGTGAAGAGTCGATCCGCAAATGGCAGGATCGATACGAAACCTCCAGTACAGGTGCGGTAACGAGAAGGTTCCTTCCAGACGTCCACAGTGCGTACCGGATAACTCGCTCTACAAAATTTACACCCGTACAAGTGCAAGTCTTGACAGGTCACGGGGGGATAGCCGAGTATCTTCACAGATTCAAGCTGAAAAACAGCCCGGGATGCGAATGCGACCCGGAAATCTGTGAAACAGTATGGCACATCATACTCGACTGCCCCCGTTTCCTAGCGGCTCGAACAGATCTAGAAGCCCGGATCGACAGAAACCTGGTCGAATCGGAACTGCACAACATCGTTGCAGATCCCGATTGCAGACCGCATTTTCTGTCATTCGCCGAGAAGATCTTCAGAGCTGCGGCAAGTAGGCACACGGATCTTCTGCCCCTCGAATCACAACCAATACCCGTTAGCCAAGCCACAAGTAGTGTCGGCTCTCGGCAGGAACCTACAGCCAAAAGCGTCGCTGTCCGCACGCTCCTCGCTTGCGGGGAGAGAGGAGTGCCTGGGATTAGAATCCGAGGAGTGGCACTCTTCATGGACAGCGCCAACGAGCGGCTTGGAATAGGTTTCTGTCGGACCGGGACTAGAAGTCACTTCACGATTTCACCTGGCTTGGCAGCACTCATAAATGGGAGCACGTCTAAAACGACCATGAGGCGCAAGGTCTACAGCGCGTTACCTGAGACGGAAGTGGCGGGCCACCGATGTCGACTAGTCCGATCGCACAACAAGACGATCGCTCTACTCGCATTGGAAGGCAACTACACCCCTTTCGTACAGGCATGTTCGATGCTCACCATGTTGGGAGAAACGGGCGGAGGAGCGGAAGATCCCCGTGTAATTAGTGTAGATGCGATGACGGTCGGGTATGAGCAAGGGGAAGTTGTAGACCGGCTATGTTGTTTAAAAGCCTCGGAACATCATGAGGTGGTCGTGTACGAAGACAGGGGTGAAAACCTAAACTATCTTAAAGCACACGACCCTAAAACAGCAACCGATAGCTGGGGACATCCTATGCCAACCTCGATCAGCGGATCCAAACGTGTCCAACACAAAGCAGTCGCCGAAAAAACTGCATTACATCTAAGCAGTGTGCAGGAGCGGAAGAAGAGAGCCAAGGTCGGAGGCCATCTCAAGGGATTTCTAAACACTTTCAGCTCTATGCTTGAAAGTCTGTCAGGAAATCCCTTCCCAACAACGAGATCGGGAGACGACGAAGAGGCACTCGAAGAAGCTCCAGCTAAAAAGGCGAAACTCAAAGCTCCATTAGCGACAGGAACACCAAAGTCCAAAAGACCACCAAAACCGGCACCAACGCAGGCGAAGAGAACAAGAGCCGACATGGGGCAGGTCGTTCCGCCTCGACTAGTAAATGCAACGACTCCACAAGACCACGCGTACAATGCCTTCCTAGAGTTTCTCGCGATCACCAAAGCAACCGCAGACGTCAACCTCGGAGTGTGCAAGACCATCTTGCAACACTTCGAGCAGGGCAATGCGAAACTGCTGGAGGAGAAACTTGAGGAGGCAGAAGCAGCCATATACAACAACGGCAACTCCCAAGTCATAAAGGGAAAAATGTCAGGCAGTTATATGGCGGCTTACAACGCGACCAGTGGTTTCGTGGAGATGTGCATTGAGGGAACTGAGAGCGGAGCGCCTAAGTTCAATACCCCGCAAGGTGACCCCTTGGTTGTTGTCGCAAAGTGCACAAGGATCCTACTGGATGGCAGGATTCTCGATATGGCGAAAATCATATCGGGAAATCAGGACACTGCATCCGGCTGGAAGGACTGGGCACTACCAACAATTGAGTGGGTCAATGGAGTTCCGGGGTGTGGAAAGACAACCTGGGTGGTAGGGCACTTCGATGCTGACAAGGACGCCATCATCACCACAACATCAAACGCAGCTAGCGACCTACGGCAGAAGCTAGCGCCTCGTGTTGGTGACCTTGTCAAGACCAGGGTACGCACCATGGCTTCAGTCTTGGTGAATGGCTTCAGAGAGTCTAACAAGTTCAGCCGTCTAATGGTTGATGAGGCTCTCATGAACCACTTCGGAGCCATAGTCATGGCTGCCAAGCTGTGTGATGCCAAAGAACTGGTCCTCATTGGAGATGTCAACCAACTACCTTATATCGATAGAGAAAATCTCTTCGAACTGAGGTACTGCCGCCCAAACCTGGTAGCAAACATCAGCCAGGAGTTGCTCTGTACACACCGGAACCCCTTGGACGTCGCCTACGCCCTGCGCGAGGTTTACTCCGGTATCTACTCCTCAACCCTAAGAGCTCACTCGTTGAAGCTGAAATCCTACACTGGTGCCCAAATACCGCTCACGCTCCCCAATACGCTTTTCCTAGTCCATACCCAGGGCGAAAAGGAAAGGCTTATTGGACAGGGCTGTGGTGAAGGCACAGGTTCGCGTACGCTCACCATCCACGAAGCGCAGGGGTTAACGTTCGAAACAGTAGTTATTGTTCAAACCAAGTCTAGAACAATTGAACTACATCAGAGCGTTCCCCATGCGGTAGTAGCAGTGTCACGGCACACCACCAGCTGTACCTACTACTCCGATGATGACAACGACGCAATAGGGTACTTCATCAAGAGAGCTATGGCCGCGTCCACTAAAAAGATCCTAGAGTACAATTTGAAAATGTCAATTAAGCACCGAAACGCAGCGGTCGTCGACAAGTTGGCTCGGGAGATGAGGGATGCCAACTTGGAAACTTAAAGTTGTTTAGTCCAAAGTAATGTTCAATTAAAATGTCAAGTTTTTCAAAAATGTAATAATTATAAGTAATAGTAATGTTAAATTAGAATGTAAATCTTTTTCCAAAATTGTAATAATTAAAAGTTTATAAGTAAATTGTAGACAAAATAACATATAAAGAAAAGAAATTACGCAAAATATAATATACAAGAATAAAATATATATTAAAAAAAAAAAAAAAAACAAAAACAAAAAAAAAAAAACAAAACAAAAAAAAAAAAAAAAAAAAAAAAAAAATACAATTTAAATATCCCTATCATTATAAAATGTATTAGAATAATATAAGTAACGTTTAATTTATATAGAATCAATAATTTAAGTATTTTTTTTTTTTTCTTACTGAGTAAGATTTTCTCTAATAAAATTGTAATAAAGTTAATAAATAAAGAAAATAAAATAAAAAAGAGCACGGACCACAGAGTCTGTGGTGAGCAGCAGTTATAATAAAAAAAAAAAAAAAAAAAAAAAACCTAACCTAACCTAACCTAACCTTTTTTTTTTTTTTTTTTTTTTGACGCTGGGAAAAATGCTTTATGCATACCCCCCCGTCGGGGGACGGAAGGGTTATGTGGGACTCCCGGCGGTGCTCCCCACCGGTATACCCACTAAACGACCCAGCGGCACTCCCGCATCGCCTATATGGAGGGGAACTGGGAATCCGGCACAGCCTTTCCATCCAGCCCCCCGCCGACGACCGCCCGCCTTTACGGCGAGCCCTTCACCCCCCTCCTCACCCTGGGAGAGGGGCCCGAGAATAACCGCGAGTGCTCGCGGTCATTCCCACCCGGCGGAAGTGGAGGATACGTGCAATGCGGGAGAAGACGCCCCCGCGCCTGTCTCCCGCTATCCTCCACCAGGAGGGGGAAGACGATTGTCGTGCAATCGGCTTCTCCGACCCGTTCGTCGCCTGCGGAGTGGCGCTGCGAGAGGGTCTTCCTCCCGCGCCCGCTCCGCCGCCTCCTTTTGCGAAATTACTTCCTCGCAAAAGGAGGCCACCGCAGCCCAGGACTCCTCGCTTCCCAGCATGGCTAAAACCACGCTGGGCAGCGAGAGGTCCTGCCCGACCACCGCCATCAATTGGCGGCGCGGCCCAGACCACGACGCACACACCTCCAGGGTGTGCTGCGCCGTGTCCACCGCCGCGCCACAATCGTGGCAGGCCGGGGTCTCCTCTCTTCCGATCCGGTGCAGGCACGATCCGAAGACGCCATGCCCGGATAGCACCTGCACCAGACGGAAAGAAAGGAAACCGTGGGACCGCCCGAGCCAGTCCTTCAGGACTGGCCCGAGCGCGTCCAACGTTCTGCGGCCAAAGGCTGCGGTGGCGAGGGCCTCCGTCCAATGTTGGACGGTTGCGTCCCTCGCCTCTCTGCGGACGGCCTCCCGCTCTTCTGGGGCAGGGCACTCCCCGAGCGCCCTGCGCCCCGCCGTCCACTCGTACACTCTGGCGAGCACCCCCGCCTCGAGTTCCCAAGGCGGGGTGCCGGCCAGAGCGCACGCTGCCGCAAAGCCCACCGAGCGGTAGGCTCTCGCCACCCGCAGTGCAATGGCCCTTTGGGGCCTGCGGATGGCGGTCGCATTCTCCCTCCTGTGGAGGGAGTCCGCCCAGATGGGGGCCCCGTAAAGGGCCATGCTCTTCAAGATGCCGGCATACAAATGCCGGCATCTCGCCTTCGGCCCTCCCAGGTTTGGGAGGAGCCACGAGAGGGCGTTCGCCGCCTTCAGCAGGCGCGCTGACAACCCGCTGAAGTGCGGGCCGAAGCGCCACCTGCTGTCCAGGGTGAGGCCCAGATATTTCATCTGGGTCCTCACCCCGATCCTGACGCCCTCCACGACGATGTGGGCGTCAGGAGGGATGCGCTGCCGAGGCCCGTGGAAGAACACGGCCTCGGTCTTGTGCAGCGCAACCCCCAACCCGAGGCGGCGGATCCTTCCTGCGACCAAGGATCCGCCAGCCGAGGCCAAACTGGCCGCCTCCTTAAAATCCCTCCCCCGGGCAGTGAGGAGAGTGTCATCCGCGTAGCAGATGACACTCGTGCCCGGGAGGAGGGATCCGGACTTCGAGAAAATCCTCGAAGTCCTGTAAAGGGCGGTTAGGGGAGAAATAGACCCCCACCAGGGCTATTTCTCCCCACGCGGCGGCCACGTATCCCGGTCCCCTCTCTAAGAGCGAGAGGGGAGGGGAGTCCGTGGAAGACCGCGACACCAACGCCACCGAGCCGTCCCGATCACCCAGCCAACGGCCAGGGACAGAGTACGGCTCGGCGACCACCGCAACGTCTACTAACCACTCAGCCAGGGCCTGCATCAGCAGGTCCTGGGCTGCTTTACAGTGGTTAGTATTCGCCTGTAGGATGCGATGTCCGGACCTATCCATCATTCGGCCATCGCACCCCCCTCGTCGGCCACCGAGGTCCCAGCCTCAGGGACGACGGTGGTAGCGGCAGGCTGGGACGGCGCCTGCGCTTTGCCCTTCTTTGGGGGAGGATTGCAGTTCCTCCCCCTCATCACGTGGTCCGCCGGGCGGCCACTGGCGGCGCACACCGCGCAGTGCGGCTTGGCGGCCGTGCAGGAGGCGGACATGTGCCCCTCCTTACCGCAGCGGTAACAGGCGTCCGACCTGTCCACCTTGGACGGACAGAGGGCCCGTGTGTGGCCGATTCCGAAGCACTTGTAGCAGCGCAAAGGCTGCTCACCAAGTGCTCGGACCACACACGACCCAAACCCGACGGCAAGCCGTCCCTTGGCAAGGACGGCCTTAGCTGCGGTGACCGGGCACTCCAGGCGGATTGTGCCCATGCCGCCGCGGCCGGGCCTGATAGCCCGACCCTGTATCGCTGCGGTGTTGCAGCCCCCTACTGCTGCGAGCGCCGCCACGACCTCCTCTTTGGTGACCGAATCGTCCAGATTGGTCACCTCGAGGGCCGCCGACTTGACGGGCCTTACCACCTTGGCCGCGTCCGCGATGACCTCTTGCAACTTCGTTGCGAAGAGGTCAGCGTTGGTGCCGCCCTGGGCCCCCGGGAACTCGAAAATACGAGCCCCGGCTTGGGTCTGGCGGCACGTGATGGCGCCGATTCCCAACTTGGTGGGATCGGCGTTGGTACGAGCCCGTTTCAGCACGGACTCGTACGTCTCACCACGCTCCGCAGCCTCCGCGGTGAGCGTCACCACGACGGCCGCGGTTTTGGGAGAAACTAGGGGTTTTCTCCCACCGGCAGGGGCCCTTTTAGCTGCCGGAGCAGCGGTGGCGGGCTTAGGGGCCGACTTTTGCCCCTTCCCCTTCCCCTTCCCCTTGCCGGTCGTCTGGGACGGGCAGGGAGGGGAGATGTTGGCTGGGGAGGCAGGGGCGGCGGCCGCTCTCGCCTTCTTGGCCTTGCCCTTCCCCTTTTTGACCACCTTCGTCCACGGCTGGGTGGACGGGGTGGTGGAAGGGAGAAGGGCGTCCTCCCTTTGGGAGGATGGCCCAGGCTCGCACGGCCTCTTGTCCGCCGCGAGGGGCGGTCGGAGGCGCTTTTCGGGCAAGAGCCTGTCCTCGATGCCAGCGAGGCAGGCTCTCGTAAATGCCCTTTCCTCCATCACAACCTTGCGGATGACATCCTCAAGGTTGGAAGAGGAGGAAGGGCCCTCCACCGCAGGTCTCGGCTCAGCTTGGGTTGGCTGGGCCGTGACCTCAGCCAGCTTCTTATGCAGCTGGCTGACCTCCGACTGCAGGCGATCTATCTTCGCCTGCAGTTGCCGCGTCTCGTCGGTGGCTGTGCGTTGCACCAGCTCCCGGACGATGCCACCCATGCTGGCGGCCCTACATTTAAGGGACTTTTGGAAAGTCCCTTTTAGATTGGAGGACTTAGAGGCGACCACCCTGATCTCCTCTTCGTCCTCCTGCGCCATGCGCTCCAGCTCGGCCAGCGAGTGGTCCGCGTATAAGACGCTAGACGCACCGTACCCGGACTTAGCCCGGGCGGCCTGCGCCTGCATCTCCTTCGCGGCGACCCTCTCTTCCAGGTCTTCCTGGAGCTGAGCCCTTCGTGCGAGGTCCAACTGACGTTGGGCGTCCGCCAGACCCACGTCGTGGGTGTCCGCCACAGTCGAAGGCTTTTTGGCCTTTGCCTTCTTTTTTGGCTTAGCACTCCTCGTGGAGTCCGAGGAGCCTTCGCCGCCGTCCTTCAGGAAGGATCGCTTCCGCTTTTGTAAGCGGCTTTCGGCTTCCATCGCCGAACTTCCGTCCGACTCTGGAACCAGCGACTCGTTGTCGGAGTCCGACAACACGTCGACCGACAGCCTGCGGAACATGCTACCCGGTGATGGGCGGCAAACCTCCGACGCCATACTGGCATCGCCGGCGTGGCCCTGAGAAGGGCCTTTGGTTTGGCCCTGAGAAGGGCCTTTGGTTTGGCCCTGAGAAGGGCCTTTGGTTTGGCCCTGAGAAGGGCCTTTGGTTTGGCCCTGAGAAGGGCCTTTGGTTTGGCCCTGAGAAGGGCCTTCTGGTTGGCCCTGAGAAGGGCCTTCTGGTTGGCCCTGAGAAGGGCCTTTTGGTTGGCCCTGAGAAGGGCCTTTTGGTTGGCCCTGATAAGGGCCTTTTAAGAACCGCCCGGAGGCGTCCCGCGATGGTAGCTTTGGCATAGCCGCCGCAAGTGTTGAAGAGTCCGCAAAAAAGTCTTCAACGCACAGTGCACTTTCGCCGATCACTGGCCTGCCACTCCGTTACGGTGACAGGACCAGGTCGTTGCCCGGGGAACGCTACGTGGAAGCAAGCACTGTGGGGGGTCCCCCAACCTAACCTAACCTAACCTAACCTAACCTAACCTAACCTAACCTAACCTAACCAGTCTGGCTCCAACCGCACTCCGGAGCGCCCACAAATATTCGTGCCTCTACGCAAAAAATTCGTGAAAAATAGAAAAAGTGATCTTTTAGTGCCGTGTTATATCTCAAAAGTTGCGGAATCGCGCGGCGCATACGGGGGTGAAAACACCGTTGTGCTCACGGCAAAACTCACGAAGTTACACACGAAAAAGAAAATTTTGAGGTTATTTAAAAGTTTAAAGTGGGATTTATTCGAAAAATCCAGCGGTGACCTACAGTTTTCAAAGTGCCTTCAGAAGGGTCTCCAAAGGGACTACAGTTTGGTGATTTTTGCCGATTTTTTCCGCGCAGGCGCGCGGAAATAAAAGCAAAAAACCGAAAACCACGTGGCCACGAGGTCGGTGATCCAGGGCTGCTAGGAGAGAGCTGACACCGGGACCTCCAAGACACCATCGTGGGGATCCAGAAGACGTTTTTGGAAGAAAAATTGGTTGACATTTCACCGAGTTATGGACTTTTTAAATTTCTAAAGTTTTTAAAATTTTTTATTTCTGTCAAACGATCGATGACCTGCAGTTTTTAAAGTTAAATTAGATAGTTCCTAGGGCCCCCTACAATATATAAAAAATTCGACATAGATCGATCAGTCAGTTTTCAAGATAAAATTTTTTAAAGTTTTGTAGTAACACGTGGTACCCCTAATTTTAAAGTAAGAAATTTAAATTTTATAGGGTATTAAAGTAAATATTTTTAAGGGGTATCTCAAAAAATTTCAAAATTTTTTAATGTAAATTCGCTCAGTTAGGTCATTTTTTGTGTAAAAATTAGTGTTTTTTAAAGTTAATAAATCAGGGGCGGGTCCTATCACAACGTGGTTGGGCTAGAACTACTGCGGTGGTCCAGCCCTTTAAAACGAGCCCAAACACGGACTGAATCGGTCAAAGGCGGCCAAAGTTAGCCACGGAGCAGCCATTTTGGGCGCCATCTTGGTTTCTTTAAAACAGAGATAACTTTTGAACGAAAAGTCCTATTAGAAGGCGGTTTTCTCTGTTGATATTGTTGTTAGTTTTGGCATCTGCCGGACCAGCCGGAGCTCCACATAGAGTATTACTTTTTCGACCGAGGTTAGCCTGTGGAGGGGGTAGATTGGACCAGGCAGAACACTCTGCCCAAAACCGCGTCTCCCTACGACAAAAACTGACAAAGTTGTGGGGATACTAATAATCGGCGGCCATTTTGTCCGCCATCTTGGAAATATTAAATTCTCCATAACTTTGGTTAGAGTGGTCCGATCGAGACGCGGTCTTCACTACTGGTATCGCCTCTGCCTCTTCCTTCGGTGGACCTGACTTTTGTGTTTAATTATTGTCAGTGTATAAATTTATATTTTAAATTTTTTTTTTTTTTTTTTTCTAAAAACTGCAAAGCTCATATCTCGGTAACCGCTGAACTGATTTGGATGAAAATTTCGACATAGTATAGGTCATATACGGGCCTATCTATTAGATAGTACCGACCGACTCTATATCTGTTTACAACTTTTACAAATTTACTCGTGTGTTTTATTAAGGTCTGACGTATTTACAACTTATACAAACTTCTCCATATAACTTTTTTAACATTTTGACGTGTTCCTCTAACTGATAAAATGTTCGGAATCCGCACGCCCACTAAAACGACGAAAGGTACCGATGAAGACCCTCAAGGAAAAGCGACGACGCGACAGACAAACCAGGAGATGAGGCCGAAGCCGAAGGAAGACACGGCAACAATAGAAAGCTGGCCGAAGCCGAAAAAAGATGAAGCGAGCCCGGGTGCTGGCGTTTGTTCGGCGAAGACTCCCGGAGTGAGACGGAGTGTTGGGGAGTGGGAGTCCGGGAAACCGGATGCACTCCCCAGCACCTCGACCTCTCCAAGGAGGGCCGCGCTAGTGGGACCCCAAAAAGCAAGTATGAATGTGACATTCACGGAATGTCCGAAGACAAAGTACACGGATCGGTTGACGGAGGCGAGGGCCTGTCTGAACAAGGCAAAGCTGAACCTTGGGACTGCGAGAAATCTCAAAACGGAGATAAAAGTCGCAGTCATACAGGGTCTCGACAGGCTTTACCAGCTGGTGAAAGAGGGAGAAAAGGTGAAGCGGTCGGAAACTGACAAAACGAGTCAGGTGGAAGTGGTGGAAGAGACCAATGAACCTGAAAAAGGAGGAAACCCAGAGAATGAACTCTTAAAAAAGATGATAGAGCACTCGAAGCTTATCCAGGAGAATAACGAGAGAATGGAGAAGCTTAAGGAAACCATCGAAAAGCAGCAAGAGTCTCAAGAGAGGATGACGTACGCGAGTGTGGCAGCGGCGTCCAGGAGACAGTCCCCAGAACAGACCGCGCTACACTCCGTAGTGATAACCGCCAAAGACGAGACGGAATCAGGAGACGAAATCCTCAAGAGAATAAGAGAGGCTGTAAATGCAAAAGATGGAGGGGTTGCGGTCGAGCGCATCAGGAAGGCAAAAGACAGAAAGGTGATCGTTGGATGCAGAACGCTAAAAGAAAGAGAGCAAATAAAAGAAAGACTGAAGCGAGTAGAAAAGCACCTGAACGTACAAGAGGTCCAAAACAAAAATCCTCTCGTTATTCTTCGAGATGTCCTAAATTTTAACAGCGACGAGGATATCCTCAAAGGGCTGTGGAACCAGAACCATAGAATTCTCAAAGATATAGAAGGAGACGATAAGAAGGTAGAAATTCTATACAAAAAAAGGGCAAGGAACCCCCAGACGAGCCACGTCGTCATGAGAGTATCCCCCAAGGTTTGGAAACGGCTGGTCGAAGCGGAAACTGTCGTGATCGACCTCCAGCGGGTGAGGGTGGCGGACCAATCGCCATTGGTCCAGTGCTCACTCTGCCTGGGTTATGGTCACGGGCGACGTTTCTGCAAGGACACCGTTGAAAAATGCAGTCACTGTGGGGGGCCTCACATGAAGGCAGAGTGTGCCGATCTATTGGCCGGTATGGCCCCGGTATGCTGCAACTGCTCTCACGCCAAGCTCGACAAGAGAGAGCATAACGCGTTTAGCGATGAGTGCCCAACACGGCGAAAGTGGGAAGCGTTGGCCCGAGCCACCATAGCGTATTGCTGAGGTGGTCCCGGGCAACAAATCTGCGAACAATACCTCCAGGATCTATCAGATAGCCCAAGCAAACCTGCAGCGAAAAAAGCTCGCAACACAAGAGCTGATGCTTGAGGCTACTGACAAACGGATAGACCTGGCGCTGCTCCAGGAGCCGTACGTAGGGGCTGTAGGCCAAATGGGAGGCTATCGGGGTGCGCGGGTTTTCCAGAATTTGAACCGGGGAGACGGTGGAGTTGTTAAGGCGTCAATAGTGGTCTTTAATGACGATATAAAGGTCACCCAATATCCGAACCTGACCACCAACAACATCGTCCCCGTGGGAATCAAGACGGAGGCCTGGGAAATCCTGTTAGTCTCCTTTTACTTTGAGCCAGACCTGCAGATAGAACCCTACCTGGAGCAGATAAAGGAAATCGAACATAGTGTAAGGGCAGATAAAATGATCATCGGAGGAGACGCAAACGCGAAGAGCACATGGTGGGGGAGCATGGAGGTAGACTGCAGAGGCGAAGAAATGGCCGGGGCATTAGAGGAGATGGGCTTGCAGGTGCTCAATGAGGGAGACACCCCAACGTTCGACACTGTAAGAGGGAACAGGACACTTACCAGCTTTATAGACCTCACGGCATGCACATCGGGGGTGCTTGACTTGGTGGAGGAATGGAAGGTTGAAGTCGGCATGACAAGCTCGGACCATAATGCTATTATACTTAAACTGAAAATGAACAAAGGAAAAGGAACAATAATTAGAAGAACAACACGTATATATAACAGCAAAAAAGCAAAATGGAGCCAGTTTCGCGAGAAACTGGCCAGATTGCTAGAAGAGCATAAACTAAATAAAAAAGAAATAGACAAGCTAGAGAGCAAAATAGAAGTAGATAAAGCGGTAGAAGCATACACAAAAGTAATAAAAGAATCATGCGATAGTAGCATTCCTAAAATTAAAAATAAAGATAAATTTACCTTGCCATGGTGGACCGAAGAGCTGGCCAGACTGAAGAGGGAGGTCGCCACCAGGAAGAGAAGAATCCGATGCGCTGCGCCGGTCCGGAGGTCTAAAGTCGTCAACGAGTACCTGCAAGCAAAGGAAAATTATGAAAATGAGGCCAAAAGAGCACAGATTGAAAGCTGGAAGGGGTTTTGCGGTAAGCAGGACAAAGAGGGATTATGGGAAGGAATTTATAGGGTTATTGGCAGGACATCCAGGAGGCAGGACGACATCCCTTTGGTGAAGGACGGAAGGGCGATGGGGTCACAAGAATCTGTAAGGCTGCTAGCCGAAACATTTTACCCAGAAGATCTGGAAAGCGATGAAAACGCAGACCATCGGCGGACCAGAGAGGTAGCAGACCAAGTAAATGAGCGGGTCCATGATGAACACCATGACCCGCCATTTACAATGGAAGAGCTTAAATCTGTGGCCAAAAGCCTCAACCCGAAGAAGGCGCCGGGAGCAGATGGTCTCACGTCAGACATCTGCGGTCATGCGATCGCGCAAAATGCGGAACTCTTCCTTGCTCTGGCTAACAAGTGTCTCTCTTTGTATCACTTCCCTTACAGCTGGAAGGAGGCCACAGTGGTGGTCTTGAGAAAGCCAGGCAAGGAGGATTATACCAACGCTAAATCGTACAGGCCGATAGGCCTGTTACCTGTATTGGGTAAAGTGTTCGAGAAGATGATAGTCAGGCGGATGAAGTGGCACCTTGTCCCAAAATTGAGTAGCCGCCAGTATGGCTTCATGCCACAAAGGAGCACAGAGGACTCCCTCTATGACCTGATATGCTACATACGTGCAAAATTAAACCAGAAAAAACTCATCACGGTCATATCATTGGACATAGAGGGAGCCTTTGACAGTGCGTGGTGGCCAGCCATACGAACCAGGCTGGCTGAAGAAGACTGTCCGGTCAACATAAGGAAGGTCATAGATAGCTACCTGACGGATCGTAGAGTCAGAGTGCGTTACCTGGGAGAAGAACACACAAAAAGCACTAACAAGGGGTGTGTCCAGGGGTCTATAGGAGGCCCAATCCTTTGGAACCTGCTCCTGGACTCACTCCTTAAGGGGCTTGAGGAGCGTGGAGACTATGGTCAAGCATTTGCGGACGATGTCGTGTTAGTTTTCGACGGAGACACGGCACTGGAAGTGCAGGGACGGGCCAATGCCGCCCTCGCCTATGTTAGGCAGTGGGGTGTCAGAAACAAATTAAAGTTTGCACCAAACAAAACCAAAGCTATGGTGATCACTAGGAAACTGAAATACGACACACCGCTGCTGAGCATGGGAGGGGTAGGCATTGGGATGTCCACCGAAATCAAGATCCTGGGGCTCACGATAGACGATAAACTGACGTTCAACAGTCATAGCGTAAATGTCTGCCGAAAAGCGCTAAATATCTACAAGCAGCTATCCAGAGCCGCCAGGGTCAGCTGGGGCCTGCACCCAGAAGTCATCCGTTTAATCTACACAGCCACGGTGGAGCCTGTGATTACGTACGCGGCCAGTGCATGGGCACCAGCGACCGAGAAGTTGGGGGTACAAAGACAATTGAATGCTGTTCAAAGGGGCTTCGCTCAAAAGCTGAGCAAGGCGTACCGCACCGTGTCTCTAAATTCCGCCTTGGTGTTGGCCGGGATTCTCCCGCTGGACCTGCGCATACAGGAAGCAGCAGCACTGTATCTGGCCAGGCGCGGGGTGTCGCGGCCGATGTTAAAGGACTGGGATATGGAGAACGTGGTGCGGTATGTGAATACCCCCCATCCTGCAGATCATATGAGCTGGGAGTTCATGAGCTTGGCAAACCAAGACGATGTAAACGCGAATAACAATCAGGCAGTCAAGATATACACGGATGGCAGCAAAATTGAGGGAAAAGTCGGAGCGGCATTGTCTTTTTGGATCAATAACGCCGAGACAAAAGCCCTCAAGATAAAGCTGGCACCGTACTGCACCGTTTACCAAGCAGAACTTCTGGCCATATACAAAGCGACGAGGGAGATTCTCGAATGCTCAGAACTGAGTTTTGGTATTTACAGCGACTCAAGATCAGCGTTGGAGGCAATCTCAAACCCCTGCTCCGTACATCCCTTAGCGGTGGAAACTAGGGAAAACCTAAAAACTTGCAAGATCCAGAATAAAAAAGTGTTTTTATTCTGGATCAAAGCCCATGCTGGATTAGAGGGGAATGAGAGAGCTGACCAACTAGCCAAGAGCGCAGCACTAAAGCTCAAGAAGAAGCCTGACTACGACCTTTGCCCGGTTTCATTTGTCAAGCGACAGATTCGCTCGGAGTCGCTTGCCAAATGGAATGAGAGGTACAGGGCGGGACAAACTGCCTCAACCACCAAAATCTTCTTCCCGGACGCAGTGGACGCGTACAAAATCATAAGGAAAATAGAACTAAACGGCATACTTACACAAATAATGACAGGGCACGGTGGGTTCTCAGAATATCTGACAAGGTTCAAGTGTAAGGAGAACCCATCGTGCATCTGTGAGCCCGACGCAAAGGAGACCGTAGAACACATTCTCTTTGAATGCCCCGTCAATGGTTTACGGAGATATGAGATTGAGAATAGGCTAAACTGTGAAATAACGCCCAAAGCAGTAGATAAAATCATGTCTGATACAGACAGTAGAAATAAATTTTTAAAATATTGTGTAGAAGTAGTTAAAATAGTAATAAATAGAAATAAATAGTTAAGTAAAATATGCTGAACATATATTGATATAAATACCACCAGCATATACAAAATAGATTAAGAAAATGTGTATAAAAATTTCTGTTAAGACAATAAATATAATTAATTAGTAATAAGAATTAAATTAGAATTTATATCCATTGAATTGTTAGAATAGTTTGTAAAATATAAGATAAAAATAACGAGTGTAAGTATACTAAGCAAATACTAGTAATAGTCAAATAAGGAACTAAAACGAAGAAAAAATTAAGTAACTTTGGTAAAAAAAAAAAAAAATAATAATAAATATACATTATATAAGCAGTAATAGTTTTAAGTTTTTTGTATGTAACCCTTTATAGTTACCTGTATTTTATGTAATAGGTATAATACCAAGAGTGTTGTATACCATAAGTATTATTTAAGTTGTACTTTAACATTTAAATGTTAACAATTTACTATATAAATATTAATAGATTTTAGGTTTTTATCTAGCATGAATAAAATCATTATGTTGTATACCGTAGTGAATAACAGTTAGTATATTCTACAATCTTTAAATGTCTAAAATTAAATAAGTAGTTATAGATTTTAAGTTTCTACGTAACATGTTGTAGCATGTATAAATTTAAGTTTTTATACCATAATTGTTTTTAAAGAAAATTGTATTCTGTAACTTTTAAATGTAAAATAAGAAAATAAGAAGATTTAGTTATAAGCCCTAGTATTAGTCAAGATATGTACGCCCAATGGCATGAGGGCAGTGAATAAAAAGAATTTGAGTTTCATTAAAGTCTCTGACTACCATATCAGAGGAGATAGTCGTCTTACTTAGTGCCATTTTGAGATGGTGGTACGGGTAGGATAAAAAAAAAAAAAAAAAAAAAAAAAAAAAAAACCTAACCTAACCTAACCTAACCTTTTTTTTTTTTTTTTTTTACGTGAGGAAATCCTTCATGGATACCTTTCGCCCTAGGGGGGGCGGAAGGTTATGCCAGACTCCTACTGGCTAAAACCTCACGGGGTTCCATCGAAAACGCCTTAATTGTCGGGACCGTGAGTTCGCTTTCGCATTCGTTCATGGACCCGACTCAGTGGCGTTGGCTTTTGCTTCAGCCACGTCTTTTGCTTCTCGTCTTGTCTCTTTATTGAGAGGCGCGCGGAACCTCCACGCGCACCATCTCGAGGCTTATTCGATGGGCGGTGGCACCCCCTAGTGTCACCGCCCAAGCCTACTTTACGGGGGTCGTATATCTTGGAGGAACATCCTCCTTCTACGCCCAGCTCTCCTGCTGCGGATCGGGTTATCTGTTGTTATTTCCCTTTCTCTTTCCGCAGCTTCCTTCTGCATTAGAACCTCATGACAGAAGGCTTTAACGGCTTGCCAATTATCATCACTCCCGACCATAGCTTTGACTAGGGTTGGAAGTGACAAGTCCCCTCCTACTATACTTATGAGCACTTGCCTCTGGGTAATCCATGCCGGGCATTCCTCCACTGTATGTTGTGCCGTGTCCATGTCTTTGCCACAATGGTGACAAGCAGGATTCGGTTCCCTTCCAATACGACACAGGTACTTCGAGAAACAGCCGTGTCCCGAAAGCACCTGCGTCAATCTGAATGACATTGCCCCATGTTTCCTGGTAAGCCATTCGTGTAAAACTGGTCGAATTGCTTCGATGGCTCTTATGCCAGCGCTTGGTTGCGCTAGCCTCCTGAGCCACTCCTCCGTCAATGCCACATTAATTTCGGCGCGTTTGACTTGCACCTCTCTTAGGCCCGGTCTTTCTCCCTGTGCTATTTCATGCTCCCGCCAGAAGTGCACCTCTGCGAGACCCCTAGCGTCCAGGTCCCACGGGAGTGTGCCTGCCAGGACGCACGCCGCTTCGAAGGATATTGTGCGGTATCCCCGAATCACTCTTATCGCCATCACTTTCTGGGGTGCCCGCAGAATAGTGATATTCCGGCTGTTAAGAGTATCGGCCCACACTGGAGCGCCATACATGGCCATGGAGCGCACGACTTCCATGTATAGTCTCCGACATCCCACCTTTGCACCCCTAATGTTGGGAAGTAGCCCTCCAAGAGCGGCCACCGTCTTCGTCAGTTTAGGCGCAAGCCTTTCAAAATGTTTGTTGAAGTCCCATCGGCTATCGAGTACGAGTCCTAGGTATTTCATCGTAGACTCAACGCCGATGTGGACTCCTCCCACTACGATATGTAAATCCGCTGGGGGCTTGTTCCGAGCCCCGTGGAAGCATACCGCTTTAGATTTATTCAGGGCCACCTCTAGTCCGAGAAGCCTTATACGGCGTACAACCTGAGCTACACTTGCGGTGGCAAGGATAGCTGCTTCCCTGTGTGAGCTGGCACTTGCAGTGATCAACGTGTCATCTGCATAACAGAACACACAGGACCCGTGCAAGACAGCTCCTCGCAGCACCCAATCGTATCCGATGTTCCACAGGAGCGGCCCGAGAACCGAGCCCTGTGGAACACCGCACGACATTCTATGTTGCCTCCATCCTTCTTGACCCTGAAACGTCACAACTCGTTCGTTTAAGTAATCCCCAATTATTCTGCAGAGGTATAGGGGCACCCGATGGTAGTTTAGTGCCTCCATTATGCAGTTCCAAGGCAAGGTGTTGAAAGCATTGGCTATGTCAAGAGACACTGCCAATAGCACCTTACCCCTAGATACTGCCTCCTCCGCCGCCGTCTTAATTCGTAATATTGCTCCGACCGTTGAGCGCCCCCTACGGAAACCGAACTGATTTTCGTTCAGATTCGGCCCGACGCAGTTCAGATGACCAGTTAGGCGACTGGCGATTATCCTCTCAAACAGCTTGCCCACTTCATCTAGAAGAACGATGGGGCGGTAAGCCGATGGAGAGTCCGCGGGACGTCCGTCTTTCTTTAATAGCACTAATCGGCCCGTCTTCCATAGTGCTGGAAAGCGTCCCTGCCGCAGGCAGGCATCAAAAAGGCCGCGGAGCCGAGTGCCCAAAGCGCCCATGGCCAGGACCCATGCTCGACCAGGAACTCCATCCGGACCTGGAGCTGTGTTTTTCGCTCTCAGTTTTAAAACTGCCATCCTCAGCTCAACCGAGTCCACCTCCGGCGCTTCAGAGTCTTCACCAATGACTTCCCTAGGCGGAGCCATGGTCGGCGGACGGTGTTCCTCTCCGTTAGGAAACAAAGCCGATACCACTACCCCCAAGAGCTGCGGTTCCAGGCTTTGCGTCAACGGTGGGGCCCACGGGCGGAGTTTACCCCTCACCAACTTGTAGGGTTGCCCCCAGGGGTCCCGGTTTAAATTCTCCAGCAATTCGTCTCGCGCTTGGATTTTGGCCTGAATGATGGCTATCTTCAAAGCCGATTTGGCCTCTTTGTACCGTGCATACAGTTGCACTACCCGCACCTCTTCACGGCGTCGTCTTCGCCGGTAGTTAGTATACTGGCGTCTTGCTATGACACATGCTCCGCGCAGCTCAGCCAACTCTGCCGACCACCAGTACACCTGGCGCTTTGCTGGGTGGGGCCCAACCCTAGGCATGGCCGCATCACATACATGCGTCATCGCCTCGCGAAACCACTCTGCCTCTTGTTGGACCTCAACCTCTACCTCTACCTGATCACTCGGTGTTGGTATCCAGGCCTGTACTAGCGCAGCCTCCTCGAGTGCCTCCTGATCCAGGCGTTTAAGGGCCCATCGGGGCCTATCTCTATGTGATATAGCTCCAACCGGCCTGTTCGGGTTCAGAGAGGTGACCTCAAATCTGATGTAACAGTGGTCTGATAACGTCTCCACGCTTGCAAGGACCTCCCAGTCACGAATGCGACTTACCAGATTTGTATCTGCAAATGATACATCCACGATGGATGACCCCTGTGGTCGCACACATGTAGGCACTGACCCTCTATTGAGGATATTCAGGCCAGAGGTCAAAGCCCACTCTTCCAGCGTTTCTCCGCGCACATCAGTTACAGTGGACCCCCAAGCCGACGATTTGGCATTAAGATCCCCCAAGACAAGTACTGCGTGCGGGTCGCTTCGCCTTACCAGAGTCCCGACCTCCACGAGAAAACTCTCGAACTCAGCAAGACTCTTATTTGGCGAGAAATAGACCGCCACCACCATTATCCCTTTTACGAGTGCCGCAACAAACCCGCTTCCCTTCATTACCCTGCCAAAGGTTGTCCCCTTAGAGATGATTGCTACGAGCCCATCATTATCTCCAACCCAGTTATCTCTGGGTGGGACAAAGTACGGCTCGGATACCGCTGCTATGTCGATCAACCACTCCGCCATGCTCTGGACCATGAGATCCTGAGCTCTGGCGGAGTGGTTGAGGTTCACCTGTAGGAAGCGTAAGGCCATCCTATATGGTGTCCATACGATCCACCTCACCTCCTGCCTGTGATGGAGGACGGCTATGAGCTGTCGGCAACGAATCTGAGATGTTCCCAGCCCTGTTAGCCCTGTTCCTCCTAGACTTAGGAGGCGAGCATACTTTGCTTCCGAGTCTATGTGCCGACGGCTTATTTGCCGCAGCGCACAGCGAACATTTAGGTGGAGCTGCGCAAGTGGACGACTTATGACCGACTTTCCCACATCTGTAGCATTCATCGCTTCTATCAGTACCAGCCGTACACTGGGCACGGACGTGCCCATTTTGAAGGCACCTGAAACACCTCATTGGCCTTGGCTGCAACATTTCGACTCGAGCTGAGACCCAGCCAACCAGCAGACGGCCTTCCTCTCGTATCTTTTTGGCAGCGGTTACCGGACAGCTCACCAATACCACCCCTGTGCCCTGATAAGAGCGTTTAATCTCACCCACCTTTATCAAGTCCTTCGAGCAGTTCCCGCGCTGCGCAATAGCAGCGACAACATCTTCCTTGCTAACCGAATCATCTAACCCTAAGATTCGGAAATCTGCGCATTTAGTGGGTCTGTTTATCCTAGCCCATTCCTCACTTAATGCCTCTTTTAACTTTTGAGCAAGAGAGTCTGCCTTTTCGCTGCTGGATTGCCCGGCGGCAATCTCTAGGATGCGTGCACCGGTGGCGGCCTTTCGGAATCGTACGCTGGCAATGCCGCAGCTGGTGAGATCCACCTTAGCCTTGGCCTCCTCCATCACTTTTCTATATGTCACACCCTTCTCCTTGGCTCCTGGCTGCAGCGTTATAACAACTGCTGCCGTCCGGGGAGGGCGCAGCTTCACTGGAGCTGGGTGACTCGGAGACTTGGTACCGACTACTTTTGCCGAGAGGTGCCCCGATTTGGGGGCTTCTGTTTTCGACTTTTGGCCTCTTTTTGTTACAACCGCCCAGCTTTGGCTCTCGGGTCCAGGCACTGGTGGCGTATCACGAGGCATGCTCTGAGAGCGCACTGGGATGATAGCACGCTCACTATTCTTCCTTTTGTTTTTGTTTTTCCTACTCCTCTTTTCCGATTCGACTGCTTTCTGAGTCTCCTTGGTCTTTTCGGTAGTTGCCACTGCCGCCGGCCGAGCGTTTTCGCGCTTATCAGCGGCTAAAGGAGGGCGAAGCCGCTTTTCGGGAAGCAATCTCTCCTCCAATCCTTCAAATCTAGCGTTGATCATAGTGCCTACTTGAAGCATGATCATACGCGCCAGCTCTTCTTGCTGGCTATTGTCTTTTTGAGACGAAGACTCCGCGATACTGGGCGCAGTGTGTCTCGTTCCCGCTGCAGGCAGATTTTCCATCCTCACAGGAGCCTGAGCTACTTTGGCTTTCACCTCTTCTAATTCTCTGCGGAGTACCGCCATCTCAGCCCGCAAGCGAGCGTTATCGTCTTGGAGCTTCGCGGTCTCTTCTGAGACAGATCGCTCACGAAGCGCTTCTGCAGCCACCTTAATTGAGGCTGCTGCGTCCTTTAAGGCCCGTTGAAATGTGCCCTTGAGATTGCCGGATTTATTGGCCACATTGATTATGACATCAACGCTATCAAGCACTTGACGATTCAAATCTGTGGCAAGCTTGGCATCTCCTTCACCGCAGACAGGTGGGGCTACGATGCGCTTCGCCCTACAGCTAGCCGCCTGAGCGGTTATCTCTTCCTCAGCCTTTCGTCGTTCCTCTTCACGCCTGAGAGCTTTAAGCTCTGACTGGGCTTTTGCAAGCCCTACGTACTTGCCCGTCGTTGGCGGGCGGCCTTTCCCTCTCTTAGCGGTTGGCGTTCTGGATGTAGACGGCACCATTACCTCACTGGACTCAGAATCTGACTCCGTTCCCTCATCATGCCGACGCTTACCGCGTACTACTCTTTTCTTCCACAGCTTGGAAGCAATGGGCTCAACTGAGCCACATTCACTTACTCTGGAGTCGGCCTCCGACCCCAGGCTAACGACCTCCATATGATCCTGAGAAATGCCTTCTTTCCCAGATCGATCAACTGGTGTCTCACCACTTGCCTTCTCGGCATCACTTTGCACAGACGCGCAATCCTTCTTCTCCTTATCATCTACATCACTTAACGTAAAAGAGCTATTAAAATATTTTGCCATTACTGATCCCACGAGTACGTGGGAAGGGGGGGTCGCCCCGGACAGTGCCCACTGTAACCGGGGAAGTCTAGCATAACCCGCTCAGAGGATCGACACTTCCCTGGCGGGGGACGCAGTAGCGACTGAAACTCCGTTCAGCCTTCCAGGCCTCACGCTGCGCCGCCGCTTACCCTCGGGTGATTTTTTATAGAGGTTGTCTTCCTCGCAGCCCGGGCGACCAAGCCAAGGCCTATCGGTCCCGCTCAGATCGCGAAACATGACCACGACCATGTTGCGGGATTACGATTTTGGGGCGGTGGCAGGGAGGTAAACCCCCCACTGCCTGCCCGGCGGCAGGGTGAGTGCACGCCGGGCCCGACTCCCCGCTCCTCGTAGCCAAAAGGCTATCTAACTTCTAGCAGACGGCTCCACGAGCACATCCCGACTCCATCCACTGCGCCCTCTACTAGCCAGAGGGACGCGCGGAGAAGCCCCCCCTAACAAACCCAATCCGCTAGTGAAGCGCCGACCCACCCAGAATCCCGCAAGGAAGCTGACCCATACAACCGACTCGCGAGAGACCGAGCAGGACGGCGCCGCACCAACAGTTCGGGAACCTCCCCATTCCCCCCCCCCCCCAGTGTTTGGTCCGCGCCGGTAAACCGGTAACTCCCATTTCTGGGAGCCGTTCCCCTATCCGCCACCCGGGGACGCGCCGCGTTGGGGTACACCTCCCCACCCACTGGGACAACTCAGCAGGTCCGCGGAACCTAACCTAACCTAACCTAACCTAACCTAACCTAACCTAACCTAACCTAACCTAACCTAACCTAACCACAAGCCACAAGTAGTGTCGGCTCTCGGCAGGAACCTACAGCCAAAAGCGTCGCTGTCCGCACGCTCCTCGCTTGCGGGGAGAGAGGAGTGCCTGGGATTAGAATCCGAGGAGTGGCACTCTTCATGGACAGCGCCAACGAGCGGCTTGGAATAGGTTTCTGTCGGACCGGGACTAGAAGTCACTTCACGATTTCACCTGGCTTGGCAGCACTCATAAATGGGAGCACGTCTAAAACGACCATGAGGCGCAAGGTCTACAGCGCGTTACCTGAGACGGAAGTGGCGGGCCACCGATGTCGACTAGTCCGATCGCACAACAAGACGATCGCTCTACTCGCATTGGAAGGCAACTACACCCCTTTCGCACAGGCATGTTCGATGCTCACCATGTTGGGAGAAACGGGCGGAGGAGCGGAAGATCCCCGTGTAATTAGTGTAGATGCGATGACGGTCGGGTATGAGCAAGGGGAAGTTGTAGACCAGCTATGTTGTTTAAAAGCCTCGGAACATCATGAGGTGGTCGTGTACGAAGACAGGGGTGAAAACCTAAACTATCTTAAAGCACACGACCCTAAAACAGCAACCGATAGCTGGGGACATCCTATGCCAACCTCGATCAGCGGATCCGAACGTGTCCAACAGAAAGCAGTCGCCGAAAAAACTGCATTACATCTAAGCAGTGTGCAGGAGCGGAAGAAGAGAGCCAAGGTCGGAGGCCATCTCAAGGGATTTCTAGACACTTTCAGCTCTATGCTTGAAAGTCTGTCAGGAAATCCCTTCCCAACAACGAGATCGGGAGACGACGAAGAGGCACTCGAAGAAGCTCCAGCTAAAAAGGCGAAACTCAAAGCTCCATTAGCGACAGGAACACCAAAGTCCAAAAGACCACCAAAACCGGCACCAACGCAGGCGAAGAGAACAAGAGCCGACATGGGGCAGGTCGTTCCGCCTCGACTAGTAAATGCAACGACTCCACAAGACCACGCGTACAATGCCTTCCTAGAGTTTCTCGCGATCACCAAAGCAACCGCAGACGTCAACCTCGGAGTGTGCAAGACCATCTTGCAACACTTCGAGCAGGGCAATGCGAAACTGCTGGAGGAGAAACTTGAGGAGGCAGAAGCAGCCATATACAACAACGGCAACTCCCAAGTCATAAAGGGAAAAATGTCAGGCAGTTATATGGCGGCTTACAACGCGACCAGTGGTTTCGTGGAGATGTGCATTGAGGGAACTGAGAGCGGAGCGCCTAAGTTCAATACCCCGCAAGGTGACCCCTTGGTTGTTGTCGCAAAGTGCACAAGGATCCTACTGGATGGCAGGATTCTCGATATGGCGAAAATCATATCGGGAAATCAGGACACTGCATCCGGCTGGAAGGACTGGGCACTACCAACAATTGAGTGGGTCAATGGAGTTCCGGGGTGTGGAAAGACAACCTGGGTGGTAGGGCACTTCGATGCTGACAAGGACGCCATCATCACCACAACATCAAACGCAGCTAGCGACCTACGGGAGAAGCTAGCGCCTCGTGTTGGTGACCTTGTCAAGACCAGGGTACGCACCATGGCTTCAGTCTTGGTGAATGGCTTCAGAGAGTCTAACAAGTTCAGCCGTCTAATGGTTGATGAGGCTCTCATGAACCACTTCGGAGCCATAGTCATGGCTGCCAAGCTGTGTGATGCCAAAGAACTGGTCCTCATCGGAGATGTCAACCAACTACCTTATATCGATAGAGAAAATCTCTTCGAACTGAGGTACTGCCGCCCAAACCTGGTAGCAAACATCAGCCAGGAGTTGCTCTGTACACACCGGAACCCCTTGGACGTCGCCTACGCCCTGCGCGAGGTTTACTCCGGTATCTACTCCTCAACCATAAGAGCTCACTCGTTGAAGCTGAAATCCTACACTGGTGCCCAAATACCGCTCACGCTCCCCAATACGCTTTTCCTAGTCCATACCCAGGGCGAAAAGGAAAGGCTTATTGGACAGGGCTGTGGTGAAGGCACAGGTTCGCGTACGCTCACCATCCACGAAGCGCAGGGGTTAACGTTCGAAACAGTAGTAATTGTTCAAACCAAGTCTAGAACAATTGAACTACATCAGAGCGTTCCCCATGCGGTAGTAGCAGTGTCACGGCACACCACCAGCTGTACCTACTACACCGATGATGACAACGACGCAATAGGGTACTTCATCAAGCGAGCTATGGCCGCGTCCACTAAAAAGATTCTAGAGTATAATTTGAAAATGTCAATTAAGCACCGAAACGCAGCGGTCGTCGACAAGTTGGCTCGGGAGATGAGGGATGCCAATTTGGACACTTAAGAGTTGTAAAGTCAAAAGTAATGTTCAAGTGTCAATGTTTTCAAAAATGTAATAATTTTAAGTAATAGTAATGTCAATTTAGAATGTTAATCTTTTTCCAAAATTGTAATAATTAAAAGTTATTAAGTAAATTGTAAACAAAACAACATACAAAGAAAAGAAATTACACAAAATATAATATACAAGAATAAAATATATATTAAAAAACAAAAAAAAAAACAAAAAAAAGACAAAAAAAAAAATAACAAAAAAAAAAAAAAAATACAATATATATATCCCTATCATAATAAAATGTATTAGAATAATATAAGTAACGTTTAATTTATATAGAATCAATAATTTAAGTATTTCTTCTTACTGAGTAAGATTTTCTCTAATAAAATTGTAATAAAGCTAATAAATAAAGAAATTAAAATAAAAAAGAGCACGGACCACAGAGTCTGTGGTGAGCAGCAGTTATAAATAAAAAAAAAAAAAAAAAAAAAAAAAACCTAACCTAACCTAACCTAACCTAACCTAACCTTTTTTTTTTTTTTTTTTTTTTTTTTTTTTTTTGACGCTGGGAAAAATGCTTTATGCATACCCCCCCGTCGGGGGACGGAAGGGTTATGTGGGACTCCCGGCGGTGCTCCCCACCGGTATACCCACTAAACGACCCAGCGGCACTCCCGCATCGCCTATATGGAGGGGAACTGGGAATCCGGCACAGCCTTTCCATCCAGCCCCCCGCCGACGACCGCCCGCCTTTACGGCGAGCCCTTCACGCCCCTCCCCACCCTGGGAGAGGGGCCCGAGAATAACCGCGAGTGCTCGCGGTCATTCCCACCCGGCGGAAGTGGAGGATACGTGCAATGCGGGAGAAGACGCCCCCGCGCCTGTCTCCCGCTATCCTCCACCAGGAGGGGGAAGACGATTGTCGTGCAATCGCCTTCTCCGACCCGTTCGTCGCCTGCGGAGTGGCGCTGCGAGAGGGTCTTCCTCCCGCGCCCGCTCCGCCGCCTCCTTTTGCGAAATTACTTCCTCGCAAAAGGAGGCCACCGCAGCCCAGGACTCCTCGCTTCCCAGCATGGCTAAAACCACGCTGGGCAGCGAGAGGTCCTGCCCGACCACCGCCATCAATTGGCGGCGCGGCCCAGACCACGACGCACACACCTCCAGGGTGTGCTGCGCCGTGTCCACCGCCGCGCCACAATCGTGGCAGGCCGGGGTCTCCTCTCTTCCGATCCGGTGCAGGCACGATCCGAAGACGCCATGCCCGGATAGCACCTGCACCAGACGGAAAGAAAGGAAACCGTGGGACCGCCCGAGCCAGTCCTTCAGGACTGGCCCGAGCGCGTCCAACGTTCTGCGGCCAAAGGCTGCGGTGGCGAGGGCCTCCGTCCAATGTTGGACGGTTGTGTCTCTCGCCTCTCTGCGGACGGCCTCCCGCTCTTCTGGGGCAGGGCACTCCCCGAGCGCCCTGCGCCCCGCCGTCCACTCGTACACTCTGGCGAGCACCCCCGCCTCGAGTTCCCAAGGCGGGGTGCCGGCCAGAGCGCACGCTGCCGCAAAGCCCACCGAGCGGTAGGCTCTCGCCACCCGCAGTGCAATGGCCCTTTGGGGCCTGCGGATGGCGGTCGCATTCTCCCTCCTGTGGAGGGAGTCCGCCCAGATGGGGGCCCCGTAAAGGGCCATGCTCTTCAAGATGCCGGCATACAAATGCCGGCATCTCGCCTTCGGCCCTCCCAGGTTTGGGAGGAGCCACGAGAGGGCGTTCGCCGCCTTCAGCAGGCGCGCTGACAACCCGCTGAAGTGCGGGCCGAAGCGCCACCTGCTGTCCAGGGTGAGGCCCAGATATTTCATCTGGGTCCTCACCCCGATCCTGACGCCCTCCACGACGATGTGGGCGTCAGGAGGGATGCGCTGCCGAGGCCCGTGGAAGAACACGGCCTCGGTCTTGTGCAGCGCAACCCCCAACCCGAGGCGGCGGATCCTTCCCGCGACCAAGGATCCGCCAGCCGAGGCCAAACTGGCCGCCTCCCTAAAATCCCTCCCCCGGGCAGTGAGGAGAGTGTCATCCGCGTAGCAGATGACACTCGTGCCCGGGAGGAGGGATCCCCGCAGGAGCCAGTCGAAGCCGATGTTCCACAGGAGTGGTCCTAGGACCGACCCCTGTGGAACACCAGACTCCGCGCCGTACCTCCGGACTTGGCCAGCTTTGTCTACGAGGAGGACCGCTCGGTCCTCCAAGTAGCTGGCCAAGAGGACCCGCAAGTATGAAGGCACTCCGTGGTACCGGAGTGCCTCCAAGATCGTGGAGTGGGGGACGGAATTGAACGCGTTGGCTATGTCAAATGACACAGCCAACACTCCGTCCCCAGACTCCACGGCCTCCCTCACCTGGCCCTTCAGCCGGGCCAGCGCGTCCACTGTCGAACGCCCAACTCGGAAACCGAATTGGGCGTCCGACAGGTTCGGCCCAACCCCCCGCAGGAGGCCATTCAGCCGACCGGCGACGATCCCCTCGAACAGTTTACCGACCTCATCGAGCAGAACGATGGGTCGGTATGCCGAGGGGGAGTCTGCCGGTCGTCCCTCCTTACGGAGGAGGCACAGTTGCCCCTCCTTCCAGGTTTTCGGGAACCTCCCAGCCGTGAAACACGCGCTGAAGAGGTCCCGGAACCTGTCCGCCATTTGGGTGGCCGCAATGGCCACCACCCTTGCGGGGACGCCGTCCGGCCCGGGGGCGGTTTTCTTGGCGCGGAGGCGAAGCGTCGCCGCGCCAAACTCCGCCCCCGTGACCGGAGGGACCTCCTCCGCCGGCGGAGCCGCCTCCCGCGGGGGGTCCATCACTGGAGGGGTGAAGTTGGTCCCTGTTGGAAACAAGGACCGAACCACCCCATCCAGCAACGCCGGCTCGAGGGTCTCTGCTAGCGGGGGACCGAAGGGGCGCAGTTTATTCCGCGCCGCCTTATACGGTCTCCCGTACGGGTCTCTGTCGAGACCCTCTAGCATTTCGGCCCTCGCCGCGTCGTCGGCGGCGAACATAGCCGCCTTGAGGACCTTCTTTGCCTCTACGTACGAGGCGTAGAGAAGGTCCTCGTTCGACGCGTCCCGCACGCTCCGCCGTCGACTCCGCGTGTAGGCCCTCCTGGCCACCACGCAGGCGGCCCGGAGCCCCGCCAGCTCCTCCGACCACCAATAGACGGCGCGTCGGGGAGGTGGGCGGCGAGACCGAGGCATGCTGGAGTTGCACACCTCGGTCAGGGACTCCCGCAGTCGGACCGCCGAGGCGTCGACGTCCAGGACATTGACAGGAGGCGTGAGCCAGTCCTGGACGAACGCCGCCTCCTTGGCCGCCCCTCGGTCCAGGTGGATCTGAGCCCACCGTGGAAAGGGGGACTGGCCCGAGCGGGCCATCCCCCTGGGGCTCTTGGTGGAGACGATGTCGAACCGCACGTATCGGTGGTCCGACAAGGTCTCCACCGTTTCCACCCGCCAGCCGACGACGCGGGCGGCAAGTGCGGGGGTGGCGAACGACACGTCCACCACCGTCCCTCCCCGTTGCCGCACACACGTGTGGGCCGTCCCTCTATTTAGGAGGGACACGCCCGACGAGGCCGCCCAAAATTCGACGGCCCGCCCGCGGACGTTGCAAGAGGCGGCCCGGTTGCCCCAGGCCGCCGACTTGGCGTTCAGGTCGCCCAATACGGCGACCTGGCGCGGCGCCGCCCTACCGACTACTGCGGTCAGGACTTCGAGAAAATCCTCGAAGTCCTGTAAAGGGCGGTTAGGGGAGAAATAGACCCCCACCAGGGCTATTTCTCCCCACGCGGCGGCCACGTATCCCGGTCCCCTCTCTAAGAGCGAGAGGGGAGGGGAGTCCGTGGAAGACCGCGACACCAACGCCACCGAGCCGTCCCGATCACCCAGCCAACGGCCAGGGACAGAGTACGGCTCGGCGACCACCGCAACGTCTACTAACCACTCAGCCAGGGCCTGCATCAGCAGGTCCTGGGCTGCTTTACAGTGGTTAGTATTCGCCTGTAGGATGCGATGTCCGGACCTATCCATCATTCGGCCATCGCACCCCCCTCGTCGGCCACCGAGGTCCCAGCCTCAGGGACGACGGTGGTAGCGGCAGGCTGGGACGGCGCCTGCGCTTTGCCCTTCTTTGGGGGAGGATTGCAGTTCCTCCCCCTCATCACGTGGTCCGCCGGGCGGCCACTGGCGGCGCACACCGCGCAGTGCGGCTTGGCGGCCGTGCAGGAGGCGGACATGTGCCCCTCCTTACCGCAGCGGTAACAGGCGTCCGACCTGTCCACCTTGGACGGACAGAGGGCCCGTGTGTGGCCGATTCCGAAGCACTTGTAGCAGCGCAAAGGCTGCTCACCAAGTGCTCGGACCACACACGACCCAAACCCGACGGCAAGCCGTCCCTTGGCAAGGACGGCCTTAGCTGCGGTGACCGGGCACTCCAGGCGGATTGTGCCCATGCCGCCGCGGCCGGGCCTGATAGCCCGACCCTGTACCGCTGCGGTGTTGCAGCCCCCTATTGCTGCGAGCGCCGCCACGACCTCCTCTTTGGTGACCGAATCGTCAAGATTGGTCACCTCGAGGGCCGCCGACTTGACGGGCCTTACCACCTTGGCCGCGTCCGCGATGACCTCTTGCAACTTCGTTGCGAAGAGGTCAGCGTTGGTGCCGCCCTGGGCCCCCGGGAACTCGAAAATACGAGCCCCGGCTTGGGTCTGGCGGCACGTGATGGCGCCGATTCCCAACTTGGTGGGATCGGCGTTGGTACGAGCCCGTTTCAGCACGGACTCGTACGTCTCACCACGCTCCGCAGCCTCCGCGGTGAGCGTCACCACGACGGCCGCGGTTTTGGGAGAAACTAGTGTTTTTCTCCCACCGGCAGGGGCCCTTTTAGCTGCCGGAGCAGCGGTGGCGGGCTTAGGGGCCGACTTTTGCCCCTTCCCCTTCCCCTTCCCCTTGCCGGTCGTCTGGGACGGGCAGGGAGGGGAGATGTTGGCTGGGGAGGCAGGGGCGGCGGCCGCTCTCGCCTTTTTGGCCTTGCCCTTCCCCTTTTTGACCACCTTCGTCCACGGCTGGGTGGACGGGGTGGTGGAAGGGAGAAAGGCGTCCTCCCTTTGGGAGGATGGCCCAGGCTCGCACGGCCTCTTGTCCGCCGCGAGGGGCGGTCGGAGGCGCTTTTCGGGCAAGAGCCTGTCCTCGATGCCAGCGAAGCAGGCTCTCGTAAATGCCCTTTCCTCCATCACAACCTTGCGGATGACATCCTCAAGGTTGGAAGAGGAGGAAGGGCCCTCCACCGCAGGTCTCGGCTCGGCTTGGGTTGGCTGGGCCGTGACCTCAGCCAGCTTCTTATGCAGCTGGCTGACCTCCGACTGCAGGCGATCTAACTTCGCCTGCAGTTGCCGCGTCTCGTCGGTGGCTGTGCGTTGCACCAGCTCACGGATGATGCCACCCATGCTGGCGGCCCTACATTTAAGGGACTTTTGGAAAGTCCCTTTTAGATTTGAGGACTTAGAGGCGACCAATTTGATCTCCTCTTCGTCCTCCTGCGCCATGCGCTCCAGCTCGGCCAGCGAGTGGTCCGCGTATAAGACGCTAGACGCACCGTACCCGGACTTAGCCCGGGCGGCTTGCGCCTGCATCTCCTTCGCGGCGACCCTCTCTTCCAGGTCTTCCTGGAGCTGGACCCGTCGTGCGAGGTCCAACTGACGTTGGGCGTCCGCCAGACCCACGTCGTGGGTGTCAACCACAGTGGAGGGCTTTTTGGCCTTCGCCTTCTTTTTTGGCTTAGCACTCCTCGTGGAGTCCGAGGAGCCTTCGCCGCCGTCCTTCAGGAAGGATCGCTTCCGCTTTTGTAAGCGGAAGCGATCCATCGCCGAACTTCCGTCTGACTCCGGAACGAGCGACTCGTTGTCGGAGTCCGACAACACGTCGACCGACAGCCTGCGGAACATGCTACCCGGTGATGGGCGGCACACCTCCGACGCCATACTGGCATCGCCGGCGTGGCCCTGAGAAGGGCCTTTGGTTTGGCCCTGAGAAGGGCCTTTGGTTTGACCCTGAGAAGGGCCTTTGGTTTGGCCCTGAGAAGGGCCTTTGGTTTGGCCCTGAGAAGGGCCTTTGGTTTGGCCCTGAGAAGGGCCTTTGGTTTGGCCCTGAGAAGGGCCTTCTGGTTGGCCCTGAGAAGGGCCTTCTGGTTGGCCCTGAGAAGGGCCTTCTGGTTGGCCCTGAGAAGGGCCTTTTGGTTGGCCCTGAGAAGGGCCTTTTGGTTGGCCCTGAGAAGGGCCTTTTGGTTGGCCCTGATAAGGGCCTTTTAAGAACCGCCCGGAGGCGTCCCGCGATGGTTGCTTTGGCATAGCCGCCGCAAGTGTTGAAGAGTCCGCAAAAAGGTCTTCAACGCACAGTGCACTTTCGCCGATCACTGGCCTGCCACTCCGTTACGGTGACAGGACCAGGTCGTTGCCCGGGGAACGCTACGTGGAAGCAAGCACTGTGGGGGGTCCCCCAACCTAACCTAACCTAACCTAACCTAACCTAACCTAACCTAACCTAACCTAACCAGTCTGGCCCTCACCGCGGTCGAGAGCGCCCACTTACACTCGTGCCTCCACGCCAAAAAATTCGGCAAAAATAGAAAAAGTGACTTTTCAAGCAGTGCGGCATATCAAAACCTGCGGAATCACAAGGCGCACACGGGCGTGAAAACACCGTTGCGCCAAGTGTAAAACCCATGGAACTACACACAAAAAACTGGAAATTTGTGGATTTTTAAAGTTTCAAGCGAGTGTTAAACGGAATTGACAGCGGTGACATATACTTTTTAAAGTGCCTCCGGAAGCGTCTCCAGAAGGGCTATAATTCAGACTTTTTTGCCGATTTTTTCCGCGCAGGCGCGCGGAAATAATCGCAAAAAAGGAAAAACCACGTGGCCACGAGGTCGGTGATCCAGGGCCGCCAGGGGAGTGCTGACGTCGTGGCATCGGAGACACCGCCGAGGACATCCGGAAGGCGTTTCCAGACTTGAAGTGGGACTATTTTTGATAGAGTTAGAGCGTTTTTAAAAATTTGTAAATATTTAAATAATTTTAAAATTGTCAAAAGATCGGCAACCCCCCTTTTTTAAACGTAAATTATACAGACCCTAAGGACCCCTACAACACATAAAAAATTTGAAGTAGGTTAATCAGCTAGTTTTCGAGATAAAATTTTTCAAAATTTTATTAGGTACACGAGGTACCCCAAATATTAAGGCTAAAAATTTAAATTGTGTAGTGTAAATTAGTAAACATTTTTAAGGAGCATCTCCAAAAAATTTTAAAATTTTTAGATAGAAATTCACTTAGTTAGGTCATTTTTTGTGTAAATATTAGTGTTTTTTGAATTTAATAAATCAGGGGGGGGTCCAATAACAACGTGGTTGGGCTTGAATTACTGCGGTGGTGTAGCCCTTTAAAACGAGCCCAAACACGGTCTGATTCGGACAAGGGCGGCCAAAGTTGGCTCCGGAGCGGCCATCTTGGACGCCATCTTTGAATTGTAAAAAGTTGCATAACTTTTAAACGGACAGTCCGATCAAAGGGCGGTTTTCACTGTAACAACAGTCGCTGTATTGGCGTCTGCTAGGACCTCTTGAAACTCTATGTAGAGTCACTCCTCTTTGACCTGAACCATTTCGCAGGAGTCGTAGACTGCACCAGGCAGAATACTCTGCCCAAAACCTCGTCTCTCTACGACTAAAACTCGCAAAGTTGTGGGAGGATTGAAAAGTGGCGGCCATTTTTGTCCGCCATCTTGGAAATCTTTAAACCCACATAACTTTGGCTAGAGTGGTCCGATTGAGACGGGGTTTTCACTACTGGAGCCGTCTGTGCCTCCTCCCGCGGCTGATTTGGTTCTTGGTAGAGTTGGGGCTCTACGTAGAGCAAAAAATTTTTTGACGCCTAAGGTAGTGTAGACGCAGTAGCCTGACTACCAAAAAATCTTGTACACTGTAAATACCTTTTAACATACTGTTTAGAATAATTATTTGATAGGACAATTTTAAAAAATTTGTAAAACTCTATTTTACTCTTATTTATAATTTTATCGTGTTACCTGTTCTTTTTATTGTATAATTGTATTTGTATTGTACGTATCCGACGCCCTTTACACGTCGCATACTTTTAAACATTGACGTCCCTAGACAGCCAGAGCTAAGCGAGCCTAAAATATGTTCGGAATCAGGACTCCCGTCAGAAAGGTGGTAATTGAAAACTCTCCCCCGGAAAACGCCGAAGATAAGGCAGAGAAGACGGGCCCTCCTTCAAACCAGGACCGGACCTTTGTGGTCAGAAGGAGCATCGGGGAGACAGAGGCAAGAGCCACCAAGACGTCTCCGAAGAGGGAAGTGGTGCCAGTGGCGGGCCCATCGAGGCCAAAAACCCGAGTATCGACGGACGCCTCGGATGCCTCCGCCTCGAAGACAGCTTATCCTCCCTCTAGAGTTGCTGAGGCTAGGGCATGCCTGAACAAGGCCAAGCTCTGCCTCAGTAGCTCTAGAAATATAAAGACCGAATATAAAGAGGGGATAACGGCAGCCGTGGAGCGGCTATACCAGCTCGTGAAAGAGTCGGAGGCAAAGGAGGTGGCAAGAATTCAGAGCAAGGGGCGGGATGAGAAGAAAGGGGAGGACACTTTACACCCTCCACTTCCTGCTCACCCTGCCACTAGCAAGGAAAATGATGAGATGCTAAGGAAGATGGAAGAGCACTCAAAACTAATACTCGAAAATACCGCCAGGATGGAATCCTTGAAGAAAACCCTAGATAACCACCAAAAAGTCTTGGAAGCGCCCCCCACCTACGCGAACGTCGCGGCTGGCTCGCCGAGGAGGCCATCGGTAGAGTCCACCGCGATGCACTCTGTCGTAATCACGTCGAAAGACGACCAGGATACCGGAGAGGAGGTTTACGACAGGGTAAGAAAAGCGTTAAACGCCAAGGATGAGGGGACAAGAATTGACAGAATCAGGAAGGCCAAGGATCAGAAGGTCATCCTTAGCTGCAAAGACAAGGCGGAATTAAAGAAGGTAAAAGAAAGGCTAATAGAAAAAGGATGTTCTCTAAAAGTAGAGGACATCAAGAACAAAGACCCCCTCTTGGTACTGTACGGAGTCCGAAAAGAAAACACCGATGAAGATATAGTAAAGGCAATCAGGGGCCAGAATGGCAATATACTTAGAGATGTGGATGGGGAGGACTTCCGCGTCGAGGTCCGGTACAGGCGGAGGGCGAGAAACCCGCTTACAGTTCATGTAGTTGTCCGGGTCTCGCCCGCCGTCTGGCAGCGGCTCACCGGCGCGGGTGCCGTCCATATCGACATACAAAGAGTCAGGGTTGCAGACCAGTCTCCCCTGATCCAATGTTCGCGCTGCCTGGGATATGGGCATGGAAAGAAGTTCTGCCAAGATGCAATTGACGTATGCAGTCACTGCGGGGGGCCGCACCTTAGAACAGAGTGTGCAGATTGGCTGGTTAACGCCCCCCCAAGCTGCGTCAATTGCAACAAGGCAAAGCTTGAAAAGGCAGACCACGATGCCTTTAGCGACGGCTGTCCGGTGAGGCGGAAGTGGGACGCGTTGGCGAGGTCAACGACAGCGTATAGCTAAGGCTGTCTCGTACGCAAATCGCCACGCAGATCTCACAGCATCGGTCCATAGGGGTACTCTATATAAAACGCGAACATAAACTAATAAAAATAAACTGGGTAATAAATATAATTAAAACGGTAAACTGGGTCCAGCTTCATAAGAAACCGGCCCAGTTTAAAAGGGGCAAATAATATAATAATAGAAATAAAACAAAGAACATACAGATAAAAACATAGGGGAACTTAAAAAACAAGATTTATAACTATTTTTAAAATTAGTAAAATAAATTATTAAATAATCATCATACCTTTTTGGGCCGAAAGCTGAGAAAGCCGCAGATGACAAGCCGTCGCCGCTTGGTGCACTATCCATGGCGCGGCGCACATCAGGTGGAGACTAAATCTGTAAAAATATAAATACAGTTGTAATAAATATAATTAGTTTTAAAAAACCTATGTTAATATATATTGTATAATATACTATGTAACATAGGAATAGAAGTAGCAAATAGAATTAGTGTAATGTGTATTATTGGGTAAGCCTATGCAAGTGTAAAACAGTAAATTAAAATATAAAATATAGAATTATAGTAGTGTTAGATTTATATTATGAAAATAATATATACTTTAGCATACAAAATAAAATTCTAGAATTAAGGACTTAAAATAATCTCAAAAATGTAATAGCAATAGATATAAGAAAGTTGATTAAATAAAGATGCAACCCCTAATAAATAAAGAAAGGACAGAAACAACAGCATTACCAAGGTCTCTGATAATGTCAGAGGTTAAGTAGGATAGCTCGCGGGCCGGGCCTCTGCGCCCGGACAGGGAAAAAAAAAAAAAAAAAAAAAAAAAAACCTAACCTAACCTTTTTTTTTTTTTTTTTTTACGTGGGGAAATCCTCATGGATACCACCCGGCGCGGGGGCGCCGGAATGGTTATGCCGGACTCTTACCGGCTAAAACCACCACGGTGAGCAATCATTGCGCCCAGGTGGGGCAAGGTGGGGTCGCGCTAGCATTCACCACCCTGTCCCGGCGGTTGGCCCAGTTGCGAGCAACCAGGCCCCGGCATGGAGGGGGGCGGTCTTTCTCACAAAGACCCCCCCTCTAAACGACGAGTGAGGTCGTGCAAGCCGGCTGTGAGTCCCCCGACTCGCAGCCAGTGACCCCACTTATGAAGGGGGGGAGAGGAGGCGAGCAAACCGCCTCCTCCTTGCTCCCGTTCGTCTGCGCCGGAGCGGGTCCGAAGAGGCGTTGTCCTCCCTGGCTCGCTCCGCGGTCTCCTTCTGCGTCATCACCTCTTCGCAGAAGGAGACCATCGCCTGCCACGATCCCTCACTGCCGAGCATGGCGTTCACTACACTCGGCAGAGAGAGATCCCCTCCGATACACTCCGAAAGTATGTGCCGCTGCGAGTTCCATGCAGCACACACTTCCAGCGTGTGGAGCGCCGTGTCCTCGGGCGCTCCGCACTCATGGCAGGCTGGAGTCACCTCCCTTCTTGCAATTTTGTGCAGGTACTTTCCGAAACATCCGTGTCCAGAAAGCACCTGCACCACTCGGAAGGTCAGCGACCCGAACCGTCGCCTAACCCACCTACGAAGGACCGGCCTCACGGCGTCCACCGTCCACTGTCCCGGCACCGGTGGCGCCAGGTCCTCCGTCCACCGCCCTATCAAGGCGTCCCGTGCCTGCCTCCGCATGCGTGTGACCTCCTCCCGCATTGGAGGCTCCCCTCGGGATCTCCTCGCCGCTACAAAGTGGTAAACTTCAGCGAGGATCTCCGCTTGGAGCTCCCAAGGGGGATCCCCGGCCAACACGCACGCAGCCGTCCATGACACCGTCCGGTATCCGCGTATCGCCCTCGTCGCGATGACCCGTTGCGGACGTCGCAGCAGGGTCTTGTTTTGGCGGTTGAGGGCGTCCACCCAGACGGGTGACCCATACATGGCCATACTCCGAATCACTCCGGAGTACAGCCGACGACAGTTGGCACTCGGGCCACCCACGTTCGGCAGCAGCCTCCCCAAGGCGGCAGCAGCTCCCATGACTCTCGGAGCCAACCCTGCAAAGTGGGCCCCAAAGCCCCACCTCCCGTCTAAAATGAGACCTAGGTATTTCATCTGGGTCCCGACTTTGACTGGGACCCCGTCCAGCAGCACCCGCGTTCCTGGAGGGGGTCCTCCTCGAGGCCCATGAAACAGCAGGGCCTCGGTTTTGGAGAGGGCAACCTCCAGTCCCAGGGTGCGTATGCGCTCGACCACGAGTGTTGTACCCACCGTGGCCAACCGCGTCACTTCCCCGAGATCTCTCCCCTTGGCGACGACTAAGGTGTCATCCGCATAGCACGCGACCCGTATACTTGCGGGAAGCGTGCCGCGGAGCACCCAGTCATAACCGATGTTCCACAGGAGCGGTCCCAACACCGACCCCTGTGGAACCCCGCAAGAGACGCGACGGCGCCTCAAACCGTCGCGCCCTACCACCAGGACCTCACGGTCTTGGAGGTAATCCTCCAACAGCCTCCGCAGATACAGGGGCACTCCATGATAGCGGAGCGCCTCCTGTATAGTTTTGTGTGGGAGGCTGTTGAAGGCGTTGGCTATATCGAGTGAGACAGCCAATGCCTTTTTACCCTCACCGACCGCCGCCTGCGTCCAATCTTTGAGCAAGAGCAGGGCATCCACTGTAGACCGCCCCGCTCTGAAACCGTACTGGGCCTCTGAAAGGCCCGGCCCAGTTCCTTCCAGGTGCCGGATGACACGAGAAGCCACCACTTTCTCCAACAGTTTGCCCGTGTCATCCAGCAACACTATGGGCCTGTATGCAGTAGGCGAATCGACAGGTCGGCCCTCCTTCCGCAACAGACACAATCTGCCGTCCTTCCAGGGCTTCGGGAACCGCCCCGACGTGAGGCACGCACTAAAAAGTTCCCGAAGCCAGTCACACATTTCCCTTAGTGCGAGTCCAAGGACCCGCCCTGGGATACCGTCTGGGCCGGGCGCCGTTTTCTTGCCCCGTAGGCGGTTGACTACTACAGCCATTTCCACCTCTGAGACAGGCGGGATGGAGGCCGAGTCCAACTCCTCGGGGAAGGAGACGGCACCCGCCATCGTCGGAGGGGTAAAGGTAGGGTCTCTATCGGGGAAGAGCCCCTCCAACACCCTGTCCAAGAGCTCAGGCTCCATGGACCCCGCGACTGGGGGCGCCCGGCACCGGAACATGTTCCGAGCTGCCTTGTACGGACGCCCCCAAGGATCCCTATCCAGGCTGGCCAGGGCTTCGCCAAATGCCCTTGACTTGGCCCCGACTATAGCCAGCCTCAGTTCTCGCTTAGCGTCACGGTAAGCCTCATGCAGCTGGCCCTCAGCCTCCAGCTCTTCATCCGACAGCTGCTCGTCGGTCCGGCCATGACGCCGCCTTCTACAGTGGGTGAAGGAGCGCCGCGCCGCCGAGCAGGCAACCCGGAGCTCCGCGATCTCTGAGCACCACCAGTATACCTCGCGGCGCTCCGGGTGGCCCCGCGACCTCGGCATGGCTGCGTCGCAAACAGCCGTCACCGCTTCGCGGAAACGGCCTGCAGCGACGTCGACAACCTAACCTAACCTAACCTTTTTTTTTTTTTTTTTTTTTTTTGACGCTGGGAAAAATGCTTTATGCATACCCACCCGTCGGGGGACGGAAGGGTTATGTGGGACTCCCGGCGGTGCTCCCCACCGGTATACCCACTAAACGACCCAGCGGCACTCCCGCATCGCCTATATGGAGGGGAACTGGGAATCCGGCACAGCCTTTCCATCCAGCCCCCCGCCGACGACCGCCCGCCTTTACGGCGAGCCCTTCACCCCCCTCCCCTCCCTGGGAGAGGGGCCCGAGAATAACCGCGAGTGCTCGCGGTCATTCCCACCCGGCGGAAGTGGAGGATACGTGCAATGCGGGAGAAGACGCCCCCGCGCCTGTCTCCCGCTATCCTCCACCAGGAGGGGGAAGACGATTGTCGTGCAATCGCCTTCTCCGACCCGTTCGTCGCCTGCGGAGTGGCGCTGCGAGAGGGTCTTCCTCCCGCGCCCGCTCCGCCGCCTCCTTTTGCGAAATTACTTCCTCGCAAAAGGAGGCCACCGCAGCCCAGGACTCCTCGCTTCCCAGCATGGCTAAAACCACGCTGGGCAGCGAGAGGTCCTGCCCGACCACCGCCATCAATTGGCGGCGCGGCCCAGACCACGACGCACACACCTCCAGGGTGTGCTGCGCCGTGTCCACCGCCGCGCCACAATCGTGGCAGGCCGGGGTCTCCTCTCTTCCGATCCGGTACAGGCACGATCCGAAGACGCCATGCCCGGATAGCACCTGCACCAGACGGAAAGAAAGGAAACCGTGGGACCGCCCGAGCCATTCCTGCAGGACTGGCCCGAGCGCGTCCAACGTTCTGCGGCCAAAGGCTGCGGTGGCGAGGGCCTCCGTCCAATGTTGGACGGTTGCGTCCCTCGCCTCTCTGCGGACGGCCTCCCGCTCTTCTGGGGCAGGGCACTCCCCGAGCGCCCTGCGCCCCGCCGTCCACTCGTACACTCTGGCGAGCACCCACGCCTCGAGTTCCCAAGGCGGGGTGCCAGCCAGAGCGCACGCTACCGCAAAGCCCACCGAGCGGTAGGCTCTCGCCACCCGCAGTGCAATGGCCCTTTGGGGCCTGCGGATGGCGGTCGCATTCTCCCTCCTGTGGAGGGAGTCCGCCCAGATGGGGGCCCCGTAAAGGGCCATGCTCTTCAAGATGCCGGCATACAAATGCCGGCATCTCGCCTTCGGCCCTCCCAGGTTTGGGAGGAGCCACGAGAGGGCGTTCGCCGCCTTCAGCAGGCGCGCTGACAACCCGCTGAAGTGCGGGCCGAAGCGCCACCTGCTGTCCAGGGTGAGGCCCAGATATTTCATCTGGGTCCTCACCCCGATCCTGACGCCCTCCACGACGATGTGGGCGTCAGGAGGGATGCGCTGCCGAGGCCCGTGGAAGAACACGGCCTCGGTCTTGTGCAGCGCAACCCCCAACCCGAGGCGGCGGATCCTTCCCGCGACCAAGGATCCGCCAGCCGAGGCCAAACTGGCCGCCTCCCTAAAATCCCTCCCCCGGGCAGTGAGGAGAGTGTCATCCGCGTAGCAGATGACACTCGTGCCCGGGAGGAGGGATCCCCGCAGGAGCCAGTCGAAGCCGATGTTCCACAGGAGTGGTCCTAGGACCGACCCCTGTGGAACACCAGACTCCACGCCGTACCTCCGGACTTGGCCAGCCTTGTCTACGAGGAGGACCGCTCGGTCCTCCAAGTAGCTGGCCAAGAGGGCCCGCAAGTATGAAGGCACTCCGTGGTACCGGAGTGCCTCCAAGATCGTGGAGTGGGGGACGGAATTGAACGCGTTGGCTATGTCAAATGACACAGCCAACACTCCGTCCCCAGACTCCACGGCCTCCCTCACCTGGCCCTTCAGCCGGGCCAGCGCGTCCACTGTCGAACGCCCAACTCGGAAACCGAATTGGGCGTCCGACAGGTTCGGCCCAACCCCCCGCAGGAGGCCATTCAGCCGACCGGCGACGATCCCCTCGAACAGTTTACCGACCTCATCGAGCAGAACGATGGGTCGGTATGCCGAGGGGGAGTCTGCCGGTCGTCCCTCCTTACGGAGGAGGCACAGTTGCCCCTCCTTCCAGGTTTTCGGGAACCTCCCAGCCGTAAAACACGCGCTGAATAGGTCCCGAAACCTGTCCGCCATTTGGGTGGCCGCAATGGCCACCACCCTTGCGGGGACGCCGTCCGGCCCGGGGGCGGTTTTCTTGGCGCGGAGGCGAAGCGTCGCCGCGCCAAACTCCGCCCCCGTGACCGGAGGGACCTCCTCCGCCGGCGGAGCCGCCTCCCGCGGGGGGTCCATCACTGGAGGGGTGAAGTTGGTCCTTGTTGGAAACAAGGACCGAACCACCCCATCCAGCAACGCCGGCTCGAGGGTCTCTGCTAGCGGGGGACCGAAGGGGCGCAGTTTATTCCGCGCCGCCTTATACGGTCTCCCGTACGGGTCTCTGTCGAGACCCTCTAGCATTTCGGCCCTCGCCGCGTCGTCGGCGGCGAACATAGCCGCCTTGAGGACCTTCTTTGCCTCTACGTACGAGGCGTAGAGAAGGTCCTCGTTCGACGCGTCCCGCACGTTCCGCCGTCGACTCCGCGTGTAGGCCCTCCTGGCCACCACGCAGGCGGCCCGGAGCCCCGCCAGCTCCTCCGACCACCAATAGACGGCGCGTCGGGGAGGTGGGCGGCGAGACCGAGGCATGCTGGAGTTGCACACCTCGGTCAGGGACTCCCGCAGTCGGACCGCCGAGGCGTCGACGTCCAGGACATTGACAGGAGGCGTGAGCCAGTCCTGGACGAACGCCGCCTCCTTGGCCGCCCCTCGGTCCAGGTGGATCTGAGCCCACCGTGGAAAGGGGGACTGGCCCGAGCGGGCCATCCCCCGGGGGCTCTGGGTGGAGACGATGTCGAACCGCACGTATCGGTGGTCCGACAAGGTCTCCACCGTTTCCACCCGCCAGCCGACGACGCGGGCGGCAAGTGCGGGGGTGGCGAACGACACGTCCACCACCGTCCCTCCCCGTTGCCGCACACACGTGTGGGCCGTCCCTCTATTTAGGAGGGACACGCCCGACGAGGCCGCCCAAAATTCGACGGCCCGCCCGCGGACGTTGCAAGAGGCGGCCCGGTTGCCCCAGGCCGCCGACTTGGCGTTCAGGTCGCCCAATACGGCGACCTGGCGCGGCGCCAACCTAACCTAACCTTTTTTTTTTTTTTTTTTTATCGTGGGGAAATCCTCATGGATACCACCCGGCGCGGGGGCGCCGGAATGGTTATGCCGGACTCTTACCGGCTAAAACCACCACGGTGAGCAATCATTCCGCCCAGGTGGGGCAAGGTGGGGTCGCGCTAGCATTCACCACCTTACCACGGCGGTTGGCCCAGTTGCGAGCAACCAGGCCCCAGCATGGAGGGGGCGGTCTTCTCACAAAGACCCCCCTCAAGACGACGAGTGAGGTTGTTCAAGCCGGCTGTGAGTCCCCCGACTCGCAGCCAGTGACCCCACTTATATAGGAGGACCCCAGTTATAGAGGGAGCCACCACGTCTATTGCCACTGCGCCAGGACCTGCATGAGCAGGTCTTGGGCCTGGGCGCAGTGGTTGAGGTTCGTCAGGCGGAAGTTATGATTTCGGACCTGATCCATCAATCAGACATCACAACCTCCTCGCTCGCCACTGGGCGAGCAACTTCCATCGCGACGCTCACAGCCGCAGGGTTGGCCTGGGTCCTAACGGCCTTGCTCTTCGTCTTTGGGGGAAGGCAGCTCCGTCCCCCCATCACGTGCCCAACAGGCTTTCCTGCCTCTGCGCATATCGCGCAGCGCGGGGTGGACTTCACACAGCTGGCCGCTTTATGTCCCGTGCTTCCACACCGGAAGCACAAGTCTCCCCTGTCGGCCGATTCTGTACACTGGGGGCGCGTGTGCCCCAGCCCCATGCACCTGAAGCAGCGCATGGGACGCGCCTCCAAGGCAACCACTCGCACCGAACTCCATCCGACCAACAGCCTACCCGTTCCCGACAACGCTTTGGCTGCCGAGATCGGACAGGTCACAATGGTGGAGCCGGTGCCGCCAAAGCCGCGGCGAATTTCCCCCACCCTTACTGCAGTCAGCTGACAGCCACCTGCTTTGGCGACTGCCGCCGCCACTTTCTCCTTCGTGGCTGCATCGTCCAGACCCGTGATGCTCAAATTGGCAGATTTCACGGGCCTGGCAATGTTGGCCACCTCGGACAGGACTCCACGGAGCTTCTCCGCGAGTTTGTCCGCCTTCTCAGAGTTTTGGGAGCCAGATATTTCCAGAAGCCTGGCTCCCGTCGCCGTCTGGCGTAAGCGGAGCCGGTCAATCTCCAGCTCCTGCAAATCAACCTTTTCCTGCGCCAGTTGAAGGACGGCACAGTATGTAACCCCCTTCTCTGCGGCTTCAGGCTGTAATGACAGCACCACAGCCGCAGTTTTAGGGACCCTCAGCGCTGCTTTCGGCTTGGCAGCTAGCTTGGCAGCTGCCTTCGGCTTTGGTGCAGTGGTGGTGGGACGAGCCGAGGGGGCACCTACCGGGGTAGCAGATTTGCCCTTTCCCTTACCCTTCCCTTTCCTCTTCCCGCTAACAGTGACCCACGTTTCCGCCTCTGGAACGGCGGGTTGCCAAGCCTCAATGGCACTTTTGGTCCGCTCAGGATTCGAAGGTCCCGCAACCGGTGCCACTGTGGGAGAGACAGCCATCTTTGGGCCTTGACCGGCCCGCTTATCCACCTTGGCAGCGGACTTACGAGGCGGCTCAGGCGTCAGCTTGGGTTTGGCGGCAGCTGCTGCCACCTTTTCGGCGTCCCCTCTTAGTGGCGGACGAACCATCGGGGCTGGCAGAAGCCGGTCCTCGATCCCAGCGAGTCGGGCGTTGAGCATTTGCCCAAGCGTGCTGGTCAAAGACCGCCTCAACTCCTCGACTAGTTCCTCCGCCCCAATCCTAGCCACGGATGGTGCCCGCGTCCCAGAAGACGCCACAGCGGCGGCGGTGTTGGCCGCAACCACCTCCGACTTGGCTTCGTGAAAGCCGCGACGCAGTGCCTTCACCTCCGCTTTGTGGGACTCGACTTCGAGTCGCAGCCGGCTGTTTTCCGCCCTTAAGCGCCGCGTCTCTTCTGCCTCGCTTCTGCTGGCTAGGGCATCCACAACCTCCCTAAGGGCCGATGCGGACCTTTTCAGGCGAGCCACAAACTCACCCTTTAGGTTGCCCGACTTCTTTGTCACCTCTAAAATGCAGGCGAGTCCTTCGCCCGCATGCGCCCTTAGTTCTTGGGCGTTCAGCATGCTGATATCATCAGCCCTCGCGATGACATCGGACTCGTTGCCCGTGTCTGTCGCGAGGTCTGAACCAGTACTCGCCCCCGTCTTCTTTCTTTCGTACTGCCTGCGACGCAGTACGTCCTCCAGTTCGGCATCTGACGGCACCGGAGCAGGCTTGAGGAACTCCGCTCGCGAAGATCTCGCTTTGGCGGTGTTTCCCCTTCCTCTCCTTGCCGAGTTGACTTTAGCAGCCGCCGTCCCCTCGGTCTCCGTACCTGAGTCGGAACCTTGAGCCATGAGGGACAACGGCCGCTTGCGACCACTCGTTTTCCCAGTCGCGGTACCACTTGACCGCACGTCTAGCTCAGACGCTTCGTCTGACACGTCTGAATTGCGCTGCAAAGGGCCTTTTAGACCGCCCTGAGAAGGGCGTTTTTTAAATTTGCCCTTCGCGTCACGTAATGGACGCATCGTCACATCAGACCTAAGCGTCCTACCGTCGTCGTCACTATGCGCAGATACGCATACTACTGCTCGGGAGACTTGAGCTTCAATCAGAGGGCTGTTGCCAGTAGTGTTAGCGTTCGCCTTCAGGGCGCCCGCCTGCACTTCCATATCGTCTTTGTCTAAATCGCATGCAATATCGGAATCCGAGTCGAAAGAATAGCCAGTGTCGCGTTCACGAAGGCCGGTGGAGTGCCGACCTACGAAGCATGAGTTGCCCCCCCCAGAGTACGAGGGGCAGCCCTCCACTCCTGATGAAGTGGAGGGGTGGGATTCCCCCTTTCGGGGACCCACCTGGGGACCATTTTCACTAATGCTTTGGTTCATTTTGGTTTCTACTTCAATGCTCCACATCGTCGTCTCTTTTTTCACTAGGGGTGAGCTCCCCTGCAAGTTTGGAGGGAGCGCCCTGAAAAGGACGTGCTCGCCTCCTCCACCAACGCGCCCTGAAAAGGGTGTGTCCGCCTATCGGCCCCGCTCAGATCGTGAAACATGACCACGACCATGTTGCGGGGTTTGGCCCTCCACTGATCCCGATGGATCCCTCACGTGGGTGGCTTAAACAGGCCGCCCCACCTTCTCGGCGGAGTAGGAAACTCCTTTCCTCCGCCAGACTTCATCCGCTGCGCTTTATGCTAATTTCATAGAGACACGCGGAGAAGCCTCCCCTTTCCCTCCCCGAGGCCCCCAATCCGCTAGTGAAGCGCCGACCAACCCAGAATCCCGCAAGGAAGCTGACCCATACAACCGACTCGCGGGAGACCGAGCAGGACGGCGCCGCAACAACAGTTCGGGAACCTCGCCATTTCCCCCCCAGTGTTTGGTCCGCGCCGGTAAACCGGTAACTCCCATTTCTGAGAGCCGTTCCCCTATCCGCCACCCGGGGACGCGCCGCGTTGGGGTACACCTCCCCACCCACTGGGACAACCCAGCAGGTCCGCGGAACCTAACCTAACCTAACCTAACCTAACCTAACCAGTACCGCTCTGTCCGCACTCGGGAGCACCACGATTTAATAGTGATCCGCACAAGAAAATTCCGAAAAATAGTAAAATTTCACTTTTTGGTACCGTGCGATACACCAAAATTTGCGGGAAGTGAAGGCGCACACGACTGTGAAATCTGTGTTGCCCGAAGTGAAGCGTACGCCAAGTTATCGCCAAAAGAGTGTTTTTCAAAAAATTTTTGAAACTATAAAGTGAAACGCTGCCAAATTTTCAGCGGTGACCCCCCTTTTTGAAACTGCAAAAAGGTGACATTTTTGGTGCCCTACAGGGTGGACCCTTTTTTGGATTTTTTCCGAGCAGCCGCACGGAATAAAATCCAAAAATAAGAAAACCACGTGGCCACGAGGTCAGTGACCGGAGCAGTTGGACGGGATCTGACTACGGGGCCGACAGAACACCATCGCACTGAAGCAGGAGGAGTTTTTGGATTTCAAAAAGGAGAATTTTTCGCTGAGTTAGAGACTTTTTAAAAAATCGAAAAATTTCGAAATCGTTTTTCTCGGAAAAGTGAGCGGTGACCCCATAATTTTATTTAGTGTTTATATTAAGCTTGTGGGTCCCAATCTTTATGTAAAATTTTAGATTTTTAAGAGCAGTAGTTTTGGAATTTGGTTGTGTTGACCTTTTGACCTACTTTCGAGGTCTTTCAAAAATCTAAATTTGACAAATATTCTAATGCAAATTTTTAGGCCCTAAAGTTGCAAAGTGCTCTGCGTTTTAAAAATTTTTAAAAGGTAAATTTTTGACAAAAATTTTGAAGTTTTAAAAAATTTTTTATTTTAAAATTATTTATTTTGAGAAAGTTTAAGGTGACCCCGTTTTTAAAATTCATATATATATTAGGTTTAATGTTTTCTAGTTTTTTGTAAAAATTTCATTTATTTCGGCCAAGTAGTTTTTAAAATAGATTTTTCGATCGTTGACCTACTTTCAGGCAACGTTCAAAATCTAAATTTTTGGTAAATATTTTAGTGGGGTTTTATTACACCTAGGACAACAGAGCACTCTGCATATTTGGAACTTTTAGGAATTTAATTTTGACTAAGTTATTCGCATTCAAAAATTTTTTATATTTTCAAATTAATTCTTTGACAGTAAAAGGGACCCGGCTTTTTAAAAAATATAAATAGTGGCCGTATTAGGCACTTTTGTAGTAAATAGTTCATATTAGATTAGTGTAGGTATATTTAACGAATTTACAACTTTTACAAACATTTTCTTTTTTGACTATTGTGTTTATCTGTTTATATTAGGTTACTGTTAGATTAAGGTGACTGCATTGAATGCTACAAATTTGCAAATTTGCAACCTTTCTCTTGACTTATAAAGTTTCGTTTATTAGTTTTAACTATTGTAGTAACTCTAATTGTATTTCTCTTGATTTTTCGTGACTTATTTTTACTGTTTATTTTATTTTATTATACTGTAGCTAATTAATTGACATAGACTCTTTATTGAGAGGAATTATTTGACAGATATTTTAAGACCCAACTAGTTCAACGCCATTTACACGTTAGACTAGTAAAGCAGTATCCTACACCAGCATAAAATATGCTCGGGATGAGAACACCTCCGAAGAAAGCTGCACCAAACTCCCCCACTAAGAAGGCCGTGGCTCCGATGAGGGACTTGACTCAGAAGTCTGAGTCACAAAACCCCCCCATAAAGGATGCAGAACCGACGGAGAGGCTGAGTCCCTTGTCGGAGGCAGGGGAAAAAACATTTGTGGTTAGACGTAGTATCGGCGAAATTGAGGCAAGAGCGAAGGTTTCCCCGAAGAAGATGACGGTGCCGACGGTGGGCCCCTCAAGGCTTAAAACCCGAAGACCATCTTCAGATGCCTCGGCTAGTCAAGAGATTGGAGAACAGGCCCCCAAGTCCTCTGTGGAGGTTATAGTCAGCCCGCAAAGGACAACATTTCCAAACAGGGTTGCAGAAGCCCGCGCCTGCCTCAATAAGGCAAAACTGCATATGGGTAACTCAAGAAACTTGAGAACCGACATTAAAGTAGGAGTTACCCAAGCCATCGACCGCCTATACCAATTGGTAAAAGAGGCGGAAATGGCAAAGGGCCGAGTAGGTCCGGAGCCTTCGCCATCCGAAACCGGGGACAGAGGAGAGGTGGAATTGGAAGAAAAGAAAGAAAAAGAAGACGAATTGATAAAAAAGATGTCAGAACATATAAAACGGATAGACGAGACCAACATCAAAATGGAAAGGCTTAGAGAGACGATCGAAAAACAGCAAGAGGTGTCGTCCCTTGAGGGGGCAACCTACGCAAGTGTAGCGGCTAGGCGTTCTTGGAGACATCTCCCGGAGCAGACGGTGCTACACTCCGTGGTTGTCTCCTCAAGAGATGAGACCGAAACAGGCGAGGAAGTGCTTGACAAGATTAGGAAAGTAATAAACGCGAAGGAAGAAGGGATAAAGATTGACCGAATTAAAAAAGCCAAAGACCGAAAAATAATTGTGGGGTGTCAGACCGAAGATGAAAGAGCTAAAGTGAAGGAGATGCTCAAAAAAGCAGGTAACCAATTAAGCGTGGAAGAGGTAAAAAATAAAGACCCCCTTCTGATTTTCAAAAGCGTCCTTAGCTACAATTCCGATGAAGATATCCTCCGCGCACTAAGGAACCAAAACGGTAAAGTCTTCTCAAACCTCGAAGAAATGGAGAATAGGATGGAGGTAAAGTACAGGAAGAGGACCAAAAACCCCCTTACCTGCCATGTGGTCGCCAAAGTCTCTCCTACAATATGGAAGCGGATGCTGCAAGCGGAAAGTGTGCACATAGACCTGCAGAGGGTGCGGGTGGAGGATCAGTCTCCGTTGATCCAGTGCTCCCTCTGCTTGGCGTATGGGCACGGCAGACGCTTCTGCAAGGAGAGTGCTGAAAAATGCAGTCACTGCGGAGGACTGCATATGAGAACGGAATGCGCAGACTGGCTCGCACACGCACCTCCTAGCTGCATCAATTGCACAAAAGCTGGAATAGAGAAGGCGGAACACAACGCCTTTAGCAACGACTGCCCGGTGAGGCGCAAGTGGGAAGCACTTGCAAGATCCACCGTGGCGTATTGCTAAGGGCGTGGTCACAGTTTCCCCACTCAAAATTGTGCAGGCTAACCTGCAAAGAAGCAAACTGGCCACTGATGAGTTACTCATCGAGTCAGAAAAGCGTGGTATTGCAGTTGCTCTTTTGCAGGAGCCGTACGTTGGTGCGGAGAGGAGGGTGAGGAGCCGCCGGGGTATAAGGGTCTTCCAGTGCACTGATCAAGGAGAAGGACCAGTTAAAACGGCAATAGTTGTCTTCAACGCCGAATTGGACATAACTCAGTATCCGCAACTCACCACAAACAACATCACAGTGGTGGGAATCCAAACCAGTGCCTGGAAGATTACCCTTGTGTCCTATTACCTCGAACCGGACCAACCCATAGGACCCTACTTGGACCAGCTAACGAGGATAGCCCAGAGAGTGGGACTCAGAAGGCTGGTAATAGGGGGAGACGCCAACGCAAAGAGCACATGGTGGGGCAGCACAGTAATTGATAGCCGTGGCGAGGACATGGGGGGAGCTCTCGATGACCTGGGTCTTCAAATTCTCAATATAGGACAAACTCCGACCTTCGACACCATTCGGGGAGGAAAGCGGTACCACAGCCACGTGGATATCACAGCGTGCACGGCGGACATGCTAAACTTGGTGGTGGACTGGACTGTGGTAGAAAACCTTACGAGTTCGGATCACAACGGCATAACCTTCAGTATACAACTTCAAAAATCAAAGGGTACAACAATAGTTCGAACTACCAGAAAATATAACACAAAGAAGGCTAATTGGAGTCAGTTTCGTGAGAAACTGACTCAATTAGAAAGAGAAAATAAATTAATAATAGAGGAGATTAAAAATATACAAAATATACAAGAATTAGAAGAAGCCATACGAAATTATACAGAAGTCATTACAAAGGCATGTACAGAATCAATTCCGGGAAAAAGAAATAAAGAAATACTTACTATGCCGTGGTGGTCCGAAAAGCTCGCCGAAATGAAGCAGGAAGTCACCACCAGAAAACGCAGGATCCGATGCGCCGCGCCAATCCGGAGGGAGAAGGTCATACAGGAGTACCTGAAAAAGAAAGGAGAATATGAATTAGAGACCAAGAAGGCCCAGGTAGAGAGCTGGAAGGAATTCTGTGGAAAACAGGACCGGGAAAGTGTGTGGGAAGGAATTTATAGGGTTATCGGAAGGACCAGGAGTAGGGAGGAGGACTTGCCATTAGAGGACGAGGGAAAAGTTTTAGATGCCGTCGGATCCGCCAGGCTGCTGGCGGAAACTTTTTATCCAGAGGACTTGACGGAGACCGACATCACCGAGCACCGTCAACTACGAGAGTTAGCAGAGAGAGTGAACGATGAGGAACAAAATGAACTTTGCGACCCACCGTTCACGCAGACTGAGCTCGATGTAGCCCTAAAGTCCTTCAACCCCAAGAAGGCCCCCGGTGCTGATGGATTCACAGCAGACATCTGCAGCAGTGCAATAAAGAACAGCCCCGGGGTGTTCCTGGGACTTTTGAACCAATGTCTGGCTAAGCAATATTTCCCGAATCTGTGGAAGGAGGCAACAGTAGTGGTGCTGCGGAAGCCAGGGAAAGCCAAATACACCGTTCCCAAGGCGTATAGGCCGATAGGTCTATTGCCGGTGCTGGGAAAAGTCTTTGAGAAGATGCTGGTTGCCCGACTCAAACACCATCTGCTACCGAGGATGAGTACTCGTCAATACGGATTCATGCCCCAGAGAAGCACCGAAGACTCCCTCTATACCCTCATACAGAACATCCGGACAAAATTAGATCAGAAAAAACTGGTCATACTAGTGTCATTAGATATAGAGGGAGCCTTCGACAGCGCCTGGTGGCCTGCTATAATGGTCCGTTTGGCTGAGGAAAAGTGTCCAATAAATCTCAGGAGATTAATCGGGAGCTACTTGAGAGACAGAATGGTGAGAGTTAGGTATGCCGGCGAAGAATTTTCCAAAAGAACCAGCAAGGGATGCGTCCAAGGCTCCATAGGTGGCCCACTGCTGTGGAATCTTCTGCTGGATCCGCTCCTGAAAGGACTCGACAGAAGGGGAGACTATGCGCAGGCGTTCGCAGACGATGTAGTCCTAGTCTTCGATGGAGAAACAGCACAAAAAGCACAGAGGAGTGCCAATGCCGCCCTTGAATACGTACGGATGTGGGGTGTCAAAAATAAGCTGAAGTTTGCGCCACAAAAAACCATGGCCATGGTTATAACAAGAAAGCTTAAATATGACATCCCACATCTGGAAATGGGAGGTATTGGAATTCCTATGTCAAAAGAAATAAAAATTTTGGGGCTGACCATCGACGACAAGTTGACGTTTAATTCACACGTAGCGAACGTCTGCCGCAAAGCGCTCAACTTTTACAAACAACTGTCGAGAGCCGCCAAGATAAGTTGGGGATTGCAGCCGGACATCATAAGGAGCATATATACTGCAGTGGTTGAGCCAACCATCCTATACGCGGCGAGCGCGTGGGCAACGGCCTCTAATAAACTGGGGGTGCAAAGACAATTTAACGCAGTGCAGCGGGGCTTTGCCCAAAAAATGGTGAAAGCGTATAGAACGGTCTCTCTAAACTCCGCGCTATTACTCGCTGGGCTGCTTCCTCTGGACATAAGAGTCAGGGAAGCAGCCTTGCTTTATGAGATAAAGAAAGGCTATACCCGGCGAGTAATAGGAGATCGAGAGATGGAGAGAAAAGCTTCATACGCGAATACGCCGCATCCTTCGGAGCAGATGGAGTTGGGGTTCATATGCGTGGTGGACGGGGCAGCGCTGGAACAGCATAGTGATAATGGCCTAAAAATTTACACAGATGGCAGTAAAATAGAGGGGAAAGTTGGCGCCGCGTTCTCCGTATGGAAGAGCGCGACGGAAATAAGTACCCGCAAGCTATTGTTGGACCAGTGCTGCACCGTGTACCAGGCGGAACTACTGGCTCTGTCCGAAGCGACGAAGTATGCATTAAAGTCCCCAGAACCCACCTGCAGCGTTTACTGCGACTCAAGGTCAGCCTTAGAGACCGTTGTGGACGTCACTTCCCTCCATCCCCTGGCTGTTGAAACTAAAGCCAATATCAAAAACATTCGGGATAAAGGCAAAATATTTAAATTATTTTGGATAAAGGCACACGCAGGGCTGGAGGGGAATGAAAGAGCGGATGAATTGGCGAAGGACGCAGCGTTGCACCGGAAAACAAAGCCGCAATATGATAAGTGTCCGGTTTCATTCGTCAAACGACAAATCCGTCTGGAGTCGCTGGACGAATGGAACCGGCGTTACAAGATCGGCGAAACCGCGTCTACAACTAAAGTGTTTTTTCCGGATGCTATTCGCGCATACTCTGTAGTTAGAAAGATGACCTTGGAGCCAAAAACCATCCAGCTTATGACGGGACACGGCGGGTTCTCCTCGTACTTACATCGTTTTAAGTGCAAGGAGAGCCCGGCGTGTGACTGTGATCCGCAGATGGAAGAGAGTGCTCTTCATATATTAATTGACTGTCCCATTTACGCACGACATAAATTTGACGTCGAAAGTGAGATAGGAGTAGACATTGATAGACACAGTATAAATAGTATAATGGAAGATAAAAATATAAGAGAAAGATTTGTTAAATATTGTAAATTTGTGGTAAACAAAGTAGTAAATAAAAATAAGTAGTATTAAATTGGATTCACAATCACATATTATGTAATATGTGATATGTGCCTACTAGTATGTAACTAATAGATATATAAGGAAGTAATTTTTAGAAGTAATGTTAAGACAAATTTATAATAAATACCAAGGGATAACTAAAATTATTTAGATAACGTGTAGAAATAAGAAATTTATGTAAATAGATTTAATGACTCTGTGTGAAACAAACTGTTGTCAATTTGTGTAATGTGCCTAAACACTTCCACCTGTAAATTAAAACAATTATATAGAGATAGTTTGACAATAATGATAAGATAATAAAAATGTATAAAATAATAATAAAGCAACGTATAGATAATAAGAAATAAAGATCAAACATCCATTAGGCTAAGAAATAAAGATATTCACCCTGTCTACAATTATTATGCAACAAAGACTCCGACCCCCACATTGGAGGTTCATCATGTAGGATAGCTCGCGGGTCGGGCCTCTGCGCCCGGACAGGAAAAAAAAAAAAAAAAAAAAAAAAAAAAAAAAAAAAAAACCTAACCTAACCTAACCTAACCTAACCTAACCAAGTCGCGCTCGAACGCCAGCCGTGAGCACCACGAATTGTCCATACTCCGCACGAAAAAATTCCGGAAAAATAGAAAATTATAGATTTTAGTGTCTTGTGATACGTTAAAAGAAGCGGGAAGTGACGGCGCACACGACAGTATAGTTCGTGTTGTGCACCATAGAGTGCACAAAAAGAAAAAGTGAAATAAGTTTTTTTTTTTTTTGAAAAAATTAAAAGTTTCAAAGTGAAAAATCTCGAGATCTTCAGCGACGACCCCAAGTTTTTCAACTGCAGTTCGGAGGGCCTCTTGGAGGTCTACACGTTGGCATCTTGTCCCGATTTTTTCCGCGCACGCGCGCGGAAAAAACTCAAAAATACCAAAAACCACGTGGCCACGTGGTCTGGACTCAGGGCAGCTGGAGAAATTTGGACAACGGGATCATCACGACTCCACCGCACCGAGCACGAAGGCATCCGAAAAGTTCTCAAAAGTCAAAATTTGGACATTTTATTAACACATTTCTAAATTACAAAATTTAAATATCTCATAACTCTCGAAAAAGATCTTTTAGGTACCTTTTTTATTTTATAGTAGTGTTAAGTAACGGGTCCTTTACGTTTTTACAAAATTTTGGATTTTTCTGTTCAGTAGTTTTTATATTATAAAGTGTTGACCTTTTGACCTACTTTCGTGATACCCCAAAATTTTAATTAAGGTCAATATTTTAATGCAATTTTATTACATTTAATACAGTTAAATCTTTTGCATTTTTAGATTTTTGAAAATTCAATTAGTGACCAAGTTATAAATTTTTATAAATTTTTAAAAAAAATTTTACATATTTAAAATTATTTATCTTATGAAAGTGAAGGGTGACCCCGTTTTTAAAATTAATGTGTATAATAGATTTACTGACTTCTAACTTTTTGTAAAATTTTAGATTTTTCTGCCAAGTAGTTTATAAGTAATTTTATATTGACCCATTGACCCAATTACGAGATACCCTATAGATTTAAATTAGAATAAAAATTTTAATGCATTTTAACTAAACATTAGTTTATTGATATTTTGAAGAAATTTTTGGTAATTTATTACCATAATAGTATCTTTGACTTTGACTTTTTATTCAAATTTAAATTCGGAGGGTTGATATATCGCTCTATTGAGAGTGTATCTTGACTGGGGATAAAAATTCCTATAAAAAACGAGCCCAATCTCGTATTGAGTAGGGCAAAAAACTGCTCAACTCTCATAGTTTGTTTTAGGTTTGTTATTACTAGTTTTTAATCGTAGTTATAAGTTATATTATACAACATTATTTACAACTTTTACAAATTTACAAATTTAAATTGTCTACCTGTTCCGCGTAAATAAAACTTTCCAAGCATGTTTGGAATCCGAACTCCAACTAAAAAAGCGGATAAACCCGCGAGCGAGGCAGAAGAGGCGAGCAAAACGAATGAAGATGGGAGAGCCGGGAGGGCAGGCCCCTCAAACAGGAGTGCCAACGCATCCCAGCCTCAGATTGTCAGAAGAAGCATAGAGAAATGGGAAACTGAAAAACCGAAGCCGAAGACGGTGTTGACACAGGAGGGAAAACACGATACTAGAAGGCCGTCGTTAGAAGTACAGAGCCCTCCAAAACCAGTGACAAAATATGCAAACAGGACATCGGAGGCAAGGGCCATGCTGACCAAAGCCAAAACATACCTAAACAATTCGCGGAACCTCCGAACAGACATCAAACTGGAGGTCACCCAAGCGATCGAAAGGCTTTATGAGTTAGTGAAAGAGGCAGAGGCAAAAAACGCTCGCGAAAGACCGAAAACCGTTGAAAAGGAGAAAGAGAGTGAGTCATACGCTGATCGCAGTAAAGTTAAGGGAAGTGAAGAAAGTGACCTAAAAAGAAAATTAGAGGAACATAGCATAGTGCTAAAAGAAAATAGCGAGCAAATGAAAGTTTTAAAAGAGACCATGGAAAAGCAGAGAGAGATCCTTGAGAAGACCACTTACGCAAGTGTCGTCGTCGGCCAGCCCAGAACACCACCCAGTGAACGGGCTGCGCTGCACTCCGTAGTGGTTTCCTCAAAGGACGAGACCGAGACAGGAGAAGAAGTACTAAACAGGATCAGAGAAGTAGTAAATGCAAAGGAAGGTGGAATTAAAGTAGATAGAGTAAGAAAGGCAAAGGACAGAAAGGTCATTATAGGCTGTAGAACCGAAGAAGAGAGACAAAAAGTAAAAGAGAGGCTAAGAAAAGATGAGTCGCACCTCAATGTCGAAGAGATAAAAAACAAAGACCCTCTTCTGATTTTTAGGGACGTTCTGCAATACAACAGTGACGAAGAGGTCCTTAACGCCCTTAGAAATCAGAATGGAAGTATTTACCAGGATCTCGACAAGGAGGACGATAGAATGGTAGTACGATACAGAAAGAAAACACGAAACCCATACACGTGTCATATCGTACTGAGAGTGTCTCCAAGGCTGTGGAACCGGCTGATAGAAGCAGGCGAGGTGCATATCGACCTGCAAAAGATAAAAGTGGCAGATCAGACTCCATTAGTGCAGTGCTCGCTCTGCCTGGGATATGGGCATGGCAGGCGATTCTGCAAGGAGTCTGTGGAAAAGTGCAGCCACTGCGGGGGGCCCCATATGAAGGCTGACTGTGCGGATTGGCTCGCTGGGGCGACCCCCTCATGCTGCAACTGCAGGAATGCCAAAATAGATGCACAGGACCACAACGCGTTCAGCCAGGAGTGTGCAGTAAGAAGGAGGTGGGATGCGCTGGCACGTGCTACAGTTGCATACTGCTAAGGGCGACACAGTCATCACAGCGGGTTCGGATCACGACGGCTAATCATCCAAATTAAAAATTTTAAGAATATAATAGAAAATAATACAAAGATAAGAAATAGGCCCTCTAAAATAAAATACTTGTTAATTGGAGCCCAGTTTCATAAGAAAATGGCCCAATTACAAATAGTAAACAAAATAAAACAGTCAAAATTTACATTACTCTCGCCTTGCCGTCGTGGACCGAACACGTTGAGCGCAGACAACGGGATGAGTTTGCATAACACGTGGGTAGATGACTCTAGTGTAAAGTGAACACATCACGCATCAGCTCAAGTGATTATTGTGATGCTATGCCTAGTAAATCCCTAGTAAACAATCACGGGGTATATGAAGCAGAATACATTGTAAATTAGGATAAAACTGTAAACATCCAAATAGATTATTAAATAGATATAAGATTTTCTTAAATTGTATAAATATTGTTATTATGTACTAAAATAAAATAAGTAAATAAAATATGATGAATATATATTGTTGAATATATATATCATGCATATATGTTAATTAGACTAAGTATAAATAGTGAAATAGTGTACAATAATATGTAAGGAACTAAATCTAAGTATATGTATCTAGCTGAATCTGTAATTGTAAGCAAACATTCTTGTCTGTAATTTCGTATGTACTTACCTAAATAAAAATCCAACCTGTTGTTTTACTACCTAGCAATAAAAAAGACTCTGACCCATGTCAGAGGTAATTAGGCAGGATAGCTCGCGGGCCGGACCACTGCGTCCGGACAGGTAAAAAAAAAAAAAAAAAAAAAAAAACCTAACCTAACCTAACCTAACCTAACCTAACCTAACCTAACCTAACCTAACCTTTTTTTTTTTTTTTTTTTTTACCTGGGAAAATCCTTTATGGATACCACCGTTCCGGGGGGGAAACGGTGGTTATGTGGGACTCACCGCCGTAAGGCGGCATACGCACTAAAAAACCAGGGTGTTCCTCCTACACCAACTTAAGACGAGGGGCATGGGACCGCTCGCGCATTACTCCACAGCCCTCGTCGGTGTTGCTGCCCGCCTAGCGGCAGACTCTCCTCCTGGGAGGTCTTCACAAGACCTCGCCACCTCATGTGTGATGCCCCGGAACACACGGGGCATCTCCACCTCTCGACGACCTATTATTAGGGGATGCCAGGTGCCCCCGCACCCAACACCCTAGGCCCTCGGAGCGGAGACGGGGTGCGGGCTCGATTAGCCCGCCTCCGTGTCCGCGCCCTCCGGAGCGGCTGAGCGAGAGGATCTCTCTCCCTCTCCCGCTCCTCTTCCTCCCTCTGCGAGATGACTGCCTCGCAGAAGGAGGCCACCGCCTCCCATGACCTCTGCCCATCGAGCATTTTTAGGATAATGGTCGATAGGGAGAGGTCAGTCCCTACGACCGCGACCAATGATTGCCGCGGTTCAGCTCCTCCCGGGCATGCCTCCAGCGCATGTTGCGCCGTATCCTCCGCATGTCCACACTGATGGCAAGCTGGGGAGTCCTCCCTTCGGGCAACGCGTTGTAGGTACCTCCCGAAACAACCATGTCCCGAGAGGACCTGCGTGAGTCGGAACGAAAGACTCCCATGCTTCCTGCGGACCCACTCCTCCAGTACTGGGCTGATCGCCTCCAGTAGTCGATGGGCACTCTGCCCCCTCTGCACCTGCCCATTTAGGAGACGCTCCCTCCACGTGGCGATGGCGGACACCCTGGCCTGATTGCGCCAGTGCGCCACCTCCTGCGGCGCCGGTCGCTCGTCCCGCTCCCGCGCCTGCGCTCTGCGCCAGTAGACCGAAGCCAAAACTTCAGCCTCAAGGTCCCACGGGAGCGAGCCTGCGAGCACGCATGCCACTTCGTGGGAGAGTGTGCGATACCCCCTGCACACCCTCACCGCCATCACCCGTTGAGCTCCGATCAGCACGGCAGTGGTCTGCCGATCGAGCTTTCCCGCCCATATCGGGGCGCCATATAACGCCATAGAGCTTACCACCGCTGTATAGAGGCGGCGGCAGCTCACTTCGCAGCCCCCGATGTTCGGGAGCAGTCGGCTAAGTGCGCCGGCTGTCCCCAAGATTTTGGGGGACAGCCGCCGCACGTGCTCCTTGAAGTTCCATCTGCCGTCGAGGACGACACCAAGATACTTCAGTGTCGTCCCGACGGGGATGGAAATTCCACCCACCACTATGGTGGAGTCTGCAGGTGGTTTCCGCCGGGGACCATGAAAACATATGGCCTCGGATTTGTGAAGCGCCACCTGCAGACCCAGCATCCGGATCCTTGCCACGACCGTAGCAACTCCGGCTGTGGCGAGGATCGCAGCCTCCCTATAGTTGCTTCCCCGGGCGGCAACCAACGTATCATCGGCGTAGCATACTACGCTAACGCCACGCAGGCTTGCCCCCCGGAGGACCCAATCGTATCCGACGTTCCACAGGAGAGGGCCAAGAACCGACCCCTGCGGAACACCGCGCGTCATGGGACTACTTCCCTCCCCGCGAGTCGTCGGGAAGACTACCTCTCGATCTGAGAGATAGTCCCCGACAAGTCTTCGCAGGTACTGGGGCACCTTGTGGTACCCCAGACCGGCGTGTATCGTGCTCCAGGGCAGCGTGTTGAATGCGTTGGAGATGTCCAACGATATGGCCACCAACACGCCGCCACTGGAGCACGCCTCCTCGGAGAGGTCGCGGACGAGAGATATGGCGTCAATCGTCGAGCGACCTCTCCGGAAGCCGAACTGGTTAGGCGCCAGATCCGGTCCCACCGTCTCGAGGTGCCTGACCAGGCGGGCAGCCACTACTCTCTCCAATAGCTTGCCCGCCTCGTCAAGCAGCACAATCGGGCGATAGCCCGAGGGCTCGTCCGCGGGACGACCCTCTTTCCTCAGGAGGACGAGTTTGCCCCTTCTCCATCGCCTGGGGAATCTTGCCCCCGCGAGGCACCTGTCAAACAGGTCCTTCAAGGCGGGTCCCAGGTGCTTCAAGGAGAGGGCCCACGCGCGACCCGGTATGCCATCAGGCCCAGGTGCCGTGTTCTTGGCTCTCATCCTGAGCACCGCCGCACCCAGCTCACCCTCAGAGATAGGGACAAACTCGCTCTCCTCTCCTTCGGCGAGATCGGCCGAAATCAAGGGAGGCGTGAACTCGGCCCCCGGAGCATCGGGGAACAATCCATCGACCACTCTTTGGAGCACCGCCGGTTGGAGCGAGGCTGTGATGGGGGGAGCCCAGGGACGAAGCTTTTGCCTCGCCCACATGTACGGGCGGCCCCATGGGTCGCGCTCAAGCCCCTCCAGCAGCTGCTCCCAGGCCCGCCTCTTAGCCGCGACTATCGCGACGCGAAGGGCCCCAGAAGCCTCTCTGTAGGCGGCGTAAAGAGACTCGCTCTCCTCAGTCTCTCGCCGCCTTCGCCTCCGATACCGCTGGTATTGTCGGCGCCTCGACACGCATACTCTCCGGAGTTCGGCAATCTCCTCCGTCCACCAATAGACTTGGCGTCTTGGCTGCGGGGCTCGCGCGCGCGGCATTGCAGCGTCGCAGACACGCGACAGTGCCTCGCACAGCCTGTCCGCCATCGCGTCCGGGTCTACCAGATCCGGCTCCTGAGGAGTGCCATTCCACACTTCGACGAGGGCCGCCTCTTGCAGCACTTCAGCGTTGAGGCGCTTCAGGGCCCATCGCGGACCTATCTCGCCACCTACCTCTCTCACCTCATCTGTGTAGGTCGGGGAGACGCTGAACCGGATGTACCGGTGGTCGGACAGCGTTACTACGTCTACCAGCACCTGCCAGTCGCGAATGCGGCGAGCGATGTCCGGGGTGACTAGCGTCAAGTCGACGATCGACTCACCGTTCCGCCGGACGCAGGTGCTTTCTGATCCGCGGTTCACGACGCAGAGGCCCACCTCGGCCATCCACTCTAGAACGACACCGCCCCGCGCGTTCGCCACCGGCGACCCCCACGCCGCTGATTTGGCGTTGAAGTCCCCGAGGACGAGAACGGGGCGCGGGCGGGTCTGACCAATCAAGGTCCCCACCTCGCCGAGGAGAGCCTCTAGCTCGCGAACCGGCCGGTTCGGGGAGTGGTACACCCCCACGATGACGATCTGGCCCACCCTAGCCACCACGAAACCCCTGCCCCTCAGAACGCCTTCGAGAGGGGGGGAGTAAACCGGCGATTGGGTGGTGATTGCCACCAGGCCGTCGAGGTCCCCAACCCAATCAGACCTAGGTCGGACCGCGTAGGGCTCGCTGACCACCGCCACCTGGATCAACCGCTCCGCCATAGACTGCAGGAGCAAGTCCTGAGCCCCGGCGCATCGGTTGATGTTCGCCTGTAGGAAGGTTAGGGCCATACTAACTAACCTTCCTCCATGCGTCCAACTGGCCCTTTATCGGGGCGAGGCGGACGTGGCTGGACCGTAGCCCCAGCCGCGTTGGCCTTCCTTCTCACCCCTGGCTTTGACGGGGACTTGGCGCATGCCTTGCTCCCGGAGAGGTGATCCGCCGGCTTCCCTGCTGCTGCACAAAGGGAGCAATGGGGGGCAGCGGTGCACTCCTTGGCCTTGTGGGCCTTTATACCGCAGCGGTAACACTCATCGCTGCGGTCCACTTCGGCCTTGCATTTGGCCGCTACATGGCCCAGTTCAAGGCAGCGGTAGCAGCGGCGGGGTCTCGCTTCCAGGATGCTGACTCGCGCCGCCACCCAGCCCACCAAAACGCGGCCACCGCTGGCCATCACTTTCTTTGCGGCCGCAGTGGGGCAGCGCACGAACGCGGTGCCCATCCCGGCTTGGCCCCGGCGGATTGCGCCAACGGAAAACGCCGTCACATGGCATTCGCCCTTCCCGGCCAAGGCCTCCGCCAGCTCCTGCGGAGCGACGGAATCGTCCAGGCCACTGACCCGAAGGTCTGTTGTTACGGTCGGCCTGGAGACTCGTACGCCTTCCTCGCCTTCGAACACCTCCCTGAGCTTTTCGGCAAGGACGTCCGCTTTGGCCGCGTTGTCCGCACCGGAAACCTCCAGCACTCGTGCCCCCGTAGCCGCCGCCCTGATCTTCAGCGGCGGGAGCCCCAGCTCGCTTAACTTCACCTTCGCCTTGGCCGCTTCCAGCATCTTGGCGTAGGTGATGCCTTTCTCAACCGCACTCTCCTGCAGCGTGATGACCACGGCTGCGGTCCGCGGAGGGCGGAGTTTGGCCACACCCGCTTTGGGGGGCTGCGTCTTCGGCCTAGGGATTTGGGCTGGAGGGGGAGGCCTCTTCTTCTCATTGGGTCCTGCCCTTTCCGTTGCACGCACCTTGTCCCGCCTTTTGTTTGCTACCGAAGGTAAGCTAAACTCGGACCAAAAGTTGAGAATTAGTAATCTATGCAGAAAGGTAGCCCATGGCGCATCACAAATGGCTGTGGAATATCAAGGCCTAAAGCAGAAGACCGCCCAAGCTCAATCAAAGGCCTCAAAGAAAAGGAAAGCCTATCTCAAAGCATTCAAGATCTTCAACAAAGCTTCAAAGAATCATCGCAACCAGCAGTTAAAGCCTCATTCGCAGAAATGGTAAAAAGCAGCACCAACATCCAAATTCGCCCTACTAACCTTAGCTCTGTGGCTATTTATCCCAAGGACAAATTGCAGACTAGTGACGACACTAAGTCATTGGTACAAAAAATTATCAGCCCTGAGGGAATGAGGCTACATGTAAGAGGACTCCGTAGGACGATAAATGGGGGCGTCATCATCAGCACAGATACCAAGGCCGACATAGAAAAGCTAAAAAATACAGTGAACCTAACCACATCTGCCCTAACTATCGACGAACCACGCAAGCGCAGCCCACGAGTAGTGATCATTGGAATACCTTCAAATATGCAAGTACTAGAGGTCTTTAACTGCATATATGAGCAGAACCTGGCCGAGAAACTCTCGGGCATGACGAGAGAAAAATTTCTGGCCTCCATAAAACTTAGCCACAAATCTGGAAAGAAGGATGCTGAAACCTGCAACTACGTAATAGAAGTTTCTGCCATCATTCGTAAAGCCCTTATAACTCAAAGTAGAGTCTATGTAAATTGGTCATCCTGCCCTGTGCGGGACTTCACATTGGTGACAAGATGTTTTAAGTGCCAACAATATGGCCACGCGGCTAAGTCCTGCAAGGCTGAGTCCTACACTTGCGGACATTGCGGCGATCTAGGACACCAAGCCAGTGAATGCCCAAAGAAAGCGGAGCCTGCAAAATGTGCAACCTGCCTGCGCTACAAAAAACCGTGCAATCATAAGACAGGTGATTTAGATTGTCCTGCCAAAACTTTAGCCGAACAAAGGTACATCAACTCTATTGATTATGAAGGCGCCTAAGAGCGCCACCTCGATTGTTTAATCTAGCCTTAATTTCAATAATCCATGACAGATAGCTTAATTAGCGACTTAGACAATTTCTCAGTTTCTGAGACAAGGTCATGTGATGTTGAAAACTGTAAACAACACGTATCTGCCTACCGCAACGCATTAACTATCCTAACACAAAATATTCGCAGTATTTACAAAAATATTAACAATTTCAGCACTCTTTTGCAAAGGCTTAATGTTGAATGTGACATAATCATCCTAACCGAATGCTGGCTTGCAATTCATATTAATAACTTGCCTCTAATTGAAGGTTATAGAGCTCATAACACCACTAAAAGTCACAATCAAAACGATGGAGTAGTAGTATATGCAAGAAACTCATTAGATAACATATCTGTAGAAGAATTGAACATCTTGGACTGCACCTGTTTGTTAGTCAAAATTGGAGCAAGTATTGCAATTTTAGCTGTGTATAGATCACCTTCGTTTAATAATATAGACTCTTTTCTTGACTCTCTGCACTCCCATCTCCAAATACTATCGTCATTTAAAAATATTGCTATAGTAGGCGACGTTAATATTAATATTCGCCCAGGGTTTTGTGACGGGACGGCTCAGGAATACTTAAACCGCTGCTCTTTCAGCGGCTTACTTCCAGGACACACTCTACCTACACATCAAAGTGGCTCCTGTTTGGATCATATCATGCTCAAAACTGACTTGCCAGCAATCACCATAGTGACAAATTCCTCAATTACCGACCACAAGGCTGCTTTACTAACACTCAGCCTAAAACTGCCCAAACCCAAGCATGCAAAATCTACTTCTAAATTAGATCATAGTAAATTAGAAGACGATTTACGAAACATTGACCTCGAATCTATTTACAACTCAGCTGACGCAGAAACATGCATGACACACTTAATAAACAAAATACAGCATGTTCTACAATATAATACTAGAAACGTAAAAATAAGTAGAAAAAATATAAACATTAAGCCCTGGATTACTCCGGGGCTCCTCCGCTGCATAAAACATCGAGATAAGCTTCATATGAATGCCAAAGGATGTCCAAATAATATAACAATACAAACAACCTACAAGAGGTACCGAAACTTCTGTAACGGTCTCCTTAAAAAACTTAAGTGTGACTACGATAAAATGCTATTAGATAAGGCTGGACAAGATAGCAAAAAAGTTTGGAAAATCATAAAAAACGTTACTTTTACATCAAAACAACGTGAATCGTCTTCGAATTTATTAAAATTACATCCCTCCCCGCTTGTAGCTGCTAACAATGCTAATGACTTTTTTGTTAACATTGGTCGAAAACTAGCAGTAAAGGTTCAAAACATATACTCGGCGCCTACTATAGACAACGTCCAGTCACAGAATAATTCTTTTGTGTTACTGGATATTGACATTCCGGAAATTGAAAGAATTATAATGGGGCTAAAAGACGATTGCGCAACTGGGTGGGACAATATCCCGACCAAAATACTTAAGCAGTACAAACATATACTTGCCCCCCCTCTAACATTTGCCTTCCAAAAATGTTTAGATGAAGGATTTTTTCCAAAATGTCTTAAAAAGGCGGTGATCATTCCCGTCCATAAGTCAGGGAGCAAAACGGAAATTTCTAATTACAGACCAATATCTATACTATCTTCAATTTCTAAAATACTAGAAAAAATAATAAACAATAGATTAGTTCATTACTTAGAAAGTAAATCACTCTTATCTAACACTCAATTTGGGTTTAGGCCTAAACTGTCTACCTCTGACGCTGTACACCAGCTCACTGAATTCATAGGGAAGGAACTTGACAAAGGTTATAAGACAATAGGCATATTTTTAGACCTAGCAAAAGCCTTCGACACCGTTTCTATCCCTACTTTACTCAACAAGTTAGAAAACATAGGCATACGAGGTAATCAGCATAAGCTTCTTACCAGCTATTTGAGCAGTCGTAGTCAATGCGTCAAAATAGACAATGTCATCAGCTCAGATCTGGGAAATACTTCTTTCGGCTTGCCCCAAGGAAGTATTTTATCAAGTACCTTATTTTTAATATACATTAATGACCTATGCAACCTCCAATTAGATCACGGAAAAATTTTATGCTATGCCGATGACACTGCTTTACTTTTCTCAGCTAGTACGGAATCGGAAGTGCATGAACTCGCACAACGTGGCTTTGAAACTGTAAACAAATGGCTCCAAGCACACCTACTAACCATTAATGCTGATAAAACAAAATGCATAAAATTTACTATGCGGAAATCACAGTCTGCACCAATGTCTAACCCAGATAAACATATTACTGCGCATCAATGCATTTATCCGATAAACGATAACTTGTGTAACTGCCCTGTCATCTCATTTACTAATAATATCAAGTACCTTGGCGTTATAATAGATGAAACTCTCTCATTCAAAAAACATGTTGAAACTTTAAGTAATAGAATTCGAAAACTAATATTTGTTTTTAAGAAGTTACGCTGTATTGCAGATTCAAGACTAGTTATGCAAGTATACCTTGCTTTATGTCAGTCAATCATAACCTACTGTATAACATCTTGGGGAGGAGCGTGTAAAACCTTTTTATTAGCCGCAGAAAGGGCACAAAGAGCAATCCTTAAGGTATCCACTTTTCGTCCCTTTCTCTATCCAACCAACCTATTATATAAGTCATGTAAAGTTCTAACAGTTAGGCAACTATTTATACTAAACGTAGTTTTAAGGCAGCACAGAGCACTTCCCTATAGCACTAAATGTACTAGCAAAAGACGAAATGATATAGTCCGCAGTAACAACACCCCAATAAAACATGCTTTTGCATCCAGATTTTTAATGTTCCTAGGACCATACCTGTACAAAAGGATAAATCGTAAATTAAGCATCCACTCAATGAATTTCTCAAACTGTAAAAGAGCCTTACAGTCTGCTCTATCCAATCTATCATACGAGGAAACTGAGGAGTTACTAAACGTAATAAAGTAGGATTTTAAATATTGTATAACACGTGTGCACTTAGTTTTTGTAGGTTTCTTTTTCATTATGTAAATAGATTTTAAGTTTTGTTAATTTGAGTATTCATTAGTTACACCAGTCCAGTTTTTTTTGCCTGAGATACAGGTCCTCCTAGTTCAGGCAATGTATAAAGTGTTATCTATAAGTAGATACTAATCCGTAATGTTAATCTCAGCAATATGAAAAATTAATAAAGATTTTATTATTTTATTATTATTATTATTATTATTTGTCCTTTCTCCGCCTCGTGACCACCTGCCAGTCCTTAACAGGAGCCGCAGCGCTAGCAGGGGCGGGGGCCGGCTTCGGCTTTGGAGCCGCTCTTGTTCCCGGCTTTGGCGCCGGAGTGTCCCTCTGAGTCAAGGACTCAGCTGGACGCACCTCAGCCTCCCTTCGCCGATCTGCGGCCAGAGGGGGCCTCAGGGTCTGCTCGGGCATCAGCCTTTCCTCGATTCCGGCAAAGCGGGCGTCCACCATTGTGCCGACTTGCACCATGATATGCCGCATTGCGTCCTCACCGCAGGGGGCTTGGGCCGGGGCCTGAGCGGGCATCGAGGTCGGAGCCACTTGAGCTTGGGCAGCCCTCATCTGCACCATCTCCCGCCGCAGCTCCTTAAGGTCCGCCGCAAGCCGCTCATTAGCCTTTATTAGAAGGGCCATCTCCTCGGACATAGTGCGGGCCCGCGTTTCCTTAAAGGACGCCTTTATCATGTCCGCGGCCTCCTTGAGGGCCCTCACCGACGTGCCCTTAAGGTTTCTGGACTTGGTGGCCACCGCATACACGATGTCCACTGAGTCCATCAACATTGACTCCAGCTCGGCGGCATCGCAGTTGCCAAGCCGTGAGTCGCTGCCCTCGGGAACCGATGCTGGTACCTTGAGGTACTGCGCCTTTCTCCTTTTCTGGACGTCCTCTTGGAGCTCCTTTTCGGCTGTGAGCCGCATCTCCTCTTCCCGCACCCGGTTGAGCTCGGCCTTGGCCTTCGCCAGCCCAACGTATTGCCCTGTTGTGGGCGGGCGCCCCCTACCACGTCGAGCGCTCGAGACCTTGGGTGCAGGTGAGGATTCACCCTGGTCTCCCTGCCCTTCCTGCTCCTCAATATGCCGCTTGCGCAGCCTCCTCCCGGAGCCGTGAGACGACACTGTCTCCCAGGTCATGCCGTCAGAATCAGATTCTGACAGGCACACCGTCTCAGATCGAAGCCATGGGGCTTGACCAGTCTCCACATTCGAAGCAACGGGCAGATCTTCGCCGTTGCTCTCCGTCAACTCGCAACGGGTCAAAACGACCCGCGCGTCTTTCACCTCACATGCCTTCTCGGCACCACACTGCGCAGACACGCAGTCTCTCTCCTCCTCATCATCCTCTCCACCACTTAACCTAAAAGAATTTTTATAAAATAAAGCCATAATCAGTCCCACGAGTACGTGGGAAGGGTGGGTCACCCCGGACAGTGCCCACTGTAACCGGGGAAGTCTGGCGTAACCCGCTCAGGGGAGCGACACTTCCCTGGCGGGGGACGCAGTAGCGACTGAAACTCCGTTCAGCCTTCCAGGCCTCACGCTGCGCCGCCGCTTACCTTCGGGTGATTTTTTATAGAGGTTGTCTTCCTCGCGGCCCGGGCGACCAAGCCAAGGCCTATCGGTCCCGCTCAGGTCGCGAAACATGACCACGGCCATGTTGCGGGGTTACGATTTTGGGGCGGTGGCAGGGAAGTAAACTCCCACTGCCTGCCCGGCGGCAGGGTAAGTGCACGCCAGACCCGACTCCCGACTCCTCCTAGCCTAAAAAGGCTATCCTCTCTTGTAGGCACATAGCCTACAAAGGGACGGCTCCACCAGCCCATCCCGTCCTACCTACCCATCCTATCCCACCGACAGAGTGCCGGCGCCTGGTGGTTTCTGTTACGTCTATTTCTGATGGAAATAGACCAATAACGGGCAGCAATCGCGAGAAGGAACGACCCCACCAGACTTGCCTTGAGGATCTACACGACCTGCGCTCTCCCTCAAAGCCATTCGCCTCATTACTCGCTCCTAGAGCCGAGTAAAGAAGGCCAAGATTTATCCAATACAAGCGACCGAAGCCGCAAGCTAGGCATAGCAACTACTAATGGATAAACCCAGACCCGCCCAACCTAACCTAACCTAACCTTTTTTTTTTTTTTTTTTTTTTTTTTTTTTTTACGTGGGGAAATCCTCATGGATACCACCCGGCGCGGGGGCGCCGGAATGGTTATGCCGGACTCTTACCGGCTAAAACCACCACGGGGTTCCATCTTAGCACCTTACCGTTAGGGCTGTGGGAAAGGCTTTTGCAATCTTCCATGGCCCAGACGTAGCGCGTAGCTTTTATCGAGCTCCATCACTAAGGGAAGCTGTTGCTTCTCACCTTATCTCTGGTACAAGAGGCACGCGGAACCTCCACGCGCACCATCTCGAGGCTTTAGTTTGTGGGAGACAGACACCCCCCAGTGTCGTCACCCAAGCCTTCATCAGGAGGTATGGATGTCTTGGAGGAATCTCCTCCTCCTCCCTCCAGATCTTCTGCTGCGGATCGGGTTGTTGGTCGATATTTCCCGTTCTCTTTCCGCAGATTCCTTTTGCGACATTACATGTTCGCAAAAGGTTGTTACAGCCATCCATGCTTCTCTTTCCCCGACCATAGCCTGAACTATTGCAGGGAGTGACAAGCTTCTACCTATGCTGTCAGCGAGCTGTTGCCGTGAGGTAGTCCAGGCTGGACAAACCTCTAACGTGTGCTGCGCCGTGTCCTCTACACTGTCACAATGGTGACATGCTGGGGACGGTTCTCTTCCGATTCGACACAGGTACTTCGAGAAACAACCATGTCCCGATAGCACCTGTGTCAATCGGAATGTCATCGTCCCATACTCCCTTTTGAGCCACTGTTTTAAGACGGGGCGGACAGCCTCGATGACCCTTATGCTGGCGCTAGGCTGCGCCAGCCTCCTGAGCCACTCTTCTGTAGCAGCATTATTTACTTCCTCTCTTTTGCTTTCTACTTCCATTGGCGCCGGATATTCTCCGAGTGACACTTGTTGGCCGCGCCAGAAGTGAACTGACGAGAGCACTCTCGCGTCCAGGTCCCATGGCATTGACCCCGCAAGCACACACGCAGCCTCGTAAGATATAGTGCGGTATCCCCGTATCACTCTCACAGCTATCGCTCTTTGCGGCTTTCGCAGTACGGCGACGTTTCGGCTATTGAGAGCGTTGGCCCACACTGGGGCTCCGTACATGGCCATTGATCGTACGACTCCCATGTACAATCTTCGGCAGTCCACTTTAGCACCTCTCAGATTAGGCAGCAATCCCCCAAGAGCGGATGCCGTTCCCATCAACTTAGGCGCTAGCCTTTCAAAATGGGCATTGAAGTTCCATCGGCTGTCGAGGACGAGTCCCAGGTACTTCATCGTCGTCTCGACGCCGATGCGAACTCCTCCCACCACTATATTTAAACCCTCTGGGGGCTTGTTCCTAGGTCCGTGAAAGCATAAAGCTTCTGACTTGTTCAGGGCCACCTCAAGGCCAAGTCTCCTCATGCGGTTAACAACCTGAGCCACTCCTGCCGTGGCAAGGATAGCTACTTCTCGATGTGACTTTCCCTTTGCTGTGACAAGAGTGTCGTCTGCGTAACAAGTCACATTTATACCATGGAGTGTAGCTCCTCGCAACACCCAGTCATAACCAATGTTCCAGAGGAGCGGCCCGAGGACCGAGCCCTGTGGAACACCGCATGACATCCTATACTGGCTCCACCCTTCTTGACCCTGGAAGGTGACATATCGCTCGTTAAGGTAGTCTTCAATTATTTTACGGAGGTAAGAGGGCACCCGGTGATATTTTAGCGCCTCTCTAATGCAGCTCCAAGGCAAGGTATTGAAGGCGTTGGCAATGTCGAGAGACACCGCCAAGACAACCTCGCCTCGGGACACTGCCTCCTCCGCAGCCGCTTTAATCCGCAGTATTGCGTCGATCGTTGATTTTCCTCTACGAAATCCGAACTGGTTGTTATCCAAATTTGGACCAACTTGGTTTAGGTGTCTGTTAATGCGGTCAGCGATGATGCGTTCGAACAGCTTACCAACCTCGTCTAGGAGAACAATGGGGCGGTAAGCTGATGGAGAGTCTGCAGGCCGCCCAGCCTTCTTTATAAGCACTAAACGGCCTGTTTTCCACTGTACCGGGAATTTGCCTATCCCTAAGCATGAATTTAGAAGGTTTTTGAGCCTAGTACCCAGGGCCCTTAAGGCCAGTACCCATGCACGACCGGGAATGCCGTCAGGTCCCGGGGCCGTATTTTTGGCTCTCAGCCGCTGGACTGCCCTCCTAAATTCAACCTCGTTTATGTCTGGGACTTCTTCATCTAAAACATCTTCATCGCTTGGCGGCGCCATAGCTGGTGAAGAGTGCTCTTCCCTATCTGGGAAAAGAGCTGACACCACTCTCTCTAATAGCTGTGGCTCCAGACTTTGAGTAATTGGCGGTGCCCACGCGCGAAGCTTACCCCTCACCATCTTATAGGGTCGCCCCCAGGGGTCTCGATTCAAGGTCTCAAGTAATTCGTCTCGGGCTTTACTTTTTGCTTGGACGATGGCTATCTGTAAGGCCGCTTTGGCTTCACTATAAAGTTCAGACAACTGCTCTTCTTCAACTGGATCACGGCGTCGTCTGCGACGATATCTCGTGTATTGTCGTCTTGCCACTATGCACGTTCTGCGTTTTCCGTCAATCTCCGCTGACCACCAATAAACGTGACGTCTGGCAGTATGAGGCTTGACTCTCGGCATTGCCGCGTCACAGATATTCGTCATGGCCTCACGGAACCAGTTGACCTCTTCCGTGACTTCGGTCTCTGACTGCCCATTTGGTGCCGGCAACCAGGCTTGGACTACAGAGGCTTCCTCCAGAACATCCCGGTCTAAACGCTTTAGGGCCCATCGTGGACTGTCTCTGTGGGTATTTACTCTATCGAGTCCATTCGATGCTGCCGGTAGAGATGTGACATCAAAACGGATGTAACGGTGATCCGATAATGTTTCTGGCTCTGTCAGGACTTCCCATCTGCTTACGCGTTGTGCCAGACAAGGGCTGGCAAACGTAACATCTACAATAGATCCGCCTTGCCGCCGCACGCATGTGTCTACTGAACCTCTATTTAAGACTAACAGACCGGTAGCCAGCGCCCATTCCTCTAACACTTTACCTCGTGCATTTGAGACGGGCGAACCCCAGGCCACCGATTTGGCGTTCAGGTCCCCCATGAAGAGCACTGAATGAGGGTGACTCCGACCAACCAATGCTCCCACTTCAACTAGAAGGCCCTCGAAGTCTGCAAGGACTCTGTTGGGTGAAAAGTACGCCGCGATCACCATTACTTTCCCTACAAGGGCCGCAACACATCCGCGGCCCTTCGTGATCTTGTCGAAGGACGCGCCCTTGGATGTGATTGCAACGAGCCCGTCAATATCCCCTACCCAGTTGTCTCGGGAAGGAATGAAATAAGGCTCGGAGACCACCGATATATCTATCAACCACTCCGCCATGCTCTGGATCATAAGATCCTGGGCGCTGGCGGAGTGGTTGAGGTTCGTCTGGAGAAAGCGTAAAGCCATCTTAAACGGTGTCCATTCGATCCTCCTCGTTACCCGTTTGTGTCGAAGGGCAGCTGGTAGCTACCAACGGTGGGGTGGCTTCGTTGTTCGAAACCCTATTAGTCCTTCCTGGCCTAGAACTAGGAGCGGCACATGCCTTGCTACCTAGCCTGTGAGCTGACGCCTTGTTTGCTGCCGCGCAGAGTGAACATTTTGGCTGAGCTGAGCACGCTGCAGCCTTATGGCCAACTTGACCACATCTGTAACACTCTTCACTGCGATCGGTGTCAGCAGTACACTTCGCGCGAACATGGCCACTCTGCAGACACCGGAAACACCTCATTGCCCTGGGCTGAACCATTTCTATTCGCGCTGATACCCAGCCGACTAACAGACGCTTTTCCTCTAACAGCTTCTTGGCAGACACGACCGGGCAGCTCACAAGTGTAACGCCGGTACCCTGATGGGTTGGTCTAATTTCTCCAACTTTTATTGACTCTGCTGTGCAACCTCCACGTTGTGCTACAGCGGAGACGATTTCTTGTTTGGTCACTGAGTCATCCAAACCAACAATTCGTAGCTCGGCGCACTTTGTGGGTCTTGAGATCCTTACCACCTCTTCGCTCATGACCTCCTTAAGTTTCTGGGCCAGAGAGTCCGCTTTATCAGAGCTGCTTTCACCTGCCACTTCCATGATGCTTGCCCCGGTGGCTGCCTTCCGGAATCGTATACTGGCGATGCCACAGCTGCTAAGGTCCACTTTTTCCTTGGCTTCCGCCAACACCTTGCCGTAAGTCATTCCCTTCTCCTCGGCTCCCGGCTGTAGGGTGATAACTACAGCTGCAGTCCTAGGAGCGCGCAACTTCTTCACCAAGGGTTTAGCTATTTTCTTCCCGCTTTGTGGAACAACTGCAGTTTTTGCCTGAGAGACAGTTTTCTTCCCTTTTTTGGCCACAGTGGACCAACCCTCATTTGTATTCTCGGGCGCTGGTGGCAACATGCGAGGCTGTTGTTGAGTTGCCACGGCTCCAGCAGCTTCTCCCTTGCTTTTCTTTCCCCTCTTCTTCTTTTTCCCCTGTTGGAGTTGAGAAGTATTGGCTGTGCTAGGATTAATAGCCTTCTCAGGTACCGCACTTGCAGCAGACTGGGCCTCTCTCCGCTTATCCGCAGCTAGAGGGGGACGGATCCGCTTTGCTGGCAACAGCCTCTCCTCCATAACTTCCAGCCTTGCATTTACCATGCTGCCTACTTGCATCATTATTGAGCGCGTCAGTTCTTCTTGTTGGCTCCCAACATCTAGAGATGACAACTGGCTATCGCTCAGCATCTGTGCCGGGTGGCGCACACTTTCTTGAGGAACTTTCTCTATCCTCTCAGGAGTCCCTGCCACTTTGGTCTTTAAATCCTCCAACTCTTTACGAAGGTCAGCCATCTCTGCACGCAAGCGGACGTTGTCGGCATGAAGCTTTGCCGTTTCCTCCGAAATTGAGCGATCGTGAAGCGCCCCAGCCGCTGCCTTGATCGATGCTGCTGCATCTTTTAGGGCTCGTTGGAAAGTGCCCTTCAGGTTTCCAGACTTGCTAGCTACCTTCAAGACAACATCCACGCTATCCAACACTTGCTTGTTCAAATCTGACGCCAGCTTGGCGTCTAATTCTATGCATTCTGGTGGGGCCACAGAGCGCTTCGCCCTATTGCATGCCACCTGTTCTGCTATTTCCTCTTCCGCTTTCTTCTTTTCTCCCTCTCGCCTTAGTGCTTTGAGCTCCGACTGTGCCTTTGCAAGGCCAACATACTTGCCCGTTGTTGGTGGGCGACCTCTGCCTCTTTTCGAGGCTGGCACTTTCAACGGTGACGGTACTGCCTCGTCACTTGAACCAGAGTCTGAAACCCTATCCTCTGTATGTCGCCGTTTACCACGGACCACCTTCTTCCAGAACCTGGAGGTAACGGGCTCTACAGAGCCACATTCGCTTAATCTGGAGTCGACCTCTGACTCCAGACTACTAGCGTCCATGTAATCTCCAGAAACTACTTTTTCTGATCTATCGATCGAGATTTCACCACTTGCCTTCTCGGCGTACCTCCGCGCAGACGCGCCCACTATCTCCTCCTCCTCACCATCGCTTCCTAAACTAAAAGAATTTTCATAAGGCATAATTGGTCCCACGAGTACGTGGGAAGGGTGGGTCGCCCCGGACAGTGCCCACTGTAACCGGGGAAGTCTGGCGTAACCCGCTCAGGGGAGCGACACTTCCCTGGCGGGGGACGCAGTAGCGACTGAAACTCCGTTCAGCCTTCCAGGCCTCACGCTGCGCCGCCGCTTACCTTCGGGTGATTTTTTATAGAGGTTGTCTTCCTCGCGGCCCGGGCGACCAAGCCAAGGCCTATCGGTCCCGCTCAGGTCGCGAAACATGACCACGGCCATGTTGCGGGGTTACGATTTTGGGGCGGTGGCAGGGAAGTAACTCCCACTGCCTGCCCGGCGGCAGGGTGAGTGCACGCCAGGCCCGACTCCCGACTCCTTCTAGCCTAAAAAAGGCTACCCTCCTACAAAGGGACGGCTCCACAAGCCCATCCCGACTACATCCACTGCGCCCTCTGCTAATCAGAGGGACGCGCGGAGAAGCCCCCCCCACCCCAACCCATCCTACCCCACCGACAGAGTGCCGGCGCCTGGTGGTTTCTGTTACGTCTATTTCTGATGGAAATAGACCAATAACGGGCAGCAACCGCGAGAAGGAACGACCCCACCAGACTTGCCTTGAGGATCTACACGACCTGCGCTCTCCCTCAAAGCCATTCGCCTCATTACTCGCTCCCAGAGCCGAGTAAAGAAGGCCAAGATTTATCCAATACAAGCGACCGAAGCCACAAGCTAGGCATAGCAACTACTAATGGATAAACCCAGACCCGCCCAACCTAACCTTTTTTTTTTTTTTTTTTTTTTTTTTTTTTTTTTTTTTTTTTTTTTTTTTTTTTTTTTTTTGACGCTGGGAAAAATGCTTTATGCATACCCTCCCGTCGGGGGACAGAAGGGTTATGTGGGACTCCCGGTACTCCCCACCGGTATACCCACTAAACGACCCAGCGGCACTCCCGCATCGCCTATATGGAGGGGAACTGGGAATCCGGCACAGCCTTTCCATCCAGCCCCCCGCCGACGACCGCCCGCCTTTACGGCGAGCCCTTCACCCCCCTCCCCACCCTGGTAGAGGGGCCCGAGAATAACCGCGAGTGCTCGCGGTCATTCCCACCCGGCGGAAGTGGAGGATACGTGCAATGCGGGAGAAGACACCCCCGCGCCTGTCTCCCGCTATCCTCCACCAGGAGGGGGAAGACGATTGTCGTGCAATCGCCTTCTCCGACCCGTTCGTCGCCTGCGGAGTGGCGCTGCGAGAGGGTCTTCCTCCCGCGCCCGCTCCGCCGCCTCCTTTTGCGAAATTACTTCCTCGCAAAAGGAGGCCACCGCAGCCCAGGACTCCTCGCCTCCCAGCATGGCTAAAACCACGCTGGGCAGCGAGAGGTCCTGCCCGACCACCGCCATCAATTGGCGGCGCGGCCCAGACCACGACGCACACACCTCCAGGGTGTGCTGCGCCGTGTCCACCGCCGCGCCACAATCGTGGCAGGCCGGGGTCTCCTCTCTTCCGATCCGGTGCAGGCACGATCCGAAGACGCCATGCCCGGATAGCACCTGCACCAGACGGAAAGAAAGGAAACCGTGGGACCGCCCGAGCCAGTCCTTCAGGACTGGCCCGAGCGCGTCCAACGTTCTGCGGCCAAAGGCTGCGGTGGCGAGGGCCTCCGTCCAATGTTGGACGGTTGCGTCCCTCGCCTCTCTGCGGACGGCCTCCCGCTCTTCTGGGGCAGGGCACTCCCCGAGCGCCCTGCGCCCCGCCGTCCACTCGTACACTCTGGCGAGCACCCCCGCCTCGAGTTCCCAAGGCGGGGTGCCGGCCAGAGCGCACGCTGCCGCAAAGCCCACCGAGCGGTAGGCTCTCGCCACCCGCAGTGCAATGGCCCTTTGGGGCCTGCGGATGGCGGTCGCATTCTCCCTCCTGTGGAGGGAGTCCGCCCAGATGGGGGCCCCGTAAAGTGCCATGCTCTTCAAGATGCCGGCATACAAATGCCGGCATCTCGCCTTCGGCCCTCCCAGGTTTGGGAGGAGCCACGAGAGGGCGTTCGCCGCCTTCAGCAGGCGCGCTGACAACCCGCTGAAGTGCGGGCCGAAGCGCCACCTGCTGTCCAGGGTGAGGCCCAGATATTTCATCTGGGTCCTCACCCCGATCCTGACGCCCTCCACGACGATGTGGGCGTCTGGAGGGATGCGCTGCCGAGGCCCGTGGAAGAACACGGCCTCGGTCTTCTGCAGCGCAACCCCCAACCCGAGGCGGCGGATCCTTCCCGCGACCAAGGATCCGCCAGCCGAGGCCAAACTGGCCGCCTCCCTAAAATCCCTCCCCCGGGCAGTGAGGAGAGTGTCATCCGCGTAGCAGATGACACTCGTGCCCGGGAGGAGGGATCCCCGCAGGAGCCAGTCGAAGCCGATGTTCCACAGGAGTGGTCCTAGGACCGACCCCTGTGGAACACCTGACTCCGCGCCGTACCTCCGGACTTGGCCAGCCTTGTCTACGAGGAGGACCGCTCGGTCCTCCAAGTAGCTGGCCAAGAGGGCCCGCAAGTATGAAGGCACTCCGTGGTACCGGAGTGCCTCCAAGATCGTGGAGTGGGGGACGGAATTGAACGCGTTGGCTATGTCAAATGACACAGCCAACATTCCGTCCCCAGACTCCACGGCCTCCCTCACCTGGCCCTTCAGCCGGGCCAGCGCGTCCACTGTCGAACGCCCAACTCGGAAACCGAATTGGGCGTCCGATAGGTTCGGCCCAACCCCCCGCAGGAGGCCATTCAGCCGACCGGCGACGATCCCCTCGAACAGTTTACCGACCTCATACCACCTAACCTAACCTAACCTTTTTTTTTTTTTTTTTTTTTTTTTTTTTTTGACGCTGGGAAAAATGCTTTATGCATACCCTCCCGTCGGGGGACGGAAGGGTTATGTGGGACTCCCGGTACTCCCCACCGGTATACCCACTAAACGACCCAGCGGCACTCCCGCATCGCCTATATGGAGGGGAACTGGGAATCCGGCACAGCCTTTCCATCCAGCCCCCCGCCGACGACCGCCCGCCTTTACGGCGAGCCCTTCACCCCCCTCCCCACCCTGGGAGAGGGGCCCGAGAATAACCGCGAGTGCTCGCGGTCATTCCCACCCGGCGGAAGTGGAGGATACGTGCAATGCGGGAGAAGACGCCCCCGCGCCTGTCTCCCGCTATCCTCCACCAGGAGGGGGAAGACGATTGTCGTGCAATCGCCTTCTCCGACCCGTTCGTCGCCTGCGGAGTGGCGCTGCGAGAGGGTCTTCCTCCCGCGCCCGCTCCGCCGCCTCCTTTTGCGAAATTACTTCCTCGCAAAAGGAGGCCACCGCAGCCCAGGACTCCTCGCTTCCCAGCATGGCTAAAACCACGCTGGGCAGCGAGAGGTCCTGCCCGACCACCGCCATCAATTGGCGGCGCGGCCCAGACCACGACGGACACACCTCCAGGGTGTGCTGCGCCGTGTCCACCGCCGCGCCACAATCGTGGCAGGCCGGGGTCTCCTCTCTTCCGATCCGGTGCAGGCACGATCCGAAGACGCCATGCCCGGACAGCACCTGCACCAGACGGAAAGAAAGGAAACCGTGGGACCGCCCGAGCCAGTCCTGCAGGACTGGCCCGAGCGCGTCCAACGTTCTGCGGCCAAAGGCTGCGGTGGCGAGGGCCTCCGTCCAATGTTGGACGGTTGCGTCCCTCGCCTCTCTGCGGACGGCCTCCCGCTCTTCTGGGGCAGGGCACTCCCCGAGCGCCCTGCGCCCCGCCGTCCACTCGTACACTCTGGCGAGCACCCCCGCCTCGAGTTCCCAAGGCGGGGTGCCGGCCAGAGCGCACGCTGCCGCAAAGCCCACCGAGCGGTAGGCTCTCGCCACCCGCAGTGCAATGGCCCTTTGGGGCCTGCGGATGGCGGTCGCATTCTCCCTCCTGTGGAGGGAGTCCGCCCAGATGGGGGCCCCGTAAAGGGCCATGCTCTTCAAGATGCCGGCATACAAATGCCGGCATCTCGCCTTCGGCCCTCCCAGGTTTGGGAGGAGCCACGAGAGGGCGTTCGCCGCCTTCAGCAGGCGCGCTGACAACCCGCTGAAGTGCGGGCCGAAGCGCCACCTGCTGTCCAGGGTGAGGCCCAGATATTTCATCTGGGTCCTCACCCCGATCCTGACGCCCTCCACGACGATGTGGGCGTCAGGAGGGATGCGCTGCCGAGGCCCGTGGAAGAACACGGCCTCGGTCTTGTAACCTAACCTAACCTAACCTAACCTAACCTAACCTAACCTAACCTAACAGTGGGGTACCTTGCATGTTTAGAATCTTTTATGATCAAATTATTAATTATAATACGGGCAATTAACTTCGTGGAGTTTGCTCTTACAAAAGTGAAAGGCGAAATTTGGATTCTTGATTTTAATACAACTAATTTATTTGTTTCAGTTTAATTTGGTCTTCAGTTGGGTGGGCTATTAAGACATGTCTTCTTCTAGGCCAAGGGTTACAACATTACCTAAGTCAAGGGTCGTCAGACAGACTGGTAGGGCTGAGGAGAAGCCGGTCAGCGGAGTTGCGGGTTCTTCTAGGGGCGTGACGTCGGTTGCGGGTGTTGCGGGGCTGGCGGGGTTGCGTACGCACTCACGCTTGCAGCCACATGCTACGCCTGTTGTGGGAGGAGCGGTGAGTAATGCCACGGAGATGCCGAGTGGTTCTTCGATTGAGAAGGAAAACCAGGGTCGAGAGTGTGCTATCATCCCGCCCCCCGTTCAGCTGCCTGCGGCTGTCCTCACCCCTGCTCATGTCCCGGGGACGGTAAGTGTGCTAGTGTCTCGGCTGGAGTCCACGTCGAAGGCTATAGATGATGGAACTGTCTCGATGCAGGGCGTGTTTGCGGCCTCGGCTGATTGTGATGAGTTTCCGGCTTCAGGGGTGGCCGGGAAGGGGGAGGACAGTGAAGTTGAGGATTCCCCTTCATCCCGGAGCGCAGTTTTGGAGTTGTCCACTATGTCCCTGGGAGAGGGCGGTCCGATTCACGAGGCGCCGCGTATTGCTAAGCAGCTCCTATTACAGACCATAGCGGAGCTTGACAAGTCACGTAATCTTAGTAGGGAAATCAAGGAGGCGATCCTAGTGGGGCTGAACGGGCTGCATGACATGGTTCTGCGACTTGCCGATTCCCGCTGCCGACACATTGCTGAGAAGGAGAGGGTCAGGGCTAGTGCGGAGAAGCAGCGTACCCTGGAGCAGAAGATGCATGCTGGTAAGTTGGAGGGCATAAATGCGCGTGTACAGCTTGAGTTGGAGGAGCTGAAGCGCACTAGTGTCAAGGCACTACATGAAAGTGAGGCCACCTTGCAGCTAGTGAGGGAGATGCGTTCGCATGAGTGTGGAGGATTAGGGTCCAGTGAGCGGGTGGACAGGCTGGTGGAGGAAGTGCGCGCTCTTCGTGAGGAGTGCCGCCGACCAACGCCGCCTGGAGATGCCCTCGCCCCTGATTTTGTCAAGTCCGGAGTCGAGATTCCCGCTGGCTCCCCAGTGGAGCGGGCGGAGAGGTCTCGGTGGTCAGGCCCGGGGGACGAAACTGATGTTCGGGGGACTTCTGGGGGGGTTCACCAGGCCTCCTCGTATGCTGCGGTGGTGAGTAGGTACCCTATCATAATTGGGTCTAAAGATCCTAGCCATACAGGGGACCAAATTATAAATAAGATTAAAAAGGGGATAGATGTTATAGGTTTAGGGGTGGGTGTAAACGGTGTTCGAAAATGTAAGAATAGTCGGGTTGCTATCTCGCTGGAGTCGGAGAGGGAGCGTGCAGCGATGGGTGAAGCGATTGAGGGGCTGGGGGCGGGCCTCACTGTCTCGGAGCCGCGGGCCAGGGATCCGTATCTCCGGCTTGGGGGGATCATTTCTGAGCTCAGCGATGCCAGGGTTGTGGAGGCGCTTGTCCAGCAGAATGGCTGCCTTCTCCAGCGGGTTCCTGAAACAGAAAGAAGGGTTAAGATAGTTAGGCGGATAAAGGGCAGGACTGTCGGACTGAACAACGTTGTGGTCCAGGTGAGCCCGGCAATGTGGGGAGCTCTAAAGGACCGTAGGGTGCGATTGGGGTACCAGATGGTTAGTGTAGTTGACCAGTCGCCTCTATTACAGTGTTATAGGTGTCTTGGGTTCTCGCATAGAGTTGCGGATTGCAGGGCTCCGGAGCCGAAGTGTGGTCATTGTGCTGGAACCCATGACACAAGGGAGTGTCCGAACCGGGGCCGGGCTCCACTCTGCACTAACTGCCGAGTTAAACGACCCCAGGGCTGCGATCATCCTGCTTATAGCTTAAATTGTCCAGAGTGGAGGAGGTGGGACAGGATAGCTAGACTGGCTGTCCGGTACTGCTGAGGGCACCGAGCCTGCCTCCCTACAGAATATTAAGATATTACAGTGTAATTTGGGTAGGGGTGGGGCGGCGACGCACGAGTGTTTGCGCGAGGCGACTGTCAGGGGTGTGCATGTGCTGTTACTGCAAGAGCCGTATGTGGGGAATAAGGCTCGTATGTCTGTTCCCAGCGGATGCAGAGTGGTACAGAGTGCTGCCGGGACTGCTGATAAGCCTGTTCGGTCTGCAATCGTCGTTACTGACCCTAATATTAAGTTTATTGTAAATTCAAAATTAGTGACACAAGATATATTGGGATTGGTTATAACAATAGATAATTTAAGAATAGGTATAGTCAGCATATATTTACATAAGGAACTTAACTTAGATTTTTATTTAACAACTGTCAAGAGGATCATACAAGAAATGAAGGTCAACCGAGTTCTACTGGGTGGAGATGTGAACGCGAGGAGTCAATGGTGGGGATGTGATGAGGAGGATGAGAGGGGCCTGGCGGTTACGGGGATTCTGGCTGAGCTTGGACTGGAGGTGCTTAATCAGGGAGCCGAACCTACTTACTTCGCCTACAGATCGGGACGGCCGTGCACTAGTATAATAGATATTACGGCATGCTCTGCTTCCCTGCTGGCCCATGTCCATGATTGGAGAGTGGAGGATGGATTCTGTACCTTGTCTGATCATAGGCCAATATCACTTACCATACAAATACATACTCGTCCAGGATTGGTCTATGAGGATGGCAACAGTACTAGAGTCTATGCCACAGATAAGGCAGACTGGACAGAGTTTCGTTCAGAGTTTGAGGAGGAACTGGTAATGTCGGGCTTGGAGAACTGTGTGGCTGAATTGCAGGACAGCGAGGGTGTGAACCGTGTCGCCATGCAGTACACCAACTGCATTGTTGGTGCAGCAGATAAGACAATCCCTCGTTTACCTCGCAAAAAGATAGGTAAAGCCTGCAAATGGTGGACGGCGGAGTTGGCTCAGTTAAAGACCAAAATGGTGCGTTGCAGAAGAAGGATTGCAAAAGCAAACCCTCATAGAAGGCAAATTATAGTGGACCAGTACTTGGAAGCGAAAACAATATACAGGAAAGCCATAGAGTCCACTATAACCAAAAGCTGGAAAGATTTCTGCACCGCAGAGAAGGAGGAAACTATTTGGCAAAGATCATATAGAGTCATGAAGGCGTGCACGGCTCGTGTACAGGATAGGTTGCTGGAAACATCGGATGGCACCACTCTGGATGAACGGGGGTCAGCGTTGTTATTGGCGGAAACCTTTTACCCCAGGGATGACGTGTTGCAAGATACCTGCGAGCAGGCGATTTATAGAACTAAAGTTAGTCGCTTTGCTGTGGAGACAAGAGGCAGCACGTTCCCGAGAGAAGTCGTAGCATTCACGGGAGTAGAACTTGAGGCGGTCACGCGGGCAATGAGCCCAAAGAAAGCTCCAGGAGGCGATGGCCTTACACTGGACATATGTCTCAGAGCCTACGCGTGTAATAGGAATCTGCTTCTTGGATTGTTCTCGCAATGTCTAAGATGGGGATGTTTCCCACGAATTTGGAAATCGGCAACAATCAAGGTGATCCCAAAACCGGGTAAGGACGACTATACCAAGCCAAAATCATATAGGCCCATTGGATTACTACCGGTTTTGGGGAAGATGCTGGAAAAGTTGTTTGTTAACAGATTGCAGTGGCAGCTGGGTAGGAGTGAGCGCTTGAGCCCAATGCAATATGGCTTTACTCCGCGGCTTAGTACGGAGGACGCTCTATTCGACGCCATGACTATGGTCCGAAGTAACCTGGAAGTCAAGAAGATAGTAGTCATGGTGTCGCTGGACATAGAGGGGGCGTTTGATAATGCGTGGTGGCCGGCGATTATTGGCGAGCTGCATGCCAAAAAGGTGGACGCTAGCGTTGTGCGGCTCATCGTCGACTACCTATCAGAGCGAAAAATCAAGCTGCGTTATGCTGGTGAGACAGTTGAAAGGGAGACCAACAAGGGATGTATACAGGGCTCCACGTGTGGACCTATTTTGTGGAACGTTCAGCTGGATCCCTTGTTGGAGCAAGATCAATATGAAGGAGTGCGGGTGCAAGCTTTTGCCGACGACATCCTCATGATCGCGGCTGCAGCTAATGGCGAAGAGGTTGAGGAGAAGATGAACCGAGCGCTGGCCGTGATCTTGCAGTGGGGAGAAAAGCTTAAACTCAAGTTTGCCCCAGAGAAAACCCAAGCTCTCATTATTACAAGGAAAATGAGGTATCATATCCCGAGACTTCGAATGGCGGGCGCTGACATTAACTACGGGAATGCCATCAAGATATTGGGGTTAACCATTGACCCTTTGTTGAACTTCAGAAGGCACCTGGAACTGGTAACTAAAAAAGCTATTGCCTTTTATAAAATAGTTTCAAGGGCAGCCAGGGCACAGTGGGGTCTTAACTCTGATATCTTGAGGCTGATTTACATGGCTGTAGTGGAGCCGACTGTTTTGTATTCGGCGAGTTGCTGGGCTGATGTCTCGGGACGAGGCTATGCAGAAAAGGCACTTAATAGCCTCACGCGATCCTTCGCTATCAAGATCAGCAAGTCGCATCGCACAGTGTCCTTGGTTTCGAGTCTACTTCTGGCAAGAATTATACCTCTATCTATAAGAGTAAGAGAGCATGCTCAAATTTACAGAATTAAAAGAGGAGAGTCGCTTGCATGTTTGCCAGGACGAAGCATTGAGCTCAGAAGGAGTCCATTCTCGCTGCCTCATCCAGCTGAGAGAAGACCAATGGAGTTTGGGTGGATCAAGTCTCAGGAGGAAGTAGATGATCTTGCTGATGACGGGCTCTTTCTTTACACAGATGGCAGCAAGCTGGAGGGAAAGGTTGGTGCAGCGGTGTCATGCTGGATCAATGGAGCCGAGGTGCGGCACGTAAGCTTCCGACTTGAGACCTTCTGCAGCGTGTTCCAGGCTGAATTGTCAGCGATCCTCAAAGCCCTGGAAATAATCAGAAATAGAAGTGAAGGGAAATTTAGTATTGCAAGCGACTCGAGATCAGGACTGGAATCTATTAGTGACCCTAATTCAGTAAACCCGCTGGCAGTTGACATAAGAGACCTTATTGCACAGTTGCGCCAAGAGGGCAAGGTTATTAATTTACTTTGGATTAAGGCCCACTGTGGAATAACTGGAAATGAAAGGGCGGATGAGCTAGCTAAGTATGCTGCTCTCAACAACCGGCGGCCTCCTTTGTACGACAGGTTCCCTTTGTCCTTCGCAAAGCACTCCACCAGGTTGAACTCAATCGAAGAATGGCAACACTGCTATGAATCAGCGTCAACAGGATCCACAACTAAATTATTTTTTAAGAGTGTAAATGTAGCTTATAGGATATTGGGGAATTTTACAATGGATAATTATTTTGCACAAATTTTCACAGGTCACGGGGGTTTTAATTATTACTTGCATAGATTTAAGATAATTGAGTCTCCATTGTGCTCTTGTGGTGAAGACGTCCCTCAGACGGTACAGCATATTTTGGTCGAATGCTCTAAATTTGATAGAATTAGATATGAATGCGAGAGTGCAATGGAAACAGCTTTAAATGTCGATAATTTGGATATTGTATTAAGTAACGACGACTGCAGGCAGATATTTCTTGCCTATGCAAAGACTATTCTGCGAAAAGTTGGGAAGGAGAATGGGTCCTTTTTGGAAGAGATCTAGTTAATTTAAGATAATTTCAGTTTTAATTTAATTATAGGTTGTTATTGATTTATATTGAATTATTTTATTATTAATAATTAATGTGTTAATATTTTTGTAATTTTAGTTTTGTAAGGATACTGCTCCATCCTAAATGAAATTATTATTAATTTTAATTTTATTATTTGAATTGTGATTAATTTATGTACTATTTTTAGTTCTTATTCAAAGAATTCAAAATTAAGGGACATATAATTTGATTAGGGACAATGAAATAAATTATTTAATGGATACAATATAGAAGCAATATAGGCAATTCTACAATTTCAATGTGTACTAAATAAACTTAAAATCAAGATTGTTAACTTATAAAATTTTTGGGACTATTAATGTTTTTAGTGTTTTAGAGTGGTTTTATAGACTACTGTTTTAAGTCAATTAAGTCAATTATTATTTCAGATAGTTAAAGCATGAATTGTACAGAATATTGCATGAATTATTTAAATTTTTAATTATTATTATTATTATATTTTTGTTATGCAAATTAGTTATAAGTTAATAAAGAATGTTGTGTTTTATTAAAATTAATTAAGTTAAAAATATAAGATGATTATAATGATGTTGCAAAATAAATAGCAACAGTAGCTCGCGGGCCGGGCCTCTGCGCCCGGACAGGAAAAAAAAAAAAAAAAAAAAAAACCTAACCTAACCTAACCTAACCTAACCTAACCAGTCTGGCTCCAACCGCACTCCGGAGCGCCCACAAATACTCGTGCCTCTACGCAAAAAATTCGTGAAAAATAGAAAAAGTGATCTTTTAGTGCCGTGTTATATCTCAAAAGTTGCGGAATCGCGCGGCGCATACGGGGGTGAAAACACCGTTGTGCTCACGGCAAAACTCACGAAGTTACACACGAAAAAGAAAGTTTTGAGGTTATTTAAAAGTTTAAAGTGGGATTTATTCGAAAAATCCAGCGGTGACCTACAGTTTTCAAAGTGCCTTCAGAAGGGTCTCCAAAGGGACTACAGTTTGGTGATTTTTGCCGATTTTTTCCGCGCAGGCGCGCGGAAATAAAAGCAAAAAACCGAAAACCACGTGGCCACGAGGTCGGTGATCCAGGGCTGCTAGGAGAGAGCTGACACCGGGACCTCCAAGACACCATCGTGGGGATCCAGAAGACGTTTTTGGAAGAAAAATTGGTTGACATTTCACCGAGTTATGGACTTTTTAAATTTCTAAAGTTTTTAAAATTTTTTAATTCTGTCAAACGATCGATGACCTGCAGTTTTTAAAGTTAAATTAGATAGTTCCTAGGGCCCCCTACAATATATAAAAAATTCGACATAGATCGATCAGTCAGTTTTCAAGATATAATTTTTTAAAGTTTTGTAGTAACACGTGGTACCCCTAATTTTAAAGTAAGAAATTTAAATTTTATAGGGTATTAAAGTAAATATTTTTAAGGGGTATCTCAAAAAATTTCAAAATTTTTTAATGTAAATTCGCTCAGTTAGGTCATTTTTCGTGTAAAAATTAGTGTTTTTTAAAGTTAATAAATCAGGGGCGGGTCCTATCACAACGTGGTTGGGCTAGAACTACTGCGGTGGTCCAGCCCTTTAAAACGAGCCCAAACACGGACTGAATCGGTCAAAGGCGGCCAAAGTTAGCCACGGAGCAGCCATTTTGGGCGCCATCTTGGTTTCTTTAAAACAGAGATAACTTTTGAACGAAAAGTCCTATTAGAAGGCGGTTTTCTCTGTTGATATTGTTGTTAGTTTTGGCATCTGCCGGACCAGCCGGAGCTCCACATAGAGTATTACTTTTTCGACCGAGGTTAGCCTGTGGAGGGGGTAGATTGGACCAGGCAGAACACTCTGCCCAAAACCGCGTCTCCCTACGACAAAAACTGACAAAGTTGTGGAGATACTAATAATCGGCGGCCATTTTGTCCGCCATCTTGGAAATATTAAATTCTCCATAACTTTGGTTAGAGTGGTCCGATCGAGACGCGGTCTTCACTACTGGTATCGCCTCTGCCTCTTCCTTCGGTGGACCTGACTTTTGTGTTTAATTATTGTCAGTGTATAAATTTATATTTTAAATTTTTTTTTTTTTTTTTTTCTAAAAACTGCAAAGCTCATATCTCGGTAACCGCTGAACTGATTTGGATGAAAATTTCGACATAGTATAGGTCATATACGGGCCTATCTATTAGATAGTACCGACCGACTCTATATCTGTTTACAACTTTTACAAATTTACTCGTGTGTTTTATTAAGGTCTGACGTATTTACAACTTATACAAACTTCTCCATATAACTTTTTTAACATTTTGACGTGTTCCTCTAACTGATAAAATGTTCGGAATCCGCACGCCCACTAAAACGACGAAAGGTACCGATGAAGACCCTCAAGGAAAAGCGACGACGCGACAGACAAACCAGGAGATGAGGCCGAAGCCGAAGGAAGACACGGCAACAATAGAAAGCTGGCCGAAGCCGAAAAAAGATGAAGCGAGCCCGGGTGCTGGCGTTTGTTCGGCGAAGACTCCCGGAGTGAGACGGAGTGTTGGGGAGTGGGAGTCCGGGAAACCGGATGCACTCCCCAGCACCTCGACCTCTCCAAGGAGGGCCGCGCTAGTGGGACCCCAAAAAGCAAGTATGAATGTGACATTCACGGAATGTCCGAAGACAAAGTACACGGATCGGTTGACGGAGGCGAGGGCCTGTCTGAACAAGGCAAAGCTGAACCTTGGGACTGCGAGAAATCTCAAAACGGAGATAAAAGTCGCAGTCATACAGGGTCTCGACAGGCTTTACCAGCTGGTGAAAGAGGGAGAAAAGGTGAAGCGGTCGGAAACTGACAAAACGAGTCAGGTGGAAGTGGTGGAAGAGACCAATGAACCTGAAAAAGGAGGAAACCCAGAGAATGAACTCTTAAAAAAGATGATAGAGCACTCGAAGCTTATCCAGGAGAATAACGAGAGAATGGAGAAGCTTAAGGAAACCATCGAAAAGCAGCAAGAGTCTCAAGAGAGGATGACGTACGCGAGTGTGGCAGCGGCGTCCAGGAGACAGTCCCCAGAACAGACCGCGCTACACTCCGTAGTGATAACCGCCAAAGACGAGACGGAATCAGGAGACGAAATCCTCAAGAGAATAAGAGAGGCTGTAAATGCAAAAGATGGAGGGGTTGCGGTCGAGCGCATCAGGAAGGCAAAAGACAGAAAGGTGATCGTTGGATGCAGAACGCTAAAAGAAAGAGAGCAAATAAAAGAAAGACTGAAGCGAGTAGAAAAGCACCTGAACGTACAAGAGGTCCAAAACAAAAATCCTCTCGTTATTCTCCGAGACGTCCTTAATTTCAACACCGACGGGGACTTACTCAAAGGGCTGTGGAACCAAAACCACAAAATACTCAAGGATATAGAAGGAGATGAGAAAAAGGTGGAAATCCTATATAGAAAAAGGGCAAGGAACCCCCAGATGAGTCATGTCGTCATGAGGGTGACCCCCATAGTCTGGAAACGGCTGGTCGAAGCGGGAAATGTCAGTATCGACCTCCAGCGAGTGAGGGTGGCGGACCAATCGCCATTGGTCCAGTGCTCACTTTGTCTGGGGTATGGTCACGGCCGGCGTTTCTGCAAAGAAACTGTTGAAAAATGTAGCCACTGTGGGGGGCCTCACATGAAGGCAGAATGTACCGACCTGTTGGAAGGCATGGCTCCAGTATGCTGTAACTGCACCCACGCTAAGCTAGACAAGAGAGAGCACAACGCGTTTAGCGAAGAGTGCCCAATAAGAAGAAAGTGGGAAATGTTGGCCCGAGCCACCATAGCGTATTGCTAAGGTGGTCCCGGGCGACACATCTGCGAACAATAACTCCAGAAGGTATCAGATAGTCCAAGCAAATTTGCAAAGAAAGGAACTGGCGACACAAGAGATTATGCTTGAAGCCAACGAGAAGAAGATAGTCTTCGCGCTGCTCCAGGAGCCGTATATTGGAGCGATAGGCAAGATGAAAGACTATAGAGGAGTCAGAATATTCCAGGCTACAAACCAGGATGGTGGAGTTGTAAAAGCAGCAATCGCAGTATTTGACAAAGACATAGAGATCATCCAATGTCCAGATTTTACAACAAACAATATCGCAGTAGTAAAAGTTAAAACCACTGCCTGGGAAATCACGCTGATTTCTTTCTACTTTGAGCCAGATCCACAAGCTATCGAGCCTTACCTGGAGCAGTTAAAAAGCATAAAGGAGCGCGTGAGCTCAGGACACCTCATTATGGGCGGTGACGCAAATGCGAAAAACATTTGGTGGGGAGGCTCATCTGTAAACCAGAGAGGAGAAGAGATGAGTGGAACCCTAGAGGAGATGGGCTTGCAGGTACTCAATGAAGGGAACAGCCCGACGTTCTACACTATAAGAGGTGGCAGAGAATACTCCAGTTGTGTAGACATCACGGCCTGCTCGACGGAAACGTTGAACTTGGTGGAAGATTGGAAAGTGGAAGAAGGATTGGTGAGTTCTGACCACAATGCGATCACATTTAAAATAAGATTAATAAAAGCTAAAGGCATAGAGATAAAGCGAACAACAAGAATCTATAATAGCAAAAAAGCAAACTGGAACCAGTTTCAGAAGAAGCTGGCCAGTCTATTAGAAGAAAATAAAATAAATAAAAGTGAAATTGAAAAATTAGATAATAAATTGGACTTAGAGCAAAAAATAGAAGCATACATGAATACAATAATAGAAGCTAGTAATAACAGTATACCAACAAAGAAAGCAAGCAATAAAACTACATTACCATGGTGGTCGGAAGAACTCACTAAACTGAAGAGGGAAGCTGCCACAAAGAGACGTCGAATCCGATGTGCAGCGCAAATCCGGAAGAAAAAGGTCATAGATGAGTACCTGCAAGCAAAAGAAAGATATGAGTGCGCAGCCAAGGAGGCTCAGATAACAAGCTGGAAAGAATTTTGTGGGAAGCAGGATAAGGAAGGAGTATGGGAGGGTATCATGAGAGTCATAAAAAGAACCACAAGCAGACAGGAGGACCTACCCCTGGTGAAAGATGGGAAAACACTAAACCCGGAAGAATCGGCAAAAATGCTGGCGGAGACATTCTACCCGGAGGACTTAGGAAGGCAGGATAACGCAGATCACTGTCGAGTCAGGGAAGTAGCCAACCACGCAAACGACTGTGTTCACAACGAACAACATGACCCACCGTTTACAATTGAAGAACTTGAGTTCGCGGTGAAAAGTTTTAATCCTAAGAAAGCCCCGGGTATGGATGGTCTCACCTCTGATATTTGCGACCATGCTATCACCCAAGACCCAGAGTCTTTCCTCGCCCTGGCTAATAAATGCCTGGCGCTTCAGCATTTTCCTATAATCTGGAAGGAAGCAGTAGTAGTGGTTCTTAGGAAACCCGGAAAAAAGGATTACACAAACCCAAAGTCATACAGGCCTATAGGCCTATTACCGGTGATGGGAAAGGTCCTGGAAAAACTAATGATAGGGCGAATAAAATGGCACATCATTCCCAAGATTAGCACTCGCCAGTATGGTTTTATGCCCCGAAGGAGCACTGAGGACTCCCTCTATAATCTAATGCAGCACATACACGACAAGCTAAAAAACAAGAAGATTATCATATTGGTATCATTGGATATAGAGGGAGCCTTTGATAACGCATGGTGGCCCGCAATACGAGTCAGAATGGCTGAGGAAAAGTGCCCAGTGAATATAAGAAGGATGCTGGACAGTTATTTACAGGATAGAAGGATAAGAATTAGATACGCTGGGAAAGAACATGTGCGGAATACAAACAAGGGGTGCGTCCAGGGGTCCATAGGTGGACCAATACTGTGGAACCTCTTGCTTGATCCACTACTGAAGGGATTGGAGAGCCACGGCCACTACAATCAAGCTTTTGCCGATGATGTCGTGTTGGTATTTGACGGCGATACAGCGTTAGAAATACAAGCACAAGCAAATGCCGCTCTCGCATATGTTCAGGAGTGGGGTGTACAAAACAAGTTAAAATTTGCGCCTCAAAAGACCAAAGCAATGGTCATAACAAATAAACTGAAATATGACACACCACTGCTGAGCATGGGCGGGATAGGCATTGGCATGTCAAATGAGATCAAGATCCTGGGGCTCATTATAGATCACAAACTGACCTTCAACAGTCATTCATCATACGTTTGCAAGAAGGCACTGAATATTTACAAACAGCTGTCTAGAGCCGCCAGGATCAGTTGGGGTCTACATCCAGAAGTGATTAGAACAATATATGGAGCAGTGGTGGAGCCGTTGATTATGTACGCGGCCAGCGTCTGGGCGCCGGCAACCAAAAAACTGGGTCTGCAAAAACAACTCAACGCAGTTCAGAGAGGGTTCGCCCAGAAGCTGTGCAAGGCGTACCGCACTGTCTCCCTAAACTCGGCATTGTTGCTGGCTGGGATACTTCCATTGGACCTCAGAATACAAGAGGCAGCTGCCCTGTACCAGGCCAAGAGGGGAGTACCTCAGCCAGTGATAGGGGACAGGGAGATGGAAACAATGGTTCCGTACCAGGAATCACCTCATCCCGCTAACCATATGAGCCTGAAGTTCGTGAGCCTGGTACACCAAGAAGACGTGGATAACCACAACACTCAAGCAGTCAGAATATTCACCGATGGCAGTAAAATTGAGGGCAAGGTCGGAGCTGCACTGTCCTTTTGGAAAAACGAAACCGAGACCAAAACCCTCAAGCTGAAGCTGGCATCGTACTGCACGGTGTATCAGGCGGAACTGCTGGCCATATGCAGGGCCACTGCTGAGATCATAAAGCGTCCCGAGGACACTTTTGGAATTTACAGTGACTCAAAATCTTCGCTGGAGACCATTACTAACCAGTACCCAACACATCCCTTAGCTGTGGAGATCCGCAAAAACCTCATGACCGGCAGACTCCAGAAAAAGGAGACATCCTTGTTCTGGGTAAAAGCTCACGCTGGTCTAGTTGGAAATGAGCGTGCGGATCAACTGGCTAAGGAGGCAGCACTCGGATTAAAGAGGAGGCCAGATTACGAAGATTGCCCGGTTTCATTTATCAAGAGACAAATCCGACTGGAGTCTATCGATAAATGGAACCAGAGATACAAAGCAGGACAAACGGCATCTGTCACGAAGATGTTTTTCCCCGATGTGATAAAGGCATATAAGATAATAAGGCAGTTACAACCTACCAACATAGTCACCCAGGTCATGACGGGGCACGGTGGGTTCTCAGAATACTTGACCCGGTTCAAGTGTAAGGAGAACCCATCGTGCATCTGTGAGCCAAATATCAGTGAGTCGATCCAACATGTTCTGTTTGAGTGTCCCGTTTTTGGTTTAAAGAGGTATGAAGCTGAGGCCTTGCTGGATGCCGATATAAATCCTGGAAATGTAAAAATATTTATGATAGATAACGCTAGGAGAGATATTTTTGTCAATTACTGCATAGAAGTAGTAAAACAAGTAATAATTAGGAATAAATAGGTACTAGAATAGGTAGAATAGATTATAATCATATATAAAAGTATTTTATGTAACAGGTATATTACCATTAGTTGTGGTATACCATAAGTGTTAATTTTTAAGTTTGTATACATTAACTTTTAAAAAAGTAAACAATTATATAAATATTAATAGTCTTAAATTTTTAATTAGCATGAGTACTATCATTATGTTGTTGTATACCATAGTGGTTTAAGTTTAATTTTAAGTTTATTTTAATCTTTATATGTAAACAACTAAATAAGTAGTAATAGTCTTTAAGTTTCTATGTAACATGTTGTGGCATGTATATTACCATTAAGTTTTTTTATACCACAATTGTCATCTAAAATTGTATAATGTAACCTCTAAATGTAAATAGGAAATAAGAAGATTTAGTTATAAGCCCTAGTATTAGTCTAGATATGTACGCCCAATGGCATGAGGGCAGTGAATAAAAAGTATTTGAGTTTTATTAAAGTCTCTGACTACCATATCAGAGGAGATAGTCGTCATACTTAGTGCCATTTTGAGATGGTGGTACGGGTAGGATAAAAAAAAAAAAAAAACCTAACCTAACCTAACCTAACCTAACCTAACCTTTTTACCGCTCTGTCCGCACTCGGGAGCACCACGAATTTGTAGTGATCCTCACGGAAAAAATCCGGAAAAATAGAAAAATTTGCTTTTTATCGGCTTGTGATATATCAAAATTTGCGGGGAGTGAAGGCGCACACGACTGTGAAATCGGTTTTGCCCTAAGTGAAGTGTACGCAAAGATATTAGCAAAAAAGTGAATTTCAAGAATTTTTCGGAACTTAAAATTGAAACGCTGCGAAATTTTGAGCGGCGACCCCACTTTTTTAAACTGCTGGAAGGTGACGCTTTTGGTGCCCTACAAACCGGACCCCACTTTGGATTTTTGCCGCGCAGGAGAGCGGAGAAAAGTCCAAAAACACCAAAACCACGTGGCCACGAGGTCAGTGAACCGGAGCAGCTGGAGTGGATCTGACGACGGGGCCAGGTGGACGCCGCCGCACCAAAGCTGGAGGCGTTTACATTTTTGAAAAGGGTGAAGTTTTCGCGAAGATACAGCGTTTTAAAGAAAATCAAAAAAAAAAAATTTAAAATTTTGAATTAATTTTTCTCCAAATTTTGAGCGGCGACCCCACTTTTTTAAACTGCTAGAAGGTGCCGTTTTTGGTGCCCTACAAACCGGACCCTACTTTGGATTTTTGCCGCGCAGGAGAGCGGAGAAAAGACCAAAACACCAAAACCACGTGGCCACGAGGTCAGTGACCCGGAGCAGCTGGAGTGGATCTGACGACGGGGCCAGGTGGACGCCGCCGCACCGAAGCAGGAGGCGTTTTAATCTTCCAAAAAAGTTAAGTTTTCGCGAAGTTACAGTTTTTAACAGTTTTTAACAATTTTTAAAAAGAGATCAGAAAATTTTTGAACTTTTCTACTCCAAAATTTGAGCGGTACCTTGTATTTTTATTTAGTGTATATATTAAGGCTGTGGATCCCCAACTTTCTGTAAATTTTCAGATTTTTAAAATAGTAACTTTAGATATTTCGCTGTGTTGACCTTTTGACCTAATTTCGATTTTCTTCAAAATTCAACTTATGACAAAAATTTAAATGCAACTTTTTAGCGACTAAATTTACAAAGCGTTCTGCATTTTTGAAATTTGTCAAAGGGTCAACTTTTGACTGAGTTACTGACGTTTTTAGAAAGTTTCTAAAAAATTTACTTGTTTTAAAATTATTTAAGTGTGTTAGAGTAATTTAATTAGCGTAGTAATTCTTAATTATCTTTCTGTTTTATTTTATTTTGGATTTGTTTAGATTTTTACTTAGTATTGTAGGCTATCTGATTACTTAAAACCCGACTAACTTCGACGCCTTTTACACGTCGAACTAGTATATCGGCTATCCTACATCGCACTAAAATATGTTCGGGATGAGAACCCCTACGAAAAAAGCGACACAAAACTCCCCCCCCAAGAAGGCCGTGCCTCCGATGAGGGACGTGAATCCGAAACCTGAGGCATCAAACCCTCTTGTAAAGGAGGTGAAATCGATAGAGAGGACTGGCTCGTCGGAGTTAGGGGAAAAAACCTTTTTGGTCAGGCGTAGCATAGGCGAAATCGAGGAAAGAGCTGGGACCTCTCCGAAGAGGGTGGCGGCGCCAGTGGCGGGCCCTTCGAGGTCTAACACACGAAGGCCATCCTCGGATGCTTCGGGTAGCCAAGAGGCTGGAGAACCGGCTCCAAAGCCCTCAGCGGAGAATTTATTTAGCTCGCCAAAGACAGTATATGCAAATAGGGTTGCAGAAGCCCGCGCTTGCCTTACCAAAGCAAAACTGCACTTGGGTAACTCAAGGAACCTAAAAACGGATATAAAAATTGGAGTTACCCAAGATGTAGACCGCCTATATCAGCTGGTGAAGGAGGCGGAGATGGAAAAGAACCGAGTTGGCCCGGAGCCTTCGCCGTCTTTAACAGTTGATAAAGGGGAGGTGGAACATGAAGCAAGGAAAGGAAAAGAAGATGAGTTGATCAGAAAGATGTCTGAGCATATAGAAAGAATGAATGAAAATAATACAAAAATGGAAAGGCTTAGAGAAACGATAGAGAAGCAGCAAGAGGTGTCGTCTCTTGAGGGGGCAACCTACGCGAGTGTAGCGGCTGGCCGTTCCTGGAGATACCTCCCGGAGCAGACGGTGCTGCACTCCGTGGTGGTTTCATCAAGAGACGAGACCGAAACAGGTGAGGAAGTTTTGAATAAGATAAGAAAAGTGATAAATGCAAAGGAAGAAGGGATTAAGATAGATAGAATAAAGAAGGCAAAAGACAGAAAAATAATAGTAGGATGCCAGACAGAAGATGAGAGATCCAAGGTTAAGGAGATACTCAAGAAAGCGGGAAACCAACTGAGCGTCGAAGAGGTTAAAAATAAAGACCCCCTCCTGATCTTCAAGAACGTCTTGAATTATAACTCCGACGAGGACATCCTCCGCGCCCTAAGAAACCAGAACAGCGGTGTTTTTTCTGGTCTCGAAGAAAAGGACAACAGGGTAGAGATAAAATTCAGGAAGAAAACGAAAAACCCCCTTACCAGCCATGTAGTCGCTAAAGTATCTCCAGCAATATGGAAGCGGATGCTGCAAGCAGAAACTGCGCACATAGATCTGCAGAGGGTGCGTGTGGAGGATCAATCTCCGTTGATTCAGTGCTCCCTCTGCTTGGCGTATGGGCACGGCAGACGCTTCTGTAAGGAGAGTGCTGAAAAGTGCAGTCACTGTGGGGGACTGCACTTGAGAACAGAGTACGCAGACTGGCTCGCACACGCGTCCCCTAGCTGCATAAATTGCACCAAAGCTGGAGTGGAGAAGGCAGAACACAACGCCTTTAGCAGTGACTGCCCGGTGAGGCGCAAGTGGGAAGCGCTGGCGAGAGCCACCGTGGCGTACTGCTAAGGGCGTTGTCACAGTCTTCCCGCTCAAAATAGTGCAAGCAAACCTGCAAAGGAGCAAACTGGCCACTGACGAGATACTCATTGAGTCAGAAAGGCGCGGAATCTCAGTTGCTCTCTTGCAGGAGCCGTATGTTGGTGCAGATAGGAGGGTGAAGAGCCGCCGGGGCATGAGGGTCTTTCAGAGCACTGGCCAAGGAGAAGGAACTGTAAAAGCCGCAATAGTTGTTTTCAACACCGAACTAGACATAGTGCAGTATCCGGAACTCACCACAAACAACATCACAGTGGTGGGAGTCCAAACCAGTGCCTGGAAGACTACGCTGGTGTCCTACTACCTGGAGCCGGACAAACCCATAGGACCCTATCTGGACCAGCTAGCGACTATAGCCCAGAGAGTGGGACTCAAAAGGCTAATAATAGGAGGGGACGCGAATGCGAAAAGCACATGGTGGGGAAGTACCGTGGTAGATAGCCGAGGCGAGGACATGGTGGGAGCTCTTGATGACCTGGGTCTTCAAATTCTAAATATAGGGCAAACTCCGACCTTTGACACCATACGGGGAGGAAAGCGGTACAGCAGTCACGTGGATGTCACAGCCTGCACGGAGGACATGCTAAATCTGGTGGCGGACTGGACAGTGGTGGAAAATCTTACAAGTTCGGATCACAACGGCATAACTTTTAACATTAAACTCAAGAAATCAAAAGGCATAACAATATTAAGAACCACTAGAAAATTTAATACAAAGAAGGCTAATTGGAGTCAGTTTTGTGAGAAACTGACCCAATTAGAAATAGAATACAAATTAAAAATAGACCAGATAAATGACATGCATGCTACACATGAGATAGAGGAAGCCTTAAAAAATTACACAAAAGTCATCACAAAAGCATGCACCCAATCAATACCAGGTATAAATAAAAAAGAAAAACTTACCATGCCGTGGTGGTCCGAAAAACTCGCTGAGATGAAGCGGGAAGTCACCACCAGAAAGCGCAGAATCCGATGTGCTGCGCCGATCCGGAGGGAGAAGGTCATCCAGGAGTACCTGGAAAAGAAAGAAGAATATTTGTTAGAGACCAAGAAGGCCCAGGTAGAGAGTTGGAAGGAGTTTTGTGAAAAGCAGGACCGGGAAGGGGTATGGGATGGGATCTATAGGGTCATTGGAAGAACTAGGAGCAGGGAGGAGGACTTGCCACTAGAGAAAGCGGGTAAAATCTTAGATGCAGCCGGCTCCGTTAGGCTTCTGGCAGAGACCTTTTATCCTGAGGATCTGGCGGAGACTGATAGTGATGAGCACCGCCAAATAAGAGAGCTAGCAGAAAGAGTGAACGATGAGGAACAAAGTGAACTTTGGGACCCACCGTTCACGCAGACTGAGCTTGACGTGGCACTCAAGTCATTCAACCCCAAAAAGGCCCCCGGTGCTGATGGACTCACAGCAGACATCTGCAACTGTGCAATAAGAAACAGCCCCGGGGTGTTCCTGGGACTTTTAAATCAGTGTCTCGCCAAGCATTACTTCCCTAATCTGTGGAAAGAAGCGACAGTTGTAGTGCTACGAAAGCCGGGCAAGGCCACATACACCGTTGCCAAGTCTTATAGGCCGATAGGTCTACTGCCTGTGCTGGGGAAAGTCCTCGAAAAGATGCTGGTTGCCCGACTCAAATACCATCTGTTACCGAGGATGAGTACTCGCCAATACGGATTCATGCCCCAGAGGAGCACCGAAGACTCTCTCTATACCCTTATACAAAACATCCGGGAAAAACTGGACCAGAAAAAACTGGTCGTACTAGTGTCACTGGATATAGAGGGAGCCTTCGACAGCGCCTGGTGGCCTGCTATAATGGTCCGTTTGGCAGAGGAAAAGTGTCCGGTAAATCTCAGAAGACTAATCGGTAGTTATCTGAGAAACAGAAAGGTGAGAGTCAGGTATGCTGGCGAGGAGTTTTCTAAGGAAACCAGCATGGGATGCGTTCAAGGATCCATAGGGGGGCCACTGCTGTGGAATCTTCTGCTGGACCCGTTACTGAAAGAACTCGACAGAAGGGGGGACTATGCGCAGGCGTTTGCAGACGACGTCGTCTTGGTCTTCGATGGAAAGACAGCACAAGAAGTACAGAGGGAGGCCAATGCCGCCCTTGAGTATGTACGGGTGTGGGGGGTCAAAAATAAGCTGAGATTTGCGCCGCAAAAAACTATGGCCATGGTCATAACTCGCAAGCTCAAATATGACACCCCACATCTGGAAATGGGAGGTGTTGAAATTCCAATGTCCAGGGAAGTTAAAATCTTGGGGCTAACCATCGATGACAAATTGACATTTAATACACACGTAGCGAACGTCTGTCGCAAAGCGCTCAACTTCTATAAACAACTGTCGAGAGCTGCCAAGGTAAACTGGGGATTAAACCCTGAAGTTATAAGGTGCATATACACAGTAGTGGTGGAGCCAACAATCCTTTACGCGGCGAGTGCTTGGGCGATGGCCACCAACAAACTAGGGGTACAAAAGCAGTTAAATACGGTGCAGCGGGGTTTTGCCCAAAAAATGGTAAAGGCATATAGGACGGTCTCTCTTAACTCGGCACTATTGCTCGCTGGGCTGCTTCCTTTGGACATAAGAGTCCGGGAAGCAGCCTTGCTTTATGAAATAAAGAAAGGCCATACCCAGCGAATAATAGGAGACCGGGAGATAGAGAGACGAGTGCCTTACACGGAAGCACCGCATCCTGCAGAGCGGACCGAGTTGGAGTTCATATGCGTGGTTGACGGGGCGGCACTGGAACAACACTTTGACGATGGCCTGAATATTTTTACAGATGGCAGTAAAATAGAAGGGAAAGTCGGCGCCGCGTTCTCCGTATGGAAGAGCGCGACGGAGACAAGTACCCGAAAGTTATCGTTGGATCAGTGCTGCACCGTTTACCAGGCGGAACTGCTAGCTCTGCTCGAAGCGGCAAAGTACGCGTTAAAGTCCAGAGAGCCCACCTGCAACGTCTACTGTGACTCTAGGTCCGCCCTGGAGACCGTCGTGGACGGCATTTCCCTCCATCCCCTAGCTGTGGAAATAAAAGCCATCATCAAAAAGATCAGAGATGATGGCAAAATACTGAGACTATTTTGGATAAAGGCGCACGCTGGGCTGGAGGGAAATGAACGAGCGGATGAACTGGCGAAGGACGCTGCACTGCACCGTAAAACCAAGCCGAAATACGATAAGTGTCCCGTGTCATTCGTCAAGCGACAAATCCGTTTGGAGTCGCTGGGCGAATGGAACCGGCGCTACAAAACCGGTGAAACTGCAGCTACAACAAAGGTATTTTTTCCGGATGCAGTTCGAGCGTACCCACTGGTGAGAAGCCTGAGCCTAGAGCCTAAAACTGTTCAGCTCATGACGGGACACGGCGGGTTCTCCTCGTACTTGCATCGCTTCAGGTGCAAGGAGAGTCCGGCGTGCGACTGTGACCCACAGATGGAAGAGAGTGCTTTACATGTAATAATAGACTGTCCCATTTATGCGCGATATAAACTTGACACTGAATTTGAAATAGAAGTAGACATTAAAAAAGAAAATATAAACTGGATAATGGAACAGAAAGATATAAGAAATAGATTTATTAAGTATTGTAATTTTGTAGTTAATAAGGTAGTGACTAAAAATAAATAGAAATTAAATGGGATCCACTGTCATATATGTAAATTATATAATAAGTGCCCATGTATTAGTATGTAAACAAATTAATGTAAGAGGAACTAGAGTATAGAGTAAAATTAAGTAATCTATAAGAGTCTGGCTCCAACCGCACTCCGGAGCGCCCACAAAAACGTGCACCTCCACGTCGAAAATTCCTAAAAATTATAAAAAGTGTTATATTAGTGCCGTGTTATACATCGAAATTTGCGCAATTACAAGCTGCACACAGTTGTGAAAACGCCGTGACACTAAGTGAATTTTCCAAAGAGTTATTAACAAAAAAGTGAAAATTGTAAGTTTTTTAAAACTTTAAGTGGAGTTTTCTCGAAATCGGCAGCGACGACCTATGATTTTTAAAATCCGTCCTGAAGGACCTCCAGGAGCTGCACATTTTGGATGTTTTCGCCGATTTTTCCCGGGCTTGAGCGCGGAAATAACGGCAAAAAACCAGATACCACGTGGCCACGAGGTCAGTGACCCGGGGCAGCTGGACGAGTGCTGACGGCGGAATCATCTGACCATCACTGCGCCAAACCGGGAAGTACCTTCAGACAGAAAAAAGATTGAAAATAAGCTTCACAGGTCACGGGGGTTTTAATTATTACTTGCATAGATTTAAGATAATTGAGTCTCCATTGTGCTCTTGTGGTGAAGACGTCCCTCAGACGGTACAGCATATTTTGGTCGAATGCTCTAAATTTGATAGAATTAGATATGAATGCGAGAGTGCAATGGAAACAGCTTTAAATGTCGATAATTTGGATATTGTATTAAGTAACGACGACTGCAGGCAGATATTTCTTGCCTATGCAAAGACTATTCTGCGAAAAGTTGGGAAGGAGAATGGGTCCTTTTTGGAAGAGATCTAGTTAATTTAAGATAATTTCAGTTTTAATTTAATTATACGTTATTATTGATTTATATTGAATTATTTTATTATTAATAATTAATGTGTTAATATTTTTGTAATTTTAGTTTTGTAAGGATACTGCTCCATCCTAAATGAAATTATTATTAATTTTAATTTTATTATTTGAATTGTGATTAATTTATGTACTATTTTTAGTTCTTATTCAAAGAATTCAAAATTAAGAGACATATAATTTGATTAGGGACAATGAAATAAATTATTTAATGGATACAATATAGAAGCAATATAGGCAATTCTACAATTTCAATGTGTACTAAATAAACTTAAAATCAAGATTGTTAACTTATAAAATTTTTGGGACTATTAATGTTTTTAGTGTTTTAGAGTGGTTTTATAGACTACTGTTTTAAGTCAATTAAGTCAATTATTATTTCAGATAGTTAAAGCATGAATTGTACAGAATATTGCATGAATTATTTAAATTTTTAATTATTATTATTATTATATTTTTGTTATGCAAATTAGTTATAAGTTAATAAAGAATGTTGTGTTTTATTAAAATTAATTAAGTTAAAAATATAAGATGATTATAATGATGTTGCAAAATAAATAGCAACAGTAGCTCGCGGGCCGGGCCTCTGCGCCCGGACAGGAAAAAAAAAAAAAAAAAAAACCTAACCTAACCTAACCTAACCTTTTTTTTTTTTTTTTTTTTTTTTGACCAGGTGTAAAATGCTTTATGCATACCCTCCGAACATGGGAGTGTCGGAGGGTTATGTGGGACTCTCCGCCAATAAGGGCGGCATACCCACTAAAAGCACCCGGACGTGCCCTCTCTCCGGTTTTGTTGGACACCGTGGAACCCGCGAAGGCATCGTCCACGATGTCTACCGGTGGCGCCCCAGCCGTTGCCGGGGCTTCCCGCGCCGTAGGGGAGATGGTCGTGCACGCTTGACCCTCTCCCAGACCGCTTAGTGGCTAATCACCGCAGGCAGAGGACTCCCATCGTCCACCTGCAGCCACTATGGGTTGAGTCTGGCGGCAAAACGCCGCCTTCTCACCCCAAGCCGTCTACGCCGGAGGGGATGCGCGAGAGGATCTTCCTCGCGCTCCCGCTCCGCGGTCTCCTTTTGCGAAATGACTGTTTCGCAGAAGGAGACCACCGCCTCCCAGGACCTCTCGTCGCTCAGCATTGCTTCGACGATGCTTTGGAGCGAGAGGTCCACCCGCTGAATGATGCGTGCCATTTGGCCGCGCTCCGCGTCCCAACGACTGCACACCTCGAGGGTGTGCTGGTCGGTGTCGTCGGGACTTCCGCACTCGTGGCACAGCGGGGCCGGCTCTCTTCCTATTTTGTGCAGGTAGTGGCCGAAGCACCCATGCCCGGTCATTACCTGCACGAGCCGGTACGTCGTCGCACCGACTGCCCTCTTCAGCCAAAGGTCGGCCGTTGGGAGGATCGCCTCTATGGTACGGACACCGTAAGGGGCGACCTCCAGTTGGGCCTTCCATCTGTCCCGCAGTCGGCGCTCCGTCGCGCGACGGGCGGCTGCCACCTCCTCAGGGGCCGGGCGTTCACCTGTTGTCCGGACCCTGGACCTACGTTGGTAAGTCTCCGCGTGCACCTCTGCGTCTAGCTCCCACGGGGGGGTGCACGCGAGAAGGCAGGCAGCCGCGTGGGCCACCGTCACATAGGCTCTCACTATTCTGATGGCCACGACTCGTTGTGGCCTCCGCAGCAGGGCCCTATTTCGAGCGGACAGCTTGTCCGCCCATATTGGGGCCCCATAGAGGGCCATGCTCCTTGTCACGCCGGCGTATAGCTGCCGGCACAAGGAACCCGGCCCTCCTACATTGGGCAGAAGTTTGCCCAGCGCCGATGCGGCGCCCACGATTCGGGGAGCTAGTCTCGAGAAATGCTCCCCGAAATCCCACTTGCGGTCCAGTATTAGCCCCAGATATTTAATGTGGGGCTTTATTTGGACCGCTTCACCCTCGAGGGTGAGCGTCGCACTCGCGGGCAAATTCCACCCGCGCCCCCCGAAAACTATAGCCTCAGTCTTCGGGAGGCTCACCTTTAGGCCGAGCCTGGTGATCCGTTCAATCGCCAGCTCGGCCGCCACTTCCGCCCTCCGGGAGGTCTCCCGCTTGTCGTTCCCGCGCACAGCCACCATTGTGTCGTCCGCGTAGCAGACGACAAGTGTGCGCGGAAGCAGCTCCCCCCGGATCACCCAGTCGTACCCCAGGTTCCATAGAAGTGGACCGAGCACGGAACCCTGGGGCACGCCGCAGGCCATCACTCTCTCCCCCCGTTGCCCGTCCTTCTTTTCCCAGAGCACTACCCTCTCGGTTAGGTAGTGCTCAACAATCCGCCTCAGGTAGAGAGGCACTTCATGATATCGAAGTGCCTCACTGATCACCCCGTAGGGGAGTGTGCCAAACGCGTTTGCGATGTCTAGTGACACCGCGATGACACCCTCCCCCCTGCTCGACGCGTACTCACAGAAGTCCCTCAGTGACTTCAGCGCGTCGAGCGTGGACCGTCCTTCCCGGAACCCGAATTGTCTGTCCGAGACGTTCGGGCCGGCGGTCTCCATGTGCCGCAGGATCCGGGAGGCCAGGATGCGTTCAAACGCTTTCCCGGCCTCATCCAGCAGCACTATGGGGCGATAGGCGGAAGGGCAATCCGCCGGTCGACCCTCTTTACGGAGGAGGCATAGTCGCCCCTCCTTCCATACCCTAGGGAACTTTCCCTCTGTCAGGCAGTCATCCATGACATGCCTGAGTCGGTCCCCTAGGTGTTTCAGGGCGACTGCGAGGACGCGACCGGGAACGCCATCCGGGCCCGGGGCTTTTTTGCAGCCCCGGAGTCGGTGTATCACTCGATTGAACTCGTCGTCACCTATTGGTTGAACGACGAGCTCAGCCTCCGGTTCCCTTATGGGGTCGACCATTGACGGGGGAGAGATCAAGGGGGCTGGCGGAAACAGCCCCTCGACTACCCTCTGAAGGAGTTCAGGTTCCAGGGAGTCCATGGGGGGGGCGGTGCGCATTTTGTTACGCACCACCTTGTACGGCCGCCCCCATGGGTCCCTGTCCAGGGTGGCCAAGAACGACTCGTGAGCTTCGTCCTTGGCCTTGGCAATCGCCACCTGGAGGGCCTTCTTAGCCTCTTTGAGGGCCCTGTGGAGCCCTTCTTCCTCTTCTGCAGTGTGCCGCCTACGCCTACAGTGTTGGAAGGCGCGGCGGGCACTATTACTGGTGGACCGCAGGGCCGCAATTTCTGCGGACCACCAGTATACACTCTTACGGGCGAAACGGCGACCAACCCGAGGCATGGCCGCGTCGCACACCTTCTGTAGTGCGACGCGGAACTGTGCCGCCCTTTCTTCAACTCCGAGGGTGACGGGTGGGGCAACACACCACTCCTCCACCATGGCCGCCTCGTTCGCCATGTCCCTGTCCAGCTTGACCAGGGACCACTTTGGGAACTTCCGCCCCCTCCTGGCACTGCCCGTGATGGGCGCCGGTGGAGCCCCCGCCTTGGAGACCCTCATCCTGATGTACAGGTGGTCTGAGAGGGTTTCCACATCCTCCAGGACACGCCAATCCGTGACGCGTGCAGCTATGGCAGGGGTCGCGAACGTGACGTCCACTATTGACCCCCCCTGCCGCCGCACGCAGGTATTCGTGGTGCCCTGATTTAGGACCACGAGTCCCGTTGCCGCCACCCAATCCTCAAGGGCCGTACCCCTATGGTCCGTAATGGGGGAACCCCATGCCGAACTTTTGGCGTTGAGGTCCCCCAGGACCATAACCTGCCTCGGGGCAGCCCTCCGGACCACTCCCCCTAATATCCCCAGAAACGTGTCAAACTCCCGCAGCGGCCTATTGGGGGAGAAGTACGCGGCCACCAGCACCGTGTCATTCCCCCATTTAGCCGCCACGAATCCTGGGCCACCCTCAATCCTTGATATGGGGGGGAGGTCCCCCATCGCCGGCACCACTATCGCCACTACTCCGTCGGTGTCCCCTGCCCAATTAGATTGGGGGGGGGATGAAGTAGGGCTCTGTTACCACCGTAACGCCAATTTTCCACTCCGCCATGGCCTGCATGAGCAGATCTTGAGCTCTGGCGGAGTGGTTGGCGTTTATCTGCAGGACGTCTAAATGTCGGTGTGCTGACATTTAGACGTCCATATTGTTGTCCTCTTGGTGCCGGCTGGCGGCTGTTTCGGCTGGAGGGGGCCGGATGGGGCGGGTGGGTCTCGGCCTCACCTCTCTTCCCTTTGTCTCCGGTGGGGAGCATTTCGGTCCCCTCATTACGTGATTGGCTGGGAGGCCTGCATGGTGGCATACTGCGCACCTTACTTTTTCCTCCCAGCATTCGGCTGCTTTGTGCCCCTCTGCGCCGCACCGGTAGCACATCTGGCCCCGGTCCACCTTTGAGGGGCACAACTCGCGCGTGTGGCCGACACCCATGCATTTAGTATAGTAGCACCGCATGGGTGCTGGTCCGACGGAGCTGATCCTGGCAGACGACCAGCCTACCATGATCTGACCGCGCTCGAGGAGGGCCTTTGCAATTCCCACCGGGCATTGCACGAGGGCCACCCCACTACCATCAAAGTATGTGGGGCGAATGCCCCCCACCTTAATCTGCGCCTCGGCGCATCCCCCCGCCTTGGCGACGGCAGCCGCCAGGGTCTCCTTTGTCGCCGACTCGTCTAGGCCGGCGACCTTGATGGCGGCCATTTTCTCAGGGCGACTTACATGGGCAACGTCGCCCACAAGAACCTGCAGCTTTTCTGCGAGGCTGTCCGCCGTCCTTCCTCTCTCTGCTCCAGGGACCTCGATTACTCGACCCCCCGTCGCCGAGTTCCTGACCCTAACACGCTGCAGGCCTATCTCCTCCAAGCTTATGCCATTAATGGCCTTGGACATGACCGCCTGCAGCGTGGTGTCGGTGGTAACATCCTTCCGCATGGTGATTACCACCGCTGCCGTCTTGGGGACTTCCAGACCCTTCTGCTTGGGTGCCGCTTTCTTTTTGGGCGGCGGGGGGGGTGGGGGAGTGGCCGTAGCCTTCCCCTTTCCCTTCCTCTTCTTCTTTCCCGCTTCCTGGGTGGTCCATGCCTCGCCCAGGGGCACAGGTGCAGTCTCCACTGCTGGGGCAGGCTTGCCTACCGGGGCAGCCCTGGCTGCTGGGGCAGGCTTGGCTGCCGGGGCGGTGGTTTCCGGGGCCACCGGGGCCGCTTTTTTGGCGGCCCTTTTCGGCCTGCCATCCCCAAGCCTGGCCCTACTCTCGGGCTCGGAGGCAACTTCTCTCGTTGAGGCCGGTGTGGTCACCTTCTTTTTATCCGCCGCTAACGGGGGGCGGATTATTGGTGCTGGAGGAAGGCGACTGGCAATCTCCTCGATTCTAGCATTCAGCATGTTACCGAGGGAGACCGTCAAGTCGCGCTTCATGCTGTCCAGCAATTCCGCCAACTCCGCAGCGGCGGATTGTGTCGGCGGGGGGGCCCTATGGGCCGGAGTCTCACGCGCCGGCTGCGGGGCCGGGGCCTGGCGTTCTGAGAAGGCAATTCTCAGGGCCTTGAGTTCCGCTGTGCAGAGAGCGAGTTGCTCCCGCATCCTCTTGTTGTCCGCCTTTAGGATGCGGATCTCCTCGTTCTCTGACCTGGAGGCGTCAAGTTCCTCCATGGCATTTAGTATGGTGCGGCAGGCCCGGTTCATGGTGCCCCACACCTCACCCTTCAAGTTGCCCGACTTGCGGGCCCCCTCCATTATTTCGCATGCCGCCTGTTTGGTGGCCTCCACCGGGTCGGATGGGAGGAGAACCTCAGACGGGTGCGCCGACTTCTTTCCAATTGGGGAGGTATTTCTCCCACTCCCCTTTGTTCCCTTGGAGCGGAGCTCCGGGAAGTCCTTCCTATACGAGGAGGGGCCGGCGGCGTCATCTGTGTCGGGGCTGAGGTACGTCTCCGGACTTCGGAGCCTACCTCTTGCCGACGCCATCCCCGCGTAGGCCCCTTTGGGCTTGCCCCTCCGGGCTGTTCCAACCTTCGGCCCGTTATCAGGCCTTGCGTCATCCGCCTGGTCTACATGCCCCCTCTTCTTGGGCTGAGGAGCCATCTCAATGGCCTCTGTGAATTCTCCCTCCGAATCAGAGGAAGAATCCAAAAATCTTTCGTCCCACTTGCGGTGGGAACTTTCCCCCTCTTCAGACGTGGCCATTGTGGCCCCGCCATTGTCTCTACCAAAATTGGACCAAATCCGACCACCCCAGCCGAAGTTATCGCCCAAAACAGGGTTTGGCTAAAAAACGGTCAAGGGGGAGTCGGCTCGGAGAAATCCTATACAAATTTCAAAAAGCGCCTAAAAAACCAAATAGCAATCTGGTCCCTCAGGACACTTTTTGAAAAATTTTTTTGGCTGACTTCCCGTTAACGTAGCCAAAAACCAAAACTAACAAATAATAGGGGCTGAACTCCCCTATCCCCGGGCACCCCTACTGGGACCGTAGGGGTAAACCAGACCCCTGATATTCACCCACGAACTTTCCCGACTTTTTTTGGCAAAATTTTTTCTCTAAATTTACCTAAAATAACTAAAAATCCGATTACTTCAAAACCCTAAGGAGAAAAGCACCCGGAACTAGCCTACACGAAATTTAAATATTGCAGCTATGTCCTAACCCAAAACGGAGTGTCGAACGATAACCGCAAAGCCGACTTTTTTTCGATTGAAAAAGGTAAACAAACCGTTTTTCAATCGAAAAATCCTAAGTTGTAACTTTTTTCTCCTTTTGATGATATTTTTGTCCGCAAACAACTCAGCGCCACAGCGTTTTCACAGCCGTGTGCGCCTCGTTAATCCGCAACTTACGATGTATTGAACTTCGCTGTAGCTCACATAGGCTGATCGCTAAGGCAGTTAATACATCGGGTCGGACAACCTAACCTAACCTAACCTTTTTTTTTTTTTTTTTTTTTTTTTTTGACGCTGGGAAAAATGCTTTATGCATACCCTCCCGTCGGGGGACGGAAGGGTTATGTGGGACTCCCGGCGGTGCTCCCCACCGGTATACCCACTAAACGACCCAGCGGCACTCCCGCATCGCCTATATGGAGGGGAACTGGGAATCCGGCACAGCCTTTCCATCCAGCCCCCCGCCGACGACCGCCCGCCTTTACGGCGAGCCCTTCACCCCCCTCCCCACCCTGGGAGAGGGGCCCGAGAATAACTGCGAGTGCTCGCGGTCATTCCCACCCGGCGGAAGTGGAGGATACGTGCAATGCGGGAGAAGACGCCCCCGCGCCTGTCTCCCGCTATCCTCCACCAGGAGGGGGAAGACGATTGTCGTGCAATCGCCTTCTCCGACCCGTTCGTCGCCTGCGGAGTGGCGCTGCGAGAGGGTCTTCCTCCCGCGCCCGCTCCGCCGCCTCCTTTTGCGAAATTACTTCCTCGCAAAAGGAGGCCACCGCAGCCCAGGACTCCTCGCTTCCCAGCATGGCTAAAACCACGCTCGGCAGCGAGAGGTCCTACCCGACCACTGCCATCAATTGGCGGCGCGGCCCAGACCACGACGCACACACCTCCAGGGTGTGCTGCGCCGTGTCCACCGCCGCGCCACAATCGTGGCAGGCCGGGGTCTCCTCTCTTCCGATCCGGTGCAGGCACGATCCGAAGACGCCATGCCCGGATAGCACCTGCACCAGACGGAAAGAAAGGAAACCGTGGGACCGCCCGAGCCATTCCTGCAGGACTGGCCCGAGCGCGTCCAACGTTCTGCGGCCAAAGGCTGCGGTGGCGAGGGCCTCCGTCCAATGTTGGACGGTTGCGTCCCTCGCCTCTCTGCGGACGGCCTCCCGCTCTTCTGGGGCAGGGCACTCCCCGAGCGCCCTGCGCCCCGCCGTCCACTCGTACACTCTGGCGAGCACCCCCGCCTCGAGTTCCCAAGGCGGGGTGCCGGCCAGAGCGCACGCTGCCGCAAAGCCCACCGAGCGGTAGGCTCTCGCCACCCGCAGTGCAATGGCCCTTTGGGGCCTGCGGATGGCGGTCGCATTCTCCCTCCTGTGGAGGGAGTCCGCCCAGATGGGGGCCCCGTAAAGGGCCATGCTCTTCAAGATGCCGGCATACAAATGCCGGCATCTCGCCTTCGGCCCTCCCAGGTTTGGGAGGAGCCACGAGAGGGCGTTCGCCGCCTTCAGCAGGCGCGCTGACAACCCGCTGAAGTGCGGGCCGAAGCGCCACCTGCTGTCCAGGGTGAGGCCCAGATATTTCATCTGGGTCCTCACCCCGATCCTGACGCCCTCCACGACGATGTGGGCGTCAGGAGGGATGCGCTGCCGAGGCCCGTGGAAGAACACGGCCTCGGTCTTGTGCAGCGCAACCTTCAACCCGAGGCGGCGGATCCTTCCCGCGACCAAGGATCCGCCAGCCGAGGCCAAACTGGCCGCCTCCCTAAAATCCCTCCCCCGGGCAGTGAGGAGAGTGTCATCCGCGTAGCAGATGACACTCGTGCCCGGGAGGAGGGATAACCTAACCTAACCTAACCTAACCTAACCTTTTTTTTTTTTTTTTTTTTTTTTTTTATCGTGAGGAAATCCTTCATGGATACCTCCCGCCGTAGGGGAGGCGGAAGGTTATGCCAGACTCCTACTGGCTAAAACCTCACGGGGTTCCACCTGATCGCTGATTGTCTCTAAGCTTCGGGAGCGCTTTCGCATTCGTCCATAGCTTTGAACAGCGGCGTTGGCTCTTATGAGCCTCATCTCACTTGCAGCTACTGCTGCAATTACCATCTTGTCTCCTTACGAGAGGCACGCGGAACCTCCACGCGCGCCACCTCGGGGCCTTTATCAGTAGACGACGACACCCCCTAGTATCGCCGCCCAAGCCTTTGTCATGGAGGATTTATATCAAGGAGGTTTCTCCTCCTTCTCCCTCCGACTCTCCTGCTGCGGATCGGATTGGAGGTAATTAATTCCCTTTCTCTTTCCGCAGCTTCCTTCTGCTGAAGGACTTGTTCGCAGAAGGCAATTACGTCTTTCCAACATTCTTCACTTTCGACCATAGCTTTGACTATTGCTGAAAGGGTCATGGGCCCTCCTGTGAAATTTGCAATTTGTGGCCGCAAGGTTGCCCACGCAGGACATACCTCAAGTGTATGCTGCGCTGAGTCTTCATTATGGTCACAATGGTGACATCCAGGTGTTGGTTCTCTTCCGATTCGACACAGGTACTTCGAGAAACAACCGTGTCCCGATAGTACCTGTGTGAGCCGGAAAGTCATTGTACCGTGCTCTCTAGAAAGCCATTCATTGAATATTGGCCAGATCGCCTCAATAATGCGCAGACCAGCGCTTGGATGCGCCAGCCTTCTGAGCCATTCCTCCTTGCCTATATTATAAAATTCCTCTCGCTTGCCCTCCACCTCTCTTGGCGCTGGGCGAAGATCCTGTGCTCTGTTTTGCTCTCGCCAGTGGTGAACCTTTGCAAGACACTTTGCATCCAGGTCCCATGGCAGAGAACATGCCAGCAGGCACGCTGCCTCGTAGGATATTGTGCGGTACCCCCGTATCACTCGTATAGCCATCGCTCTCTGTGGATTTCGCAGTGCAGCAATGCTTCGGCTGTTGAGTGTATCAGCCCACACTGGAGCTCCGTACATGGCCATGGACCGTACTACTCCCATGTAAAGTCTCCGGCAACTCACTTTTGCACCCCTGAGGTTAGGTAGTAGCCCTCCAAGGGCGGCCGCCGTCCCCATCAGTTTTGGTGCCAGTCTCTGAAAATGTGTATTGAAGTCCCACCGGCTGTCGAGGACGAGTCCCAGGTACTTCATCGTCGACTCGACACCGATGTGGACTCCACCTACCACTATATGTAAGTCCGCTGGGGGCTTGTTCCGTGGCCCATGAAAACATAGCGCTTCAGACTTATTCAGGGCCACCTGTAGCCCGAGTCGTCTAATCCGATTTACTATCTGGGCCACACCTGCTGTGGCAAGAATGGCTGCTTCCCTATGTGACCTGGCTCTTGCTGTGACAAGAGTGTCATCTGCGTAGCATGTCACCCTAATCCCATAGAGATTCGCTCCTCTCAACACCCAGTCGTAACCAATGTTCCACAGGAGTGGCCCAAGGACCGAGCCCTGTGGAACACCGCACGACATTCTGTGTCGAGCCCATCCTTCCTGCCCCTGGAATGATATAAATCTTTCGTTTAAGTAGTCACCGATGATCCTGCAAAGGTATAGCGGCACTCGATGATATTTGAGTGCCTCCCTAACACAACTCCAGGGTACCTAAGGTATTGAAGGCGTTGGCAATGTCTAGCGATACCGCCAGAACGACCTCGCCCCGGGAAACTGCCTCTTCCGTAACCGCCTTTACTTGTAGTATCGCACCAATGGTTGATCGCCCCCTCCTAAAACCAAACTGATTGACGTCCAAGTCTGGACCGACGCTGCTTAGATGCCTTATGAGGCGATCGGCTATTATGCGTTCAAATAACTTACCCACCTCGTCCAAAAGAACGATGGGGCGGTAAGCTGATGGAGAATCCGTAGGACGTCCCTCTTTCTTGAGCAGTACCAGCCTGCCCGTTTTCCATTGTACTGGAAATCGTCCCTGTGTTAAGCAAGCGTCATAAAAGTGCATAAGACGTGGTCCTAGAGCTTTCATGGCCAGAACCCAAGCTCGACCGGGAATCCCGTCAGGACCCGGGGCCGTGTTCTTTGCCCCGAGACGCATAACTGCCATCCTAAATTCGACATTGCTCACTTCCGGCACTTCAGCATCTATGCTCTCTTCATGAGGAGCCATAGTTGGTGGAGTATGTTCCTCTCTACTTGGAAATAGAGCCGACACTACTCTCTGTAGGAGTTGTGGTTCTAAACTTTGAGTAAGGGGTGGGGCCCACGGACGAAGTTTTCCCCTCACCATCCTATATGGTCGTCCCCAAGGATCCTTGTTTAGGGTCTCCAGTAATTCCTCTCGAGCTTCATTTTTTGCTTGGATAATGGCTAGCTGTAGGGCCTTCTTGGCTTCCCTGTACAGTCCATACAGCTGCTCTTCCAATGCTTCATCACGATGTCGTCTACGGCGGTATCTCGTGTACCGACGTCGAGCTACCACACAAACTTTACGTAAGTCCGCAAGTTCCGCTGACCACCAGTATACTTGGGGCTTGGTGGGCCGAGACACGACTCTAGGCATGGCTGCGTCGCAGATGTGCGTCATGGCCTCTCGGAACCACTCCGCCTCTTCCGAAATTTCGACCTGCGCCTGCCCATTAGGCTCCGGCACCCATGCTTTAACCAGAGCGGCCACCTCCAGTGCATCTCGATCCAAACGCTTAAGTGCCCATCGCGGGCTGCCTTCCCGGGCGGCACTTCCTCTCGGCCTACTTGAAATCCGAGGATGTGGAGAAATATCGAACCTGATGTAACGGTGATCTGACAGCGTCTCCACATCCTCTGCGACTTTCCAGCCGTGAATTCGGCTGACCAGATCTATACTTGCAAACGTCACATCTACTATAGATCCACCTTGTTGCCGAACACACGTCAGCACCGATCCGCTGTTAAGGACTATTAATCCGGTGGTTAACGCCCACTCTTCCAGCAGTTCTCCCCGCGAGTCTGTGAAGAGAGACCCCCAAGCTGTAGATTTCGCATTTAGGTCACCAAGTACAATCACTGGATGTGGGTGACTCTGCCCAACAAGGGATCCGACTTCAACAAGAAAGCTTTCAAAATCAGCGAGGACTCTGTTGGGCGAGATATAACCCGCCACCACCACTATTCCTCTTACAAGAGCTGCAACACAGCCCTTTCCTTTCATTACTCTGTCGAAAGAAATGCCCTTGGAAGTTATTGCCACGAGCCCATCCTTATCTCCAACCCAGTTTTCTCTAGGTGGAATAAAGTAGGGCTCGGATATAGCCGCTATGTCAATCAACCACTCCGCCATGCTCTGGATCATAAGATCTTGAGCCCTGGCGGAGTGGTTGAGATTCGCCTGTAGAAAACGAAGCGCCATACTATGTGGTTTCCATTTCAACCTCCACTCCCCCCGTTTGCGTCGGAGGACAGCTAGCAGCTGCCGGCGTTGAGGCTGTGGTGTTACCAGCCGTGACCCTTCTCCTTGATTTAGGAGGGGAGCATGACCTACTTCCAAGTTTATGCGCTGATGGCTTATTTGCCGCTGCACACAGGGAACATTTGGGTGGAGCTACGCATTCGGACGACTTATGGCCGACCTTTCCACATCTGTAGCATTCCTCACTGCGATCAATTTCGGCCGTACATTGGGCACGGACGTGCCCGTTCTGTAAACACCGGTAACACCTCATTGGTCTCGGCTGTAACATTTCTACTCTAGCTGAGACCCAACCGACTAGCAGACGGCCTTCCTGTCCTAGCTTTTTGGCAACGGCTACCGGACAGCTGACCAATATTACTCCAGTGCCCTGGTAGGACCGTTTAATCTCTCCTACCTTTACTAGCTCCTTCGAGCAGCCCCCGCACTGAGCAACAGCAGCGATAACATCTTCTTTAGTGACAGAATCGTCCAATCCTAAGATTCTGACGTCTGCACATTTTGTGGGTCTAGAGATTCTAGCCCAATCCTCGTTTAAGGCCTCTTTCAATTTTTGGGCTAAAGAGTCTGCCTTCTCGCTGCTGTCCTGACCGGCTGCGACCTCCAGGATGTGCGCCCCTGTCGCAGCCTTACGGAATCGCACGCTGGTAATGCCACAGCTGGTGAGATCCACCTTAGCCTTGGCTTCCTCCATCACTTTCCCATATGTTGCACCTTTCTCCTCGGCTCCTGGCTGTAGAGTGATTACAACTGCTGCCGTCCGGGGAGGGCGCAGCTTCACTAGCGCTGAGCGTTTAGTACCTACCGCTTTTGTCGAAAGCGTTGTGCGCGCCGATTTGGGCGCTACAACTACAGCTTTTGACTTTTTGCCTCCTTTTGTCACCTCTGTCCAGCTCATGCCCTGAGGCACTGGAGATGAATCCTGAAGCGCACTCTGTGTTTGCACTGGGCTTGTAGCTCGCTCACTATTCTTCTTGCTATTTTTTTTCTTTTTATTCCTCTTTCCCACATGAGAGGCTGCTTGTGACACCTCCATGCTTGTTTCAGCCGATGCTCTCTCAGCCTTTTTTGTGCTCTTCTGGATGGTCATCGTATGGGAATCATCCGCTATCACCTTTGACTGAGAGGATCCCAGTGAACAAGAAGCCAAGGCTTCCGGGGCCGGCACAGCTGGGTTCTTCCTTTTGTCTGCAGCTAATGGTGGCCGCAAACGTTTCTCAGGAAGCAGCCTCTCCTCTATTCCTTCCAGTCTTGCATTCATCATGGTCCCGCACTGGACCATGACGACGCGCACAATTTCCTCCACCGTTAGGGCTCGAGCATCTGCCGGGCCTTTGGTCTGATCACGCTGTTGCGTGAGCTGACGCAACTGGATCAGCTCCTTACGGACCTCAGCCAGCTCTCCCGCAAGCCGCTTGTTCGCTGCCTCTAATTGAGCGACCTCCTCCGTCATTGTGCGAGAACGCAGCGCTTCAAAAGAAACTTTTATGGTTTCCACCGCACTGTTAAGAGCTCGAACATAAGTCCCCTTAAGGTTTCCGGATGTCCTGGCAACCTTTTCGATGGATTCCACGGAATCCAGCACCAGTCTAACTAGGTCTGGTGAGTCATTTTCCTCGCTCCCCTCTATCGATTGACTCATTAAACCTGGGGATTTACGGAAGGTGGCCGCTACGGCCTCCCTTTGCCGCTTCAAATCCTCCGCCATCTCTATTTCCGCCTGAAGACGAAGTTCCTCGGCTTTCGCCGCGTTCAATTTTTCCTTGGCTTTGGCCAGGCCGACGTATTTTCCCGAAGAGGGCGGTCGTCCACGTCCTCTCCTAGCCATCGTTTTCGGTTGCGACTCGTCCTCATCGCCCACATCAGAGCTCGCATCGTCTCTCCGGCGCTTCCTCCAAAACCGGTTTCCTCCTGGCGATTCCTGTGAAGCCACGGTCTGGAAACTCACATCAGAATCCGTGTCCGACAAGTCCGCCATTTTTGACGAAGCCACGAGCAGATCTTCGCCGTTGCTCTTCGTCACTTCGCAGCGGGTTAAAACAACCCGCGCATCCTTCACCTCACATGCCTTCTCGGCACCACTCTGCGCAGACGCGCACTCTCTTTCCACTTCCTCCTCTCCATCACTTAACCTAAAAGAATTTTCAAAAAATTTTGCCATATTCAGTCCCACGAGTACGTGGGAAGGGTGGGTCACCCCGGACAGTGCCCACTGTAACCGGGGAAGTCTGGCGTAACCCGCTCAGGGGAGCGACACTTCCCTGGCGGGGGACGCAGTAGCGACTGAAACTCCGTTCAGCCTTCCAGGCCTCACGCTGCGCCGCCGCTTACCTTCGGGTGATTTTTTATAGAGGTTGTCTTCCTCGCGGCCCGGGCGACCAAGCCAAGGCCTATCGGTCCCGCTCAGGACGCGAAACATGACCACGGCCATGTTGCGGGGTTACGATTTTGGGGCGGTGGCAGGGAAGTAAACTCCCACTGCCTGCCCGGCGGCAGGGTAAGTGCACGCCAGACCCGACTCCCGACTCCTCCTAGCCTAAAAAGGCTCTCCTCTTTTGTAGGTACTTAGCCTACAAAGGGACGGCTCCACCAGCCCATCCCGTCCTACCTACCCATCCTACCCCACCGACAGAGTGCCGGCGCCTGGTGGTTTCTGTTACGTCTATTTCTGATGGAAATAGACCAATAGCGGGCAGCAACCGCGAGAAGGAACGACCCCACCAGACTTGCCTTGAGGATCTACACGACCTGCGCTCTCCCTCAAAGCCATTCGCCTCATTACTCGCTCCCAGAGCCGAGTAAAGAAGGCCAAGGTTTATCCAATACAAGCGACCGAAGCCGCTAGCTAGGCATAGCAACTACTAATGGATAAACCCAGACCCGCCCAACCTTTTTTTTTTTTTTTTTTTTTTTTTTTTTTTTTTTTTTTTACCAGGGGAAATCCTTTATGGATTCCTTCCCGCCGGGGGGCGGAAAGGATATGTCGGACTCAGCTAAAAGCGCCATACCGACTAAAAACCACCTGGGTGTTCCTTCTCTCGCTTCCGGTCGGGGCCGCGGGTAAGTTACACACTCTTCCGTAGCCACCTCCCTCAGCGTCTGCCCTGATGGGCCCTTCTTCCAGAAGGAAGGCTCGAAAGCCTTTCCACACTCCGCTTGAGGCACCTTAGGAACACGTAAGGTGTCTTCCAGCTACGGACCTCATAGAGCGGGCGACAGACCCCCCGATCCGTCGCCCGCAGGTCCACGTTATGGCGGCATTCTAGCTATGTAAGCCAGGCGCCGCCGGCCGTGCCGCCTGCGGCGAATCGGAAGAGAGTTCGGGTCTTCCTCCCGCTCCCGTTCCGCCGCTTCCTTCTGCGTTAGGATGGTTTCGCAGAAGGTTTCTACCCCACTCCATGCCTCTTCGCTCTCGGCCATGACCTTGACCAAGGCCGCCAGCGACAGGTCTCCTCCAACAATTGCTGATACGGCAGCACGAGGCACCGCCCAAGCTGGGCACTCTTCGCGCGTATGTTGTGCCGTATCAGCGACTCCACCTCCACAATGGTGGCACTCCACCGACGGCTCTCGTCCCGCCACCTCGCACAGATACCTGCCGAAACAGCCGTGTCCGGTCAGCATCTGCGCGATGTGGTAGGTGAGCGCACCATGCTTCCGTTCGACCCAAACCCGAAGGATGGGTCGAACTGCCTCCACCAGTTCCCAGCTAGCGCCCGGGATCTCTAAACGCGCTTTCCACCTCCGGAAGAGATCGTCGCGTGCTTCCTCTTCCCACTGCGCGATCTCTCGCGGATGTGGTCGGTCGCCTGCCTCCTGCGCTTCCACGCCCCGCCAATACCTCGCCGCAAGCACCTGCGCATCAAACTCCCACGGCGGGACACCGGCAAGGACACACGCCCCAGCGTGCGACACCGTGCGGTACGCCCTAGCCACCCTGAGTGCCATTCCGCGCTGCGGTTTCCGCAGCAGTGGCACGTTTCGGGAGCACAGGGCGTCTGCCCATATCGGCGCACCGTAGAGCGCCATCGACCTCACTACACCGGCATATAGGCGTCTACATGCCCCTCCTGGACCCCCTACATTAGGGAGCAATCTCCCGAGCGCACCGGCAGCAGCCAAAAGTTTCGGGGCCAACCGCCGGAAGTGCTCGTCAAACTTCCAAGTGCCGTCGAGGACGATTCCTAGGTACTTCATCGTCGACCCGACAGCAATGGAAGTTCCCCCTACCATTATTGAGGAACCGGGCGGTGGCGCATTCCGAGGCCCATGAAAAACTAGGGCCTCAGATTTACTGAGGGCCACCTCCAGTCCCAGAGCCCTGATCCTGTGGACCATCTGGGCAACGCCCGCCGTAGCGAGGCGAGCCGCCTCCCGATGAGTCCCTCCGCGGGCCGTCACGAGCGTGTCATCGGCGTAGCAAGTGACGTGTACTCCCGCCAGTGCTATCCCTCGCAACGCCCAGTCGTACCCGATGTTCCACAGGAGCGGACCAAGGACCGACCCCTGTGGAACACCGCACGACATCGCCTTCCTCCCCCAGCCGTCCTTCGTCGGGAATTCTACGGCCCTGCCGTCAAAGTAATCTGCCACCACTTTCCGCAGATACTCTGGTACCCCGTGATAAACGAGGGCCGCCTTAACCGTTTCCCAGGGCAGAGTGTTGAACGCGTTGGATATATCCAGAGACACTGCCCACAACACTCCACCCTCGGAAACCACCTCTTCTGCCAGGTCCCTGACCCGGGCGATCGCGCTCACCGTAGAACGGCCCCGGCGGAAGCCATATTGCGCATCATCGAGCCCTGGGTCCATGCTCTCGACGAGGCGAGCAGCGAGCACACGCTCGAAGAGCTTGCTTACCTCGTCCAAAAGCACGATGGGGCGATAGGCCGACGGCATTTCAGCCGGGCGCCCGTCCTTCCGAAGAAGTACGAGCTTCCCCGTCTTCCACGCCCTCGGGAATCTACCCTCATTGAGGCACGCATTAAATAGGGCCCGCACCCACTCCCCCATCTCTCCAAGCGCGAGCACCAAGGCTCGGCCCGGTATGCCATCCAGTCCTGGGGCAGTGTTCTTCAGCCGAAGCTTCATAACAGCTACCCCGAACTCCACCTCAGATATTGGAGGTACCGTGTCGGCGTCACTCTCTTGTCTATGGGTGCCTATAGGTGGTGGCACCCACTCATCCCGTTGGGGGAAGAGAGTGTTCACCACTTGCTCCAGTAGTTGGGGCTCCAGACTCGTGGTTAGCGGGGGGGCCCAAGGTCGCAGTTTTTGACGTACAACACGATACGGCCTCCCCCATGGATCACGGTCGAGCACCCCTAACCACTCCTCCCATGCTGCCTCCTTGGCCTGCGCGATGGCTACCTGCAGAGCTGTGCAGGTGGTCCTATAAGCCTGGTATATCGTGTCCTCCTGGCTCTGAACACGGACCCTTCTCCTTCTGTACCGAGTGTAGACGCGGCGCGCGGCAACGCAGGCTCTGCGCAATTCGCCCAGCTCCGGGCGCCACCAGTACACTTCCCGCCGAGGCGGGAATGGTTTGGCCCTCGGCATCGCGGCATCACAGACGCGGGTCAAAGCGCTCCGCAACCGCTCCGCCGCGTCATCCACCTCCTCAATGGGATCAGACAAAGTCCAGGACTCTACCAGAGCTGCCTCTACTGCTACATCTCGGTCCAAGCGCCGTAGCACCCAGCGCGGGACACCTCCAACAGAAGGTTGAGGACCTACTCGTGGAGTGGTAGGGGACGTGGTGACCTCGTAGCGGATGTAGCGGTGATCCGACAGCGTCTCCACGTCCTCCAACACTCTCCATCCCCGGACACGATGCACCAGGGACGACGACGCAAACGTTAAGTCCACGATAGACCCCCCCTGCTGTCGCACGCATGTGTCAGTCGACCCCGTATTAAGAAGGGTGAGTCCCATGGACACCACCCACTCTTCCAGCACCTCTCCCTTGACGTCTGTTGCTGGGGATCCCCACGCGGTTGATTTCGCGTTAAAATCTCCAGCAACAAGCACGGGGTAGGAGGCTACCTGCCCAATCATGGCCCCGACATCAACAAGCATTTGCTCAAAGTCGGCGAGGCCCCGATTGGGCGAAAAGTACACCCCCACAACCGCCACGCCACCCACAACAGCCAACACGCACCCTCGACCTTTGGACACCCGATCAATGGACGGAGCGCCCGCGGCCGCCGGTGCTACGATAGCCACCAAGCCATCGCGGTCACCCACCCAGTCATTCCGGGGAGGGACCACATACGGCTCGGTGACCACAGCTATCTTTATCATGCACTCTGCCATGCTCTGAATCAAAAGGTCCTGAGCCCTGGCAGAGTGCATGACGTTCGCCTGCAGGAATGGTAGCGCCATCTAAATTTCGGTGTCCATCTGCTCCTCCTCACGCAAAGAGTTGCGCTGAGACGGCTGAGCGGCTTTGGAGGCCGCTTTCACCTTTCCCCTCCTTTTCTGGCCTCTTGGACTCGTTCGAGGCCCTTTTTGGGGCCCCCTTACGGTATTGAGGCACCCCTTCCCACCAAGTGGGTGCACTGCAGGTTTGCCGGCCGCTGCACATACAGCACAGTTTGGCTCAGCCTGACAGCCCCTCGCCTTGTGGTCAGGTTTCCCACAGCGGTAACAAAGACCGCTGCGGTCCACCTCAGACCTGCATTTGCTCCCAACATGGCCGGCTTCGAGGCAACGGAAGCATCTCAAGGGCAAACGGTCGAGTAGCACCACCCTTGCAGAGATCCAGCCCACTTTGAGCCGGCCAACTCCCGTTACCTTTTTCGCGGCCGCGACTGGGCAACTCAGCCACAGTGAGCCGCGGGAGCCTATAACGCCAGCCTTTATGCTGTCGACAGAGCAGCCACCTTGTTCTGCTACGGCCGACGCTACCTCGTCTGGTGTCGCGGAGTCATCTAGCTCCGTGACTCTTATGTCTGCGCGCATCACCGGCCGCTGTACGCGCACCACGTCCGCGCTTAAAACCTCCCTGAACTTCTCCGCCAGAGAATCGGCCTTTACAGCACCCGTGGCACCGGCTATCTCCAGCACCCGAGCACCTGTTGCCCCCGTCCTGAAACGCATCTCCTCAATGCCGAGGGCCTTGAAGTCAACGCGTTCCTTGGCTTCCCTGAGCAGCGCCTTATACGTAGCGCCGCTTTCCACAGCACCTGGCAACAGGGTGAGTGTGATAGCCGCCGAGCGAGGTGGGCGGAGCTTTACTTTGGGAGCAGACGCGGGAACGGCAGCTACCTTTTTTCCGGCCTTTTTGGCCGTCTTCGTCGTGCCTTTACGGACGACTGTACTCCACGCCTCGCCTGTAAGCGGAGGCGCAGAGCATCCTAACCGCAGCACACTTGCCGCAGCTGCCTCCTTAGCCGCCAGGCTAACCTTCTTCCCCTTCTTCTGGGATGAGGTGGAGGCTTTCGGCACCACAGTTGGCACCTCACGGTCGGGCCCAGCTTCAGGGCTGCTAAGACGTGCTTTGTCAGCAGCTAGCGGTGGCCGCAGACGCACTTCCGGTAAAAGCCTACTCTCCAGAGCTTCCAGCCTGGCGTTCACCATGGTCCCTACCTGGACCATGATGGCGCGTGACAACCCCTCCACGTCCAGTTGCCGACTCCCATCCTGGGAATCCGTTGCAGGTCCAGCCGGCCGCAACTCCGCCCTTAATTCCGCAAACTCCTTTCGGAGCGCGGCGAGCTCCGTTTGCAGGCGTGTGTTGTCGGCCTGCAACTTAGCCGTCTCGTCAGAGATGGAGCGCTTACTGAGCACCTCCACTGCCTCCACTATGAATTTTGTGGCCTCGTTAAGGGACTTCTGGAAGGGGCCACTCAAGTGGCTAGACTTGCGGGACACCGTTTTGATGATGTCCACGCAATCCAGCACCTGCTTGTTCAGGGACGTCGCAAGTTGGTCATCGACGTCCCCTGCCAAAAGATCAGCCATACGCGATGGGAGCGTCACTCTCCCTTTCCGCGTTCTTTCCGTCGCTACCGTCACCTCCTCGCTTGCGTCCAGGAAGAACTCCTCTCTTCTGGCCGCCTTTGCCCTCGCCGCGGCCACAAACTTCCCAGAACTGGTCGGGCGGCCGCTGCCTCTTCCTTTCGCAGATTTCGTCACTTTGGGTGACGACACGTCTCCTGTGACCGTTACGTCTGAATCCGAATCGGAGCAAAGGCTCGGGCTCGCTGAGCCAGGCCTCTTTCGCCAAAATCTGGCGGGATCCAAGGCGGGTCCAGTCGACACCATCACCATGCTCCTGTCAGATTCGGAATCCGACAGGCGCGCTACCACCACTCTCAAGTCCTTCTTCATGCAGGGGTCGTTTGCTTCCACGCACACCTTCGGGGGGCACACTTCCGCCTCATTGTCCTTATTCAGGCCAGGGTCAGCGGTGTTACCACACGCCTTCGGGGCGCATGCTTCCACCTCCATCACAACGTTGTCCATATCGCTTGCTAAATCAGTGTCCAGTGTCAGGGTTTTGCCAGAGTTGCGTTCACGGAGCCGGGCGGATTGCCTGGCTACGAAGCAGTTGCTGCCCCCCCCCAGAGTACGAGGGGCAGCCCTCCACCTCGTTAGAAGTAGAGGGGTGGGATTCCCCCTTTCGGGGACCCACCTGGGGACCAAGATTACAACTGCTAGGTTCCATTATCTTAACTCCAATGCTCCACATCGTCGTCTCTTTTTTCACTAGGGGTGAGCTCCCCTGCAAGTTTAGAGGGAGCGCCCTGAAAAGGGCGTGCTCGCCTCCTCCACCAACGCGCCCTGAAAAGGGCGTGTCCGCTTATCGGCCCCGCTCAGATCGCGAAACATGACCACGACCATGTTGCGGGGTTACGATTTAGCCTATGAAGGCTATCCTGTATCCAGTGATGGCTCCACCAGCCCATCCCGTCCTACCTACCCATCCTACCCCACCGACAGAGTGCCGGCGCCTGGTGGTTTCTGTTACGTCTATTTCTGATGGAAATAGACCAATAACGGGCAGCAACCGCGAGAAGGAACGACCCCACCAGACTTGCCTTGAGGATCTACACGACCTGCGCTCTCCCTCAAAGCCATTCACCTCATTACTCGCTCCCAGAGCCGAGTAAAGAAGGCCTAGATTTATTCAATACAAGCGACCGAAGCCGCAAGCTAGGCATAGCAACTACTAATGGATAAACCCAGACCCGCCCAGACCCGCCCAACCTAACCTAACCTAACCTAACCTAACCTTTTTTTTTTTTTTTTACCTGGGAAAATCCTTTATGGATACCACCGTTCCGGGGGGAAACGGTGGTTATGTGGGACTCACCGCCGTAAGGCGGCATACGCACTAAAAAACCAGGGTGTTCCTCCTACACCAACTTAAGACGAGGGGCATGGGACCGCTCGCGCATTACTCCACAGCCCTCGTCAGTGTCGCTGCCCGCCTTGCGGCAGACTCACCTCCTGGGGTCTTCCCCCACCTCGTGTGTGATGCCCCGGAACACATGGGGGGCATCTCCACCTCTCGATGACCTATTATTAGGGGATGCCAGGTGCCCCCGCACCCAACACCCCAGGCCCTCGGAGCGGAGACGGGGTGCGGGCTCGATTAGCCCGCCTCCGTGTCCGCGCCCTCCGGAGCGGCTGAGCGAGAGGATCTCTCTCCCTCTCCCGCTCCTCTTCCTCCCTCTGTGAGATGATTTCCTCACAGAATGAGGCCACCGCCTCCCATGACCTCTGCTCATCGACCATTTTTAGAATTATGGCCGACAGGGAGAGGTCAGTCCCTACGACCGCAACCAATGTCTGCCGCGGTTCTGCTCCACCCGGGCATGCCTCCAGCGCATGTTGCGCCGTATCCTCCGCATGTCCACACTGATGGCAAGCTGGGGAGTCCTCCCTTCGGGCAACGCGATGTAGGTACCTCCCGAAACAACCATGTCCCGAGAGGACCTGCGTCAGTCGGAAGGAAAGACTCCCATGCTTCCTGCGGACCCACTCCTCTAGTACTGGGCTGATCGCCTCCAGGAGCCTTCGGGCGCTCTGCCCCCTCTGCATCTGCCCCGCCAGGAGCCGCTCCCTCCACATGGCGATGGCGGACACCCTGGCCTGATTGCGCCAGTGCGCCACCTCCTGCGGCGCCGGTCGCTCGTCCCGCTCCCGCGCCTGCGCTCTGCGCCAGTAGACCGAAGCCAGAACTTCGGCCTCAAGGTCCCACGGGAGCGAGCCTGCGAGCACGCATGCCACTTCATGGGAGAGTGTGCGATAGCCCCTGCACACCTTCACCGCTATCACCCGTTGAGCTCCGATCAGCACGGCAGTGGTCTGCCGATCGAGCTTTCCAGCCCATATCGGGGCACCATATAACGCCATAGAGCTTACCACCGCTGTATAGAGGCGGCGGCAGCTCACTTCGCAGCCCCCGATATTCGGGAGCAGGCGACTAAGTGCGCCGGCTGTCCCCAAGATTTTGGGGGACAGCCGCCGCACGTGCTGCTTGAAGTTCCATCTGCCGTCGAGGACGACACCAAGATACTTCAGTGTCGTCCCGACGGGGATGGAAATTCCACCCACCACTATGGTGGAGTCTACAGGTGGTTTCCGCCGGGGACCATGAAAACATATAGCCTCGGATTTGTGGAGCGCCACCTGCAGACCCAGCATCCGGATCCTTGCGACGACCGTAGCGACTCCGGCTGTGGCCAAGATCGCAGCCTCTCTATAGTCGCTTCCCCGGGCGGCAACCAACGTATCATCGGCGTAGCATACTACGCTAACGCCACGCAGGCTTGCCCCCCGGAGGACCCAATCGTATCCGACGTTCCACAGGAGAGGGCCAAGAACCGACCCCTGCGGAACACCGCGCGTCATGGGACTACTTCCCTCCCCGCGAATCGTCGGGAAGACTACCTCTCGATCTGAGAGATAGTTCCCGACGAGTCTTCGCAAGTACTGGGGCACCTTGTGGTACCCCAGACCGGCGTGTATCGTGCTCCAGGGCAGCGTGTTGAATGCATTGGAGATGTCCAACGATATGGCCACCAACACGCCGCCACTGGAGCACGCCTCCTCGGAGAGGTCGCGGACGAGAGATATGGCGTCAATCGTCGAGCGACCTCTCCGGAAGCCGAACTGGTTAGGCGCCAGATCCGGTCCCACCGTCTCGAGGTGCCTGACCAGGCGGGCAGCCACTACTCTCTCCAATAGCTTGCCCGCCTCGTCAAGCAGCACAATCGGGCGATAGCCCGAGGGCTCGTCCGCGGGACGACCCTCTTTCCTCAGGAGGACGAGTTTGCCCCTTCTCCATCGCCTGGGGAATCTTGCCCCCGCGAGGCACCTGTCAAACAGGTCCTTCAAGGCGGGTCCCAGGTGCTTCAAGGAGAGGGCCCACGCGCGACCCGGTATGCCATCAGGCCCAGGTGCCGTGTTCTTGGCTCTCATCCTGAGCACCGCCGCACCCAGCTCACCCTCAGAGATAGGGACAAACTCGCTCTCCTCTCCTTCGGCGAGATCGGCCGAAATCAAGGGAGGCGTGAACTCGGCCCCCGGAGCATCGGGGAACAATCCATCGACCACTCTTTGGAGCACCGCCGGTTGGAGCGAGGCTGTGATGGGGGGAGCCCAGGGACGAAGCTTTTGCCTCGCCCACTTGTACGGGCGGCCCCATGGGTCGCGCTCAAGCCCCTCCAGCAGCTGCTCCCAGGCCCGCCTCTTAGCCGCGACTATCGCGACGCGAAGGGCCCCAGAAGCCTCTCTGTAGGCGGCGTAAAGAGACTCGCTCTCCTCAGTCTCTCGCCGCCTTCGCCTCCGATACCGCTGGTATTGTCGGCGCCTCGACACGCATACTCTCCGGAGTTCGGCAATCTCCTCCGTCCACCAATAGACTTGGCGTCTTGGCTGCGGGGCTCGCGCGCGCGGCATCGCAGCGTCGCAGACACGCGAAAGTGCCTCGCACAGCCTGTCCGCCATCGCGTCCGGGTCTACCAGATCCGGCTCCTGAGGAGTGCCATTCCACACTTCGACGAGGGCCGCCTCCTGCAGCACTTCGGCATTGAGGCGCTTCAGGGCCCATCGTGGACCTATCTCGCCACCTACCTCTCTCACCTCATCTGTGTATGTCGGGGAGACGCTGAACCGGATGTACCGGTGGTCGGACAGCGTTACTACGTCTACCAGCACCTGCCAGTCGCGAATGCGGCGAGCGATGTCCGGGGTGACTAGCGTCAAGTCGACGATCGACTCACCGTTCCGCCGGACGCAGGTGCTTTCTGATCCGCGGTTCACGACGCAGAGGCCCACCTCGGCCATCCACTCTAGAACGACACCGCCCCGCGCGTTCGCCACCGGCGACCCCCACGCCGCTGATTTGGCGTTGAAGTCCCCGAGGACGAGAACGGGGCGCGGGCGGGTCTGACCAATCAAGGTCCCCACCTCGCCGAGGAGAGCCTCTAGCTCGCGAACCGGCCGGTTCGGGGAGTGGTACACCCCCACGATGACGATCTGGCCCACCCTAGCCACCACGAAACCCCTGCCCCTCAGAACGCCTTCGAGAGGGGGGGAGTAAACCGGCGATTGGGTGGTGATTGCCACCAGGCCGTCGAGGTCCCCAACCCAATCAGACCTAGGTCGGACCGCGTAGGGCTCGCTGACCACCGCCACCTGGATCAACCGCTCCGCCATAGACTGCAGGAGCAAGTCCTGAGCCCCGGCGCATCGGTTGATGTTCGCCTGTAGGAAGGTTAGGGCCATACTAACTAACCTTCCTCCATGCGTCCAACTGGCCCTTTATCGGGGCGAGGCGGACGTGGCTGGACCGTAGCCCCAGCCGCGTTGGCCTTCCTTCTCACCCCTGGCTTTGACGGGGACTTGGCGCATGCCTTGCTCCCGGAGAGGTGATCCGCCGGCTTCCCTGCTGCTGCACAAAGGGAGCAATGGGGGGCGGCGGTGCACTCCTTGGCCTTGTGGGCCTTTATACCGCAGCGGTAACACTCATCGCTGCGGTCCACTTCAGCCTTGCACTTGGCCGCTACATGGCCCAGTTCAAGGCAGCGGTAGCAGCGGCGGGGTCTCGCTTCCAGGATGCTGACTCGCGCCGCCACCCAGCCCACCAAAACGCGGCCACCGCTGGCCATCACTTTCTTTGCGGCCGCAGTGGGGCAGCGCACGAACGCGGTGCCCATCCCGGCTTGGCCCCGGCGGATTGCGCCAACGGAAAACGCCGTCACATGGCATTCGCCCTTCCCGGCCAAGGCCTCCGCCAGCTCCTGCGGAGCGACGGAATCGTCCAGGCCACTGACCCGAAGGTCTGTTGTTACGGTCGGCCTGGAGACTCGTACGCCTTCCTCGCCTTAGAACACCTCCCTGAGCTTTTCGGCAAGGACGTCCGCTTTGGCCGCGTTGTCCGCACCGGAAACCTCCAGCACTCGTGCCCCCGTAGCCGCCGCCCTGATCTTCAGCGGCGGGAGCCCCAGCTCGCTTAACTTCACCTTCGCCTTGGCCGCTTCCAGCATCTTGGCGTAGGTGATGCCTTTCTCAACCGCACTCTCCTGCAGCGTGATGACCACGGCTGCGGTCCGCGGAGGGCGGAGTTTGGCCGCACCCGCTTTGGGGGGCTGCGTCTTCGGCCTAGGGATTTGGGCTGGAGGGGGAGGCCTCTTCTTCTCATTGGGTCCTGCCCCTTCCGTTGCACGCACCTTGTCCCGATTTTTGTCCTTTCCCCGCCTCGTGACCACCTGCCAGTCCTTAACAGGAGCCGCAGCGCTAGCAGGGGCGGGGGCCGGCTTCGGCTTTGGAGCCGCTCTTGTTCCCGGCTTTGGCGCCGGAGTGTCCCTCTGAGTCAAGGACTCAGCTGGACGCACCTCAGCCTCCCTTCGCCGATCTGCGGCCAGAGGGGGCCTCAGGGTCTGCTCGGGCATCAGCCTTTCCTCGATTCCGGCAAAGCGGGCGTCCACCATTGTGCCGACTTGCACCATGATATGCCGCATTGCGTCCTCACCGCAGGGGGCTTGGGCCGGGGCCTGAGCGGGCATCGAGGTCGGAGCCACTTGAGCTTGGGCAGCCCTCATCTGCACCATCTCCCGCCGCAGCTCCTTAAGGTCCGCCGCAAGCCGCTCATTAGCCTTTATTAGAAGGGCCATCTCCTCGGACATAGTGCGGGCCCGCGTTTCCTTAAAGGACGCCTTTATCATGTCCGCGGCCTCCTTGAGGGCCCTCACCGACGTGCCCTTAAGGTTTCTGGACTTGGTGGCCACCGCATACACGATGTCCACTGAGTCCATCAACATTGACTCCAGCTCGGCGGCATCGCAGTTGCCAAGCCGTGAGTCGCTGCCCTCGGGCACCGATGCTGGTACCTTGAGGTACTGCGCCTTTCTCCTTTTTTGGACGTCCTCTTGGAGCTCCTTTTCGGCTGTGAGCCGCATCTCCTCTTCCCGCACCCGGTTGAGCTCGGCCTTGGCCTTCGCCAGCCCAACGTATTGCCCTGTTGTGGGCGGGCGCCCCCTACCACGTCGAGCGCTCGAGACCTTGGGTGCAGGTGAGGATTCACCCTGGTCTCCCTGCCCTTCCTGCTCCTCAATATGCCGCTTGCGCAGCCTCCTCCCGGAGCCGTGAGACGACACTGTCTCCCAGGTCATGCCGTCAGAATCAGATTCTGACAGGCATACCGTCTCAGATCGAAGCCATGGGGCTTGACCAGTCTCCACATTCGAAGCAACGGGCAGATCTTCGCCGTTGCTCTCCGTCAACTCGCAACGGGTCAAAACGACCCGCGCGTCTTTCACCTCACATGCCTTCTCGGCACCACACTGCGCAGACACGCAGTCTCTCTCCTCCTCATCATCCTCTCCACCACTTAACCTAAAAGAATTTTTATAAAATAAAGCCATAATCAGTCCCACGAGTACGTGGGAAGGGTGGGTCACCCCGGACAGTGCCCACTGTAACCGGGGAAGTCTGGCGTAACCCGCTCAGGGGAGCGACACTTCCCTGGCGGGGGACGCAGTAGCGACTGAAACTCCGTTCAGCCTTCCAGGCCTCACGCTGCGCCGCCGCTTACCTTCGGGTGATTTTTTATAGAGGTTGTCTTCCTCGTGGCCCGGGCGACCAAGCCAAGGCCTATCGGTCCCGCTCAGGTCGCGAAACATGACCACGGCCATGTTGCGGGGTTACGATTTTGGGGCGGTGGCAGGGAAGTAAACTCCCACTGCCTGCCCGGCGGCAGGGTAAGTGCACGCCAGACCCGACTCCCGACTCCTCCTAGCCTGAAAAGGCTATCCTCTCTTGTAGGCACCTAGCCTACAAAGGGACGGCTCCACCAGCCCATCCCGTTCTACCTACCCATCCTACCCCACCGACAGAGTGCCGGCGCCTGGTGGTTTCTGTTACGTCTATTTCTGATGGAAATAGACCAATAACGGGCAGCAACCGCGAGAAGGAACGACCCCACCAGACTTGCCTTGAGGATCTACACGACCTGCGCTCTCCCTCAAAGCCATTCGCCTCATTACTCGTTCCCAGAGCCGAGTAAAGAAGGCCAAGGTTTATCCAATACAAGCGACCGAAGCCGCTAGCTAGGCATAGCAACTACTAATGGATAAACCCAGACCCGCCCAACCTAACCTAACCTAACCTTTTTTTTTTTTTTTTTTTTTTTTTTTTAACGTGAGGAAATCCTTCATGGATACCTCCCGCCGTAGGGGAGGCGGAAGGTTATGCCAGACTCCTACTGGCTAAAACCTCACGGGGTTCCACCTGATCGCTGATTGTCTCTAAGCTTCGGGAGCGCTTTCGCATTCGTCCATAGCTTTGAACAGCGGCGTTGGCTCTTATGAGCCTCATCTCACTTGCAGCTACTGCTGCAATTACCATCTTGTCTCCTTACGAGAGGCACGCGGAACCTCCACGCGCGCCACCTCGGGGCCTTTATCAGTAGACGACGACACCCCCTAGTATCGCCGCCCAAGCCTTTGTCATGGAGGATTTATATCAAGGAGGTTTCTCCTCCTTCTCCCTCCGACTCTCCTGCTGCGGATCGGATTGGAGGTAATTAATTCCCTTTCTCTTTCCGCAGCTTCCTTCTGCTGAAGGACTTGTTCGCAGAAGGCAATTACGTCTTTCCAACATTCTTCACTTTCGACCATAGCTTTGACTATTGCTGAAAGGGTCATGGGCCCTCCTGTGAAATTTGCAATTTGTGGCCGCAAGGTTGCCCACGCAGGACATACCTCAAGTGTATGCTGCGCTGAGTCTTCATTATGGTCACAATGGTGACATCCAGGTGTTGGTTCTCTTCCGATTCGACACAGGTACTTCGAGAAACAACCGTGTCCCGATAGTACCTGTGTGAGCCGGAAAGTCATTGTACCGTGCTCTCTAGAAAGCCATTCATTGAATATTGGCCAGATCGCCTCAATAATGCGCAGACCAGCGCTTGGATGCGCCAGCCTTCTGAGCCATTCCTCCTTGCCTATATTATAAAATTCCTCTCGCTTGCCCTCCACCTCTCTTGGCGCTGGGCGAAGATCCTGTGCTCTGTTTTGCTCTCGCCAGTGGTGAACCTTTGCAAGACACTTTGCATCCAGGTCCCATGGCAGAGAACATGCCAGCAGGCACGCTGCCTCGTAGGATATTGTGCGGTACCCCCGTATCACTCGTATAGCCATCGCTCTCTGTGGATTTCGCAGTGCAGCAATGCTTCGGCTGTTGAGTGTATCAGCCCACACTGGAGCTCCGTACATGGCCATGGACCGTACTACTCCCATGTAAAGTCTCCGGCAACTCACTTTTGCACCCCTGAGGTTAGGTAGTAGCCCTCCAAGGGCGGCCGCCGTCCCCATCAGTTTTGGTGCCAGTCTCTGAAAATGTGTATTGAAGTCCCACCGGCTGTCGAGGACGAGTCCCAGGTACTTCATCGTCGACTCGACACCGATGTGGACTCCACCTACCACTATATGTAAGTCCGCTGGGGGCTTGTTCCGTGGCCCATGAAAACATAGCGCTTCAGACTTATTCAGGGCCACCTGTAGCCCGAGTCGTCTAATCCGATTTACTATCTGGGCCACACCTGCTGTGGCAAGAATGGCTGCTTCCCTATGTGACCTGGCTCTTGCTGTGACAAGAGTGTCATCTGCGTAGCATGTCACCCTAATCCCATAGAGATTCGCTCCTCTCAACACCCAGTCGTAACCAATGTTCCACAGGAGTGGCCCAAGGACCGAGCCCTGTGGAACACCGCACGACATTCTGTGTCGAGCCCATCCTTCCTGCCCCTGGAATGATATAAATCTTTCGTTTAAGTAGTCACCGATGATCCTGCAAAGGTATAGCGGCACTCGATGATATTTGAGTGCCTCCCTAACACAACTCCAGGGTACCTAAGGTATTGAAGGCGTTGGCAATGTCTAGCGATACCGCCAGAACGACCTCGCCCCGGGAAACTGCCTCTTCCGTAACCGCCTTTACTTGTAGTATCGCACCAATGGTTGATCGCCCCCTCCTAAAACCAAACTGATTGACGTCCAAGTCTGGACCGACGCTGCTTAGATGCCTTATGAGGCGATCGGCTATTATGCGTTCAAATAACTTACCCACCTCGTCCAAAAGAACGATGGGGCGGTAAGCTGATGGAGAATCCGTAGGACGTCCCTCTTTCTTGAGCAGTACCAGCCTGCCCGTTTTCCATTGTACTGGAAATCGTCCCTGTGTTAAGCAAGCGTCATAAAAGTGCATAAGACGTGGTCCTAGAGCTTTCATGGCCAGAACCCAAGCTCGACCGGGAATCCCGTCAGGACCCGGGGCCGTGTTCTTTGCCCCGAGACGCATAACTGCCATCCTAAATTCGACATTGCTCACTTCCGGCACTTCAGCATCTATGCTCTCTTCATGAGGAGCCATAGTTGGTGGAGTATGTTCCTCTCTACTTGGAAATAGAGCCGACACTACTCTCTGTAGGAGTTGTGGTTCTAAACTTTGAGTAAGGGGTGGGGCCCACGGACGAAGTTTTCCCCTCACCATCCTATATGGTCGTCCCCAAGGATCCTTGTTTAGGGTCTCCAGTAATTCCTCTCGAGCTTCATTTTTTGCTTGGATAATGGCTAGCTGTAGGGCCTTCTTGGCTTCCCTGTACAGTCCATACAGCTGCTCTTCCAATGCTTCATCACGATGTCGTCTACGGCGGTATCTCGTGTACCGACGTCGAGCTACCACACAAACTTTACGTAAGTCCGCAAGTTCCGCTGACCACCAGTATACTTGGGGCTTGGTGGGCCGAGACACGACTCTAGGCATGGCTGCGTCGCAGATGTGCGTCATGGCCTCTCGGAACCACTCCGCCTCTTCCGAAATTTCGACCTGCGCCTGCCCATTAGGCTCCGGCACCCATGCTTTAACCAGAGCGGCCACCTCCAGTGCATCTCGATCCAAACGCTTAAGTGCCCATCGCGGGCTGCCTTCCCGGGCGGCACTTCCTCTCGGCCTACTTGAAATCCGAGGATGTGGAGAAATATCGAACCTGATGTAACGGTGATCTGACAGCGTCTCCACATCCTCTGCGACTTTCCAGCCGTGAATTCGGCTGACCAGATCTATACTTGCAAACGTCACATCTACTATAGATCCACCTTGTTGCCGAACACACGTCAGCACCGATCCGCTGTTAAGGACTATTAATCCGGTGGTTAACGCCCACTCTTCCAGCAGTTCTCCCCGCGAGTCTGTGAAGAGAGACCCCCAAGCTGTAGATTTCGCATTTAGGTCACCAAGTACAATCACTGGATGTGGGTGACTCTGCCCAACAAGGGATCCGACTTCAACAAGAAAGCTTTCAAAATCAGCGAGGACTCTGTTGGGCGAGATATAACCCGCCACCACCACTATTCCTCTTACAAGAGCTGCAACACAGCCCTTTCCTTTCATTACTCTGTCGAAAGAAATGCCCTTGGAAGTTATTGCCACGAGCCCATCCTTATCTCCAACCCAGTTTTCTCTAGGTGGAATAAAGTAGGGCTCGGATATAGCCGCTATGTCAATCAACCACTCCGCCATGCTCTGGATCATAAGATCTTGAGCCCTGGCGGAGTGGTTGAGATTCGCCTGTAGAAAACGAAGCGCCATACTATGTGGTTTCCATTTCAACCTCCACTCCCCCCGTTTGCGTCGGAGGACAGCTAGCAGCTGCCGGCGTTGAGGCTGTGGTGTTACCAGCCGTGACCCTTCTCCTTGATTTAGGAGGGGAGCATGACCTACTTCCAAGTTTATGCGCTGATGGCTTATTTGCCGCTGCACACAGGGAACATTTGGGTGGAGCTACGCATTCGGACGACTTATGGCCGACCTTTCCACATCTGTAGCATTCCTCACTGCGATCAATTTCGGCCGTACATTGGGCACGGACGTGCCCGTTCTGTAAACACCGGTAACACCTCATTGGTCTCGGCTGTAACATTTCTACTCTAGCTGAGACCCAACCGACTAGCAGACGGCCTTCCTGTCCTAGCTTTTTGGCAACGGCTACCGGACAGCTGACCAATATTACTCCAGTGCCCTGGTAGGACCGTTTAATCTCTCCTACCTTTACTAGCTCCTTCGAGCAGCCCCCGCACTGAGCAACAGCAGCGATAACATCTTCTTTAGTGACAGAATCGTCCAATCCTAAGATTCTGACGTCTGCACATTTTGTGGGTCTAGAGATTCTAGCCCAATCCTCGTTTAAGGCCTCTTTCAATTTTTGGGCTAAAGAGTCTGCCTTCTCGCTGCTGTCCTGACCGGCTGCGACCTCCAGGATGTGCGCCCCTGTCGCAGCCTTACGGAATCGCACGCTGGTAATGCCACAGCTGGTGAGATCCACCTTAGCCTTGGCTTCCTCCATCACTTTCCCATATGTTGCACCTTTCTCCTCGGCTCCTGGCTGTAGAGTGATTACAACTGCTGCCGTCCGGGGAGGGCGCAGCTTCACTAGCGCTGAGCGTTTAGTACCTACCGCTTTTGTCGAAAGCGTTGTGCGCGCCGATTTGGGCGCTACAACTACAGCTTTTGACTTTTTGCCTCCTTTTGTCACCTCTGTCCAGCTCATGCCCTGAGGCACTGGAGATGAATCCTGAAGCGCACTCTGTGTTTGCACTGGGCTTGTAGCTCGCTCACTATTCTTCTTGCTATTTTTTTTCTTTTTATTCCTCTTTCCCACATGAGAGGCTGCTTGTGACACCTCCATGCTTGTTTCAGCCGATGCTCTCTCAGCCTTTTTTGTGCTCTTCTGGATGGTCATCGTATGGGAATCATCCGCTATCACCTTTGACTGAGAGGATCCCAGTGAACAAGAAGCCAAGGCTTCCGGGGCCGGCACAGCTGGGTTCTTCCTTTTGTCTGCAGCTAATGGTGGCCGCAAACGTTTCTCAGGAAGCAGCCTCTCCTCTATTCCTTCCAGTCTTGCATTCATCATGGTCCCGCACTGGACCATGACGACGCGCACAATTTCCTCCACCGTTAGGGCTCGAGCATCTGCCGGGCCTTTGGTCTGATCACGCTGTTGCGTGAGCTGACGCAACTGGATCAGCTCCTTACGGACCTCAGCCAGCTCTCCCGCAAGCCGCTTGTTCGCTGCCTCTAATTGAGCGACCTCCTCCGTCATTGTGCGAGAACGCAGCGCTTCAAAAGAAACTTTTATGGTTTCCACCGCACTGTTAAGAGCTCGAACATAAGTCCCCTTAAGGTTTCCGGATGTCCTGGCAACCTTTTCGATGGATTCCACGGAATCCAGCACCAGTCTAACTAGGTCTGGTGAGTCATTTTCCTCGCTCCCCTCTATCGATTGACTCATTAAACCTGGGGATTTACGGAAGGTGGCCGCTACGGCCTCCCTTTGCCGCTTCAAATCCTCCGCCATCTCTATTTCCGCCTGAAGACGAAGTTCCTCGGCTTTCGCCGCGTTCAATTTTTCCTTGGCTTTGGCCAGGCCGACGTATTTTCCCGAAGAGGGCGGTCGTCCACGTCCTCTCCTAGCCATCGTTTTCGGTTGCGACTCGTCCTCATCGCCCACATCAGAGCTCGCATCGTCTCTCCGGCGCTTCCTCCAAAACCGGTTTCCTCCTGGCGATTCCTGTGAAGCCACGGTCTGGAAACTCACATCAGAATCCGTGTCCGACAAGTCCGCCATTTTTGACGAAGCCACGAGCAGATCTTCGCCGTTGCTCTTCGTCACTTCGCAGCGGGTTAAAACAACCCGCGCATCCTTCACCTCACATGCCTTCTCGGCACCACTCTGCGCAGACGCGCACTCTCTTTCCACTTCCTCCTCTCCATCACTTAACCTAAAAGAATTTTCAAAAAATTTTGCCATATTCAGTCCCACGAGTACGTGGGAAGGGTGGGTCACCCCGGACAGTGCCCACTGTAACCGGGGAAGTCTGGCGTAACCCGCTCAGGGGAGCGACACTTCCCTGGCGGGGGACGCAGTAGCGACTGAAACTCCGTTCAGCCTTCCAGGCCTCACGCTGCGCCGCCGCTTACCTTCGGGTGATTTTTTATAGAGGTTGTCTTCCTCGCGGCCCGGGCGACCAAGCCAAGGCCTATCGGTCCCGCTCAGGACGCGAAACATGACCACGGCCATGTTGCGGGGTTACGATTTTGGGGCGGTGGCAGGGAAGTAAACTCCCACTGCCTGCCCGGCGGCAGGGTAAGTGCACGCCAGACCCGACTCCCGACTCCTCCTAGCCTAAAAAGGCTCTCCTCTTTTGTAGGTACTTAGCCTACAAAGGGACGGCTCCACCAGCCCATCCCGTCCTACCTACCCATCCTACCCCACCGACAGAGTGCCGGCGCCTGGTGGTTTCTGTTACGTCTATTTCTGATGGAAATAGACCAATAGCGGGCAGCAACCGCGAGAAGGAACGACCCCACCAGACTTGCCTTGAGGATCTACACGACCTGCGCTCTCCCTCAAAGCCATTCGCCTCATTACTCGCTCCCAGAGCCGAGTAAAGAAGGCCAAGGTTTATCCAATACAAGCGACCGAAGCCGCTAGCTAGGCATAGCAACTACTAATGGATAAACCCAGACCCGCCCAACCTTTTTTTTTTTTTTTTTTTTTTTTTTTTTTTTTTTTTTTTACCAGGGGAAATCCTTTATGGATTCCTTCCCGCCGGGGGGCGGAAAGGATATGTCGGACTCAGCTAAAAGCGCCATACCGACTAAAAACCACCTGGGTGTTCCTTCTCTCGCTTCCGGTCGGGGCCGCGGGTAAGTTACACACTCTTCCGTAGCCACCTCCCTCAGCGTCTGCCCTGATGGGCCCTTCTTCCAGAAGGAAGGCTCGAAAGCCTTTCCACACTCCGCTTGAGGCACCTTAGGAACACGTAAGGTGTCTTCCAGCTACGGACCTCATAGAGCGGGCGACAGACCCCCCGATCCGTCGCCCGCAGGTCCACGTTATGGCGGCATTCTAGCTATGTAAGCCAGGCGCCGCCGGCCGTGCCGCCTGCGGCGAATCGGAAGAGAGTTCGGGTCTTCCTCCCGCTCCCGTTCCGCCGCTTCCTTCTGCGTTAGGATGGTTTCGCAGAAGGTTTCTACCCCACTCCATGCCTCTTCGCTCTCGGCCATGACCTTGACCAAGGCCGCCAGCGACAGGTCTCCTCCAACAATTGCTGATACGGCAGCACGAGGCACCGCCCAAGCTGGGCACTCTTCGCGCGTATGTTGTGCCGTATCAGCGACTCCACCTCCACAATGGTGGCACTCCACCGACGGCTCTCGTCCCGCCACCTCGCACAGATACCTGCCGAAACAGCCGTGTCCGGTCAGCATCTGCGCGATGTGGTAGGTGAGCGCACCATGCTTCCGTTCGACCCAAACCCGAAGGATGGGTCGAACTGCCTCCACCAGTTCCCAGCTAGCGCCCGGGATCTCTAAACGCGCTTTCCACCTCCGGAAGAGATCGTCGCGTGCTTCCTCTTCCCACTGCGCGATCTCTCGCGGATGTGGTCGGTCGCCTGCCTCCTGCGCTTCCACGCCCCGCCAATACCTCGCCGCAAGCACCTGCGCATCAAACTCCCACGGCGGGACACCGGCAAGGACACACGCCCCAGCGTGCGACACCGTGCGGTACGCCCTAGCCACCCTGAGTGCCATTCCGCGCTGCGGTTTCCGCAGCAGTGGCACGTTTCGGGAGCACAGGGCGTCTGCCCATATCGGCGCACCGTAGAGCGCCATCGACCTCACTACACCGGCATATAGGCGTCTACATGCCCCTCCTGGACCCCCTACATTAGGGAGCAATCTCCCGAGCGCACCGGCAGCAGCCAAAAGTTTCGGGGCCAACCGCCGGAAGTGCTCGTCAAACTTCCAAGTGCCGTCGAGGACGATTCCTAGGTACTTCATCGTCGACCCGACAGCAATGGAAGTTCCCCCTACCATTATTGAGGAACCGGGCGGTGGCGCATTCCGAGGCCCATGAAAAACTAGGGCCTCAGATTTACTGAGGGCCACCTCCAGTCCCAGAGCCCTGATCCTGTGGACCATCTGGGCAACGCCCGCCGTAGCGAGGCGAGCCGCCTCCCGATGAGTCCCTCCGCGGGCCGTCACGAGCGTGTCATCGGCGTAGCAAGTGACGTGTACTCCCGCCAGTGCTATCCCTCGCAACGCCCAGTCGTACCCGATGTTCCACAGGAGCGGACCAAGGACCGACCCCTGTGGAACACCGCACGACATCGCCTTCCTCCCCCAGCCGTCCTTCGTCGGGAATTCTACGGCCCTGCCGTCAAAGTAATCTGCCACCACTTTCCGCAGATACTCTGGTACCCCGTGATAAACGAGGGCCGCCTTAACCGTTTCCCAGGGCAGAGTGTTGAACGCGTTGGATATATCCAGAGACACTGCCCACAACACTCCACCCTCGGAAACCACCTCTTCTGCCAGGTCCCTGACCCGGGCGATCGCGCTCACCGTAGAACGGCCCCGGCGGAAGCCATATTGCGCATCATCGAGCCCTGGGTCCATGCTCTCGACGAGGCGAGCAGCGAGCACACGCTCGAAGAGCTTGCTTACCTCGTCCAAAAGCACGATGGGGCGATAGGCCGACGGCATTTCAGCCGGGCGCCCGTCCTTCCGAAGAAGTACGAGCTTCCCCGTCTTCCACGCCCTCGGGAATCTACCCTCATTGAGGCACGCATTAAATAGGGCCCGCACCCACTCCCCCATCTCTCCAAGCGCGAGCACCAAGGCTCGGCCCGGTATGCCATCCAGTCCTGGGGCAGTGTTCTTCAGCCGAAGCTTCATAACAGCTACCCCGAACTCCACCTCAGATATTGGAGGTACCGTGTCGGCGTCACTCTCTTGTCTATGGGTGCCTATAGGTGGTGGCACCCACTCATCCCGTTGGGGGAAGAGAGTGTTCACCACTTGCTCCAGTAGTTGGGGCTCCAGACTCGTGGTTAGCGGGGGGGCCCAAGGTCGCAGTTTTTGACGTACAACACGATACGGCCTCCCCCATGGATCACGGTCGAGCACCCCTAACCACTCCTCCCATGCTGCCTCCTTGGCCTGCGCGATGGCTACCTGCAGAGCTGTGCAGGTGGTCCTATAAGCCTGGTATATCGTGTCCTCCTGGCTCTGAACACGGACCCTTCTCCTTCTGTACCGAGTGTAGACGCGGCGCGCGGCAACGCAGGCTCTGCGCAATTCGCCCAGCTCCGGGCGCCACCAGTACACTTCCCGCCGAGGCGGGAATGGTTTGGCCCTCGGCATCGCGGCATCACAGACGCGGGTCAAAGCGCTCCGCAACCGCTCCGCCGCGTCATCCACCTCCTCAATGGGATCAGACAAAGTCCAGGACTCTACCAGAGCTGCCTCTACTGCTACATCTCGGTCCAAGCGCCGTAGCACCCAGCGCGGGACACCTCCAACAGAAGGTTGAGGACCTACTCGTGGAGTGGTAGGGGACGTGGTGACCTCGTAGCGGATGTAGCGGTGATCCGACAGCGTCTCCACGTCCTCCAACACTCTCCATCCCCGGACACGATGCACCAGGGACGACGACGCAAACGTTAAGTCCACGATAGACCCCCCCTGCTGTCGCACGCATGTGTCAGTCGACCCCGTATTAAGAAGGGTGAGTCCCATGGACACCACCCACTCTTCCAGCACCTCTCCCTTGACGTCTGTTGCTGGGGATCCCCACGCGGTTGATTTCGCGTTAAAATCTCCAGCAACAAGCACGGGGTAGGAGGCTACCTGCCCAATCATGGCCCCGACATCAACAAGCATTTGCTCAAAGTCGGCGAGGCCCCGATTGGGCGAAAAGTACACCCCCACAACCGCCACGCCACCCACAACAGCCAACACGCACCCTCGACCTTTGGACACCCGATCAATGGACGGAGCGCCCGCGGCCGCCGGTGCTACGATAGCCACCAAGCCATCGCGGTCACCCACCCAGTCATTCCGGGGAGGGACCACATACGGCTCGGTGACCACAGCTATCTTTATCATGCACTCTGCCATGCTCTGAATCAAAAGGTCCTGAGCCCTGGCAGAGTGCATGACGTTCGCCTGCAGGAATGGTAGCGCCATCTAAATTTCGGTGTCCATCTGCTCCTCCTCACGCAAAGAGTTGCGCTGAGACGGCTGAGCGGCTTTGGAGGCCGCTTTCACCTTTCCCCTCCTTTTCTGGCCTCTTGGACTCGTTCGAGGCCCTTTTTGGGGCCCCCTTACGGTATTGAGGCACCCCTTCCCACCAAGTGGGTGCACTGCAGGTTTGCCGGCCGCTGCACATACAGCACAGTTTGGCTCAGCCTGACAGCCCCTCGCCTTGTGGTCAGGTTTCCCACAGCGGTAACAAAGACCGCTGCGGTCCACCTCAGACCTGCATTTGCTCCCAACATGGCCGGCTTCGAGGCAACGGAAGCATCTCAAGGGCAAACGGTCGAGTAGCACCACCCTTGCAGAGATCCAGCCCACTTTGAGCCGGCCAACTCCCGTTACCTTTTTCGCGGCCGCGACTGGGCAACTCAGCCACAGTGAGCCGCGGGAGCCTATAACGCCAGCCTTTATGCTGTCGACAGAGCAGCCACCTTGTTCTGCTACGGCCGACGCTACCTCGTCTGGTGTCGCGGAGTCATCTAGCTCCGTGACTCTTATGTCTGCGCGCATCACCGGCCGCTGTACGCGCACCACGTCCGCGCTTAAAACCTCCCTGAACTTCTCCGCCAGAGAATCGGCCTTTACAGCACCCGTGGCACCGGCTATCTCCAGCACCCGAGCACCTGTTGCCCCCGTCCTGAAACGCATCTCCTCAATGCCGAGGGCCTTGAAGTCAACGCGTTCCTTGGCTTCCCTGAGCAGCGCCTTATACGTAGCGCCGCTTTCCACAGCACCTGGCAACAGGGTGAGTGTGATAGCCGCCGAGCGAGGTGGGCGGAGCTTTACTTTGGGAGCAGACGCGGGAACGGCAGCTACCTTTTTTCCGGCCTTTTTGGCCGTCTTCGTCGTGCCTTTACGGACGACTGTACTCCACGCCTCGCCTGTAAGCGGAGGCGCAGAGCATCCTAACCGCAGCACACTTGCCGCAGCTGCCTCCTTAGCCGCCAGGCTAACCTTCTTCCCCTTCTTCTGGGATGAGGTGGAGGCTTTCGGCACCACAGTTGGCACCTCACGGTCGGGCCCAGCTTCAGGGCTGCTAAGACGTGCTTTGTCAGCAGCTAGCGGTGGCCGCAGACGCACTTCCGGTAAAAGCCTACTCTCCAGAGCTTCCAGCCTGGCGTTCACCATGGTCCCTACCTGGACCATGATGGCGCGTGACAACCCCTCCACGTCCAGTTGCCGACTCCCATCCTGGGAATCCGTTGCAGGTCCAGCCGGCCGCAACTCCGCCCTTAATTCCGCAAACTCCTTTCGGAGCGCGGCGAGCTCCGTTTGCAGGCGTGTGTTGTCGGCCTGCAACTTAGCCGTCTCGTCAGAGATGGAGCGCTTACTGAGCACCTCCACTGCCTCCACTATGAATTTTGTGGCCTCGTTAAGGGACTTCTGGAAGGGGCCACTCAAGTGGCTAGACTTGCGGGACACCGTTTTGATGATGTCCACGCAATCCAGCACCTGCTTGTTCAGGGACGTCGCAAGTTGGTCATCGACGTCCCCTGCCAAAAGATCAGCCATACGCGATGGGAGCGTCACTCTCCCTTTCCGCGTTCTTTCCGTCGCTACCGTCACCTCCTCGCTTGCGTCCAGGAAGAACTCCTCTCTTCTGGCCGCCTTTGCCCTCGCCGCGGCCACAAACTTCCCAGAACTGGTCGGGCGGCCGCTGCCTCTTCCTTTCGCAGATTTCGTCACTTTGGGTGACGACACGTCTCCTGTGACCGTTACGTCTGAATCCGAATCGGAGCAAAGGCTCGGGCTCGCTGAGCCAGGCCTCTTTCGCCAAAATCTGGCGGGATCCAAGGCGGGTCCAGTCGACACCATCACCATGCTCCTGTCAGATTCGGAATCCGACAGGCGCGCTACCACCACTCTCAAGTCCTTCTTCATGCAGGGGTCGTTTGCTTCCACGCACACCTTCGGGGGGCACACTTCCGCCTCATTGTCCTTATTCAGGCCAGGGTCAGCGGTGTTACCACACGCCTTCGGGGCGCATGCTTCCACCTCCATCACAACGTTGTCCATATCGCTTGCTAAATCAGTGTCCAGTGTCAGGGTTTTGCCAGAGTTGCGTTCACGGAGCCGGGCGGATTGCCTGGCTACGAAGCAGTTGCTGCCCCCCCCCAGAGTACGAGGGGCAGCCCTCCACCTCGTTAGAAGTAGAGGGGTGGGATTCCCCCTTTCGGGGACCCACCTGGGGACCAAGATTACAACTGCTAGGTTCCATTATCTTAACTCCAATGCTCCACATCGTCGTCTCTTTTTTCACTAGGGGTGAGCTCCCCTGCAAGTTTAGAGGGAGCGCCCTGAAAAGGGCGTGCTCGCCTCCTCCACCAACGCGCCCTGAAAAGGGCGTGTCCGCTTATCGGCCCCGCTCAGATCGCGAAACATGACCACGACCATGTTGCGGGGTTACGATTTAGCCTATGAAGGCTATCCTGTATCCAGTGATGGCTCCACCAGCCCATCCCGTCCTACCTACCCATCCTACCCCACCGACAGAGTGCCGGCGCCTGGTGGTTTCTGTTACGTCTATTTCTGATGGAAATAGACCAATAACGGGCAGCAACCGCGAGAAGGAACGACCCCACCAGACTTGCCTTGAGGATCTACACGACCTGCGCTCTCCCTCAAAGCCATTCACCTCATTACTCGCTCCCAGAGCCGAGTAAAGAAGGCCTAGATTTATTCAATACAAGCGACCGAAGCCGCAAGCTAGGCATAGCAACTACTAATGGATAAACCCAGACCCGCCCAGACCCGCCCAACCTAACCTAACCTAACCTAACCTAACCTTTTTTTTTTTTTTTTACCTGGGAAAATCCTTTATGGATACCACCGTTCCGGGGGGAAACGGTGGTTATGTGGGACTCACCGCCGTAAGGCGGCATACGCACTAAAAAACCAGGGTGTTCCTCCTACACCAACTTAAGACGAGGGGCATGGGACCGCTCGCGCATTACTCCACAGCCCTCGTCAGTGTCGCTGCCCGCCTTGCGGCAGACTCACCTCCTGGGGTCTTCCCCCACCTCGTGTGTGATGCCCCGGAACACATGGGGGGCATCTCCACCTCTCGATGACCTATTATTAGGGGATGCCAGGTGCCCCCGCACCCAACACCCCAGGCCCTCGGAGCGGAGACGGGGTGCGGGCTCGATTAGCCCGCCTCCGTGTCCGCGCCCTCCGGAGCGGCTGAGCGAGAGGATCTCTCTCCCTCTCCCGCTCCTCTTCCTCCCTCTGTGAGATGATTTCCTCACAGAATGAGGCCACCGCCTCCCATGACCTCTGCTCATCGACCATTTTTAGAATTATGGCCGACAGGGAGAGGTCAGTCCCTACGACCGCAACCAATGTCTGCCGCGGTTCTGCTCCACCCGGGCATGCCTCCAGCGCATGTTGCGCCGTATCCTCCGCATGTCCACACTGATGGCAAGCTGGGGAGTCCTCCCTTCGGGCAACGCGATGTAGGTACCTCCCGAAACAACCATGTCCCGAGAGGACCTGCGTCAGTCGGAAGGAAAGACTCCCATGCTTCCTGCGGACCCACTCCTCTAGTACTGGGCTGATCGCCTCCAGGAGCCTTCGGGCGCTCTGCCCCCTCTGCATCTGCCCCGCCAGGAGCCGCTCCCTCCACATGGCGATGGCGGACACCCTGGCCTGATTGCGCCAGTGCGCCACCTCCTGCGGCGCCGGTCGCTCGTCCCGCTCCCGCGCCTGCGCTCTGCGCCAGTAGACCGAAGCCAGAACTTCGGCCTCAAGGTCCCACGGGAGCGAGCCTGCGAGCACGCATGCCACTTCATGGGAGAGTGTGCGATAGCCCCTGCACACCCTCACCGCCATCACCCGTTGAGCTCCGATCAGCACGGCAGTGGTCTGCCGATCGAGCTTTCCAGCCCATATCGGGGCGCCATATAACGCCATAGAGCTTACCACCGCTGTATAGAGGCGGCGGCAGCTCACTTCGCAGCCCCCGATATTCGGGAGCAGGCGACTAAGTGCGCCGGCTGTCCCCAAGATTTTGGGGGACAGCCGCCGCACGTGCTCCTTGAAGTTCCATCTGCCGTCGAGGACGACACCAAGATACTTCAGTGTCGTCCCGACGGGGATGGAAATTCCACCCACCACTATGGTGGAGTCTGCAGGTGGTTTCCGCCGGGGACCATGAAAACATATGGCCTCGGATTTGTGGAGCGCCACCTGCAGACCCAGCATCCGGATCCTTGCAACAACCGTAGCGACTCCGGCTGTGGCCAGGATCGCAGCCTCTCTATAGTCGCTTCCCCGGGCGGCAACCAACGTATCATCGGCGTAGCATACTACGCTAACGCCACGCAGGCTTGCCCCCCGGAGGACCCAATCGTATCCGACGTTCCACAGGAGAGGGCCAAGAACCGACCCCTGCGGAACACCGCGCGTCATGGGACTACTTCCCTCCCCGCGAATCGTCGGGAAGACTACCTCTCGATCTGAGAGATAGTCCCCGACGAGTCTTCGCAAGTACTGGGGCACCTTGTGGTACCCCAGACCGGCGTGTATCGTGCTCCAGGGCAGCGTGTTGAATGCATTGGAGATGTCCAACGATATGGCCACCAACACGCCGCCACTGGAGCACGCCTCCTCGGAGAGGTCGCGGACGAGAAATATGGCGTCAATCGTCGAGCGACCTCTCCGGAAGCCGAACTGGTTAGGCGCCAGATCCGGTCCCACCGTCTCGAGGTGCCTGACCAGGCGGGCAGCCACTACTCTCTCCAATAGCTTGCCCGCCTCGTCAAGCAGCACAATCGGGCGATAGCCCGAGGGCTCGTCCGCGGGACGACCCTCTTTCCTCAGGAGGACGAGTTTGCCCCTTCTCCATCGCCTGGGGAATCTTGCCCCCGCGAGGCACCTGTCAAACAGGTCCTTCAAGGCGGGTCCCAGGTGCTTCAAGGAGAGGGCCCACGCGCGACCCGGTATGCCATCAGGCCCAGGTGCCGTGTTCTTGGCTCTCATCCTGAGCACCGCCGCACCCAGCTCACCCTCAGAGATAGGGACAAACTCGCTCTCCTCTCCTTCGGCGAGATCGGCCGAAGTCAAGGGAGGCGTGAACTCGGCCCCCGGAGCATCGGGGAACAATCCATCGACCACTCTTTGGAGCACCGCCGGTTGGAGCGAGGCTGTGATGGGGGGAGCCCAGGGACGAAGCTTTTGCCTCGCCCACTTGTACGGGCGGCCCCATGGGTCGCGCTCAAGCCCCTCCAGCAGCTGCTCCCAGGCCCGCCTCTTAGCCGCGACTATCGCGACGCGAAGGGCCCCAGAAGCCTCTCTGTAGGCGGCGTAAAGAGACTCGCTCTCCTCAGTCTCTCGCCGCCTTCGCCTCCGATACCGCTGGTATTGTCGGCGCCTCGACACGCATACTCTCCGGAGTTCGGCAATCTCCTCCGTCCACCAATAGACTTGGCGTCTTGGCTGCGGGGCTCGCGCGCGCGGCATCGCAGCGTCGCAGACACGCGACAGTGCCTCGCACAGCCTGTCCGCCATCGCGTCCGGGTCTACCAGATCCGGCTCCTGAGGAGTGCCATTCCACACTTCGACGAGGGCCGCCTCCTGCAGCACTTCGGCATTGAGGCGCTTCAGGGCCCATCGCGGACCTATCTCGCCACCTACCTCTCTCACCTCATCTGTGTATGTCGGGGAGACGCTGAACCGGATGTACCGGTGGTCGGACAGCGTTACTACGTCTACCAGCACCTGCCAGTCGCGAATGCGGCGAGCGATGTCCGGGGTGACTAGCGTCAAGTCGACGATCGACTCACCGTTCCGCCGGACGCAGGTGCTTTCTGATCCGCGGTTCACGACGCAGAGGCCCACCTCGTTCATCCACTCTAGAACGACACCGCCCCGCGCGTTCGCCACCGGCGACCCCCACGCCACTGATTTGGCGTTGAAGTCCCCGAGGACGAGAACGGGGCGCGGGCGGGTCTGACCAATCAAGGTCCCCACCTCGCCGAGGAGAGCCTCTAGCTCGCGAACCGGCCGGTTCGGGGAGTGGTACACCCCCACGATGACGATCTGGCCCACCCTAGCCACCACGAAACCCCTGCCCCTCAGAACGCCTTCGAGAGGGGGGGAGTAAACCGGCGATTGGGTGGTGATTGCCACCAGGCCGTCGAGGTCCCCAACCCAATCAGACCTAGGTCGGACCGCGTAGGGCTCGCTGACCACCGCCACCTGGATCAACCGCTCCGCCATAGACTGCAGGAGCAAGTCCTGAGCCCCGGCGCATCGGTTGATGTTCGCCTGTAGGAAGGTTAGGGCCATACTAACTAACCTTCCTCCATGCGTCCAACTGGCCCTTTATCGGGGCGAGGCGGACGTGGCTGGACCGTAGCCCCAGCCGCGTTGGCCTTCCTTCTCACCCCTGGCTTTGACGGGGACTTGGCGCATGCCTTGCTCCCGGAAAGGTGATCCGCCGGCTTCCCTGCTGCTGCACAAAGGGAGCAATGGGGGGCGGCGGTGCACTCCTTGGCCTTGTGGGCCTTTATACCGCAGCGGTAACACTCATCGCTGCGGTCCACTTCGGCCTTGCACTTGGCCGCTACATGGCCCAGTTCAAGGCAGCGGTAGCAGCGGCGGGGTCTCGCTTCCAGGATGCTGACTCGCGCCGCCACCCAGCCCACCAAAACGCGGCCACCGCTGGCCATCACTTTCTTTGCGGCCGCAGTGGGGCAGCGCACGAACGCGGTGCCCATCCCGGCTTGGCCCCGGCGGATTGCGCCAACGGAAAACGCCGTCACATGGCATTCGCGCTTCCCGGTCAAGGCCTCCGCCAGCTCCTGCGGAGCGACGGAATCGTCCAGGCCACTGACCCGAAGGTCTGTTGTTACGGTCGGCCTGGAGACTCGTACGCCTTCCTCGCCTTCGAACACCTCCCTGAGCTTTTCGGCAAGGACGTCCGCTTTGGCCGCGTTGTCCGCACCGGAAACCTCCAGCACTCGTGCCCCCGTAGCCGCCGCCCTGATCTTCAGCGGCGGGAGCCCCAGCTCGCTTAACTTCACCTTCGCCTTGGCCGCTTCCAGCATCTTGGCGTAGGTGATGCCTTTCTCAACCGCACTCTCCTGCAGCGTGATGACCACGGCTGCGGTCCGCGGAGGGCGGAGTTTGGCCGCACCCGCTTTGGGGGGCTGCGTCTTCGGCCTAGGGATTTGGGCTGGAGGGGGAGGCCTCTTCTTCTCATTGGGTCCTGCCCCTTCCGTTGCACGCACCTTGTCCCGCCTTTTGTCCTTTCCCCGCCTCGTGACCACCTGCCAGTCCTTAACAGGAGCCGCAGCGCTAGCAGGGGCGGGGGCCGGCTTCGGCTTTGGAGCCGCTCTTGTTCCCGGCTTTGGCGCCGGAGTGTCCCTCTGAGTCAAGGACTCAGCTGGACGCACCTCAGCCTCCCTTCGCCGATCTGCGGCCAGAGGGGGCCTCAGGGTCTGCTCGGGCATCAGCCTTTCCTCGATTCCGGCAAAGCGGGCGTCCACCATTGTGCCGACTTGCACCATGATATGCCGCATTGCGTCCTCACCGCAGGGGGCTTAGGCCGGGGCCTGAGCGGGCATCGAGGTCGGAGCCACTTGAGCTTGGGCAGCCCTCATCTGCACCATCTCCCGCCGCAGCTCCTTAAGGTCCGCCGCAAGCCGCTCATTAGCCTTTATTAGAAGGGCCATCTCCTCGGACATAGTGCGGGCCCGCGTTTCCTTAAAGGACGCCTTTATCATGTCCGCGGCCTCCTTGAGGGCCCTCACCGACGTGCCCTTAAGGTTTCTGGACTTGGTGGCCACCGCATACACGATGTCCACTGAGTCCATCAACATTGACTCCAGCTCGGCGGCATCGCAGTTGCCAAGCCGTGAGTCGCTGCCCTCGGGCACCGATGCTGGTACCTTGAGGTATTGCGCCTTTCTCCTTTTTTGGACGTCCTCTTGGAGCTCCTTTTCGGCTGTGAGCCGCATCTCCTCTTCCCGCACCCGGTTGAGCTCGGCCTTGGCCTTCGCCAGCCCAACGTATTGCCCTGTTGTGGGCGGGCGCCCCCTACCACGTCGAGCGCTCGAGACCTTGGGTGCAGGTGAGGATTCACCCTGGTCTCCCTGCCCTTCCTGCTCCTCAATATGCCGCTTGCGCAGCCTCCTCCCGGAGCCGTGAGACGACACTGTCTCCCAGGTCATGCCGTCAGAATCAGATTCTGACAGGCACACCGTCTCAGATCGAAGCCATGGGGCTTGACCAGTCTCCACATTCGAAGCAACGGGCAGATCTTCGCCGTTGCTCTCCGTCAACTCGCAACGGGTCAAAACGACCCGCGCGTCTTTCAACTCACATGCCTTCTCGGCACCACACTGCGCAGACACGCAGTCTCTCTCCTCCTCATCATCCTCTCCACCACTTAACCTAAAAGAATTTTTATAAAATAAAGCCATAATCAGTCCCACGAGTACGTGGGAAGGGTGGGTCACCCCGGACAGTGCCCACTGTAACCGGGGAAGTCTGGCGTAACCCGCTCAGGGGAGCGACACTTCCCTGGCGGGGGACGCAGTAGCGACTGAAACTCCGTTCAGCCTTCCAGGCCTCACGCTGCGCCGCCGCTTACCTTCGGGTGATTTTTTATAGAGGTTGTCTTCCTCATGGCCCGGGCGACCAAGCCAAGGCCTATCGGTCCCGCTCAGGTCGCGAAACATGACCACGGCCATGTTGCGGGGTTACGATTTTGGGGCGGTGGCAGGGAAGTAAACTCCCACTGCCTGCCCGGCGGCAGGGTAAGTGCACGCCAGACCCGACTCCCGACTCCTCCTAGCCTAAAAAGGCTATCCTCTCTTGTAGGCACCTAGCCTACAAAGGGACGGCTCCACCAGCCCATCCCGTCCTACCTACCCAATCCTACCCCACCGACAGAGTGCCGGCGCCTGGTGGTTTCTGTTACGTCTATTTCTGATGGAAATAGACCAATAGCGGGCAGCAACCGCGAGAAGGAACGACCCCACCAGACTTGCCTTGAGGATCTACACGACCTGCGCTCTCCCTCAAAGCCATTCGCCTCATTACTCGCTCCCAGAGCCGAGTAAAGAAGGCCAAGGTTTATCCAATACAAGCGACCGAAGCCGCTAGCTAGGCATAGCAACTACTAATGGATAAACCCAGACCCGCCCAACCTAACCTAACCTTTTTTTTTTTTTATCGTGGGGAAATCCTCATGGATACCACCCGGCGCGGGGGTGCCGGAGTGGTTATGCCGGACTCTTACCGGCTAAAACCACCACGGGGTTCCATCTGGACGCCGAACGTTAGAGCTGTGAGTTCGCTTGCGCATTCGTTCATGGCTCCAACGGCGTTGGCTAATTAAGCCCCGTCTGCTGTCGATGAAGTTATACTTCCCGTCTTATTTCTCTTGCGAGAGGCGCGCGGAACCTCCACGCGCGCCACCTCGAGGCTTCGTTTGTGGGCGGTGGTCACCCCCCAGTGTCACCGCCCCAGCCTGTGTTATGGAGGTAGTATGTCACGGAGGAAATTCCTCCTCCTACGACCTGCTCTCTTGCTGCGGATTGGGTTGTCAGTCGTGACTTCCCGCTCCCTTTCTGCAGTTTCCTTCTGCATTAAAACTTCTTCGCAGAAGGTGATTCCGGCTTTCCAAGACTCATCACACGCAACCATAGCTCTCACTAAAGCCGAATGTGACAGGTTACCACCTACTTCATTGACGAGCCGCTGTCGAGCGGTTGCCCAAGCTGAGCACACTGCTAGAGTATGTTCTGCTGTGTCCACCTGGCAGTCACAGTGGTGGCATGCGGGAGTCGGTTCCCTTCCGATCCGACACAGATATTTCGAGAAACAACCGTGTCCCGAAAGCATCTGTGTCAACCGGAATGTTAGCGACCCGTGCTCTCTAGTAAGCCATTCGCGCAGTAAAGGGCGAATCGCCTCTATCGTCCTTAGGCCCGAGCTTGACTTCTCTAGCCTCCTACTCCACTCACTGATAAGTGTATCGGTAATTTGAAGTCTTCGACCCTCCACCTCCCTTAACGCAGGTCGTTGGCCACGCGCTATTTCTTCTTCACGCCAAAAGTGAATTAATGCGAGCCCCTTTGCATCTAAATCCCAAGGCATTGAGCCCGCCAGTACGCACGCTGCATCAAACGAGATAGTGCGGTATCCCCTTATAACTCTAATAGCCATCGCTCTCTGTGGCCCTCGCAGTATCGCGATATTCTGGCTATTAAGAGCATTGGCCCACACTGGAGCTCCATACAGGGCCATGGAGCGTACTACCCCCATATACAGCCGTCGACAGCTTACTCTTGCTCCCCTGAGATTGGGCAGTAAACCTCCTAGAGCAGCCGCTGTTCTGCTCAATTTAGGCATAAGTCGCATAAAATGAGCTTTGAAGTCCCATCGGCCATCGAGGACAAGTCCTAAGTACTTCATTGTCGACTCGACACCAATGCGAACACCGCTCACCACCATATGTGATCCATTCGGGGGTTTGTTTCTAGGCCCATGGAAGTAGAGGGCTTCAGATTTGCTTAGTGCCACCTTGAGCCCAAGTCGCCTTATTCTAGCAACAACTTGAGCCACACCCGCTGTTGCAAGGATTGTTGCCTCTCTGTACGTTTTGGCTCTTGCTGTGACCAGAGTATCGTCGGCGTAACAAGTTACCATTATTCCTCTAATAAATGACCCCCGCAGCACCCAGTCGTATCCGATGTTCCACAGGAGAGGTCCAAGGACTGACCCCTGTGGGACACCGCACGACATCCTGTGCTGGTTCCCTCCGTTTTGGCCGCAGAACGTCACAAATCTATCTGCAAGGTAATCCGCTATTATCCTTCTTAGGTAGCTTGGTACTCGGTGATATCTTAACGCTTCCTTGATACAGCTCCAAGGCAAGGTGTTGAAGGCGTTGGCTATATCAAGAGATACCGCCAGCACAACCTCACTTCGAGAGACTGCCTCTTCAGCGATCGCTTTCACTCGTAGTATCGCGCCCACTGTAGACCGCCCTTTCCGGAAACCAAACTGATTATTGTCCAGGTCTGGTCCAACGCAGTCCATGTGCCTAATAAGGCGACGCGCAATTATTCGTTCGAACAGTTTCCCTATCTCATCCAAAAGAACGATGGGACGATAAGCGGAGGGTGAATCCGCCGGCCGTCCATCCTTCTTTAGCAACACCAGTCTGCCTATCTTCCATTGTGCTGGGAATGATCCTTGACTCAAGCAAGCGTTAAATAGTTCCCGGATCCGAGGACTTAAGGCCTTCATGGCCAGCACCCATGCGCGACCGGGAACCCCGTCTGGGCCCGGGGCCGTATTCTTTGCCCTGAGCCGCAGAACTACCATCCTCAGTTCTATCTCGTCCACCTCCGGTACTTCGGTGATAATGCTGCCCTCATCTTCAGGCGGTGCCATTGTTGGCGGTACATGCTCCTCTCTGTTTGGGAACAGGGTTGACACCACTCCCTGCAGTAGTTGAGGCTCTAAGCTCTGCGTCAGAGGCGGGGCCCACGGGCGGAGCTTACCCCTCACCATCCTGTATGGTCGACCCCAAGGATCCTGGTTCAGGATCTCCAGCAATTCATCTCTAGCTTGGCTCTTCGCTTGTATGATGGCAAGCTTTAGGGCTGATTTGGTATCCTTGTACTGCCCATATAGCTGTTCTTCCAAGCTTTCGACCCTACGTCGTCTTCGACGGTAATTGGTATAGCTACGTCTCGCTCTAACACAAAGTCTTCGTAACTCTGTAAGTTCCTCTGACCACCAGTAAACTTGTCGCTTAGCAGAATGAGGCCCAACTCTAGGCATGGCCGCATCGCATATCTGCGTCATTGCCTCGCGAAACCACTCCACCTCCTGCTGGACCTCGATTTCCTCTTGTTCTCTGGACGCTGCTATCCAGGCCTGAACTATGGCAGCCTCCTTCAACAGATCCTGATTTAGACGCTTAAGTGCCCACCGCGGACCGCCCCTGAGCCTCATGCCTCCGTCTGATCTGCTCGGAGCCGGAGGAGCTACCTCGAACCGAATGTAGCGATGGTCCGAAAGCGTTTCCACCTCCACTGCAACTTTCCAACCGCGAACACGGCTTACCAATGCTGCGCTGGCAAATGTTACGTCCACTATGGACGAACCCTGTGGCCGCACACACGTATGGATTGATCCCCTGTTGAGAACTGACAGACCTGATGTTAGGGCCCATTCTTCAAGAACTTCTCCTCGTGGATCCGTGATAGGACACCCCCAAGCCGTTGCCTTCGCATTTAGATCTCCCAGGACTAGCACCGGGTGCGGGTGGCTCCGCCCTACTAAGGCCCCTACTTCTACCAAGAAACTCTCGAAGTCACTAAGGACCCTATTTGGCGAGATATACACCGCCACTACCATAACGCCTCGCACTAGAGCCGCCACCCAACCATTGCCCTTGGTAAGTTTGTCAAAAGTACCGCTTTTAGAAATTATGGCCACTAGCCCATCTCTATCTCCAACCCAGTTATCTCTTGGCGGGATAAAGTATGGCTCGGAAATTGCCGCTATATCAATCAACCACTCCGCCATGCTCTGGATCATGAGATCCTGAGCTCTGGCGGAGTGGTTGATGTTCGCCTGTAGAAACCGTAAAGCCATCCTATACAGTGTCCATGCGATCCTCCTCTCCCCCGACTTGTGATGGGGGACTGCTCGCAGCTACCAGCGGTGGGTCTGAGATGTTCACGACCTTATTGCCTCTTCTCCTAGGTCTCGGAGGGGCACACGCCTTGCTGCCTAGCCTATGTGTGGCCGGCCTATTAGCCGCCGCACAGACTGAGCATTTTGGCCGAGCTGAACAGGCTGTGGCTTTATGGCCGGGCTGTCCACATCGGTAGCACTCCTCACTACGGTCCGTCTCTGAAGTGCATTGAGCTCGAACATGTCCATTCTCTAGGCACCGGTAGCACCTAAGTGGCCTGGGTTCTACCAACTCTATTCGGGCTGAAACCCAACCAACCAGCAGGCGGCCTTCCTCTCCTAATTTCTTGGCAGCTGTCACTGGGCAGCTCACCAACGTAGTTCCAGTACCCTGATAAGTGCTTCGGATATCACCTACTCTAACGGAATCCTCCGAGCAGCCACCGCGCTGGGCAACTACAGCGACTATATCTTTTTTAGACACAGAGTCATCTAGACCTAGCAAGCGAAACGCCGCACACTTTGTAGGCCTAGAAACTCTGGCTAACTCCTCACCTAAGACCTCTTTTATTTTTTGCGCTAAAGTGTCCGCCTTTTCTGCGCTCTTTTCACCTGCCACTTCCAAGATACGGGCACCGGTAGCTGCCTTCCGGAACCGTACACTTGGGATACCACAGCTGTTGAGATCAACTTTTGCCTTGGCATCCTCCATCACTTTGGCGTATGTCGCGCCTTTCTCCATGGCCTCCTGCTGCAGAGTAATTACCACTGCAGCAGTTCGAGGGGCACGCAGCTTCCTCACCGGGGCTGGGCGACTGGCTGGCTTGGTAGTCCCTGTCTTTCTACTTGCCAAGGGAGCTTTGGTCACCTTTTTGCCCCTTTTAGTAACTGTGATCCAATCCTCATTGGTCAAATCCTTCGCAGGCTGCTGAAGAGCGGGAAGCGCTGCATCGACTGCCCCACTTTCGCTCTTTTTCGACCTCTTTTTCCTCTTCCCCTTTTGGGGTTGAGAGGCTGTCTGTTCAGCCTTCTTCGTCTGATCCAGTACAGGGGCTGCAGAAGATTTGGCGTCCCTATGCTTGTCTGCAGCGAGAGGTGGACGAATGCGCACTTCTGGCAGCAGCCTGTCCTCTACGTCTTGTACTATTGCGCTGACCCTGTAACCCACACTTGAGGCCGGCACTGCAGGGTTCATCCTTTTGTCTGCGGCTAATGGTGGCCGCAAACGCTTCTCAGGAAGCAACCTCTCCTCTAATCCTTCCAGCCTTGCGTTCATCATGGTCCCACACTGGACCATGACGACGCGCACTATTTCCTCCACTGTTGGGGGCCGGGCTGCTGCCGGGCCTTGGGTCTGGTCATGCTGTTGCGTGAGCTGACGCATCTGGATCAACTCCTTCCAGACCTCAGCAAGCTCACCCGCGAGCCGCTTGTTCGCCGCCTCTAACCTCGCGACCTCCTCCGTCATCGTGCGAGAACGCAACGCCCCAAAAGACACTTTAATTGTTTCCACCGCACTATTTAGGGCTCGAACGTAAGTCCCCTTAAGATTGCCGGATGTCCTGGCAACCTTTTCAATGGTTTCCACGGAATCCAGTACCAGTCTAACTAGGTCTGGCGAGTCCGTTTCCCCACTTACCTCTTCCGATTGTTCCATTAGATCCGGGGATTTACGGAAGGTGGCCGCTATCGCCTCCCTTTTCCGCTTCAGATCATCCGCCATCTCTATTTCAGCCTGAAGCCGAAGCTCCTCAGCTTTTGCCGCATTCAATTCTGCCTTGGCTTTGGCCAGGCCAACGTATTTGCCCGTAGAGGGCGGGCGTCCACGCCCTCTCCTAGCTGGTGTTGTCGGTTGCGACTCGTCATCATCGCCCACATCAGAGCTCGCATCATCTCTTCGACGCTTTCTCCAAAAACGGTTTCCGCATGACAATTCCTGCGAAGTCACGGTCTGGAAACTCACATCAGAATCCGTGTCCGACAAGTCCGCCATTTTCGACGAAGCAACGAGCATATCTTCATCATTGCTGTCCGGCAGCTCGCAACGGGTAAGCACCACCCGCGCATTTTTCACCACTGGGGCTTGAGTAGCCTCCTCCTCCACACAATCCTTATAACTATAGACTGACGCAGCCGTCTTCCGCACCGAAGCGCAGGAGGTGGCTGCTCCCGTCTCTCTACCTACATTACACGTCGACCTAGCCGAGGCATCAGAAGACCCACTTTCATCATTAACTACAAGACGACCGGCTCCCCCCTCAGAATACGAACTGGGGAACAACGACGTAGCTGACGCTACGCCGCTACGGGATTCTCCAGCTGCGGAGCAGCTGGTACCCGCCTGAGGTAGTGTTTTTCGATTCGTCATAATTTTCATAGTTTTTTCCCTTTTTGAAGGGGTGAGGTCCCCTTATGTTGGGCGCCCTAGCGGCCAGATTCCCCCTGACCATACCTCACGTGTGAGCCCGGACGTGCACCGCAGCCATCCATAAACAACCACAAAACGTGGTTGTGTATGTGCAGCAGCAACACAAATCCGGACTCACACGCGAAGTACTCCCTTCGGCAGGCGCCAAAACCTTGAGACTTACTCCCCCCCTTACTCCCCTTCCCCCCCCCCCATCCTACCCCACCGACAGAGTGCCGGCGCCTGGTGGTTTCTGTTACGTCTATTTCTGATGGAAATAGACCAATAACGGGCAGCAACCGCGAGAAGGAACGACCCCACCAGACTTGCCTTGAGGATCTACACGACCTGCGCTCACCCTCAAAGCCATTCGCCTCATTACTCGCTCCCAGAGCCGAGTAAAGAAGGCCTAGATTTATCCAATACAAGCGACCGAAGCCGCAAGCTAGGCATAGCAACTACTATATGGATAAACCCAGACCCGCCCAACCTAACCTAACCTAACCTTTTTTTTTTTTTTTTTTTTTTTTTTTTTTTTTTTTTTTTTTGACGCTGGGAAAAATGCTTTATGCATACCCCCCCGTCGGGGGACGGAAGGGTTATGTGGGACTCCCGGTGGTCTCCCCACCGGTATACCCACTAAACGACCCAGCGGCACTCCCGCATCGCCTATATGGAGGGGAACTGGGAATCCGGCACAGCCTTTCCATCCAGCCCCCCGCCGACGACCGCCCGCCTTTACGGCGAGCCCTTCACCCCCCTCCCCACCCTGGGAGAGGGGCCCGAGAATAACCGCGAGTGCTCGCGGTCATTCCCACCCGGCGGAAGTGGAGGATACGTGCAATGCGGGAGAAGACGCCCCCGCGCCTGTCTCCCGCTATCCTCCACCAGGAGGGGGAAGACGATTGTCGTGCAATCGCCTTCTCCGACCCGTTCGTCGCCTGCGGAGCGGCGCTGCGAGAGGGTCTTCCTCCCGCGCCCGCTCCGCCGCCTCCTTTTGCGAAATTACTTCCTCGCAAAAGGAGGCCACCGCAGCCCAGGACTCCTCGCTTCCCAGCATGGCTAAAACCACGCTGGGCAGCGAGAGGTCCTGCCCGACCACCGCCATCAATTGGCGGCGCGGCCCAGACCACGACGCACACACCTCCAGGGTGTGCTGCGCCGTGTCCACCGCCGCGCCACAATCGTGGCAGGCCGGGGTCTCCTCTCTTCCGATCCGGTGCAGGCACGATCCGAAGACGCCATGCCCGGATAGCACCTGCACCAGACGGAAAGAAAGGAAACCGTGGGACCGCCCGAGCCAGTCCTTCAGGACTGGCCCGAGCGCGTCCAACGTTCTGCGGCCAAAGGCTGCGGTGGCGAGGGCCTCCGTCCAATGTTGGACGGTTGCGTCCCTCGCCTCTCTGCGGACGGCCTCCCGCTCTTCTGGGGCAGGGCACTCCCCGAGCGCCCTGCGCCCCGCCGTCCACTCGTACACTCTGGCGAGCACCCCCGCCTCGAGTTCCCAAGGCGGGGTGCCGGCCAGAGCGCACGCTGCCGCAAAGCCCACCGAGCGGTAGGCTCTCGCCACCCGCAGTGCAATGGCCCTTTGGGGCCTGCGGATGGCGGTCGCATTCTCCCTCCTGTGGAGGGAGTCCGCCCAGATGGGGGCCCCGTAAAGGGCCATGCTCTTCAAGATGCCGGCATACAAATGCCGGCATCTCGCCTTCGGCCCTCCCAGGTTTGGGAGGAGCCACGAGAGGGCGTTCGCCGCCTTCAGCAGGCGCGCTGACAACCCGCTGAAGTGCGGGCCGAAGCGCCACCTGCTGTCCAGGGTGAGGCCCAGATATTTCATCTGGGTCCTCACCCCGATCCTGACGCCCTCCACGACGATGTGGGCGTCAGGAGGGATGCGCTGCCGAGGCCCGTGGAAGAACACGGCCTCGGTCTTGTGCAGCGCAACCCCCAACCCGAGGCGGCGGATCCTTCCCGCGACCAAGGATCCGCCAGCCGAGGCCAAACTGGCCGCCTCCTTAAAATCCCTCCCCCGGGCAGTGAGGAGAGTGTCATCCGCGTAGCAGATGACACTCGTGCCCGGGAGGAGGGATCCCCGCAGGAGCCAGTCGAAGCCGATGTTCCACAGGAGTGGTCCTAGGACCGACCCCTGTGGAACACTAGACTCCGCGCCGTACCTCCGGACTTGGCCAGCCTTGTCTACGAGGAGGACCGCTCGGTCCTCCAAGTAGCTGGCCAAGAGGGCCCGCAAGAACCTAACCTTTTTTTTTTTTTTTTTTTTTTTTTTTTTTTTTTTTTTTTATCGTGGGGAAATCCTCATGGATACCACCCGGCGTGGGGGTGCCGGAGTGGTTATGCCGGACTCTTACCGGCTAAAACCACCACGGGGTTCCATCTGGACGCCGAACGTTAGAGCTGTGAGTTCGCTTGCGCATTCGTTCATGGCTCCAACGGCGTTGGCTAATTAAGCCCCGTCTGCTGTCGATGAAGTTATACTTCCCGTCTTATTTCTCTTGCGAGCGGCGCGCGGAACCTCCACGCGCGCCACCTCGAGGCTTCGTTTGTGGGCGGTGGTCACCCCCCAGTGTCACCGCCCCAGCCTGTGTTATGGAGGTTGTATGTCACGGAGGAAATTCCTCCTCCTACGACCTGCTCTCTTGCTGCGGATTGGGTTATCAGTCGTGATTTCCCGCTCCCTTTCTGCAGTTTCCTTCTGCATTAAAACTTCTTCGCAGAAGGTGATTCCGGCTTTCCAAGACTCATCACACGCAACCATAGCTCTCACTAAAGCCGAATGTGACAGGTTACCACCTACTTCATTGACGAGCCGCTGTCGAGCGGTTGCCCAAGCTGAGCACACTGCTAGAGTATGTTCTGCTGTGTCCACCTGGCAGTCACAGTGGTGGCATGCGGGAGTCGGTTCCCTTCCGATCCGACACAGATATTTCGAGAAACAACCGTGTCCCGAAAGCATCTGTGTCAACCGGAATGTTAGCGACCCGTGCTCTCTAGTAAGCCATTCGCGCAGTAAAGGGCGAATCGCCTCTATCGTCCTTAGGCCCGAGCTTGACTTCTCTAGTCTCCTACTCCACTCACTGATAAGTGTATCGGTAATTTGAAGTCTTCGACCCTCCACCTCCCTTAACGCAGGTCGTTGGCCACGCGCTATTTCTTCTTCACGCCAAAAGTGAATTAATGCGAGCCCCTTTGCATCTAAATCCCAAGGCATTGAGCCCGCCAGTACGCACGCTGCATCAAACGAGATAGTGCGGTATCCCCTTATAACTCTAATAGCCATCGCTCTCTGTGGCCCTCGCAGTATCGCGATATTCTGGCTATTAAGAGTATTGGCCCACACTGGAGCTCCATACAGGGCCATGGAGCGTACTACCCCCATATACAGCCGTCGACAGCTTACTCTTGCTCCCCTGAGATTGGGCAGTAAACCTCCTAGAGCAGCCGCTGTTCTGCTCAATTTAGGCATAAGTCGCATAAAATGAGCTTTGAAGTCCCATCGGCCGTCGAGGACAAGTCCTAAGTACTTCATTGTCGACTCGACACCAATGCGAACACCGCTCACCACCATATGTGATCCATTCGGGGGTTTGTTTCTAGGCCCATGGAAGTAGAGGGCTTCAGATTTGCTTAGTGCCACCTTGAGCCCAAGTCGCCTTATTCTAGCAACAACTTGAGCCACACCCGCTGTTGCAAGGATTGTTGCCTCTCTGTACGTTTTGGCTCTTGCTGTGACCAGAGTATCGTCGGCGTAACAAGTTACAATTATTCCTCTAATAAATGACCCCCGCAGCACCCAGTCGTATCCGATGTTCCACAGGAGAGGTCCAAGGACTGACCCCTGTGGGACACCGCACGACATCCTGTGCTGGTTCCCTCCGTTTTGGCCGCAGAACGTCACAAATCTATCTGCAAGGTAATCCGCTATTATTCTTCTTAGGTAGCTTGGTACTCGGTGATATCTTAACGCTTCCTTGATACAGCTCCAAGGCAAGGTGTTGAAGGCGTTGGCTATATCAAGAGATACCGCCAGCACAACCTCACCTCGAGAGACTGCCTCTTCAGCGATCGCTTTCACTCGTAGTATCGCGCCCACTGTAGACCGCCCTTTCCGGAAACCAAACTGATTATTGTCCAGGTCTGGTCCAACGCAGTCCATGTGCCTAATAAGGCGACGCGCAATTATTCGTTCGAACAGTTTTCCTATCTCATCCAAAAGAACGATGGGACGATAAGCGGAGGGTGAATCCGCCGGCCGTCCATCCTTCTTTAGCAACACCAGTCTACCTATCTTCCATTGTGCTGGGAATGATCCTTGACTCAAGCAAGCGTTAAATAGTTCCCGGATCCGAGGACTTAAGGCCTTCATGGCCAGCACCCATGCGCGACCGGGAACCCCGTCTGGGCCCGGGGCCGTATTCTTTGCCCTGAGCCGCAGAACTACCATCCTCAGTTCTATCTCGTCCACCTCCGGTACTTCGGTGATAATGCTGCCCTCATCTTCAGGCGGTGCCATTGTTGGCGGTACATGCTCCTCTCTGTTTGGGAACAGGGTTGACACCACTCCCTGCAGTAGTTGAGGCTCTAAGCTCTGCGTCAGAGGCGGGGCCCACGGGCGGAGCTTACCCCTCACCATCCTGTATGGTCGACCCCAAGGATCCTGGTTCAGGATCTCCAGCAATTCATCTCTAGCTTGGCTCTTCGCTTGTATGATGGCAAGCTTTAGGGCTGATTTGGTATCCTTGTACTGCCCATATAGCTGTTCTTCCAAGCTTTCGACCCTACGTCGTCTTCGACGGTAATTGGTATAGCTACGTCTCGCTCTAACACAAAGTCTTCGTAACTCTGTAAGTTCCTCTGACCACCAGTAAACTTGTCGCTTAGCAGAATGAGGCCCAACTCTAGGCATGGCCGCATCGCATATCTGCGTCATTGCCTCGCGAAACCACTCCACCTCCTGCTGGACCTCGATATCCTCTTGTTCTCTGGACGCTGCTATCCAGGCCTGAACTATGGCAGCCTCCTTCAACAGATCCTGATTTAGACGCTTAAGTGCCCACCGCGGACCGCCCCTGAGCCTCATGCCTCCGTCTGATCTGCTCGGAGCCGGAGGAGCTACCTCGAACCGAATGTAGCGATGGTCCGAAAGCGTTTCCACCTCCACTGCAACTTTCCAACCGCGAACACGGCTTACCAATGCTGCGCTGGCAAATGTTACGTCCACTATGGACGAACCCTGTGGCCGCACACACGTATGGATTGATCCCCTGTTGAGAACTGACAGACCTGATGTTAGGGCCCATTCTTCAAGAACTTCTCCTCGTGGATCCGTGATAGGACACCCCCAAGCCGTTGCCTTCGCATTTAGATCTCCCAGGACTAGCACCGGGTGCGGGTGGCTCCGCCCCACTAAGGCCCCTACTTCTACCAAGAAACTCTCGAAGTCACTAAGGACCCTATTTGGCGAGATATACACCGCCACTACCATAACGCCTCGCACTAGAGCCGCCACCCAACCATTGCCCTTGGTAACTTTGTCAAAAGTACCGCTTTTAGAAATTATGGCCACTAGCCCATCTCTATCTCCAACCCAGTTATCTCTTGGCGGGATAAAGTATGGCTCGGAAATTGCCGCTATATCAATCAACCACTCCGCCATGCTCTGGATCATGAGATCCTGAGCTCTGGCGGAGTGGTTGATGTTCGCCTGTAGAAACCGTAAAGCCATCCTATACAGTGTCCATGCGATCCTCCTCTCCCCCGACTTGTGATGGGGGACTGCTCGCAGCTACCAGCGGTGGGTCTGAGATGTTCACGACCTTATTGCCTCTTCTCCTAGGTCTCGGAGGGGCACACGCCTTGCTGCCTAGCCTATGTGTGGCCGGCCTATTAGCCGCCGCACAGACTGAGCATTTTGGCCGAGCTGAACAGGCTGTGGCTTTATGGCCGGGCTGTCCACATCGGTAGCACTCCTCACTACGGTCCGTCTCTGAAGTGCATTGAGCTCGAACATGTCCATTCTCTAGGCACCGGTAGCACCTAAGTGGCCTGGGTTCTACCAACTCTATTCGGGCTGAAACCCAACCAACAAGCAGGCGGCCTTCCTCTCCTAATTTCTTGGCAGCTGTCACTGGGCAGCTCACCAACGTAGTTCCAGTACCCTGATAAGTGCTTCGGATATCACCTACTCTAACGGAATCCTCCGAGCAGCCACCGCGCTGGGCAACTACAGCGACTATATCTTTTTTAGACACAGAGTCATCTAGACCTAGCAAGCGAAACGCCGCACACTTTGTAGGCCTAGAAACTCTGGCTAACTCCTCACCTAAGACCTCTTTTATTTTTTGCGCTAAAGCGTCCGCCTTTTCTGCGCTCTTTTCACCTGCCACTTCCAAGATACGGGCACCGGTAGCTGCCTTCCGGAACCGTACACTAGGGATACCACAGCTGTTGAGATCAACTTTTGCCTTGGCATCCTCCATCACTTTGGCGTATGTCGCGCCTTTCTCCATGGCCTCCTGCTGCAGAGTAATTACCACTGCAGCAGTTCGAGGGGCACGCAGCTTCCTCACCGGGGCTGGGCGACTGGCTGGCTTGGTAGTCCCTGTCTTTCTACTTGCCAAGGGAGCTTTGGTCACCTTTTTGCCCCTTTTAGTAACTGTGATCCAATCCTCATTGGTCAAATCCTTCGCAGGCTGCTGAAGAGCGGGAAGCGCTGCATCGACTGCCCCACTTTCGCTCTTTTTCGACCTCTTTTTCCTCTTCCCCTTTTGGGGTTGAGAGGCTGTCTGTTCAGCCTGCTTCGTCTGATCCAGTACAGGGGCTGCAGAAGATTTGGCGTCCCTATGCTTGTCTGCAGCGAGAGGTGGACGAATGCGCACTTCTGGCAGCAGCCTGTCCTCTACGTCTTCTACTAATGCGCTGACCCTGTAACCCACACTTGAGGCCGGCACTGCAGGGTTCATCCTTTTGTCTGCGGCTAATGGTGGCCGCAAACGCTTCTCAGGAAGCAACCTCTCCTCTAATCCTTCCAGCCTTGCGTTCATCATGGTCCCACACTGGACCATGACGACGCGCACTATTTCCTCCACTGTTGGGGGCCGGGCTGCTGCCGGGCCTTGGGTCTGGTCATGCTGTTGCGTGAGCTGACGCATCTGGATCAACTCCTTCCGGACCTCAGCAAGCTCACCCGCGAGCCGCTTGTTTGCCGCCTCTAACCTCGCGACCTCCTCCGTCATCGTGCGAGAACGCAACGCCCCAAAAGACACTTTAATTGTTTCCACCGCACTATTTAGGGCTCGAACGTAAGTCCCCTTAAGATTGCCGGATGTCCTGGCAACCTTTTCAATGGTTTCCACGGAATCCAGTACCAGTCTAACTAGGTCTGGCGAGTCCGTTTCCCCACTTACCTCTTCCGATTGTTCCATTAGATCCGGGGATTTACGGAAGGTGGCCGCTATCGCCTCCCTTTTCCGCTTCAGATCATCCGCCATCTCTATTTCAGCCTGAAGCCGAAGCTCCTCAGCTTTTGCCGCATTCAATTCTGCCTTGGCTTTGGCCAGGCCAACGTATTTGCCCGTAGAGGGCGGGCGTCCACGCCCTCTCCTAGCTGGTGTTGTCGGTTGCGACTCGTCATCATCGCCCACATCAGAGCTCGCATCATCTCTTCGACGCTTTCTCCAAAAACGGTTTCCGCATGACAATTCCTGCGAAGTCACGGTCTGGAAACTCACATCAGAATCCGTGTCCGACAAGTCCGCCATTTTCGACGAAGCAACGAGCATATCTTCATCGTTGCTGTCCGGCAGCTCGCAACGGGTCAGCACCACCCGCGCATTTTTCACCACTGGGGCTTGAGTAGCCTCCTCCTCCACACAATCCTTATAACTATAGACTGACGCAGCCGTCTTCCGCACCGAAGCGCAGGAGGTGGCTGCTCCCGTCTCTCTACCTACATTACACGTCGACCTAGCCGAGGCATCGGAAGACCCACTTTCATCATTAACTACAAGACGACCGGCTCCCCCCTCAGAATACGAACTGGGGAACAACGACGTAGCTGACGCTACGCCGCTACGGGATTCTCCAGCTGCGGAGCAGCTGGTACCCGCCTGAGGTAGTGTTTTTCGATTCGTCATAATTTTCATAGTTTTTTCCCTTTTTGAAGGGGTGAGGTCCCCTTATGTTGGGCGCCCTAGCGGCCAGATTCCCCCTGACCATACCTCACGTGTGAGCCCGGACGTGCACCGCAGCCATCCATAAACAACCACAAAACGTGGTTGTGTATGTGCAGCAGCAACACAAATCCGGACTCACACGCGAAGTACTCCCTTCGGCAGGCGCCAAAACCTTGAGACTTACTCCCCCCCTTACTCCCCTTCCCCCCCCCCATCCTACCCCACCGACAGAGTGCCGGCGCCTGGTGGTTTCTGTTACGTCTATTTCTGATGGAAATAGACCAATAACGGGCAGCAACCGCGAGAAGGAACGACCCCACCAGACTTGCCTTGAGGATCTACACGACCTGCGCTCTCCCTCAAAGCCATTCGCCTCATTACTCGCTCCCAGAGCCGAGTAAAGAAGGCCTAGATTTATCCAATACAAGCGACCGAAGCCGCAAGCTAGGCATAGCAACTACTAATGGATAAACCCAGACCCGCCCCGCAAGAACCTAACCTAACCTAACCTTTTTTTTTTTTTTTTTTTTTACCTGGGAAAATCCTTTATGGATACCACCGTTCCGGGGGGAAACGGTGGTTATGTGGGACTCACCGCCGTAAGGCGGCATACGCACTAAAAAACCAGGGTGTTCCTCCTACACCAACTTAAGACGAGGGGCATGGGACCGCTCGCGCATTACTCCACAGCCCTCGTCGGTGTTGCTGCCCGCCTAGCGGCAGACTCTCCTCCTGGGAGGTCTTCACAAGACCTCGCCACCTCATGTGTGATGCCCCGGAACACACGGGGCATCTCCACCTCTCGACGACCTATTATTAGGGGATGCCAGGTGCCCCCGCACCCAACACCCTAGGCCCTCGGAGCGGAGACGGGGTGCGGGCTCGATTAGCCCGCCTCCGTGTCCGCGCCCTCCGGAGCGGCTGAGCGAGAGGATCTCTCTCCCTCTCCCGCTCCTCTTCCTCCCTCTGCGAGATGACTGCCTCGCAGAAGGAGGCCACCGCCTCCCATGACCTCTGCCCATCGAGCATTTTTAGGATAATGGTCGATAGGGAGAGGTCAGTCCCTACGACCGCGACCAATGATTGCCGCGGTTCAGCTCCTCCCGGGCATGCCTCCAGCGCATGTTGCGCCGTATCCTCCGCATGTCCACACTGATGGCAAGCTGGGGAGTCCTCCCTTCGGGCAACGCGTTGTAGGTACCTCCCGAAACAACCATGTCCCGAGAGGACCTGCGTGAGTCGGAACGAAAGACTCCCATGCTTCCTGCGGACCCACTCCTCCAGTACTGGGCTGATCGCCTCCAGTAGTCGATGAGCACTCTGCCCCCTCTGCACCTGCCCATTTAGGAGACGCTCCCTCCACGTGGCGATGGCGGACACCCTGGCCTGATTGCGCCAGTGCGCCACCTCCTGCGGCGCCGGTCGCTCGTCCCGCTCCCGCGCCTGCGCTCTGCGCCAGTAGACCGAAGCCAAAACTTCAGCCTCAAGGTCCCACGGGAGCGAGCCTGCGAGCACGCATGCCACTTCGTGGGAGAGTGTGCGATACCCCCTGCACACCCTCACCGCCATCACTCGTTGAGCTCCAATCAGCACGGCAGTGGTCTGCCGATCAAGCTTTCCCGCCCATATCGGGGCGCCATACAAGACCATAGAGCTTACCACCGCTGTATAGAGGCGGCGGCAGCTCACTTCGCAGCCCCCGATGTTCGGGAGCAGTCGGCTAAGTGCGCCGGCTGTCCCCAAGATTTTGGGGGACAGCCGCCGCACGTGCTCCTTGAAGTTCCATCTGCCGTCGAGGACGACACCAAGATACTTCAGTGTCGTCCCGACGGGGATGGAAATTCCACCCACCACTATGGTGGAGTCTGCAGGTGGTTTCCGCCGGGGACCATGAAAACATATGGCCTCGGATTTGTGAAGCGCCACCTGCAGACCCAGCATCCGGATCCTTGCCACGACCGTAGCAACTCCGGCTGTGGCGAGGATCGCAGCCTCCCTATAGTTGCTTCCCCGGGCGGCAACCAACGTATCATCGGCGTAGCATACTACGCTAACGCCACGCAGGCTTGCCCCCCGGAGGACCCAATCGTATCCGACGTTCCACAGGAGAGGGCCAAGAACCGACCCCTGCGGAACACCGCGCGTCATGGGACTACTTCCCTCCCCGCGAGTCGTCGGGAAGACTACCTCTCGATCTGAGAGATAGTCCCCGACAAGTCTTCGCAGGTACTGGGGCACCTTGTGGTACCCCAGACCGGCGTGTATCGTGCTCCAGGGCAGCGTGTTGAATGCGTTGGAGATGTCCAACGATATGGCCACCAACACGCCGCCACTGGAGCACGCCTCCTCGGAGAGGTCGCGGACGAGAGATATGGCGTCAATCGTCGAGCGACCTCTCCGGAAGCCGAACTGGTTAGGCGCCAGATCCGGTCCCACCGTCTCGAGGTGCCTGACCAGGCGGGCAGCCACTACTCTCTCCAATAGCTTGCCCGCCTCGTCAAGCAGCACAATCGGGCGATAGCCCGAGGGCTCGTCCGCGGGACGACCCTCTTTCCTCAGGAGGACGAGTTTGCCCCTTCTCCATCGCCTGGGGAATCTTCCCCCCACAAGGCACCTGTCAAACAGGTCCTTCAAGGCGGGTCCCAGGTGCTTCAAGGAGAGGGCCCACGCGCGACCCGGTATGCCGTCAGGCCCAGGTGCCGTGTTCTTGGCTCTCATCCTGAGCACCGCCGCACCCAGCTCACCCTCGGAGATAGGGACAAACTCGCTCTCCTCTCCTTCGGCGAGATCGGCCGAAGTCAAGGGAGGCGTGAACTCGGCCCCCGGAGCACCGGGGAACAAGCCATCGACCACTCTTTGGAGCACCGCCGGTTGGAGCGAGGCTGTGATGGGGGGAGCCCAGGGACGAAGCTTTTGCCTCGCCCACTTGTACGGGCGGCCCCATGGGTCGCGCTCAAGCCCCTCCAGCAGCTGCTCCCAGGCTAGCCTCTTAGCCTCAACTATCGCGACGCGAAGGGCCCCAGAGGCCTCCCTGTAGGCGGCGTAAAGAGACTCGCTCTCCATAGTCTCTCGCCGCCTCCGCCTCCGATACCGCTGGTATAGTCGGCGCCTCGACACGCAACTTCTCCGGAGTTCGGCAATCTCCTCCGTCCACCAATAGACTTGGCGTCTCGGCTGTGGGGCTCGCGTACGCGGCATCCCAGCGTCGCAGACGCGCGACAATGCCTCGCACAGCCTGTCCGCCATCGCGTCCGGGTCTACTAGATCCGGCTCCTGAGGAGTGCCATTCCATACTTCGACGAGGGCCGCCTCCTGCAGCACTTCGGCGTTGAGGCGCTTCAGGGCCCATCGCGGACCTATCTCGCCACCTACCTCTCTCACCTCATCTGTTTGGGTCGGGGAGACGCTGAACCGGATGTACCTGTGATCGGACAGCGTTACCACGTCTACCAGGACCTGCCAGTCGCGAATGCGGAAAGCGATGTCCGGGGTGACGAGCGTCAAGTCGACGATCGACTCACCGTTCCGCCGGACGCAGGTGCTTACCGATCCCCGATTTATAACGCAGAGGCCCACCTCGGCCATCCACTCTAGAACGACACCGCCCCGCGCGTTCGTCACCGGTGACCCCCACGCCGCTGATTTGGCGTTGAAGTCGCCGAGCACGAGGACAGGGCGCGGGCGGGTCTGACCAATCAAGGTCCCCACCTCGCCGAGAAGAGTCTCTAGCTCGCGAACTGGCCGGTTCGGGGAGTGGTACACCCCCACGATGACGGCCTGGCCTACCCTAGCCACTACAAAACCCCTGCCCCTCACCACGTCTTCGAGAGGGGGGGAGTGAGCCGGCGATTGCGTGGTGATTGCCACTAGGCCGTCGAGGTCCCCAACCCAATCAGACCTAGGTCGGACCGCGTAGGGCTCGCTCACCACCGCCACCTGGATCAACCGCTCCGCCATGGACTGCAGGAGCAAGTCCTGAGCCCCAGCGCATCGGTTGATATTCGCCTGTAGGAAGGTTAGAGCCATACTAATTAACCCTCCTCCATGCGTCCAGCTGGCCCTTTATCGGGGCGAGGCGGACGCGGCTGGGCCGTAGCCCCAGCCGCATTGGCCTTCCTTCTGACCCCTGGCTTTGACGGGGACTTGGCGCATGCCTTGCTCCCGGAGAGGTGATCCGCCGGCTTCCCTGCTGCTGCACAAAGGGAGCAATGGGGGGCAGCGGTGCACTCCTTGGCCTTGTGGGCCTTTATACCGCAGCGGTAACACTCATCGCTGCGGTCCACTTCGGCCTTGCATTTGGCCGCTACATGGCCCAGTTCAAGGCAGCGGTAGCAGCGGCGGGGTCTCGCTTCCAGGATGCTGACTCGCGCCGCCACCCAGCCCACCAAAACGCGGCCACCGCTGGCCATCACTTTCTTTGCGGCCGCAGTGGGGCAGCGCACGAACGCGGTGCCCATCCCGGCTTGGCCCCGGCGGATTGCGCCAACGGAAAACGCCGTCACATGGCATTCGCCCTTCCCGGCCAAGGCCTTCGCCAGCTCCTGCGGAGCGACGGAATCATCCAGGCCACTGACCCGAAGGTCTGTTGTTACGGTCGGCCTGGAGACTCGTACGCCTTCCTCGCCTCCGAACACCTCCCTGAGCTTTTCGGCAAGGACGTCCGCTTTGGCCGCGTTGTCCGCACCGGAAACCTCCAGCACTCGTGCCCCAGTAGCCGCCGCCCTGATCTTCAGCGGCGGGAGCCCCAGCTCGCTTAACTTCACCTTCGCCTTGGCCGCTTCCAACATCTTGGCGTAGGTGATGCCTTTCTCAACCGCACTCTCCTGCAGCGTGATAACCACCGCTGCGGTCCGTGGAGGGCAGAGTTTGGCCGCACCCGCTTTGGGGGGCTGCGTCTTCGACCTAGGGATTTGGGCCGGAGGGGGAGGCCTCTTCTTCTCGGTGGGTCCTGCCCCTACCGTGGCACGCACCTTGTCCCGCCTCTTGTCCTTTCCCCGCCTCGTGACCACCTGCCAGTCCTCAACAGGAGCCGCAGCGCTAACAGGGGCGGGGGCCGGCTTCGGCTTTGGAACCGCTCTTGTTCCCGGCTTTGGCGCCGGAGAGTCCCTCTGAGCCAAGGACTCAGCTGGACGCACCTCAGCCTCTTTTCTCCGATCTGCGGCCAGAGGGGGCCTCAGGGTCTGCCTGGGCATCAGCCTCTCCTCGATTCCGGCAAAGCGGGCGTCCACCATTGTGCCGACTTGCACCATGATGTGCCGCATTGCATCCTCACCGCAGGGGGCTTGGGCCGGGGCCTGAGCGGGCATCAAGGTCGAAGCCACTTGAGCTTGGGCAGCCCTCATCTGCACCATCTCCCGCCGCAGCTCCTTAAGAACCTTTTTTTTTTTTTTTTTTTTTTTTTTTTTAACCTGGGAAAATCCTTTATGGATACCACCGTTCCGGGGGGAAACGGTGGTTATGTGGGACTCACCGCCGTAAGGCGGCATACGCACTAAAAAACCAGGGTGTTCCTCCTACACCAACTTAAGACGAGGGGCATGGGACCGCTCGCGCATTACTCCACAGCCCTCGTCGGTGTTGCTGCCCGCCTAGCGGCAGACTCTCCTCCTGGGAGGTCTTCACAAGACCTCGCCACCTCATGTGTGATGCCCCGGAACACACAGGGCATCTCCACCTCTCAACGACCTATTATTAGGGGATGCCAGGTGCCCCCGCACCCAACACCCTAGGCCCTCGGAGCGGAGACGGGGTGCGGGCTCGATTAGCCCGCCTCCGTGTCCGCGCCCTCCGGAGCGGCTGAGCGAGAGGATCTCTCTCCCTCTTCCGCTCCTCTTCCTCCCTCTGCTTGATGACTACCTCACAGAAGGAGGCCACCGCCTCCCATGACCTCTGCTCATCGACCATTTTTAGAATTAGTGCCGACAGGGAGAGGTCAGTCCCTACAACCGCGACCAATGATTGCCGCGGTTCAGCTCCTCCCGAGCATGCCTCCAGCGCATGCTGCGCTGTGTCCTCCACATGACCACATTGGTGGCAAGCCGGGGAGTCTTCCCTTCGGGCGACGCGATGTAGGTACCTCCCGAAACAACCATGTCCCGAGAGGACCTGCGTCAGTCTAAACGAAAGACTTCCGTGCCTCCTGCGGACCCACTCCTCCAGTACTGGGCTGACCGCCTCCAGTAGTCGACGGGCACTCTGCCCCCTCTGCACCTGCCCATTTAGGAGACGCTCCCTCCATATGGCAATAGCAGACACTCTGGCCTGATTGCGCCAGTGTGCCACCTCCTGCGGCGCCGGTCGCTCGTCCCGCTCCCGCGCCTGCGCTCTACGCCAGTAAACCGAAGCCAGAACTTCGGCCTCAAGGTCCCACGGCAGCGTGCCGGCGAGCACGCATGCCACCTCGTGAGAGAGTGTACGATACCCCCTACACATCCTCACCGCCATCACCCGTTGAGCTCCGATCAAAACGGCAGTGGTCTGCCGATCGAGCTTTCCCGCCCATATCGGGGCGCCATACAAGGCCATAGAGCTTACCACCGCTGTATAGAGGCGGCGGCAGCTCACTTCGCAGCCCCCGATATTCGGGAGCAAGCGACTAAGTGCGCCGGCTGTCCCCAAGATTTTGGGGGACAGCCGCCGCACGTGCTCCTTGAAGTTCCATCTGCCGTCGAGGACGACACCAAGATACTTCAGTGTCGTCCCGACGGGGATGGAAATTCCACCCACCACTATGGTGGAGTCTGCAGGTGGTTTCCGCCGGGGACCATGAAAACATATGGCCTCAGATTTGTGGAGCGCCACCTGCAGACCCAGCATCCGTATCCTTGCGACGACCGTAGCGACTCCGGCTGTGGCCAGGATCGCAGCCTCTCTATAGTCGCTTCCCCGGGCGGCAACCAACGTATCATCGGCGTAACATACTACGCTAACGCCACGCAGGCTTGCCCCCCGGAGGACCCAATCGTATCCGACGTTCCACAGGAGAGGGCCAAGAACCGACCCCTGCGGAACACCGCGCGTCATGGGACTACTTCCCTCCCCGCGAGTCGTCGGGAAGACTACCTCTCGATCTGAGAGATAGTCCCCGACGAGTCTTCTCAAGTACTGGGGCACCTTGTGATACCCCATACCGGCATGTATCGTGCTCCAGGGCAGCGTGTTGAATGCGTTGGAGATGTCCAACGATATAGCCACCAACACGCCGCCACTGGAGCACGCCTCCTCGGAGAGGTCGCGGACGAGAGATATGGCGTCAATCGTCGAGCGACCTCTCCGGAAGCCGAACTGGTTAGGCGCCAGATCCGGTCCCACCGTCTCGAGGTGCTTGACCAGGCGGGCAGCCACTACTCTCTCCAATAACTTGCCCGCCTCGTCGAGCAGCACAATCGGGCGATAGCCCGAGGGCTCATCCGCGGGACGACCCTCTTTCCTCAGGAGGACGAGTTTGCCCCTTCTCCATCGCCTGGGAAATCTTCCTTCCAAGAGGCACCTATCGAATAGATCCTTCAATGCGGGTCCCAAGTGCTTCAAGGAGAGGGCCCACGCTCGACCCGGTATGCCGTCAGGCCCAGGTGCCGTGTTCTTGGCCCTCATCCTGAGCACTGCCGCACCCAGCTCACCCTCAGAGATAGGGACAAACTCACTCTCCTCTTCTTCGGCAAGATCAGCCGAAGTCATGGGTGGCGCGAACTCAGCCCCCGGAGCACCGGGGAACAAGCCATCGACCACTCTTTGGAGCACCGGCGGTTGGAGCGAGGCTGTGATGGGGGGAGCCCAAGGACGAAGCTTTTGCCTCGCCCACTTGTACGGGCGGCCCCATGGGTCGCGCTCAAGCCCCTCCAGTAGCTGCTCCCAGGCTCGCCTCTTAGCCTCGACTATCGCGACGCGAAGGGCCCCAGAAGCCTCTCTGTAGGCGGCGTAAAGAGACTCGCTCTCCTCAGTCTCTCGCCGCCTTCGTCTCCGATACCGCTGGTATAGCCGGCGCCTCGTCAAGCATCTTCTCCGAAGTTCAGCAATCTCCTCCGTCCACCAGTAGACTTGGCGTCTCGGCTGCGGGGCTCGCGCGCGCGGCATCGCAGCGTCGCAGACACGTGACAATGCCTCGCACAGCCTGTCCGCCATCGCGTCCGGGTCTACCGGATCCGGCTCCTGAAGAGTGCCGTTCCACACTTCGACGAGAGCCGCCTCCTTCAGCACTTCGGCGTTGAGGCGCTTCAGGGCCCATCGCGGACCTATTTCGCCACCTACCTCTCTCACCTCATCCGTTCGAGTCGGGGAGACGCTGAACCGGATGTACCGGTGATCGGACAGCGTTACCACGTCCAACAGCACCTGCCAGTCGCGAATACGGCAAGCGATGTCGGGGGTGACAAGCGTCAAGTCGACAATCGACTCACCGTTCCGCCGGACGCAGGTGCTTACCGATCCACGGTTTACAACACAGAGGCCCACCTCGGCCATCCACTCTAGTACGACACCGCCTCGCGCGTTCGTCACCGGCGACCCCCACGCCGCTGATTTGGCGTTGAGGTCCCCGAGGACGAGGACTGGGCGCGGGCGGGTCTGACCAATCAAGGTCCCTACCTCGCCGAGGAGAGTCTCTAGCTCGCGAACCGGCCGATTCGGGGAGTGGTACACCCCCACGATGACGGCCTGGCCTACTCTAGCCACTACGAAACCCCTGCCCCTCACCACGTCTTCGAGAGGGGGGGAGTGAGCCGGCGATTGCGTGGTGATTGCCACCAGGCCATCGAGGTCCCCAACCCAGTCAGACCTAGGTCGGACCTCGTAGGGCTCGCTCACTACCGCCACCTGAATCAACCGCTCCGCCATGCTCTGGAGCAAAAGATCCTGAGCTCCGGCAGAGTGGTTGATGTTCGCCTGCAGAAATTTGGTCGCCATACTAAATATTGGTGTCCATGAGATCCTCCTCTTGCGTCGCTGGACGCTGAGTCAGCTGCGAGGGGGCCCTGGAGCCGTCACTAGCCAACTTTTCTCTCCTTTTACCCATCTTGGGGGGCCTGGCAAAACAAGCTTTACCACCAATACGGTGATTCGTCGCTTTGTTTGCCGCGTCACATACAGGGCAGTGCGGATCAGCAGAGCATTGAGCCGCCTTGTGTCCTGGCTTACCGCAGCAGAAGCAGAACCTGCTTCGGTTCTGCTTCTGCTGCGGCACTTCTAGGGCGGCACTCCGTGAAACGCGAGCGCCTCCCTGATCGCCCTCCAGGGCAGGGAGTTGAATGCGTTAACGATGTCCAAGGACACCGCCAACGCCTTCCCACCCCGGGACACCGCCTGGTTCGACAGCGTACGGACACGAAGAATCGCGTCCACTGTCGAACGAGCACGCCGGAAACCAAACTGGTCATCCGACAAGTCGGGGCCTACCCGCCACAGGTGTGTGCATAGACGAGCGGCAATTATTCTTTCGAACAACTTGCCGGCCTCGTCCAGCAGGCAAATGGGACGAAACGCAGAGGGGGAGTCCGCGGACCTGCCGTCCTTCTTCAAGAGGACCAACTTTGCCTCCTTCCAGCCCTTGGGGAACACCCCGCAGCGGAAACAACTATCGAACAGCTGTCGCAGCCGGTCCCCCAGGCCAGCAGATAGAGCCAGCACCCAAGCCCGACCAGGTATTCCGTCAGGGCCTGGTGCTGTATTGCGAGCCCTGAGGCGCTTCACAGCACAGACCAACTCCTCCTCGGTCACCCCCAGATCATCGGACCAGATGGTCGGTTCCGACGATAGCCCGAGGGGAGAGGGACTGTCCTGGACCCTGGGAAACAGTGTGTCAACGACACTCCCCACCAGATCAGGGTCCAGAGTTTCGGTCAAAGGAGGGACCCATGGGCGCAGCTTACCTAGTACCATCTTGTACGGGCGCCCCCACGGATCCCTATCCAGTCCCTCGAGGAGTTCTCTCCAGGACTGAGCCTTCGCATTGGCGATGGCCGCCTGGAGCGCTGTCGTAGCGCCTCGGTATACCTCGTAGGCTCTATCCTTTACTTCGGCAGGAGCTCGTCGCCTTCTCCTAGCTCTGGTGTACAGGCGTCTGGAGCGCAGGCATGTCTCCCGCAGCCGCGCTATCTCCTCTGACCACCAGTACACCGACCTACGCTTGGTTGGCCTGGCTCGGGGCATCGATAAGTCGCAGATCGACGTCATCGTTGCCCGGAACCAGGCCGCCTCCCTCTCAGGATCGGGCAGATCCTCTTCAGCATGGCCTTCTGGCCAGGCCGCGACAATGGCTGCAGCTTCGAGAAAGTCTCGATTAAGCCGCTTGAGGGCCCATCGTCGCGGCGGGCTGCTACTACGGCGGGCCACACGGCCAGGAGGGCGAAGAGCCACATCAAAAACGATGTGGCGATGGTCGGATAGCGTGACCATCTCTTCGGCAACTCTCCATCCCGACACCATGTGTGTGGCAGAAGGAGTCGCCCATGATAAATCCACGATCGACTCCCCCTGCCACCGCACACATGTGCTTACGGACCCCCGATTCAAGAGTCGGAGGTCATTACCTGCCGCCCATTCAACCGTGGTCTCCCCCCTGCGGTTGTCTCGGGGACTCCCCCACGCACGAGAGTGAGCGTTGAAGTCGCCCAAGACAAGCACGGGACGGGGCAGGCATCTGCGGATGCAGTGTCCCACCTCGTCCAGGAACGCCTCGTAATCAGCGAGATTACAGTTGGGGGAGATGTAGCAGCCTACAACGGCTATTCGTCCCCACTCAGTGGCCACGAAACCCGGTCCCTTTTCAATAAGGGCACAAGGGGGGTCACTTTCGCCACCACCCCAGTAAATAGCTACGGAGCCCACATCGTCCCCAAACCATCGTGGATGGTCTGGGACACGATAGGGCTCCCCTATTACGGCAAGAGCAATTGACCACTGCGCGAGGGTTTGCAAGAAAAGATCCTGCGCACCTCGGCAGTGGTTCAAATTGCCCTGGAGGACTCGAATGGTTTGATCCATTACGAGGCCTCCATGGCCTCCTGGGGCGGGCCATGGCCCGCCGGAATGGCCGCCACTGTTGAGGCCGTTCCGCTTCCCGGTGTCGGGGCTGGAGGAGAGGGCTTTTTGCCCTTCCTCTTACCCTTAGGAGGGGTGCACTGCTTGCTACCCATCCTATGGTCAGCCTTACAGCCCTTGTCAGAGCACAGTGGACATTTGCGCGGACGCGTGCATTGGCTCGCCCGATGATCGGGTTCGCCACACGCGTAGCACAGGTTGGTGCGGTCCAATGTGCTCTGACACATGCTGCGTACATGCCCGTACTCCAGACACCGGAAGCACTGTAGCGGCCTTGAGGTCAGGTAATCCACCCGAGCCGAGACCCACCCGATGACGACGTGCTTTGCCGCGGCAAGCTTGCGCACTGCCGCTAGTGGGCAACGCACCCACACCGTGCCCAGGGCAGTGGGCGAGCGATGGACTTCGCCCACTTTGACGTCATCAGCCGAGCAGTCCCCAGCCTTGGCGACCGCCTCCGCTACCTCCCGAGGTGTGACGGCTTCATCGAGGTCTTTGAGCCTCAATTCAGCCATCTTCATCGGGCGCGCAATGCGCACACCCAGATCCGCGAGGGCTTCGCGCATGCGAGCTGCCAATGCGTCAGCTTTCGGTGCACATTCCGGGCCCGACACCTCTAAAATTAACCCCCCCGTTAATGCTCGTTTGGGGCGGACTGTATCCACCCCAACGTCCGCCAGCCTAATACGTACTTTGGCGGCCGCCATTACCGCAGCATATGTGACGTCGGAACCCTCCGGAACCGTCACAGTGATCGCTGCAGTGGTAGGCAGCCGCATTGGCGTCGCCTTGAGGGCAGGCTTAGGCACGGCCTTAGGGCCGGTTTTGGGGCTCGGCACTGCCGGTGGAAACTCACTCGTTGCCTTGGGAACCTTTTTCCTCTTCCCCTTTCCACCCCTGAAACCTAACCTAACCTAACCTAACCTAACCAGTAACAGCCCAACCTCGCCACACACTCTATATAGCTCCGTAATAAAAATACAATTAATTTGTAATTTTTAGAGCTAGCGCAAAAATTTTTTAAACGTCGGTCAAAGTAGTGCCTGACTCACAAGGATTAACGTTTTCAACATCCTGCACCAAGGCGTTTTGGAACAGGGGGCCGGGACTTTGGACTACCACATCTACCTGGAGGACGGAAGAATCATCAAACAAATACCACCACCAGACGGAGCTCCACGAGATCTGTCTAACGGAGCTGGAATTTTGAAAATCCGTCCAAGCCGAAAGAAGATACAAGGTACCAAAATTCAGGAAAAAACAACCTCTCACCGCGTGGTCGATACACGTGTAACCTAGTTACTCTCAGTCGACACGAGGCGTGACGTCGGAACAACCAAGGTGAAGACTCGGAAGCCGGCCTTAGGACTGCGCCACTGCGGAACATCGGCAGCGGAGCACCCTCGTCGGACCTTCAGGTGAACCCTGGTCTAACTCCTGAACCCAAAGTCCTAGGACACCCGTGTTTGGACTCCTTGTAAAGGGGAGACCAGACCCGTCCCAAATTTCCCTACCCCAACCCCTCACCCCAATTTCATCTCCCCCCCCCCTTCGCCGCAAGGCTACCTCACCCCTCCGAGTCTTATCTCCGGGGTCATATTACCTAAAGGAGGTGGACCGCTGGTGTTAGGTACCCTCACCACCGGCCACAGGAGCCCCCACCACCTCGCTCCAAGGGACCCCATACCCCCCCCAACCCCCTCACCTCCCAACCCCCCCCCCCACCCCGGTTTCCTCCCGAGACCTTCCCCCCCCCGACCCCCCTCAAATTTCCCAAAACCCCCTCGGGCCATATCTCCGGAACCAGTGGAGATAGACCCCCCGAGTTTGGTATCCCCGGAATCAGCTTCAAGAGCTCTACAATCTGGCTCCAAGGGAATTTCAAATTTCCAATTCCACCTCAGCAGAAATCTGAAAACACAATCACCATCAGGCATCAAACCACCGGCGGCGCGCGAGAAGGCTTTTACTCAGTAAGAAAAAATTTTAAACGTAAATAGTGTAACAAGTAAATAGGTTCAAAGTTCTGAACATTTTATTAATCATTGTATAACTTTAAATAAACAATACTAGCCGTAAAGGTAGAAGAGTCACAGTCAAGGACTCGTCCGGGGAAGTACTACCATCACACCCAATTCTGCCGCCAAACAGCATTGCTGTGTTTCGGCTAGAAGGGTCTGATTGCCGGTTAATTTACAGGCACGAGGCTTAACATCTACCTCCAATAATACAGCTAGTATTAAGTAGAATAACGTAGTGTTTAATTTTAGTATTTATTGTATTTAGTTAAATAAAATTACAAAATGTCAGCAAAATCAGTGACCGGATCCGTCCCTAAGTCGGAAGTGGCTCCTCAGGTAGCCCTCCAACCAAAACGATCGCTGCGTGAAAAGGTACTGAAAAAGGAAACAGTCGCCAAATCCCTCAAATTAGAGAAGTCGACGCGGCCATCAGTACCCGAGGCGAAGAAGGCATCGTCGGTCGGAGCACAACTGGAGGAAGTCAGCCCAGTGGTCCCCGCGAGAAGGAAGAGGACATCGCCTGCGAAACCGCCGCTACAGGTGAGTGAAAACCTGGCCACATCCTCAGACCAGTCCGCGGTGGATTCGGTCACAGAAAAAATTATAAATTGGCAACAGTGTGGGATTTCGCCTCCCAAACCCATGGAGTCCGACGACGACTCAGTAGTGTCCTGCATGGAACTCGACACCCCCGCGAACAGGCCCAAACCACGACACAGCATGCTGGTCGTGCCAACGGGAAGACGAACGGGGGTGGAGATGGACTTGGCCACGAAACTGGCCAACGAGACACTGCTGAAGGGAAAAGACGCGTTGGAGTCTGCAGGCAACATGAAGAGGGAGTGTAAAGTCATCGCACTCGAAAGCCTGCAGACTCTCTACGAAATAATCCTCTCGTTGTCGGACTCGAGATCCAGACACAACACCAGTCTGGAGAGGGAAAGGACGAGACACGCTACAGAGCTCGTACGGGTGGAGAGAGCCCACACAAAACAACTAATGGAAATAAACGCAAATCTCACGTCAGAAATGTCAAAGGCCAGAGCAGACATCACCGAATCGCTAAAGGAGACGAAGGCGATACGGGATTGGCAGGGGTATGAGACCCAGGAGCCCCACAGGCTAATAAAGGAAACATCAGAAGCGCTACAGGACCTCGACAAACGAGTCAAAGCACTGGGAGAGCTCGTAACCAGCGGGCAAAAGGGGAAAGAGGAAGACCCCATTCGGAGAGACCACTCGAGCCTCAAGGCGGGAGTAGAATCTCTCCGGAACCAGCTGGACGAGCTCCGAAGAGAGACCAGTAAAAACACGCGCGAGATCCTGCAGTCACACCTTGAAGCCGTGGAGAAAATGGACTCCAAACCTCCATCAGTACTGCCAGAACCTGGCCTAAGACAGGAAGTAGAAGAAATGAAGGGCATCCTAAAGGCGATGTCAGCAGAACGAGCACCCCCGTCCGAACCACCGCAGCCCATTCTAATCAACATGTAGGAGCATATGCATCCTCTAACTGAAAGAATGGAAGCGGTGACGTCCGAGCTCCGAACGCTCCGAGAAGAAAAGAAGAGGGCGCCACCACCGTCCCTCAGCCTCGAAGCTGAGCTCGCTAAGGCCGGGGAAGGAAGTAGCTCAAAGGGGAAGCTGACCTATGCCAAGGTCGCTGCCAAACCGCCCCTAAAACCAAACCACACCCTAATAATCACGTCGGATAACCCCCAGAACACCGGGGAAAACGTGATTGACAGAATCAGGGTGGCTCTCGACACCAGGAAAACTGGAGCCAAGGTAGACAGGGTAAGGAAGGCCAAAAACAAAAAGGTCATCCTGAGCTGTAGCTCCAAAGAAGATCTGGACTTGGTGCAGAGCAGGGTTAGGATGGACAAGGGCCTTAAGGCGGAGGTGGCGAGGGCAGCGAACCCGCTTGTTCTTTCTTTAGCGGATAGATGGTGTAAATTAAATGCCCAGATACTTGATAAATTAATATAATTCAAAAAAGGGATGTGAATTGTACAATGATCGTAGCTCAAGTGACATGAGTTGACAGATTTGTATGAAGAATCTTCAAGCGCCTGAGGCGAGGGCGCAATGTTCCCGCGATGGTGTTTTGGCGTAATATTTGCGCAGGCGTTAAGTCTGAACATCCTCCCGGCCGTTGAAAGATCACTTTCAACCTTGAAGTTCCTCGGCTGTCGGCAGCTTGCACAGCCTTACTAGAGATCGGCGCACACAGCGTTTATTAGTGGTGATGTCTGCCACTCTCGCTATTCCATCGGATCCCGTGATGAGGCGTAGTACTCTCCCGAGCTTCCAAGAGAGTGGAGGAGCATTGTCATCTGCCAAGAGTACCATTTCTCCTATGTCCAGCTTTGATGTACTGCTTTTCCATTTTGTTCTCTGCTGCATCTCAGACAGATATTCACGATGCCACCTTTGCCAGAAGTGTTGCTGCATTTTTTTTAAGCGCTCATAGCGTTGAAGTTTACTTTCCTTTGAGTCACCCAGATGTTGCGACGGTGGAGCAGTTAACGGTATCCCGATCAGGAAGTGTCCTGGGGAAAGGGAAAGGAGGTCAGTAGGAGAGGATGATAGGGGGCACAAAGGACGGCTGTTCAAAATCGCCTCCACTTGTGTAAACAAAGTATTAAGATCCTCAAAAGTGAGATGGCTATTGCCAACGACGCGTTTTAAATGGAATTTTGCCGATTTAACGCCGGCTTCCCATATACCACCAAAATGAGGAGAGTAAGCCGGAATAAACTTGAATTTAATTGATTGTTGACTTGCAAAATCAGATATAGATACTTGCGTCTTATTAATAGCAGATCCTATCTCGATAACGCATAACGAGTGCAATGACTCACGCGACTCATTAGCTGATACCTACGCGCCTATTGTTTAGATTTCTGAGGTTAAATATAAATCGTGAATGAATATTTTCAAAATTAATAACTGGCTCGGTTATAATCGCATATTGAACTTTTAGTTCAGGTAAAACTTCATTATTACATTTGCAGACAATAGCATGATTGCAGTGTATCTTATTGCTTGATATCACTGATTGAGTGGGGCCGGATACCTATTATCCAACCTAATTGTGAGTTTTTCAGCATGTGATTATTGATTCTCATAAAATATTGTTCATTATATAACATTGTTTGAGATTGTGTTTCCTATCACGACTCAGTATTATAAGATTATTGGCTGCCGCAGTCTAAAAGAGGGACTCGAATTTTGACCTTTAGCTGGTCAACTGGCTTCGAGACCTCAATCATGACAGTGTATAAAATAATAGTCTGGTCTTTAGGGACTCAGTATTAAATGATTAGCTGCCGCAGTCTAAAAGAGGGACTCGAAATTTGACCTTTAGCTGGTCAATTGGCTTCGAGACCTCAATGATAGCAGTGTATCCTATTGCTAGATACTGCTGAATTTATAGGGCCAGAGATTATCCAACCTAACTGTGAACTCCTTAACTTAGGACTGTTTGGTCCTAGAGAACGTTGTTCGTTGCCTAGAATGTCCCAGAAGAGATCAGCACCTATTAGTACATCTATGGGAACTGGCTGATAAAACATGGGGTCAGCCAACTGAATATTTGCTGGTAATTTAATTGACTTGATGTCAACCGGCGTCTTTGGTAAACAACCGGTGAGCTCATTTAACACAAAACACGATAACATTGCACTGAAATTACTATTTGTTGCTTTCAATTGAATATCACAACTTTCAATTACATTCATTGAAGAAGTGTTGCCTATACCAATGACCTTTAGTGTGTTAATGTGGCGAGACTTTAATGACAGTCTGGTCTTTAGGGACTCAGATATAAATGACGATTGGCTTCCGCAATCCAAAAGAGCACGAACTTTGACCTTTTGATGATCAACTGGATTCGATACTTCAATGATAGCAGTAGATAATAGCACTTGATTTGTATTGGGATTGGAATAGTTAACGATAATTTCATTTTCATCTTGTTCATCAATGAGAGTGAGGTGGCTTGAGGAGGATGATGGGCGATGGAGCAGACTATTGTGACGCTCGGTGCAGCCGCATTCACGGCATGGACCCATGCGACACTCGCTTTCGGGGTGACCTTGTCTCAAACAATTAACACACAATTTATACTTCGTCACGTCCATCATTCGCTCGTCAACCCCCTTCGAGAGGTGATTAGGATCATCTATGCAACATGACGCGTCGTGACCCGAATTGCGCCTTCTTTCGCATTCTAATTTTTTGGAGAATTTTTCAACTAAAGTTTTGACCTTTACTATATTCATAATTATATCTTGCTCAATTTTATCGCGTTCCTCAATTTCAGCCGAAATATTTTCATAATTTAAACCCCTATTTCACTCTGCAAATCATCAACCTTCATAGACAAAGCTTCAAATTTAGTGAGTTTTAAATCTAACTCCGTTAATTGAACATTGTTTAGTTCCATTAAACAGGCAATGCTATTTAAATAATTTTTAACTTTTGTAATTTGTCCCTTGGCGGACGTTCTTCTAGTGATTAAATCACGTAAACTTTGTTTATTCATTTCTTCTGTCATTAAATATAACACTTACGAACAAACAACAACAAAACAATGTGATTTAAACTTTTCTTTTTTGGTAGTCAGTTAACTAAATATTGATTCTCTTTATTTAAATAGCAATGCAATTCCCGAGTAATTCAATTGAAATGGCTCACGTTCCTCGTTCTGGTGGTACCTGCCGCTCAGGTAACCCGGCGCGCACGCTCGATAGTTTGCTCCCGGCCGGTGCAGGAGCCGCGGCCGGCCAATGTAATCCAACGGGATACGTATGTACTTGCAAACGGCGCACGGCGATGATAAATATTAGCCTGGAATATTCGGCAAATACGCTAAATATTATATGTATAAACAATACGAAACGAGAAAACCTAAAATACGAAACCAACGTTACTTCGTAAAATAATTTAACTTTATATCAATTGAGTGACCTTTTATTGCTTAATATACTTCCATTGTCCTATTTTACGGAATAGTGAACATACAATTGAATGATTTATGTATTAATTTAGATAATGTTGCGATAAATAGCTAAAAGTTAATTCCTTTGTTCACTTTTTTATACATGCGGGTAAGTAAAAAAAAAGATGATGCAATTTTGCACTAAATAACAAATTTACGTGCATAAAACGCTTTAAAACTTGTCTAAAAACACTTAATTTACACAAATGAGGTTTTTCAGGAATTAGTTAAGGAAGGACACTTATCTTAGCGGACGAACTCGTAACTGCTCGATGTGAAACTTTAGCTGATTCACTGCTCGAATCTTCTTTGTTTTTCTGCTTTCCAATACAGCCCGTGATTTTAGAAATATCCACTGCAAGGCTCCATCCACAGGAATGATTTGATGTGATGTTGAAGATCGTTAGGTCGCCGCGCTAACCGGTGTCTTGTCGTATTTACGTATTAATTGTTATTATTTCGCGGATTCTTCTTTGTTCCCCTCATGGGCCACCATGTTCTTTCTTTAGCGGATAGATGGTGTAAATTAAATGCCCAGATACTTGATAAATTAATATAATTCAAAAAAGGGATGTGAATTGTACAATGATCGTAGCTCAAGTGACATGAGTTGACAGATTTGTATGAAGAATCTTCAAGCGCCTGAGGCGAGGGCGCAATGTTCCCGCGATGGTGTTTTGGCGTAATATTTGCGCAGGCGTTAAGTCTGAACACCGCTAGTCATCATCAGGGATGTCCTGTCATATCACACAGACGGAGATATCGTTGAAAACTTGCTTGCGCAAAACAAAAACATCCTGAACGACATAGAACTAAAAGACAGTACGGTCAAGATGCGGTACCGGAAGAAGGCACGGAACCCACTCGAGTGCCACGCGGTACTGGAAGTCTCCCCTACCATTCACAAAAACCTAGTAGAGGCGGGGAAAGTCTATATAGGGATGCAGCGCAGACCTATATTTGACCAGACCCCACTGGTGCAGTGCACCAAGTGCCTTGGCTTCGGCCACACAAAGGTCGTCTGCCGGGAGAGAGATGAGCTCTGCAGCCACTGCGGAAAGACTCACTCCTGGGAGAAATGTAAGGGGAGACAGGAGGGGAACCCTCCCAAGTGCAAAAACTGCTCGGCCGCGCACGGCACCAGCATCAACCTGGCGCACAATGCTTTCAGCAAAGAGTGCCCAGAGAGACTAAAATGGGATGCAATAGCGCGGTCCCGAGTATCGTATTGCTGAGGGCGTCTCACAGTACCGTAGCTCGGTCCCTCAAAACTTGGGCGGGGCAGGCTTGAGGTTTATCCAAGCTAACCTGCAACGCTCAAAACTGGCCACGGCGGAATTACTCCAGGTTGCGGTGGACAGGGGCATCACGATCGCCCTAGTACAGGAACCGTACGTCGGAAAGACTGGCGTCCTAAAACAACATCCTGGGACTAGGGTTATCCAATGCACCCTAAATAGGCAAAAACCAGTGAAGGCAGCCGTTATAATTTTCGGTGACCGGCTAGAAGTCGTACACGACCCACAGCTGGTAACCGAAACCGAAGCGGCAGTCCTTCTTATCGGGGGAGGCCTAAAACTAGGAGTAATTTCTGTCTACCTGGAAGGGGACCAGGACATAGTACCATATCTGGACCGTATCAAAAAAGTTAGTACCAAGTTGGACACCAGAAACCTCATCGTCGCGGGAGATATAAATGCCTGGAGCCACTGGTGGGGCAGCGTATCTGAGGATGACCGAGGAGAGGCGTACAATGCGTTCCTGAACGAGAAGGGACTCCAAATTCTAAACACCGGAGACACCCCAACCTTCGAGACTTTCAGAAAAGGTAGAGCATGCACAAGTATAGTGGACGTGTCCGCTTGCAGCACACCCCTGCTTGGAAGAATCGAGGGATGGAGAGTGGAGAGAGGTCTCGTGACTTCGGACCACAATGCTATCACCTTCACCTTGCGCTTGGGAAGGGCCTTAGAAACCCTTAGGCCAATCACAACGCGCAAATACAACACCAAGAAGGCAAAGTGGACCGAATTCGCACATCTGCTAAAAACCATCCTAGCAGAGGGAGGCATCACCACTGTCTCAATTTTGGAGTCCAAAACCCCGAGGGACCTCGAAGACAAGATCACAGCGTACACTGAAGCCATCCACAAAGCCTGCGAACAAACCATCCCTATCGCAGGAAGCAGGACGGGCAATCCCAGGCCCCTGTGGTGGTCGAAGAAGCTGGAAGATCTTAAGAGAGAGGTCCTTAGGAAAAAGAGGAGGATCAGGAACGCAGCCCCTTGCAGGGTAAAAATGGTTATAGAAGAATACCAAAAATGCAAGGCGGAGTACGCAGTCATCGCAGAGAAGGCCCAAACAGAGAGCTGGAAGGAGTTCTGCACGACTCAGGAAAAGGAGAGCATGTGGGACAAAATCTACAGAGTGATCAGGAAAACGTCAGGAAGGCAGGAGGACATGCTCCTGAGAAGCTCTGAAGGTAACACCCTAACTCCAAAACAGTCGGCTGAACTCTTAGCCAGAACTTTCTACCCAGACGACTCCGAGAGTACCGACCAGTCGTTTCATTCGAACCTCCGAGAGCGGATGAAGGAGAGTGCCCTTGAAGACCTTTCGGAAGATGATCCACCATTCACGGCGGCGGAATTGGAGTTGGTGCTGCAAGCACAAAACCCCAAGAAGGCACCCGGACCAGACGGGCTAACAGCTGACATCTGCGCCGCAGCCATACGAAGTGACAGGGAAGTGTTCATGGCGATAGCGAACAAGTGCTTGTCGCTAAATCACTTCCCCACTCACTGGAAAGAGGCACACGTGGTCATCATTCGAAAGCCAGGAAAGGCAGACTACACTCATCCTAAGTCCTACAGACCAATTGGACTATTATCTGTTCTTGGAAAAACCATCGAGAAACTCATGATTGGTCGACTCCAATGGCATTTACTCCCAACCCTAAACAAAAGGCAGTACGGGTTCATGCCGCAAAGAGGAACCGAGGACGCCCTCTATGACCTTATAGAGCACATAAAAGAAGGAGTAACCGGGAAAAACATCGTACTCCTTATCTCTCTGGACATAGAGGGGGCTTTCGACAATGCGTGGTGGCCAGCCCTTAAAAACCAACTCGTCAAAAAAAGGTGTCCGGAAAATCTGTACCGGATGGTGTGTTCGTACCTCACAGACCGAAAGATCAAGGTCAACTACGCTAGAGCAGCTTACGAGAAGGAGACTACGAAGGGTTGTGTCCAAGGATCCATCGGAGGACCAATCTTTTGGAACGTCATCCTAGACTCGTTGCTGCAAAGCCTAGAGATGGATGGAGTATACTGCCAAGCCTTTGCAGATGATGTGGTTCTCGTTTTCACAGGACAGTCGGTCGGCAGCCTAGAGCGGTCTGTCAACTCAACGTTGGAACATGTGGCAACGTGGGGAAATCAAAACAAACTCAACTTCGCACCGCATAAGACCAACGCGATGCTTCTAACTAAGAAGTTGAAGTATGAAACCCCACAGCTATTCATGGCCGGTACAAAATTGGACCTCGTTGAGGAGATAAAGCTTCTGGGCCTTATCATCGACCGAAACCTAGTTTTTAAATCCCACGTGTCCGCGCAATGCAAGAAAGTAGCTGATATCTACAAGCAGCTTGCATGCGCAGCGAAAGTAACGTGGGGGTTAAACAGCGAAATTACGAGAACCATTTACATCGCGGTGGTGGAGCCTATTATGACGTACGCCTCAAGTGCCTGGTACCAATCTGTAGAGCTGCAAATGAATAAAAATCAATTCAATGCGCTCCAGAGAGGATTTGCACAAAAGGTTTGTAGGTCATACCGAACAGTCTCTCTCACCGCTGCACTGGCACTGTCGGGACTGCTGCCACTGGACCTAAGGATCCAAGAGGCGGCGAACCTGTACAGAGCCAAAAAAGGTCTGGCGAAAGACTATCTCCCACCCGAGACGGAGCTCGAACTCCGAGTGGGATATCTAGAACAGCCCCATCCATCTACCCTAACATCCGTGGAGTACGAACTGCTAGAAGACACCGTTCAGCAGATCACCGGACCCCAAATTTACACAGACGGGAGCAAAATCGACGGAAAAGTAGGTGCTGCTCTAACCCAGTGGGAGGAGGGGAAGGAGTCAAACTTCGCCACCTTTAAGCTCCACCCTGCGTGCACAGTCTTCCAGTCGGAACTTTATGCACTGCACAGGGCTCTTCAGATGGTGAATTCGAGCAGGGACCCCGTAGTCAGCATACTGAGTGACTCAAGATCGTCACTCGACCTGCTGCGGAGTCCCAGCTTGAACTACCCTCTGGCGAGAAGCATAAAGGAGAACATTGTCAGGATCCAGGAAGGAGGACGAGAGATCCGAATGTTCTGGCTTAGGGCTCACGTGGGCACTGTCGGTAATGAGAGAGCAGACGAGTTAGCGAAAGCTGCTGCACTCGAGGACACCACTCAGGACTATGGAAGGATCCCCCTGTCTTACGTTAGGAGGAAAATTCGTGAAGAGTCGATCCGCAAATGGCAGGATCGATACGAAACCTCCAGTACAGGTGCGGTAACGAGAAGGTTCCTTCCAGACGTCCACAGTGCGTACCGGATAACTCGCTCTACAAAATTTACACCCGTACAAGTGCAAGTCTTGACAGGTCACGGGGGGATAGCCGAGTATCTTCACAGATTCAAGCTGAAAAACAGCCCGGGATGCGAATGCGACCCGGAAATCTGTGAAACAGTATGGCACATCATACTCGACTGCCCCCGTTTCCTAGCGGCTCGAACAGATCTAGAAGCCCGGATCGACAGAAACCTGGTCGAATCGGAACTGCACAACATCGTTGCAGATCCCGATTGCAGACCGCATTTTCTGTCATTCGCCGAGAAGATCTTCAGAACTGCGGCAAGTAGGCACACGGATATTCTGCCCCTCGAATCACAACCAATACCCGTTAGCCAAGCCACAAGTAGTGTCGGCTCTCGGCAGGAACCTACAGCCAAAAGCGTCGCTGTCCGCACGCTCCTCGCTTGCGGGGAGAGAGGAGTGCCTGGGATTAGAATCCGAGGAGTGGCACTCTTCATGGACAGCGCCAACGAGCGGCTTGGAATAGGTTTCTGTCGGACCGGGACTAGAAGTCACTTCACGATTTCACCTGGCTTGGCAGCACTCATAAATGGGAGCACGTCTAAAACGACCATGAGGCGCAAGGTCTACAGCGCGTTACCTGAGACGGAAGTGGCGGGCCACCGATGTCGACTAGTCCGATCGCACAACAAGACGATCGCTCTACTCGCATTGGAAGGCAACTACACCCCTTTCGTACAGGCATGTTCGATGCTCACCATGTTGGGAGAACGGGCGGAGGAGCGGAAGATCCCCGTGTAATTAGTGTAGATGCGATTACGGTCGGGTATGAGCAAGGGGAAGTTGTAGACCGGCTATGTTGTTTAAAAGCCTCGGAACATCATGAGGTGGTCGTGTACGAAGACAGGGGTGAAAACCTAAACTATCTTAAAGCACACGACCCTAAAACAGCAACCGATAGCTGGGGACATCCTATGCCAACCTCGATCAGCGGATCCGAACGTGTCCAACAGAAAGCAGTCGCCGAAAAAACTGCATTACATCTAAGCAGTGTGCAGGAGCGGAAGAAGAGAGCCAAGGTCGGAGGCCATCTCAAGGGATTTCTAAACACTTTCAGCTCTATGCTTGAAAGTCTGTCAGGAAATCCCTTCCCAACAACGAGATCGGGAGACGACGAAGAGGCACTCGAAGAAGCTCCAGCTAAAAAGGCGAAACTCAAAGCCCCATTAGCGACAGGAACACCAAAGTCCAAAAGACCACCAAAACCGGCACCAACGCAGGCGAAGAGAACAAGAGCCGACATGGGGCAGGTCGTTCCGCCTCGACTAGTAAATGCAACGACTCCACAAGACCACGCGTACAATGCCTTCCTAGAGTTTCTCGCGATCACCAAAGCAACCGCAGACGTCAACCTCGGAGTGTGCAAGACCATCTTGCAACACTTCGAGCAGGGCAATGCGAAACTGCTGGAGGAGAAACTTGAGGAGGCAGAAGCAGCCATATACAACAACGGCAACTCCCAAGTCATAAAGGGAAAAATGTCAGGCAGTTATATGGCGGCTTACAACGCGACCAGTGGTTTCGTGGAGATGTGCATTGAGGGAACTGAGAGCGGAGCGCCTAAGTTCAATACCCCGCAAGGTGACCCCTTGGTTGTTGTCGCAAAGTGCACAAGGATCCTACTGGATGGCAGGATTCTCGATATGGCGAAAATCATATCGGGAAATCAGGACACTGCATCCGGCTGGAAGGACTGGGCACTACCAACAATTGAGTGGGTCAATGGAGTTCCGGGGTGTGGAAAGACAACCTGGGTGGTAGGGCACTTCGATGCTGACAAGGACGCCATCATCACCACAACATCAAACGCAGCTAGCGACCTACGGGAGAAGCTAGCGCCTCGTGTTGGTGACCTTGTCAAGACCAGGGTACGCACCATGGCTTCAGTCTTGGTGAATGGCTTCAGAGAGTCTAACAAGTTCAGCCGTCTAATGGTTGATGAGGCTCTCATGAACCACTTCGGAGCCATAGTCATGGCTGCCAAGCTGTGTGATGCCAAAGAACTGGTCCTCATCGGAGATGTCAACCAACTACCTTATATCGATAGAGAAAATCTCTTCGAACTGAGGTACTGCCGCCCAAACCTGGTAGCAAACATCAGCCAGGAGTTGCTCTGTACACACCGGAACCCCTTGGACGTCGCCTACGCCCTGCGCGAGGTTTACTCCGGTATCTACTCCTCAACCCTAAGAGCTCACTCGTTGAAGCTGAAATCCTACACTGGTGCCCAAATACCGCTCACGCTCCCCAATACGCTTTTCCTAGTCCATACCCAGGGCGAAAAGGAAAGGCTTATTGGACAGGGCTGTGGTGAAGGCACAGGTTCGCGTACGCTCACCATCCACGAAGCGCAGGGGTTAACGTTCGAAACAGTAGTTATTGTTCAAACCAAGTCTAGAACAATTGAACTACATCAGAGCGTTCCCCATGCGGTAGTAGCAGTGTCACGGCACACCACCAGCTGTACCTACTACACCGATGATGACAACGACGCAATAGGGTACTTCATCAAGAGAGCTATGGCCGCGTCCACTAAAAAGATCCTAGAGTACAATTTGAAAATGTCAATTAAGCACCGAAACGCAGCGGTCGTCGACAAGTTGGCTCGGGAGATGAGGGATGCCAACTTGGAAACTTAAAGTTGTTTAGTCCAAAGTAATGTTCAATTAAAATGTCAAGTTTTTCAAAAATGTAATAATTATAAGTAATAGTAATGTCAATTTAGAATGTTAATCTTTTTCCAAAATTGTAATAATTAAAAGTTATTAAGTAAATTGTAAACAAAACAACATACAAAGAAAAGAAATTACACAAAATATAATATACAAGAATAAAATATATATTAACAAAAAAAAAAAAAAAGAAAAAAAAAAAAAAAAAACAATATATATATCCCTATCATAATAAAATGTATTAGAATAATATAAGTAACGTTTAATTTATATAGAATCAATAATTTAAGTATTTTTTTTTTTCTTACTGAGTAAGATTTTCTCTAATAAAATTGTAATAAAGTTAATAAATAAAGAAAATAAAATAAAAAAGAGCACGGACCACAGAGTCTGTGGTGAGCAGCAGTTATAAAAAAAAAAAAAAAAAAAAAAAAAAAAAAAAAAAAAAAAAAAAAAAAAACCTAACCTAACCTGACCTAACCTAACCTTTTTTTTTTTTTTTTTTTTTTTTCGCTGGGAAAAATGCGTTACGCATGCCCCCCCATTGGGGGATGGGAGGGGTATGTGGGACTCCCCGGTCCATATAGGACCGGTATACTCACTAAACGACCCAGCGGCACTCCGGCATCGTCTACATGGAGGGGGATTGGGAAACCGGCAAAAGCCTTTACTTCCAATCCCCCGCCGACGACTGCCCACCTTTACAGTGGGACCTTCACGTCTCTCCTGGCAGGGAGAGACCCGGGAATGACCGTGAGTGCTCGGCCGTTCCCGCCCGGCGGAAGTGGAGGATAGGTGCAATGCGGGAGTAGGCGCCCCCGCGCCTGTCTCCCGCTATCCTTCACCAAGAGGGGGAAGGCGGTTGTGCCTTCTCCTACCCCTTCTTCGCCTGCGGAGCGGCGCTGCGAGAGGGTCATCCTCCCGCGTGCGCTCCGCCGCCTCCTTTTGGGACATCACGTCCTCGCAAAAGGAGGCGACCGCCGTCCAGGCTCCCTCGCTTCCCAGCATGGAGTTAACCACGCTGGGAAGCGAGAGGTCCGGCCCGACTACCGCAGCTAAGCCACAACGCAGCTCGGACCACGCCGGGCACACCTCGAGGGTGTGCTGTGCCGAATCCTCCGTCGCACCACAATCATGGCACGACGGAGTCTCCTCTCTTCCGATCCGGTGCAGGTACGATCCGAAGCATCCATGCCCGGAAAGCACCTGCACCATCCGGAACGAAAGGTAACCGTTGGACCTCCCGAGCCAATCTCGCAGGACCGGCCCGAGGGCGTCCAACGTTCGTCGGCCAAACGTGGCGGAGGCGAGATCCTCCGTCCAGTGGTGGACGATCGCGTCCCTCGCCCTCTCGCCGGACAGCCTCAAGCTCTTCCGGGGCAGGGTGCTCTCCGAGAGCCTTACGCCCCTAACCTAACCTAACCTAACCTAACCTAACCTTTTTTTTTTTTTTTTTTTTTTTTTTTTTTTTTTTTTTTTTGACGCTGGGAAAAATGCTTTATGCATACCCCCCCGTCGGGGGACGGAAGGGTTATGTGGGACTCCCGGCGGTGCTCCCCACCGGTATACCCACTAAACGACCCAGCGGCACTCCCGCATCGCCTGTATGGAGGGGAACTGGGAATCCGGCACAGCCTTTCCATCCAGCCCCCCGCCGACGACCGCCCGCCTTTACGGCGAGCCCTTCACCCCCCTCCCCACCCTGGGAGAGGGGCCCGAGAATAACCGCGAGTGCTCGCGGTCATTCCCACCCGGCGGAAGTGGAGGATACGTGGAATGCGGGAGAAGACGCCCCCGCGCCTGTCTCCCGCTATCCTCCACCAGGAGGGGGAAGACGATTGTCGTGCAATCGCCTTCTCCGACCCGTTCGTCGCCTGCGGAGTGGCGCTGCGAGAGGGTCTTCCTCCCGCGCCCGCTCCGCCGCCTCCTTTTGCGAAATTACTTCCTCGCAAAAGGAGGCCACCGCAGCCCAGGACTCCTCGCTTCCCAGCATGGCTAAAACCACGCTGGGCAGCGAGAGGTCCTGCCCGACCACCGCCATCAATTGGCGGCGCGGCCCAGACCACGACGCACACACCTCCAGGGTGTGCTGCGCCGTGTCCACCGCCGCGCCACAATCGTGGCAGGCCGGGGTCTCCTCTCTTCCGATCCGGCGCAGGCACGATCCGAAGACGCCATGCCCGGATAGCACCTGCACCATACGGAAAGAAAGGAAACCGTGGGACCGCCCGAGCCAGTCCTTCAGGACTGGCCCGAGCGCGTCCAACGTTCTGCGGCCAAAGGCTGCGGTGGCGAGGGCCTCCGTCCAATGTTGGACGGTTGCGTCCCTCGCCTCTCTGCGGACGGCCTCCCGCTCTTCTGAGGCAGGGCACTCCCCGAGCGCCCTGCGCCCCGCCGTCCACTCGTACACTCTGGCGAGCACCCCCGCCTCGAGTTCCCAAGGCGGGGTGCCGGCCAGAGCGCACGCTGCCGCAAAGCCCACCGAGCGGTAGGCTCTCACCACCCGCAGTGCAATGGCCCTTTGGGGCCTGCGGATGGCGGTCGCATTCTCCCTCCTGTGGAGGGAGTCCGCCCAGATGGGGGCCCCGTAAAGGGCCATGCTCTTCAAGATGCCGGCATACAAATGCCGGCATCTCGCCTTCGGCCCTCCCAGGTTTGGGAGGAGCCACGAGAGGGCGTTCGCCGCCTTCAGCAGGCGCGCTGACAACCCGCTGAAGTGCGGGCCGAAGCGCCACCTGCTGTCCAGGGTGAGGCCCAGATATTTCATCTGGGTCCTCACCCCGATCCTGACGCCCTCCACGACGATGTGGGCGTCAGGAGGGATGCGCTGCCGAGGCCCGTGGAAGAACACGGCCTCGGTCTTGTGCAGCGCAACCCCCAACCCGAGGCGGCGGATCCTTCCTGCGACCAAGGATCCGCCAGCCGAGGCCAAACTGGCCGCCTCCCTAAAATCCCTCCCCCGGGCAGTGAGGAGAGTGTCATCCGCGTAGCAGATGACACTCGTGCCCGGGAGGAGGGATCCCCGCAGGAGCCAGTCGAAGCCGATGTTCCACAGGAGTGGTCCTAGGACCGACCCCTGCGGAACACCTGACTCCGCGCCGTACCTCTGGACTTGGCCAGCCTTGTCTACGAGGAGGACCGCTCGGTCCTCCAAGTAGCTGGCCAAGAGAGCCTGCAAGTATGAAGGCACTCCGTGGTACCGGAGTGCCTCCAAGATCGTGGAGTGGGGGACGGAATTGAACGCGTTGGCTATGTCAAATGACACAGCCAACACTCCGTCCCCAGACTCCACGGCCTCCCTCACCTGGCCCTTCAGCCGGGCCAGCGCGTCCACTGTCGAACGCCCAACTCGGAAACCGAATTGGGCGTCCGACAGGTTCGGCCCAACCCCCCGCAGGAGGCCATTCAGCCGACCGGCGACGATCCCCTCGAACAGTTTACCGACCTCATCGAGCAGAACGATGGGTCGGTATGCCGAGGGGGAGTCTGCCGGTCGTCCCTCCTTATGGAGGAGGCACAGTTGCCCCTCCTTCCAGGTTTTCGGGAACCTCCCAGCCGTGAAACACGCGCTGAAGAGGTCCCGGAACCTGTCCGCCATTTGGGTGGCCGCAATGGCCACCACCCTTGCGGGGACGCCGTCCGGCCCGGGGGCGGTTTTCTTGGCGCGGAGGCGAAGCGTCGCCGCGCCAAACTCCGCCTCCGTGACCGGAGGGACCTCCTCCGCCGGCGGAGCCGCCTCCCGCGGGGGGTCCATCACTGGAGGGGTGAAGTTGGTCCTTGTTGGAAACAAGGACCGAACCACCCCATCCAGCAACGCCGGCTCGAGGGTCTCTGCTAGCGGGGGACCGAAGGGGCGCAGTTTATTCCGCGCCGCCTTATACGGTCTCCCGTACGGGTCTCTGTCGAGACCCTCTAGCATTTCGGCCCTCGCCGCGTCGTCGGCGGCGAACATGGCCGCCTTGAGGACCTTCTTTGCCTCTACGTACGAGGCGTAGAGAAGGTCCTCGTTCGACGCGTCCCGCACGCTCCGCCGTCGACTCCGCGTGTAGGCCCTCCTGGCCACCACGCAGGCGGCCCGGAGCCCCGCCAGCTCCTCCGACCACCAATAGACGGCGCGTCGGGGAGGTGGGCGGCGAGACCGAGGCATGCTGGAGTTGCACACCTCGGTCAGGGACTCCCGCAGTCGGACCGCCGAGGCGTCGACGTCCAGGACATTGACAGGAGGCGTGAGCCAGTCCTGGACGAACGCCGCCTCCTTGGCCGCCCCTCGGTCCAGGTGGATCTGAGCCCACCGTGGAAAGGGGGACTGGCCCGAGCGGGCCATCCCCCGGGGGCTCTGGGTGGAGACGATGTCGAACCGCACGTATCGGTGGTCCGACAAGGTCTCCACCGTTTCCACCCGCCAGCCGACGACGCGGGCGGCAAGTGCGGGGGTGGCGAACGACACGTCCACCACCGTCCCTCCCCGTTGCCGCACACACGTGTGGGCCGTCCCTCTATTTAGGAGGGACACGCCCGACGAGGCCGCCCAAAATTCGACGGCCCGCCCGCGGACGTTGCAAGTGGCGGCCCGGTTGCCCCAGGCCGCCGACTTGGCGTTCAGGTCGCCCAATACGGCGACCTGGCGCGGCGCCGCCCTACCGACTACTGCGGTCAGGACTTCGAGAAAATCCTCGAAGTCCTGTAAAGGGCGGTTAGGGGAGAAATAGACACCCACCAGGGCTATTTCTCCCCACGCGGCGGCCACGTATCCCGGTCCCCTCTCTAAGAGCGAGAGGGGAGGGGAGTCCGTGGAAGACCGCGACACCAACGCCACCGAGCCGTCCCGATCACCCAGCCAACGGCCAGGGACAGAGTACGGCTCGGCGACCACCGCAACGTCTACTAACCACTCAGCCAGGGCCTGCATCAGCAGGTCCTGGGCTGCTTTACAGTGGTTAGTATTCGCCTGTAGGATGCGATGTCCGGACCTATCCATCATTCGGCCATCGCACCCCCCTCGTCGGCCACCGAGGTCCCAGCCTCAGGGACGACGGTGGTAGCGGCAGGCTGGGACGGCGCCTGCGCTTTGCCCTTCTTTGGGGGAGGATTGCAGTTCCTCCCCCTCATCACGTGGTCCGCCGGGCGGCCACTGGCGGCGCACACCGCGCAGTGCGGCTTGGCGGCCGTGCAGGAGGCGGACATGTGCCCCTCCTTACCGCAGCGGTAACAGGCGTCCGACCTGTCCACCTTGGACGGACAGAGGGCCCGTGTGTGGCCGATTCCGAAGCACTTGTAGCAGCGCAAAGGCTGCTCACCAAGTGCTCGGACCACACACGACCCAAACCCGACGGCAAGCCGTCCCTTGGCAAGGACGGCCTTAGCTGCGGTGACCGGGCACTCCAGGCGGATTGTGCCCATGCCGCCGCGGCCGGGCCTGATAGCCCGACCCTGTACCGCTGCGGTGTTGCAGCCCCCTATTGCTGCGAGGGCCGCCACGACCTCCTCTTTGGTGACCGAATCGTCCAGATTGGTCACCTCGAGGGCCGCCGACTTGACGGGCCTTACCACCTTGGCCGCGTCCGCGATGACCTCTTGCAACTTCGTTGCGAAGAGGTCAGCGTTGGTGCCGCCCTGGGCCCCCGGGAACTCGAAAATACGAGCCCCGGCTTGGGTCTGGCGGCACGTGATGGCGCCGATTCCCAACTTGGTGGGATCGGCGTTGGTACGAGCCCGTTTCAGCACGGACTCGTACGTCTCACCACGCTCCGCTGCCTCCGCGGTGAGCGTCACCACGACGGCCGCGGTTTTGGGAGAAACTAGGGTTTTTCTCCCACCGGCAGGGGCCCTTTTAGCTGCCGGAGCAGCGGTGGCGGGCTTAGGGGCCGACTTTTGCCCCTTCCCCTTCCCCTTCCCCTTGCCGGTCGTCTGGGACGGGCAGGGAGGGGAGATGTTGGCTGGGGAGGCAGGGGCGGCGGCCGCTCTCGCCTTCTTGGCCTTGCCCTTCCCCTTTTTGACCACCTTCGTCCACGGCTGGGTGGACGGGGTGGTGGAAGGGAGAAGGGCGTCCTCCCTTTGGGAGGATGGCCCAGGCTCGCACGACCTCTTGTCCGCCGCGAGGGGCGGTCGGAGGCGCTTTTCGGGCAAGAGCCTGTCCTCGATGCCAGCGAGGCAGGCTCTCGTAAATGCCCTTTCCTCCATCACAACCTTGCGGATGACATCCTCAAGGTTGGAAGAGGAGGAAGGGCCCTCCACTGCAGGTCTCGGCTCAGCTTGGGTTGGCTGGGCCGTGACCTCAGCCAGCTTCTTATGCAGCTGGCTGACCTCCGACTGCAGGCGATCTATCTTCGCCTGCAGTTGCCGCGTCTCGTCGGTGGCTGTGCGTTGCACGAGCTCCCGGACGATGCCACCCATGCTGGCGGCCCTGCATTTAAGGGACTTCTGGAAAGTCCCTTTTAGATTGGAGGACTTAGAGGCGACCACCCTGATCTCCTCTTCGTCCTCCTGCGCCATGCGCTCCAGCTCGGCCAGCGAGTGGTCCGCGTATAAGACGCTAGACGCACCGTACCCGGACTTAGCCCGGGCGGCCTGCGCCTGCATCTCCTTCGCGGCGACCCTCTCTTCCAGGTCTTCCTGGAGCTGGGCCCTTCGTGCGAGGTCCAACTGACGTTGGGCGTCCGCCAGACCCACGTCGTGGGTGTCCGCCACAGTGGAAGGCTTTTTGGCCTTCGCCTTCTTTTTTGGCTTAGCACTCCTCGCGGAGTCCGAGGAGCCTTCGCCGCCGTCCTTCAGGAAGGATCGCTTCCGCTTTTGTATTTGAGTGCGACTTTCGACTTCCATCGCCGAACTTCCGTCCGACTCTGGAACGAGCGACTCGTTGTCGGAGTCCGACAACACGTCGACCGACAGCCTGCGGAACATGCTACCCGGTGATGGGCGGCACACCTCCGACGCCATACTGGCATCGCCGGCATGGCCCTGAGAAGGGCCTTTGGTTTGGCCCTGAGAAGGGCCTTTTGGTTGGCCCTGAGAAGGGCCTTTTGGTTGGCCCTGAGAAGGGCCTTTTGGTTGGCCCTCAGAAGGGCCTTTTGGTTGGCCCTCAGAAGGGCCTTTGGGTTGGCCCTCAGAAGGGCCTTTGGGTTGGCCCTCAGAAGGGCCTTTTAGTTGGCCCTCAGAAGGGCCTTTGGTTTGGCCCTGAGAAGGGCCTTTTGGTTGGCCCTGAGAAGGGCCTTTTGGTTGGCCCTGATAAGGGCCTTTTAAGAACCGCCCGGAGGCGTCCCGCGATGGTAGCTTTGGCATAGCCGCCGCAAGAGTTGAAGAGTCCGCAAAAAGTCTTCAACGCACAGTGCACTTTCGCCGATCACTGGCCTGCCACTCCGTTACGGTGACAGGACCAGGTCGTTGCCCGGGGAACGCTACGTGGAAGCAAGCACTGTGGGGGGTCCCCCAACCTAACCTAACCTAACCTAACCTAACCTAACCTTCTGTCATTCGCCGAGAAGATCTTCAGAGCTGCGGCAAGTAGGCACACGGATCTTCTGCCCCTTGAATCGCAACCAACACCCGTTAGCCAAGCCACAAGTAGTGTCGGCTCTCGGCAGGAACCTACAGCCAAAAGCGTCGCTGTCCGCACACTCCTCGCTTGCGGGGAGAGAGGAGTGCCTGGGATTAGAATCCGAGGAGTGGCACTCTTCATGGACAGCGCCAACGAGCGGCTTGGAATAGGTTTCTGTCGGACCGGGACTAGAAGTCACTTCACGATTTCACCTGGCTTGGCAGCACTCATAAATGGGAGCACGTCTAAAACGACCATGAGGCGCAAAGTCTATAGCGCGCTACCTGAGACGGAAGTGGCGGGCCACCGATGTCGACTAGTCCGATCGCACAACAAGACAATCGTTCTACTCGCATTGGAAGGCAATTACACCCCTTTCGAACAGGCATGTTCGATGCTCACCATGTTGGGAGAAACGGGCGGAGGAGCGGAGGATCCCCGTGTAATAAGTGTAGACGCGATGACGGTCGGGTATGAGCAGGGAGAAGTCGTAGACCGGCTATGCTGTCTGAAAGCCTCAGAACATCATGAGGTGGTCGTGTACGAGGACAGAGGTGAAAACCTAAATTTCCTCAAGGCACACGACCCAAAAACAGCAACAGATAGCTGGGGACAACCCACGCCATCCTCGATCAGCGAATCCGAACGTGTCCAACAGAAAGCAGTCGCCGAAAGAACTGCACAACATCTAAGCAGTGTGCAGGAGCGGAAGAAGAGAGCCAAGGTCGGAGGCCATCTCAAGGGATTTCTAAACACCTTCAGCTCGATGCTGGAAAGTCTGTCTGGAAATCCCTTCCCAACAACGAGATCGGGAGACGACGAAGAGGCACTCGAAGAAGCTCCACCCAATAAGGCGAAACCTAAAGCTCCGTTATCGACGGGAACATCAAAGTCCAAAGTTCCACCAAAACCGGTACAAACGCAGGTAAAGAGAACAAGAGCCGACATGGGGCAGGTTGTTCCGCCTCGACTAGTAAATGCAGTGACTCCACAAGACCACGCGTACAATGCCTTCTTAGAGTTTCTCGCGATCACCAGAGCAACCGCAGACGTCAGACTCGGAGTGTGCAAGACCATCTTGCAACACTTCGAGCAGGGCAATGCGAAACTGCTGGAGGAGAAACTCGAGGAGGCAGAAGCAGCCATATACAACAACGGCAACTCCCAAGTAATAAAGGGAAAAATGTCAGGTAGTTATATGGCGGCTTACAACGCGACCAGTGGTTTCGTGGAGGTGTGCATTGAGGGAACCGAGAGCGGAGCGCCTAAATTCAACACCCCGCAAGGTGACCCCTTGGTTGTTGTCGCAAAGTGCACAAGGATCCTACTGGATGACAGGATTCTCGAAATGGCGAAAACCATATCGGGAAATCAGGACACTGCATCCAGCTGGAAGGATTGGGCACTACCAACAATTGAGTGGGTCAATGGAGTTCCGGGGTGTGGAAAGACAACCTGGGTGGTAGGGCACTTCGATGCTGACAAGGACGCCATCATCACTACAACATCAAACGCAGCTAGCGACCTACGGGAGAAGCTAGCGCCTCGTGTTGGTGACCTTGTCAAGACCAGGGTACGCACCATGGCTTCAGTCTTGGTGAATGGCTTCAGAGAGTCCAACAAGTTCAGCCGCTTAATGGTTGATGAGGCTCTCATGAACCACTTCGGAGCCATAGTCATGGCTGCCAAGCTGTGTGATGCCAAAGAACTGGTCCTCATCGGAGATGTCAACCAACTACCTTATATCGATAGAGAAAATCTCTTCGAACTGAGGTACTGCCGCCCAAACCTGGTAGCAAACATCAGCCAGGAGTTGCTCTGCACACACCGGAACCCCTTGGACGTCGCCTACGCCCTGCGCGAAGTTTACTCCGGTATCTACTCCTCAACCCAAAAAGCTCACTCGTTGAAGCTGAAATCCTATACTGGTGCCCAAATACCGCTCACGCTCCCCAATACGCTTTTCCTAGTCCATACCCAGGGCGAGAAGGAAAGGCTTATAGGACAGGGCTGTGGTGAAGGCACAGGTTCGCGCATGCTCACCATCCACGAAGCGCAGGGGTTAACGTTCGAAACAGTAGTTATTGTTCAAACCAAAGCTAGAACAATTGAACTACATCAGAGCGTTCCCCACGCGGTAGTAGCAGTCTCACGGCACACCACCAGCTGTACTTACTACACCGATGACGACAACGACGCAATAGGGTACTTCATCAAGCGAGCAATGGCCGCGTCCACTAAAAAGATCCTAGAGTATAATTTAAAAATGTCCATAAAGCACCGAAACGCAGCGGTCGTCGAAAAGTTGGCTCAGGAGATGAGGGATGCCAACTTGGAAACTTAAAGTTGTTTAGTCTAATAGTAATGTTCATTTAAATTGTCAAGTTTTTCAAAATGTAATAATCTTAAGTAATAGTAATGTAAAATTAGAATATCAATCTTTTTCAAAAATGTAATAATTATAAGTTAATAAGTAAATTGTAAACAAAAGCAAATACAACGAAAAAAAAAAAAAAAAAAAAAATTCATACAAAAAATAATAAACCACAAGAAAATATATATTAACAAAAAAAAAAAAAAAAAAAAAAAAAAAAAAAATATATGTATTATATGTATCCCTCTCATAATAAAATGTATTAGAATAATATAGAAGTAAAATTTTCAAGTTATATAGAATCAATAATTTAATTATTTTTCTTACTGAGTGAGATCCTTTCTCACAAAAATTGTAATAAAGTTAATAAATAAATAAAGTAAAATAAAAAAGAGCACGGACCACAGTCTGTGGAGAGCAGCTGATAAAAAAAAAAAAAAAAAAAAAAAAAAAAAAAAAACCTAACCTAACCTAACCTAACCTAACCTAACCTTTTTTTTTTTTTTAACCTGGGAAAATCCTTTATGGATACCACCGTTCCGGGGGGAAACGGTGGTTATGTGGGACTCACCGCCATAAGGCGGCATACGCACTAAAAAACCAGGGTGTTCCTCCTACGCCAACTTAAGACGAGGGGCATGGGACCGCTCGCGCATTACTCCACAGCCCTCGTCAGTGTCGCTGCCCGCCTTGCGGCGGACTCACCTCCTGGGGTCTTCCCCCACCTCGTGTGTGATGCCCCGGAACACATGGGGGCATCTCCACCTCTCGATGACCTATTCTTAGGGGATGCCAGGTGCCCCCGCACCCAACACCCCAGGCCCTCGGAGCGGAGACGGGGTGCGGGCTCGATTAGCCCGCCTCCGTGTCCGCGCCCTCCGGAGCGGCTGAGCGAGAGGATCTCTCTCCCTCTCTCGCTCCTCTTCCTCCCTCTGCATGATGACTTCCTCACAGAAGGAGGCCACCGCCTCCCATGAACTCTGCTCATCGACCATTTTTAGAATTATGGCCGACAGGGAGAGGTCAGTCCCTACGACCGCGACCAATGATTGCCGCGGTTCAGCTCCTCCCGGGCATGCCTCCAGCACATGCTGCGCTGTGTCCTCCAGATGACCACATTGGTGGCAAGCCGGGGAGTCTTCCCTTCGGGCAACGCGATGTAGATACCTCCCGAAACAACCATGTCCCGAGAGGACCTGCGTCAGTCGGAAGGAAAGACTCCCATGCTTCCTGCGGACCCACTCCTCTAGTACTGGGCTGATCGCCTCCAGTAGTCGACGGGCACTCTGCCCCCTCTGCACTTGCCCATTTAGGAGACGCTCCCTCCATATGGCAATAGCAGACACTCTGGCCTGATTGCGCCAGTGTGCCACCTCCTGCGGGACCTAACCTAACCTAACCTAACCTAACCTTTTTTTTTTTTTTTTTTTTTTTTTTTTTTTTTTTTTTTTTTTTTTTTTTTTGACGCTGGGAAAAATGCTTTATGCATACCCCCCCGTCGGGGGACGGAAGGGTTATGTGGGACTCCCGGCGGTGCTCCCCACCGGTATACCCACTAAACGACCCAGCGGCACTCCCGCATCGCCTATATGGAGGGGAACTGGGAATCCGGCACAGCCTTTCCATCCAGCCCCCCGCCGACGACCGCCCGCCTTTACGGCGAGCCCTTCACACCCCTCCCCACCCTGGGAGAGGGGCCCGAGAATAACCGCGAGTGCTCGCGGTCATTCCCACCCGGCGGAAGTGGAGGATACGTGCAATGCGGGAGAAGACGCCCCCGCGCCTGTCTCCCGCTATCCTCCACCAGGAGGGGGAAGACGATTGTCGTGCAATCGCCTTCTCCGACCCGTTCGTCGCCTGCGGAGCGGCGCTGCGAGAGGGTCTTCCTCCCGCGCCCGCTCCGCCGCCTCCTTTTGCGAAATTACTTCCTCGCAAAAGGAGGCCACCGCAGCCCAGGACTCCTCGCTTCCCAGCATGGCTAAAACCACGCTGGGCAGCGAGAGGTCCTGCCCGACCACCGCCATCAATTGGCGGCGCGGCCCAGACCACGACGCACACACCTCCAGGGTGTGCTGCGCCGTGTCCACCGCCGCGCCACAATCGTGGCAGGCCGGGGTCTCCTCTCTTCCGATCCGGTGCAGGCACGATCCGAAGACGCCATGCCCGGATAGCACCTGCACCAGACGGAAAGAAAGGAAACCGTGGGACCGCCCGAGCCAGTCCTTCAGGACTGGCCCGAGCGCGTCCAACGTTCTGCGGCCAAAGGCTGCGGTGGCGAGGGCCTCCGTCCAATGTTGGACGGTTGCGTCCCTCGCCTCTCTGCGGACGGCCTCCCGCTCTTCTGGGGCAGGGCACTCCCCGAGCGCCCTGCGCCCCGCCGTCCACTCGTACACTCTGGCGAGCACCCCCGCCTCGAGTTCCCAAGGCGGGGTGCCGGCCAGAGCGCACGCTGCCGCAAAGCCCACCGAGCGGTAGGCTCTCGCCACCCGCAGTGCAATGGCCCTTTGGGGCCTGCGGATGGCGGTCGCATTCTCCCTCCTGTGGAGGGAGTCCGCCCAGATGGGGGCCCCGTAAAGGGCCATGCTCTTCAAGATGCCGGCATACAAATGCCGGCATCTCGCCTTCGGCCCTCCCAGGTTTGGGAGGAGCCACGAGAGGGCGTTCGCCGCCTTCAGCAGGCGCGCTGACAACCCGCTGAAGTGCGGGCCGAAGCGCCACCTGCTGTCCAGGGTGAGGCCCAGATATTTCATCTGGGTCCTCACCCCGATTCTGACGCCCTCCACGACGATGTGGGCGTCAGGAGGGATGCGCTGCCGAGGCCCGTGGAAGAACACGGCCTCGGTCTTGTGCAGCGCAACCCCCAACCCGAGGCGGCGGATCCTTCCTGCGACCAAGGATCCGCCAGCCGAGGCCAAACTGGCCGCCTCCCTAAAATCCCTCCCCCGGGCAGTGAGGAGAGTGTCATCCGCGTAGCAGATGACACTCGTGCCCGGGAGGAGGGATCCCCGCAGGAGCCAGTCGAAGCCGATGTTCCACAGGAGTGGTCCTAGGACCGACCCCTGTGGAACACCAGACTCCGCGCCGTACCTCCGGACTTGGCCAGCCTTGTCTACGAGGAGGACCGCTCGGTCCTCCAAGTAGCTGGCCAAGAGGGCCCGCAAGTATGAAGGCACTCCGTGGTACCGGAGTGCCTCCAAGATCGTGGAGTGGGGGACGGAATTGAACGCGTTGGCTATGTCAAATGACACAGCCAACACTCCGTCCCCAGACTCCACGGCCTCCCTCACCTGGCCCTTCAGCCGGGCCAGCGCGTCCACTGTCGAACGCCCAACTCGGAAACCGAATTGGGCGTCCGACAGGTTCGGCCCAACCCCCTGCAGGAGGCCATTCAGCCGACTGGCGACGATCCCCTCGAACAGTTTACCGACCTCATCGAGCAGAACGATGGGTCGGTATGCCGAGGGGGAGTCTGCCGGTCGTCCCTCCTTACGGAGGAGGCACAGTTGCCCCTCCTTCCAGGTTTTCGGGAACCTCCCAGCCGTGAAACACGCGCTGAAGAGGTCCCGAAACCTGTCCGCCATTTGGGTGGCCGCAATGGCCACCACCCTTGCGGGGACGCCGTCCGGCCCGGGGGCGGTTTTCTTGGCGCGGAGGCGAAGCGTCGCCGCGCCAAACTCCGCCCCCGTGACCGGAGGGACCTCCTCCGCCGGCGGAGCCGCCTCCCGCGGGGGGTCCATCACTGGAGGGGTGAAGTTGGTCCCTGTTGGAAACAAGGACCGAACCACCCCATCCAGCAACGCCGGCTCGAGGGTCTCTGCTAGCGGGGGACCGAAGGGGCGCAGTTTATTCCGCGCCGCCTTATACGGTCTCCCGTACGGGTCTCTGTCGAGACCCTCTAGCATTTCGGCCCTCGCCGCGTCGTCGGCGGCGAACATAGCCGCCTTGAGGACCTTCTTTGCCTCTACGTACGAGGCGTAGAGAAGGTCCTCGTTCGACGCGTCCCGCACGTTCCGCCGTCGACTCCGCGTGTAGGCCCTCCTGGCCACCACGCAGGCGGCCCGGAGCCCCGCCAGCTCCTCCGACCACCAATAGACGGCGCGTCGGGGAGGTGGGCGGCGAGACCGAGGCATGCTGGAGTTGCACACCTCGGTCAGGGACTCCCGCAGTCGGACCGCCGAGGCGTCGACGTCCAGGACATTGACAGGAGGCGTGAGCCAGTCCTGGACGAACGCCGCCTCCTTGGCCGCCCCTCGGTCCAGGTGGATCTGAGCCCACCGTGGAAAGGGGGACTGGCCCGAGCGGGCCATCCCCCTGGGGCTCTTGGTGGAGACGATGTCAAACCGCACGTATCGGTGGTCCGACAAGGTCTCCACCGTTTCCACCCGCCAGCCGACGACGCGGGCGGCAAGTGCGGGGGTGGCGAACGACACGTCCACCACCGTCCCTCCCCGTTGCCGCACACACGTGTGGGCCGTCCCTCTATTTAGGAGGGACACGCCCGACGAGGCCGCCCAAAATTCGACGGCCCGCCCGCGGACGTTGCAAGAGGCGGCCCGGTTGCCCCAGGCCGCCGACTTGGCGTTCAGGTCGCCCAATACGGCGATCTGGCGCGGCGCCGCCCTACCGACTACTGCGGTCAGGACTTCGAGAAAATCCTCGAAGTCCTGTAAAGGGCGGTTAGGGGAGAAATAGACCCCAACCAGGGCTATTTCTCCCCACGCGGCGGCCACGTATCCCGGTCCCCTCTCTAAGAGCGAGAGGGGAGGGGAGTCCGTGGAAGACCGCGACACCAACGCCACCGAGCCGTCCCGATCACCCAGCCAACGGCCAGGGACAGAGTACGGCTCGGCGACCACCGCAACGTCTACTAACCACTCAGCCAGGGCCTGCATCAGCAGGTCCTGGGCTGCTTTACAGTGGTTAGTATTCGCCTGTAGGATGCGATGTCCGGACCTATCCATCATTCGGCCATCGCACCCCCCTCGTCGGCCACCGAGGTCCCAGCCTCAGGGACGACGGTGGTAGCGGCAGGCTGGGACGGCGCCTGCGCTTTGCCCTTCTTTGGGGGAGGATTGCAGTTCCTCCCCCTCATCACGTGGTCCGCCGGGCGGCCACTGGCGGCGCACACCGCGCAGTGCGGCTTGGCGGCCGTGCAGGAGGCGGACATGTGCCCCTCCTTACCGCAGCGGTAACAGGCGTCCGACCTGTCCACCTTGGACGGACAGAGGGCCCGTGTGTGGCCGATTCCGAAGCACTTGTAGCAGCGCAAAGGCTGCTCACCAAGTGCTCGGACCACACACGACCCAAACCCGACGGCAAGCCGTCCTTTGGCAAGGACGGCCTTAGCCGCGGTGACCGGGCACTCCAGGCGGATTGTGCCCATGCCGCCGCGGCCGGGCCTGATAGCCCGACCCTGTATCGCTGCGGTGTTGCAGCCCCCTACTGCTGCGAGCGCCGCCACGACCTCCTCTTTGGTGACCGAATCGTCCAGATTGGTCACCTCGAGGGCCGCCGACTTGACGGGCCTTACCACCTTGGCCGCGTCCGCGATGACCTCTTGCAACTTCGTTGCGAAGAGGTCAGCGTTGGTGCCGCCCTGGGCCCCCGGGAACTCGAAAATACGAGCCCCGGCTTGGGTCTGGCGGCACGTGATGGCGCCGATTCCCAACTTGGTGGGATCGGCGTTGGTACGAGCCCGTTTCAGCACGGACTCGTACGTCTCACCACGCTCCGCAGCCTCCGCGGTGAGCGTCACCACGACGGCCGCGGTTTTGGGAGAAACTAGGGGTTTTCTCCCACCGGCAGGGGCCCTTTTAGCTGCCGGAGCAGCGGTGGCGGGCTTAGGGGCCGACTTTTGCCCCTTCCCCTTCCCCTTCCCCTTGCCGGTCGTCTGGGACGGGCAGGGAGGGGAGATGTTGGCTGGGGAGGCAGGGGCGGCGGCCGCTCTCGCCTTCTTGGCCTTGCCCTTCCCCTTTTTGACCACCTTCGTCCACGGCTGGGTGGACGGGGTGGTGGAAGGGAGAAGGGCGTCCTCCCTTTGGGAGGATGGCCCAGGCTCGCACGGCCTCTTGTCCGCCGCGAGGGGCGGTCGGAGGCGCTTTTCGGGCAAGAGCCTGTCCTCGATGCCAGCGAGGCAGGCTCTCGTAAATGCCCTTTCCTCCATCACAACCTTGCGGATGACATCCTCAAGGTTGGAAGAGGAGGAAGGGCCCTCCACCGCAGGTCTCGGCTCAGCTTGGGTTGGCTGGGCCGTGACCTCAGCCAGCTTCTTATGCAGCTGGCTGACCTCCGACTGCAGGCGATCTATCTTCGCCTGCAGTTGCCGCGTCTCGTCGGTGGCTGTGCGTTGCACCAGCTCCCGGACGATGCCACCCATGCTGGCGGCCCTACATTTAAGGGACTTTTGGAAAGTCCCTTTTAGATTGGAGGACTTAGAGGCGACCACCCTGATCTCCTCTTCGTCCTCCTGCGCCATGCGCTCCAGCTCGGCCAGCGAGTGGTCCGCGTATAAGACGCTAGACGCACCGTACCCGGACTTAGCCCGGGCGGCCTGCGCCTGCATCTCCTTCGCGGCGACCCTCTCTTCCAGGTCTTCCTGGAGCTGAGCCCTTCGTGCGAGGTCCAACTGACGTTGGGCGTCCGCCAGACCCACGTCGTGGGTGTCCGCCACAGTCGAAGGCTTTTTGGCCTTCGCCTTCTTTTTTGGCTTAGCACTCCTCGTGGAGTCCGAGGAGCCTTCGCCGCCGTCCTTCAGGAAGGATCGCTTCCGCTTTTGTAAGCGGCTTTCGGCTTCCATCGCCGAACTTCCGTCCGACTCTGGAACCAGCGACTCGTTGTCGGAGTCCGACAACACGTCGACCGACAGCCTGCGGAACATGCTACCCGGTGATGGGCGGCAAACCTCCGACGCCATACTGGCATCACCGGCGTGGCCCTGAGAAAGGCCTTTGGTTTGGCCCTGAGAAGGGCCTTTGGTTTGGCCCTGAGAAGGGCCTTTGGTTTGGCCCTGAGAAGGGCCTTTGGTTTGGCCCTGAGAAGGGTCTTTGGTTTGGCCCTGAGAAGGGCTTTCTGGTTGGCCCTGAGAAGGGCCTTTTGGTTGGCCCTGAGAAGGGCCTTTTGGTTGGCCCTGATAAGGGCCTTTTAAGAACCGCCCGGAGGCGTCCCGCGATGGTAGCTTTGGCATAGCCGCCGCAAGTGTTGAAGAGTCCGCAAAAAAGTCTTCAACGCACAGTGCACTTTCGCCGATCACTGGCCTGCCACTCCGTTACGGTGACAGGACCAGGTCGTTGCCCGGGGAACGCTACGTGGAAGCAAGCACTGTGGGGTAACCTAACCTAACCTTTTTTTTTTTTTTTTTTTTTTTTGACGCTGGGAAAAATGCTTTATGCATACCCCCCCGTCGGGGGACGGAAGGGTTATGTGGGACTCCCGGCGGTGCTCCCCACCGGTATACCCACTAAACGACCCAGCGGCACTCCCGCATCGCCTATATGGAGGGGAACTGGGAATCCGGCACAGCCTTTCCATCCAGCCCCCCGCCGACGACCGCCCGCCTTTACGGCGAGCCCTTCACCCCCCTCCCCACCCTGGGAGAGGGGCCCGAGAATAACCGCGAGTGCTCGCGGTCATTCCCACCCGGCGGAAGTGGAGGATACGTGCAATGCGGGAGAAGACGCCCCCGCGCCTGTCTCCCGCTATCCTCCACCAGGAGGGGGAAGACGATTGTCGTGCAATCGCCTTCTCCGACCCGTTCGTCGCCTGCGGAGTGGCGCTGCGAGAGGGTCTTCCTCCCGCGCCCGCTCCGCCGCCTCCTTTTGCAAAATTACTTCCTCGCAAAAGGAGGCCACCGCAGCCCAGGACTCCTCGCTTCCCAGCATGGCTAAAACCACGCTGGGCAGCGAGAGGTCCTGCCCGACCACCGCCATCAATTGGCGGCGCGGCCCAGACCACGACGCACACACCTCCAGGGTGTGCTGCGCCGTGTCCACCGCCGCGCCACAATCGTGGCAGGCCGGGGTCTCCTCTCTTCCGATCCGGTGCAGGCACGATCCGAAGACGCCATGCCCGGATAGCACCTGCACCAGACGGAAAGAAAGGAAACCGTGGGACCGCCCGAGCCAGTCCTTCAGGACTGGCCCGAGCGCGTCCAACGTTCTGCGGCCAAAGGCTGCGGTGGCGAGGGCCTCCGTCCAATGTTGGACGGTTGCGTCCCTCGCCTCTCTGCGGACGGCCTCCCGCTCTTCTGGGGCAGGGCACTCCCCGAGCGCCCTGCGCCCCGCCGTCCACTCGTACACTCTGGCGAGCACCCCCGCCTCGAGTTCCCAAGGCGGGGTGCCGGCCAGAGCGCACGCTGCCGCAAAGCCCACCGAGCGGTAGGCTCTCGCCACCCGCAGTGCAATGGCCCTTTGGGGCCTGCGGATGGCGGTCGCATTCTCCCTCCTGTGGAGGGAGTCCGCCCAGATGGGGGCCCCGTAAAGGGCCATGCTCTTCAAGATGCCGGCATACAAATGCCGGCATCTCGCCTTCGGCCCTCCCAGGTTTGGGAGGAGCCACGAGAGGGCGTTCGCCGCCTTCAGCAGGCGCGCTGACAACCCGCTGAAGTGCGGGCCGAAGCGCCACCTGCTGTCCAGGGTGAGGCCCAGATATTTCATCTGGGTCCTCACCCCGATCCTGACGCCCTCCACGACGATGTGGGCGTCAGGAGGGATGCGCTGCCGAGGCCCGTGGAAGAACACGGCCTCGGTCTTGTGCAGCGCAACCCCCAATCCGAGGCGGCGGATCCTTCCTGCGACCAAGGATCCGCCAGCCGAGGCCAAACTGGCCGCCTCCCTAAAATCCCTCCCCCGGGCAGTGAGGAGAGTGTCATCCGCGTAGCAGATGACACTCGTGCCCGGGAGGAGGGATCCCCGCAGGAGCCAGTCGAAGCCGATGTTCCACAGGAGTGGTCCTAGGACCGACCCCTGTGGAACACCAGACTCCGCGCCGTATCTCCGGACTTGGCCAGCCTTGTCTACGAGGAGGACCGCTCGGTCCTCCAAGTAGCTGGCCAAGAGGGCCCGCAAGTATGAAGGCACTCCGTGGTACCGGAGTGCCTCCAAGATCGTGGAGTGGGGGACGGAATTGAACGCGTTGGCTATGTCAAATGACACAGCCAACACTCCGTCCCCAGACTCCACAGCCTCCCTCACCTGGCCCTTCAGCCGGGCCAGCGCGTCCACTGTCGAACGCCCAACTCGGAAACCGAATTGGGCGTCCGATAGGTTCGGCCCAACCCCCCGCAGGAGGCCATTCAGCCGACCGGCGACGATCCCCTCGAACAGTTTACCGACCTCATCGAGCAGAACGATGGGTCGGTATGCCGAGGGGGAGTCTGCCGGTCGTCCCTCCTTACGGAGGAGGCACAGTTGCCCCTCCTTCCAAGTTTTCGGGAACCTCCCAGCCGTGAAACACGCGCTGAAGAGGTCCCGAAACCTGTCCGCCATTTGGGTGGCCGCAATGGCCACCACCCTTGCGGGGACGCCGTCCGGCCCGGGGGCGGTTTTCTTGGCGCGGAGGCGAAGCGTCGCCGCGCCAAACTCCGCCCCCGTGACCGGAGGGACCTCCGCCGCCGGCGGAGCCGCCTCCCGCGGGGGGTCCATCACTGGAGGGGTGAAGTTGGTCCTTGTTGGAAACAAGGACCGAACCACCCCATCCAGCAACGCCGGCTCGAGGGTCTCTGCTAGCGGGGGACCGAAGGGGCGCAGTTTATTCCGCGCCGCCTTATACGGTCTCCCGTACGGGTCTCTGTCGAGACCCTCTAGCATTTCGGCCCTCGCCGCGTCGTCGGCGGCGAACATAGCCGCCTTCAGGACCTTCTTTGCCTCTACGTAAGAGGCGTAGAGAAGGTCCTCGTTCGACGCGTCCCGCACGTTCCGCCGTCGGCTCCGCGTGTAGGCCCTCCTGGCCGACACGCAGGCGGCCCGGAGCCCCGCCAGCTCCTCCGACCACCAATAGACGGCGCGTCGGGGAGGTGGGCGGCGAGACCGAGGCATGCTGGAGTTGCACACCTCGGTCAGGGACTCCCGCAGTCGGACCGCCGAGGCGTCGACGTCCAGGACATTGATAGGAGGCGTGAGCCAGTCCTGGACGAACGCCGCCTCCTTGGCCGCCCCTCGGTCCAGGTGGATCTGAGCCCACCGTGGAAAGGGGGACTGGCCCGAGCGGGCCATCCCCCGGGGGCTCTGGGTGGAGACGATGTCGAACCGCACGTATCGGTGGTCCGACAAGGTCTCCACCGTTTCCACCCGCCAGCCGACGACGCGGGCGGCAAGTGCGGGGGTGGCGAACGACACGTCCACCACCGTCCCTCCCCGTTGCCGCACACACGTGTGGGCCGTCCCTCTATTTAGGAGGGACACGCCCGACGAGGCCGCCCAAAATTCGACGGCCCGCCCGCGGACGTTGCAAGAGGCGGCCCGGTTGCCCCAGGCCGCCGACTTGGCGTTCAGGTCGCCCAATACGGCGACCTGGCGCGGCGCCGCCCTACCGACTACTGCGGTCAGGACTTCGAGAAAATCCTCGAAGTCCTGTAAAGGGCGGTTAGGGGAGAAATACACCCCCACCAGGGCTATTTCTCCCCACGCGGCGGCCACGTATCCCGGTCCCCTCTCTAAGAGCGAGAGGGGAGGGGAGTCCGTGGAAGACCGCGACACCAACGCCACCGAGCCGTCCCGATCACCCAGCCAACGGCCAGGGACAGAGTACGGCTCGGCGACCACCGCAACGTCTACTAACCACTCAGCCAGGGCCTGCATCAGCAGGTCCTGGGCTGCTTTACAGTGGTTAGTGTTCGCCTGTAGGATGCGATGTCCGGACCTATCCATCATTCGGCCATCGCACCCCCCTCGTCGGCCACCGAGGTCCCAGCCTCAGGGACGACGGTGGTAGCAGCAGGCTGGGACGGCGCCTGCGCTTTGCCCTTCTTTGGGGGAGGATTGCAGTTCCTCCCCCTCATCACGTGGTCCGCCGGGCGGCCACTGGCGGCGCACACCGCGCAATGCGGCTTGGCGGCCGTGCAGGAGGCGGACATGTGCCCCTCCTTACCGCAGCGGTAACAGGCGTCCGACCTGTCCACCTTGGACGGACAGAGGGCCCGTGTGTGGCCGATTCCGAAGCACTTGTAGCAGCGCAAAGGCTGCTCACCAAGTGCTCGGACCACACACGACCCAAACCCGACGGCAAGCCGTCCCTTGGCAAGGACGGCCTTAGCTGCGGTGACCGGGCACTCCAGGCGGATTGTGCCCATGCCGCCGCGGCCGGGCCTGATAGCCCGACCCTGTACCGCTGCGGTGTTGCAGCCCCCTATTGCTGCGAGCGCCGCCACGACCTCCTCTTTGGTGACCGAATCGTCCAGATTGGTCACCTCGAGGGCCGCCGACTTGACGGGCCTTACCACCTTGGCCGCGTCCGCGATGACCTCTTGCAACTTCGTTGCGAAGAGGTCAGCGTTGGTGCCGCCCTGGGCCCCCGGGAACTCGAAAATACGAGCCCCGGCTTGGGTCTGGCGGCACGTGATGGCGCCGATTCCCAACTTGGTGGGATCGGCGTTGGTACGAGCCCGTTTCAGCACGGACTCGTACGTCTCACCACGCTCCGCAGCCTCCGCGGTGAGCGTCACCACGACGGCCGCGGTTTTGGGAGAAACTAGGGTTTTTCTCCCACCGGCAGGGGCCCTTTTAGCTGCCGGAGCAGCGGTGGCGGGCTTAGGGGCCGAGTTTTGCCCCTTCCCCTTCCCCTTCCCCTTGCCGGTCGTCTGGGACGGGCAGGGAGGGGAGATGTTGGCTGGGGAGGCAGGGGCGGCGGCCGCTCTCGCCTTCTTGGCCTTGCCCTTCCCCTTTTTGACCACCTTCGTCCACGGCTGGGTGGACGGGGTGGTGGAAGGGAGAAGGGCGTCCTCCCTTTGGGAGGATGGCCCAGGCTCGCACGGCCTCTTGTCCGCCGCGAGGGGCGGTCGGAGGCGCTTTTCGGGCAAGAGCCTGTCCTCGATGCCAGCGAGGCAGGCTCTCGTAAATGCCCTTTCCTCCATCACAACCTTGCGGATGACATCCTCAAGGTTGGAAGAGGAGGAAGGGCCCTCCACCGCAGGTCTCGGCTCAGCTTGGGTTGGCTGGGCCGTGACCTCAGCCAGCTTCTTATGCAGCTGGCTGACCTCCGACTGCAGGCGATCTAACTTCGCCTGCAGTTGCCGCGTCTCGTCGGTGGCTGTGCGTTGCACCAGCTCACGGATGATGCCACCCATGCTGGCGGCCCTACATTTAAGGGACTTTTGGAAAGTCCCTTTTAGATTTGAGGACTTAGAGGCGACCAATTTGATCTCCTCTTCGTCCTCCTGCGCCATGCGCTCCAGCTCGGCCAGCGAGTGGTCCGCGTATAAGACGCTAGACGCACCGTACCCGGACTTAGCCCGGGCGGCTTGCGCCTGCATCTCCTTCGCGGCGACCCTCTCTTCCAGGTCTTCCTGGAGCTGGACCCGTCGTGCGAGGTCCAACTGACGTTGGGCGTCCGCCAGACCCACGTCGTGGGTGTCAACCACAGTGGAGGGCTTTTTGGCCTTCGCCTTCTTTTTTGGCTTAGCACTCCTCGTGGAGTCCGAGGAGCCTTCGCCGCCGTCCTTCAGGAAGGATCGCTTCCGCTTTTGTAAGCGGAAGCGATCCATCGCCGAACTTCCGTCTGACTCCGGAACGAGCGACTCGTTGTCGGAGTCCGACAACACGTCGACCGACAGTCTGCGGAACATGCCACCCGGTGATGGGTGGCAAACCTCCGTCGCCATACTGGCATCGCCGGCGTGGCCCTGAGAAGGGCCTTTGGTTTGGCCCTGAGAAGGGCCTTTGGTTTGGCCCTGAGAAGGGCCTTTTGGTTGGCCCTGAGAAGGGCCTTTTGGTTGGCCCTGAGAAGGGCCTTTTAGGAACCGCCCGGAGGCGTCCCGCGATGGTAGTTTTGGCATAGCCGCCGCAAGTGTTGAAGAGTCCGCAAAAATTCTTCAACGCACAGTGCACTTTCGCCGATCACTGGCCTGCCACTCCGTTACGGTGACAGGACCAGGTCGTTGCCCGGGGAACGCTACGTGGAAGCAAGCACTGTGGGGGGTCCCCCAACCTAACCTAACCTAACCTAACCTAACCTAACCCAGTAACAGCCCAACCTCGCCACACACTCAATATAGCTCCGTAAAAAAAATTCAATTAAATTGTAAATTTTTGAGCTAGCGCAATAATTTTTTCAACGTCGGTAACAGTAGTGCTTGACTCACAAGGATTACTGTTTTCAACATCCTGCACCAAGGCGTTTTGGAACAGGGGGCCCGGGACTTTGGACCACCATATCTCACAGGAGGACGGAGAACTCTTCAAACAATCACCACCACCAGACGGAGCTCGACGAGATCTGTCAAGCGGAGCTGGAATTTTGAAAATCCGTCCAAGCCAAAGGGAGATACAAGGTACCGAAAATCAGGAAAAACAACCTCACACACCGCGTGGTCGACACACGTGTAACCTAGTTACACTCAGTCGACACGAGGCGTGACGTCGGACAACCAACGTGAAGACTTCGGATCCGGCCTCAGGGCTGCGCCACTGCGGAACATCAGCAGCGGAGCACCTTCGTCGGACCCTCAGGTGAACCTTGGTCTAACTCCTGAACCCAAAGTCCTAGGACACCCGAGTTTGGACTCCTTTTAAAGGGGAGACCAGGCCCGTCCACATTTTCCCTACCCCCACCCCCCACCCCAACTTCATTCTCCCCCCCTTTTGCCGTAAGGCTACCTCACCCCTCCGAGTCTTATCTCCGGGGTCATATTACCTGAAGGAGGTGGACCGCTGGTGTTAGGTACCTCCACCACCGGCCACAGGAGCCCCCACCACCTTGCTCCAAGGGACCCCTCAACCCCCCCAACCCCCCAACCCCCCCGAACCCCCCCCGAACCCCCCCCCCCCCCGTCTCCTCCCGAGACCTTCCCCCCCCGACCCCCCTCAAAATTACCAAAACCCCCTCGGGCTATATCTCCGGAACCAGTGGAGATAGACCCCCCCGAGTTTGGTATCCCCGTAAACAGCGTCGAGAGCCTTACAATCTGGCTCCAACGGAATTCCAAATTTCCACCCCACGTCAGCAGAAAATCTGAAAACAAAATCACCATCAGGCATCACTACACCGGCGGCGCGCGAGAAGGCTTTTACTCAGTAAGAAATTTTTTTAAAATAGTGTAACAAGTAAATAGGTTCAAAGTTCTGAACATTTTTATTAATCTCTGTATAACTTTAAACAAATAATACTAGCCGTAAAGGTAGAAGAGTCACTTGTCAAAGGGCTCGTCCGGGGAAGTACTACCATCACACCCAATTCTGCCGCCAAACAGCACAGCTGTGTTTCGGCTAGGAGGGTCTGATTGCCGGCTATTTTACAGGAACGAGGCTTAACATCTACCTCTAACAATTACTGCTAGTATTAAGTAGAATCTATTAGTTTAAATTAGATATAAGAAATTGTATTATAAAACCAACAATGTCTTCAAAATCCGTGACCGGATCCGTCCCCAAGTCGGAAGTGGCACCTCAGGTGACCCTCCAACCTAAACGATCGCTGCGCGAGAGGGTATTAAAGAAGGAAACAGTAGCCAAATCTCTAAAGTCGGAAATGGTTACGCGGCCAGTAGTACCCGACGCGAAAAAGGCGTCATCGGTGGGAGCTCAGCCGGAGGAAAGCGGTCCGAAGGCCCCTGTGAGGAGGAAGAGAACATCGCCTACAAAGTCGCCGCTGGAGACGAGCGACAACCTGGCCTCATCCTCAGACCGGTCCGTGGCGGAGTCGGTAACAGAAAAAATTATTAATTGGGAACAGTGCGGGATTTCACCACCCAAACCCATGGAGTCCGACGACGACTCAGTAGCATCATGTTTAGACCTAGACACCCCTGTGAACAGGCCCAGACCACGACAAAGCATGCTCGTCGTGCCATCGGGTCGAAGAACGGGGGTGGAGATGGACTTAGCCACAAAGCTGGCAAACGAGACGTTGCTGAGGGGAAAGGACGCGCTTGAGTCAGCGGGAAACATGAAAAGAGAGTGCAAAGTCACCGCACTCGAAAGCCTGCAGACTCTCTACGAGATTGTCCTTTCACTCTCGGACTCAAGATCCAGGCACATCACCAGCCTGGAAAGGGAGAGGACGAGACACGCGACCGAGCTCGTACGGGTGGAGAGAGCCCACACAAAACAACTAGTCGAAATAACCACCAATCTCACGTCCGAAATGTCGAAGGCCAGAGCAGACATCACCGAATCGCTAAAGGACACAAAAGCGATACGAAGCTGGCAGGGGTATGAGACCCAGGAGCCCCATAGGCTAATTAAGGAAATGGCAGAAGCATTCCAGGACCTCAACAAGCGCGTCAGAGCTCTAGGAGAACTCAAAACCAGCGGAGAAAAGGGGAAAGACAACGACCCCATCCAGAGAGACCACCCGAGCCTCAAGGCAGGAGTAGAGTCTCTCCAAAACCAGCTGGATGAGCTCCGAAGAGATACCAAAAAGCAAACGCACGAGATCCTGGAGTCCAACCTTAAGGCCATGGAGAGAATGGACTCCAAACCCCCAACAGCACAGCCAGAACCTGGCCTGAGGCAGGAAGTGGAGGAACTGAAGGACATCCTTAAAGCGATGGCAGCTGAACGAACGCCCCCCTCTGAGCCACCGCAACCCATTCTCTTCAACCTGGAGGAGCACATCCATCTCCTAACGGAGAGAATGGAAGCGGTGACGTCCGAGCTCCGAACCCTTCGAGAAGAAAAGATGAGGGTACCACCACCGTCCCTCAACCTAGAAGCGGAGCTCGCCAAAGCCGGGGAAGGAGGCAGTTCGAAAGGGAAGCTGACCTATGCCAAGGTCGCCGCCAAGCCACCGCCCTTAAAACCAAACCACACCCTGATCATCACATCAGACAACCCCCAGAACACCGGGGAAAATGTGATCGACAGGATCAGGGTGGCCCTCGACACCAGGAAAACTGGAGCTAAGGTGGACAGGGTAAGGAAGGCCAAGAACAAAAAGGTCATCCTGAGCTGTAGCACCAAAGAAGATCTGGACCTGGTGCAGAGCAGGGTTAGGACAGATAAGGGCCTGAAGGCGGAAGTGGCGAGGGCAGCAAACCCTCTAGTCATCGTCAGGGATGTCCTGACCTACCACACCGACGGAGACATCGTGGAGAACATACTTGCCCAAAATAAAAACATCCTGAAAGACGTCAACCTAAAGGATAGTACGGTCAAGATGCGGTACCGAAAAAAGGCACGGAACCCACTTGAGTGCCACGCGGTACTGGAAGTCTCCCCTTCCATTCATAAAAACCTTATAGAGGCAGGGAAAGTCTATATAGGGATGCAGCGCAGACCTGTATTTGACCAGACCCCACTGGTGCAGTGCACCAAATGCCTTGGCTTCGGCCATACAAAGGTTGTCTGCCGGGAGAAGGACGAGCTCTGCAGTCACTGCGGAAAGGCTCACTCCTGGGAGAAATGTAAGGGGAGACAGGATGGGAACCCTCCAAAGTGCAAAAATTGCTCGGCCGCGCACGGCACATGCATCAACCTGGCGCACAATGCTTTTAGCAAAGAGTGCCCAGAGAGACTAAAATGGGATGCAATAGCGCGGTCCCGAGTATCGTATTGCTGAGGGCGTCTCACAGTACCGTAGCTCGGTCCCTCAAAACTTGGGCGGGGCAGGCTTGAGGTTCATCCAAGCTAACCTGCAACGCTCAAAACTGGCCACGACGGAATTACTCCAGGTTGCGGTGGATAGGGGCATCACGGTAGCCCTAGTACAGGAACCGTACGTCGGAAAGACTGGCGTCCTAAAACAACATCCTGGGACTAGGGTTATCCAATGCACCCTAAATAGGCAAAAACCAGTGAAGGCAGCCGTTATAATTTTCGGTGACCGGCTAGAAGTCGTACACGACCCACAGCTGGTAACCGAAACCGAAGCGGCAGTCCTTCTTATCGGGGGAGGCCTAAAACTAGGAGTAATATCCGTCTACCTAGAGGGGGACCAGGACATAGTACCGTACCTGGACCGTATTAAAAAAGTTTGTACCAAGTTGGACACCCGAAACCTCATAGTCGCGGGAGATATAAATGCCTGGAGCCACTGGTGGGGCAGCGTATCTGAGGATGACAGAGGAGAGGCGTACAATGCGTTCCTGAACGAGAAGGGACTCCAAATTCTAAACACCGGAGACACTCCGACCTTCGAGACCTTCAGAAAGGGTAGGGCATGCACAAGCATAGTGGACGTGTCCGCTTGCAGCACACCCCTGCTCGGAAGAATCGAGGGATGGAGAGTGGAGAGAGGTCTTGTGACTTCGGACCACAACGCTATCACCTTCACCTTGCGCTTGGGAAGGGCCTTAGAAACCCTTAGGCCAATCACAACGCGCAAGTACAACACTAAGAAGGCAAAGTGGACCGAATTCGCACATCTGCTGAAAACCATCCTGGCAGAGAGAGACATCACCACCGTCTCAATTTTGGAGTCCAAAACTCCGAGGGACCTCGAAGTTAAGATCACAGCCTACACTGAGGCCATCCACAAAGCCTGCGAACAAACCATCCCTATCGCAGGAAGCAAGGCGGGCAATCCCAGGCCCCCGTGGTGGTCGAAGAAGCTTGAAGATCTTAAGAGAGAGGTCCTTAGGAAAAAGAGGAGGATCAGGAATGCAGCCCCTTGCAGGGTAAAAATGGTTATAGAAGAATACCAAAAATGCAAGGCGGAGTACGCAGTCATCGCAGAGAAAGCCCAAACAGAGAGCTGGAAGGAGTTCTGCACGACTCAGGAAAAGGAGAGTATGTGGGATAAAATCTACAGAGTGATCAGGAAAACGTCAGGAAGGCAGGAGGACATGCTCCTGAGAAGCTCTGAAGGTAACACCCTAACTCCAAAACAGTCGGCTGAACTCTTAGCCAGAACTTTCTACCCAGACGACTCCGAGAGTAACGACCAGTCGTTTCACTCGAACCTCCGAGAACGGATGAAGGAGAGTGCCCTTGAAGACCTTTCGGAAGATGATCCACCATTCACGGCAGCGGAATTGGAGTTAGTGCTGCAAGCACAAAACCCCAAAAAGGCACCCGGACCAGACGGGCTAACAGCTGACATCTGCGCCGCAGCCATAAGATGCGACAGGGAAGTGTTCATGGCGATAGCGAACAAATGCTTGTCGCTAAATCACTTCCCCACTCACTGGAAAGTGGCACACGTGGTCATCATTCGAAAGCCAGGAAAGGCAGACTACACTCATCCTAAGTCCTACAGACCAATTGGACTATTATCTGTTCTTGGAAAAACCATCGAGAAACTCATGATTGGTCGACTCCAATGGCATTTACTCCCAACCCTAAACAAAAGGCAATACGGGTTCATGCCGCAAAGAGGAACCGAGGACGCCCTCTATGACCTTATAGAGCACATAAAAGAAGGAGTAACCGGGAAAAACATCGTACTCCTAATCTCTCTGGACATAGAGGGGGCCTTCGACAATGCGTGGTGGCCAGCCCTTAAAAACCAACTCGTCAAAAAAAGGTGTCCGGAAAATCTGTACCGGATGGTGTGTTCGTACCTCACAGACCGAAAGATCAAGGTCAACTACGCTAGAGCAGCTTACGAGAAGGAGACTACGAAGGGTTGTGTCCAAGGATCCATCGGAGGACCAATCTTTTGGAATGTCATCTTAGACTCGTTGCTGCATAGCCTAGACATGGATGGAATATACTGCCAAGCCTTTGCAGATGATGTGGTTCTCGTTTTCACAGGACAGTCGGTCGGCAGCCTAGAGCGGTCTGTCAACTCAACGTTGGAACATGTGGCAACGTGGGGAAAACAAAACAAACTCAACTTCGCACCGCACAAGACCAACGCGATGCTTCTAACGAAGAAGTTGAAGTATGAAACCCCACAGCTATTCATGGCCGGTACAAAATTGGACCTCGTTGAGGAGATAAAGCTTCTGGGCCTTATCATTGACCGAAACCTAGTTTTTAGATCCCACGTGTCCGCGCAATGCAAGAAAGTAGCTGATATCTACAAGCAGCTTGCATGTGCAGCGAAAGTAACGTGGGGTCTGAATAGTGAAATCACGAGAACCATATACATCGCGGTGGTGGAGCCTATTATGACATACGCCTCAAGTGCCTGGTACCAATCTGTAGAGCTGCAAATGAATAAAAATCAATTCAATGCGCTCCAGAGAGGATTTGCACAAAAGGTCTGTAGGTCATACCGGACGGTCTCACTCACCGCAGCACTGGCACTGTCGGGTCTGCTGCCATTGGATCTAAGGATCCAGGAGGCGGCGAACCTATACAGAGCCAAAAAAGGTCTGGCGAAAGACTATCTCCCACCCGAGACGGAGCTCGAACTCCGAGTGGGATATCTTGAACAGCCCCATCCATCTACCCTAACATCCGTGGAGTACGAACTGCTAGAAGACGCCGTCCCGCAGATCACCGGACCCCAAATTTACACAGACGGAAGTAAAATCGACGGAAAAGTAGGTGCTGCTCTAACCCAGTGGGAGGAGGGAAAGGAGTCAAGCTTCGCCACCTTTAAGCTTCATCCCGCGTGCACAGTCTTCCAGTCGGAACTATATGCACTGCACAGGGCTCTTCAGATGGTGAATTCGGGCAGGGACCCCGTAGTTAGCATACTGAGTGACTCGAGATCGTCACTCGACCTGCTGCGGAGTCCCAGCTTGAACCATCCTCTGGCGAGAAGCATAAAGGAGAACATTGTCAGGATCCAGGAAGGAGGACGAGAGATCCGGATGTTCTGGCTTAGGGCTCACGTAGGCACTGTCGGTAATGAGAGAGCAGACGAGTTAGCGAAAGCTGCTGCACTCGAGGACACCACTCAGGACTATGGAAGGATCCCCCTGTCTTACGTTAGGAGGAAAATTCGTGAAGAGTCGATCCGCAAATGGCAGGATCGATACGAAACCTCCAGTACAGGTGCGGTAACGAGAAGGTTCCTTCCAGACGTCCACAGTGCGTACCGGATAACTCGCTCTACAAAATTTACACCAGTACAAGTGCAAGTCTTGACAGGTCACGGGGGGATAGCCGAGTATCTTCACAGATTCAAGCTGAAAAACAGCCCGGGATGCGAATGCGACCCGGAAATCTGTGAAACAGTATGGCACATCATACTCGACTGCCCCCGTTTCCTAGCGGCTCGAACAGATCTAGAAGCCCGGATCGACAGAAACCTGGTCGAATCGGAACTGCACAACATCGTTGCAGATCCCGATTGCAGACCGCATTTTCTGTCATTCGCCGAGAAGATCTTCAGAGCTGCGGCAAGTAGGCACACGGATCTTCTGCCCCTCGAATCACAACCAATACCCGTTAGCCAAGCCACAAGTAGTGTCGGCTCTCGGCAGGAACCTACAGCCAAAAGCGTCGCTGTCCGCACGCTCCTCGCTTGCGGGGAGAGAGGAGTGCCTGGGATTAGAATCCGAGGAGTGGCACTCTTCATGGACAGCGCCAACGAGCGGCTTGGAATAGGTTTCTGTCGGACCGGGACTAGAAGTCACTTCACGATTTCACCTGGCTTGGCAGCACTCATAAATGGGAGCACGTCTAAAACGACCATGAGGCGCAAGGTCTACAGCGCGTTACCTGAGACGGAAGTGGCGGGCCACCGATGTCGACTAGTCCGATCGCACAACAAGACGATCGCTCTACTCGCATTGGAAGGCAACTACACCCCTTTCGCACAGGCATGTTCGATGCTCACCATGTTGGGAGAAACGGGCGAAGGAGCGGAAGATCCCCGTGTAATTAGTGTAGATGCGATGACGGTCGGGTATGAGCAAGGGGAGGTTGTAGACCGGCTATGTTGTTTAAAAGCCTCGGAACATCATGAGGTGGTCGTGTACGAAGACAGGGGTGAAAACCTAAACTATCTTAAAGCACACGACCCTAAAACAGCAACCGATAGCTGGGGACATCCTATGCCAACCTCGATCAGCGGATCCGAACGTGTCCAACAGAAAGCAGTCGCCGAAAAAACTGCATTACATCTAAGCAGTGTGCAGGAGCGGAAGAAGAGAGCCAAGGTCGGAGGCCATCTCAAGGGATTTCTAGACACTTTCAGCTCTATGCTTGAAAGTCTGTCAGGAAATCCCTTCCCAACAACGAGATCGGGAGACGACGAAGAGGCACTCGAAGAAGCTCCAGCTAAAAAGGCGAAACTCAAAGCTCCATTAGCGACAGGAACACCAAAGTCCAAAAGACCACCAAAACCGGCACCAACGCAGGCGAAGAGAACAAGAGCCGACATGGGGCAGGTCGTTCCGCCTCGACTAGTAAATGCAACGACTCCACAAGACCACGCGTACAATGCCTTCCTAGAGTTTCTCGCGATCACCAAAGCAACCGCAGATGTCAACCTCGGAGTGTGCAAGACCATCTTGCAACACTTCGAGCAGGGCAATGCGAAACTGCTGGAGGAGAAACTTGAGGAGGCAGAAGCAGCCATATACAACAACGGCAACTCCCAAGTCATAAAGGGAAAAATGTCAGGCAGTTATATGGCGGCTTACAACGCGACCAGTGGTTTCGTGGAGATGTGCATTGAGGGAACTGAGAGCGGAGCACCTAAGTTCAATACCCCGCAAGGTGACCCCTTGGTTGTTGTCGCAAAGTGCACAAGGATCCTACTGGATGGCAGGATTCTCGATATGGCGAAAATCATATCGGGAAATCAGGACACTGCATCCGGCTGGAAGGACTGGGCACTACCAACAATTGAGTGGGTCAATGGAGTTCCGGGGTGTGGAAAGACAACCTGGGTGGTAGGGCACTTCGATGCTGACAAGGACGCCATCATCACCACAACATCAAACGCAGCTAGCGACCTACGGGAGAAGCTAGCGCCTCGTGTTGGTGACCTTGTCAAGACCAGGGTACGCACCATGGCTTCAGTCTTGGTGAACGGCTTCAGAGAGTCTAACAAGTTCAGCCGTCTAATGGTTGATGAGGCTCTCATGAACCACTTCGGAGCCATAGTCATGGCTGCCAAGCTGTGTGATGCCAAAGAACTGGTCCTCATCGGAGATGTCAACCAACTACCTTATATCGATAGAGAAAATCTCTTCGAACTGAGGTACTGCCGCCCAAACCTGGTAGCAAACATCAGCCAGGAGTTGCTCTGTACACACCGGAACCCCTTGGACGTCGCCTACGCCCTGCGCGAGGTTTACTCCGGTATCTACTCCTCAACCATAAGAGCTCACTCGTTGAAGCTGAAATCCTACACTGGTGCCCAAATACCGCTCACGCTCCCCAATACGCTTTTCCTAGTCCATACCCAGGGCGAAAAGGAAAGGCTTATTGGACAGGGCTGTGGTGAAGGCACAGGTTCGCGTACGCTCACCATCCACGAAGCGCAGGGGTTAACGTTCGAAACAGTAGTAATTGTTCAAACCAAGTCTAGAACAATTGAACTACATCAGAGCGTTCCCCATGCGGTAGTAGCAGTGTCACGGCACACCACCAGCTGTACCTACTACACCGATGATGACAACGACGCAATAGGGTACTTCATCAAGCGAGCTATGGCCGCGTCCACTAAAAAGATCCTAGAGTACAATTTGAAAATGTCAATTAAGCACCGAAACGCAGCGGTCGTCGACAAGTTGGCTCGGGAGATGAGGGATGCCAACTTGGAAACTTAAAGTTGTTTAGTCCAAAGTAATGTTCAATTAAAATGTCAAGTTTTTCAAAAATGTAATAATTATAAGTAGTAGTAATGTTAAATTAGAATGTAAATCTTTTTCCAAAATTGTAATAATTAAAAGTTTATAAGTAAATTGTAGACAAAATAACATATAAAGAAAAGAAATTACGCAAAATATAATATACAAGAATAAAATATATATTAAAAAAAATCCAGACACATCACCAGTCTGGAGAGGGAAAGGACGAGACATGCCACAGAGCTCGTACGGGTGGAGAGAGCCCACACAAAACAATTAAACGACATCAACACTAAACTCATGTCAGAGATGTCGAAGGCCAGAACAGACATCACCGAATCGCTAAAGGAGACAAAAGCGATTCGGGACTGGCAGGGGTATGAGACCCAGGAGCCCCACAGGCTAATAAAGGAAAATTCTGAAGCGCTCCAGGACATCGAAAAGCGTATGAGAGCCCTAGGAGAGCTCGTAACTAGCGGACAAAAGGGGAAAGAAGAAGACCCCATCTGGAGAGATTACACAAGCCTCAAGGCAGGAGTGGAATCTCTCCAGAATCAGCTGGACGAGCTCCGCAGGGACTCCAACAAACAAACGCGCGAGATCCTGGAGTCAAACCTTAAAGCTGTGGAGAAAATGGACTCCAAACCCCCACTAGTACAGCCGGAACCTGGCCTTCGACAACAAGTGGAAGAAATGAGGGACATCCTAAAGGCGATGTCAGCAGAACGAGTACCCCCATCCGAACCACCGCAGCCCATCCTAATCAACATGGAGGAGCATATGCATCCTCTAACTGAAAGAATGGAAGCGGTGACGTCTGAGCTCCGAACGCTACGAGAAGAGAAGAAGAGGACACCACCACCGTCCCTCAGTCTCGCAGCGGAGCTCGCCAAGGCCGGGGAGGGAGGTAGCTCAAAGGGGAAGCTGACCTACGCCAAGGTCGCCGCCAAACCGCCCCCAAAACCAAACCACACCCTAATAATCACGTCGGATGACCCCCAGAACACCGGGGAAAACGTGATTGACAGGATAAGGGTGGCTCTCGACACCAGAAAAACCGGAGCAAAGGTGGACAGGGTAAGGAAGGCCAAAAACAGAAAGGTCATCCTGAGCTGTAGCACCAAAGAAGACCTGGACCTGGTGCAGAGCAGGGTTAGGACGGACAAGGGCCTCAAGGCGGAGGTGGCAAGGGCAGCGAACCCGCTAGTCATCATAAGGGATGTCCTGTCATATCACACTGACGGAGAAATTGTTGAAAACTTACTGTCACAAAACAAAACTACCCTAAACGACATAAACTTAAAAACCAGTACGGTCAAGATGCGGTACCGGAAGAAGGCACGAAATCCACTAGAGTGCCACGCGGTACTGGAAGTCTCCCCAAACATTCACAAAAACCTACTTGAGGCGGGGAAAGTCTATATAGGGATGCAGCGCAGACCTATATTTGACCAGACCCCACTGGTGCAGTGCACCAAATGCCTTGGCTTCGGCCATACAAAGGTTGTCTGCCGGGAGAGAGACGAGCTCTGCAGTCACTGCGGAAAAACTCACTCCTGGGAGAAATGTAAGGGGAGGCAGGAGGGGAACCCTCCCAAATGCAAAAACTGCTCGGCCGCGCACGGCACAAGCATCAACCTGGCGCACAATGCTTTCAGCAAAGAGTGCCCAGAGAGACTTAAATGGGATGCAATAGCGCGGTCCCGAGTATCGTATTGCTGAGGGCACCTCACAGTACCGTAGCTCGGTCCCTCAAAACTTGGGCGGGGCAGGCTTGAGGTTCATCCAAGCTAACCTGCAACGCTCAAAACTGGCCACGACGGAACTACTCCAGGTTGCGGTGGACAGGGGCATCACGGTGGCTCTAGTACAGGAACCGTACGTCGGAAAGACCGGCGTCTTAAAACAACATCCTGGGACTAGGGTTATCCAATGCACCCTGAACAGGCAAAAACCAGTGAAGGCTGCCGTTATAATTTTCGGTGACCGGCTAGAAGTCGTACACGACCCACAGCTGGTAACCGAAACCGAAGCGGCAGTTCTTCTTATCGGGGGAGGCCTAAAACTAGGAGTAATATCCGTCTACCTAGAGGGGGACCAGGACATAGTACCGTACCTGGACCGGATCAAAAAAGTTTCTACCAAGTTGGACTCACGAAACCTCATCGTCGCGGGAGATATAAATGCCTGGAGCCACTGGTGGGGCAGCGTATCTGAGGATGACAGAGGAGAGGCGTACAACGCGTTCCTGAACGAGAAGGGACTCCAAATTCTAAACACCGGGGACACTCCGACCTTCGAGACCTTCAGAAAGGGTAGGGCATGCACAAGCATAGTGGACGTATCCGCTTGCAGTACACCCCTACTCGGAAGAATCGAGGGATGGAGAGTGGAGAGAGGTCTCGTGACTTCGGACCACAACGCCATCACCTTCACCTTGCGCTTGGGAAGGGCCCTAGAAACCCTTAGGCCAATCACAACGCGCAAGTACAACACCAAGAAGGCAAAGTGGACCGAATTCGCACATCTGCTAAAAACCATCCTAGCAGAGAGAGACATCACCACCGTCTCAATTTTGGAGTCAAAAACCCCTAAAGACCTCGAAGAAAAGATCACAGCGTACACGGAAGCCATCCACAAAGCCTCAAACAAACCATCCCTATCGCAGGAAACAGGACGGGCAATCCCATGCCCCCGTGGTGGTCGAAGAAGCTGGAAGATCTTAAGAGAGAGGTCCTTAGAAAAAAGAGGAGGATCAGGAACGCAGCCCCTTGCAGGGTAAAGATGGTTATAGAAGAATACCAAAAATGCAAGACGGAGTACGCAGTCATCGCAGAGAAGGCCCAAACAGAGAGCTGGAAGGAGTTCTGCACGACTCAGGAAAAGGAGAGCATGTGGGACAAAATCTACAGAGTGATCAGGAAAACGTCAGGAAGGCAGGAGGACATGCTCCTGAGAAGCTCTGAAGGTAACACCCTAACTCCAAAACAATCGGCTGAACTCTTAGCCAGTACTTTCTACCCAGACGACTCCGAGAGTACCGACCAATCGTTTCACTCGAACCTCCGAGAACGGATGAAGGAGAGTGCCCTTGAAGACCTTTCGGAAGATGATCCACCATTCACGGCAGCGGAATTGGAGTTGGTGCTTCAAGCACAAAACCCCAAAAAGGCACCCGGACCAGACGGGCTAACAGCTGACATCTGCGCCGCAGCCATACGAAGTGACAGGGAAGTGTTCATGGCGATAGCGAACAAGTGCTTGTCGCTAAATCACTTCCCCACTCACTGGAAAGTGGCACACGTGGTCATCATTCGAAAGCCAGGAAAGGCTGACTACACTCATCCTAAGTCCTACAGACCAATTGGACTATTATCTGTTCTTGGAAAAACCATCGAGAAACTCATGATTGGTCGACTCCAATGGCATTTACTCCCAACCCTAAACAAAAAACAATACGGGTTCATGCCGCAAAGAGGAACCGAGGACGCCCTCTATGACCTGATAGAGCACATAAAAGAAGGAGTAACCGGAAAAAACATCGTACTCCTAATCTCTCTGGACATAGAGGGGGCCTTCGACAATGCGTGGTGGCCAGCCCTGAAAAACCAACTTGTTAGAAAAAGGTGTCCGAAAAATCTGTACCGAATGGTGTGTTCGTACCTCACAGACCGGAAGATCAAGGTCAACTACGCTAGAGCAGCTTACGAGAAGGAGACTACGAAGGGTTGTGTCCAAGGATCCATCGGAGGACTAATCTTTTGGAACGTCATCCTAGACTCGTTGCTGCAAAGCCTAGAGATGGATGGAATATACTGCCAAGCCTTTGCGGATGATGTGGTACTCGTTTTCACAGGCCAGTCGGTCGACAGCCTAGAGCGGTCTGTCAACTCAACGCTGGAACATGTGGCAACGTAGGGAAAACAAAATAAACTCAACTTCGCACCGCACAAAACCAACGCGATGCTACTAACTAAGAAGTTGAAGTATGAAACCCCACAGCTATTCATGGCCGGTACGAAATTGGACCTCGTTGAGGAGACAAAGCTTCTGGGCCTTATCATCGACCGAAACCTCGTTTTTAAATCCCACGTGTCCGCGCAATGCAAGAAAGTAGCTGATATTTACAAGCAGCTTGCATGCGCAGCGAAAGTATCGTGGGGTCTAAATAGTGAGATCACGAGAACCATATACATCGCGGTAGTGGAGCCTATTATGACATACGCCTCAAGTGCCTGGTACCAATCTGCAGAGCTGCAAATGAATAAAAATCAATTCAATGCGCTCCAGAGAGGATTTGCACAAAAGGTCTGTAGGTCATACCGGACGGTCTCACTCACCGCAGCACTGGCACTGTCGGGTCTGCTGCCATTGGACCTGAGGATCCAGGAGGCGGCGAACCTATACAGGGCCAAAAAAGGTTTGGCGAAAGACTATCTCCCACCCGAGACGGAGCTTGAACTCCGAGTGGGATATCTTGAACAGCCCCATCCATCTACCCTAACATCCGTGGAGTACGAACTGTTAGAAGACGCCGTTCAGCAGATCACCGGACCCCAAATTTTTACAGACGGCAGTAAAATCGACGGTAAAGTAGGTGCTGCTCTAACCCAGTGGGAGGAGGGGAAGGAGTCAAACTTCGCCACCTTTAAGCTTCACCCTGCGTGCACAGTCTTCCAGTCGGAACTATATGCACTGCACAGGGCTCTTCAGATGGTGAATTCGGGCAGGGACCCCGTGGTCAGCATACTGAGTGACTCGAGATCGTCACTCGACCTGCTGCGGAATCCCAGCTTGAACCACCCTCTGGCGAGAAGCATAAAGGAGAACATCGTCAGGATCCAGGAAGGAGGACGAGAGATCCGGATGTTCTGGCTTAGGGCTCACGTGGGCACCGTCGGAAACGAGAGAGCAGATGAGTTAGCGAAAGCTGCTGCACTCGAGGACACCACTCAGGACTATGGAAGGATCCCCCTGTCTTACGTTAGGAGGAAAATTCGTGAAGAGTCGATCCGCAAATGGCAGGATCGATACGAAACCTCCAGTACAGGTGCGGTAACGAGAAGGTTCCTTCCAGACGTCCACAGTGCGTACCGGATAACTCGCTCTACAAAATTTACACCAGTACAAGTGCAAGTCTTGACAGGTCACGGGGGGATAGCCGAGTATCTTCACAGATTCAAGCTGAAAAATAGCCCGGGATGCGAATGCGACCCGGAAATCTGTGAAACTGTATGGCACATCATACTCGACTGCCCCCGTTTCCTAGCGGCTCGAACAGATCTAGAAGCCCGGATCGACAGAAACCTGGTCGAATCGGAACTGCACAACATCGTTGCAGATCCAGATTGCAGACCGCATTTTCTGTCATTCGCCGAGAAGATCTTCAGAGCTGCGGCAAGTAGGCACACGGATCTTCTGCCCCTTGAATCGCAACCAACACCCGTTAGCCAAGCCACAAGTAGTGTCGGCTCTCGGCAGGAACCTACAGCCAAAAGCGTCGCTGTCCGCACGCTCCTCGCTTGCGGGGAGAGAGGAGTGCCTGGGATTAAAATCCGAGGAGTGGCACTCTTCATGGACAGCGCCAACGAGCGGCTTGGAATAGGTTTCTGTCGGACCGGGACTAGAAGTCACTTCACGATTTCACCTGGCTTGGCAGCACTCATAAATGGGAGCACGTCTAAAACGACCATGAGGCGCAAAGTCTATAGCGCGCTACCTGAGACGGAAGTGGCAGGCCACCGATGTCGACTAGTCCGATCGCACAACAAGACGATCGTTCTACTCGCATTGGAAGGCAATTACACCCCTTTCGAACAGGCATGTTCGATGCTCACCATGTTGGGAGAAACGGGCGGAGGAGCGGAGGATCCCCGTGTAATAAGTGTAGACGCGATGACGGTCGGGTATGAGCAGGGAGAAGTCGTAGACCGGCTATGCTGTCTGAAAGCCTCGGAACATCATGAGGTGGTCGTGTACGAGGACAGAGGTGAAAACCTAAATTTCCTCAAGGCACACGACCCAAAAACAGCAACAGATAGCTGGGGACAACCCACGCCATCCTCGATCAGCGGATCCGAACGTGTCCAACAGAAAGCAGTCGCCGAAAGAACTGCACAACATCTAAGCAGTGTGCAGGAGCGGAAGAAGAGAGCCAAGGTCGGAGGCCATCTCAAGGGATTTCTAAACACCTTCAGCTCGATGCTGGAAAGTCTGTCTGGAAATCCCTTCCCAACAACGAGATCGGGAGACGACGAAGAGGCACTCGAAGAAGCTCCAGCCAAGAAGGCGAAACCTAAAGCTCCGTTATCGACGGGAACATCAAAGTCCAAAGTTCCACCAAAACCGGTACAAACGCAGGTAAAGAGAACAAGAGCCGACATGGGGCAGGTTGTTCCGCCTCGACTAGTAAATGCAGTGACTCCACAAGACCACGCGTACAATGCCTTCTTAGAGTTTCTCGCGATCACCAGAGCAACCGCAGACGTCAGACTCGGAGTGTGCAAGACCATCTTGCAACACTTCGAGCAGGGCAATGCGAAACTGCTGGAGGAGAAACTCGAGGAGGCAGAAGCAGCCATATACAACAACGGCAACTCCCAAGTAATAAAGGGAAAAATGTCAGGTAGTTATATGGCGGCTTACAACGCGACCAGTGGTTTCGTGGAGGTGTGCACTGAGGGAACCGAGAGCGGAGCGCCTAAATTCAACACCCCGCAAGGTGACCCCTTGGTTGTTGTCGCAAAGTGCACAAGGATCCTACTGGATGACAGGATTCTCGAAATGGCGAAAACCATATCGGGAAATCAGGACACTGCATCCAGCTGGAAGGATTGGGCACTACCAACAATTGAGTGGGTCAATGGAGTTCCGGGGTGTGGAAAGACAACCTGGGTGGTAGGGCACTTCGATGCTGACAAGGACGCCATCATCACTACAACATCAAACGCAGCTAGCGACCTACGGGAGAAGCTAGCGCCTCGTGTTGGTGACCTTGTCAAGACCAGGGTACGCACCATGGCTTCAGTCTTGGTGAATGGCTTCAGAGAGTCCAACAAGTTCAGCCACTTAATGGTTGATGAGGCTCTCATGAACCACTTCGGAGCCATAGTCATGGCTGCCAAGCTGTGTGATGCCAAAGAACTGGTCCTCATCGGAGATGTCAACCAACTACCTTATATCGATAGAGAAAATCTGTTCGAACTGAGGTACTGCCGCCCAAACCTGGTAGCAAACATCAGCCAGGAGTTGCTCTGCACACACCGGAACCCATTGGACGTCGCCTACGCCCTGCGCGAAGTTTACTCCGGTATCTACTCCTCAACCCAAAAAGCTCACTCGTTGAAGCTGAAATCCTATACTGGTGCCCAAATACCGCTCACGCTCCCCAATACGCTTTTCCTAGTCCATACCCAGGGCGAGAAGGAAAGGCTTATAGGACAGGGCTGTGGTGAAGGCACAGGTTCGCGCACGCTCACCATCCACGAAGCGCAGGGGTTAACGTTCGAAACAGTAGTTATTGTTCAAACCAAAGCTAGAACAATTGAACTACATCAGAGCGTTCCCCACGCGGTAGTAGCAGTCTCACGGCACACCACCAGCTGTACTTACTACACCGATGACGACAACGACGCAATAGGGTACTTCATCAAGCGAGCAATGGCCGCGTCCACTAAAAAGATCCTAGAGTATAATTTAAAAATGTCCATAAAGCACCGAAACGCAGCGGTCGTCGAAAAGTTGGCTCAGGAGATGAGGGATGCCAACTTGGAAACTTAAAGTTGTTTAGTCTAATAGTAATGTTCATTTAAATTGTCAAGTTTTTCAAAATGTAATAATCTTAAGTAATAGTAATGTAAAATTAGAATATCAATCTTTTCCAAAAATGTAATAATTATAAGTTAATAAGTAAATTGTAAACAAAAGCAAATACAACGAAAAAAAAAAAAAAAAAATTCATACAAAATATAATATACCACAAGAAAATATATATTAACAAAAAAAAAAAAAAAAAAAAAAAAAAAAAAAAAAAAAAAAAATTATATATTATATGTATCCCTCTCATAATAAAATGTATTAGAATAATATAGAAGTAAAATTTTCAAGTTATATAGAATCAATAATTTAATTATTTTTCTTACTGAGTGAGATCCTTTCTCACAAAAATTGTAATAAAGTTAATAAATAAATAAAGTAAAATAAAAAAGAGCACGGACCACAGAGTCTGTGGAGAGCAGCTGATAATAAAAAAAAAAAAAAAAAAAAAAAAAAAAACCTAACCTAACCTAACCTAACCTTTTTTTTTTTTTTTTGACCAGGTGTAAAATGCTTTATGCATACCCTCCGAACATGGGAGTGTCGGAGGGTTATGTGGGACTCTCCGCCAATAAGGGCGGCATACCCACTAAAAGCACCCGGACGTGCCCTCTCTCCGGTTTTGTTGGACACCGTGGAACCCGCAAAAGCATAGTCCACGATGTCTACCGGTGGCGCCCCAGCCGTTGCCGGGGCTTCCCGCGCCGTAGGGGGGATGGTCGTGCACGCTTGACCATCTCCCAGACCGCTCAGTGGCTAATCACCGCAGGCAGAGGACTCCCATCGTCTACCTGCAGCCACTATGGGTTGAGTCTGGCGGCAAAACGCCGCCTTCTCGCCCCAAGCCGTCTACGCCGGAGGGGATGCGCGAGAGGATCTTCCTCGCGCTCCCGCTCCGCGGTCTCCTTTTGCGACATGACTGTTTCGCAGAAGGAGACCACCGCCTCCCAGGACCTCTCGTCGCTCAGCATCGCTTCGACAATGCTTTGGAGCGAGAGGTCCACCCGCTGAATAATGCGTGCCATTTGGCCGCGCTCCGCGTCCCAACGACTGCACACCTCAAGGGTGTGCTGAGCAGTGTCGTCGGGACTTCCGCACTCGTGGCACAGCGGGGCCGGCTCTCTACCTATTTTGTGCAGGTAGTGACCGAAGCACCCATGCCCAGTCATTACCTGCACGAGCCGGTACGACGTCGCGCCGACTGCCCTCTTCAGCCAAAGGTCGGCCGTTGGGATGATCGCCTCTATGGTACGGACACCATAAGGGGCGACCTCCAGTTGGGCCTTCCACCGGTCCCGCAGTCGGCGCTCTGTCGCGCGACGGGCGGCTGCCACCTCCTCCGGGGCCGGGCGTTCGCCTGTTGTCCGGACCCTGGACCTACGTTGGTAGGTCTCTGCGTGCACCTCTGCGTCTAGCTCCCACGGGGGGGTGCACGCGAGAAGGCAGGCGGCCGCGTGGGCCACCGTTACATAGGCTCTTACAATTCTGATGGCCACGACTCGTTGTGGCCTCCGCAGCAGGGCCCTATTTCGAGCGGACAGCTTGTCCGCCCATATCGGGGCCCCATAGAGGGCCATGCTCCTTGTCACGCCGGTGTATAGCCGCCGGCACAAGGAACCCGGCCCTCCTACATTGGGCAGAAGTTTGCCCAGCGCCGATGCGGCGCCCACGATTCGGGGAGCTAGTCTTGAGAAATGCTCCCCGAAATCCCACTTGCGGTCCAGTATTAGCCCCAAATATTTAATGTGGGGCTTTATTTGGACCGCTTCACCCTCCAGGGTGAGCGTCGCACTCGCGGGCAGATTCCACCCTCGCCCCCCGAAAACTATAGCCTCAGTCTTCGGGAGGCTCACCTTTAGGCCGAGCCTGGTGATTCGTTCAATCGCCAACTCGGCCGCCACTTCCGCCCTCCGGGAGGTCTCCCGCTTGTCGCTCCCGCGCACTGCCACCATTGTGTCGTCCGCGTAGCAGACGACAAGTGTGCGCGGAAGCAGCTCCCCCCGGATCACCCAGTCGTACCCCAGGTTCCATAGAAGTGGACCGAGCACGGAACCCTGGGGCACGCCGCAGGCCATCACTCTCTCCCCCCGTTGCCCGTCCTTCTTTTCCCAGAGCACTACCCTCTCGGTTAGGTAGTGCTCAACTATCCGCCTCAGGTAGAGAGGCACTTCATGGTATCGAAGTGCCTCCCTGATCACCCCGTAGGGGAGGGTGCCAAACGCGTTTGCGATGTCTAGTGACACCGCGATGACACCCTCCCCCCTGCTCGACGCGTACTCACAGAAGTCCCTCAATGTCTTCAGCGCGTCGAGCGTGGACCGTCCTTCCCGGAACCCGAATTGTCTGTCAGAGACGTTCGGGCCGGCGGTCTCCATGTGCCGCAGGATCCGGGAGGCCAGGATGCGTTCAAACGCTTTCCCGGCCTCATCCAGCAGCACTATGGGGCGATAGGCGGAAGGGCAATCCGTCGGTCGACCCTCTTTACGGAGGAGGCATAGTCGCCTCTCCTTCCATACCCTAGGGAACTTTCCCTCTGTCAGGCAGTCATCCATGACGTGCCTGAGTCGGTCCCCTAGGTGTTTCAGTGCGACTGCGAGGACGCGACCGGGAACGCCGTCCGGGCCCGGGGCTTTTTTGCAGCCCCGGAGTCGGTGTATCACTCGATTGAACTCGTCGTCACCTATTGGTTGAACGACGAGCTCGGCCTCCAGTTCCCTTATGGGGTCGACCATCGACGGGGGAGAGATCAAGGGGGCTGGCGGAAATAGCCCCTCGACTACTCTCTGGAGAAGTTCGGGCTCTAGGGAGTCCATGGGGGGGGCGGTGCGCATTTTGTTACGCACCGTCTTGTATGGCCGCCCCCATGGGTCCCTGTCCAGGGTGGCCAAGAACGACTCGTGAGCTTCGTCCTTGGCCTTGGCAATCGCCACCTGGAGGGCCTTCTTCGCCTCTTTGAGGGCCCTGTGGAACCCTTCTTCCTCTTCTTCAGTGTGCCGCCTGCGCCTACAGTGTTGGAAGGCGCGGCGGGCACTATTACTGGTGGACCGCAGGGCCGCAATTTCTTCGGACCACCAGTATACGCTCTTACGGGCGAAACGGCGACCAACCCGAGGCATGGCCGCGTCGCACACATTCTGTAGTGCGACGCGGAACTGTGCCGCCCTTTCTTCAACTCCGAGAGTGACGGGTGGGGCAGCACACCACTCCTTTTCCACCATGGCCGCCTCGTTCGCCATGTCCCTGTCCAGCTTGACCAGGGACCACTTCGGGAACTTCCGCCCCCTCCTGGTACTGCCCGTGATGGGCGCCGGTGGAGCCCCCGTCTTGGAGACCCTCATCCTGATGTACAGGTGGTCTGAGAGGGTCTCAACATCCTCCAGGACACGCCAATTCGTGACGCGTGCGGCTATGGCAGGGGTCGCGAACGTGACGTCCACGATTGACCCCCCCTGCCGCCGCACGCAGGTATTCGTGGTGCCCTGGTTTAGGACCACGAGTCCCGTTGCCGCAACCCAATCCTCCAGAGCCGTACCCCTATGGTCCGTAATGGGGGAACCCCATGCCGAACTTTTGGCGTTGAGGTCCCCCAGGACCATAACCTGCCTCGGGGCAGCCCTCCGGACCACCCCCCCTAATATCCCCAGGAACGTGTCGAACTCCCGCAGCGGCCTATTGGGGGAGAAGTACGCGGCCACCAGCACCGTGTCGTTCCCCCATTTGGCCGCCACGAATCCTGGGCCACCCTCGATCCTTGATATGGGGGGGAGGTCCCCCATCGCCGGCACCACTATCGCCACTACTCCGTCGGTGTCCCCTGCCCAATTAGATTGAGGGGGGATGAAGTAGGGCTCCGTTACCACCGTAACACCAATTTTCCACTCCGCCATGGCCTGCATGAGCAGATCCTGAGCTCTGGCGGAGTGGTTGGCGTTTATCTGCAGGACGTCTAGATGTCGGTGTGCTGACATCTAGACGTCCATATTGTTGTCCTCTTGTTGCCGGCTGGCGGCTGTTTCGGCTGGAGGGGGCCGGATGGGGCGGGTGGGTCTCGGCCTCACCTCTCTTCCCTTTGTCTCCGGCGGGGAGCATTTCGGTCCCCTCATTACGTGATTGGCTGGGAGGCCTGCATGGTGGCATACTGCGCACCGTACTTTTTCCTCCCAGCATTCGACTGCTTTGTGCCCCTCTGCGCCGCACCGGTAGCACATCTGGCCCCGGTCCACCTTTGAAGGGCACAACTCGCGCGTGTGGCCGACACCCATGCATTTGTAGCACCGCATGGGTGCTGGTCCGACGGAATTAATCCTGGCAGGCGACCAGCCTACCAGGATCTGACCGCGCTTGAGGAGGGCTTTTGCAATTCCCACCGGACATTGCACAAGGGCCACCCCACTACCATTATAGTATGTAGGGCGAATGCCCCCTACCTTAACTTGCGCCTCGGCGCATCCCCCCGCCTTGGCGACGGCAGCCGCCAGGGTCTCCCTTGTCGCCGACTCATCTAGGCCTGCGACCTCGATAGCGGCCATTTTTTCAGGGCGGCTCACATGGGCCACGTCGCCCACAAGACCCTGCAGCTTTTCTGCAAGGCTGTCCGCCGCCCTTCCGCTCTCTGCTCCAGGGACCTCGATGACTCGGCCCCCCGTCACCGAGTTCCTGACCCTGACATGCTGCAGGCCTATCTCCTCCAAGCTTATGCCGGTAATGGCCTTGGTCATGACAGCCTGCAGCGTGGTGTCGGTGATAACGTCTTTCCTCATCGTGATTACCACCGCTGCCGTCTTGGGGACTACCAGACCCTTCTGCCTTGGTGCCGCTTTCTTCTTGGGCGGCGGGGGGGGGTGGGGGAGTGGCCGTAGCCTTTCCCTTTCCCTTCCTCTTCTTTCTCCCTGCTTCCTGGGTGATCCATGTCTCACCCAGGGGCGCAGGTGCAGTCTCCATTGCTGGGACAGGCTTGCTTGCCGGGGCAGGCCTGGCTGCTGGGGCAGGCTTGGCTGCCGGGGCAGTCTTGGCTGCCGGGGCGGTGGTTTCCGGGGCCACCGGGGCCGCTTTTTTGGCGGCCTTTTTCGGCCTACCATCCCCAAGTCTGGCCCTGCTCTCAGGCTCGAAGGCCACTCCTCTCGTTGAGGCTGATGGGGCCTCCTTCCTTTTATCCGCCGCTAGCGGGGGGCGGATTATTGGTGCTGGGGGAAGGCGACTGGAAATCTCCTCGATTCTAGCGTTAAGCATGTTACCGAGGGAGACCGTCAAGTCGCGCTTCATGCTGTCCAGCAGCTCCGCCAATTCCGCAGCGGCGGATTGTGTCGGCGGGGGGGCCCTAGGAGCCGGGATCTCACGCTCCGGCTGCGGAGCCGGGGCCTGGCGCTCTGAGAAGGCAATTCTCAGGGCCTTGAGTTCCGCTGTGCAGAGAGCGAGTTGCTCCCGCATCCTCTTGTTGTCCGCCTTTAGGATGCGGATCTCCTCGCTCTCGGACCTGGAAGCGTTGACTTCCTCCATAGCCCTTAATATGGTGCGGCAGGCCCGGTTCATGGTGCCCCACACCTCACCCTTCAAGTTGCCCGACTTGCGGGCCCCCTCCATTATTTCGACTGCCGCTTGTTTGGTGGCCTCCACCGGGTCAGAGAGGAGAACCTCAGACGGCGTCAAAATCTTTCCTGGTGGGGAGATAGTTCCCCCACTCCCCATTGTTCCCTTGGAGCGGAGCTCCGGGAGTTCCTTCCTATACGAGGAGGGGCCGGCGGCGACGTCTGTGTCGGAGCTAAGATAAGTCTCCGAACTTCGGAGCCTACCTCTTGCCGACGCCATCCCCGCGTAGGACCCTTTGGGCTTGCCCCTCCGGGCTGATCCAACCTTAGGCCCATTATCAGGCCTTGCGTCATCCGCCTGGTCTACATGCCCCCTCTTCTGGGGCTGAGACGTCACCTCCATGGCCTCTGTGAATTCTTCCTCGGATTCCGTGGAAGAAGAGTCCAAAATTCCTTCGTCCCACTTGCGGTGGGAACTTTCCCCCTCTTCAGACGTGGCCATTTGGCCCCGCCAACGTCTCTACAAAAAATAGTCAGCCTTCCACTATGGGTGACTTGAGGCCTATTAGTCTTCTGCCATGTCTCTCTAAAATATTAGAAAAGATAGTTTGCATGCAGCTGATTAAGTTTCTGGAAGAGAGCCATATCCTCCCTCAATTTCAATCAGGATTTCGCCGAAATCACAGTACATCAACTGCTCTAATAGATATTGTGGACAACCTGCTGGCAGCCCAGGATAACGGAAGATGCAGTATCCTGGTTCTTCTTGACTTCTCTCGTGCTTTTGACTCATTAAATATTTCCCTTCTTCTTTCAAAGCTTGCTTTTTATGGATTCGATCCTAATGCCATTAAATGGTTCTCTAGTTACCTTACAGGCAGACAGCAGTGTGTAGAACTTCGATTGTCTAATGGAATTACCTCAAGATCTTCTTTTTGTCCTGTTCCTAGAGGTGTCCCCCAGGGATCTATACTCGGGCCCATTCTTTTCATTCTTTTTAGTGCGGACATAGTCAAGGACATTTCACACTGCCAGTTTCATCTATATGCGGATGACTTGCAGCTGTACTATTCTTTTCTACCTACGGACTGTGCCAACGCGGTAAATATGATAAATGATGATTTAGCCCAGGTATATCAATGGTCAGAGTCTAACTCCTTAGTTCTTAACCCTAAAAAATCTAAATACATATTGACTGGTACTAAGGCTAATTTGCTAAAACTCTCAGATTGTCAAATTAATATTTCGGTTAACGGGGAATCCGTTGAATATGTCAAGGAAGCAAAAAGTCTTGGACTGACTCTTGACAGTCATCTCCGTTTTGAAAGTCATGTGGCTGATGGGGTGCGAAATAGTTTTTACAGATTAAAGCTTCTCTACAAAATAAGACCATATTTAAGTGAGGATGTTAGGGTCACCTTATGTGAATCTTTAGTGCTTTCTAGATTGAATTATTGTGACGTGGTTTATGGGACGTGCTTGTTGGCTCGGACTGAAAGGTTAATACAGCGGGTTCAAAACGCCTGTGCGCGTTTTTGTTTCCACATTCCCCCCCGCACACATGTCACTCCTTACCTAAATTCCTCAAACATGCTTAAAATGAAAGCTCGCAGGCTCTTGCACCTCGCATCTCTGCTCTTTGGTATTGTTGCTAATAAAATACCCGTTTACCTTTACAATAAGCTCAGCTGGGTTCAAGATTGGTCTCGCTACCAAAGGCGAGCCTGTACTCACGTGTTTTTGACACCTAGACACAAGTCTGTCGCATTTCGTGGGTCTTTTAGGTTTGCAGCTTCTCGTTGCTGGAACGATCTGCCACCACCTTTACGTGCCCTGAAAACAGTAACATCTTTTAAATTTGCACTGAAGAAGGAACTTCTAATGCTGCAAAAGCGCTCATAGCTTACCGAACTTCACGTGGACAAAGATGCTGCGACACAGGAGCCATCGCGGCTTTCTGTCACGCAGGAAACCGTCTAGTATTTTTCTCCTTCTTGTTACACTGCCCACAAACACTACTCCACACTCTCTTTTCTTTAGGTGTTTAGACAAATCTTTCTAGAAATCATTCATATCTTTTTATCTCCTCCTCCTCCTCCTCCTCTTCATTGTCTCATGTCCTTCCTTGCTATACATCGCAACTTAGTCACAGTAATTGATCTTTACTTCCCTAGCGCAATCTTTACCCACATAACACTTTGTTTTTATCTCAAACTCTCAAAGTTTATTTTTTAAGTATATGTAGCTATGTATGTGTATGTATGTATCTGTGTATGTGTACATATGTATCTGTTTACTTTTCTATTCATTTTTCTGCGTTCGTGAGGCTACCCATGGGTCCCATCTGAAAACCAGCGCCGCTTACTATCCTCGGATGGTTAGCAGCAACACGCTGAGACGGGGCCTGTTTGACCCACACAGCACGGAAGACCATATTATTTGTAATTACCTACCTATATTATATGTACTTAATTTTTATCTTGTGTGTTTCCTGTTTCTTTGTATAATTTTTCTTTGTTAATAAAATCTGTTTGTAAGTAGGTATGTTCGTTCTGTATATGTTCCGTTTTCAATAGTCTGTCCTGTGTGTGTGTGTCAAATAAATGTATTTTCTTTCTTTCTTTTCTTTCTTTCTTTCTACCAAAGTTGGTCCAAATCCGACCCCCCCAGCCGAAGTTATCCCCCAAATCAGAGTTTGGCTAAAAAACGGTCAAGGTGGAGTCGCCTCGGAGAAATCCCATACAAATTTCAAAAAGCGCCTGAAAAATCAAAATAGCAACGCGATTCCTCAGGACACTTTTTGAAAAATTTTTTTGGCTGACTTCCCCTTAACGGAGCCGAAAACCAAAAATAACACCTTATAGGGGCTGAAGTCCCCTATCCCCTGGCACCCCTACTGAGACCGTAGGGGAAAACCAGACCCCAAGTATTCACGCCTGAACTTTCCCAACTTTTTTGACAAAATTTTTTTCCAAAATTTTCCCTAAAATTACTAAAAATCCGATTACTTCCAAACCCTAAGGAGAAAAGCAACCGGACCTAGCCTACGCGAAATTTAATGAATGCCGCTATAACCTAACCTAAAAAAGTGCTAAAAACGATAGCCGCAAACCCGACTTTTTTTCGATTGAAAAAGGTAAACAAACCGTTTTTCAACCGAAAAATCCTGAGTTGTAACTTTTTTCTCCTTTTGATGATATTTTTGTCCGCAAACAACTCAGCGCCACAGCGTTTTCACAGCCGTGTGCGCCTCGTTAATCCGCAACTTACGATGTATTGAACTTTGCTGTAGCTCACATAGGCTGATCGCTAAGGCAGTTAATACATCGGGTCGGACCTCCAAAACTCGTCAACCTAACCTAACCTAACCTAACCTAACCTTTTTTTTTTTTTTTTTTTTTTTTTTTTTTTTTACCAGGTGTAAAATGCTTTATGCATACCCTCCGAACATGGGAGTGTCGGAGGGTTATGTGGGACTCTCCGCCAATAAGGGCGGCATACCAACTAAAAGCACCCGGACGTGCCCTCTCTCCGGTTTTGTTGGACACCGTGGAACCCGCGAAGGCATAGTCCACGATGTCTACCGGTGGCGCCCCAGCCGTTGCCGGGGCTTCCCGCGTCGTAGGGGAGATGGTCGTGCACGCTTGACCCTCTCCCAGACCGCTTAGTGGCTAATCACCGCAGGCAGAGGACTCCCATCGTCCACCTGCAGCCACTATGGGTTGAGTCTGGCGGCAAAACGCCGCCTTCTCACCCCAAGCCGTCTACGCCGGAGGGGATGCGCGAGAGGATCTTCCTCGCGCTCCCGCTCCGCGGTCTCCTTTTGCGAAATGACTGTTTCGCAGAAGGAGACCACCGCCTCCCAGGACCTCTCGTCGCTCAGCATTGCTTCGACGATGCTTTGGAGCGAGAGGTCCACCCGCTGAATGATGCGTGCCATTTGGCCGCGCTCCGCGTCCCAACGACTGCACACCTCGAGGGTGTGCTGGGCGGTGTCGTCGGAACTTCCGCACTCGTGGCACAGCGGGGCCGGCTCTCTTCCTATTTTGTGCAGGTAGTGGCCGAAGCACCCATGCCCGGTCATTACCTGCACGAGCCGGTACGTCGTCGCACCGACTGCCCTCTTCAGCCAAAGGTCGGCCGTTGGGAGGATCGCCTCTATGGTACGGACACCGTAAGGGGCGACCTCCAGTTGGGCCTTCCATCTGTCCCGCAGTCGGCGCTCCGTCGCGCGACGGGCGGCTGCCACCTCCTCAGGGGCCGGGCGTTCACCTGTTGTCCGGACCCTGGACCTACGTTGGTAAGTCTCCGCGTGCACCTCTGCGTCTAGCTCCCACGGGGGGGTGCACGCGAGAAGGCAGGCAGCCGCGTGGGCCACCGTCACATAGGCTCTCACTATTCTGATGGCCACGACTCGTTGTGGCCTCCGCAGCAGGGCCCTATTTCGAGCGGACAGCTTGTCCGCCCATATTGGGGCCCCATAGAGGGCCATGCTCCTTGTCACGCCGGCGTATAGCCGCCGGCACAAGGAACCCGGCCCTCCTACATTGGGCAGAAGTTTGCCCAGCGCCGATGCGGCGCCCACGATTCGGGGAGCTAGTCTCGAGAAATGCTCCCCGAAATCCCACTTGCGGTCCAGTATTAGCCCCAGATATTTAATGTGGGGCTTTATTTGGACCGCTTCACCCTCGAGGGTGAGCGTCGCACTCGCGGGCAAATTCCACCCGCGCCCCCCGAAAACTATAGCCTCAGTCTTCGGGAGGCTCACCTTTAGGCCGAGCCTGGTGATCCGTTCAATCGCCAGCTCGGCCGCCACTTCCGCCCTCCGGGAGGTCTCCCGCTTGTCGCTCCCGCGCACAGCCACCATTGTGTCGTCCGCGTAGCAGACGACAAGTGTGCGCGGAAGCAGCTCCCCCCGGATTACCCAGTCGTACCCCAGGTTCCATAGCAGTGGACCGAGCACGGAACCCTGGGGCACGCCGCAGGCCATCACTCTCTCCCCCCGTTGTCCGTCCTTCTTTTCCCAGAGCACTACCCTCTCGGTTAGGTAGTGCTCAACAATCCGCCTCAGGTAGAGAGGCACTTCATGGTATCGAAGTGCCTCCCTGATCACCCCGTAGGGGAGGGTGCCAAACGCGTTTGCGATGTCTAGTGACACCGCGATGACACCCTCCCCCCTGCTCGACGCATGCTCACAAAAGTCCCTCAGTGACTTCAGCGCGTCGAGCGTGGACCGTCCTTCCCGGAACCCGAATTGTCTGTCAGAGACGTTCGGGCCCGCGGTCTCCATGTGCCGCAGGATCCGGGAGGCCAGGATGCGTTCAAACGCTTTCCCGGCCTCATCCAGCAGCACTATGGGGCGATAGGCGGAAGGGCAATCCGTCGGTCGACCCTCTTTACGGAGGAGGCATAGTCGCCCCTCCTTCCATACCCTAGGGAACTTTCCCTCTGTCAGGCAGTCATCCATGACATGCCTGAGTCGGTCCCCTAGGTGCTTCAGGGCGACTGCGAGGACGCGACCGGGAACGCCGTCCGGGCCCGGGGCTTTTTTGCAGCCCCGGAGTCGGTGTATCACTCGATTGAACTCGTCGTCACCTATTGGTTGAACGACGAGCTCGGCCTCCGGTTCCCTTATGGGGTCGACCATCGACGGGGGAGAGATCAAGGGGGCTGGCGGAAATAGCCCCTCGACTACTCTCTGGAGAAGTTCGGGCTCCAGGGAGTCCATGGGGGGGGCGGTGCGCATTTTGTTACGCACCATCTTGTATGGCCGCCCCCATGGGTCCCTGTCCAGGGTGGCTAAGAACGACTCGTGACCTTCGTCCTTGGCCTTGGCAATCGCCACCTGGAGGGCCTTCTTCGCCTCTTTGAGGGCCCTGTGGAACCCTTCTTCCTCTTCTTCAGTGTGCCGCCTGCGTCTACAGTGTTGGAAGGCGCGGCGGGCACTATTACTGGTGGACCGCAGGGCCGCAATTTCTTCGGACCACCAGTATACGCTCTTACGGGCGAAACGGCGACCAACCCGAGGCATGGCCGCGTCGCACACATTCTGTAGTGCGACGCGGAACTGTGCCGCCCTTTCTTCAACTCCGAGAGTGACGGGTGGGGCAGCACACCACTCCTTCTCCACCATGGCCGCCTCGTTCGCCATGTCCCTGTCCAGCTTGACCAGGGACCACTTCGGGAACTTCCGCCCCCTCCTGGTACTGCCCGTGATGGGCGCCGGTGGAGCCCCCGTCTTGGAGACCCTCATCCTGATGTACAGGTGGTCTGAGAGGGTCTCAACATCCTCCAGGACACGCCAATTCGTGACGCGTGCGGCTATGGCAGGGGTCGCGAACGTGACGTCCACGATTGACCCCCCCTGCCGCCGCACGCAGGTATTCGTGGTGCCCTGGTTTAGGACCACGAGTCCCATTGCCGCCACCCAATCCTCAAGGGCCGTACCCCTATGGTCCGTAATGGGGGAACCCCATGCCGAACTTTTGGCGTTGAGGTCCCCCAGGACCATAACCTGCCTCGGGGCAGCCCTCCGGACCACCCCCCCTAAGATCCCCAGAAACGTGTCGAACTCCCGCAGCGGCCTATTGGGGGAGAAGTACGCGGCCTCCAGCACCGTGTCGTTCCCCCATTTGGCCGCCACGAATCCTGGGCCACCCTCGATCCTTGATAAGGGGGGGAGGTCCCCCATCGCCGGCACCACTATCGCCACTACTCCTTCGGTGTCCCCTGCCCAATTAGGTTGGGGGGGGATGAAGTAGGGCTCCGTTACCACCGTAACGCCAATTTCCCACTCCGCCATGGCCTGCATGAGCAGATCCTGAGCTCTGGCGGAGTGGTTGGCGTTTATCTGCAGGACGTCTAAATGTCGGTGTGCTGACATTTAGACGTCCATATTGTTGTCCTCTTGCAGCCGGCTGGCGGCTGTTTCGGCTGGAGGGGGCCGGATGGGGCGGGTGGGCCGGGTAGATCTCGGCCTCAACTCTCTTCCCTTTGTCTCCGGTGGGGAGCATTTCGGTCCCCTCATTACGTGATTGGCTGGGAGGCCTGCATGGTGGCATACTGCGCACCTTACTTTTTCCTCCCAGCATTCGGCTGCTTTGTGCCCCTCTGCGCCGCACCGGTAGCACATCTGGCCCCGGTCCACCTTTGAGGGGCACAACTCGCGCGTGTGGCCGACACCCATGCATTTGTAGCACCGCATGGGTGCTGGTCCGACGGAGCTGATCCTGGCAGACGACCAGCCTACCATGATCTGACCGCGCTCGAGGAGGGCCTTTGCAATTCCCACCGGGCATTGCACAAGGGCCACCCCACTACCATCAAAGTATGTAGGGCGAATGCCCCCCACCTTAATCTGCGCCTCGGCGCATCCCCCCGCTTTGGCGACGGCAGCCGCCAGGGTCTCCTTTGTCGCCGACTCGTCTAGGCCGGCGACCTTGATGGCGGCCATTTTTTCAGGGCGGCTTACATGGGCAACGTCGCCCACAAGAACCTGCAGTTTTTCTGCGAGGCTGTCCGCCGTCCTTCCTCTCTCTGCTCCAGGGACCTCGATTACTCGACCCCCCGTCGCCGAGTTCCTGACCCTAACACGCTGCAGGCCTATCTCCTCCAAGCTAATGCCATTAATGGCCTTGGACATGACCGCCTGCAGCGTGGTGTCGGTGGTAATATCCTTCCGCATGGTGATTACCACCGCTGCCGTCTTGGGGACTTCCAGCCCCTTTTGCTTGGGTGCCGCTTTCTTCTTGGGCGGCGGGGGGGTGGGGGAGTGGCCGTAGCCTTCCCCTTTCCCTTCCTCTTCTTCCTCCCCGCTTCCTGGGTGGTCCATGCCTCGCCCGGGGGCACAGGTGCAGTCTCCACTACCGGGGCAGGCCTGGCTGCTGGGGCAGACTTGGCTGCCGGGGCGGTGGTTTCCGGAGCCACCGGTGCCACTTTTTTGGCGGCCCTTTTCGGCCTGCCATCCCCAAGCCTGGCCCTGTTCTCGGGCTCGGAGGCAACTTCTCTCGTTGAGGCCGGTGTGGCCACCTTCTTTTTATCCGCCGCTAGCGGGGGGCGGATTATTGGTGCTGGAGGAAGGCGACTAGCAATCTCCTCGATTCTAGCATTAAGCATGTTACCGAGGGAGACCGTCAAGTCGCGCTTCATGCTGTCCAGCAATTCCGCCAACTCCGCAGCAGCGGATTGTGTCGGCGGGGGGGCCCTAGGGGCCGGAGTCTCACGCGCCGGCTGCGGGGCCGGGGCCTGGCGCTCTGAGAAGGCAATTCTCAGGGCCTTTAGTTCCTCTGTGCAGAGAGCGAGTTGCTCCCGCATCCTCTTGTTGTCCGCCTTCAGGATGCGGATCTCCTCGCTCTCTGACCTGGAGGCGTCAAGTTCCTCCATGGCACTTAGTATGGTGCGGCAGGCCCGGTTCATGGTGCCCCACACCTCACCCTTCAAATTGCCCGACTTGCGGGCCCCCTCCATTATTGCGCATGCCGCCTGTTTGGTGGCCTCCACCGGGTCGAATGGGAGGAGGACCTCAGACGGGTGCGTCAAAATCTTTCGTGGTGGGGAGGTAGGTAGGGAGGTAGCTCCCACACTCCCTCTCCCCCTTGTTCCCTTGGAGCGGAGCTCCGGGAAGTCCTTCCTATACAAGGAGGGGTCGGCGGCGACATCTGTGTCGGAGCTGAGGTAATTCTCCGAACCTCGGAGCTTACCTCTTGCCGACGCCATCCCCGCGTAGGCCCCCTTGGGCTTGCCCCTCCGGGCTGTTCCAATCTTAGGCCCATTATCAGGCCTTGCGTCATCCGCCTGGTCGACATGCCCCCTCTTCTGGGGCTGAGAAGTCATTCCAATGGCCTCTGAGAATTCTTCCTCGGATTCAGTGGAAGAATCCAGAATTCTTTCGTCCCACTTGCGGTGGGAACCCCCCTCCTCTTCAGACATGGCCATTGTGGCCCCGCCAACGTCTCTACCAAAATTGGTCCAAATCCGACCACCCCAACCGAAGTTATCCCCCAAATCAGTGTTTGGCTAAAAAACGGTCAAGGGGGAGTCGCCTCGGAGAAATCCCATACAACTTTCAAAAAGCGCCTAAAAAACCGAATAGCAATCCGGTCCCTCAGGACACTTTTTGAAAAAACTTTTTGACTGACTTCCCGTTATCGTATCCGGGAAACAAAAACGTCACCTAATAGGGGCTGAAGTCCCCTATCCCCTGGCACCCCTACTGGGACCGTAGGGGTAAACCAGACCCCTGGTATTCACCCACGAACTTTCCCGACTTTTTTTGGCAAAATTTTTTCTCTAAATTTACCTAAAATCACTAAAAATCCGATTACTTCCAAACCCTAAGGAGAAAAGCAACCGGACCTAGCCTACACGAAATTTAATGAATGCCACTATAACCTAACCTAAAAAAGTGCTGAGAACAATATCTGCAAAGCCGACTTTTATTCGATTGAAAAAGGTAAACAAACCGTTTTTCAATCGAAAAATCCTGAGTTGTATCTTTTTTCTTCCCTTCAAAATATCTCGGTCCGCAAAATACTCAGCGCCACAGCGTTTTCACAGCCGTGTGCGCCTCGTAAATCCGCAACTTACGATGTATTAAACTTCGCTGTAGCTCACATAGGCTGATCGCTAAGGCAGTTAATACACCGGGTCAGACCTCCAAAACTCGTCCAACCTTTTTTTTTTTTTTTTTTTTTTTTTTTTTTTTTTTTTTTTTTTTTTTTTTTGACGCTGGGAAAAATGCGTTACGCATGCCCCCCCATTGGGGGATGGGAGGGTTATGTGGGACTCCCCGGTCCATATAGGACCGGTATACCCACTAAACGACCCAGCGGCACTCCGGCATCGTCTACATGGAGGGGGATTGGGAAACCGGCAAAAGCCTTTACTTCCAATCCCCCGCCGACGACCGCCCACCTTTACAGTGGGACCTTCACGTCTCTCCTGGCAGGGAGAGACCCGGGAATGACCGTGAGTGCTCGGCCGTTCCCGCCCGGCGGAAGTGGAGGATAGGTGCAATGCGGGAGTAGGCGCCCCCGCGCCTGTCTCCCGCTATCCTTCACCAAGAGGGGGAAGGCGGTTGTGCCTTCTCCTACCCCTTCTTCGCCTGCGGAGCGGCGCCGCGAGAGGGTCATCCTCCCGCGTGCGCTCCGCCGCCTCCTTTTGGGACATCACGTCCTCGCAAAAGGAGGCAACCGCTGTCCAGGCTCCCTCGCTTCCCAGCATGGAGTTAACCACGCTGGGAAGCGAGAGGTCCAGCCCGACTACCGCAGTTAAGCCACAACGCAGCTCGGACCACGCCGGGCACACCTCGAGGGTGTGCTGTGCCGAATCCTCCGTCGCACCACAATCATGGCACGACGGAGTCTCCTCTCTTCCGATCCGGTGCAGGTACGATCCGAAGCATCCATGCCCGGAAAGCACCTGCACCATCCGGAACGAAAGGTAACCGTTGGACCTCCCGAGCCAATCTCGCAGGACCGGCCCGAGGGCGTCCAACGTTCGTCGGCCAAACGTGGCGGAGGCGAGATCCTCCGTCCAGTGGTGGACGATCGCGTCCCTCGCCTCTCGCCGGACAGCCTCAAGCTCTTCCAGGGCAGGGTGCTCTCCGAGAGCCTTACGCCCCGCCGCCCACTCGTACACTCTGGCAAGCACCCACGCCTCGAGCTCCCAGGGAGGGGTACCCGCCAGAGCGCAGGCCGCCGCAAAGCCCACCGAGGAGTAGGCCCTCGCTACCCGCTGTGCAATGGCCCTTTGAGGCCTGCGGATAGCAGTAGCATTCTCCCTCCTTCGGAGGGAGTCCGCCCAGATGGGGGCCCCATAGAGGGCCATACTCTTTAAGATGCCGGCATACAGCTGCCGGCATCGCGCTTTTGGTCCCCCCAGATTCGGGAGGAGCCACGCAAGCGCAGCCGCGGCCTTCAACAGGCGCGTCGACAGCCCGCTGAAATGCGGGCCGAAGCGCCACCTGCTGTCGAGCACTAGGCCCAGATATTTCATCTGGGCCTTCACGTCGACCCTGACGCCCTCTACGACGATATGAGCGTCGATGGGGATGCGCTGCCGAGGCCCGTGGAAGAACACGGCCTCGGTCTTGTGCAGCGCCACTCCCAATCCTAGCCGGCGGATCCTTCCCGCGACCAAGGATCCGCCAGCCGAAGCCAGGCTCGCCGCCTCTCTGTAGTTCCTCCCCCGGGCAGTGAGAAGAGTGTCATCCGCGTAGCAGATGACACTCGTGCCACGGAGGAGAGCTCCCCGCAGGAGCCAGTCAAACCCGATGTTCCACAGAAGCGGCCCTAAAACGGACCCCTGTGGAACACCGGACTCCGCGCCGTACCGCCTAAGCTGGCCCACTTTATCAACAAGGAGGACCGCCCGCTCCTCCAAGTAGTTAGCCAGGAGGCTCTGCATGTACCGAGGCACTCCATGGTAGCGGAGCGCCTCTAGTATTGTCGGGTGGGGGATGGAGTTGAAAGCGTTGGCTATGTCAAATGACACAGCCAAAACCCCGTCCCCTGCCCCCACGGCCTCCCTCACTTGGTCCTTTAGTCGGGACAGCGCGTCAACTGTCGAACGCCCTACTCGAAAACCGAATTGGGCGTCCGACAGGTTCGGCCCTACCCCTCTCAGGTGGGCATTCAGCCGAGCGGCGATAATCCCCTCGAATAATTTACCAGCCTCATCGAGCAGAACGATGGGCCGGTATGCCGAGGGGGAGTCCGCTGGGCGTCCCTCCTTACGGAGGAGGCACAGTTGCCCCTCCTTCCATGGTTTCGGGAACCTTCCAGTCGCGAAACACGCACTGAAGAGGTCCCGAAACCTATCCTCCATTTGGATGGCAGCGATGGCCACCACCCGTGCAGGGACGCCGTCCGGACCGGGGGCCGTCTTCTTGGCGCGGAGGCGGAGCGCCGCTGCTCGAAATTCCGCCTCCGTGACTGGAGAGACCTCTTCTTGCGGCGGAGCCGCCTCTCGTGGGGGGTCCATCACTGGTGGGGTAAAGCTGGTGGTCCCGGGTGGAAACAAGGACCGAACCACCCCATCCAGCAATGACGGCTCGAGGGTCTCCGCAAGTGGGGGACCGAAGGGACGCAGTTTGTTCCGCGCCGCCTTGTACGGTCTCCCATACGGGTCCCTGTCAAGACCCTCCAGCATCTCGGCTCTGGCCGCGTCATCGGCGGCGATCATCGCTGACTTGAGGACCTTCTTTGCCTCTACGTAAGAGGCGTAGAGAAGGTCCTCGTTCTCCGGGTCCCGCAAGCTGCGCCGTCGGCTCCGCGTGTAAGCCCTCCTGGCCGACACGCAGGCGGCCCGGAGCCCCGCCAGTTCCTCCGACCACCAATAGACGGCGCGACGTGGAGGTGGGCGGCGAGACCGAGGCATGCTGGAGTTGCACACCTCGGTCAGGGACCTCCTCAGTTGGGCCGCTGCGCAGTCCACGTCTAGGACGTCGATAGGAGGCGTAAGCCAGTCCTGGACGAACGCCGCTTCCTTTGCCGCCTCACGGTCGAGACGGGTAAGAGCCCACCGTGGAAAGGGTGATCGACCCGAGGGAGGCGACCTCCGGGGGCTCTGGGTGGAGATGTCGAACCGCACATATCGGTGGTCCGACAAGGTCTCCATCATCTCCACCCGCCAGTCAATGACGCGGGCAGCAAGAGCAGGGGTAGCAAACGACACGTCCACCACCGACCCCCCCCATCGCCGCACACACGTCTGGACCGTCCCTCTGTTGAGGAGCAACACGCCAGACGAAACCGCCCAAGATTCGACGGCGGGTCCCCGGACGTTGCAGGAGGCAGCCGGGTTGCCCCAGGTCACCGATTTTGCGTTCAGGTCGCCAAGAACGGCGACCTGTCGCGGCGCCGCCCTACCCACAACCGCGGTGAGGATTTCGAGAAAATTCTCGAAATCCTGAAGTGGGCGGTTTGGGGAGAAATAGACGCCCACTAGGGCTATGTCTCCCCACGCGGCGGCCACGTATCCCGATCCCCTCTCTAAGAGCGAGAGGGGAGGGGAGTCTGTGGAAGACCGCGAAACCAACGCCACCAAGCCGTCCTGATCACCCAGCCACCGGCCGGGGACCGAGTACGGCTCGGAGACGACCACCACGTCCACCAACCACTCAGCCATCGCCTGCATTAGCAGGTCCTGGGCTGCTTTACAGTGGTTGGAGTTCGCCTGAAGGATGCGATGATTGACCCTACCCATCAATCGGACATCGCACCCCCCTCGTCGGTCGCCGAGATTCCTGCTTCAGGGGCGGCGGTTGCAGCGGCAGGCGGGCTCGGTGCCTGAACTTTACCCTTCTTAGGGGGAGGATTGCAGTTCTTCCCCTTCATAATGTGTCCCGCCGGGCGGCCGCTTGCTGCACACACTGCGCAGTGTGGCGTGGCAGCCTTGCAGGAGGCAGACTTATGCCCCTCCTTACCGCAGCGGTAGCAGCTGTCCGTCCTATCCACCTTGGACGGACAGAGGGCCCGCGTATGCCCAATTCCAAAGCACCTGAAGCAGCGTAGAGGCTGATCTTCAAGTGCCCGGATTCTGCAAGAGCTAAAACCTACGGAAAGTCGTCCTTTAGCGAGGACGGCTTTAGCTGCGGCGACGGGGCACTCAAGGCGGATAGTGCCCATGCCACCGCGACCGGGCCTGATGTCCCGACCCTGCACCGCTGCTACGTCGCAGCCCCCTGTTGCGGCGATCGCCGCCATGACCTCGTCTTTGGTGACCGAGTCGTCCAGACCGGTCACTTCCAAGGCCGCGGACCTAACGGGCCTAACGACCTTAGCCGCGTCCGCGATGGCCTCTCGCAATTTACTTGCGAAGAGGTCCGCGTTGGCGCCACCCTGGGCCCCCGGGAACTCAAAGATTCGAGCCCCGGTTTGGGTCTGGCGGCACGCGACTGCCCCGATTCCCAAAGCTATGGGATCGACGTTAGCACGAGCCCGCTTGAGGACGGACTCGTACGTCTCACCCCGCTCCGCAGCCTCCGTGGTGAGCGTCACCACGACGGCCGCAGTCTTGGGAGGAATCAGAGGCTTCCTTCCGCCAGCTGGGGCCGTTTTGGCTGCAGAGGCAGCGGCAGCGGGCTTGGGGGCCGACTTTTCCCCTTTCCCCTTCCCCTTTCGCTTGCCAGTCGCCTGGGACGGGCAGGAAGGAGTGACGGTGGGGGTGGCAGGGGCGGCGGCCGTTCTCGCCTTGTTTTTGGCCTTGCCCTTTCCCTTTTTAACCACTTCTGTCCACGGCTGGTTGGACGGAGTGGTTGAAGGTAGTTGGGCGTCCTCCTTTTGAGAGGATGGCCCCGGCTTGGCCGTCGCCAGCGGAGGTCGGAGGCGTTTCTCAGGGAGAAGCCTGTCCTCAATGCCAGCGAGGCAGGCTCTCGTAAAGGCCCTTTCCTCCATGACCACCTTGCGGATGATATCCTCAAAGTTGGAGGAGGGGCCTTCAGCCGCTGGTATGGGGTCAGCCTGAGCTGGTCGGTCCATGACTTCTGCCAGCTTTTTGTGCAGCTGGCTGACTTCCAACTGCAGGCGGTCCACCTTTGCCTGCAGTTGCCGCGTCTCGTCCGTTTCGGTGCGCTGCACCAGCTCCCGGATTATACCGCGCATGCTCGCAGCCCTGCACTTCAGGGACTTTTGAAAAGTCCCCTTCAAATTGGAGGACTTAGATGCCACGAACACTATCTCGTCCGCGTCCTCTTGAGCCATGCGCTCTAGCTCTGTCAGGGAGTGGTCCGCGTACAGGACGCAGGACGCACCGTACCCAGACGTGGCCCGAGCAGCGCGCGCCCGCTGCTCCTTAGCAGCGACCTGCTCCTCCAGGTCCTGCTGGAGCTGCGTCTGCCGAGCTAGGTTTAGCTGGCGTTGGGCATCTGCCAGGCCCACGTCGTGGGTGTCCACCACAGTCGAGGAAGTAGGCTTTTTGGCCTTCATCTTCTTCGACTTCTTTCGGCTCCTCGTCGAGTCCGAGGAGCCTTCGCCACCGTCATCCTTCAAGAAGGCCCGCTTGCGCTTTTGGAGGCGACCTTCAACCTCCATCGTCGAACTCGCGTCCGACTCGAGCGCATTGTAGTCGGAGTCCGACCTACAGTAAAAGCTAGCCGCAGATGGTGCGCGGCTAGCTTCTGACGCCAAAATGGCATCACCAGCGGGGCCCTGAGAAGGGCCTTTTGGTTGGCCCTCAGAAGGGCCTTTTGGTTGGCCCTCAGAAGGGCCTTTGGGTTGGCCCTTAGAAGGGCCTTTTGGTTGGCCCTCAGAAGGGCCTTTTGGTTGGCCCTTAGAAGGGCCTTTTTTGAAACGCCCGAGGGCGTCCCGCAATGAACGCGTCGCCACCTCAGACGCAAGCGTCTCAGGCGCAGTCACGCATTCCACCTCCTCATCGTCGCTCCCTACCGTCTTACCTAACCTAGAAGTTTCCATTATTTTCTTCATATCTAATCCCACGAGTACGTGGGAAGGGTGGGTCACCCCGGACAGTGCCCACTGTAACCGGGGAAGTCTGGCGTAACCCGCTCAGGGGAGCGACACTTCCCTGGCGGGGGACGCAGTAGCGACTGAAACTCCGTTCAGCCTTCCAGGCCTCACGCTGCGCCGCCGCTTACCTTCGGGTGATTTTTTATAGAGGTTGTCTTCCTCGCGGCCCGGGCGACCAAGCCAAGGCCTATCGGTCCCGCTCAGATCGCGAAACATGACCACGACCATATTGCGGGATTACGATCAGCCGGTGGCAGGGAAGAAACTTCCACTGCCTGCCTGGCGGCAGGGTGAGTGCACGCCAAGGCCCGACTCCTCATCTCCAGCTAACCCTAACCTAATCCTCCTTTGGCTTGGACTTCACTCCAAGCCAAGCGCCAGCCCACTCGGAATCCCGCGAGGAAACTGACCCACACAGCCGCCTCACGGAAACCTGACGGGATGACGCCTCCTACCTACAGATGGCTCCACGAGACCATCCCGACTCCATCCACTCCGCCCTCTGCTACTCAGAGGGACGCGCGGAGAAGTCCTTCCCCCAGTGTTTGGTCCGCGCCGGTAAACCGGTAACTCCCATTTCTGGGAGCCGTTCCCCTATCCGCCACCCGGGGACGCGCCGCGTTAGGGTACACCTCCCCACCCACTGGGACAACCCAGCAGGTCCGCGGAAAACTCGTCCAACCTAACCTAACCTAACCTTTTTTTTTTTTTTTTTTTTTGTTGACGAGGGGGAAATCTGCAACCAGATACCCTACTGCATAGAGGGTACAGTAGGGTTATGTGAGGTTCACGGACTCGTGTACTCACTAAAACCCCCCCGGTGGCCATCCTCGACGCATGTTTGGGGGCTCCGGGATCTCCAAGGGAACGCACCGGTGCCCCCCTCGCGCTGTGCCTTTGCACGTCCAGGGGGAGGCTATCCAGCCACCCCCGAACACCATGGTGTTCACAGCAGCACGTTGCCGCCGCCCTCCCGGGGCCCGTTTAACGGACGGTCGAAGCCCTTACTCCGACCACCCACGGACCCGAAAGTTCCCCTGCCTGGCAGGGGATACCACACAAAAAGCCCCTTATGGAGCAGGCGCAGCGGGGCGGCCACTGCCGCCTCGCCGTCGCCTCCTTCTCCGAGCGGGATCAGCCCTCTCGCGATCTCGCTCGGCGGCCTCTTTCCGAACCATAACGGTTTCACAGAAAGAGGCCACCGCCTTCCACGCCATCTCATCTACCAGCATAGACTCTAATACGCCTGGTAGAGAGAGGTCCTGCCCGATCCTGGCGATCAGGGTCCGCCGCTCCTCGCACCACGCCGAGCATTCCTCAAGCGTGTGCTGGGCGGAATCCCGATCCCTCCCACAATGGTGGCATTGCGGTGTCGGTTCGCGTCCGATCCTATTCAGGTACTCACCGAAGCACCCGTGCCCGGTGAGTACCTGAGTAAGTCGATAGGTGACGTTACCCATTTCCCTCCCCAGCCAAGCTTCGAAGCTCGGCACAATCGCGCCGACGGCGCGTTGGCGTATGTTCCACGGCTCCTCGAGCCGCTCGCGCCACATCCCGAGCGCACGTCGGCGCTCTTGCACCCGCACTTCAGCCGGCGCGACTCCGCTCCCGTCATCCCGGTGGAGGCGCACGTACACACGTGCGTCCATCTCCGCTAAGATGTCGAAGGGCGGGAACCGCGCCAGGAGAGTTGCTGCCTCGAAAGATATCGTCCGATATCCTCGTGCGATCCGGATGGCGACAATACGCTGCAGGCTATAGAATATAGTCCTGCTGCGTCGTAGCGCCAGTCTCTCCCACCAGACGGGCGCTCCGTAGAGTGCCATCGACCGCACGACTCCGGCGTAGAGGCGGCAAACTCCCTCCCTAGGTCCCCCGAGATTAGGCAGCAGTCTGTGCAGAGCACCCACCACCTTCTGGATCCGGGGGACGGAACGACTGAAGTGTTCCTCGAAACCCCAGCGACTATCCAGGATGAGGCCCAGGTACTTCAGGTACCGCCCCACTTGGATGTCAACGTCACCCACACGAACCGACAAGCTGGGTGGTTCCCTTCCCCTAGGGAACTTGTGGAACCACAGCGCCTCGGTCTTGTGCGGCGCTGTCCGCAGACCCAGCTCGTGGACCTTGTTCACGACACAAGCCACCCCAAGCTCGGCGAGCTCCTTGGTCCCGTCGAAGGAGTCCCCGTTGGCTAACACAAGAGTGTCATCCGCGTAGCAGACGACGTGTACGCCGACGGGGAGATCGACACGCAAGACCGCGTCGTATGCGAGGTTCCACAGAAGCGGGCCCAATACAGAACCCTGCGGAACCCCGCAACTGACATCCCTCTCATGCAAGGTACCGTCCCTGCCCACGTACTGCACACATCTGTGCTGCAAGTAGGCGCCGACTATGCGCTGCAGGTAGGGCGGCACTCCGTGAAACACGAGCGCCTCCCTGATCGCCCTCCAGGGCAGGGAGTTGAATGCGTTAACGATGTCCAAGGACACCGCCAACGCCTTCCCACCCCGGGACACCGCCTGGTTGGACAGCGTACGGACACGAAGAATCGCGTCCACTGTCGAACGAGCACGCCGGAAACCAAACTGGTCATCCGACAAGTCGGGGCCTACCCGCCACAGGTGTGTGCATAGACGAGCGGCAATTATTCTTTCGAACAACTTGCCGGCCTCGTCCAGCAGGCAAATGGGACGAAACGCAGAGGGGGAGTCCGCGGACCTGCCGCCCTTCTTCAAGAGGACCAACTTTGCCTCCTTCCAGCCCTTGGGGAACACCCCGCAGCGGAAACAACTATCGAACAGCTGTCGCAGCCGGTCCCCCAGGCCAACAGATAGAGCCAGCACCCAAGCCCGACCAGGTATTCCGTCAGGGCCTGGTGCTGTATTGCGAGCCCTGAGGCGCTTCACAGCACAGACCAACTCCTCCTCGGTCACCCCCAGATCATCGGACCAGATGGTCGGTTCCGACGATAGCCCGAGGGGAGAGGGACTGTCCTGGACCCTGGGAAACAGTGTGTCAATGACACTCCCCACCAGATCAGGGTCCAGAGTTTCGGTCAAAGGAGGGACCCATGGGCGCAGCTTACCTAGTACCATCTTGTACGGGCGCCCCCACGGATCCCTATCCAGTCCCTCGAGGAGTTCTCTCCAGGACTGAGCCTTCGCATTGGCGATGGCCGCCTGGAGCGCTGTCGTAGCGCCTCGGTATACCTCGTAGGCTCTATCCTTTACTTCGGCAGGAGCTCGTCGCCTTCTCCTAGCTCTGGTGTACAGGCGTCTGGAGCGCAGGCATGTCTCCCGCAGCCGCGCTATCTCCTCTGACCACCAGTACACCGACCTACGCTTGGTTGGCCTGGCTCGGGGCATCGATAAGTCGCAGATCGACGTCATCGTTGCCCGGAACCAGGCCGCCTCCCTCTCAGGATCGGGCAGATCCTCTTCAGCATGGCCTTCTGGCCAGGCCGCGACAATGGCTGCAGCTTCGAGAAAGTCTCGATTAAGCCGCTTGAGGGCCCATCGTCGCGGCGGGCTGCTACTACGGCGGGCCACACGGCCAGGAGGGCGAAGAGCCACATCAAAAACGATGTGGCGATGGTCGGATAGCGTGACCATCTCTTCGGCAACTCTCCATCCCGACACCATGTGTGTGGCAGAAGGAGTCGCCCATGATAAATCCACGATCGACTCCCCCTGCCACCGCACACATGTGCTTACGGACCCCCGATTCAAGAGTCGGAGGTCATTACCTGCCGCCCATTCAACCGTGGTCTCCCCCCTGCGGTTGTCTCGGGGACTCCCCCACGCACGAGAGTGAGCGTTGAAGTCGCCCAAGACAAGCACGGGACGGGGCAGGCATCTGCGGATGCAGTGTCCCACCTCGTCCAGGAACGCCTCGTAATCAGCGAGATTACAGTTGGGGGAGATGTAGCAGCCTACAACGGCTATTCGTCCCCACTCAGTGGCCACGAAACCCGGTCCCTTTTCAATAAGGGCACAAGGGGGGTCACTTTCGCCACCACCCCAGTAAATAGCTACGGAGCCCACATCGTCCCCAAACCATCGTGGATGGTCTGGGACACGATAGGGCTCCCCTATTACGGCAAGAGCAATTGACCACTGCGCGAGGGTTTGCAAGAAAAGATCCTGCGCACCTCGGCAGTGGTTCAAATTGCCCTGGAGGACTCGAATGGTTTTATCCATTACGAGGCCTCCATGGCCTCCTGGGGCGGGCCATGGCCCGCCGGAATGGCCGCCACTGTTGAGGCCGTTCCGCTTCCCGGTGTCGGGGCTGGAGGAGAGGGCTTTTTGCCCTTCCTCTTACCCTTAGGAGGGGTGCACTGCTTGCTACCCATCCTATGGTCAGCCTTACAGCCCTTGTCAGAGCACAGTGGACATTTGCGCGGACGCGTGCATTGGCTCGCCCGATGATCGGGTTCGCCACACGCGTAGCACAGGTTGGTGCGGTCCAATGTGCTCTGACACATGCTGCGTACATGCCCGTACTCCAGACACCGGAAGCACTGTAGCGGCCTTGAGGTCAGGTAATCCACCCGAGCCGAGACCCACCCGATGACGACGTGCTTTGCCGCGGCAAGCTTGCGCACTGCCGCTAGTGGGCAACGCACCCACACCGTGCCCAGGGCAGTGGGCGAGCGATGGACTTCGCCCACTTTGACGTCATCAGCCGAGCAGTCCCCAGCCTTGGCGACCGCCTCCGCTACCTCCCGAGGTGTGACGGCTTCATCGAGGTCTTTGAGCCTCAATTCAGCCATCTTCATCGGGCGCGCAATGCGCACACCCAGATCCGCGAGGGCTTCGTGCATGCGAGCTGCCAATGCGTCAGCTTTCGGTGCACATTCCGGGCCCGACACCTCTAAAATTAACCCCCCCGTTAATGCTCGTTTGGGGCGGACTGTGTCCACCCCAACGTCCGCCAGCCTAATACGTACTTTGGCGGCCGCCATTACCGCAGCATATGTGACGTCGGAACCCTCCGGAACCGTCACAGTGATCGCTGCAGTGGTAGGCAGCCGCATTGGCGTCGCCTTGAGGGCAGGCTTAGGCACGGCCTTAGGGCCGGTTTTGGGCGCAGCCTTGGAGCCAGCTTTGGGGCTCGGCACTGCCGGTGGCAACTCACTCGTTGCCTTGGGAGCCTTTTTCCTCTTCCCCTTTCCACCCCTGACCACCGTAACCCAAGATGTCGTTGGAGCCAACGGCACTTGATTCGCGGTGGGCTGCGACTGCACCGCTGGTGGGCTCACCACTGGTGTTGGCAGCTGTTGGCGCTTCGCCTTCGTCTTTCCTGACTGCCCTGGCGGTACTGTAGGAGCCGCGCTTCTTTGGGGTGGTGTTTGCTGCGACTTAAGAGCCTCAGCCAACTTCCTGTCCATGAGAGCGCCTATGCGCTCCATGAATCTCCCCTCCCATTCCTTCCCACCAGCGACAGATGGTGACACCGCCGCTTCGACTGTGCTCCCAGCACTCGCCTGCCTACCTACTTGCTGGCTGACGCACTCAGTCAGCTTTTCTATCTTTACAGATAGATCAGCGATCTGCGCACGCAGCTCAGCATTCTCCCTCTCAAGGCGCTTGACATTCTCATCAGCAGTCGCCCGCTGGACGACCACCAATGAGGCCGCCTGCGCCTTCCTCGCGGACATCCGCAGGCCGTGAATAAAGTCACCCCGCATGTTCTTGGACTTGTCGGCGATCTTCTCGACAGTCTCGAGGTTGGCTTTAATCACGGCATACAACTCCTCAGTTGGCCGCGCCTCCATCTCTCTCTCGAGGTCATCTGCCTTCGGCATCTTCCCCTTCGCCCTTGTGTTTGAAGGAGAAACGGACGGGTCGAAGATATCGTCCTCGTGCAAGTTCCTCTCCTTCAAAAACGTGGCACGCTTGGACCCAGGAAGGTCCGAGGCGCCATCCTCTGGCTTCCTCCCTCGCTTCCGCGCGGTGCGGGATACCTCCGACGCCGTCGAAGCAAACGAGCAGACGGACATGCTGGAGCAGTCTGACTCCTCACCGCCAATACTGGTCACACTAGACGACCTAGTGACCGGCTTCTTAAAGAAGCCCGCTCCGGCAGCGGTTGTCGAAGGGGAACACCCCTCACCAACCACCGCCGGAACAATCATCTTCCGCGCCGGAGCGCGGGAAGACCTCCTTACGTCTTGGCATTTCTTGCCCCCCTCAGATACGATGGGGCTGAGTGCCGTAGCACTGTGGGATTCTACAGCGTCGGAGACGCTGATACCCACCTGAGGTATTTGTTTTTTCGAGGATGCCATCATGTTTTTTTTTTTCCTTTTTTAAGGGGTGAGGTCCCCTGTGTGGCACCTTATTGGCCGGGTTCCCCCCGACCATACCGCGCATGTAAACCCGAAGCAGCACTAAGCATAAAAATGCAGCAGCGCAGGTCCAGATTTACACACGCAATACTCCCCTCGGCAGGCGCCGAAACCATATATTGGGATTTGGCCCTCCCCTGATCCCGATGGATCCCTCACGTAGGTGGCTTAAACAGGCCGCCCCACCTTCTCGGCGGAGTAGGAAACTCCTTTCCTCCGCCAGACTTCATCCGCTGCGCTTTATGCTAATTTCATAGAGACACGCGGAGAAGCCTCCCCTTTCCCTCCTCGAGGCCCCCAATCCGCTAGTGAAGCACCGACCCACCCAGAATCCCGCAAGGAAGCTGACCCATACAACCGACTCGCGGGAGACTGAGCAGGACGGCGCCGCACCAACAGTTCGGGAACCTCCCCATTTCCCCCCCAGTGTTTGGTCCGCGCCGGTAAACCGGTAACTCCCATTTCTGGGAGCCGTTCCCCTATCCGCCGCCCGGGGACGCGCCACGTTGGGGTACACCTCCCCACCCACTGGGACAACCCAGCAGGTCCGCGGAACCTAACCTTTTTTTTTTTTTTTTTTTTTACGTGGGGAAATCCTCATGGATACCACCCGGCGCGGGGGCGCCGGAATGGTTATGCCGGACTCTTACCGGCTAAAACCACCACGGTGAGCAATCATTGCGCCCAGGTGGGGCAAGGTGGGGTCGCGCTAGCATTCACCACCCTGTCCCGGCGGTCGGCCCAGTTGCGAGCAACCAGGCCCCGGCATGGAGGGGGCGGTCTTTCTCACAAAGACCCCCCCTCAAAACGACGAGTGAGGTCGTGCAAGCCGGCTGTGAGTCCCCCGACTCGCAGCCAGTGACCCCACTTATGAAGGGGGAGAGAGGAGGCGAGCAAACCGCCTCCTCCTTGCTCCCGTTCGTCTGCGCCGGAGCGGGTCCGAAGAGGCGTTGTCCTCCCTGGCTCGCTCCGCGGTCTCCTTCTGCGTCATCACCTCTTCGCAGAAGGAGACCATCGCCTGCCACGATCCCTCACTGCCGAGCATGGCGTTCACTACGCTCGGCAGAGAGAGATCCCCTCCGATACACTCCGAAAGTATGTGCCGCTGCGAGTTCCATGCAGCACACACTTCCAGCGTGTGGAGCGCCGTGTCCTCGGGCGCTCCGCACTCATGGCAGGCTGGAGTCACCTCCCTTCTTGCAATTTTGTGCAGGTACTTTCCGAAACATCCGTGTCCAGAAAGCACCTGCACCACTCGGAAGGTCAGCGACCCGAACCGTCGCCTAACCCACCTACGAAGGACCGGCCTCACGGCGTCCACCGTCCACTGTCCCGGCACCGGTGGCGCCAGGTCCTCCGTCCACCGCCCTATCAAGGCGTCCCGTGCCTGCCTCCGCATGCGTGTGACCTCCTCCCGCATTGGAGGCTCCCCTCGGGATCTCCTCGCCGCTACAAAGTGGTAAACTTCAGCGAGGATCTCCGCTTGGAGCTCCCAAGGGGGATCCCCGGCCAACACGCACGCAGCCGTCCATGACACCGTCCGGTATCCGCGTATCGCCCTCGTCGCGATGACCCGTTGCGGACGTCGCAGCAGGGTCTTGTTTTGGCGGTTGAGGGCGTCCACCCAGACGGGTGCCCCATACATGGCCATACTCCGAATCACTCCGGAGTACAGCCGACGACAGTTGGCACTCGGGCCACCCACGTTCGGCAGCAGCCTCCCCAAGGCGGCAGCAGCTCCCATGACTCTCGGAGCCAACCCTGCAAAGTGGGCCCCAAAGCCCCACCTCCCGTCTAAAATGAGACCCAGGTATTTCATCTGGGTCCCGACTTTGACTGGGACCCCGTCCAGCAGCACCCGCGTTCCTGGAGGGGGTCCTCCTCGAGGCCCATGAAACAGCAGGGCCTCGGTTTTGGAGAGGGCAACCTCCAGTCCCAGGGTGCGTATGCGGTCGACCACGAGTGTTGTACCCACCGTGGCCAACCGCGTCACTTCCCCGAGATCTCTCCCCTTGGCGACGACTAAGGTGTCATCCGCATAGCACGCGACCCGTATACTTGCGGGAAGCGTGCCGCGGAGCACCCAGTCATAACCGATGTTCCACAGGAGCGGTCCCAACACCGACCCCTGTGGAACCCCGCAAGAGACGCGACGGCGCCTCAAACCGTCGCGCCCTACCACCAGGACCTCACGATCTTGGAGGTAATCCTCCAACAGCCTCCGCAGATACAGGGGCACTCCATGATAGCGGAGCGCCTCCTGTATAGTTTTGTGTGGGAGGCTGTTGAAGGCGTTGGCTATATCGAGTGAGACAGCCAACGCCTTTTTACCCTCACCGACCGCCGCCTGCGTCCACTCTTTGAGCCAGAGCAGGGCATCCACTGTAGACCGCCCCGCTCTGAAACCGTACTGGGCCTCTGAAAGGCCCGGCCCAGTTCCTTCCAGGTGCGCGGAACCTAACCTTTTTTTTTTTTTTTTTTTTTTTTTTTTTTTTTTTTTTTTTTTGCGCTGGGAAAAATGCGTTACGCATGCCCCCCCATTGGGGGATGGGAGGGGTATGTGGGACTCCCCGGTCTATATTGGACCGGTATACCCACTAAACGACCCAGCGGCACTCCGGCATCGTCTGTGTGGAGGAGGATTGGGAAACTGGCAAAAGCCTTTACTTCCAATCCCCCGCCGACGACCGCCCGCCTTTACAGCGGGGCCCGCATGCTCCTCCCAGCAGGGAGGGGCCCAGGAACGACCGCGAGTGCTCGGCCGTTCCCGCCTGACAGAGGTGGAGAATATGTGCAATGCGGGAGAAGGCGCCCCCGCGCTTGTCTCCCGCTATCCTCCACCCGGAGGGGGAAGGCGATCGTCGTACAATCGCCTTTTTCTCCCCCTTCTTCGCCTGCGGAGCGGCGCCGCGAGGGGATCATCCTCCCGCGTGCGCTCCGCCGCCTCCTTTTGAGACATCACGTCCTCGCAAAAGGAGGCGACCGCTGTCCAGGCCCCTTCGCTTCCCAGCATGGAATTGACCACGCTGGGCAGCGAGAGGTCCGGCCCGACTATCGCCGCTAAGCCGCGACGCGGCTCTGACCACGCCGGGCACACCTCGAGGGTGTGCTGCGCCGTATCCTCCGCCGCACCACAATCATGGCACGACGGATTCTCCTCTCTTCCGATCCGGTGCAGGTACGATCCGAAGCATCCATGCCCGGAAAGCACCTGCACCATCCTGAACGACAAGTAACCGTGGGACCTCTCGAGCCAATCTCGCAAAACTGGCCCGAGAGCGTCCAACATCCGCCGGCCAAACGCGGCGAAGGCGAGATCCCCCGTCCAATGATGGACGATCGCGTCCTTCGCCTCCCGCCGAACGGCCTCCCGCTCCTCCGGGGCAGGGTGCTCTCCGAGCGCCCTACGCCCCGCCGTCCACTCATAGACTCTGGCGAGCACCCACGCCTCGAGCTCCCAAGGAGGGGTGCCCGCCAGAGCGCAGGCCGCCGCAAAGCCCACCGAGGAGTAGGCCCTCGCTACCCGCTGCGCAATGGCCCTTTGAGGCCTGCGGATCGCAGTAGCGTTCTCCCTCCTTCGGAGGGAGTCCGCCCAGATAGGGGCCCCGTAGAGGGCCATGCTCTTCAAGATGCCGGCATACAACTGCCGGCATCGCGCTTTTGGCCCCCCCAGATTCGGAAGGAGCCAAGCTAGCGCAGCCGCGGCCTTCAACAGGCGCGTCGACAGCCCGCTGAAGTGCGGGCCGAAACGCCACCTGCTGTCGAGCACTAGGCCCAGATATTTCATCTGGGTCTTCAACTCGACCCTGACGCCCTCCACGACGATGTGGGCGTCGGTGGGAATGCGCTGCCGAGGCCCGTGGAAAAACACGGCTTCGGTCTTGTGCAGCGCCACCCTCAATCCTAGCCGGCGGATCCTTCCCGCGACCAAGGATCCGCCAGCCGATGCCAGGCTCGCCGCCTCCCTAAAGTCCCTCCCCCGGGCAGTGAGAAGAGTGTCATCCGCGTAGCAAATGACACTCGTGCCACGGAGGAGAGCTCCCCGCAGGAGCCAGTCGAACCCGATGTTCCACAGGAGTGGCCCTAGAACGGACCCCTGCGGAACACCGGACTCCGCGCCATACCGCCGAAGCTGGCCCGCTTTGTCTACAAGGAGGACCGCTCGGTTCTCCAAGTAATTGGCCAGGAGGCTTCGCAGGTACTGAGGCACTCCATGGTAGCGGAGCGCCTCTAGTATTGTCGGGTGGGGGATGGAGTTGAAGGCGTTTGCTATGTCGAATGACACAGCCAAAACTCCGTCCCCTGCCCCCACGGCCTCCCTCACTTGGCCCTTGAGCTGGGACAGTGCATCGACTGTCGAACGCCTCCTGCGGAAACCGAATTGGGCGTCCGACAGGTTCGGCCCCACCTCCAGCATCAGGCCATTAAGACGGCCGGCGACGATCCCCTCGAACAACTTACCGACCTCATCGAGCAGAACGATGGGCCGGTATGCCGAAGGGGAGTCCACCGGGCGCCCCTCCTTACGGAGAAGGCACAACTGCCCCTCTTTCCAGGGTTTCGGAAACCTTCCAGCCCTAAAGCACGCGCTGAAGAGGTCCCGAAACCTCTCCTCCATTTGGGTGGTTGCGATGGCCACCACCCGTGCGGGGACGCCGTCCGGCCCGGGGGCCGTCTTCTTGGCGCGAAGACGGAGCGCCGCCACTCCGAACTCCACTTCCGTGATCGGAGGGATCTCCTCCTCCGGCGGAACCGCCCCCCGCGGGGGGTCCATTAATGGTGGGGTGAAGTTGGTCCCGGGTGGAAATAGGGACCGAACCACCCCATCCAGCAGTGCCGGCTCGAGAGACTCCGTCAGCGGGGGACCAAAGGGGCGCAGTTTGTTTCGCGCTGCCTTGTATGGTCTTCCGTACGGGTCTCTGTCGAGACCCTCCAGCATCTCGGCTCGCGCCGCGTCTTTGGCGGCGTTCATTGCCGAATTGAGGACCTTCTTTGCCTCTACGTAAGAGGCGTAGAGAAGGTCCTCGTTTTCGGGGTCTCGCCGTCTACGCCGTCGACTCCGCGTGTATTGCCGCCTTGCCGCCACGCAGGCGGCCCGTAGCTCCGCTAACCCTTCGGACCACCAATAGATGGCACGACGGGAAGGTGGGCGGCGAGACCGAGGCATGCTGGACTTACACACCTCGGTCAGGGACCTCCTCAGTTGGGCCGCTGCGGAGTCCACGTCCAAGACGTCGATAGGAGGCGTGAGCCAGTCCTGGACGAACGCCGCCTCCTTTGCCGCCTCACGGTCGAGACGGGTAAGAGCCCACCGTGGAAAAGGAGATCGGCTCGACGGAGGCGACCTCCGGGGGCTCTGGGTGGAGATGTCGAACCGCACATATCGGTGGTCCGACATTGTCTCCACCATCTCCACCCGCCAGTCAACGACGCGGGCAGCGAGTGCGGGGGAGGCAAACGAGACGTCCACCACCGACCCTCCCCATCGCCGCACACACGTCTGGACCGTCCCTCTGTTGAGAAGGGATACACCGCACGAAACCGCCCAAGATTCAACGGCGGGTCCCCGGATGTTGCAGGAGGCGGCCGTGTTGCCCCAGGTCACCGACTTTGCATTCAGGTCGCCTAGAATGGCGACCTGTCGCGGCGCCGCCCTACCCACAACCGCGGTCAGGATTCCGAGAAAATTCTCGAAATCCTGGAGAGGGCGGTTTGGGGAGAAATAGACGCCCACCAGGGCTATATCTCCCCACGCGGCGGCCACGTATCCCGATCCTCTCTCTAAAAGCGAGAGGGGAGGGGAGTCTGTGGAAGACCGCGAAACCAACGCCACCAAGTCATCTCGATCGCCCAGCCAACGGCCGGGAACCGAGTACGGCTCGGCAACCACCGCCACGTCTACCAACCACTCAGCCATGGCCTGCATCAGCAGATCCTGTGCTGCTTTGCAGTGGTTGGTGTTCGCCTGGAGAATGCGATGTCCGGTCCTATACATCATTCGGACATCGCACCCTCCTCGTCAGCCACCGAGGTCCCAGCTTCAGGGACAACGGCACTGTCGGTAGCGGCAGGCCGGGACAGCGCCTGCGCTTTGCCCTTCTTTGGGGGAGGATTGCAATTCCTCCCCTTCATTACGTGGCCCGCCGGGGCGCGGAACCTAACCTAACCTAACCTAACCTAACCTAACCTAACCTAACCAAAATCTATACCGGATGGTGTGTTCGTACCTCACAGACCGGAAGATCAAGGTCAACTACGCTAGAGCAGCTTACGAGACGGAGACCACGAAGGGTTGTGTCCAAGGATCCATCGGAGGACCAATCTTTTGGAACGTCATCCTAGACTCGTTGCTGCAAAGCCTAGAGATGGATGGAGTATACTGCCAAGCCTTTGCAGATGATGTGGTTCTCGTTTTCACAGGACAGTCGGTCGGCAGCCTAGAGCGGTCTGTCAACTCAACGTTGGAACATGTGGCAACGTGGGGAAATCAAAACAAACTCAACTTCGCACCGCATAAGACCAACGCGATGCTTCTAACTAAGAAGTTGAAGTATGAAACCCCACAGCTATTCATGGCCGGTACAAAATTGGACCTCGTTGACGAGATAAAGCTTCTGGGCCTTATCATCGACCGAAACCTAGTTTTTAAATCCCACGTGTCCGCGCAATGCAAGAAAGTAGCTGATATCTACAAGCAGCTTGCATGCGCAGCGAAAGTAACGTGGGGGTTAAACAGCGAAATTACGAGAACCATTTACATCGCGGTGGTGGAGCCTATTATGACGTACGCCTCAAGTGCCTGGTACCAATCTGTAGAGCTGCAAATGAATAAAAATCAATTCAATGCGCTCCAGAGAGGATTTGCACAAAAGGTTTGTAGGTCATACCGAACAGTCTCTCTCACCGCTGCACTGGCACTGTCGGGACTGCTGCCACTGGACCTAAGGATCCAAGAGGCGGCGAACCTGTACAGAGCCAAAAAAGGTCTGGCGAAAGACTATCTCCCACCCGAGACGGAGCTCGAACTCCGAGTGGGATATCTAGAACAGCCCCATCCATCTACCCTAACATCCGTGGAGTACAAACTGCTAGAAGACACCGTTCAGCAGATCACCGGACCCCAAATTTACACAGACGGGAGCAAAATCGACGGAAAAGTAGGTGCTGCTCTAACCCAGTGGGAGGAGGGGAAGGAGTCAAACTTCGCCACCTTTAAGCTCCACCCTGCGTGCACAGTCTTCCAGTCGGAACTATATGCACTGCACAGGGCTCTTCAGATGGTGAATTCGAGCAGGGACCCCGTAGTCAGCATACTGAGTGACTCAAGATCGTCACTCGACCTGCTGCGGAATCCCAGCTTGAACCACCCTCTGGCGAGAAGCATAAAGGAGAACATTGTCAGGATCCAGGAAGGAGGACGAGAGATCCGAATGTTCTGGCTTAGGGCTCACGTGGGCACTGTCGGTAATGAGAGAGCAGACGAGTTAGCGAAAGCTGCTGCACTCGAGGACACCACTCAGGACTATGGAAGGATCCCCCTGTCTTACGTTAGGAGGAAAATTCGTGAAGAGTCGATCCGCAAATGGCAGGATCGATACGAAACCTCCAGTACAGGTGCGGTAACGAGAAGGTTCCTTCCAGACGTCCACAGTGCGTACCGGATAACTCGCTCTACAAAATTTACACCAGTACAAGTGCAAGTCTTGACAGGTCACGGGGGGATAGCCGAGTATCTTCACAGATTCAAGCTGAAAAACAGCCCGGGATGCGAATGCGATCCGGAAATCTGTGAAACAGTATGGCACATCATACTCGACTGCCCCCGTTTCCTAGCAGCTCGAACAGATCTAGAAGCCCGGATCGACAGAAGCTTGGTCGAATCGGAACTGCACAACATCGTTGCAGATCCCGATTGCAGACCGCATTTTCTGTCATTCGCCGAGAAGATCTTCAGAGCTGCGGCAAGTAGGCACACGGATCTTCTGCCCCTCGAATCACAACCAACACCCGTTAGCCAAGCCACAAGTAGTGTCGGCTCTCGGCAGGAACCTACAGCCAAAAGCGTCGCTGTCCGCACGCTCCTCGCTTGCGGGGAGAGAGGAGTGCCTGGGATTAGAATCCGAGGAGTGGCACTCTTCATGGACAGCGCCAACGAGCGGCTTGGAATAGGTTTCTGTCGGACCGGGACTAGAAGTCACTTTACGATTTCACCTGGCTTGGCAGCACTCATAAATGGGAGCACGTCCAAAACGACCATGAGGCGCAAAGTCTACAGCGCGTTACCTGAGACGGAAGTGGCGGGCCACCGATGTCGACTAGTCCGATCGCACAACAAGACGATCGCTCTACTCGCATTGGAAGGCAACTACACCCCTTTCGAACAGGCATGTTCGATGCTCACCATGTTGGGAGAAACGGGCGGAGGAGCGGAGGATCCCCGTGTAATTAGTGTAGACGCGATGACGGTCGGGTATGAGCAAGGGGAAGTCGTAGACCGGCTATGCTGTTTAAAAGCCTCGGAACATCATGAGGTGGTCGTGTACGAAGACAGGGGTGAAAACCTAAATTATCTTAAAGCACACGACCCTAAAACAGCAACCGATAGCTGGGGACATCCTATGCCAACCTCGATCAGCGGATCCGAACGTGTTCAACAGAAGGCAGCCGCCGGAAAAACTGCAGAACATCAAAGCAGTGTGCAGGAGCTGAAGAAGAGAGCCAAAGTCGGAGGCCATCTCAAGGGATTTCTAAACACTTTCAGCTCTATGCTGGAAAGTCTGTCAGGAAATCCCTTTCCAACAACGAGATCGGGAGACGACGAAGAGGCACTCGAAGAAGCTCCAGCTAAAAAGGCGAAACTCAAAGCTCCATTAGCGACAGGAACATCAAAGTCCAAAGTTCCACCAAAACCGGCACCATCACAGGCGAAGAGAACAAGAGCCGACATGGGGCAGGTCGTTCCGCCTCGTCTAGTAAATGCAACGACTCCACAAGACCACGCGTACAATGCCTTCCTAGAGTTTCTCGCGATCACCAAAGCAACCGCAGACGTCAACCTCGGAGTGTGCAAGACCATCTTGCAACACTTCGAGCAGGGCAATGCGAAACTGCTGGAGGAGAAACTTGAGGAGGCAGAAGCAGCCATATACAACAACGGCAACTCCCAAGTCATAAAGGGAAAAATGTCAGGCAGTTATATGGCGGCTTACAACGCGACCAGTGGTTTCGTGGAGATGTGCATTGAGGGAACTGAGAGCGGAGCGCCTAAGTTCAATACCCCGCAAGGTGACCCCTTGGTTGTTGTCGCAAAGTGCACAAGGATCCTACTGGATGGCAGGATTCTCGATATGGCGAAAACCATATCGGGAAATCAGGACACTGCATCTGGCTGGAAGGACTGGGCACTGCCAACAATTGAGTGGGTCAATGGAGTTCCGGGGTGTGGAAAGACAACCTGGGTGGTAGGGCACTTCGATGCTGACAAGGACGCCATCATCACCACAACATCAAACGCAGCTAGCGACCTACGGGAGAAGCTAGCGCCTCGTGTTGGTGGCGTAGTCAAGACCAGGGTACGCACCATGGCTTCAGTCTTGGTGAATGGCTTCAGAGAGTTCGACAAGTTCAACCGTCTCATGGTTGACGAGGCTCTCATGAACCACTTCGGAGCCATAGTCATGGCTGCCAAGCTGTGTGATGCCAAAGAGATGGTCCTCATCGGAGATGTCAACCAACTACCTTATATCGACAGAGAAAATCTGTTCGAACTGAGGTACTGCCGCCCAAACCTGGTGGCAAACATCAGCCAGGAGTTGCTCTGCACACACCGGAACCCCTTGGACGTCGCCTACGCCCTAAGGGAGGTTTACTCTGGAATCTACTCCTCGACTCTTAAAGCTCACTCGCTAAAGGTAAAAACCTACACTGGTGCCCAAATACCGTATACGCTCCCCAATACGCTTTTCCTAGTCCACACTCAGGGCGAAAAGGAAAGGCTAATTGGACTGGGCTGTGGTGAAGGCACAGGTTCGCGCACGCTCACCATCCATGAAGCGCAGGGGTTAACGTTCGAAACGGTGATCATTGTTCAAACAAAATCAAGAACAATTGAATTACATCAGAGCGTTCCCCATGCGGTAGTAGCAGTGTCACGGCACACCACCAGCTGTACCTACTACACCGATGATGACAACGACGCAATAGGGTACTTTATCAAGAGAGCTATGGCCGCGTCCACTAAAAAGATCATAGAGTATAATTTAAAGATGTCAATTAAGCACCGAAACGCAGCGGTCGTCGACAAGTTGGCTCGGGAGATGAGGGATGCCAATTTGTAAACTTAAAAGTTGTAAAGTCTATAGTAAGGTTCAAGTAAAATGTCAATGTTTTCAAAAATGTAATAATTTTAAGTAATTTAAATGTCAATTTAGAATGTTAATCTTTCTCCAAAAATGTAATAATTATAAGCTATTAAACTATAAGTAAATTGTAAAACAAGGTAAATACCAAGAAAAAAAAAAAAAAAAAAAAAAAAAAAGAATGAATACAAAATATAATATACAAGAATAAAATATATATACTATATAAAATAAAAAAAAAATAAAAAAAATAAAAATAAAAAAAAATAATAATAAAAAAAAAAAAAACACAATATATATTATATATATCCCAATCCCTTAAAAAAAAAAAAAAAAATGTATTAGAATAATATACGTAACTTCCAAATTATATAGGATCATTAGTTTAAGTTTTTCTTACTGAGTAAGATCTTTTCAATATAAATTGTAATAAAATTAATAAATAAAGACACTAAAATAAAAAAGAGCACGGACCACAGAGTCTGTGGAGAGCAGCTGATAAATATAAAAAAAAAAAAAAAAAAAAAAAAACCTAACCTAACCTAACCTAACCTAACCTAACCACAGTCGGTCGGCAGCCTAGAGCGGTCTGTCAACTCAACGTTGGAACATGTGGCAACGTGGGGAAAACAAAACAAACTCAACTTCGCACCGCACAAGACCAACGCGATGCTTCTAACGAAGAAGTTGAAGTATGAAATCCCACAGTTATTCATGGCCGGTACAAAATTGGACCTCGTTGAGGAGATAAAGCTTCTGGGCCTTATCATTGACCGAAACCTAGTTTTTAGATCCCACGTGTCCGCGCAATGCAAGAAAGTAGCTGATATCTACAAGCAGCTTGCATGTGCAGCGAAAGTAACGTGGGGTCTAAATAGTGAAATCACGAGAACCATATACATCGCGGTGGTGGAGCCTATTATGACATACGCCTCAAGTGCCTGGTACCAATCTGTAGAGCTGCAAATGAATAAAAATCAATTCAATGCGCTCCAGAGAGGATTTGCACAAAAGGTCTGTAGGTCATACCGGACGGTCTCACTCACCGCAGCACTGGCACTGTTGGGTCTGCTGCCATTGGACCTGAGGATCCAGGAGGCGGCGAACCTATACAGGGCCAAAAAAGGTTTGGCGAAAGACTATCTCCCACCCGAGACGGAGCTTGAACTCCGAGTGGGATATCTTGAACAGCCCCATCCATCTACCCTAACATCCGTGGAGTACGAACTGTTAGAAGACGCCGTTCAGCAGATCACCGGACCCCAAATTTTTACAGACTGCAGTAAAATCGACGGTAAAGTAGGTGCTGCTCTAACCCAGTGGGAGGAGGGAAAGGAGTCAAGCTTCGCCACCTTTAAGCTTCATCCCGCGTGCACAGTCTTCCAGTCGGAACTATATGCACTGCACAGGGCTCTTCAGATGGTGAATTCGGGCAGGGACCCCGTAGTTAGCATACTGAGTGACTCGAGATCGTCACTCGACCTGCTGCGGAATCCCAGCTTGAACCACCCTCTGGCGAGAAGCATAAAGGAGAACATCGTCAGGATCCAGGATGGAGGACGAGAGATCCGGATGTTCTGGCTTAGGGCTCACGTGGGCACCGTCGGTAACGAGAGAGCAGATGAGTTAGCGAAAGCTGCTGCACTCGAGGACACCACTCAGGACTATGGAAGGATCCCCCTGTCTTACGTTAGGAGGAAAATTCGTGAAGAATCGATCCGCAAATGGCAGGATCGATACGAAACCTCCAGTACAGGCGCGGTAACGAGAAGGTTCCTTCCAGACGTCCATAGTGCGTACCGGATAACTCGCTCTACAAAATTTACACCAATACAAGTGCAAGTCTTGACAGGACACGGGGGGATAGCCGAGTATCTTCACAGATTCAAGTTGAAAAACAGCCCGGGATGCGAATGCGACCCGGAAATCTGTGAAACAGTATGGCACATCATACTCGACTGCCCCCGTTTCCTAGTGGCTCGAACAGATCTAGAAGCCCGGATCGACAGAAACCTGGTCGAATCGGAACTGCACAACATCATTGCAGATCCCGATTGCAGACTGCATTTTCTGTCATTCGCCGAGAAGATCTTCAGAGCTGCGGCAAGTAGGCACACGGATCTTCTGCCCCTTGAATCGCAACCAACACCCGTTAGCCAAGCCACAAGTAGTGTCGGCTCTCGGCAGGAACCTACAGCCAAAAGCGTCGCTGTCCGCACACTCCTCGCTTGCGGGGAGAGAGGAGTGCCTGGGATTAGAATCCGAGGAGTGGCACTCTTCATGGACAGCGCCAACGAGCGGCTTGGAATAGGTTTCTGTCGGACCGGGACTAGAAGTCACTTCACGATTTCACCTGGCTTGGCAGCACTCATAAATGGGAGCACGTCTAAAACGACCATGAGGCGCAAAGTCTATAGCGCGCTACCTGAGACGGAAGTGGCGGGCCACCGATGTCGACTAGTCCGATCGCACAACAAGACAATCGTTCTACTCGCATTGGAAGGCAATTACACCCCTTTCGAACAGGCATGTTCGATGCTCACTATGTTGGGAGAAACGGGCGGAGGAGCGGAGGATCCCCGTGTAATAAGTGTAGACGCGATGACGGTCGGGTATGAGCAGGGAGAAGTCGTAGACCGGCTATGCTGTCTGAAAGCCTCAGAACATCATGAGGTGGTCGTGTACGAGGACAGAGGTGAAAACCTAAATTTCCTCAAGGCACACGACCCAAAAACAGCAACAGATAGCTGGGGACAACCCACGCCATCCTCGATCAGCGGATCCGAACGTGTCCAACAGAAAGCAGTCGCCGAAAGAACTGCACAACATCTAAGCAGTGTGCAGGAGCGGAAGAAGAGAGCCAAGGTCGTAGGCCATCTCAAGGGATTTCTAAACACCTTCAGCTCGATGCTGGAAAGTCTGTCTGGAAATCCCTTCCCAACAACGAGATCGGGAGACGACGAAGAGGCACTCGAAGAAGCTCCAGCCAATAAGGCGAAACCTAAAGCTCCGTTATCGACGGGAACATCAAAGTCCAAAGTTCCACCAAAACCGGTACAAACGCAGGTAAAGAGAACAAGAGCCGACATGGGGCAGGTTGTTCCGCCTCGACTAGTAAATGCAGTGACTCCACAAGACCACGCGTACAATGCCTTCTTAGAGTTTCTCGCGATCACCAGAGCAACCGCAGACGTCAGACTCGGAGTGTGCAAGACCATCTTGCAACACTTCGAGCAGGGCAATGCGAAACTGCTGGAGGAGAAACTCGAGGAGGCAGAAGCAGCCATATACAACAACGGCAACTCCCAAGTAATAAAGGGAAAAATGTCAGGTAGTTATATGGCGGCTTACAACGCGACCAGTGGTTTCGTGGAGGTGTGCATTGAGGGAACCGAGAGCGGAGCGCCTAAATTCAACACCCCGCAAGGTGACCCCTTGGTTGTTGTCGCAAAGTGCACAAGGATCCTACTGGATGACAGGATTCTCGAAATGGCGAAAACCATATCGGGAAATCAGGACACTGCATCCAGCTGGAAGGATTGGGCACTACCAACAATTGAGTGGGTCAATGGAGTTCCGGGGTGTGGAAAGACAACCTGGGTGGTAGGGCACTTCGATGCTGACAAGGACGCCATCATCACTACAACATCAAACGCAGCTAGCGACCTACGGGAGAAGCTAGCGCCTCGTGTTGGTGACCTTGTCAAGACCAGGGTACGCACCATGGCTTCAGTCTTGGTGAATGGCTTCAGAGAGTCCAACAAGTTCAGCCGCTTAATGGTTGATGAGGCTCTCATGAACCACTTCGGAGCCATAGTCATGGCTGCCAAGCTGTGTGATGCCAAAGAACTGGTCCTCATCGGAGATGTCAACCAACTACCTTATATCGATAGAGAAAATCTCTTCGAACTGAGGTACTGCCGCCCAAACCTGGTAGCAAACATCAGCCAGGAGTTGCTCTGCACACACCGGAACCCCTTGGACGTCGCCTACGCCCTGCGCGAAGTTTACTCCGGTATCTACTCCTCAACCCAAAAAGCTCACTCGTTGAAGCTGAAATCCTATACTGGTGCCCAAATACCGCTCACGCTCCCCAATACGCTTTTCCTAGTCCATACCCAGGGCGAGAAGGAAAGGCTTATAGGACAGGGCTGTGGTGAAGGCACAGGTTCGCGCATGCTCACCATCCACGAAGCGCAGGGGTTAACGTTCGAAACAGTAGTTATTGTTCAAACCAAAGCTAGAACAATTGAACTACATCAGAGCGTTCCCCACGCGGTAGTAGCAGTCTCACGGCACACCACCAGCTGTACTTACTACACCGATGACGACAACGACGCAATAGGGTACTTCATCAAGCGAGCAATGGCCGCGTCCACTAAAAAGATCCTAGAGTATAATTTAAAAATGTCCATAAAGCACCGAAACGCAGCGGTCGTCGAAAAGTTGGCTCAGGAGACGAGGGATGCCAACTTGGAAACTTAAAGTTGTTTAGTCTAATAGTAATGTTCATTTGAATTGTCAAGTTTTTCAAAATGTAATAATCTTAAGTAATAGTAATGTAAAATTAGAATATCAATCTTTTCCAAAAATGTAATAATTATAAGTTAATAAGTAAATTGTAAACAAAAGCAAATACAACGAAAAAAAAAAAAAAAAAAAAAAAAAAAAATTCATACAAAAAATAATATACCACAAGAAAATATATATTAACAAAAAAAAAAAAAAAAATGTATTATATGTATCCCTCTCATAATAAAATGTATTAGAATAATATAGAAGTAAAATTTTCAAGTTATATAGAATCAATAATTTAATTATTTTTCTTACTGAGTGAGATCCTTTCTCACAAAAATTGTAATAAAGTTAATAAATAAATAAAGTAAAATAAAAAAGAGCACGGACCACAGAGTCTGTGGAGAGCAGCTGATAAAAAAAAAAAAAAAAAAAAAAAAAAAAAAAAAAAAAAAAAAAAAAAAACCTAACCTAACCTTTTTTTTTTTTTTTTTTTTCGCTGGGAAAAATGCGTTACGCATGCCCCCCCATTGGGGGATGGGAGGGGTATGTGGGACTCCCCGGTCCATATAGGACCGGTATACCCACTAAACGACCCAGCGGCACTCCGGCATCGTCTACATGGAGGGGGATTGGGAAACCGGCAAAAGCCTTTACTTCCAATCCCCCGCCGACGACCGCCCACCTTTACAGTGGGACCTTCACGTCTCTCCTGGCAGGGAGAGACCCGGGAATGACCGTGAGTGCTCGGCCGTTCCCGCCCGGCGGAAGTGGAGGATAGGTGCAATGCGGGAGTAGGCGCCCCCGCGCCTGTCTCCCGCTATCCTTCACCAAGAGGGGGAAGGCGGTTGTGCCTTCTCCTACCCCTTCTTCGCCTGCGGAGAGGCGCCGCGAGAGGGTCATCCTCCCGCGTGCGCTCCGCCGCCTCCTTTTGGGACATCACGTCCTCGCAAAAGGAGGCGACCGCTGTCCAGGCTCCCTCGCTTCCCAGCATGGAGTTAACCACGCTGGGAAGCGAGAGGTCCGGCCCGACTACCGCAGCTAAGCCACAACGCAGCTCGGACCACGCCGGGCACACCTCGAGGGTGTGCTGTGCCGAATCCTCCGTCGCACCACAATCATGGCACGACGGAGTCTCCTCTCTTCCGATCCGGTGCAGGTACGATCCGAAGCATCCATGCCCGGAAAGCACCTGCACCATCCGGAACGAAAGGTAACCGTTGGACCTCCCGAGCCAATCTCGTAGGACCGGCCCGAGGGCGTCCAACGTTCGTCGGCCAAACGTGGCGGAGGCGAGATCCTCCGTCCAGTGGTGGACGATCGCGTCCCTCGCCTCTCGCCGGACAGCCTCAAGCTCTTCCGGGGCAGGGTGCTCTCCGAGAGCCTTACGCCCCGCCGCCCACTCGTACACTCTGGCGAGCACCCACGCCTCGAACTCCCAGGGAGGGGTACCCGCCAGAGCGCAGGCCGCCGCAAAGCCCAACCTAACCTAACCTTTTTTTTTTTTTTTTTTTTTACGTGGGGAAATCCTCATGGATACCACCCGGCGCGGGGGCGCCGGAATGGTTATGCCGGACTCTTACCGGCTAAAACCACCACGGTGAGCAATCATTGCGCTCAGGTGGGGCAAGGTGGGGTCGCGCTAGCATTCACCACCCTGTCCCGGCGGTCGGCCCAGTTGCGAGCAACCAGGCCCCGGCATGGAGGGGGCGGTCTTTCTCACAAAGACCCCCCCTCAAAACGACGAGTGAGGTCGTGCAAGCCGGCTGTGAGTCCCCCGACTCGCAGCCAGTGACCCCACTTATGAAGGGGGAGAGAGGAGGCGAGCAAACCGCCTCCTCCTTGCTCCCGTTCGTCTGCGCCGGAGCGGGTCCGAAGAGGCGTTGTCCTCCCTGGCTCGCTCCGCGGTCTCCTTCTGCGTCATCACCTCTTCGCAGAAGGAGACCATCGCCTGCCACGATCCCTCACTGCCGAGCATGGCGTTCACTACGCTCGGCAGAGAGAGATCCCCTCCGATACACTCCGAAAGTATGTGCCGCTGCGAGTTCCATGCAGCACACACTTCCAGCGTGTGGAGCGCCGTGTCCTCGGGCGCTCCGCACTCATGGCAGGCTGGAGTCACCTCCCTTCTTGCAATTTTGTGCAGGTACTTTCCGAAACATCCGTGTCCAGAAAGCACCTGCACCACTCGGAAGGTCAGCGACCCGAACCGTCGCCTAACGCACCTACGAAGGACCGGCCTCACGGCGTCCACCGTCCACTGTCCCGGCACCGGTGGCGCCAGGTCCTCCGTCCACCGCCCTATCAAGGCGTCCCGTGCCTGCCTCCGCATGCGTGTGACCTCCTCCCGCATTGGAGGCTCCCCTCGGGATCTCCTCGCCGCTACAAAGTGGTAAACTTCAGCGAGGATCTCCGCTTGGAGCTCCCAAGGGGGATCCCCGGCCAACACGCACGCAGCCGTCGATGACACCGTCCGGTATCCGCGTATCGCCCTCGTCGCGATGACCCGTTGCGGACGTCGCAGCAGGGTCTTGTTTTGGCGGTTGAGGGCGTCCACCCAGACGGGTGCCCCATACATGGCCATACTCCGAATCACTCCGGAGTACAGCCGACGACAGTTGGCACTCGGGCCACCCACGTTTGGCAGCAGCCTCCCCAAGGCGGCAGCAGCTCCCATGACTCTCGGAGCCAACCCTGCAAAGTGGGCCCCAAAGCCCCACCTCCCGTCTAAAATGAGACCCAGGTATTTCATCTGGGTCCCGACTTTGACTGGGACCCCGTCCAGCAGCACCCGCGTTCCTGGAGGGGGTCCTCCTCGAGGCCCATGAAACAGCAGGGCCTCGGTTTTGGAGAGGGCAACCTCCAGTCCCAGGGTGCGTATGCGCTCGACCACGAGTGTTGTACCCACCGTGGCCAACCGCGTCACTTCCCCGAGATCTCTCCCCTTGGCGACGACTAAGGTGTCATCCGCATAGCACGCGACCCGTATACTTGCGGGAAGCGTGCCGCGGAGCACCCAGTCATAACCGATGTTCCACAGGAGCGGTCCCAACACCGACCCCTGTGGAACCCCGCAAGAGACGCGACGGCGCCTCAAACCGTCGCGCCCTACCACCAGGACCTCACGGTCTTGGAGGTAATCCTCCAACAGCCTCCGCAGATACAGGGGCACTCCATGATAGCGGAGCGCCTCCTGTATAGTTTTGTGTGGGAGGCTGTTGAAGGCGTTGGCTATATCGAGTGAGACAGCCAATGCCTTTTTACCCTCACCGACCGCCGCCTGCGTCCACTCTTTGAGCCAGAGCAGGGCATCCACTGTAGACCGCCCCGCTCTGAAACCGTACTGGGCCTCTGAAAGGCCCGGCCCAGTTCCTTCCAGGTGCCGGATGACACGAGAAGCCACCACTCTCTCCAACAGTTTGCCCGTGTCATCCAGCAACACTATGGGCCTGTATGCAGAAGGCGAATCGACAGGTCGGCCCTCCTTCCGCAACAGACACAATCTGCCGTCCTTCCAGGGCTTCGGGAACCGCCCCGACGTGAGGCACGCACTAAAAAGTTCCCGAAGCCAGTCACACATTTCCCTTAGTGCGAGTCCAAGGACCCGCCCTGGGATACCGTCTGGGCCGGGCGCCGTTTTCTTGCCCCGTAGGCGGTTGACTACTACAGCCATTTCCACCTCTGAGACAGGCGGGATGGAGGCCGAGTCCAACTCCTCGGGGAAGGAGACGGCACCCGCCATCGTCGGAGGGGTAAAGGTAGGGTCTCTATCGGGGAAGAGCCCCTCCAACACCCTGTCCAAGAGCTCAGGCTCCATGGACCCCGCGACTGGGGGCGCCCGGCACCGGAACATGTTCCGAGCTGCCTTGTACGGACGCCCCCAAGGATCCCTATCCAGGCTGGCCAGGGCTTCGCCAAATGCCCTTGACTTGGCCCCGACAATAGCCAGCCTCAGTTCTCGCTTAGCGTCACGGTAAGCCTCATGCAGCTGGCCCTCAGCCTCCAGCTCTTCATCCGACAGCTGCTCGTCGGTCCGGCCATGACGCCGCCTTCTACAGTGAGTGAAGGAGCGCCGCGCCGCCGAGCAGGCAACCCGGAGCTCCGCGATCTCTGAGCACCACCAGTATACCTCGCGGCGCTCCGGGTGGCCCCGCGACCTCGGCATGGCTGCGTCGCAAACAGCCGTCACCGCTTCGCGGATACGGCCTGCAGCGACGTCGACGTCCGGGTGCGTGGGAACAGAAAGCCACGACTGGACGATCGCCGCCTCCTTTGCCAATTCGGCATCGAACCGGCTGACGGCCCAGCGCGGAAAGTCCGCTCGAGCCACGCGCCGAGACCCTCCCGCGTTGTGAGAGGTGGATATCTCGAACCTGATATATTTATGGTCCGAGAGAGTCTCCACCTCTGACATTACCCTCCATGCCCGGACACGTGCGGCGGCAGACGGGGTGGCGAACGATAGGTCGACCACGGAACTCCCGTTGTGTCGCACGCACGTGTGGACCGACCCTCTATTGAGCAGGATCAGCCCCGTGGCAACTGCCCACTCCCTGACAATCTCCCCACGAGAGTCAGTTGAGGGGTTTCCCCAATCTCGAGCCTTTGCGTTCAGATCCCCTAGAAGGAGGATCTGACACGGCGCCTGCCTCCCTACGGCCGCAGCCAGTAGGTCCACAAAGACCTCCAGCTCCGCAGCGGTTTTGTTGGGGGAGAAGTATGTGCCTACTACAGCGTACTCCCCCCACTGGGCCACCACGTATCCGGAACCCCTCTCTTTGACTGAGAGAGGTGAACCACCCGATCGGCCTACAATGGCAACGGAGCCGTCCAGGTCCCCAGCCCAACAAGGATGGGAAGAGGGAACGTAATACGGCTCCGCTGCTACCGCCACGTCTATTTGCCACTGCGCCAGGGCCTGCATGAGCAGGTCTTGGGCCTGGGCACAGTGGTTGAGGTTCGTCTGGAGGAAGTTATGATGTCGGACCTGATCCATCAATCAGACATCACAACCTCCTCGCTCACCACTGGGCGAGCAACTTCCATCGCGACGCTCACAGCCGCAGGGCTGGCCTGGGTCCTGACGGACTTGCCTTTCGTCTTTGGGGGAATGCAGCTGCGCCCCCCCATCACGTGCCCAGAAGGCTTCCCTGCCTCCGCGCATATCGCGCAGCGCGGGGTGGACTTCCCACAGCTGGCTGCTTTATGTCCCGTGCTTCCACACCGGAAGCACAGGTCTCCCCTGTCGGCCGATTCTGTACACTGGGGGCGCGTGTGCCCCAGCCCCATGCACCTGAAGCAGCGCATGGGACGCGCCTCTAAGGCAACCACTCGCACCGAACTCCATCCGACCAACAGCCTACCCGTTCCCGACAACACTTTGGCTGCCGAGATCGGACAGGTCACAATGGTGGAGCCGGCGCCGCCAAAGCCGCGGCGAATTTCCCCCACCATTATTGCAGTCAGCTGACAGCCACCTGCTTTGGCAACCGCCGCCGCCACTTTCTCCTTCGTGGCTGCATCGTCCAGACCCGTGATGCTCAAATTGGCAGATTTCACGGGCCTGGCAATGTTGGCCACCTCGGACAGGACTCCACGGAGCTTCTCCGCGAGTTTGTCCGCCTTCTCAGAGTTTTGGGAGCCAGATATTTCCAAAAGCCTGGCTCCCGTCGCCGTCTGGCGAAAGCGGAGCCGGTCAATCTCCAGCTCCTGCAAATCGACCTTATCCTGCGCCAGTTGGAGGACGGCGCCGTATGTGACCCCCTTCTCTGCGGCTTCAGGCTGTAACGACAGCACCACAGCCGCAGTTTTAGGGGCCCTCAGCGCTGCCTTCGGCTTGGCAGAAGCCTTCGACTTTGGCACAGTGGCGGTGGGACGAGCCGAGGGGTCAGCTACAGGGGCAGAGGATTTGCCCTTCCGCTTTCCCTTCCTTTTCCCCTTCCTAGTCACTGTTACCCAGTTTTCCACCAGAGGCACGGCAGTTTGGGCAGCCTCAGTGCCACTATTGGTCCCTTTTGGATTGGAGGGGCCAGCAACTGGTGCCACTACGGGAGTGGCAGCCATCTTTGGGCGTTGAGCAGCCTGCTTATCCGCCTTGGCAGTGGACTTACGAGGCGGCTCAGGCGCCAACTTGGGCTTGACGGTAGCCGCTGCCACTTTCTTGGCGTCCACTCTTAGTGGCGGACGAACCATCGGGGCTGGCAGAAGCCGGTCCTCGATCCCAGCGAGTCGGGCGTTGAGCATTTGCCCAAGCGTGCTGGTCAAGGACCGCTTCAACTCCTCGACTAGCTCCTCCGCCCCAATCCCCGTTACGGGTGATGCCCGCGTCACAGAAGTCGCAACAGCGGCGGCGGTATTGGCCGCAGCTACCTCCGTTTTGGCTTCGTGGAAGCCGCGACGCAGCGCCTTCACCTCCGCTTTTCGTGACTCGACTTCGAGTCGCAGCCGGCTGTTTTCTGCCCTTAAGCGCCGCGTCTCCTCTGCCTCGCTTCTGCTGGCTAGAGCGTCAACGACCTCTCTAAGGGCCGATGTGGAACTTTTCAGGCGAGCCACAAACTCACCCTTTAGGTTGCCCGACTTCTTCGCAACCTCTAAAATGCTGGCAAGCCCTTCGCCCGCGTACGCTCTCAGTTGTTGGGCGTTCAGCATGCTGATATCCTCAGCCCTCGCGATGACATCGGACTCGTTGCCCGTGTCTGTCGCAAGGTCTGAACCAGCACCCGCCCCCGTCTTCTTTTTTTCGTATTGCCTGCGACGCAGTACGTCCTCCAGTTCGGCGTCTGACGGCACCGGAGCAGGCTTGAGGAACTCCACTCGCGAAGATCCCGCTTTGGCGGTGTTTCTCCTTCCTCTCCCTGCTGAGTTGACCTTAGCAGCCACCATCCCCTCGGTCTCCGTGTCTGAGTCGAAACCTTGAGCCATGAGGACGGACGGCCGCTTGCGGCCACTCGTTTTCCCAGTCGCGGTACCGCTTGACCGCACGTCTAACTCAGACGATTCGTCTGACACGTCTGAATTGAGCTGCGAAGGGCCTTTTGGACCGCCCTGAGAAGGGCGTTTTTTTTTAAATTTGCCCTTCGCGTCACGCAATGGACGCATCGTCACATCAGACGTAAGCGTCCTACCGTCATCGCTATGCGCAGATGCGTATAGTATCTCCTCCTCACTCCCTATCGTCGTCTTACTTAACCTAGATTTTTCATTAAAATTTTCCATTACAAATCCCACGAGTACGTGGGAAGGGTGGGTCGCCCCGGACAGTGCCCACTGTAACCGGGGAAGTCAAGCGTAACCCGCTCAGGGGAGTGACAATTCTCTGGCGGGGGACGCAGTAGCGACTGAAACTCCGTTCAGCCTTCCAGGCCTCACGCTGCGCCGCCGCTTACCTTCGGGTGATTTTTTATAGAGGTTGTCTTCCTCGCGGCCCGGGCGACCAAGCCAAGGCCTATCGGTCCCGCTCAGGTCGCGAAACATGACCACGGCCATGTTGCGGGGTTACGATTTTGGGGCGGTGGCAGGGAAGTAAACTCCCACTGCCTGCCCGGCGGCAGGGTAAGTGCACGCCAGACCCGACTCCCGACTCCTCCTAGCCTAAAAAGGCTATCCTCTCTTGTAGGCACCTAGCCTACAAAGGGACGGCTCCACGAGCCCATCCCGTCCTACCTACCCATCCTACCCCACCGACAGAGTGCCGGCGCCTGGTGGTTTCTGTTACGTCTATTTCTGATGGAAATAGACCAATAACGGGCAGCAACCGCGAGAAGGAACGACCCCACCAGACTTGCCTTGAGGATCTACACGACCTGCGCTCTCCCTCAAAGCCATTCGCCTCATTACTCGCTCCCAGAGCCGAGTAAAGAAGGCCAAGATTTATCCAATACAAGCGACCGAAGCCGCAAGCTAGGCATAGCAACTACTAATGGATAAACCCAGACCCGCCCAACCTAACCTTTTTTTTTTTTTTTTTTTTTTTTTTTTTTTAGTGGGGAAATCCTCATGGATACCTGACTGCCGCGGGGGCGACCATCAGGTTATGCCGGACTCTTACCGGCTAAAACCACCACTTGTGTTTCACCATTACGCCTGCTCTGTCGAGACAACGGGAGCGCTTGCGGATTCATCCGCGGTCGCGACGGCGTTGGCCACTTTTCAGGGTCCCCTCTTAGGGTTTGGTTTTATCCCTCACATTAGCGAGGCGCACGGAAACACCGCGCGCGCCTTCTCGAGGTCGTGTTTAGCGGCGATGAACACCCCCGTGTCCACTGCCTATACCTCTGTTATGGGGGTCGAAGAAGGGCGTGATACCGATCTCTTCGACGCCCTGCTCTCCGGCTGCGGATCGAAAGGTTCGTAGTTATTTCCCGCTCTCTTTCCGCAGCTTCCTTTTGCGATATCGTGTTTTCGCAAAAGGATACGACACCGTTCCATGCCTCTTCCGAACCAAGCATTGCTTTTACGACTGCTGGAAGCGAAAGATTTGTTCCTACTTCCGTTACCAGCTGTTGGCGTTGGGATGTCCAAGCTGCGCAGTCTTGAAAAGTGTGCTCCGCTGTATCTTCAGCGGAATCACAATGATGACATCTTGTGCTAGTTTCCCTTCCGGCTATACGACACAGATATTTGCCGAAGCGTCCATGCCCCGACAACACCTGTGTCAGCCGGAATGTCAACGCTCCGTGCTCTCTGTCCATCCAATCTTCTAAAACCGGGCGGATAGCCTCAACAGTATTAAAGCCAGCTCTTGGTGTTACCAGTCTCTCCTTCCACCTGGTAAGGAGAAACTGCTGAGCTTGACGTTTCCACATCTCCACCTCTCTCAATGGTGGGTGTTCTCCTCTGCTTTTAAGCTCTACTCGCCACTTGTACATTGCTGCATGCACTTCCGCTTCTAAATCCCATGGAGGGGACCCCGCTAACAAGCAACTGGCATCAAAAGAGATGGTGCGATACCCACTTACTACCCCTACTGCCATCACTCTTTGCGGTCTCCTCAGAACGGCAATGGTTTTTTCCGTCAATGTCTCAGCCCATATAGGAGCCCCGTACAGGGCCATCGATCTAATGACCCCCAAGTAAAGGCGACGGTTACTTGAGTTTGGTCCACCAAGATTCGGCAGCAACCTTTTTAACCCTGCTGCGGCTCCCATGAGCCGAGGGGCCATACGGTTAAAATGCTCACAAAAATTCCACCTGCTATCCAGAAAGAGTCCTAAATATCTCATGCAAGCCTTCACTTCAACGCTGGTCCCACCAATTATGACACATGCACCTCTCGGAGGAGCTCTTCTAGGGCCATGAAAGCACATAGCCTCAGTCTTATCGAGCGCTACTTCGAGACCCAGCAACCTGATCCTATTGACCACCGAAGTCACAGATCCAGTAGCAAGGCAAACTGCCTCCTCAAACGTATCTCCCCGAGCAGTGACAAGCGTGTCATCTGCATAACACGTCACATTAGTACCTGGGCAAAGGTCACACCTAAGCGCCCAGTCATATCCGATGTTCCACAGAAGCGGACCCAAGACCGAGCCCTGTGGAACACCGCATGACATTGCTCTTCGAAGAAGACATCCTTCTTGCCCCGGGTACGAGATGTACCTTTCCGAGAGATATGCCCCAATAATTCGACTAAGGTAAGGAGGCACATTATGATACTTTAGTGCCTCCCTTACACAAGCCCAGGGAAGAGTGTTGAAAGCATTTGCAATGTCCAAGGACACCGCAACCAACACCCCACCTCTAGCTATCGCCTCGTCCGAGTAAGCCTTAACACGCTTTATTGCGTCAATAGTAGAACGGCCCGCTCTGAAGCCAAACTGGTGATCAGATAGATTAGGCCCCACTCTACCTAGATGCACGAGGAGGCGAGCTGCGATAACACGCTCAAACAGTTTGTCCGCCTCATCCAACATCACTATCGGGCGGTATGCAGAAGGAGACTCCGTAGGGCGCCCCTCCTTCTGTAGAAGAACCAATCTGCCCGTTTTCCATATCAGAGGAAAACGACCTGACTCCATACATGCATCTAAAAGCCTCCGAAACCGGTCCCCCAGCTCCTTCAATGCGAAATGCCAAACTCGGCCTGGAATACCATCAGGCCCTGGGGCCTTGTTTTTGGCTCCAAGCTTTAGTACTGCCAAGCGCAGCTCCCCTTCTGTCACGTGAGGTATCTCAGTTTCCGGTTCTTCCTGTCCCGTCTCGTGTTCCGTGCTGGGAGATAATTCCGGAGGTATGTGCTCAGCCCTTTGCGGGAACAATGTCGAGATCACTTCCTCACGAAGTCTAGATGGAAGGCTCTCCGTTAGTGGGGTTGCCCAAGGTCTTATTTTACCCCTCACCAATTTATACGGACGCCCCCATGGATCCTGATTGAGCGTCTCTAGCAGCTCTGCCCGTGCCTGCACCTTGGCATTGCTGATAGTCTGCTGCAGTTCCTTTACCCTCTCCCTATATACCCCATATAGCCTTCCCTCTTCCTCTTCGTTTCGATTTCGACGTCTGCGATACCTGGTGTACTGGCGTCTCGCAGCCACGCATCTGACACGAAGGTCAGAGATTTCCTGAGACCACCAGTACACCTGACGCTTTGATGGGCTCTGTTTGGCTCGAGACATGCTAGCATCACAGATGTCTGCCATAGCTTCTCGGAACCATTTAGCTTCGTCATCAACCTCGACGGGTCCCTCTGGAGGGGATAGCCAAGACTTTACTATTGCAGCTTCCATCAACGCTTCTCTATCCATCGTCTTCATTGCCCATCTTGGGCAGGACTGGGATGAGGCGTCAGCACGTCTGACTCTTGTGATCTGTGATGACAGAGTGGAGACGTCGAACCGAATATACCGATGGTCAGACAACGTCTCCACCCTCTCAATCACTCTCCACCCTCGTATCAATTGGGCTATAGCTGGAGCTGCAAACCCAACGTCCACAATTGATGCTCCGTTATATCTTACGCATGTGTTAACCGACCCTTGGTTTAGCACCAAAAGACCAGTCATTGTTGCCCATTCCTCGAGGGCATCACCGCGCGGATTAGTGACTGGAGAACCCCAAGCCATCGATTTGGCATTAAGGTCCCCCACCACCAGCGCTGGGCGCGGCAGAGTTTGCCCTATGAGGGCCCCCAGTTCACCTAAAAACATTTCAAACTCGGCCAGAGTTTTATTCGGTGAAAAATATACGCCCACCAAAGCCAGTTCTCTCCACTTGACCGCTACATAACCTCTACCTCTCGCAATTACCGAGATTGGTGGAGCCCCAGCACTACTTGAGGCAATGATGGCCACAGAGCAATCAATGTCACCACACCAATTATCCCGGGGAGGGATGAAGTAAGGTTCCCCAACCACTGCTATTTCAATCAACCACTCCGCCATGCTTTGCAGGAGCAAGTCCTGCGCGCAAGCGGAGTGGTTGACGTTCGCCTGTAGGAAGCGATGAGCCATAACTAATCAGCTATAGTCATCGCCTCCACTTCCCCCGTGTTTGGTGGGGGGCAGCTTGATGCTGCTAGGGGGGGTTCAGCTGTTCTTATTGCCTTTTTAACCCCCTTTCTCGGTTTTGGCGGGGAGCATGACTTGCTCCCCAGCCTGTGCTCTGCTGGCCTATTCGCTGCTGCACACAGGGAACACCTTGGCGCATTTGCAGAACACTGGGCCGTCTTATGGCCTTTTTGACCACAGCGATAACATTCATCACTACGATCCGTCTCCTCGGTGCACTGAGCGCGGACATGCCCGCTCTGCAAACACCGGTAACATCTCATGGGTCGGGTTTGGAGCAAAGTAACTCTGGCTGCGACCCAACCTACTAACAGGCGACCCTCTACCTCCAGTTTTTTAGCAACTATCACTGGACAGCGTACCCAGATGGAAAAGGTACCTTGGTAGTCACTTCGCATCTCACCACCCCTTACTGCCTCAACTGGGCAACCCCCTTTCTGTGCAATCGCCCTGACAACCTCCTCAGCGGACACCGAATCATCCAGGCCCGAAATCCTTAGCTCTACGCTCTTCATGGGCCTAGAGACCTTCACTATCTCACTGTTTAGAGTTTCCCGAAGCTTCTGGGCTAGGGAATCTGCCTTTTCACCGCTCGTTATACCCGGAATTTCAAAAATCCGTCCGCCCGTAGCCGCTTTCCGACACCGGAGACCATCAATTCCGATACTAGTGATGTCGATGCTTTCCTTTGCTTCAGCTATCAGTTTCGCATAAGATGCTTCCTTTTCCTCAGCTCCGGGCTGCAGTGTTATTACAACCGCTGCAGAACGAGGAGCCCGTAGATTTTTCTTCAGAACCGTTTTTTTTTTATTTTTTGCTACCACCTCTTTGACTAACGCAGTAGTAGTCTTGGGCTTACTTGACTTCTTGCCTCGCTTCACTACTGTTGTCCAACTCTCGTCATCATGCACGCGTGATGTAGTCGACCCTTGCTTGGGAACCGGTGGCGGAAGACACGGTACGTTCTGCGATACAATGTTTGCAGAGGCCGCTTCCTGCTTCTTGGTACCCTTCTTTTTCTTTGATGCAGCCGTTTCCACTAAGGGTAAACTAGTCGCCTCGATTGGCTTGGGGAGGGTGGACACCGCAACCTTTTTGCTCTTATCTGCCGCTAACGGAGGGCGGAGACGCTTTTCCGGTAACAGGCGCTCTTCCAGTCCCTCTAGCCGTGCGCTCACCATGCTGCCGACCTGCAGCATTATAGAGCGCGTCAGGTCCTCCAGGTCCCCTCTTTGTGAAGACAATGCTTCACCTACCTCCATACTCTGAGGTTGCTCCAGCTGTGGAGGATCCCGGGCTTTTGAAGCCCTTGCAACCTCCTGTCGCAGTTCTTCCATCTCTCTGCGGAGCTCTGCAACTTCACCCTGAAGACGGGCGTTATCCGCCTGTAATTTGGTTGTCTCCTCGGAAGAAGTCCTACTACCTAGAACCTCCACAGCTGCCTTTATGGATGCCCCCGCATCTTTTAAAAGGCGCACATACGTACCCTTGAGATTTCCCGATTTCGTGGCCACATTCATAATGATGGCGACGTCCTCGAGAACTCTCTGGTTCAGGGCTTCAGCCGTTCGGCTATCACCCTTTTCCATAGACTGTAAGCCAAGCGCAGTCCTGTTTCTACTGGCTTTGCTGGCTAACTCCTCCAGTTTTTTTTGGGACTCCTCCCTTTTTTGAGTCAGAAACTCTTTCCTCCGATTCCCCTGTGCGTTTAAGAATTCCTCAAAAGCGAGCACCTTAGAAGTACCTTGCTCGTCTTCGTCTTCATCCCCAGACGCTAACAAAGCACTCCTGCGCTTCCTTTTGGTTCCCTTTTTCCAAAACCGGCTACCAGTCTCACCCGACTGTACCGACGACATCGACCTTATGCTTACATCTGAATCTGACACAAGCGTACTGTCATGAGCCCCTTCCCCCTCAGTTGTCTTCCGCGCAACAGCGCAAGAAGCACCGACTACCTCTTCACTACTCAGTTTAGGTGTACCGCAGCGGGTCACCACCACGCGCACCTCTTTTGTGGCCACACCGCCACATGCCTTCTCAGCAATACTACGCACAGATGCGCAATCGCTCTCCTCATCACTTCTCCCAACCGTCGTTCCTAACCTAATTGGGGCGCATGCTTCCACCTCCATTTTATCAATATCCTTATCGCTTGCAATATCATTTTCCATTATTAGTGAGCCAGGTTCGTGTTTACGAAGACGGGCGGAACGCCTGCCTACGAAGCAGTTGCTGCCCCCCCCAGAGTACGAGGGGCAGCCCTCCACCTCGTTAGAAGTAGAGGGGTGGGATTCCCCCTTTCGGGGACCCACCTGGGGACCAAATTCACAGCTGCTTTGTTCCATATTAACTTCGATGCTCCACATCGTCGTCTCTTTTTTCAGGGGTGAGCTCCCCTGTCAACACGCCCTGAAAAGGGCGCCAATGAAGCACCGGCCCACTCGGCATCCCGCAAGGAAGCTGACCCATACAGCCGACTCGCGGAAACCAAGCGGAACGATGCCTCCCTCCTAAGAGACGGCTTCACCAGCCCGCCTCAACCTCATCCACTGCGCCCTCTGCTAATCAGAGGGACGCGCGGAGAAGCTTCCCCCCCACCCATCCTACCCCACCGACAGAGTGCCGGCGCCTGGTGGTTTCTGTTACGTCTATTTCTGATGGAAATAGACCAATAACGGGCAGCAACCGCGAGAAGGTACGACCCCACCAGACTTGCCTTGAGGATCTACACGACCTGCGCTCTCCCTCAAAGCCATTCGCCTCATTACTCGCTCCCAGAGCCAAGTAAAGAAGGCCTAGATTTATCCAATACAAGCGACCGAAGCCGCAAGCTAGGCATAGCAACTACTAATGGATAAACCCAGACCCGCCCATAAACCCAGACCCGCCCTAAACCCAGACCCGCCCAAAACCCAGACCCGCCCCCCAACCTAACCTAACCTAACCTTTTTTTTTTTTTTTTTTTTTTTTTTTTTTTTTTTTTACGCTGGGAAAAATGCTTTATGCATACCCCCCCGTCGGGGGACGGAAGGGTTATGTGGGACTCCCGGCGGTGCTCCCCACCGGTATACCCACTAAACGACCCAGCGGCACTCCCGCATCGCCTATATGGAGGGGAACTGGGAATCCGGCACAGCCTTTCCATCCAGCCCCACGCCGACGACCGCCCGCCTTTACGGCGAGCCCTTCACCCCCCTCCCCACCCTGGGAGAGGGGCCCGAGAATAACCGCGAGTGCTCGCGGTCATTCCCACCCGGCGGAAGTGGAGGATACGTGCAATGCGGGAGAAGACGCCCCCGCGCCTGTCTCCCGCTATCCTCCACCAGGAGGGGGAAGACGATTGTCGTGCAATCGCCTTCTCCGACCCGTTCGTCGCCTGCGGAGTGGCGCTGCGAGAGGGTCTTCCTCCCGCGCCCGCTCCGCCGCCTCCTTTTGCAAAATTACTTCCTCGCAAAAGGAGGCCACCGCAGCCCAGGACTCCTCGCTTCCCAGCATGGCTAAAACCACGCTGGGCAGCGAGAGGTCCTGCCCGACCACCGCCATCAATTGGCGGCGCGGCCCAGACCACGACGCACACACCTCCAGGGTGTGCTGCGCCGTGTCCACCGCCGCGCCACAATCGTGGCAGGCCGGGGTCTCCTCTCTTCCGATCCGGTGCAGGCACGATCCGAAGACGCCATGCCCGGACAGCACCTGCACCAGACGGAAAGAAAGGAAACCGTGGGACCGCCCGAGCCAGTCCTTCAGGACTGGCCCGAGCGCGTCCAACGTTCTGCGGCCAAAGGCTGCGGTGGCGAGGGCCTCCGTCCAATGTTGGACGGTTGCGTCCCTCGCCTCTCTGCGGACGGCCTCCCGCTCTTCTGGGGCAGGGCACTCCCCGAGCGCCCTGCGCCCCGCCGTCCACTCGTACACTCTGGCGAGCACCCCCGCCTCGAGTTCCCAAGGCGGGGTGCCGGCCAGAGCGCACGCTGCCGTAAAGCCCACCGAGCGGTAGGCTCTCGCCACCCGCAGTGCAATGGCCCTTTGGGGCCTGCGGATGGCGGTCGCATTCTCCCTCCTGTGGAGGGAGTCCGCCCAGATGGGGGCCCCGTAAAGGGCCATGCTCTTCAAGATGCCGGCATACAAATGCCGGCATCTCGCCTTCGGCCCTCCCAGGTTTGGGAGGAGCCACGAGAGGGCGTTCGCCGCCTTCAGCAGGCGCGCTGACAACCCGCTGAAGTGCGGGCCGAAGCGCCACCTGCTGTCCAGGGTGAGGCCCAGATATTTCATCTGGGTCCTCACCCCGATCCTGACGCCCTCCACGACGATGTGGGCGTCAGGAGGGATGCGCTGCCGAGGCCCGTGGAAGAACACGGCCTCGGTCTTGTGCAGCGCAACCCCCAACCCGAGGCGGCGGATCCTTCCTGTGACCAAGGATCCGCCAGCCGAGGCCAAACTGGCCGCCTCCCTAAAATCCCTCCCCCGGGCAGTGAGGAGAGTGTCATCCGCGTAGCAGATGACACTCGTGCCCGGGAGGAGGGATCCCCGCAGGAGCCAGTCGAAGCCGATGTTCCACAGGAGTGGTCCTAGGACCGACCCCTGTGGAACACCAGACTCCGCGCCGTACCTCCGGACTTGGCCAGCCTTGTCTACGAGGAGGACCACTCGGTCCTCCAAGTAGCTGGCCAAGAGGGCCCGCAAGTATGAAGGCACTCCGTGGTACCGGAGTGCCTCCAAGATCGTGGAGTGGGGGACGGAATTGAACGCGTTGGCTATGTCAAATGACACAGCCAACACTCCGTCCCCAGACTCCACGGCCTCCCTCACCTGGCCCTTCAGCCGGGCCAGCGCGTCCACTGTCGAACGCCCAACTCGGAAACCGAATTGGGCGTCCGACAGGTTCGGCCCAACCCCCCGCAGGAGGCCATTCAGCCGACCGGCGACGATCCCCTCGAACAGTTTACCGACCTCATCGAGCAGAACGATGGGTCGGTATGCCGAGGGGGAGTCTGCCGGTCGTCCCTCCTTACGGAGGAGGCACAGTTGCCCCTCCTTCCAGGTTTTCGGGAACCTCCCAGCCGTGAAACACGCGCTGAAGAGGTCCCGAAACCTGTCCGCCATTTGGGTGGCCGCAATGGCCACCACCCTTGCGGGGACGCCGTCCGGCCCGGGGGCGGTTTTCTTGGCGCGGAGGCGAAGCGTCGCCGCGCCAAACTCCGCCCCCGTGACCGGAGGGACCTCCTCCGCCGGCGGAGCCGCCTCCCGCGGGGGGTCCATCACTGGAGGGGTGAAGTTGGTCCCTGTTGGAAACAAGGACCGAACCACCCCATCCAGCAACGCCGGCTCGAGGGTCTCTGCTAGCGGGGGACCGAAGGGGCGCAGTTTATTCCGCGCCGCCTTATACGGTCTCCCGTACGGGTCTCTGTCGAGACCCTCTAGCATTTCGGCCCTCGCCGCGTCGTCGGCGGCGAACATGGCCGCCTTGAGGACCTTTTTTGCCTCTACGTACGAGGCGTAGAGAAGGTCCTCGTTCGACGCGTCCCGCACGCTCCGCCGTCGACTCCGCGTGTAGGCCCTCCTGGCCACCACGCAGGCGGCCCGGAGCCCCGCCAGCTCCTCCGACCACCAATAGACGGCGCGTCGGGGAGGTGGGCGGCGAGACCGAGGCATGCTGGAGTTGCACACCTCGGTCAGGGACTCCCGCAGTCGGACCGCCGAGGCGTCGACGTCCAGGACATTGACAGGAGGCGTGAGCCAGTCCTGGACGAACGCCGCCTCCTTGGCCGCCCCTCGGTCCAGGTGGATCTGAGCCCACCGTGGAAAGGGGGACTGGCCCGAGCGGGCCATCCCCCGGGGGCTCTGGGTGGAGACGATGTCGAACCGCACGTATCGGTGGTCCGACAAGGTCTCCACCGTTTCCACCCGCCAGCCGACGACGCGGGCGGCAAGTGCGGGGGTGGCGAACGATACGTCCACCACCGTCCCTCCCCGTTGCCGCACACACGTGTGGGCCGTCCCTCTATTTAGGAGGGACACGCCCGACGAGGCCGCCCAAAATTCGACGGCCTGCCCGCGGACGTTGCAAGAGGCGGCCCGGTTGCCCCAGGCCGCCGACTTGGCGTTCAGGTCGCCCAATACGGCGACCTGGCGCGGCGCCGCCCTACCGACTACTGCGGTCAGGACTTCGAGAAAATCCTCGAAGTCCTGTAAAGGGCGGTTAGGGGAGAAATAGACCCCCACCAGGGCTATTTCTCCCCACGCGGCGGCCACGTATCCCGGTCCCCTCTCTAAGAGCGAGAGGGGAGGGGAGTCCGTGGAAACCTTTTTTTTTTTTTTTTTTTTTTTTTTTTTTTTTTTTTTTTTTTTTACGTGGGGAAATCCTCATGGATACCACCCGGCGCGGGGGCGCCGGAATGGTTATGCCGGACTCTTACCGGCTAAAACCACCACGGTGAGCAATCATTGCGCCCAGGTGGGGCAAGGTGGGGTCGCGCTAGCATTCACCACCCTGTCCCGGCGGTCGGCCCAGTTGCGAGCAACCAGGCCCCGGCATGGAGGGGGCGGTCTTTCTCACAAAGACCCCCCCTCAAAACGACGAGTGAGGTCGTGCAAGCCGGCTGTGAGTCCCCCGACTCGCAGCCAGTGACCCCACTTATGAAGGGGGAGAGAGGAGACGAGCAAACCGCCTCCTCCTTGTTCCCGTTCGTCTGCGCCGGAGCGGGTCCGAAGAGGCGTTGTCCTCCCTGGCTCGCTCCGCGGTCTCCTTCTGCGTCATCACCTCTTCGCAGAAGGAGACCATCGCCTGCCACGATCCCTCACTGCCGAGCATGGCGTTCACTACGCTCGGCAGAGAGAGATCCCCTCCGATACACTCCGAAAGTATGTGCCGCTGCGAGTTCCATGCAGCACACACTTCCAGCGTGTGGAGCGCCGTGTCCTCGGGCGCTCCGCACTCATGGCAGGCTGGAGTCACCTCCCTTCTTGCAATTTTGTGCAGGTACTTTCCGAAACATCCGTGTCCAGAAAGCACCTGCACCACTCGGAAGGTCAGCGACCCGAACCGTCGCCTAACCCACCTACGAAGGACCGGCCTCACGGCGTCCACCGTCCACTGTCCCGGCACCGGTGGCGCCAGGTCCTCCGTCCACCGCCCTATCAAGGCGTCCCGTGCCTGCCTCCGCATGCGTGTGACCTCCTCCCGCATTGGAGGCTCCCCTCGGGATCTCCTCGCCGCTACAAAGTGGTAAACTTCAGCGAGGATCTCCGCTTGGAGCTCCCAAGGGGGATCCCCGGCCAACACGCACGCAGCCGTCCATGACACCGTCCGGTATCCGCGTATCGCCCTCGTCGCAATGACCCGTTGCGGACGTCGCAGCAGGGTCTTGTTTTGGCGGTTGAGGGCGTCCACCCAGACGGGTGCCCCATACATGGCCATACTCCGAATCACTCCGGAGTACAGCCGACGACAGTTGGCACTCGGGCCACCCACGTTCGGCAGCAGCCTCCCCAAGGCGGCAGCAGCTCCCATGACTCTCGGAGCCAACCCTGCAAAGTGGGCCCCAAAGCCCCACCTCCCGTCTAAAATGAGACCCAGGTATTTCATCTGGGTCCCGACTTTGACTGGGACCCCGTCCAGCAGCACCCGCGTTCCTGGAGGGGGTCCTCCTCGAGGCCCATGAAACAGCAGGGCCTCGGTTTTGGAGAGGGCAACCTCCAGTCCCAGGGTGCGTATGCGATCGACCACGAGTGTTGTACCCACCGTGGCCAACCGCGTCACTTCCCCGAGATCTCTCCCCTTGGCGACGACTAAGGTGTCATCCGCATAGCACGCGACCCGTATACTTGCGGGAAGCGTGCCGCGGAGCACCCAGTCATAACCGATGTTCCACAGGAGCGGTCCCAACACCGACCCCTGTGGAACCCCGCAAGAGACGCGACGGCGCCTCAAACCGTCGCGCCCTACCACCAGGACCTCACGGTCTTGGAGGTAATCCTCCAACAGCCTCCGCAGATACAGGGGCACTCCATGATAGCGGAGCGCCTCCTGTATAGTTTTGTGTGGGAGGCTGTTGAAGGCGTTGGCTATATCGAGTGAGATAGCCAACGCCTTTTTACCCTCACCGACCGCCGCCTGCGTCCACTCTTTGAGCCAGAGCAGGGCATCCACTGTAGACCGCCCCGCTCTGAAACCGTACTGGGCCTCTGAAAGGCCCGGCCCAGTTCCTTCCAGGTGCCGGATGACACGAGAAGCCACCACTCTCTCCAACAGTTTGCCCGTGTCATCCAGCAACACTATGGGCCTGTATGCAGAAGGCGAATCGACAGGTCGGCCCTCTTTCCGCAACAGACACAATCTGCCGTCCTTCCAGGGCTTCGGAAACCGCCCCGACGTGAGGCACACACTAAAAATTTCCCTAAGCCAGTCACACATTTCTCTTAAGGCGAGTCCAAGGACCCGCCCTGGGATCCCGTCTGGGCCGGGCGCCGTTTTCTTGCCCCGTAGGCGGTTGATCACTACCGCCATTTCCACCTCTGAGACAGGTGGGATGGAGGCCAAGTCCAACTCCTCGGGAAAGGAGACGGCACCCGCCATCGTCGGAGGGGTGTAGGTAGGGTCTCTGTTGGGGAAGAGCCCCCCCAACACCCTGTCCAAGAGCTCAGGCTCCATGGACCCCGCAACTGGGGGCGCCCGGCACCGGAACATGTTCCGAGCTGCCTTGTACGGACGCCCCCAAGGATCCCTATCCAGGCTGGCCAGAGCTTCGCCAAATGCCCTAGACTTGGCCTCGACAATAGCCAGCCTCAGCTCTCGCTTGGCGCCGCGGTAAGCCTCATGCAGCTGGCCCTCAACATCCAGCTCTTCATCCGACAGCTGCTCGTCGGTCCGGCCATGACGCCGCCTCCTGCAGTGGGTGAAGGAGCGCCGCGCCGCCGAGCAGGCAACCCGGAGCTCCGCGATCTCTGAGCACCACCAGTATACCTCGCGGCGCTCCGGGTGGCCCCGCGATCTCGGCATGGCCGCGTCGCAAACAGCCGTCACCGCTTCGCGGAAATGGCCTGCAGCGACGTCGACGTCCGGGTGCGTGGGAACAGACAGCCACGACTGGACGATCGCCGCCTCTTTTGCTAATCCGACATCGAAACGGCTGACGGCCCAGCGTGGAAAGTCCGCTCGAGCCACGCGCCGAGACCCTCTCGCGTTGTGGGAGGTGGGTATCTCGAACCTGATATATTTATGGTCCGAGAGAGTCTCCACCTCCGACATTACCCTCCATGCCCGGACACGTGCGGCGGCAGACGGGGTGGCGAACGATAGGTCGACCACGGAACTCCCGTTGTGTCGCACGCACGTGTGGACCGACCCTCTATTGAGCAGGGTCAGTCCCGTGGCAACTGCCCACTCCCTGACAATCTCCCCACGAGAGTCAGTTGAGGGGTTGCCCCAATCTCGGGCCTTCGCGTTCAGATCCCCTAGAAGGAGGATCTGACACGGCGCCTGCCTCCCTACGGCTGCAGCCAGTAGGTCCACAAAGACCTCCAGCTCCGCAGCGGTTTTGTTGGGGGAGAAGTATGTGCCCACCACAGCGTACTCTCCCCACCGGGCCACCACGTATCCTGAACCTCTCTCTTTGACTGAGAGAGGTGAACCACCCGATCGGCTTACAATGGCAACGGAGCCGTCCAGGTCCCCAGCCCAATAAGGATGGGAAGAGGGAACGTAATACGGCTCCGCTGCTACCGCCACGTCTATTTGCCACTGCGCCAGGGCCTGCATGAGCAGGTCTTGAGCCTGGGCGCAGTGGTTGAGGTTCGTCTGGAGGAAGTTGTGATGTCGGACCTGATCCATCAATCAGACATCACAACCTCCTCGCTCGCCACTGGGCAAGCAACTTCCATCGCGACGCTTACAGCCGCAGGGTTGGCCTGGGTCCTGATGGCCTTGCTCTTCGTCTTTGGGGGAATGCAGCTCCGCCCCCCCATCACGTGCCCAGAAGGCTTTCCTGCCTCGGCGTATATCGCACAGCGCGGAGTGGACTTTACACAGCTGGCCGCTTTATGTCCTGCGCTTCCACACCGGAAGCACAGGTCTCCCCTGTCGGCCAATTCTGTACACTGGGGGCGCGTGTGTCCCAGACCCATGCACCTGAAGCAGCGCATGGGACGCGCCTCCAAGGCAACCACTCGCACCGAACTCCATCCGACCAACAGCCTACCCGTTCCCGACAACACTTTGGCTGCCGTGATCGGACAGGTCACAATGGTGGAGCCGGCACCGCCAAAGCCGCGGCGAATTTCCCCCACCTTTATTGCAGTCAGCTGACAGCCACCTGCTTTGGCGACTGCCGCCGCCACTTTCTCCTTCGTGGCTGCATCATCCAGACCCGTGATGCTCAAATTGGCAGATTTCACAGGCCTGGCAATGTTGGCCACCTCGGACAGGACTCCACGGAGCTTCTCCGCGAGTTTGTCCGCCTTCTCAGAGTTTTGGGAGCCAGATATTTCCAGAAGCCTGGCTCCCGTCGCCGTCTGGCGAAAGCGGAGCCGGTCAATCTCCAGCTCCTGCAAATCGACCTTATCCTGCGCCAGTTGGAGGACGGCACCGTATGTGACCCCCTTCTCTGCGGCTTCAGGTTGTAATGAAAGCACCACAGCCGCAGTCTTAGGGGCCCTCAGCGCTGACTTCGGCTTGGCAGAAGCCTTCGACTTTGGCACAGTGGCGGTGGGACGAGCCGAGGGGTCAGCTACAGGGGCAGAGGATTTGCCCTTCCGCTTTCCCTTCCTTTTCCCCTTCCTAGTAACCGTTACCCAGTTTTCCACCAGGGGAACGGCAGATTGGGCAGCCTCAGTGCCAGTTTTGGTCCCTTTTGGATTGGAGGGGCCAGCAACTGGTGCCACTACGGGAGTGGCAGCCATCTTTGGGCGTTGAGCAGCCTGCTTATCCGCCTTGTTAGCGGACTCACGAGGCGGCTCAGGCGTCGGCTTGGGCTTGGCGGTAGCCGCTGCCACTTTCTTGGCGTCCGCTCTTAGTGGCGGACGAACTATCGGGGCTGGCAGAAGCCGGTCCTCGATCCCAGCGAGTCGGGCGTTGAGCATTTGCCCAAGCGTGCTGGTCAAGGACCGCTTCAACTCCTCGACTAGCTCCTCCGCCCCAATCCCAGCCAAGGGTGGTGCCCGCGTCCCAGAAGTCGCGACAGCGGCGGCGGTGTTGGCCGCAGCTACCTCCGTTTTGGCTTCGTGGAAGCCGCGACGCAGCGCCTTCACCTCCGCTTTTCGCGACTCGACTTCAAGTCGCAGCCGGCTGTTTTCTGCCCTTAACCGCCGCGTCTCCTCTGCCTCGCTTCTGCTGGCTAGAGCGTCAACGACCTCTCTAAGGACCGATGCAGACCTTTTCAGGCGAGCCACAAACTCACCCTTTAGGTTGCCCGACTTCTTTGTCACCTCTAAAATGCAGGCGAGTCCTTCGCCCGCATGCGCCCTCAGTTCTTGGGCGTTCAGCATGCTGATATCATCAGCCCTCGCGATGACATCGGACTCGTTGCCCGTGTCTTTCGCGAGGTCTGAACCAGCACTCACCTTCGTCTTCTTTGTTTCGTACTGCCTGCGACGCAGTACGTCCTCTAGTTCGGCGTCTGACGGCACCAGAGCAGGCTTGAGGAACTCCGCTCGCGAAGATCTCGCTTTGGCAGTGTTTCCCCTTCCTCTTCTTGCCGAGTTGACCTTAGCAGCGGCCGTCCCCTCGGTCTCCGTGCCTGAGTCGAAACCTTGAGCCAAGAGGGACAACGGCCGCTTGCGACCACTCGTTTTCCCAGTCGCGGTACCACTTGACCGCACGTCTAGCTCAGACGCTTCGTCTGACACGTCTGAATTGCGCTGCGAAGGGCCTTTTGGACCGCCCTGAGAAGGGCGTTTTTTAAATTTGCCCTTCGCGTCACGTAATGGACGCATCGTCACATCAGACGTAAGCGTCCTACCGTCGTCGTCACTATGCGCAGATACGCATACTACTGCTCGGGAGACTTGAGCTTCCATCAGAGGGCTATTGCCAGTAGTGTTAGCGTTCGCCTTCAGGGCGCACGCCTGCACTTCCATATCGTCTTTGTCTAAATCGTATGCAATATCGGAATCCGAGTCGAAAGAATAGCCAGTGTCGCGTTCACGAAGGCCGGTAGAGTGCCGACCTACGAAGCATGAGTTGCCCCCCCCAGAGTACGAGGGGCAGCCCTCCACTCCTGATGAAGTGGAGGGGTGGGATTCCCCCTTTCGGGGACCCACCTGGGGACCATTTTCACTAATGCTTTGGTTCATTTTGTTTTCTACTTCAATGCTCCACATCGTCGTCTCTTTTTTTCACTAGGGGTGAGCTCCCCTGCAAGTTTGGTGGGAGCGCCCTGAAAAGGACGTGCTCGCCTCCTCCACCAACACGCCCTGAAAAGGGCGTGTCCGCCTATCGGCCCCGCTCAGATCGCGAAACATGACCACGACCATGTTGCGGGGTTTGGCCCTCCACTGATCCCGATGGATCCCTCACGTGGGTGGCTTAAACAGGCCGCCCCACCTTCTCGGCGGAGTAGGAAACTCCTTTCCTCCGCCAGACTTCATCCGCTGCGCTTTATGCTAATTTCATAGAGACACGCGGAGAAGCCTCCCCTTTCCCTCCCCGAGGCCCCCAATCCGCTAGTGAAGCGCCGACCCACCCAGAATCCCGCAAGGAAGCTGACCCATACAACCGACTCGCGGGAGACCGAGCAGGACGGCGCCGCACCAACAGTTCGGGAAACCTCCCCATTTCCCCCCCCAGTGTTTGGTCCGCGCCGGTAAACCGGTAACTCCCATTTCTGGGATCCGTTCCCCTATCCGCCGCCCGGGGACGCGCCGCGTTGGGGTACACCTCCCCACCCACTGGGACAACCCAGCAGGTCCGCGGTAGTCCGTGGAAACCTAACCTAACCTAACCTAACCTTTTTTTTTTTTTTTTTTTTTACGTGGGGAAATCCTCATGGATACCACCCGGCGCGAGGGCGCCGGAATGGTTATGCCGGACTCTTACCGGCTAAAACCACCACGGTGAGCAATCATTGCGCCCAGGTGGGGCAAGGTGGGGTCGCGCTAGCATTCACCACCCTGTCCCGGCGGTCGGCCCAGTTGCGAGCAACCAGGCCCCGGCATGGAGGGGGCGGTCTTTCTCACAAAGACCCCCCCTCAAAACGACGAGTGAGGTCGTGCAAGCCGGCTGTGAGTCCCCCGACTCGCAGCCAGTGACCCCACTTATGAAGGGGGAGAGAGGAGACGAGCAAACCGCCTCCTCCTTGTTCCCGTTCGTCTGCGCCGGAGCGGGTCCGAAGAGGCGTTGTCCTCCCTGGCTCGCTCCGCGGTCTCCTTCTGCGTCATCACCTCTTCGCAGAAGGAGACCATCGCCTGCCACGATCCCTCACTGCCGAGCATGGCGTTCACTACGCTCGGCAGAGAGAGATCCCCTCCGATACACTCCGAAAGTATGTGCCGCTGCGAGTTCCATGCAGCACACACTTCCAGCGTGTGGAGCGCCGTGTCCTCGGGCGCTCCGCACTCATGGCAGGCTGGAGTCACCTCCCTTCTTGCAATTTTGTGCAGGTACTTTCCGAAACATCCGTGTCCAGAAAGCACCTGCACCACTCGGAAGGTCAGCGACCCGAACCGTCGCCTAACCCACCTACGAAGGACCGGCCTCACGGCGTCCACCGTCCACTGTCCCGGCACCGGTGGCGCCAGGTCCTCCGTCCACCGCCCTATCAAGGCGTCCCGTGCCTGCCTCCGCATGCGTGTGACCTCCTCCCGCATTGGAGGCTCCCCTCGGGATCTCCTCGCCGCTACAAAGTGGTAAACTTCAGCGAGGATCTCCGCTTGGAGCTCCCAAGGGGGATCCCCGGCCAACACGCACGCAGCCGTCCATGACACCGTCCGGTATCCGCGTATCGCCCTCGTCGCGATGACCCGTTGCGGACGTCGCAGCAGGGTCTTGTTTTGGCGGTTGAGGGCGTCCACCCAGACGGGTGCCCCATACATGGCCATACTCCGAATCACTCCGGAGTACAGCCGACGACAGTTGGCACTCGGGCCACCCACGTTCGGCAGCAGCCTCCCCAAGGCGGCAGCAGCTCCCATGACTCTCGGAGCCAACCCTGCAAAGTGGGCCCCAAAGCCCCACCTCCCGTCTAAAATGAGACCCAGGTATTTCATCTGGGTCCCGACTTTGACTGGGACCCCGTCCAGCAGCACCCGCGTTCCTGGAGGGGGTCCTCCTCGAGGCCCATGAAACAGCAGGGCCTCGGTTTTGGAGAGGGCAACCTCCAGTCCCAGGGTGCGTATGCGCTCGACCACGAGTGTTGTACCCACCGTGGCCAACCGCGTCACTTCCCCGAGATCTCTCCCCTTGGCGACGACTAAGGTGTCATCCGCATAGCACGCGACCCGTATACTTGCGGGAAGCGTGCCGCGGAGCACCCAGTCATAACCGATGTTCCACAGGAGCGGTCCCAACACCGACCCCTGTGGAACCCCGCAAGAGACGCGACGGCGCCTCAAACCGTCGCGCCCTACCACCAGGACCTCACGGTCTTGGAGGTAATCCTCCAACAGCCTCCGCAGATACAGGGGCACTCCATGATAGCGGAGCGCCTCCTGTATAGTTTTGTGTGGGAGGCTGTTGAAGGCGTTGGCTATATCGAGTGAGACAGCCAATGCCTTTTTACCCTCACCGACCGCCGCCTGCGTCCACTCTTTGAGCCAGAGCAGGGCATCCACTGTAGACCGCCCCGCTCTGAAACCGTACTGGGCCTCTGAAAGGCCCGGCCCAGTTCCTTCCAGGTGCCGGATGACACGAGAAGCCACCACTCTCTCCAACAGTTTGCCCGTGTCATCCAGCAACACTATGGGCCTGTATGCAGAAGGCGAATCGACAGGTCGGCCCTCCTTCCGCAACAGACACAATCTGCCGTCCTTCCAGGGCTTCGGGAACCGCCCCGACGTGAGGCACGCACTAAAAAGTTCCCGAAGCCAGTCACACATTTCCCTTAGTGCGAGTCCAAGGACCCGCCCTGGGATCCCGTCTGGGCCGGGCGCCGTTTTCTTGCCCCGTAGGCGGTTGACTACTACAGCCATTTCCACCTCTGAGACAGGCGGGATGGAGGCCGAGTCCAACTCCTCGGGGAAGGAGACGGCACCCGCCATCGTCGGAGGGGTAAAGGTAGGGTCTCTATCGGGGAAGAGCCCCTCCAACACCCTGTCCAAGAGCTCAGGCTCCATGGACCCCGCGACTGGGGGCGCCCGGCACCGGAACATGTTCCGAGCTGCCTTGTACGGACGCCCCCAAGGATCCCTATCCAGGCTGGCCAGGGCTTCGCCAAATGCCCTTGACTTGGCCCCGACAATAGCCAGCCTCAGTTCTCGCTTAGCGTCACGGTAAGCCTCATGCAGCTGGCCCTCAGCCTCCAGCTCTTCATCCGACAGCTGCTCGTCGGTCCGGCCATGACGCCGCCTTCTACAGTGGGTGAAGGAGCGCCGCGCCGCCGAGCAGGCAACCCGGAGCTCCGCGATCTCTGAGCACCACCAGTATACCTCGCGGCGCTCCGGGTGGCCCCGCGACCTCGGCATGGCTGCGTCGCAAACAGCCGTCACCGCTTCGCAGAAACGGCCTGCAGCGACGTCGACGTCCGGGTGCGTGGGAACAGAAAGCCACGACTGGACGATCGCCGCCTCCTTTGCCAATTCGGCATCGAACCGGCTGACGGCCCAGCGCGGAAAGTCCGCTCGAGCCACGCGCCGAGACCCTCCCGCGTTGTGAGAGGTGGATATCTCGAACCTGATATATTTATGGTCCGAGAGAGTCTCCACCTCTGACATTACCCTCCATGCCCGGACACGTGCGGCGGCAGACGGGGTGGCGAACGATAGGTCGACCACGGAACTCCCGTTGTGTCGCACGCACGTGTGGACCGACCCTCTATTGAGCAGGATCAGCCCCGTGGCAACTGCCCACTCCCTGACAATGTCCCCACGAGAGTCAGTTGAGGGGTTTCCCCAATCTCGAGCCTTCGCGTTCAGATCCCCTAGAAGGAGGATCTGACACGGCGCCTGCCTCCCTACGGCCGCAGCCAGTAGGTCCACAAAGACCTCCAGCTCCGCAGCGGTTTTGTTGGGGGAGAAGTATGTGCCTACTACAGCGTTTTGGCTGCAGAGGCAGCGGCAACGGGCTTGGGGGCCGACTTTTTCTTTTTCCCCTTCCCCTTTCCCTTGCCAGTCGCCTGGGACGGGCAGGAAGGAGTGGCGGTGGGGGTGGCAGGGGCGGCGGCCGTACTCGCCTTGTTTTTGGCCTTGCCCTTTCCCTTTTTAACCACTTCCGTCCACGGCTGGTTGGACGGGGTGGTTGAAGGTAGTTGGGCGTCCTCCTTTTGAGAGGATGGCCCCGGCTTATTCAGACTCTTGGCCGCCACTAGCGGTGGTCGGAGGCGTTTTTCGGGGAGAAGCCTGTCCTCGATGCCCGCGAGGCAGGCTCTCGTAAAGGCCCTTTCCTCCATGACCACTTTGCGGATGATATCCTCAAAGTTGGAGGAGGGGCCTTCAGCCGCTGGTCTGGGGTTGGCCTGAGTAGGCCGTGCCGTGACTTCGGCCAGCTTCTTGCGCAGCTGGCTGACCTCCGACCGCAGGTGGATGGTATCCTCCAAGTTGGAGGAGCAGTCTTCAGCCGTTGGTCTGGGGTCGGCCTGAGCTGGTCGGGCCATGACTTCAGCCAGCTTCTTGTGCAGCTGGCTGACTTCCGACTGCAGGCGGTCGACCTTTGCCTGCAGTTGCCGCGTCTCGTCCGTTTCGGTGCGCTGCACCAGCTCCCGGATGATACCGCGCATGCTCGCGGCCCTGCACTTCAGGGACTTTTGAAAAGTCCCCTTTAGGTTGGAGGACTTAGAGGCCACGACCACTATCTCGTCCGCGTCCTCTTGAGCCATGCGCTCTAGCTCAGTCAGGGAGTGGTCCGCGTACAGGACGCAGGACGCACCGTACCCAGACATGGCCCGAGCAGCGCGCGCCCGCTGCTCTTTAGCGGCGACCTGCTCCTCCAGGTCCCGCTGGAGCTGCGTCCGCCGAGCTAGGTTTAGCTGGCGTTGGGCATCTGCCAGGCCCACGTCGTGGGTGTCCACCACAGTCGAGGAACTAGGCTTTTTAGCCTTTCTCTTCTTCGACTTGGTGCTCCTCGTCGAGTCCGAGGAGCCTTCACCACCGTCATCCTTCAAGAAAACCCGCTTGCGCTTTTGAAGCTTTTGAAGGCGATCTTCGACCTCCATCGCCGAACTCGCGTCCGACTCAAGCGCATTGTAGTCGGAGTCCGACCTACAGTACATGCTAGCCGCAGATGGTGCGCGGCTAGCTTCTGACGCAGAAATGGCATCGCCAGCGGGGCCCTGAGAAGGGCCTTTTGGTTGGCCCTCAGAAGGGCCTTTTGGTTGGCCCTCAGAAGGGCCTTTTGGTTGGCCCTGAGAAGGGCCTTTTGGTTGGCCCTTAGAAGGGCCTTTTTTGAAACGCCCGAGGGCGTCCCGCACTGAACGCGTCGCCACCTCAGACGCAAGCGTCTCAGGCGCAGTCACGCATTCCACCTCCTCATCGCCTAACCAGAGGAGTGCTCTCACTGGCTTTAATCGCGAAACATTTTTTTATAACAGTTGCTTTGAGATTAGCAATTAAAAAAATTTTCGCGCCAAAAAATTACCGCGCTGCGTTTGGACTAAGTTTTCTCAATTATTTTCAATTAACAATGTATTAAAATCTTATTGTACTAGAATCTAGGTGAAATAGGCTTTCTAAAGGTATAACTTTTATGCCATTTTATTAGTAAATTGTAATCAAAATCACAGGTTCAAAACTAAAATTTTACGCATTTGTTCCCGAATCTCAGATTAAAATGCTTATGATTTCAAAAATATAACAGTTATCTATGTAAATGTTATTTGTTTTTATAGCTTAATACATTATTTACAAGGTTTAATCAAAAAATTAGACAGAAAGAACCCTTACTTATAAATATTGAACCCTAAATCTGCGCATCGTAAAATGACAAAAAAAACAGACCGCCCGGGAACACTTGTTGATAAATCGTCGAGTGTTGATGGATCGAAATCGATTAATACTTCTGTTTTTAAATAGCTTAAACATTGTAGCTTTTTATAACAACTCATTCAGGACGGTTTGGTTTGTAAATATGAGAGTAATTATTTTACAAAGCAATGACGTCACGTCTTTTATTGGGTTGGGAAAGTATCTCATTAAATGGAGATATTTTATATATTTATATGGATTAAAGTTATTTATTATTATAGCCTAATACATTATTTATAAGATTTAATAAGAAATAAATAAATAAAAATTGTAATAAATAGAAAATAAATAACTTTTATCTGCATCCAGTCCCAATTCACGGTAAAAACGCATGACCTTTTTAAATAATTATTGTAGGTGTATGGTTTATCGTAGAGATTTTTTTATTTTTTATTTATTTTTATTATGGTTTTATTAAGCCTAATAAAATACAAAATAAGATAAGGATTCATAATTTGAACTAATTAAAATCAAAACAATGCAGCCGCGGCGAAAAACACGTTAAAAAAATATACGAAAAAAAAGTAATATCATACCAAAACTATTAACTTTCTTCCTGTCGGAAATACTTATTCCATAAACTACATCCGTGTAGCTACACGGCAAATACAAATACTACAATAAAATTACGTCACATGAAAACAGTAACAAACAATCAATTTGATGTAAACTCAAGATGGCCGGTAAAAATGGCGCCAAACGTAAATAAATTTTATATTTTGATTGCTGCCAAATTTTCAGACGTATGACATTTTGTTATCGCCGCCATTATCAAGCCTGCTCTATGGAGAATGACACACAGAAAGAATGAAAGGAATCGGTTCAGTCAGTTTGAAATGAAAAATCATAATATTACCGCGCATTGCGCATGCTCCTGGGTGGTCGTTGAGCAACCAAGGGAAAAAAACGGCTTGCCTCCCGGGAGCGTGAAAGCACTCTAGAGGCTAACCTAGAAGTTTGTATATTTTTCTTCATATCAAATCCCACGAGTACGTGGGAAGGGTGGGTCACCCCGGACAGTGCCCACTGTAACCGGGGAAGTCTGGCGTAACCCGCTCAGGGGAGCGACACTTCCCTGGCGGGGGACGCAGTAGCGACTGAAACTCCGTTCAGCCTTCCAGGCCTCACGCTGCGCCGCCGCTTACCTTCGGGTGATTTTTTATAGAGGTTGTCTTCCTCGCGGCCCGGGCGACCAAGCCAAGGCCTATCGGTCCCGCTCAGATCGCGAAACATGACCACGACCATATTGCGGGATTACGATCAGCCGGTGGCAGGGAAGAAACTCCCACTGCCTGCCTGGCGGCAGGGTGAGTGCACGCCAAGGCCCGACTCCTCTTCTCTAACCTACCTACCTGAAAAGGCAATCCGCCTTTGGCTTGGACTTCACTCCAAGCCAAGCGCCAGCCCACTCGGAATCCCGCGAGGAAACTGACCCACACAGCCGCCTCACGGAAACCTGGCGGGATGACGCCTCCAACCTACAGATGGCTCCACGAGACCATCCCGACTCCATCCACCCCGCCCTCTGCTACTCAGAGGGACGCGCGGAGAAGTCCTTCCCCCAGTGTTTGGTCCGCGCCGGTAAACCGGTAACTCCCATTTCTGGGAGCCGTTCCCCTATCCGCCACCCGGGGACGCGCCGCGTTGGGGTACACCTCCCCACCCACTGGGACAACCCAGCAGGTCCGCGGAAAAACCTAACCTAACCTAACCTAACTTTTTTTTTTTTTTTTTTTTTTTTTTTTTTTTTTTTTTTTTTTTTTTTTTTTGTTGACGAGGGGGAAATCTGCCGGTCGTCCCTCCTTACGGAGGAGGCACAGTTGCCCCTCCTTCCAGGTTTTCGGGAACCTCCCAGCCGTGAAACACGCGCTGAAGAGGTCCCGGAACCTGTCCGCCATTTGGGTGGCCGCAATGGCCACCACCCTTGCGGGGACGCCGTCCGGCCCGGGGGCGGTTTTCTTTTTTGCTTTTTTTTCTTTTTTTTCTTTTTTTCTTTTTGGCGCGGCAACGCTTCGCCTCCGCGCCAAACTCCGCCCCCGTGACCGGAGGGACCTCCTCCGCCGGCGGAGCCGCCTCCCGCGGGGGGTCCATCACTGGAGAGGTGAAGTTGGTCCTTGTTGGAAACAAGGACCGAACCACCCCATCCAGCAACGCCGGCTCGATGGTCTCTGCTAGCGGGGGACCGAAGGGGCGCAGTTTATTCCGCGCCGCCTTATACGGTCTCCCGTACGGGTCTCTGTCGAGACCCTCTAGCATTTCGGCCCTCGCCGCGTCGTCGGCGGCGAACATGGCCGCCTTGAGGACCTTCTTTGCCTCTACGTACGAGGCGTAGAGAAGGTCCTCGTTCGACGCGTCCCGCACGCTCCGCCGTCGACTCCGCGTGTAGGCCCTCCTGGCCACCACGCAGGCGGCCCGGAGCCCCGCCAGCTCCTCCGACCACCAATAGACGGCGCGTCGGGGAGGTGGGCGGCGAGACCGAGGCATGCTGGAGTTGCACACCTCGGTCAGGGACTCCCGCAGTCGGACCGCCGAGGCGTCGACGTCCAGGACATTGACAGGAGGCGTGAGCCAGTCCTGGACGAACGCCGCCTCCTTGGCCGCCCCTCGGTCCAGGTGGATCTGAGCCCACCGTGGAAAGGGGGACTGGCCCGAGCGGGCCATCCCCCGGGGGCTCTGGGTGGAGACGATGTCGAACCGCACGTATCGGTGGTCCGACAAGGTCTCCACCGTTTCCAGATGTATGCTTCATCTTGATATTCACAGCCTTGAAGATCTACGATAGAAACCGGTAGATATGAGTCCCTCATCAGATTAGGTGTAATCTGTTGTTAGCTTGATGCTGATCATGTCGCTGCTGATTTGAAGAGGCACTGGTATCAAGTGGTATAGCTGGAAGTTGTCTCTGCTGATCAAAGGTAGGGTGATTTCGAATATTACATAATCTCTACTCATTCGTGCTTTTATCTTTAATATGTTATAAATTTTATATAAGTTTGACTGAATATTGTCTACAGGTAACGTTAGCTCTTTCGATATTTGGCTAGAAACTATTTGAAGTTCGTCGCTAAGCTGCTTTGGTGTCAATAAATGTAGGTTTATCTTGCCATGGTAAATATCTGTCAGGGTGTCGAGGATCGTGTCCTGGATACGCTTCAAGTTTTGGATCATATTTGTGGTCGCCATTGCTGCTAGAGTAAACTCTTGTAGAATAGACATGCTTTCATACTCTTTTTGTAGCTGCTTGGTTGATTGAGTTATGTAGTTCAAATGTCTATTGAGAAGTTTATGCTGGGATTCTATTGCTTGTTCTGTTCGCTTTAGAACAGTAACAGAACGGGGTATGTGCAATCCCCCCCCCTTAGAATTGCATCATGGGATGGACCTACTTCCGGCTGGCTTTCTCCGGGTTCAGAGACTCCTAATTGCTGCTCTAGGTCTAAGTAATACCTATCGATCGTCGTTTTCGCTGCTAGGTACGACTTGTTAGTTCGCTCAAACTCAGAATCGGCAAAGTACTTATGACTTTTACTTTCGAAAGGCAAAAGCTTTTCGTGGTTTTGCTCATACTCTCTCCAATACGCTTCCAGAATGTCTATTTTGCGTATACCGTACTCCAAAGTCTTACGCTCGCTGCTATCCTTTTTAAAATTAATAAGGACTTTCCTAATATTCTCCGCTAAATCTTTTTGTTGAGAATAAAGGACCTCCATAACGTCGGTGAAAGTTCGAGCACGTTCGTTCGAATGAATGAAAAGGAACGCTCTTACTTGTAAGCCGTTTGTCCTACGGCTGTCGCCGGACTTTGTGTAGGCGCGAGCGGTTCGCTCACTGCTGCTGCTGGCCTGAATGGGTAGCTCCCCACCACAGTGCTGGCTGAAGATGCTGAGGGCGCGAGCGGTTCGCTCACTGCTGCTGCTGGCCTGAATGGGTAGCTCCCCACGTCAGGTGCCGATGATAGCTTTCCAATAATCTCACTGGTAAAGCTAAGATCACTGAATCTAATGGCTGCTGGTACGTCCGAAGCACTCACGGTACGACTTGTTACGATCGCGCTATGAATCCTCGAACGGTATCTCGAAGGACCATGTAGGAATCGCGGCTAGCTCTTCCCGGGATGCTGATAGAAAAGTCGAGTTTACTGTACAAAAGCTATATTGTATATATAAAACTACGACTATTTATGAGTGCGGTATGGATGGTTGCTGCTGGTGCACTGACTTCTGTAGGCGCCCCGGCCGCGCTCGCGGCACGAGTAACCTACTTAGGTCAAACTGCTGATGATGCTAATATACCTACTCGTATCTGTGTGATCGATGCATCGAACAGGCGGTTAGGGGAGAAATAGACCCCCACCAGGGCTATTTCTCCCCACGCGGCGGCCACGTATCCCGGTCCCCTCTCTAAGAGCGAGAGGGGAGGGGAGTCCGTGGAAGACCGCGACACCAACGCCACCGAGCCGTCCCGATCACCCAGCCAACGGCCAGGGACAGAGTACGGCTCGGCGACCACCGCAACGTCCACTAACCACTCAGCCAGGGCCTGCATCAGCAGGTCCTGGGCTGCTTTACAGTGGTTAGTATTCGCCTGTAGGATGCGATGTCCGGACCTATCCATCATTCGGCCATCGCACCCCCCTCGTCGACCACCGAGGTCCCAGCCTCAGGGACGACGGTGGTAGCGGCAGGCTGGGACGGCGCCTGCGCTTTGCCCTTCTTTGGGGGAGGATTGCAGTTCCTCCCCCTCATCACGTGGTCCGCCGGGCGGCCACTGGCGGCGCACACCGCGCAGTGCGGCTTGGCGGCCGTGCAGGAGGCGGACATGTGCCCCTCCTTACCGCAGCGGTAACAGGCGTCCGACCTGTCCACCTTGGACGGACAGAGGGCCCGTGTGTGGCCGATTCCGAAGCACTTGTAGCAGCGCAAAGGCTGCTCACCAAGTGCTCGGACCACACACGACCCAAACCCGACGGCAAGCCGTCCCTTGGCAAGGACGGCCTTAGCTTCGGTGACCGGGCACTCCAGGCGGATTGTGCCCATGCCGCCGCGGCCGGGCCTGATAGCCCGACCCTGTACCGCTGCGGTGTTGCAGCCCCCTATTGCTGCGAGCGCCGCCACGACCTCCTCTTTGGTGACCGAATCGTCCAGATTGGTCACCTCGAGGGCCGCCGACTTGACGGGCCTTACCACCTTGGCCGCGTCCGCGATGACCTCTTGCAACTTCGTTGCGAAGAGGTCAGCGTTGGTGCCGCCCTGGGCCCCCGGGAACTCGAAAATACGAGCCCCGGCTTGGGTCTGGCGGCACGTGATGGCGCCGATTCCCAACTTGGTGGGATCGGCGTTGGTACGAGCCCGTTTCAGCACGGACTCGTACGTCTCACCACGCTCCGCAGCCTCCGCGGTGAGCGTCACCACGACGGCCGCGGTTTTGGGAGAAACTAGGGTTTTTCTCCCACCGGCAGGGGCCCTTTTAGCTGCCGGAGCAGCGGTGGCGGGCTTAGGGGCCGACTTTTGCCCCTTCCCCTTCCCCTTCCCCTTGCCGGTCGTCTGGGACGGGCAGGGAGGGGAGATGTTGGCTGGGGAGGCAGGGGCGGCGGCCGCTCTCGCCTTCTTGGCCTTGCCCTTCCCCTTTTTGACCACTTTCGTCCACGGCTGGGTGGACGGGGTGGTGGAAGGGAGAAGGGCGTCCTCCTTTTGGGAGGATGGCCCAGGCTCGCACGGCCTCTTGTCCGCCGCGAGGGCGGTCGGAGGCGCTTTTCGGGCAAGAGCCTGTCCTCGATGCCAGCGAGGCAGGCTCTCGTAAATGCCCTTTCCTCCATCACAACCTTGCGGATGACATCCTCAAGGTTGGAAGAGGAGGAAGGGCCCTCCACCGCAGGTCTCGGCTCAGCTTGGGTTGGCTGGGCCGTGACCTCAGCCAGCTTCTTATGCAGCTGGCTGACCTCCGACTGCAGGCGATCTAACTTCGCCTGCAGTTGCCGCGTCTCGTCGGTGGCTGTGCGTTGCACCAGCTCCCGGATGATGCCACCCATGCTGGCGGCCCTACACTTAAGGGACTTTTGGAAAGTCCCTTTTAGATTGGAGGACTTAGAGGCGACCAACTTGATCTCCTCTTCGTCCTCCTGCGCCATGCGCTCCAGCTCGGCCAGCGAGTGGTCCGCGTATAAGACGCTAGACGCACCGTACCCGGACTTAGCCCGGGCGGCCTGCGCCTGCATCTCCTTCGCGGTGACCCTCTCTTCCAGGTCTTCCTGGAGCTGAACCCTTCGTGCGAGGTCCAACTGACGTTGGGCGTCCGCCAGACCCACGTCGTGGGTGTCCGCCTCAGTGGAGGGCTTTTTGGCCTTCGCCTTCTTTTTTGGCTTAGCACTCCTCGTGGAGTCCGAGGAGCCTTCGCCGCCGTCCTTCAGGAAGGATCGCTTCCGCTTTTGTAAGCGGCTTTCGGCTTCCATCGCCGAACTTCCGTCCGACTCTGGAACGAGCGACTCGTTGTCGGAGTCCGACAACACGTCGACCGACAGCCTGCGGAACATGCTACCCGGTGATGGGCGGCAAACCTCCGACGCCATACTGGCATCGCCGGCGTGGCCCTGAGAAAGGCCTTTGGTTTGGCCCTGAGAAGGGCCTTTTGGTTGGCCCTGAGAAGGGCCTTTTGGTTGGCCCTGAGAAGGGCCTTTTGGTTGGCCCTGAGAAGGGCCTTTTGGTTGGCCCTGATAAGGGCCTTTTAAGAACCGCCCGGAGGCGTCCCGCGGTGGTAGCTTTGGCATAGCCGCCGCAAGTGTTGAAGAGTCCGCAAAAAAGTCTTCAACGCACAGTGCACTTTCGCCGATCACTGGCCTGCCACTCCGTTACGGTGACAGGACCAGGTCGTTGCCCGGGGAACGCTACGTGGAAGCAAGCACTGTGGGGGGTCCCCCAACCTTTTTTTTTTTTTTTTTTTTTTTTTTTTTTTTTTTTTTTTTTTTTTGACGCTGGGAAAAATGCGTTACGCATGCCCCCCCCATTGGGGGATGGGAGGGGTATGTGGGACTCCCCGGTCCATATAGGACCGGTATACCCACTAAACGACCCAGCGGCACTCCGGCATCGTCTGCATGGAGGAGGATTGGGAAACCGGCAAAAGCCTTTACTTCCAATCCCCCGCCGACGACCGCCCACCTTTACAGTGGGACCTTCACGTCTCTCCTGGCAGGGAGAGACCCGGGAATGACCGTGAGTGCTCGGCCGTTCCCGCCCGGCGGAAGTGGAGGATGCGTGCAATGCGGGAGTAGACGCCCCCGCGCCTGTCTCCCGCTATCCTTCACCAAGAGGGGGAAGGCGGTTGTGCCTTCTCCTACCCCTTCTTCGCCTGCGGAGCGGCGCCGCGAGAGGGTCATCCTCCCGCGTGCGCTCCGCCGCCTCCTTTTGGGACATCACGTCCTCGCAAAAGGAGGCGATCGCTGTCCAGGCTCCCTCGCTTCCCAACATGGAGTTGACCACGCTGGGAAGGGAGAGGTCCGGCCCGACTACCGCAGCTAAGCCACAACGCAGCTCGGACCACGCCGGGCACACCTCGAGGGTGTGCTGTGCCGTATCCTCCGTCGCACCACAATCATGGCACGACGGAGTCTCCTCTCTTCCTATCCGGTGCAGGTACGATCCGAAGCATCCATGCCCGGAAAGCACCTGCACCATCCGGAACGAAAGGTAACCGTTGGACCTCCCGAGCCAATCTCGCAGGACCGGCCCGAGGGCGTCCAACGTTCGTCGGCCAAACGTGGCGGAGGCGAGATCCTCCGTCCAGTGGTGGACGATCGCGTCCCTCGCCTCTCGCCGGACAGCCTCAAGCTCTTCCGGGGCAGGGCGCTCTCCGAGAGCCTTACGCCCCGCCGCCCACTCGTACACTCTGGCGAGCACCCACGCCTCGAGCTCCCAGGGAGGGGTACCCGCCAGAGCGCAGGCCGCCGCAAAGCCCACCGAGGAGTAGGCCCTCGCTACCCGCTGCGCAATGGCCCTTTGAGGCCTGCGGATAGCAGTAGCGTTCTCCCTCCTTCGGAGGCCCCAACCTAACCTAACCTAACCTAACCTAACCTTCCTCCATGCGTCCAGCTGGCTCTTTATTCTTTATTTGGGCTATTTCCTTCTGACCCCTGGCTTTGACGGGGACTTGACGCATGCCTTGCTCCCGGAGAGGTGATCCGCCGGCTTCCCCGCTGCTGCACATAGGGTGCAATGGGGGGCGGCGGTGCAATATTTGGCCTTGTGGGCCTTTATACCGCAGCGGTAACACTCATCACTGCGGTCAACTTCAGCCTTGCACTTGGCCGCTACATGGCCCAGTTCAAGGCAGCGGTAGCAGCGGCGGGGTCTTGCATCTAAGATGCTGACTCGCGCCGCCACCCAGCCCACCAAAACGCGGCCTCCGCTGGCCATCACCTTCTTTGCGGCCGCAGTGGGGCAGCGCACGAACACGGTGCCCATCCCGGCTTGTCCCCGACGTATTGCGCCAACGGAAAACGCCATCACAGGGCATTCGCCCTTCCCGGCCAAGGCCTCCACCAGCTCCTGTGGAGTGACGGAATCGTCCAGGCCGCTGACCCGAAGGTCTGTTGTTATTGTCGGCCTGGAGACTCGTACGCTCTCCTCGTCCCCGAACACATCCCTGAGCTTCTCAGCAAGGACGTCCGTTTTGGCAGCGTTGTCCACACCGGAAACCTCCAGCACCCGTGCCCCAGTAGCCGCCATCCTAATCTTCAGCGGTGGGAGCCCCAGCTCACTCAGATTTACCTTCGCCTTGGCCGCCTCCAGCATCTTGGCGTAGGTGACCTCTTGCGCCTCCACGCTTTGCCAGTACCTGTCCGCAAGAACCTAACCCAAACCTAGGTTTGGTTAGGTAATGATAGTGAAAATAAAAGCCTGTTTCGTGTGTAACAGTTTATTAACATCAGTGTATCTTCTCGCAGATGAACGGTGTCTTGATGAAGAGCGAGTAGTTCTCCAGCTTGCCCGTGCTCTCCATGAACCCGCGCGGCGCTTTCTCCTCGGCGCGTGGCCAGCCCGGCCACCACGCGGCGTACCCCGCCGCCGACACCAGCTGCCCTGAAGGATACACTCCGTTACTGGCGCGCTCGACACGACGCGTCACACCGCCCTCTCCGAGACTCACCATCGACAGTCTTCCAGACGCCGTCCTCGTAGTATATCCCGAGCGCCACGGCGCCCTTGAAGCCGGCGCCGCGGATGGTGTTTGCCTTCAGCGCCGCGCCCAGCAGCTCCCTGAAGTGCAGCGCCTCGGCGTCGCTGTTGGGCACCGCGAGCGCCGCGCCCTCCGCCGCGCACGTCACGTTCGCCGCCGTCCAGTTCTGCGCCTGCGCGTGGAACTTGTAGCAGTGACCAAACCGAGCCTCCAGCGAATATCCTATAAATTAAAAATGTTTTAGCAACAAAAGATACACCTTCGGTGTGACTAATATTTTTAAAATAAATAATTTTGAAGTAAACTTAATGTTGAGAGGGCTTAATGATATCGACCCTTTTTTGGGGTACAAATTGCAGTTATTCTAGGTTTCAGACTTTTATTTGCCTATATTTGTGATATATAAGCTACACGCATACCAAATTACAGCACTGTGGGGTCACTGGTGTACCCTGTGAATTTTGTAAAAGTTTCGTTTTTATTATGGAAAGGTAATAACTCAAAAACTACAAAAACTTTACTAAAAGTTAAAACGGAGTCGAAATGTACTAAAGACCTTTCATTTGACGTCTCACTTGACCTAATAGTCTCATTTTCATTTTTTTACCCCTCTTGAACCCCAATATCTCCCCCAAATTTTTAGGTCATTGAGTCACACCAAAATTGTGCCATCATTACCTACTTATATACCAAATTTCACGATGATCGGATAAACGCTTCGTGGGTTATCCTCGGACAAACAAACATACATACAACGCCGATTTGCCCAAGTTGTTTTGGAGATCTCGCTTCGCTCGATCGATTATTTTATCCGATTGTAATGATATTTGGTTTATAGATAAATAATGATCTGTATTAAAACACCATAAAAAATAAAATGCTGGAGGCGTTTTACTTACCACCTACAAAACATACAATCTATTATGCCACTGTTTCCTTTTACATTATACAGCAATTTAAATGATACCGGTTTGTAATGAATACATATACATTTTAATGTAAAAAGGTCCGCACACTCTCGGAAATTGTTAGTAAAAGTTAGAGTAAATCCATAACCGTTTAACTTTCTTGATCTGTCGAGTGACGAGATAGGTGAAGTCAAGAGCCGACCTCGCCGTGGCGGCGAATGAATAGCCTCCGCGGGAGACCGACAAGGAACCAGTGTAGTGATAAACATGAACAATAGACAGCTGGGCTTTACCGCGACTTTCATCCGCGCAGTCTGTGGCCGTGGGGGTTGGGCCAACTGTTGGCACTTGTGTTGGCGCTTGAGTTGGCGCTTTTGTTGGCGCTTGAGTTGGCGCTTGAGTTTGCGATTGAGTTGGCGCTTCTGTTGGTGCTTGAGTTGCCGCTTGTGTTGGCGCTTGAGTTGCCGCTTGTGTTGGCGCTTCAGTTGGTGCTTCTGTTGGCGCTTGTGTTGGCGCTTGAGTTGCCGCTTGTGTTGGCGCTTCAGTTGGTGCTTCTGTTGGCGCTTGAGTTGGCGGTTGAGTCGGCGCTTGAGTTGGTGCAATGGTCATCGCAGTGGGCTGCGATGTTCGTACAACTCTAGTCTCGGTGCTCGTCTCGGCGGGTGGCGCCAGTGCGTAGCAGGCGAAGGGCAAACGCGTGCGGCACGGAACGGCGCCGGAGCTCCCGTTCGCGAAGAACACGCCGCATCGCTCCACGCGAGACAACAGCTCGGGCTCCAGGGAGATGGACGGCCTTCCTGTAACGTACAACAGACCATCAGTTAACAGACGCGACCAGGAACAAATAGGGCGCTAGTGATTTCTATGAGCCAGATGGAGCACTCACAGTGCTTGCTTACGGCCGAACCGTTCAGTAGATGTTCTGATGGGTGACTTCTGGTGACGGTTTTAAAGTAAAGTCGGGTTTAACACTAGCTTATACAAATATAAATGCTACCCGATTTTGATCACCAAGTTTTCGATTATGGAGTGCAGTATTTTAACCTTCTACATAGTTGAAGGCTCCTTCAGCGAAGGTGGTGAGTAGTCCGGAGTAGAGCGGCGGCGGCGCGTCGTCCATGGAGTGCTGCAGCTCGTTGACCGCGGACACAAACTCCGCGCTCCACGGAGACGCCAGGAACGCACCTGCCGGGAGATCATGCAATTCATTGTCAATTGACATAGCGCAGAGGATTGGCAAGATGAAGTGGCAGAGGGAAGGCACATAGCTCGAAGAACCGACGGCCGTTAAGGCAGAATGTTCTCGAGTGGAGACCACGCGCTGGAAAGCGCAGCTTAAATGAAATACGCAATCAAATACTGAATACTAGGTAAATGCTTAAGTAATTAAAACGATGGTTGACTGAAATAATCCAAGTAGACAAGTGCAGCTGTTATTAAATCCACACAACTTAAAGGGAGATGCATCTGAATCTGATATATATGTGCTTCTGCCTCCAGCTGTAAAGCGGCAGTAGCGAAGAGTAGGCAGTCGGTCTCACCCTCGAGGTGGCACGCGAGCCTCGCGTCGCGCCAGGTGGCGGCGCGCGTGTGCAGCTTGAGGCAGCCGCGCAGCGCCACCGCGTATGAGTACCCCGGACGGCCGTCTTTAGATGAACCTGCAAAGTTTATTTCATTACTATTAGCCCATATTGTCCCATTGTTGGGCAAAGGCCTCCCCCCGTTTCCGGTATTTGCTACGGTCTTATGCCATCGTGTGCGAGTCCCTCGTAAAGGCGTCCAGCTCGTCTTAATGTTTAAACTGTTAAAACGGCATTATATTGGTCGCACGCCTGCAGGAAATTAAAAAGTATTTTATTTTGGGCAAATACTTAGAAGCTCCTCACACCGAACGTGTCTCGGTTACCACAGCTGCTGATTTTTGTATGCATCAGTAGAGTTCCTCACTCGGCACAATCACCATTCGGCATGGCTTTATTTAAACTGGGACATATAATTTTGTGAAGGTGTTAGGTGAAGGTGTTAGGTATGTGTACTGACAGTCGAGCGGAGGGGCTTGAAGCGCGGCCGCGTAGCAGACGTAGGGCACATTCGGCATGGCTTTATTTAAACTGGGACATATATTTGTGGAACAAGGTGAAGGTGTTAGGTGTGTGTACTGACAGCCGAGCGGAGGGCCTTGCGGCGCGGCAGCGTAGCAGACGTAGGGCAGGCGCCGCTGGCACGCGACGTCGCCCGCGGAGCCGTTCGCGTGGAACACGCCGCACCGCTCCAGCTCGCTCAGCGCCAGCGACAGCGGCGGCTCTCCTGCAACCACACCCTACATTACATTGGCTGACATGTGACCAACATTATTGGACAAACTAAACTTGTCCGTTTCACACTAGAAGTCCCGCGAAAGTTTATACAAACTCTAAGCATTTATTGCCATCCTTTTTTTTTGTTGTGGACAGACAGTGACAGTGTCAAATGTAATTTGAGGCAACAGAATGACCTTCCCTAAAAACAATAGTGATAGCGAGCGAGTATGTAGTACAGTATAGATTGCCTTGTCGAGACTTGGCAAACGTTTGGCAGAGTCTCGGCCTAGGTGTAGATGGTTCTAATAGTCTTTTGAATAGATGAGATAAAGATGAATTTTTAGTGGAGAGGTCTCAGCCATTGCGTATGGGGCTTGTCCTATAGTAGATCGTCCAAAGGTTGTCTGGTAGAGATCGCTACTTAGCGATAAGACCGCCAATTGAATATATTCATTTGAATATATTCAATTCAAATGAATATATCAAATGATGTATATAATCTATCTACCCTTGATATGCCTATCTGCAATGATACACATGGGATAAGTAAAGTTTTAGTAGGTACCTGAAGATAAGCTACTTAGGTTACTTCAGTCCGTAGATTCTAATAAATCACCCGGTACAGACAATATATCGCCTCTATTCGTTTGCAATTGTGCCGAATACTTAGTAAAACCTCTTAAAATGCTTTTTGAAAGATCGTTATTGGATGGAACAAACCCACTTAAATGGAAAGAGACAAATGCTGTCCCGGTACACAAATAGTCGTCTAAATCAAAAATAGAGAATTATCATCCTATCTCAATTATAAATACATTCAACAAAATTAAAAAAAAATAGTATATGACCAGATTTATACTACAATAGGTAATGGGGTTAGTCAATCGCAACACGGCTTCCTTAAACGTCGATCCACCATCTTAAACCTAGCAGAGTTCACACAATTTGTTCTTAAAAACATGGAGGGAAGCGGGCAGGTAGATGTGGTCTACACGGACTTCGAAAAAGCCTTTGACCGTGTGGACCACATCATCCTACTGGCGAAGTTAGAGAAATTAGGGATACATTGCGATCTCTTGCGCTGTGTAACTGGCCGGACCTGAATGGTTCCTCCACAGTAACAAATTTGGAAGATAACATTCATCTTCGTAATATTATAAAATATTAATATTTATGAATGGCACATACTTGTTCATTCAGTCATTATGTATTTAAATCAATCTGGGATTTAGAAAAGCTTCAATATATTATAACGCTTAGCGCCATCTCTTGAATTACTCATCTATTGTATGAGGTGATCAAGCTAGATAAATTGTAAGTTGACATACTATCTGTTGCTATATGTAGCTGTTGGATGAAGTGACGTGGAGATTGTACAAAATGATTTATCGTCTATGGGAAGAGTTCCGCTACTCGCCGGTAGGGGGTCGACTGACTAGCAAATTGTCTATGGGAAGAGATCCACTGCTATCGTGTACCTAGATTGGGGTGAAGCTGGATAGAATGGAATCTTGTCTATGCTATTATAAATTCGGGGGGGATTAATATGAAACTTCGTGATATTACAAAATAATAATATTATTAATAGAAAATATTTGATCGCTCATTTTTCCTATGAATTACGTGAAGCCATTTGTTTACTTTTGAATAAATTTAGTGTATGTATAAAATAATTTATCATCTATGGAGTAGAGTAGAGAATAGTTCGATGGCTGAAGAACGGGGGGAAGGGACGGAACGCCTTAAATACGATGGAGCGGCTACGCTCGGCCTCTTTCCGTCTCCCAAACCGATCTCTCTATTTGGCCAGCCCATTCGCTGGGCCCCATCAGCCAAATATCTGGGTGTCATCCTAAGAGGTGCAACCAAGCAAAGTTCACCCTAGGACGATTGTCCTCACTTCTAGGCGCGAAAAGTAAAATGTCCCTTAAAAATAAGGTGACCCTTTACAAAGCGTGCATTCGTCCCATTATGACATACTCATCTGTAGTATTTGCCCACTCTCCTAAAGTTGGTGCCATTCAGGTCAAAATCGCTTCTTGCGAAAAGCCTCAGGCTCGCCCTGGTACTTTCGCAATAACGATCTACATCGCGACATGAAATTAGATTCAATAGCCAAGTTCATGAAACTCGCTTCCAAGCGGTATTATGAACTTGCGTCCCAGCATCCGAACCCTTTGGTACATACCATTCCGGTCTACCCGTTGGATCCGCCCGCCAACAAAATCCTCCGTCGTCCGAGACACGTTCTCGGAGACCCGGATGACGAAATCACCTCCGCTAATGCGGAAGGTGAGTCATCTATTTCAGACAGAGCAAACACTTCACAGACACACCGACCTCGCCGGCGAGGTCGACGAGTCCCTTCAGTCGCCGCCTATACGAGGTACAGACATGTACCCGGGCGTTTCTCTCCTATCCCCACCCCGGCAACAGCCCAAGCCGAGGCTCGTACCTAAGTGGTGCCCTTGCGCTAGTTGCCTAAAAAACTTACTGGGCTGAGCGCCATCTGCGCTCGCCAAAAGTTCGGTTAAGCTGTCTCGGCCTCAGAGGCCAACAGCGAGTTTAGTCCATTCGAAAAAAAAAAAGCTCGGCCTCTTTCCTCGGGCTCTTTTCATCGGTGCTCTTGTCTCGGGATCTTCTCGTCGGGGACATTGCTCGCGGGCTCTTGTCTCGTGGTCTTTTTTCTCGTGGCTCTTCTCTCGCTAGCAGCCTTCTTGGACACACAGAAAATACCAATGTACGTGTTTGTTAATTTTTACTTACTGCCATTATTAATTATTTTTCTTGTGTTAATGTTTGGTAATCGGATTCGTGCAGGAATGTATTGAAGTGGATCCGAACAGAGTAAATTATTTGTGTTAATTTAAATGTAATTGTTGGATATCCGTGTTATTTACATTGAAGTTTAAATGGGGTGAATTTTGGATGGAAAATCTTAGAAGCCGAGATTCATTTTATTTTGAGGGTAGGATAAATTAGTGACGGTTAAAGTGATTGTTCCTGAAATACAGCAAATTGAATTTGGATTCCATATATTAGTTTGGGAATAATTGTTTTGAATTGTGGGGTGCTTATTTAATAAAATAGTTAACGTTGGAGATTGACGTTTTACCGTGGCATTTTCTTTTAGTTTAACAAGGTTGTCGGTAGGAACCATGTTAACCGGTAGGGTAGGAAACGCATCAGGGACGGTGGATTCAATAATAGTCTAATAATAAAATTAATTTGGATCATATGATGGGATGGGAGGCGTTAGGAAAAACTTTTCATTACGTTCTATTTATTCTAAAGATGTACGGACAGATTGGCATCAGTATTGCATTTTAAGAAATGATTGACTCCGGAATATATTAAACAAAGACAAAATAGCCTTTTACGTTTGATGTTTGTATTGGCAGCGATTTGTTTAACTACTTCTATATTCTATTTCTATTTCTGTGGTCATAAAAGAACGGTGGGTTCATTGGAAAACAAAATACAATAAATATACAAATAAATTTAAATACAAATGTACAAAGACACAGGAATGTGTAATCTATTGACGGTATAATATTTCTTAGATTGAGTTATCTAGAAAAGAAAAAAATGTGGGTAGGAAGATTGGATTCCTAAGTTTGATACGAGTATCTGTTGTTGTTGTACGTTGGAAAAGGAAATATTTTAATGTAGCATACGGTACAAAAATATATCAGTATGTAGAACAAAATTCATGTAATAAACTAAACTTAAATGAAAGGGCAATTGTGCTTTTAAGGACGGTGGTTTCAAAAAATACTCTTTGTAAGACTGAATACAATGTTGAAATTATAAGATGGAACTTGTGAAGTTTGACAGTGAAATGTGCTCGGATTCAAGGAAGTAATTTATCTAAGTAAGTTGATCTGATGTTGATAGAATCTTTGAAGGCTAAAGCGCTGGGCTTAATTAGAAACAGATGCATGAAAAAGGTCTGTTTTCTATTCTCCGGAGCCAAAAAAATGAATTCCGTTAAGATCAATCAGCATTGTTAACTGAAAATGTACTAGAAACATGAATTGAATTGAATTAATATTCATGGTCAGACTACAGTAAACTAAAGACTTTGATAGCTAATTAAAGCAGTCTTATCTATCTCATGCAAACGCCGTTCGGAAAGTACTTACTAAGTTGGAACAATTTGCGTCATACTCGTATAGTGAAGTTCGACATTTTAGTGCATTCTGATAGTGAATTTTAGTTTAAGAATGGGTTAATTGATAGGTTGTCTAGATACGTTTTAAGGCTGAGTATTTTGGCAGATAGTTAGTAGGGGGCGGTTATTCTTAGGATTGGAATCGAAAAGAGTTGGGTTCTAGAATAGGCTACGAAGAACCAAAATCGAATGGGTTTAGTTCTAAAAATAAGAACTTTACTGATTCGCAAAATAACCAAGAAAGAATTTAGACCTTGCAAAAGATTATGACCTCTAATTCCCTTAATAACGAGTAGGAACAACTGACTACCTACATACAATTTTAATGTTATCTCAAATGTAAGGTTAAGTATACCTAATAATACTTTTAATTTGTGGAAGAGAGATGTCCAGTCTGGTAGTCGAATCTCATTGTCTTCAGCGGTGGTGGGGCTGTGGACCTAAGATATTTAAACAAGTGTCTTAGCCACAATTATTAATATCGATAATCAGTTTGTAGGTAGATCAATACGTTCCCAGTGGGTAGGCTATAACTTTGGCACCAAGCTTACAATAGGTAGATCACAATTATTACTAACTAGAATTCTATGGGTATGTCGATGTGTTTAGATGGGTTTAATTCTCTCATAAAGTAGGTAGCATGATCTTTGGTACTAGACTCAAATTCCTTAAAAGAAACTGAGTTATTACGGATATCGCGACGTGTGGGTTCCTACCGTAACGGTAGATAAATCACGAGGCCAAAAATATTAATCACAATACACTCTTAAGGTAGATGTTAATAGGGTCGAATAATTTACGAAGTAGGTAGATCATGACTATATGGTAGACAGGTAAATTAGATTATTGTAGTTTGGTTTAGAGTTAGGTAAATTTCATCAAGGGGTGATAGGAGGGGTGTCGTTTATTTAGAGGGGGGTTGCTGGGGTTGTTTTGTTAGGAGGGGGGGTGGGTTACAGCTGGATTACCTCATATCTATCTAATAGATGTCAAGCAGTAGTGGTTGGGGGTTTCAAATCAGATTTTATCAATATTCCTTCAGGAATCCCTCAAGGATTCCACTTAGGGCCTTTATTTTATAATGCCTACATTTTTGACATATATAAGTGTTTTGATTCTTGCAACCACTTACTATATGCTGATGACAAAAAAATATTTATTAAAGTGGCTAACCTGCACGATTGCTCTATTCTCCACATTAACACTCTGAACCTGCTTTCTAAATATCATAATAGTAATAAAATTACGGTTAATGTCCTAAATGCCAGCAAATCTACTTTACCCGGAGACAAAATCCAATAAAATTCGTGTATACTTTAAACAGAATACCTATAGAGAGAGTAAATATGATCAGAGACCTCGGTGTTAACTTTAATAATAAGCTAACTATGGCAGAACACATTACAAATAAAGCATTTAAGAATCTTGGATTTGTCATCCGAACTTGCAAACCTTTTACTGACTTGGCTTGTTTAAAATTAGTTTATTATGCATATATTATGTCCGAAGCGTATTGGAGTACGCAAGTTGTGTTTGGTTGCCTAACAATATTATATACAATGATAAAGTACAAAATATTCAACGTAAATTCTTAAGACACCTTAATTACCGAAGTAAAATTTATCGAGACTATGAATCTGGCTGCATTTATCATAAAATGTTGTCATTGGAAGATAGGCGCACATTATTGGACATGATGCTTCTATATAATATTATAAATGGTGGTATTGATTCCCCGGCCCTCTTAGCTGCTATTATTAACATAAACGCACCCTATAAGCGCACACGTCATACTCGTGGCTTACTCTTTTCTCCCTCTCTTCAAAGCACAAACTACGCTAAAAATGCCCCTATTAATCGAATTTGTTCCACTTACAATAAACGTTTTTCGAGCGTGGATATAATGAATATTAGCAAATCTTTATTTCGCACTAAAATAATTGGTCAACTGCTTGATGTTGACCAATAATTCTTATGGCAATTAAACGTTACCTACACAGGTTTTATAGTTTATCTTGATGCACTGAATGCATGCATGCTTGTATTGTAATATGTATTTACTTGGTTATAATAAACTGTAGGTAGGTATTTGGTGTATCAATGGTAAAATGTATGACTTGCTTTATTCCGTTTGCTAACTTATAATATATATGTCTATTATTTATAATTTTTATACACATAGACACATTTAGTACATAATATTTATTTATTTACACAAATATATAACATAATAAAGTATGTATATACAGGGTGTGGTGTAATGAGTGGATAATAGGGTACCTGCGGGTAGGGGCCATTGTGGCGGTTCAGAAAAATATTTGTTATGCTCAGTAAAAGTGCCTCGGTTTTCGAGATATTCGACATTTTCGAAATTTAAGAAATATTTCACCCTTCGTCACTATTTTTGGCGCCAAGACTGCAAATGAATTTTTTTTTTCTATCTGTTTTTTGGATAGTATTCTTGGATAGATGTGCTATCGAATGGAAACTATTATTTTTATAACACAAGCACAGTTATGTTTTTAAAATAAGATTTCACTAAAATTTTACTTGCTTTCGTTTGTTTTCCTGACCTTTACCCTTCTGTGGTGTAAAAAAAATGTATGGTCACTTGAAAGCCAAATTTTTAAAAAAATTAGCCTATTTCATCGAGATTCCGAAATGGTATATTACATATCATTGTCACAACTTGATTCAAAATTAATTCCTACCAAACTTATCAAGGCGTAATTTAAAGAAATATTTTTAACTATTATTAGCAATAATTGTCTACGGTTCGCAGAACTACTAGTAATTCTTGGAACAGATTGGTTCCCGGCCCAGCGGCAATCGACACTATGTCTATCTTGCTCTTTCATGCTATGAGTGAAAGAGAACTATCGTTTCGCGTAACGCATTTTTATGATTTTCGAGTCAGTGTGCTATCATACTACTCCCGTACAACAACGAAATCGACGAGTATCAATCCAAAACAGGATAACACTGTTTTGGATTGATACTCGTCGATTTTGTGCAGTGATTTCGGACTTTGTTTTGCCTAGCGATTTGGACGTCTTAATTTTGTGCTGTGATCTCGGACTTGATTTGCTTTGTAACTTGGATTTTTTGGTATTAAAAACTGCGTCTGAATATGCGCAAATGCATTTAATCTACGGCGAGTGTGGTGGTAACACCAATCGAGCAGCAGCACTGTATCGGGAAAGATTTCCCAATGCACGCCATCCCGATTATCGTGTGTTTATTCGCGTACACAATGCTTACATGGAAGGTCGAATTCCTGGAAGTGGCATCGGTGGCACGAGTTCTGGGAGACCACAAGTATATAATGAAGAGGACGTGCGCGTAATAGCCTCTAATACTGGCAAGTCAGCAAGAACAGTGCAACGAATTTTAAAAAGAGAAAAATTACATCCTTTTCACTACCAGCGCGTGCAATGTTTGCAGCCAAGAGGTTACCCTGCACGAGTTGCATTTTGCCAAACAATGCTGAGAAAAATGAACGCTGATCCGATAAAATTTTGTGGAGCGACGAATCCACGTGCAAAAAGATGGGTATTTTAATATGCACAATCTGCACAGTTGGCAGCGTACAAACCCTCATTTGGCCAGAGAAGACAGGTCCCAGTACAAGTTCAAAATTAATTTATGGACAGGAATTCTAAATGGCAAAATCATCGGACCATTCGAATTGTCTGGAACATTGACTGCAGAAACGTATTTACATTTTTTACGGCACGAACTTCCACTTTTATTAGAAGATGTTTCATTAGAAGATAGAAGAAGAATGTGGCTGCAGCACGATGGTTGCCCCGCTCATTACGACCGAAATGTTCGACAATACCTCGATGAAACATATCGTCGACGATGGATCGGTCGTTTGGGGACAATTTTGTGGCCACCTCGTTCACCAGACCTCAACCCATTGGACTTTTTTTACTGGGGATGCCTTAAAGAAAAGGTTTATAAAGACCCAATCAATACAGTGGACCAGCTACGGGAGCGTGTGCGATTAGCTGCTCAAAAAATCACAGAGCAAAGAATTGCGAACAGGATTAAAAGATCTTTTATCAAAAGGTGCAGAGCATGCATCAGAGCACGTGGTGGCCTTTTCGAACACCTTTTGTAATAGTAAATTTAATAAATGAAATGCATTTAAAATTTATTGTTTCGTTTTATTTCATTACCGAATTTTAAACTGACATTTTTAGGTGATTTTAAGTAATGAAGTTAATTTTAGTACTATTTGTAATTTTATAATAATTAGCTCTACCCATTTTAATAGGAATTACTTTTGAATCAACTTGTGGAAATACCATGTAATATACCATTTCGGAATCTCGATGAAATAGGCTAATTTTTTTAAAATTTGGCATTCAAGTGACCATACATTTTTTTTACACCACAGAAGGGTAAAGGTCTGGAAAACAAACAAAAGCAAGTAAAATTTTAGTGAAATCTTATTTTAAAAACATAACTGTGCTTGTGTTATAAAAATAATAGTTTCCATTCGATAGCACATCTATCCAAGAATACTATCCAAAAAACAGATAGAAAAAAAAATTTCATTTGCAGTCTTGGCGCCAAAAATAGTGACGAAGGGTGAAATATTTCTTAAATTTCGAAAATGTCGAATATCTCGAAAACCGAGGCCCTTTTACTGAGCATAACAATATTTTTCTGAACCGCCACAATGGCCCCTACCCGCAGGTACCCTATTATCCACTCATTACACCACACCCTGTATATAGTACTTCGTTATTTTTTTAAATTAAAATATATACTCATATCTTTATGTACTCATTGGCTTTACTTAATTCACAATCACTATATTATAAATTATCACTGTCATACGTAAATTGTAGGAACTATCACTGTATTACTTAGAGATACCATTAATTGGCTGTATTATCGTAAATATCTAATTTCAAAACTGTTATATTTTTGTAGCTGTTGGGCTTTTGAATAAAATTAAATAAAAAATAAAAGAATAATATTAATTGTTGGTGTGGCGTATTTTTAAGTGGACTGTATTTTAATTTGAGATTAGCCTAAGGGCCGGCAGGAAACGGAATCTAAAACCTTTAGATGAATGGGATACCCAATCAAAAAAGGGATACAGGGATAAGGTAGGTTTGCACTCCACTGACCTGGTATCTACCCGTTGTTCATTCACCGCAATCCAGAGGCACTAGAGATTATTAGGTTTCACAGTTTGATTTCACAATAAATATTATTATCACCGTGGCCACGTTCACTTTTATATTGCATGAAGGGTCATAAGACCGCCGATATAGTGTTTTGCGTGCGTTGCGAGATGCGTATTAGCGATGACTGTTGTACTCTTCTTTCTTCGTCGTGAGTGCAATTAATGCTGGTAGGGAATGGTTTTTGATAGGTAGAAAATATATTTGAAAGGCATTTGCCAATTTAAATACGGTAGGCGCCACCATTTCACCCCCAGCTTGAAAGAAACCATTCAAAAAAAAAGAAAGAGAGAGTGATGTGTAGACTCAAATCTACATTGCGAAGATTAATTAAATATTGCGGGTAAAGTAAAGGATATTGATTAAGGAGTGCTTATTACCTAACCTTAACTAACTTATTATAATGAACAAATATTGTTAAATTCGCGGAATTACTGGTTAGGAAGCCTTGCAAGCCTAACGACTGGTCTGAGATACGTTTGTCCGTTTGCACAGCGCACCTTTGCTATTCGAACTTTACCATCCCCAGAAGATGGGTACCTATGTTTCTTCTACAATGCCTAGTGGCCAGTGAAGAGTAGGCACATTGTCAGTCATTATAATCACTACGGTTCCTGTGGTAATAGGTTCAGACTCAATATTCCACTTCTGGCGTGATTGTAAAGTGTGCAGATATTCGGCTCTCCAACGACGCCAGAATGATTGCACAAGCTTATCCAGAAGTTCATGTCGCGGAAGAAGATGAAGCTTATCTTCTGTCATATGATTTGCGGGCAAGTATTTTAGCGGTGTCAGCCTTAAAAAATGCGCAGGAGTTAAGGCTAGAGGTTCGGATGGATCCGAAGAGAGAGTCCTACATAAAGGACGCGAGTTCATGACTGCCTCTATCTGTGTAAGGACAGTTGACATTTCTTCAATTGATAATATTTGTTCTCCAATAACCCTATACAAATGCGTTTTAAAACTTTTAATGTTGGCTTCCCAGTTTCCTCCCTGGTGGGCGGCAGTTGGGCAGTTTAGTGACCAGTTAATGCGATTTTCGGACACCATATTACCGAATTCTGTATTAAAATTTTGCGAAATTAAAAATGAATATAACTCATTGAGTTTGCGTTTAGCGCCTATAAAATTAGTTCCGTTGTCCGAATATAAATGGGAAACGGGACCACGTCTTCCGATAAACCTTTTAAAGGCTGAAAGAAAGCTTGAAGTGCTGAGATCGCCTACTAGCTCTATATGGACAGCGCGAGTTGTAAGGCATACGAATAGACAAACGTAAGACTTTATAGAACGAACGCCGCGTTTGCGTATTGGTGTTACATTCAATGGGCCAGCATAATCCATTCCTGTATGGATAAATGGTTTCGCTGTCTCTACAACCCGACAAGCTCTATGACTAGCCATTTCCGGACAAACAGGTTTCGGCCGAAGTTTAAAGCATGCTAAGCATTTATGCACTCTACTACGTATGATGTTTCGTGCAGAAAATATCCAGTATTTCTGCCGTAGAACGGACATTAGTAATGCGGGACCTGCATGGCAGTTTATTTTGTGATGATAATCAAGTAGAAGATCTAAAACGTGATCTTTTCGCGGTAAGAGTATAGGATGTTTATGTTCATAGGCGAGATCAGAACTTTGCAAACGACCACTAACACGTAGCAGGCCGTCAGATAAAAACGGTTTTAATTGTTGAAATGCGGGTTTGTTTACCTTGCCTGCTTTAATTTTATCGATCTCTTCGGCAAAATAAGTACTCTGGACAGCTTGAAGGATGCGCTTTTCGGCGCCTTCCAAGTCTGTCGCGGTAATATCATTACAACGAGGCAAGACCTTTAAAAATCTTAGTACATAGACTGTAGATCGAAGCAGTTTTGGCCAAGAAGAAAAACGTGAAGCTAACTCTAACAGAACTGATGGGTCTGGGTTCGCGGTGGTAATCAAAACGCTATATTTTTCTTCTGGCGGGCTAGATATACTCGACGGATTGAAAGGAATCGCAGGCCACTCTGCGATATCCTTTGAAAGCCACGATGGACCGGTAAACCAAAGCGGATGGTTTTGAATTTGCGATGGCGTGAGACCACGTGATAAACAATCAGCTGGATTATTTATACCTTCAATGTGGTAAAAATGTTGCGGCGGAACTTCAGACTGCAGATTTGTTACTGTGTTAGCAACGAAAGTTACCCATCTATGAGGTGAAGAGTGTATCCAACAAAGCGCCACCGTAGAATCGGAAAATGCATAAATGTTATTTATTTCATGTCGTGGAGAGCAGCTATCTACAATCACACGAATGAGTTTAGCTAGCAAAAGAGCTGCACAAAGCTCTAAGCGAGCGAGCGATACCACCTTAACGGGAGAGACCTTGGACTTCGCGCTCAACAAGTGAACAAAATTAGAACCATTATTTGACACATGGAAATAAACAACGGCACCAAAAGCCTTTTCACTAGCGTCAGCAAAGCCTACAACAGTGGCTGTGCTGTCAGTATATATATTGACATGGCGAGGTATCAAAATCTTGTCAAGATTCGAGAGTTCGTTTCGAAAATGGTTCCAGGCTTTAACAATATCATCTGGAGGCGTGTCGTCCCAGTCACATTTACACAACCAAAGTTCCTTTATAAGAAGCTTAGCGTATAATGTGACGGGTGCGAGGAACCCTAGAACGTCCCAAATTTTAGCTACGCAAGATAAAATAGTGCGCTTAGTGCAATTCTCCGAAGGTACGGAAGTTTTAAAACTAAAGTTATCTGCAGTTTGTGACCAACAAAGTCCCAAGACTTTGTGAGAATCTGAAGCGTCAAATTCTTTAATAGCTGATAAGCGGTGTGATTGCGGAATGGCATCAAGCACTTCCTTGGAGTTGCTTGCCCATTTAATCAAATCAAATTGACCTTTCTGGAACAAGGTTATCATCGAAGTTGCTGCCTCGACTGCACAGTCAGCAGGAAGACTATAAACGACATCGTCCATGTACAAACCGGTATCTACGATTTTGCGAGCTATTGGGTAGTCATCTCCTTCGTCCGAAGGCAGTTGTCGAACGGTTCGTAAAGCGTGAAAAGGAGAGGACTTAAGGCCAAACGGAACTCGAGTATAGTTATAGACTTGTAACTTTTCGCTTGGTGAAAATCTGTATAATATGCGAGTGAATCTCCAATCCGACTGTCTTAACCCAATACAAAAAAAAAGAGTGTGTGTACTTATGTACACGCGTTAGAAGTTATACTTCTTTGGCGTATCGAAAAAAAATAACTAAAATGCAGTAGTGATTAACGATAAATATTAAAATTAATCAAAAATATTTAATTTAAATAAATAATAAATTATTAGTATCACCGTCGTATATGAAATTGATTTAATAAAAACACCAAAATAATATTTATTTATTCACACTGTTTAATTGTACCCTTACGAAACACGTGTTCTACATATAAAAATACTAGAATATACAACTTGAACATAGTTATTAATTTTCATACCACCTAGAACTAACTTCATGCTGTTAAATTTAGGTGTCGGTGTGCGCGCGCATCGTAAAAATTCACTCTCATCAATTTTCTCCATCGCACCAAAAGAAGTATAACTTCAAAAACATCTGACGGACGTCGGCCGAAATGGCCACTTTGAATAATCGAAAGTTAATCAATATAGAAAATATATTTCCTTGTAGATTTTCACCAGCGTAAAGAATATCGTTCAATGATAATGATGTACTTGTTTTAGCGCTAGCGTCAGTGACGATACGGACCTTGTTGTTAAAGAATTTTCCCTGCAAACAGGATGATGCGGAATGTAGTAGGATGGCAAGTCCTTAGTTAATTCTGTTTCCGGGGGGGCGAGGGATAAATATCCCTTTTCCAGATGGTCTCGAATATTATCGTCATAAGCCACTTTTAAGTCGGGCGAAGATTGAAGTTTTCGTTCCAATGAAAGGAAGCGTTTTTTGCGGATTGATAGGAGTCACCGAGCAGAGTAACATCCCTTTTCAATGGCAGGGCTACTACGTACCTACCATCGGCATTGCGGGTGGTTGTAAGGCGATATATTTCCTCACATTCGCGGTCTTCTGGACTCAGAATAGAGGGGACTTGCACCTCTTCCATCTCCCAGAATTTATTTAGAATCGAGTCCATGCTGTTCAAAGAAGTACAACAGCACAGAACAGAAGAAGTATTTGCTTTAATAGCGGGAGCATCACCCATGATTATATAACCAAGAGTGAATTCAATTGCGAAGGGCGTACCAGCATGGGCTTGCATTTTATGCGAGCCCAACATTTGCGGGAATAGGGAGCCACCTATCAGTAGGTCAATGTCCCCAGGAATTGCGTAAGAATCATCGGCCAACGGCAGATGCTCAAACTCCGATAAAGCGGAGGTATCAATACTAGCGGTGGGAAGCTTATAAGTTACCGTTTCGGTTACTAAAGTTCTGATATCGTAGAAAACATTGCGATCCAAGTGCGAGTAAAATCGCAAGTCAAGTGAGCCATTTATATTGGTTGGTATACCACCAAAGCCAATAACTGTCTCCTGATAAGAATCAGGAGTGAAGCCTAATTTTTGCAAACATTTGCGTGTTATAAAATTACTATGCGACGCGCTGTCAACGATACATCTACAAACTTGTTCGTTACCATGCGAGTCGTAAATTATAATTTTTGCTGTACCCAATAAAACCGAGGTTCCGTTCGAAGAACAAAGTGCAACGTCGTTGTTGCGCTTATCAGTCACCGCTGATGCGAGCGGCGAAGATTTCATTCCGAGATCCGCTGCTGTGGAAGACGAACGCTCAGAGACCGGTTCGCTATTAGAGCGCGTGGATACGTTTTCGGTTTTATCGAAGTGTAAATAGGTATGATGACGTTTATGACAGCTTCTACAAGTTGATGTTGACTTACAATGATACGATCTATGAGCATCACTCAGACAATTAACGCACATATTATTATCCTTAACAAACTTGTAGCGATCGCTCACTGGGAGCTTTAAAAATTGTGGACATTTATAAAAATGTCCCGATATAGCAGGGTTATTACATAACTTGCAGTTAGGATTGTTATCGTTCGCTTGAGAAGAACTGGTTGGGTTGTTTACAGTACTGGCATATGTATGCGATATTTTCGGACGAGAATCGTTGTCCGTTTTACGTTCATTGAGCTTTTTCGCGGAGCTAGGAGTCCGATTCAATATCTTGGCTCGATCGCGTAAATATTGAACCAAGCTATCGAAAGTAGGTATATCTGAACCCCTTTGATCTAATTCAAAGGCACGTGCGGTATCTGAATCTAATTTTCTCAACGCGATTTGTAAGAAAACAAAGTCAGACGTATCTTCTAGCTGCAAACCTTTGAGGGCCAAAACGGCGGACGAAAAGTTATCAACAAAACGTTCTAAATTATCACCAGTAGCTGACGTGATTGGCTTATAATCTATCACCTGGTCCAAATAAGAAGTAGCCAGAACTCTTTTGTCTTCGTACCTATCAACTAGTGCCTTGAAAATTATATCATAGTTTTCGTCGGTTGGCTGGATGCCACTACCTATAGATTTTGCCTTGCCAGTAAGCTTTCCTACCAAATAATAAAGCTTCTCAGAGTCAGTGAGCCTTTCATTGCGGTGAATTGTATTCAAAAAAGTTGAATAAAACAATGACCAATTTTTTACGTCTCCATTAAACTCTGGAATGTTAATCGGAGGTAATTTAGGTCGGTCTGGTTTTATACCTAAAGTACATTGGTCCACTGTTGGTTTCGGCGCTGTCAACATATTACGTTTACGCACAATGAAACAATAAATCTCCTCAAACGCTGTCCACGCTTGGAAGTTTGGAACAAAATCTGGTTCCAGTTCTAATTTAATATCATTAATTTCTTCTAATATTGCCATGAATCTTCCACGCACGTCATCTATTGTTTCTGCGGCGATTAGGAAGTTCTCCCGTGAGAGTTCATCAGAACATTTTCGAGATAAATCGAATGTAGTTTGCAAGCGATCAAAATATGTTGACCTAAGTCCTTCTAACAATAAAACCCTTTTCGCGGTTTTATTGTTATCAGATCGCGTAGTTGGAGCCATTTGAGAACAAGAAAATATGGGTGAATAAGTACCTACCCGCGTTATGTAATTAATTATTAAAAGTAGGCAAGTATGAACTAATGTAGGTACGATTTATGTGTATTATATTTATGTATATGTATATTAGCGAGAAGTAGATAGCGGAATCAAATAAGCCCTACAAATAGGTACCTACCTATTTATTTGATAAATATATTTGCGAATAATAAAGTTGGAATAGCGTAACTGCGTAATATTGCGATAAATTATGCTATCTTAGACCATTAGCGGAAAATATAAGGCAAACACCTAAACGTAACCAATTAAATTATTGTTTACCTAAGAATAGATAAATTGCGGCGTAGTTAGGAAAGTTAGGTAACGTAAGCACTAATAGAAATAAAATATAGCGGGTGGTCCCCAAAGGTGGTGGATAATGTGGTCTAAAACTCAATATATCTTGGAAATCATTAACTGGTATATGGAATGCTTTTCACAAATGGAAAGCTGTAACCATTGTACTGATTTTACGAAAGCAAATGAAAAGAAATATCAGTACAATTCGGCGATTAATTTGGATTACCAATCCGGCTCCTCGATTGGACCAAAGAATGGTGTGGCGTATTTTTAAGTGGACTGTATTTTAATTTGAGATTAGCCTAAGGGCCGGTTGGAAACGGAATCTAAAACCTTTAGATGAATGGGATACCCAATCAAAAAAGGGATACAGGGATAAGGTAGGTTTGCACTCCACTGACCTGGTATCTACCCGTTGTTCATTCACCGCAATCCAGAGGCACTAGAGATTATTGGGTTTCACAGTTTGATTTCACAATAAATATTATTATCACCGTGGCCACGTTCACTTTTATATTGCATGAAGGGTCATAAGACCGCCGATATAGTGTTTTGCGTGCGTTGCGAGATGCGTATTAGCGATGACTGTTGTACTCTTCTTTCTTCGTCGTGAGTGCAATTAATGCTGGTAGGGAATGGTTTTTGATAGGTAGAAAATATATTTGAAAGGCATTTGCCAATTTAAATACGGTAGGCGCCACCAATTGTTTTGTTATTTAATTTTATGGCGGTTATTCATTTTTTTTCTTTTTAGGTGTAATATAGTTCGTCCTTCCATCCAGTGCGGGACCGTAGGTGCTGTATAAATTAATAAATAAGGACACGTGTAGGTGTTCCCTGACGCCTCGTGTTGGCGCCAACGGTAAGGGCCTCCCATCCCGTGCAATGTTTATATAATGTGTTACCGTTGACGAAGGGCAGCGTGACGTGCAGACCGGAGTAGAGCAGCGCGAGCTCGGAGCGTCCCGCCTGCAGCGAGTTCACGGCGGTTACGAACGCGTCCGTCCACGGAGCCGCCAGCTGCGCGTCTGGAACACACCACAGTATGAGATCACAACGCAAATACTCCGGTGGTACCATTGACTAATTGAACATTCACAATGGTCGCCCTAACCAGATACTATCTCTAATCAGGCTCAAAAACGCTAATTGCATTTTTTGTTTTTATACTTAGCTGGAGATAGATCAAGCATAAGGCCCACGTGATGTTAAGTGGTAACTATCGCCTTTAACAGAGAATTGCCTTGTAGGTCACGCACCTTAGAAACGCGTCCTACGATGCACTGCCCTGCGTTTATCAACTTGAGGCATGCAGGTTGTTTAGGCCATAATTCAATATTATATGTAGGTAGAAAGCCCAGTGATTTTCTGTTCTTATCTTTCCTCTATGTGAAACTTCCTATCTCTCTCTCTCCCCTAACTACCATCACTGAGTCGAAAAAAAGATGGTTAAAAAACAATGCCTATGCTGTGATGTGCTCTGTGCCAAAATAACTAATTAAAATGAATTGCTGTAAAATAAGACCCGAAAAGTGTTGGAATGTGTAGTGCTATGTTCCTCGCGAGGAGAAGAAACTGAAGTACCTTCCTACTCGAAGAACAAAGATTGAAAGGTTGGTCCTGCCCATCACTGTGTCTTTATTAGAAAGTATAGTAGCACAGTACTTAGAGCTCTGCAACAGAATGTGTGTACAGGCAGACAGATCCGAAATTTAGTTTTTTTTGATAAGTATTTGTTTGTTCCGAGTGGTTGCCGCATTGATTTTCTTGACGTGGCCAACATAATTATTATACGCAACAATTAAGTACCTTAGTGCTAACGTAATACCTACAGTAAACAATAAAAATGTATGCTCGTGCATTACTTTATATGAATACGGTAATGTAGGTAACTGTCAATCTAAGTATTCATATGAATTGTTTCTGTGCCTGTAGTCCAAGTGATAACTCATTACCGTGTACACGTGACCTGTGTACATTTACAACATACTACATTTGATAACTTATCATTTTTTGCGATTCCGTCCGTTTCACAAAGCGGACTATGACTATGTTGGTAAAAAAAGTAGCAGGAGAGCATAACTCTGGAAGAGGTATCTAGCTAAAGACAAATAGGAATGATTTGCGAGTGAGATGAGAGCAGGGTCTCTGCGGTGAGTGCGCATTACCTTCTCTCTGACAGTTCCTGGTGGCAGTCTTCCAGTCGGCGGGCTCGGGGTGCAGCTTCAGCCAGCCGCTCAGCTCCGGGAACGGCTCGTAGCCGGGTCGAGGGCCGCCCGACTCACCTGCGACACGTAGCATCACTAATAACTTACGTAAGTAGGGGGGGATTCTCGACACTTACGAGAACAACAAATGTTATACATACGACTTTTGTGTATTTAATGATTTTCTTTGAAGAATCACTTTGTAAAAATCAGCTATTTTAGGTCAACGACCGTTAAGTATGGTAAGTTCTAGGCAAGGCGCAAAGTCTACAAACAGATTATTCAAATTATTTAATTTAAAAAAAAATTATTAAAGTCAAAATAAAGACGTTAAGAAATGTATTCTGAAACTATATGTTTTAACTAGTTGTTGCCCGCGGCTTCGTACACGTTACACTACTAATGTGTAGGTAACCTAGAAATAAAGCTAAACTCGCTGTTGCAACTTGACTTCACACCCATTTTTATCCACTGGGATTTGATTTATGGGATAAAAAGTAGCCTATGTGTTAATCCAGGTTATAATCTACGTACATACTAAATTTCATCGAAATCGGTTCAGCCGTTACGACGTGATTGAGTAAAAAACAAATAAATAAATAAACAAACAAACATCCAAACCTTCGCATTTATTGATCGAGCGAAGCGAGATCTCTAAATCCACTTTGGCAAATCGGCGTTGTATGTTACATACAGACAACGCCAATTTGCCCGTAAGTTTGTATGTATGTTTGTTTGTCCGAGGATAACTCACGAAGCGTTTATCCGATCATCGTGAAATTTGATATATACCTAGGTAGGTAGTGATGGCACAATTTTGGTGTAACTAAATGAGCTGAAAATGTTGGGGGGTTGCTGAGATATTGGGGTTCAAGAGGGCTAAAAAAAATAATAATATGAGACTATTAGGTCAAGTGGGACGTCAAATGAAATGTCTTCATTAGTACATTTAGACTCCGTTTTTGTTTTCGCAAAGTTTATATAGTTTTTGCGTTATTACCCGTAATAAAAACTGAACTTTGACAAAATTCACAGGGTACACCTGTGAACCCACAGTGCTGAAATTTGGTATGCCTGTAGCTTTAGTGACACAAATATTAGGTCTTTACCTATGAAATTGCCGTTTCGTATGGAATAAGTGAAAGTACTTATTTTTTTAACTTTTTTATTTCTGTTATTCAAAGTAATCACCCATGCAATCGACGCATCTTTGCCAACGCATTGGCAGTTTATTGATGCCCTTTTTGTAAAAATCAGCTGGACGGGAGGCAACCAACTCTTCAAAGGCATTTTGTACTGCCTCTCAGGAATTGAATTTTTTACCCACTAAAAAGTTGTTTAAATTTTGGAAAAAGTAATAGTCGGTAGGTGCAAGGTCTGGTGAGTATGGCGGATGAGGGAGAGCTTCCAACCCCAGCTCTTGCAGCTTGGAGACTGTCTGTTGTACAGTATGGGGTCGCGCGTTGTCGTGAAGGAGCAGTGGGGATGACCGATTGGCCAAAGCTGGTTGCCGATGTGCAAGCTTCTCGATCATTGTCTCCAGTTCTTCACAGTACACATCTGCAGTAATACTCATGCCGTTTTGTAAAAAGCTGTGGTCAATCACAACCGCACTAGACCACCAAACAGTGACCATCACCTTTTTAGGGGTCATTTTTGGTTTAGGGCATTGCTTTGGTGCTGAACCAGGATCTAACCAACTTGCTGAGCGCTTTCGATTGTCGAACAGAATCCATTTTTCATCGCACGTAACAATTCGGTTCAAAATTCCTTTATTTCTTTGCCTATTGAGAAGCGCTGGCGATCGTTAAGTTCATGGAGCACCCATCTATCAAGTTTTTTTACCTTGCCTATTTGTCGCAAATGGATAAAAATTGTTTTGATGCTAACATCAAAAGCTGCTGCTAGCTCAGCTGTAGATTGAGTTTCGTCAGCTTCCACAATCGCCTTTAATTCATCATTGTTGACCAAAGTCTCCGGACGACCACGAGCTTCATTTTTCAAGTCAAAACGGAACCGGGAAAACTAATAACGGGTTGTGCGTTCGTTTGTACAGTTCTCTCCGTAAACGTTTTTGATGTTACGTGCCGTTTGTGTCACGTTGGTGCCACGACGGAACTCATATTCCATAATTAGACGAATTATTTAAAGTATCCATTATGACGAAAAATGTTCAAATGTAATGAAAATACAACGCTAATCAATAAAAAAAAGACTGAGTTTGTAAAAAGAATGTCATGCTTTTAAAACAAAATTAATTTGAATTTAGAATACAAAGTCATTCCAAACCTTTTTCTATTTGAAATGACCAGTACTAAAGAACGGCAATTTCATAGGTAAAGATTTATTATAAGTAGGCAAATGTCTGAAATCTAGAATAACTGCAATTTGTACCCCAAAAAATGTCCGTTACCTGTAATTTGAATTAAACTGTAGGTCAAGTTAGTCGGTTATTTATTTCGTGGCACTATTTTGATAATCAAAGATTACAAATAATATTTTTTTGTTTTAATCGGAGGCTCGCGAGATCTCAGTTCGGGGCGAACCACTAGTTATAAATAGTTGTTGATTTTTGTAATCTGTATCATCCCGTTCGGCTTGAAATAGTAATTCCGGGACACCTTGTACAATAATGTAAACAGATCACAGAGATGAATGAATAACGGGAGGTTGTTGTGGTCGGTCGGTCGGTCGAGGTCGAGACGAGAGCCACGCTCATATCCTAGACTAGATCCACTCACATCCTATAGTCTAGCTCAATAGGTACTATCTACTGTAACTGGCCGGACCTCCACAGTAACAAATTCGGAAGTTAACATTCATCTTCGTAATATTATAATATATTCATATTATTGAATAGCACATATTTGTTCATTCAGTCATTACGTATTTAAATCAATCTGGGATTTAGAAAAAGCTTCAATATATTATAACGCCTAGCGCCATCTCTTGAATTACTCATCTATTGTATGAGGTGATTGATTGACGACCTCCGTGGTGCAGTGGGCGAATAGCCGGCTGAGACGCAGGAGGTAGCGGGTTCGATTCCCACCGCGGAACAAAATGTTTGCATGATTTACAGATATTTGTTCCGGGTCTGGTTGTTTCTCTATATATTATAAGTATGTATTTACAAAAAAAAGTATATAAGTATTATATCAGTCATCTGGTTCCCATAGTACAAGCTCTGCTTAATTTGGGGCTAGATAGCGCTGTGTGAAATGTCCGGCAATATTTATTAATATTTATTATTATTATCACATATTTATTTTAAAACTCGTTTATAAAAAATACATTTTTCACTACAAAGTATCTTACAAAAAACAAACATTATAGTAAAAAATATATTTATAAAAACGGTAAACCACCGACCGCGAAGCAAGGCCCAAGCGATCGGTGGCTAGGGCTGCAGAGAGAGGAACCTCCTGACTATGCGTGCCGAGTCCAGGAGTACCGCCTTCTGTATCTGACCCTTGATCCAATTTCCTAGCGAGAGCCTCTTAAGGTATTGGTCGAGGCTCTTCGCTATCAGTCCGTTGACCGACACAACTATCGGAACGATAATTGTTGATTCCACATCCCACATGGCGGTAATCTCATGAGCCAAGTCAAGGTACTTGCTTAGCTTGTCCTTCTCGGCCTTCACGAGATTAGCATCATGTGGGATAGTAATATCAACAAGTATCGCTCGGCGCTCTGACCGGTCTACCAGCACGATATCTGGCTTATTGGCAACAATAGTCCTGTCCGTGATGATAGACCGGTCCCAATAGAGCGTGGCACGGCCATTTTCCAGAACTGGCTCTGGCACATATTTATAATATGGCACCTCAGGTCCAACAAGGCCATACTGAAGAGCAAGCTGCTGATGGATAATTCTGGCAACTTGATTATGTCTATGCAAATACTCAGAGTTAGCAAGGTGCGAACAACCCGAAAGCACATGTCTAAGGGACTCTCCGGGCTGGTGACAAGCTCTGCAGATGTCGACCGTCCCATCCTTCATAATATACTTTCGGTAATTGTTCGTCTTGATAACCTCATCCATAATTGCACAGACAAAACCTTCAGTTTCTCCGAAGAGATCACCGAAGCGTAACCAGATTACCGAGTCGAGCGGGTCTACATCTGGTCCTGTTAGGGCTTTGTAGAACCGCCCATGAAGCTCCTTACTCTTCCATATGGCCTCGCGATCCTGAGTGGTCAGCACCGATGGTTTATGCCAGTTCTCGTTTGCCAAAGAGAGCGGGGTAAAGTTTTTGTCAACTGCAACGACATCCCGATGCATCCCACACACATTATTAAGGAAATACTCCCTGAGATTGTACACCTCGCGGTTATGAAGGGTTTTGGCATTTAAAAAGCCCCGACCACCACATTTCCGCGGGATGTACATTCTCATTACCGAAGAGCGTGGGTGCCGCATACGATGGGTCGTGAGCTGTTTGCGAACTCTACAATCCAGGGCTTCTAATTCTGTCTGAGTCCATCTCAGTATGCCAAAGGTGTATATGAGTAGGGGCATAACCCAGCCGTTGAAGGCACGGACCTTGTTGCCACCTGACAAAAGACTGTTAAGAACTTTTGTCAAGCGGCAAAAGAAACGTTCCCGCACCGACTGTTTTATCTCCCTATCTATAATACCCAACGACTCCGACATACCGAGATATTTGTATGTCTCGACTTCAGAGAGAGATCTGAGAGATATCGTCTCGGAAAGCTGCACATTTGAAGAATTTACAACTCTCCCACGCCGTACTTGCATGACCGCGCACTTCTCAACACCGAATTCCATGCTGATGGCGTTGCTAAATACCTGTGTGATAATAAGCAATGTCTCCAACTCCGAACTCTTAGATGCAAAAAGCTTGAGGTCATCCATGTACAGCAGATGAGAAATGATTTCCCCCTCTCTCCGAAGTCGATGGCCTAGACCTGAATCCTTTAGCAAAGTGCTAAGAGGATTCAGTGCCAGGCAAAACCACAAAGGACTCAGACTATCTCCCTGGAATATACCCCGTTCAATCCTTATGAGATCATGCGGAATAGAGGAATCCCATCTGCTACCTGGATGATGAAGAATTGTATTCCACTGTCTCATACACGATCCTAAAAAGAGTCTCAAAGTTGCATTTACTTTATACAACTCTAAGACCCTCTCTAGCCATGTATGAGGCACCGAATCATATGCCTTCTTATAGTCAATCCAAGCAACTGAGAGGTTTCCTCTGCTGCGCCTGATCTGCTGGCTAATGGCCATGTCAATTAGGAGAAGCTCCTTAGTACCACGGGACCCAACCCTACATCCATTCTGTGCAGGTGCCAAAATATTGTTCTCAACAATATGCGAGTTAATTTTTGCAGTCAGAATGGATGTAAGGAGCTTGTAGATGGTAGGCAAGCACGTGATGGGTCTATAGTTTTTGGCTTCCGCGGTACTACCGGACTTATGGAGCAGGAAGGTGACACCTGTGGTTAGAAACATTGGGAGAGATCCAAGTACGAGGGCTTCCTGGAATTGTGTGGCAAGCACCGAATGTGAGCATCGGAACCACTTCAGCCAGAAGTTGTGCAGTCCATCCGGCCCAGGACTTTATTATTATTATTATTATTATTATTATTATTATTATTATTGATCTAGATAAATTGTAAGTTGACATACTATCATGACGCTAGATGACAGTGGCTGTTGTATGAAGTGACGTGGAAATTGTACAAAATAATTTATCATCTATGGAGACAGTTTTCGCTACTCCCACTAGAGGTCGCAGACGAGGGATCGATGGATGAGGAACTGGGGAAGTGAAGGGAGGCCTTAAATACGCCGGAGCGGCTTGTCTCGTGGTCTTTTTCTCGTCGCTCTTCTCTCGCTAGCAGCCTGCTTGGACACCCAGAGGATACCAAGGTACGTGCTACTTAATTTTTACTTACTGCCATTTTTACTTATTGTCCTTATGTTAATGTTTGGTAATCGGATTCGTGCAGGAATGTATTGAAGTGGATCCGAACAGAGTAAATTGTTTGTGTTATTTGAAATGTAATTGTTGGATATCCGTGTTATTTACATTGAAGTTTAAATGGGGTGAATTTTGGATGGAAAATTTAGAAGCCGAGATTTATTTTACTTCGAGGGTAGGATAAATTAGTGACGGTTAAAGTGATTGTTCCTGAAAAACAGTAAGTGGAATTTGAATTCCATATATTGGTTTAGGAATAATTGTTTTGAATTGCGGGTTGCTTATTTATAGTTAAAGTTGGGGATTGACGTTTTACTGTCGAATTTTCTTTTAGTTTAGCTAGGTTGTCGGTAATCACCTACTGACATGGTTTAAAAGTAAATTGAAGACGAGACTTCTTGCTTTGACAAAACATGCATCTAGCTAGGAACTTCTAGGGATCTGATAGGGAGGTACACTTTTACTGTCGCTGGTTTGTTCTCAAAAATAAACCTGTAGTAACTTCTACAATCATTGGAGGGAATAATACAGAAGCCACGAGGCTAGGAATCTTGTCATAGGGTTTATTATACCTAGGAATAATAGGATGTCGGGTAGGAAACGCATCAGGGACGGTGGGACTCGATAATAGTTTAATAATCAAATTAATTTGGATCATATGATGGGATGGGAGGCGTTAGGAAATACTTTCCATTACGTTCTATTTATTCTAAAGATATACGGACAGATTGGCATCAGTATTGCATTTTAAGAAATGATTGGCTCAGGATTATATTACACTAAATACAAAATAACCTTTCACGTTTGATGTTTGTATTGGCAGCGATTTGTTTAACTATTTCTAAATTCTATTTCTATGGTTATAAAAAGAACGGTGGGTTCATTGGTAAACATAGCTTATGTTATAACAAAGACACAGGAATGTGTAACCGATTGACGGTATAATATTTCTCAGATTGAGTTATCGAGTAAAGGAAAAAATGTGGGTAGGAAGATTGGATTCCTAAGTTTGATACGAGTATCTGTTGTTATTCTACGTTGGAAAAGGATATATTTTAATGTAGCATACGGTATAAAAATATATCAGTATGTAGAACAAAATTCATGTAATAAACTAAACTTAAATGAAAGGGCAATTGCGCTTTTAAGGACGGTGGTTTCAAAAAAAATACACTTTGTAAGATTCAATATAATGTTGAAATCATAAGTTAGAACTTGTGAAGTTTGACAATGAAATGTGCTCGGATTCAAGGAAGTAATTTAACTAAGTAAGTTGATCTGATGTTGATAGAATCTTTGAAGGCTAAAGCGGTGGGCTTAATTAGAAACAGATGCATGAAAAAGGTCTGTTTTCTATTCTACGGAGCCAAGGAAATGAAATTCCGTTAAGATCAATCAGCATTGTTAACTGAAAATGTACTAGAAACATGAATTGAATTGAATTCATATTCATGGTCAAACTACAGTAAACTAAAGACTTTGATAGCTAATTAAAGCAGTCTTATCTATCTCATGCAAACGCCGTCCGGGAAAGTACTTACTAAGTTGGAACAATTTGCGTCATATAGTGAAGTTCGACATTTTAGTGCATTCTGATAGTGAATTTAAGAATGGGTTAATTGATAGGTTGTCTAGATACGTTTTAAGTCTGAGTGTTTGGGCAGATAGTTAGTAGGGGGCGGTTATTCTTAGGATTGGAATCGAAAAGAGTTGGGTTCTAGAATAGGCTACGAAGAACCAAAATCGAATGGATTTAGTTCTAAAAATAAGAACTTTACTGATTCGCAAAATAACCAAGAAAGAATTTAGACCTTGCAAAAGATTACCTCTTATTCCCTTAATAACGAGTAGGAACAATAGACTACCAACATACAATTTTTATGTTGTAACAAATGTAAGGTTAAGTATACCTAATAATACTTTTAATTTGTGGAAGAGAGATGTCCAGTCTGGTAGTCGAATCTCATTGTCTTCAGCGGTGGTGGGGCTGTGGACCTAAGATACTTTAACAAGTGTCTTAGCTACAATTATAATTGTCGATGATCAGTTTGTAGGTAGATCAATACGTTTCCAGTGGGTAGGCCTTAGCACCAAGCTTACAATAGGTAGATCACAATTATCACTAACTAGAATTCTATGGGTATGTCAATGTGTTTAGATAGGTTTAATTCTCTCACAAAGTAGGTAGAATGATCTTTCGTCGCCCCAGTGCTTGTTTGTCCTATCTACCATTGGTAAAATTTTTCAGGAGAAGAGTTTTTTTGCTCTATTTCTTTTAAAAGGCTTTTGTTTCTAGATTTGAAAGTTTTTCTTAATACACGAGCTACCTATGAATTGATAGCTAGAACTTTCTTAACAGATATATTACAATTTCACCTTATTTTACAAGTTTTTATGTGGAGATAGAACAAACATGCACAAATATAATTATGAACTAGAGGTTGCGTTGTGCGCGAGCTGCTCGCAGCTCGCGTGTTTTTCTTTTAGTCGAAGAAGTAATTAAAGAGGATATCGAGCTGTTAAAAGCCATCAAAGAGGATATCCACGTGTAAGAAGCAGTCAAAGACGATATCGAAAAGGAAGAAGCAATCAAATCAAAGAGGATTTCCAAGTGGAAGCAGCAATTAAAGAGGATATTGAAGTGAAAGAAGCAATCAAATAGGATATCAAAGCAGCAGAAACAATCAAAGAGGAAATTAAAGTTGAGTAAGCAATCAAAGAGGATACCGAGGTGGTAGAAGCGTTCTAAGAGGATGACGAAGTGAAAAAAGCAATCAAAGACGATATCGAAGTGGAAGAAACACTCAATGACGATATCGAAGTGGAAGAAGCAATCGAAGAGGATATCGAAGTGGAAGAAGCAATCAAAGAGGATATCGAAGTGGAAGAAGCAATCAAAGAGGGTATCGAAGTGGAAGAAGCCATCACAGAGGATATCAAAGTGAAAATGCAATCAAAAACGATATCGAAGATGAAGACGCAATCAAAGAGAATATTGCAGTGCAAGAAGCAATCAAAAGGACATCGAAGATGATATCGAATTAGTAGAAGCAATAAAAGAGGATATCAAAGTGGAAGAAGCAATCAAAGAGGATATCGAGCTGTTTAAAGTTATCGAAGAGGATATCCATGTGTAAGAAGCAGTCAAAGACGATCGAAATGGAAGAAACAATCAAATCAAAGCGGATATCCAAGTGGAAGCAGCAATCAAAGATGATATCGAAGTGGAAGAAGCAATCAAAGAGGATATTGAAGCGAAAGAAGCAATCAAATAGGATATCGAAGTAGCAGAAACAATTAAAGAGGAAATTGAAATTGAGTAAAAGACGTCGAGGACAATGATAAAAATAAAAAACGGTTTCACCAAAAACTTATACTAATATTTTGTAAATGTTCCTCGAGCTATTTCTTCCCGTTTAAAAGATACGAGCGATTTAAGTTTTGTATGAAACCCCATAATTTTGTGGAGTGGAAATTGAAGTAAAAGAAGCAATTGAAGAAGACATATATACGTAGAAAAAGATATTAAAAAGGATATCAAAGTGGAAGAAGCAAAAATAGAGGATATCGAGGTGAAAGAAGCATTCAAGGAGGAAGACCAAGTGAGAGAAGCATTCAAAAAGGATGTCAAGAGCAATGATGGTAATAAAAAAACTATTCGACCAAAAATTTGAACCAATATTTTGTAAAAGTTTGCTAGGCGTAACTGTTCCCGTTTAGAAGATACGAGCGATTTAAGATTTGTATTAAAACCCATAATTTTGTAGAGTGGGAATTGAAGTAAAAGAAGCAATTGAAGAAAATATATAAGTAGATAACGCAATTAAAAAGGATATCAAAGTGGAAGAAGCAAAAATAGAGGATATCGAGGTGAAAGAAGCATTTAAAGTGGAAGACGAAGTAAGAGAAGCATTCAAAACGGATGTCAAGGGCAATGATGGTATTAAAAAAACTATTCCACCAAAAATTTGTACCAATATTTTGTAAAAGTTTGCTAGGCGTAACTCTTCCCGTTTAGAAGATACGAGCGATTTAAGATTTGTATTAAAACCCATAATTTTGTAAAGTGGAAATTGTAGTAAAAGAAGCAATTAAGAAAATATATAAGTAGAAAAAGCAATTAAAAAGGATATCAAAGTGGAAGAAGCAAAAATAGAGGATATCGAGGTGCAAGAAGCATTCAAAAAGGATGTCAAGATCAATGATGGTAATAAAAAAAATATTCGACCAAAAATTTGTACCAACATTTTGTAAAAGTTTGCTAGGCGTAACTGTTCCCGTTTAGAAGATACGAGCGATTTAAGATTTGTATTAAAACCCATAATTTTGTAGAGTGGGAATTGAAGTAAAAGAAGCAATTGAAGAAAATATATAAGTAGATAAAGCAATTAAAAAGGATATCAAAGTGGAAGAAGCAAAAATAGAGGATATCGAGGTGAAAGAAGCATTTAAAGTGGAAGACGAAGTAAGAGAAGCATTCAAACCGGATGTCAAGGGCAATGATGGTATTAAAAAAACTATTCCACCAAAAATTTGTACCAATATTTTGTAAAAGTTTGCTAGGCGTAACTCTTCCCGTTTAGAAGATACGAGCGATTTAAGATTTGTATTAAAACCCATAATTTTGTAGAGTGGGAATTGAAGTAAAAGAAGCAATTGAAGAAAAATATAAGAGCAATTAAAAAGGATATCAAAGTGGAAGAAGCAAAAATAGAGGATATCGAGGTGAAAGAAGCATTTAAAGTGGAAGACGAAGTAAGAGAAGCATTCAAAACGGATGTCAAGGGCAATGATGGTATTAAAAAAACTATTCCACCAAAAATTTGTACCAATATTTTGTAAAAGTTTGCTAGGCGTAACTGTTCCCGTTTAGAAGATACGAGCGATTTAAGATTTGTATTAAAACCCATAATTTTGTAGAGTGGAAATTGTAGTAAAAGAAGCAATTAAGAAAATATATAAGTAGAAAAAGCAATTAAAAAGGATAGCAAAGTGGAAGAAACAAAAATAGAGGATATCGAGGTGAAAGAAACATTCAAGGAGGAAGACCAAGTGAGAGAAGCATTCAAAAAGGATGTCAAGAGCAATGATGGTAATAAAAAAACTATTCGACCACAAATTTGTACCAATATTTTGTAAAAGTTTGCTAGGCGTAACTCTTCCCGTTTAGAAGATACGAGCGATTTAAGATTTGTATTAAAACCCATAATTTTGTAGAGTGGGAATTGAAGTAAAAGAAGCAATTGAATAAAATATATAAGTAGATAAAGCAATTAAAAAGGATATCAAAGTGGAAGAAGCAAAAATAGAGGATATCGAGGTGAAAGAAGCATTCAAAGTGGAAGACGAAGTAAGAGAAGCATTGAAAAAGGATGTCAAGGGCAATGATGGTATTAAAAAAACTATTCCACCAAAAATTAGTACCAATATTTTGGAAAAGTTTGCTGGGGTAACTCTTCCCGTTTACAAGATACGAGCGATTTAAGATTTGTATTAAAACCCATAATTTTGTAGAGTGGAAATTTAAGTAAAAGAAGAAATTGAAGAAAATATGTAAGTAGATAAAGCAATTAAAATGGATATCAAAGTGGAAGAAGCAAAATTAGAGGATATCGAGGTGAAAGAAGCATTCAGAGCGGAAGACGAAGTAAGAGAAGCATTCAAAAAGGATCTCAAGGGCAATGATGGTATTAAAAAAACTATTCCACCAAAAATTAGTACCAATATTTTGTAAAAGTTTGCTGGGGGTAACTTTTCCCGTTTAGAAGATACGAGCGATTTAAGATTTGTATTTAAACCCATAATTTTGTAGAGTCGATATTGAAGTAAGAGAAGTAATTGAAGAAAATAGAAAAATAGAAAAAACAATTCAAAAGTATATTGAAGTAAAAATGCCATCAAAGAGGATTTCGAAGTTATAGAAACAATTAAAGAGGATATCAATGTGGAAGAAACATTCCAAAACGAAAAGGAAGTGAGAGAAGAATTCAAAATGATGGCAAGGGCGATGATGACCGTAAAATAACGATTCCACCAAAAATTTGTGCTACAAAAAAAAATTGATTTTCCAAAATGATCACAGTGGATGTTGCATAATAAAAAAAAATTGACGTTCCAAAATGATCATGTGGATGAGGCATAATTAAAAAAAAATGATGTTCCAAAATGATCACAGTGGATAAAGCATAATAAAAAAAAATTGACGTTCCAAAGTGATCATTGTGGATGAGGCGTAATTAAAAAATGATGTACCAAAATGATCACAAAGGATGTTGCATAATAAAAAAAATTGACGTTCCAAAGTGATCATTGTGGATGAGGCATAATTAAAAAAAATGATGTACCAAAATGATCACAGTGGATGTTGCATAATAAAAAAAAAAATTGACGTTCCAAAGTGATCACTGTGGATGAGGCATAATTAAAAAAAATGATGTACCAAAATGATCACAGTGGATGTTGCATAATAAAAAAAAAATTGACGTTCCAAAGTGATCAGAGTGTATGAGACATAATTGAAAAAAAATGATGTTACAAAATGATCACAGTGGATGATGCATAATAAAAAAAAAATAATTGACGTTCCAAAGTGATCATTGTGGATGAGGCATAATTAAAAAAATGATGTACCAAAATGATCACAGTGGATGTTGCATAATAAAAAAAAATGACGTTTCAAAGTGATCATTGTGGATGAGGCATAATTAAAAAAATGTGGATGTTCCAAAATAAACATGATGAACGTTGCATACTAAAAAAAAAAAAAAAAATTGGATGTTCCAAAATGATGATGATGACCTTTGCAAAAACTATGAAAGTTATCTCATGTCCCTCCACCACCATTATATAGAATCAAGCAAATTTACAGTAATTTTATAGTACACACAAGCCGTGGGCTCCCTACAAAAACAGTATGAAAATTACGGCAAACGAAATTTACGGTTTACGGTATTCATACAGAAATATTTTGTATGGGACAATTTTTTTTTTGTATGAAAGACCATTTTTTTTTCATGGAACCGGATATAAAAAAATGTCCTCTGCAACATTAGTTTTTGCGCCAACGCTGTAAGACCTATACTTTCCGAGATACGAGGTGGCATCTGGGAGAACAATGATGTCAATGAGTCAGTGAGTCAGTCAGTGGTAATCGAGCTTTATATAATATAACTAGAGGTTGCGTTGTGCGCGAGCTGCTCGCAGCTCGCGTGTTTTTCTTTTAGTCGAAGAATTAATTAAAGAGGATATCGAGCTGTTAAAAGCCATCAAAGAGGATATCCATGTGTAAGAAGCAGTCAAAGACGATATCGAAATGGAAGAAGCAATCAAATCAAAGAGGATTTCCAAGTGGAAGCAGCAATCAAAGATGATATCAAAGTGGAAGAAGCAATCAAAGAGGATATTGAAGTGAAAGAAGCAATCAAATAGGATATCGAAGTAGCAGAAACAATCAAAGAGGAAATTAAAGTTGAGGAAGAAATCAAAGAGGATACCAAGGTGGTAGAAGCATTCTAAGAGGATGACGAAGTGAAAAAAGCAATCAAAGACGATATCGAAGTGGAAGAAGCAATCCAATGGATATTGAAGATGAAGAAGGAATAAAAGAGGATATCGAAGCGGAACAAGCAATCGTAGAGGATATCAAAGTTAAAGAAGTAATCGAAGAGGATACCAATGTGGAAGAAGCAATCAAAGAGGATATCGAAGTGGAACAAGCAATCAAAGAGAAAAAAATTGGATGTTCCAAAATGATCATGATAATGGTTGTATAAAAAAAATTGAACGTTGCAAAAAAGATCATGATGAACGTTGCATAAAAAAAAATCTGGACGTTCCAAAATGATCATGATTGACGTTGCATAGTATAAATGTATGTTGCAAAATAATAATGATCAAAAATTTGTACTAATATTTTTTCAAAGTTTGCTAGTGCTATCTCTTCCCGTTTAGAAGATACGAGCGATTAAAGTTTTGTAAGAAAAATCATAAATTTTTTGATTGGATATCGAAGTGGAAGAAACTATCAAAGAGAATGTTGAAGTGGAAGAAGCAATCAAATAGGATATCGAAGTGGCAGAAACAATCAAAGAGGAAATTGAAGTTGAGTAAGCAATCAAAGAGGATACCGAGGCGGTAGAAGCATTCAAAGAAGATGACGAAGTGAAAAAAGCAATCAAAGACGATATCGAAGTGGGAGAAGCAATCAAAGAGGATATCGAAGTTAAAGAAGCAGTCAAAGATGATGTCGAAGTGGAAAAAACATTCAAAGAAGATGACGAAGTGAGAGAAGCATTCAAAAAGGATGTCAAGGATGACAATAAAAAAACAGTTGCACCAAAAATTTATACCAATATTTTGTACAAGTTTGCTAGGGCTATCTCTTCCCGTTTAGAAGATACGAGCGATTGAAGTTTTGTATGAAAGACCACAATTTTGTAGAGAGCATAATGAAGTAACTGAAGCAATTAAAGAGGATATGAAAGTAGAAGAAGTATTTTAAAGGGATAACGAAGTGGAACATGCAAAAATAGAAGATGTCGAGGCGGAAGAAACAATCAAAGAGGACATCGAAGTGGAAGAAGCAATCTAAGAGGGTATCGAATTGGAAGAAGCCATCCCAGAGGATATCGAAGTGAAAATGCTATCAAAGACGATATCGAAGATGAAGACGCAATCAAAGAGAATAATGCAGTGCAAGAAGCAATCAAAAGGAAATCGAAGATGATATCGAAGTGGAAGGAGTAAACAAAGAGGATATTGAAGTGGGAGAAGCAATCAAATAGGATATCGAAGTAGCAAAAACAATCAAAGAGGAAATTGAAGTTGACTAAGGAATCAAAGAGGATACCGAGTTGGTAGAAGTATTCAAAGAGGATGACGAAGTGAAAAAAGCAATCAAAGACGATATCGAAGTGAAAGAAATAGTCAAAGACGATATCAAAATGGAACAAGCAATCAAAGCGGATATCGAAGTGGAAGAAGCAATCAAAGAGGATATCAAAGTGGAAGAAGCCATCACAGGATATCGAAGTAAATATGCAATCAAAAACGATATCGAATATGAAGACGCAATCAAAGAAAATATTGCAGTGCAAGAAGCAATCAAACGGAAATCAAAGAGGAAGGAGCCCTTACAGAGGATACCGAAGTGAAAATGCCATCAAAGAGGATATCAAAGATGAAGAAGCAATCCAATGGATATTGAAGATGAAGAAGGAATAAAAGAGGATATCGAAGTGGAACAAGCAATCGTAGAGGATATCAAAGTTAAAGAAGCAATCAAATAGGATATCAATGTGGAAGAAGCAATCAAAGAGGATATCGAAGTGGAACAAGCAATCAAAGAGAAAAAAATTGGATGTTCCAAAATGATCATGATAATAGTTGTATAAAAAAAATTGAACGTTGCAAAAAAGATCATGATGAACGTTGCATAAAAAAAATCTGGACGTTCCAAAATGATCAGGATTGACGTTGCATAATATAAATGTATGTTGTAAAATGATAATGATCAAAAATTTGTACTAATATTTTGTCAAAGTTTGCTAGTGCTATCTCTTCCCGTTTAGAAGATACGAGCGATTAAAGTTTTGTAAGAAAAATCATAAATTTGTTGATTGGATATCGAAGTGGAAGAAACTATCAAAGAGAATGTTGAAGTGGGAGAAGCAATCAAATAGGATATCGAAGTGGCAGAAACAATCAAAGAGGAAATTGAAGTTGAGTAAGCAATCAAAGAGGATACCAAGGTGGTAGAAGCATTCAAAGAAGATGACGAAGTGAAAAAGCAATCAAAGACGATATCGAAATGGAAGAAGCAGTCAAAGACGATATCGAAGTGGGAGAAGCAATCAAAGAGGATATCGAAGTTAAAGAACCAGTCAAAGATGATGTCGAAGTGGAAAAAACATTCAAAGAAGATGACGAAGTGAGAGAAGCATTCAAAAAGGATGTCAAGGATGACAAAAAAAAACAGTTCCACCAAAAATTTACACCAATATTTTGTACAAGTTTGCTAGGGCTATCTATTCCCGTTTAGAAGATATGAGCGATTGAAGTTTTGTATGAAACACCACAATTTTGTAGAGCGCATAATGAAGTAACTGAAGCAATTAAAGAGGATATGAAGTAGAAGAAGCATTTTAAAAGGATAACGAAGTGGAACATGCAAAAATAGAAGATGTGGAGGCGGAAGAAACAATAAAAGAGGATGACGAAGTGTAACAAGCATTCAAAGAGAATGTTCGAATAGTGGATGTCGCATAATAAAAAAAAATTGACGTTCCAAAAGTGATCATTGTGGATGAGGCATAATTTAAAAAAAAATTGACGTTCCAAAATGATCATTGCTGATGAGGCATAATTAAAAAAAATTGATGTTCCAAAATTATCACAGTGGATGTTGCATAATAAAAAAAAAGAAATTGACGTTCCAAAATGATCATTGTGGATGAGGCATAATTTAAAAAAAATTATTTTCCAAAATGATCACAAAGGATTTTGCATAATAAAAAAAAATGACGTTCCAAAAGTGATCATTGTGGATGAGGCATAATTTAAAACAAAATGATATTCCAAAATGATCACAAAGGATTTTGCATAGTAAAAAAAAAATTGACGTTCCAAAAGTGATCATTGTGGATGAGGCATAATTAAAAAAAATTGATTTTCCAAAATGATCACAAAGGATTTTGCATAATAAAAAAAAATTGACGTTCCAAAATGATCATTGTGGATCAGGCATAATTAAAAAAAATTGATTTTCCAAAATGATCACAAAGGATTTTGCATAATAAAAAAAAATTGACGTTCCAAAAGTGATCATTGTGGATGAGGCATAATTAAAAAAAATTGATGTTCCAAAATGATCACAGTGGATTTTACATAATAAAAAAAAAAAAAAAAATTGACGTTCCAAAATGATCATTGTGGATGAGGCATAATTTAAAAAAAATTGATTTTCCAAAATGATCACAAAGTATTTTGCATAATAAAAAAAAAAAAAATTGACGTTCTAAAAGTGATCATTGTGGATGAGGCATAATTAAAAAAAATTGATTTTCCAAAATGATCACAAAGGATTTTGCATAATAAAAAAAAAAAAAAAATTGACGTTCCAAAGTGATCATTGTGGATGAGGCATAATTAAAAAAAATGATGTACCAAAATATCACAGTGGATGTTGCATAATAAAAAAAAAAAACAATGACGTTCCAAAGTGATCATAGTGGATGAGGCATAATTGAAAAAAAAAATGATGTTCCAAAATGATCACAGTGGATGATGCATAATAAAAAAATAAAAAATAATTGACGTTCCAAAGTGATCATTGTGGATGAGGCGTAATTCAAAAAATGATGTTCCAAAATGATCACAGTGGATGATGCATAATAAAAAAAAATTGACGTTCCAAAGTGATCATTGTGGATGAGGCATAATTAAAAAAAATGATGTACCAAAATGATCACAAAGGATTTTGCAGAATAAAAAAAAAAAAAAAAATGACGTTCCAAAAGTGATCATTGTGGATGAGGCATAATTAAAAAAAAATTGATGTTCCAAAATAAACATGATGAACATTGCATACTAAAAAAAAAAAAAATTGGATGTTCCAAAATGATGATGATGACCTTTGCAAAAACTATGAAAGTTGTCTCATGCCCCTCCACCAACATTATCTAGAATCAAGCAAATTTACAGTAATTTTATAGTACACACAAGCCATTGGCTCCCTACAAAAACAGTATGAAAATTACGGCAAACGAAATATACGGTTTACGGTATTCATACAGAAATATTTTGTATGGGACAATTTTTTTTTTGTATGAAAGACAATTTTTTTTTCATGGAACCGGATATAAAAAAATGTCCTCTGCAACATTAGTTTTTGCACCAACTCTCTAAGACCTATACTTTCCGAGATACGAGGTCGATGTGAGCGAATGGGGGACAAAAGGGGTACTTTAGGATTTATTCCCAACTCATCGGAACTCCCTCTATACGATCCCACCAAACATTTTCACCCTACGAGGTGGCATCTGGGAGAACAAACATGTCAATGAGTCAATCAGTCAGTCAGTCAGTCAGTCAGTCAGTGGTAATCGAGCTTTATATAATATAACTAGAGGTTGCGTTGTGCGCGAGCTGCTCGCAGCTCGCGTGTTTTTCTTTTAGTCGAAGAAGTACTTAAAGAGGATATCGAGCTGTTAAAAGCCATCAAAGAGGATATCCATGTGTAAGAAGCAGTCAAAGACGATACCGAAATGGAAGAAGCAATCAATTCAAAGAGGATTTCCAAGTGGAAGCAGCAATCAAAGATGATATCGAAGTGGAAGAAGCAATCAAAGAGGATATTGAAGTGAAAGAAGCAATCAAATAGGATATCGAAGTAGCAGAAACAATCAAAGAGGAAATTAAAGTTGAGGAAGAAATCAAAGAGGATACCAAGGTGGTAGAAGCATTCTAAGAGGATGACGAAGTAAAAAAAGCAATCAAAGACGATATCGAAGTGGAAGAAGCAATCCAATGGATATTGAAGATGAAGAAATGAAATGAAATGAAATGAAATATTGTATTTTATCAACAAAAAGCACACCTTATGACTAATAATTTTAAAACAGATATGTAGTTATAGGTAACGTAAACTTATTGTTGAGAGGGTTTATTAATTACATGATTTAAAAGGTGATTAAGAAGGAATAAAAGAGGATATTGAAGCGGAACAAGCAATCGTAGAGGATATCAAAGTTAAAGAAGCAATCAAAGAGGATACCAATGTGGAAGAAGCAATCAAAGAGGATATCGAAGTGGAACAAGCAATCAAAGTGAAAAAAATTGGATGTTCCAAAATGATCATGATAATGGTTGTATAAAAAAAAATTGAACGTTGCAAAAAAGATCATGATGAACGTTGCATAAAAAAAATCTGGACGTTCCAAAATGATCATGATTGACGTTGCATAATATAAATGTATGTTGCAAAATGATAATGATCAAAAATTTGTACTAATATTTTGTCAAAGTTTGCTAGTGCTATCTCTTCCCGTTTAGAAGATACGAGCGATTAAAGTTTTGTAAGAAAAATCATAAATTTGTTGATTGGATATCGAAGTGGAAGAAACTATCAAAGAGAATGTTGAAGTGGAAGAAGCAATCAAATAGGATATCGAAGTGGCAGAAACAATCAAAGCGGAAATTGAAGTTGAGTAAGCAATCAAAGAGGATACCAAGATGGTAGAAGCATTCAAAGAAGATGACGAAGTGAAAAAGCAATCAAAGACGATATCGAAATGGAAGAAGCAGTCAAAGACGATATCGAAGTGGGAGAAGCAATCAAAGAGGATATCGAAGTTAAAGAAGCAATCAAAGAGGATATCGAAGTGGAACAAGCAATCAAAGAGAAAAAAATTGGATGTTCCAAAATGATCATGATAATAATTGTATAAAAAAAATTGAACGTTGCAAAAAAGATCATGATGAACGTTGCATAATATAAATGTATGTTGTAAAATGATAATGATCAAAAATTTGTACTAATATTTTGTCAAAGTTTGCTAGTGCTATCTCTTCCCGTTTAGAAGATACGAGCGATTAAAGTTTTGTAAGAAAAATCATAAATTTGTTTATTGGATATCGAAGTGGAAGAAACTATCAAAGAGAATGTTGAAGTGGAAGAAGCAATCAAATAGGATATCGAAGTGGCAGAAACAATCAAAGCGGAAATTGAAGTTAAGTAAGCAATCAAAGAGGATACCAAGGTGGTAGAAGCATTCAAAGAAGATGACGAAGTGAAAAAGCAATCAAAGACGATATCGAAATGGAAGAAGCAGTCAAAGACGATATCGAAGTGGGAGAAGCAATCAAAGAGGATATCGAAGTTAAAGAAGCAGTCAAAGATGATGTCGAAGTGGAAAAAACATTCAAAGTAGATGACGAAGTGAGAGAAGCATTCAAAAAGGATGTCAAGGATGACAATAAAAAAACAGTTGCACCAAAAATTTATACCAATATTTTGTACAAGTTTGCTAGGGCTATCTCTTCCCGTTTAGAAGATACGAGCGATTGAAGTTTTGTATGAAAGACCACAATTTTGTAGAGAGCATAATGAAGTAACTGAAGCAATTAAAGAGGATATGAAAGTAGAAGAAGCATTTTAAAGGGATAACGAAGTGGAACATGCAAAAATAGAAGATGTCGAGGCGGAAGAAACAATCAAAGAGGATATCGAAGTGGAAGAAGCAATCAAAGAGGGTATCGAAGTGGAAGAAGCCATCACAGAGGATATCGAAGTGAAAATGCTATCAAAGACGATATCGAAGATGAAGACGCAATCAAAGAGAATAATGCAGTGCAAGAAGCAATCAAAAGGAAATCGAAGATGATATCGAAGTGGAAGGAGTAAACAAAGAGGATATTGAAGTGAGAGAAGCAATCAAATAGGATATCGAAGTAGCAAAAACAATCAAAGAGGAAATTGAAGTTGACTAAGGAATCAAAGAGGATACCGAGTTGGTAGAAGTATTCAAAGAGGATGACGAAGTGAAAAAAGCAATCAAAGACGATATCGAAATGAAAGAAATAGTCAAAGACGATATCAAAATGGAACAAGCAATCAAAGCGAATATCGAAGTGGAAGAAGCAATCAAAGAGGATATCAAAGTGGAAGAAGCCATCACAGGATATCGAAGTAAAAATGCAATCAAAAACGATATCGAATATGAAGACGCAATCAAAGAAAATATTGCAGTGCAAGAAGCAATCAAATGGAAATCAAAGAGGAAGGAGCCCTTACAGAGGATACCGAAGTGAAAATGCCATCAAAGAGGATATCAAAGATGAAGAAGCAATCCAATGGATATTGAAGATGAAGAAGGAATAAAAGAGGATATCGAAATGGAACAAGCAATCGTAGAGGATATCAAAGTTAAAGAAGCAATCAAATAGGATATCAATGTGGAAGAAGCAATCAAAGAGGATATCGAAGTGGAACAAGCAATCAAACAGAAAAAAATTGGATGTTCCAAAATGATCATGATAATAATTGTATAAAAAAAATTGAACGTTGCAAAAAAGATCATGATGAACGTTGCATAATATAAATGTATGTTGTAAAATGATAATGATCAAAAATTTGTACTAATATTTTGTCAAAGTTTGCTAGTGCTATCTCTTCCCGTTTAGAAGATACGAGCGATTAAAGTTTTGTAAGAAAAATCATAAATTTGTTTATTGGATATCGAAGTGGAAGAAACTATCAAAGAGAATGTTGAAGTGGAAGAAGCAATCAAATAGGATATCGAAGTGGCAGAAACAATCAAAGCGGAAATTGAAGTTAAGTAAGCAATCAAAGAGGATACCAAGGTGGTAGAAGCATTCAAAGAAGATGACGAAGTGAAAAAGCAATCAAAGACGATATCGAAATGGAAGAAGCAGTCAAAGACGATATCGAAGTGGGAGAAGCAATCAAAGAGGATATCGAAGTTAAAGAAGCAGTCAAAGATGATGTCGAAGTGGAAAAAACATTCAAAGAAGATGACGAAGTGAGAGAAGCATTCAAAAAGGATGTCCAGGATGACAATAAAAAAACAGTTCCACCAAAAGTTTATACCAATATTTTGTACAAGTTTGCTAGGGCTATCTCTTCCCGTTTAGAAGATATGAGCGATTGAAGTTTTGTATGAAACACCACAATTTTGTAGAGCGCATAATGAAGTAACTGAAGCAATTAAAGAGGATATGAAGTAGAAGAAGCATTTTAAAAGGATAACGAAGTGGAACATGCAAAAATAGAAGATGTGGAGGCGGAAGAAACAATAAAAGAGGATGACGAAGTGTAACAAGCAATCAAAGAGAATATTCGAATAGTGGATGTCGCATAATAAAAAAAAATTGACGTTCCAAAATGATCATAGTGGATGAGGCATAAATAAAAAAAATTGATGTTCCAAAATGATCACAGTGGATGTTGCATAATAAAAAAAAAATTGACGTTCCAAAAGTGATCATTGTGGATGAGGCATAATTTAAAAAAAAATTGACGTTCCAAAATGATCATTGCGGATGAGGCATAATTAAAAAAAATTGATGTTCCAAAATTATCACAGTGGATGTTGCATAATAAAAAAAAAGAAATTGACGTTCCAAAATGATCATTGTGGATGAGGCATAATTTAAAAAAAAATGATTTTCCAAAATGATCACAAAGGATTTTGCATAGTAAAAAAAAAAAAATTGACGTTCCAAAAGTGATCATTGTGGATGAGGCATAATTTAAAACAAAATGATGTTCCAAAATGATCACAAAGGATTTTGCATAGTAAAAAAAAAAATTGACGTTCCAAAAGTGATCATTGTGGATGAGGCATAATTAAAAAAAATTGATTTTCCAAAATGATCACAAAGGATTTTGAATAATAAAAAAAAAAATGACGTTCCAAAATGATCATTGTGGATGAGGCATAATTAAAAAAAAATTGATTTTCCAAAATAATCAGAAAGGATTTTGCATAATAAAAAAAAATTGACGTTCCAAAAGTGATCATTGTGGATGAGGCATAATTAAAAAAAAATGATGTTCCAAAATGATCACAGTGGATTTTGCATAATAAAAAAAAAAAAATTGACGTTCCAAAATGATCATTGTGGATGAGGCATAATTTAAAAAAAATTGATTTTCCAAAATGATCACAAAGTATTTTGCATAATAAAAAAAAAATTGACGTTCCAAAAGTGATCATTGTGGATGAGGCATAATTTAAAAAAATTGATTTTCTAAAATGATCACAAAGGATTTTGCATATTAAAAAAAAAAGTTGACTTTTCTAAAAGTGATCATTGTGGATAAGGCATAATTAAAAAAAATTGTTGTTCCAAAATGATCACAAAGGATTTTGCAGAATAAAAAAAAAAAAAAAAATGACGTTCCAAAAGTGATCATTGTGGATGAGGCATAATTAAAAAAAAATTGATGTTCCAAAATAAACATGATGAACATTGCATACTAAAAAAAAAAAAAAAATTGGATGTTCCAAAATGATGATGATGACCTTTGCAAAAACTATGAAAGTTGTCTCATGCCCCTCCACCAACATTATATAGAATCAAGCAAATTTACAGTAATTTTATAGTACACACAAGCCATTGGCTCCCTACAAAAACAGTATGAAAATTACGGCAAACGAAATATACGGTTTACGGTATTCATACAGAAATATTTTGTATGGGACAATTTTTTTTTTGTATGAAAGACAATTTTTTTTTCATGGAACCGGATATAAAAAAATGTCCTCTGCAACATTAGTTTTTGCACCAACTCTCTAAGACCTATACTTTCCGAGATACGAGGTCGATGTGAGCGAATGGGGGACAAAAGGGGTACTTTAGGATTTATTCCCAACTCATCGGAACTCCCTCTATACGATCCCACCAAACATTTTCACCCTACGAGGTGGCATCTGGGAGAACAAACATGTCAATGAGTCAATCAGTCAGTCAATCAGTCAGTCAGTCAGTGGTAATATAATGTGGACTTAGAACAGTACCTCATTGGAGATAGGACAAAGGACTGTTCCATTTTTGTGTGCTTATTTGTTCTATGTTCCAACATTTATATACAGGTGATTTCATGCCAATTTCTTTCAAATAATGATTTAAGTTTGAAAAAAGAAGACAAAACATTTAAACTAAAATAGGTTTATTAACCGTTTGTTTTTTTAATGAGAAATATTAAAAAAATATTAAGTATTTACCTACCAACATTGAGGGCATCAGGGTCTGGATTTTTAATACAAACTGTCTTTTAATGCTTTTAGAAAATATCATTTTTTTAAGATTGGCGGCGTTAGTTAGCATCTAGGTGCTCATAAAATAACAAATTAATTTTTAAACAAATAAAAAGTTACTTATTTATGTATTTTACTTAATTAATCCGCTTTTACTTAATAGGGTCATGTGCAAGAGAAAAATATACTTAAACCAAAACTAAAGGGCTTCTTGCAAACCTGCATTTGCGTTGGTTGACACTCAAAACCTTACTTAAGTTTTTTCTATCGTTATTTTAGTTATAATAAACAAAATAACTGGGTTATAATTTTTTTGGTTTTTTCTTTTTCCTTTTATCTTGTCTTTTATAGAATTCTTCACATTTTTCCCTCCTATAGTTTTATTTCCTGCCAATATCTTGGTGAACTGAGTGAACGCGGGGTAACGGGATTGCGTTCACTCGCTCGACGCGCCGAGCGAGAAGAGATTGGTGGCGGCGGGGCGGCGGGAGTGGGAAGGTGGTGGCGCGTGGCGCTCATGTCTAAGTCATATTGCAATAACAGCCAGAACAAACAGAGTTAAAGAAATAAGACATTTTCTAAACTTGACACACCGAGAACGAATCCTGTCATTCTGCATTTAGGACGACACATTGCGCTTCTATGATCGCACTCTTGGGCTTAGCTTGGAGGATGTTTAAAGTCATTAAAAAACAACACCCTGTTGCAAAATCATAATGATGTCGAGTGTACATTATAAAGTATTTAATGCACAATTGGCGGCTACGTCTGCTCATGTTCACTTTTATAATATGTTTTAGACATGATTTATCAATGTCTAGAACAGTTTATGCACCAAAAACAACACTATTTTTATAATTTTAGTGTTATTTTCTGGAGCAACGAGGTGATTCTTCCGATGTCTCCAGTCAAAGTGATAAATCAAACCAGATGGCGGGCATGGCGCCGCGGGCTGTGATTGGTCGATGGAGTGGACATAGAACATTCAAGCACTCAGTGTCTCTTACGATGTGGGATTTAAGACAAATACTGGGCATAGTACAAATAAGCACAAAATTTTAATTACCGTGTTGTGTCACTAATCAAATTTAAATTATTATTTTGTTGTTATATGAGTTAAAAAAAATTTTTCCTTAACTAGCTGGATTGAAATATAAATCTTATCAATACTGCATTTAAAGTTGATATTCAATAAATTTGGTAGATATGTAGAACAAAAAAGCACTGAGGTGACGCTTTGGTGAGAACAAGACTCAAATTTCTTAAAATAAACTGAGTTATTAAATAAATAAAATAAATAAATAAAAAAAGAGTCTGTGTACTTATGTACACGCGTTAGAAGTTATACTTCTTTGGCGTATGGAAAAAAAATTACTAAAATGCAGTAGTGATTAACGATAAATATTAAAATTAATCAAAAAGATTTTATTTAAATAAAATAAAAACACCAAAATAATATTTATTTATTCACACTGTTTAATTGTACCCTTACGAAACACGTGTTCTACATATAAAAATACTAGAATATATAACTTGAACATAGTTATCAATTTTCATACCACCTAGAACTAACTTCATGCTGTTAAATTTAGGTGTCGGTGTGCGCGCGCATCGTAAAAATTCACTCTCATCATTTTTCTCCATCGCGCCAAAAGAAGTATAACTTCAATATTGCGGGACATTTCACACAGCGCTATTTAGCCCCAAACTAAGCAGAGCTTGTACTATGGGAACCAAATAACTGATATAATACTTACATACTTTTTTTTTGCAAATACATACTTATAATATATAGAAAAACATCCAGATCCGGAACAAATATCTGTAGATTATGCAAACATTTGTTCCGCGGCGGGAATCGAACCCGCTACCTCCAGCGTCTAAGCCAGCTACGTATTAATATACGGATTTATAACGTATTATACGTAAGGTATTACGGATATCGCGACGTGTGGGTTCCTACCGTAACACCAGATAAATCACGAGGCCAAAATTATTAATCACAATACACTTTTATAACAGATGTTAATAGGGTTGAATAATTTACGAAGTAGGTAGATCATGACTAAATGGTAGAAAGGAAAATTAGATTATTAGATATATCGTGTGTTTTAGAGGGGAGGCTTAAGGGTTGGAGGAGGGGGGGGGAGAGGGGGGGGGGTTACACTAGTATACACACTGACACGTAAGGAAGGATACATCTATTTGCTTGAACTCAATTACTAAGTAGAACTAGTGTCACCTGCCCGCCGCGTATCCAACTATATTATAAATTAGCAAGCAACCCAGACTCTCTTTCTGTTTGTTACGTTTTCACAATTAAACGGCTGGACCGATTTTGATGAAATTTAGGGTTTAATTACAGATAGATTAGAACCTGGACTAAGACAAATGCTATGTAAGTACCTACTTTTTTGGAGGACCCAAAGGAAAAGTATTATCTTTGAGGGTTCGACCAAAAGCAGAGTTTCAAAGTTTTCCTCCTCATACCTTTAAATTCGTAACTTACCTTTGATATCCAAGACATAAAAACTAAATAACAAAACAACATGTCTAATAAACATTATGAATGAACACAACACACACTCTCAATAACCAAATCACATTTGAGTATTTGTTGTGGGAGCGCGCATCGAAATCAAGTCTTATAGCGCAGCGGCGCGAACTCTCGGAAATCCCAACAGAAATAAATATTCCGAATATCCGCCACAGAATAATAATGAATATTGCGACTGCGCGACCTGCGCGTGCGTCGACACCGATCCACAATAACGAACCCAACTTCCCCGGTGAGACATGACTCATGGTCTAAGAGCCGGTGAAGATCGACCTTCATCGATCTGATAACCAGATGAGACATATTTTTTATCAAATATAATTTATAAACAAATGTGCCTATAATTACTTGACTATCTAAAAGTGCTCTCTAAAAGTTTTTAGCTAGGCAACAGTACTGTAAGTATGATTTTTTGCAGTCAATGATTTTGAAATATGACTGATTTTGTAATAAAATAATCTAAAATTTGATATAACTTTCGATAAGTTAGCAGAACGATGGAGTCACCTATATTGACTTACCTGTTCACATCGGCTTGCCAGGTAGCTATACACAGAAATGAGTAGGCAAGCCTACTGAGGCATATTCTGTGTGCTAAAAACTAACAGTGAAATAAAATTCATTTGGTTATCAAAAGAATGAAAGTAATGAAAAAAAAATCGATTAAAGTTAATTTAATTAAAAATTGCCATAATCACTTTTAGATAGGCAAGTAATTATAGGCATATTTGTTTATAAATTATATTTGATAAAAAATACGTCTCATCTGGTTATCAGATCAGTGAAGGTCGATCTCCACGGTCTCCTCTACTATCAGATCAAGTCGCGTTTCTGACTCCGCGGGATCTTGTGGCGAATAATGTTTTTCTGAGCTTACATAGGTACTTGATTGGTAGATAAGATAAGATTAAGATAAACATTTTGTAATCATCCTAAATGTTATGCATGTACTGCAGTTAATGTAGGTTAGGGCGACTTGCGCGACGATGCCTAAACGTATTTAGTGGCTAAATATGATTTTAGAAGTTTTCAAATCATAGATATACTTACGTAAAATTAAAACATGTTTATTCGCTAAATACGTTTAGGGATGTAAGGCGGCCTAAATCTTTTGCTTATGTGTACCTACGGGCCAAACCGTACACATTCACCAAGTATTTTTAAGTTATCCAATAAAACAATTGCAAACTCACATCGGTCGCGCGGTCCCGTCAACTGTCAATATCAATCGTATTGTGCAGGGCTAGCAGCACCAACCCCGTACTGTATGTGCTTTCCTTTTATGTAACTAGCTGACCCGCCCGCGGCTTCGCTCGCGTGGCTTTTCAATGAACACATGGTTCGCCCCGAACTTAAATCTCGCGAATCTCACAAAATAAGTATTATTCTTAGGGAGATTTGGACAACGATGCCTAAACGTATATAGTGGCTAAGTATGATTTAAGGCGTTGTCAAATCATACAAATACGTCAAATTTAAACATATTTAGTCGCTATATACGTTTAGTGATCTATGTGCATGCCGACCTTAATATTTAACTAATAAATTAATGCCACAAAATGCATAACCAATCTACTAGGCCTACAGTTTCATTCAAATTAGAGGTAACGGAGGTTCTTGTTAATTGGTTATTTTTCTTGGGGTACCAATTGCAGTTATTCTGGATTTCAGACTTTTGCCAATATTTGTGTTACTAAAGCTACACGAATACCAAATTTCAGCATTGTGAAGTCACTGGTGTACCCTGTAAATTTTGTCAAAGTTTTGTTTTTATTATGGCTAATAACTCAAAAACTACAAGGACTAAACTAAAAATAAAAACGGGGTTCAAATGTCCTAATAAAGACCTTTCATAAAGTCTTATTTGACCTAATAGTCTCATTTTCATTTTTTTACCCTCCTTAACCCCAATATCACTAGACCCCCCCCCCCCCCACATTTTTAGCTCATTTAGTCACACCAAAATTGTGCCATCACTATGTATCAAATTTCATGATGATCGGATCAATGCTTCGAAAGTTATCCTCAGACAAACAAACATACATACATACAACGCCGATTTGCCCAAGTTGATTGGAGATCTCGCTTCGCTCGATCAATAAGAAAAAGGGTAATGTTTAATATTACCCACCTTCTGCGCAGTCGGGTAGAAAGTAGCCTACGTCCCAATCCTGCTCATAATCTATATCTATACCAAACTTCATCTAAATCGGTCCAGCCATTTAGTCGTGAAAACGTAACAAACATACAGAGAGACACAGTTACTTTCGAATTTATGTATGTTTATGGCAAATGTGTAGTGCACTGCACGTCGTTTCGACTGTGTTACAACTGCCGTGGTTACTGGCGGACACAGCGAAACGTCGTCGGGATAACAAATAAAAAAGGTACACACGCGATAAATAGCCGTTTTAATCAGTAATTATGTAGGTACAGTGATCGTGAAAGTTTGAAAAATACTGTCATTATTATAGTACGTAATTAGTAGATACATATATTTGGTGTGTGATCACTTGGAATGCAAGCGCGGCAGCGGCGCCGGCGGCGTGTGCGCATGCGCAAACTGCAAACCTATTGCCTGCAACTATTCCTTCATCTCGAGGTCAGTTTACACTATCGTATCGGGTGGAATCGAGCACGCCCAAACAACAGGGATGTGCCCATTCGCTATTTATAGTTTTCTCTATACGTATAATTACTAATTTATCTGTTTAGTCACCGCCTATTTATATTTATTTCATTTGATTTTAATAAGACACACATTACACATTGCTACAACCAATATAAATAAAAACTGCACTAGAATAACAATTAGATCTGGTTTAAAACGTAACTTATGTGCGCAAAGGAAAACGGAAATATACTTACCTACCAACCTACTCGTCGAGGAAACGACAAGAAAAGCATGGTCGATGTATATAATATATCTACTACTAATTACAATGAACTGGGACAGGCCGGTCAACAGTCACGTATTGGTCGGGAGTTTGGAACACTTCAAAAAAAATGTTGTGCGTTTCCCAAAATCCAACCAGACCATTAGGTACTTCACGTACGGTATAATCAATAAATAAAATAAATAAATATTGCTGGACTATTCACACAGCGCTATCTAGCCCCAAACTAAGCAGAGCTTGTACTATGGGAACCAAATAACTGATAGAATACTTATATACATTTTTTTGTAAATACATACTTAAAATATATAGAGAAACAACCAGACCCGGAACAAATATCTGTAAGTCATGCAAACATTGTGTTCCGCGGTGGGAATCGAACCCGCTACCTCCTGCGTCTCAGCCGGCTATTCGCCCACTGCACCACGAAGGTCGTCAATCTACAGACCATAATTACATCAACACTAAAAAATTCATATAAACATATTGATAACTTCCTTCACGATATGTTAAATGAGGAAAATGATCCTCACTTGACCGCTTTTTGCAAAACCACTCACACAGCTACCTGCCGCTTGCGATATACTATTGGAGCTCCTCCGAGGTCATCACTCGCGCGAGTACTGTGTCCGCGATCTATACATTCAGTGTGTTGCTATTCTAACATATCCTGATTTTATATTATTCATACAACTTTACATAAATATTTGATATAGGTACCCATTCGTCATATAAAATGTATTCTCTATATTTGCATAACATTTTGCCGTAAAGTTTTTAGTGAAAATAGTCACTGTTATAGATCTTGAAAAGTTATAGCGGTTTATTTAAAATGAATAACAATAATTAGGTATCCGGCACATTTACGTACTGAGAACGTGTTTCGGTGACGTGTAGTGTGTGTTGTGCTGTGACGATGTTGTCGACGGTGATGCTGCTGCTCGCGACGAGTGTTGCCGTCGGCGCGCAACTGAACGACAACGGTAAGAAACTTACCTTAGCGATCCCCTTTCACCATCGTCATCCACAGCGCAATGAAATGACATCTAACGAAACCAAATCTTATTGTTGTTCTTTTGTTTAGAAGCTGAAATGTTGTGATATGAATGGTCTTTGCTAGCTAACACTGGTGCACCCAGCTCGAGGCTATTTTAAATTCGTAATGCGAAGCGAGATCTCTAAATAAACTTGGGCAAATCGGCGTTGTATGTATGTATGTTTGTTTGTCCGAGGATAACTTTCGAAGCGTTTATCCGATCAACGTGAAATTTGATATACAGGCTGTCCCAATAAATAGTGTCAAGCGAAAGTCCAGAGATAGAACACCCCTTGCGGTACTCGAATCACCCCCATGCATGTTCCTCGATTTTTTATAGTTTTCGAGCTATGAGTTTTAGCCGAATTTTTGAAAATTTTCGACTTGAACAACTTAAAAAATTCTTTAAAAAAAAGTAGAAAAATTTCTTGAGATTTTTTTTGTTACTGGATTTTATGAGTTGTTTTTTTATGTATAAAATAATTAGCTACGTGACTTTGATGAAAACTACGAAATCGTCGGTATAAAGTCAAAAAATTAAATTCGGTGAATTATGACTTAAATTTTCAACTTTAAATTAAAAATCTTAACAAGTAATTTCATGGTTCTTACATAAATTTTAAGAATTCTCCAGACACTCAGCTTTCATAAACATTAAAAAAAAGTAATACTTAATGGGCTACTTTGGCGAAAATCGGCCTTCAAAGACGGCGAGGTGGAAAATTCTTCAAATTAGCTACCTGATTAGAAAATAGATTTTGGCCATTTTATCATTGAAAAGTACCCTTAATCAGGAACGTAGGTAGCGGCAATTATTGAAATAATGTGTTACAAAACTCACAAGTAAAATATTAGGTTGGGGAAAAAGTTTCTTCGCATTTTTTAAGAAATTCAAAACATTTTTTAATATAGTTTATTTACATTTAACTAAAGTATGTAGGTACCATTTTGTTCGATAACTTTTTGCCATCTTGTAGGTAGGGACATGATCCCATTGCTATAGAAATTTTGGGGCTTCTGATCAAAATACCGCGACAAGTGGTTTTGGCAGTCCTCTCGTGATGTTAACCTGACACTGCCTAAAGAATTCTGAAGAGACCGAAACAAGTGGAAATCTGAAGGTACAAGGTCAGGACTATACGGCGGATGCATTCCTCCCAGCCAAACTCTCTTAATTTTTGCTGAGTAGCTAAAGATGTGTGAGGTCTAGCGTTATCATGATGAAATACCACACCCCTTCTGTTGATTAATTCCGGCCGCTTTCTCTCAACTTCTTGCTTTAATCTCATCAGTTGTTCACAGTAGAGTTCAGAATCAATGGTCCTGCCTGGTGATAACAGCTCATAATGAATAATGCCCTTCCAATCCCACCACACACACAGCATCACCTTGTTGCGAGTTAACCCGGGTTTCGCCACAGTCTGTGAAGCCTGACCGGCCTTTGACCATGACCTTTTTCGCACGTTCTTGTCGTACGTGATCCACTTTTCATCACCAGTTATCAGCTTCTTCAAAAATGGTTCGGTTTCATTATTGTGGTCAATTCCTAGATCTTCTGCTACGTCGTAACTACTGATATGCTGATCTTGCTCCACTTTTTCAAAAATGGCATCAATTTTATCCGTAATAGGGCGACCAGAGCGACGTGCATCTTTGACATCAAAATTTCCGGATTGAAAACGCTTAAACCAAATGTGTGCTACTCTCACAGACACTGCACTAGGTCCATAAACATCGCAAATTTTTTTCGCGGCTTGCGTTGCATTTTTATCTTTTTTGTAGTAAAATTTTAACATGTATCGAATTTCTTCATTAGATTCACTCATCATTACAGTACGAAAAACAAATAAAAATCACACATTTTCCTAATTTGAATTTGGAATTATCTTCTTTAAAATTTAAACTTTGAATGATACCAAGACCTGCCAGATACAAATAGTATAGCCAAAGATATTTTATTACAAGTTTATACATAGGGTACATCGTCGTACAATGAACCAGGTAAATTTTAGAAGACAGTAACTTCAAGTTTATTCGGTTCTCGGGGTCGATTTTACGCTATTTGTTAAAGAATTTATCTGTCTTTTATTTTGCATTTAAATTAAATTTTTCATACATCTAGAAGGTACAAAAGAAAACAAAAAAAATTAGATTTGGTTCACTGTGTACTTTTGGGTGTACTTATTGAACCAGGGTATTTTCTACATTGAACCACCCTATTTTGGGCACCATAAATATTTTGTTATATGTATTTTATAGGATACTAAATAACAAAACATTGTTTTATGATTATTTTTATTATGATTTAGGTTTAGTTAACATAAATTGACACTTTTATCTGAAACTGATCAATTCACTCTAACTAATCAGGTTTAATTAATTAATTATGTATACCTATGTTATGTTAGTTATTTTATGTGATGTATTTGTACATCTGTTGTGTTTTTTTTTGTGTATCTTGTTAACCTAAAATAAGTTAATAATGAATGTAGGTAAGTATATTATAATTTGTATTTTTTTTTTCTTGTAGAAGTTTTAGATATAGCGTATTAGATTAATTCTGTAAAGTTATATTTAAGTGTAAATAAACGAATTTGAATTTGAATTAACATTTAACTTGCACAAAATATGAACATCTACTAGAAAGCTACTCAAAATCACGAAAAAGAGATCAAAATTTATATTTATTATTAACCTTAATTAACATCAGTCTGTTTTTAATATTATTCTTAAGAAATTACACTTTGGTGCAAAAAAAATCTCACCTAGGTTAACTTAACAAGTTCAGTCAATGTTAGAGTAGATTGCCATAGGAGATTGCCATTGGGCATAATACCATTGGACATAATATTATGAATTTAAGTTATTCGAATTAGTCGCTAAATAGTCTGACTTGTGTCAAGACTCAGTGGAACTAACATAACTTCTTACAATTCTTTTGTTTTAAATTATTATCACAGGAAATTACTTGCCTTAATTAGAGCATTATTATAGAACAACTAGAAAACTATTAAAATCTTTAAGAAATCATCAAATCTGTATCAACATTATGATATTTATCATCTTGTACTCTTTTTCACTAACGCAAATTTATCGTGGGCGCAACACGAACTGGAAAACTGAAGGTAGAACTACAGTTTTTTGTGGCATTGATTTTTGGTGGTGGAAAAATCAAGTTTGTAGCAACATAACGACGCAACGTAGGGTATGCTATTTTGCATTCCTTTGCGGCTGTCCTAATGCTTATTCCATGTCGGTGCAGTTTCAATGCTTTAAGCATAGTCCCAGCTGGATGGTTGCTTTTTTTTCTCGGTACAACTTTTGTTCGCGCCATACTGAAAAAAGTAGATAAGTAAAAGTTGTTGAAAGATCTGCCAGAAAACTTCAATAAACTTTGAAGCTAAATCCCATCAGTAAAAATATTTGACATTATTGTGCACGGAAGTGTAATTATTGGTTAGGTACTTGAAAAATAGTTTACACAAAGGTCACCTGAAAGAGAATGCTATCTAGCATTAAAATCGCCTAAGTACAGTTATTTTTATTTTGTGCAATAAAGAATTTTTCATTCATTCATAGAAGAATAGGTAGTACATAATAAACCAGGTTCAATGTGAACTACCTCGATATGGTTCAATGAGAGACACAGCACATGCTTTGTACTAACCTCAAATTTTCAACGGTTCATTCTCGGCATTCCAAGCTCAAGTACGCGCCATAAAAAAGGTAAATATATGCATAATCAATGGTGGTAATCATGAAAATCTATCTTTTATAGAATTCACACTAAAAATCAAAGAAACCAGCAGAAAAAACTTACTTTTTGGTTCACTTTTTAACAAAATGCTTCTCACACAACCGTCTTTTGCAAGCGCGCCGCACAAACTGGTGTGCGGAGAGGGGACACAGGTGCCTACTATAAGCAAGCATAAACACGAATAGACAACGCCTCATTTCGTAGAAATAGCGATGGTTCACTGTGGCTGCCTGGTTCAATGCTAGACTACCGACCCTACTATAATGCGAAAAGACTTTTTCCCCGACCTATTATACTAAAATATACTTCATAAATGAAAAGAACTTTTGAAACAAATATTATATTATATAACATTCTTATTATTACTTTGTAACGGTAAAATAGTATAAGTAAAAAAAACTAACCTGGGTGTTTGAATTTCGAATGATTCTGCAAAGCCGTCGTTCCTGCTTTTTGTGCTGCTCTTCTTATTTTTACACCACACAAAATACATTTTGCACTGTTTTCTTCCTCTTCAAAATGTAGCCAAACACGAGAGAGAGAAAAAATAAAAAATCGTCAACCGATGTCGAAAATCAAATTACAAATGCGTGCCGCCTATCCTAAACACAAGCGTATTGATTGAGCGGGAAATTCTCTACAATAATAAACGCTGGGTTATACAAAACGGGGTATTCCCCGTAAAATATGTACAAGAAAAGGATTGCCAGCATTTAAAAATGAAAAATTAAATTACTACATTACGTATACATATATACCTAGTATACCTACGTATGTATAACATGAAACAGATTTCTTTAACTTTATTGTTTTCTTTTCTCACAACTTTAGAAGAAATTAGAAATATTTTTAATATGCCTTATTTATGTCGAATAGTAATGTCGAGTTATTCGACTATTCGCCAAAGGGAATGGCGATTAATCGGTATTCGACTATTCGCTATAAGTAACAACTATTCGCGGCAACTCTAGTATTAGTACCTACATTTAGACTCCGTTTTTATTTTTAGGAAATTCTTTATAGTTTTTGAGTATAATAAAACTGAACTTTGACAAAATTCACAGGGTACACCAGTGACCCCACAGTGCTGAAATTTGGATGCGTGTAGCTTCAGTTTCACAAATATTGCCAAAAGTCTGAAATCCAGAATAACTACAATTTGTACCCCAAAAAAGATTAACCACATAAACATGAACTCCTGTAATTTAAACGAAACTGTAGGTCAAGTTAGTTGGTTATACATTTCGTGGCACTATTTTGATAGTCAAAGGTTACAAGAATATTTTTTTGTTTTAATCGGTGACTCGCGAGATCTCAGTTCGGGGCGAACCACTAGTTTAGTTGATTTAATGAATACGTATGTTAATAAAATTGTAAAGATTAAACGAGAAAATTTAAATAATTTAATAAAGTGAAATACCTACCTACAAACTTAATGTAACCAAAAACCGAACCTATTTAAAGGTCAACTGGATATTTTTATAGGTAATTCCCTCAGATTATACAAACAAACAGATAGAGCGCGCCGAACGTGCGAGTGAAGCCACAAAAGCGAATACAAATTTAAAAGCGAATATAATCTCGCGGCAGTGCTAAAGATAGCGTCGTACTGCTTAAACGTCTCGAGTGATTCATTATTTTCTGTCAAATATGCCGTCTTGTGTTATTAAACAGTTTAAAAGTTGTTCCCAAAAACAAAAAAAGTGGATGGAATATCATTTCACAAGTAACTATAAATTATTTAATTGATTTTATTATTTATTCACCTAATAATTAAACGGTTGTCTCGAAACACAAAACCTCGACATTAGTTCGACTGTGTTGCCAGTTTTCGGCAAAATGTTTTCCCTTCAATTGGGGAAACTACCTGTTGATCTAGGCGTTAGCTAGCCTGACTGTTAAATGTACGGACGTGGGTTCGATTCCCACGCGTAATCTCACGCCTAAATTGTTATTCCGAATTTGGATGTATTTCTATAATTATGTTATTGCCGTTTACTGTGATTCGGTGATTAATATCTTATGCGGGATTTTAAATATAATTGTATATGTATGTATAATGACAATGTGCGTTCGTGAAATAAAGACGTAATTGAGTTTTCTGAAATAACAAATTTACTTTTATTCACAACACAATTAAATACAAAGTTTAAACACAATTTACTCTAAACAGAGTAACTTACCTGAAATAACAAAAAACAACATTTAAAGCCTTTACTTCTAGTTTAGTTTATATACTTCCTTTTATTAATACAGGAAACTATCTATTGTTCCAAGTTTTACTAAATTATCAGCCTAACCGCATCTTGTTAAAAATTACCTCAATACTGACAGACGGTGACACTGACATTAATCAAAGATCTGTAGATAATTATTCCATAAAGAAAAGGTACGACACCAAACGTAGTGATACTCTTTACATCTCCCACCCTCGGAGAGAACAAATCAAAATGATTTTTCGATTATGAGCTAACCATTACTGGAGATAACTTTGTAATATCGCACCTTCGGTAGAACAAGGGCCTAATTGCCAAGTTTGTGATTTTACAGGAGAGACATTTTAAGATTTTTTTGTGATCAGAGTCAATTTATCTTCTTTTTCTTCTTCTACCTTGAGGTCATTTCCTTAGTGTGAAATATACCTTATAGTTTTGTGAATAATGGCGTGCTCTCTACAATGCTTAAATATTTATAGTTTTAATTATTTTCATATAAATATAAAAATTTACCCACACTTAGGCCTTTGTTCCACCAACATTCTTAAAAAATAGTAATAATGTCCGTATTTCTCTTCATTTTTATGGGATGTTTTTCAATAAAAATAGCAATTATTTATCTTTTAAATTATTTACTATTAAAGTTTTAATAGGAACCAACAGAGTCAATTACACTTAGTAGTTAACAACATTAAATTCTAAAGTCTTTGTTCTTAACTTAATACAGTCTTTGCAATCTTAAATATTTAGAGAATCAATACTTTTAAAGTTATATAAAATATAGAGACAAAAACAAGACTATAGTAAATTTTCACTCAGATTTAATGGCAATCGAACCTATCTGAGTGGAAAATTCTAACAAAACAAAAATTTCTAAAATCAAAACAAGGTAAGCACAGTAATTACAGCTGCACTCAACGACGTTAATGTTTACTAAAACTACCACTAAGTTTTTTTTATCCTTACTTAGTAATCGTTTAAGCAATCATAAACATCTCTGAGTGCGGCTGTTAAATAATGTACCTTTTTATACGAAAATTGTGATCGTTCTCATCTTGATTAAAATTAGAAATAAAAGTTTCAAAAATCTTAGGTATACGGTCCCTAACTGTACCTACTCATTCAAATATGGAATCGTTTCTTATTTATTAAACTAGTTGAGCAATTAACGTTTGCCATCGAATCACAATTAAAATAATCCACTATAATACTGTTCATAAAATCTTGGAACAATGTTCGAGGCAATTAACTGCCGAATGTCATCTCTCTTCCGATCGGGGATTGGTAACTTTTCGGTGTACAGCACATTCAGCTTTAAATCTTTTATATCTTTTTTGTTACCGGTGCGGCTTATTTTCACATTAGCTTCTGTCCAGATATCTGATTGATAGCTATATCTGAATTGGTACGTCTCTGAACTTTTAGCGAACTTAATGACTTTTAGCTCAGATAGTTTTATATTATTTCGATCAACGTCTTTGTTTAGGTTTAAATTCACTTCAACCGACAACGATTTCAGATCAAAGAATGAATCAAAGTTCATTTCATTGACAATAAAGCCGTTGCCTGTTTTTTGGCGTTTCTTATTAGGCTTATGTATTCTGCTGGGCAGTAAATTGGTCCAGCTTTCTTTGCCCTTTTAATGTTCTTTTCGATTACAGAATGAACAGAGTCAACTTTATTTTGCGTATGTCCTCTAATAAGGAACTTATGTGTGATTGATTTGATTGCCAGTGTATTTACAGCGTAAAAGAACATTGCAAACACGAACCTGAATGAAAAAAGAAAGAAGTTAGTAAATTGTGACCACCAAAGAATTAAACAACTTCTGATTAAAAACAACTACAATCTACATACTTGTTTTTTTGCTGCCCGCAGCAATTGTCGGAATAGAATATTATGTCTTTATCGGGTTGGTTGGTAGAAAGTTCCTCCAAAAACTTATAAACGCACGTTCCTATTTCATTGGCACCACGCTTTGTCAGACCTTCGTGCCAAAAAAAGCAAAATGTTTTATTTTCATTCAAATTTGAAACCTGAAACAATGATTAAAATTAAAAAATATAATAGAATTGAACCTGTAAGCTTACCATCAATCAGTACTTTATTTAATGCGTATAAGCTACTAGCTTCTGCCCGTGGTTTTGCTCATGTGGTACCTGGATAAAACATAGCCTATAGCACTCCAGGAGTCAGTGAAATAATCTTTGGATGTTTGTCGTGGCTAATCTCCGCCTAATCTCGCCGCCCGGAGATTAGCCACGACAAACATACAAATATTTATAATATTAGTGTAGATTTAAGAAAGTAAGTACCTAAGCTATCTTTACCTACCGTAAAATTGTAGCAGTTTAGCTTCGACTTGTAAAAAAAGGCTGACGACTGGCCAATTGGACATGGAAGGACAGCTTGTAGATCGAATATGGCTACTATGGTATTTGAATCTGGTTGTTTACTCTGTTGTATATCCTTTTCAAGTTCTGATCGGGCCAAACGTTTTTCCTCCATGTGTAAATTATGCTTATCCAATAGTGGTTCCTTGTCTATAGCGTTTTTGAATGCCTCACACTCATCGCATTGATCTTTACGAGGTGCGTATAAGCCAATGTTGAAATCGCTGTTAAAAATTCGGTGGTAAGCGTCATAATTGACGGCTTGTCTGCCAGCTGCTTGTCTAAGGGCTTGGTAGTTGCGATGGAGCTCCGCTACAGTCAGGCTTCCATCTATATATTCTCTGATGGTATTCGCTCTCAAATAATGGCTTTCTGTTCGTGGAATTGAATTAATATGGTCATACACTGATTGTAGAACCTCGTCACTTAATTTACAATGTGAACTGTGCTTTCCACGTTTATCGGTAGCACTCAAACTCAAAACATTATCGAATGTATTGTTTATAACATTGCGTAGCGTTTTTTCATCGACAACCAAAGTATTTAGCAAAAATGTCTTGCATACTCTAACTTCTTTTCCATCTACAACAAAATAGTAGCTCGAGTTCGGTTTTCTAATAGGCTTATTCCTGGGGATGTTAACTGGAACTATGATTTTTCGAGTTGCTGGCTGAATTTGTTTCACACAAGATGCAAGAAAATCTCTTTGTCTTTGATGATCTCCCAGTTCCCAGTAGGATTTGAAAATGTTTTTCCTATTTTCAAAAGAAACTTTAGTCGAACACGAAAGTCTGCATTTGTCATTGCATGGAGGAAGTATGGATTTCGCTGGCACAACTTTTCCTCTCTTCGATGTGTATTCTTGCCCACTGTTCTTCAAACGCTTCGATACAGCTTGTTTCCACGCATGCGTATTTCTTTGACGTTTCCTAGACTGCCTATTAGATTCTGGTGGAACACTTTCATCATTCATGGGCAAAGCAGGTACTTGTTCAATATTACCTGCATCATTTCCCAAACCTGCCGTATTATTTAGGGGCACAGGAGCGCTGCTACTGGAACTAGAGCTGCTACTTGAACTAGAGCTGCTACTGGTACTGCTGCTGCTGCAACTAGTCCTACTTGACGGACTAGGTACAATCTTGCGTCTTGTTTGGCGTGGGGGCTCATAATCAGATCCTTCCGACGGTGAAAAATCTTCGTTCTGGTTATCTTAAAAAATAAATTATAATATAAAACTTTATTATTATAAACTTGCTATACCCGCGCGCGAATCCGTTGGCGATTGCCATAGCTGCAGACTAATTATTCACACTATTTGACCGTAGTTTCTCTCGTTTATTATGTATATCAGTAATCTAGTTAATATCCATAACACAAGGTTTTCTTAGCTTGGGGTAGATAATTATGTGTGAATTGTACATTGCTTATTTATTCATACCTGAGATTGCATTTATATTATGCTTTGAGGGTGCGTTTACTGTTTCCGAAATGTTATCATCCACACTTGTAGGGTTTTGATTTTCAATGACATTGATTTCAGTCAAAGGCTCAGCAATTGTATCCTTGCCCGAGCTTGCATTCATCATTGGTGGGTTTCCTGCTTCCGGAATCGTACTATCCAAAGACATAGTACGCTGATTTTCAAAATCATTACTGTCTATCCATTTTTGAACTATTGTTGAAGGACTAGGCGGGTAATCTGAAAACAAAATATTACTTATACAGGTTAATTTTGTCATTTTAGTTACATTATAACATTACTATCTATAAAAATATATAATGTAATTGACTTATAATTACCTGTTGATGAATCAATGTTTAAAGTATGAATTGGCTTATCTATCTGAAGGTCAACTGTCTGCCTATTAGTTTGGTCATCATTAAGCATCATCAATATTTTTCTGCTACGTGTGTCCCGGGTTCCCATTTTTATCTTAAATAATAAAATAACAAATCAGTAAGTCATAAAACTTAAACAATTTTGCTCAGTATCGTTAATTAATTGGAATGATAATGTCATAACAGTAGTAATATCTATGTAATTATGGAAGCAGTTGGAATGACAAAGGCATACCAGTATTTATGTTCACCAACTAAATTTTTGTTCGGAATTATAAAGTGACATTTGTTTTTAAAACTACGAGATTGTTTACATTTTTAAATAACATGGCCATATTTGATTTTACGACTGCGAGATTATTTACATTTTGGACATACAAAAGCACAACTGATCGAACGACTTTGTACCTCCAAATTATCTTGTAAGAAATGGGCATAAGTAAAGAAAGTGAGACTTTGTTCCTCCAAAACTCTGAAATTAAAAGGGCATATTTACCTTAACGACTTGTACGCTCCAGCTGACAACCACTCTGCGCGCCGGCAGCGCCGCAACTGACCAATAGGATTTTGTCGCGCCAATACGTTTGAAAAAACGCTTCAATGTGACAAAGGCACTGTCGCCCTCTGGCAAAATTAGATGGAATTGAACGAGTGTCTTTGTTCCTCCGGGTAAAAATACGTTTTAAAAGCACTTTGGCATACTTAAGTCATTTTTCGAAAATTTGTTAGTTCGGCCCTTGTTCTACCGAAGGTGCGATATGGTAGAAGTTTGACTCCGCCTTCTTATGTCCAGCATCAACTTCATAGATCGAATTTGAAATCTTCCTTAGGATTTTGTATGGTCCAATCCTTAATTCATCCATCTTCTTCCTATTCAGCCGGTTTCCGTTTTCTACATATACTCTATCACCTACTTCGAATTTATATTCTCCTCTATGCAGATCATATATTTTTTTATTATAGTTGTGAGATTTTATTGAATTTTCAAATGCTAGTTCTCTGTCTCTTTTGAGATCTTCTATTGTGCATCTTGATTTCAATTCCAGAGGCAAAATATCCATTTTCTCTCCTTCCAAAAGATATTTTGGAGTAAACTTAGTGACTGTATGTTCTGTTTCGTTATATTTTTCGACACATTTTTGTGCAATAGTTGTCCATGCTGTTTTCTTGACCCCTTCGTTTATTTTGCACCTTATCCTATTTACTAAAGTTTGGTTTAGCCTTTCATTGAGTCCATTTGAAAAAGGTGCGTCCACAGCAGTGAAAACCATTGTTATGTTTTCCTTTTTCAGGAAGTCTTTAAGTTCTTTGGAATTTATTCCAGGGTATTGGTCTGTTAATACCATATCAATATGATTGCTTTGTGTCACATTTTTTATCAACTTGATAAAATCATTGGAGTTTTGATTTTTTGATGTCAAAATATAAGCATATCGTGTAAAATGATCAACCAGGAGATGTAAGTATTTTTTCGTAGACCGTGATCCTCCGAAGCCTCCAATTGTATCAATTGATATAATTTCAAATGGGCGTGTTGCTGGGCCTAAATGGGACATCAAACCAAATTTTGAATTCCTTTTTGACTTGTTTTTTATACAAATGTCACATTCATCACACATTTTCTTAATATTTGTGATGATATTCTTTGCTGTATAAAAAGGGGTTATTTTATTTATCATCTGGGTTCTCCCAATGTGGCAGTAAGTATTGTGGACATCTCTAATTAGTGTTTTGCTAAATGCTTCTGATAGTATAATTTTTTTCCTTCTTTTATTCTTTTTGTAATATATGTTATTCTCCAGTATAAACTTCGATTTTTCATCTTGTAGATTTAGGTTTGTGTCTTGGTCCTTTTTTATATCTTCCATGCTTATTAAGTTTACAACTTTTAGAAAATCTTCAGCATTTTCATGAGGTTCTAAGACTGGATTCCTGCTTAAGCAGTCTGCTTCTTGATTTGACTGTCCCGGGTTATATTTTATCTTAAAATTGTATTGGGATAAATAATATGTCAAATCACCCAGTTCTTCATCAGTTCTAGACTTGATGTTCAGATTTTCCAAAGGTTTATGATCTGAATATACTATAAATTCTTTATTCATAAGCCAGTGTTGCCAATATTTTACAGCTTCCTTAATTGCCAGGCATTCCAAATATATTGCCTTCTTTTTCTTTTGAGTGTCTGTCAATTTTTTTGAAAAGTAAGCTACAGGTTTATTTTCTCCGTTTTCATCTTCCTGTTTTAACACAGCTCCCACTCCTTTAATACTGGCATCAGTGTAAATTTTTATTGGTTGTTCTGGGTCAAGTATTTTTAAAATTGGTTTCGTGCATAGTAATTCTTTTATTTTATCAAATGATTTCTGGCATTCTTTGGTCCAAACAAAATTTTCATCCTTCCGTAATAAATTGTGTAATGGTTCCAGGATAATTGCAATGTGTGGTACAAATTTATGATAAAAGTTTACTTTCCCAGGGAACTGGCGTATATTTTTCCTTGTTTCTGGAATGGGGAAGTTCCTGACAGCTGTTAAATAATCTTTGAGAGGTCTTACTGAATTATTTTCTATTATATGCCCCAAATACTTGGCATGATTGTTTGCAAAAGTGCATTTCGAGAATTTCAGTCTAAATCCTTCTGTTTGTATTGCCTCAAGTAGTTTTGATACATGTATTATGTGTTCTTCGAAACTTTTAGAAAAAACAAGGATATCGTCGATGAAATTCACCGCAAAGTCTGAGAGTTTATATTTTCTTATTATGTTTCTCAATATTCTTTGGAAAATAGCCGGAGCTGTCTTTAAACCAAATGGGAGGCATGTCCACTGGAAATGGCCTTCTTGCGTGACGAATGCCGTCTTATATTTATCTCGAATTTTCAACGGAATGGACCAAAATGCTGAATTTATATCAAAAGTAGAATAATACTCACAGTTTACAGTCTTCACCATCAAGTCTTCAATCAAGGGGAATGGCTGTGATTGAGGGACAACAATTTTATTCAATTCCCGAAAATCTATACACAGTCTTGATCTTTTTCCATCTTCTTTTTTATACGCTAGGGTAACTGGTGCAGCAAAAGGGCTATATGATTCCTTAATTAAGTTGTTCTTCAATAATTTTGATATTTGATTTTCAATTTCTTTTCTATCATCAGCTGTGCATCTGTATGGGCGCTTGTAGCAATATTTATCTACTATCAAGTCTATGTGAGCTTCATAACCTCGTACCGTACCAACGTCGTATTTGTCCTTAGCAAAGACTGGTTTGTATTTTTTTATTAATTTATCAATTTCAGTTTGTTTACATAAATCTAGGTGGTTTACTGAAATTTCAAATTCACTGTAGTTAATATGTTCATTGAAATTTACTTCACATCTGTTTATATTGTTCACCTCTTGTTCCTGTACCTCAGAGAATAGAGAAACATCTTGTTCATTTTTGTCACCTAGTACATCAGGAATTCCGATATTCATTAAATTGTAAATATTAGTTTCTGAGTCTTTATTTTTGTAATCCTCTTCATTTTGGACTTTATTCTCTTTTTGTGTGTTATAACATTGTATGATATTCAATTCTTCATTTTGGATTAATTTAAATTTTTTGATACATCCAAACCAATGAGAAAATCATAATGAAAATATATATTTTATATATATATAATTATATATTTTTATTTTTAATGTTACCATACCTTTTGTTTTCTTCTCACCATTAATAGTTTTCAAGTTTGCTGTTTGTTTATGAAGTACATCTTCTTCTTTTTCATGTATTTTCAATAGTTTTGCATTAATTAACGACACATTTGAACCCGAATCATAAATTGCGGTAACTTTTAAAGTAAATAAAAATAAATAAATAAATAAATATTGCTGGACATTTCACACAACTATATCTAGCCCCAAACTAAGCAGAGCTTGTACTATGGGAACCAGATAACTAAGTGTCATTTAATAATAACTTTACTTTTATTAATGGTGGTACTTCTAGTTTTTTGGATTCTCTTCATTTAGTTCAATTTCTAATTCAGAGTTATTCACACTTTTCACAACTGATTTATGATTTTTCACATTAAACCAGCAGGTTTCCTGAGGGTGAAAACGTTTCCCTTTTTTCTCAGTGACACAAATTTGGCATGGTTTCTTTTCTTCATTTTTTTTTTATTTATGTCAGAGTATGTGTAGTTCTTTTTTTCATATCTGTTCCTCCCAACAAAATGTTCTAATTTGCCTATCTCATTGTAGAGATCTTCGGTTTCTTGTAATGTCTCTCGGTCAATTTTATCACTTAGGTAATTTGGCAGGCCTGCGGCTATAAGGTCTATAAGAGTACCAGTATCAATCGTCTTCCTAACCTCCAATAACAATTTTTCTTTCTTCAATGCATACTCAAGCAATGATCCCGTTTGATATTTAAATCCAAGAGCATATCTGATCGGCGACCAACCCTTGTTTCCAAATGTTTCACAGAAGTTTTTTTCCCATTTAATCCACTCTGATTCTACTGTAAATTTCATTAACATACAACTGTACCAATTCACACTAGAATATTCTAAAAATTGTTTTAAAATTTCAATTTTTTTCCTGTCTTCATCAATATGGAAACGTTCACATTCTTTGTTGAAATCCTTAATCCATTGGTGAGCATTTGCATTTCTACCAGTGAATTTTTCAATCATAAAATCTTTTGAAATTTTCCCTAAATTTTGAGTTCCTGATTTTTTTTTTGTTTTTCTTCGAGTAATTTCTCTAATAGTTTCTCCAATGTTTCATTTGAACTTCTAGTTAAGGATTTTTGATCATTTATGTTTTTCATAATCTCTTCAAGGTAAAAATCATTAAACTGTATATTTTGTTCTCCATCTAAATATGTCTTTGATATCTCATCAGTTAAGGTTATCCATATTTTCCTTGTGTTGCCGCGCCATCTATTAGCAAGTATAGACATGTCAGAAGAATCACCCTCATTATAAAAATAAAAATAAGCATTCATTCATTGTCATTGCACGATGCAGAAAAATAAAGTTATTTTGTTACAAAAGTGCATTTAATCTAAATCCAACCATTAATTGTCGAAACAATTAACATTGGCGACCGTGACAGGACGAATCAGTAATCAGTGCAAACTATTGGAAGAAAGCATTGCAATTTGCAATATAAAAAGGCTGGCGCGTCGGCCGCCATCTTGCACGTGGCCTGTGTGGAATCGACGAAATTTTCCACGAGAGAAGTTGCAAACTTGGATCCAAACCACAAAACACCACCAAAACGGACATTTGAAGATCCTGTTGTCAAATCTCTTCGGTTTCATCGCCTATTTTGGGCCCAGAAAGACTGGATGACGCCGCTGCAAAGCTAACCTGAACTCGGAAGAAGGCTGGACGCTGGGACTTGAATACCTACTGTTTAGCTGGTCCAGTGGAGCATCTAAAGCTTCACGACTGCAGGATAATATTCCATAAAAGTTAAGTGCCCTTCCTTTACGTTTCCACCTACATGAGCTTCCTTCCTTTGATCCTAAATCCTTCCTAATCCATAACAAAAACCAAAATAAAAGTACAGTATATTCATTAAAATATGTGCCTAAACACATAATAATATACTTACATACTAAATGTAGGTAATCTAATTACCGTTACAAAATAGCATAAAACAAAACTTACCTAATTTCTTTATCTAAAATCATAATTTAAATGCTCACTGTTCGCGATTACGCTAAACTTTGTTCTTCATTACGGTGTTGTTCTACCAATCCACGCAAGTCACGTGACTATTTTAAACTTTTCCTATTGGATGTAATAAAAATGTTCCTACCACCCGCTCCTCGAATTTTGTTAAAAAAAGAAGATACGCCATTACACGCACGCATGCAAGACAACATACAGTTTTTAATTGAAATATCCCGAAATCCATAAAGAAAGTATCCTGTAATAAGCCAATCGTCATAAATAAGTACCTGCATCGCAAAGTAGGTACACTCACAATAAATAAATTGCTACAATAGATAAAATTGACTACTAACTAATTAAACCTATATTTACAAAACTAATTATAATTCAACTTATGTACTAAAGTAATAAAATACCATCCTATAACTATAAAAAGGTAGGTTGTATAAAGTGCCTAATCCTTATTCAAGTAAATAATGCCATAGTTCCTCCACTTGCAATAAACGAACAAGTTCAGTGTTATTAAAATAAAGTTTGGACTATTAAAGTTAATATATTAAAATAAATCGTTCATTTGAATTGAAAACATAAACATTGAAGACTAACAACATAATTTCACTGGCTCCGTATCAATAATATATCATTACATGCGAAAATTAACGCGATTTTGCCGAATAATTCCAGGTTTCGTGCCAACAAGCGGCCGGCTTAGAAAGATTGAACTTGAACTCGCGTGGTCTTATCAGTTGCCTATCGCTGCGAAACAAAAGGGATCAGCTGTTGATGAGCCAAGTGCACTTGCCCGCCAGCTTCCGTACGATACCTACTGCAGACTTCGCCAAATAAGGAGCGTGAGCATAAACACTTTTAACGCATTTCATCTCGTAGGTACCTATTTTTGAGCTTTATCTACTTAGTCTTTTAAAAAAAAGTATACCTAAAATATTAAAGTGAACTACCTATTTATATACAAGCGACAAAATGACGCAAGGTTTTGAAGTTAATCTTAAAACTTTAAAGATGAGACGAAGCTCGATAAAGGGACAAATAACCAAGTTTAAGAAATATATAGAAGAATTAATAGTAAAAAAAAAGGATTTAGAGCATTTAGAGTGCGCTGAATTAACTCTTAAACTTGGAAAATTCGAGATGTTGTCTTCTAAATTTGAAGAGGTGCAAAGTGAGATTGAAATTTTGAATCCTGATTGCTTGGATGTGGAAATTGATGAACGTGACGTCATCGAGCGTGATATAATTAAACTGATAGCAATTTCTAACGATTTGCTTGATAAAAATAAACAAAATTTAGAGCTTTCCCGCGGGGAGCCTTACGCTCATTGCAGTCACGCTTCTCAAGAAATAGGTATTAAGTTACCAAAAATTGAAATAGCTAAATTCGATGGCGCTTACTTCCGCTGGCTGGAGTTCCGAGATACATTTACGTCTCTGGTACACAACAATGAGCGTCTGTCGTCTATTCAAAAGTTGCATTATTTGATCTCGTATCTCGAAGGTGATTCGGCTAGGATAATCTCAAATTTGGAAGTGTCCTCAGAAAACTATACCACTGCTTGGAGTTTATTGCTGGAGCGATACGATAATAAGAGGTTGTTAGTGAATCATCATCTAAAATGTTTATTCAATATTCAGCCCATCAGCCGCGAGTCAGAGAAGTCATTGCGTTTCCTCGTTGACCACGTAACTAAAAATTTACGAGCTTTGGCAAGTTTGGGTCAACCTACAACTCATTGGGACACACTTATAATTTATATGTTGTCCTCGAAGCTAGATAGTCGTTCTCTTGAGAAGTGGGAAGAGACGCGCAATGATTTCGCTGATATACCTACTTTGGAAAACTTTAAAAAGTTTTTAACAGATCGCGCGGACGTTATTGAAGCATTAAATCGGACAAAATACGATAACAATACTACAAAATCGATAAATAATAATAATAATAAATACAATTCTTCCGGCTAGGCACACTCGCCATCCAACAACAACCAACAAAATCGCTCCAACAATAATCAACAATATCGGCCAAATTATAATCAAACAAAATCATTTGCGAGTTCTTCTAAAGCCACAAGTGCATTCTTGTGTATCATTTGTAGCGGCAATCACAGGATTTATGATTGTCCATCATTCAAATCTAAAAATATTCAACAACGTATGGCTGATGTTACTAAATACAAATTGTGCCTGAATTGTCTCAGGCAGGGTCACCCAGAGAGTGACTGTCGTTTAGGATCTTGTCAAGAGCAAGGCTGTAGACAGCGGCATAACTCGCTTCTGCACAATTCAGCTCAAACGGAACAAACATTAGTAAATTTTTCTAAAGAATGTGATACCAAAATGTTTTCTCGTCAGGTAATTTTATCTACAGCTATAATTGAGGTGCTAAATCCAAATACGAATCAACGCGAGGTGGTGCGGGCATTGTTAGACTGCGGCAGCCAATCGTCATTCGTAACTAAATCGCTACAGGAAAGATTAGGTCTAAAAACCAATCCGATCGAAACTATAAATGTAATCGGAATTGGGAATCAATCTACCAATAGGGTGACTGAAAGTTGTGTCGCTCAGCTAAATTCAATGACTACACAACTTAATGTGACTTTGTCATGCTTCATTCTTGATGAATTGACAGGAGAAATTCCAAAATCTCCAATTGAAATCAAGAATCTAAAGATACCCCAAACAATAAGACTAGCCGACCCTAACTTCGACCAGCCTGCACCAATTGATATTTTGATTGGTGCAGATATATTTTGGGATATCCTTGGATGTGATCAGCGTTCGCTGGGACCCAATAATCCAAAGCTTAGACTGACTAAATTTGGCTGGTTGATATCTGGCCCTATTTACACCCCTAAATTAAGGTCTAGTAATAATATTCATTGTAATCATGCAATTGTTTCCGAAGTTTCAACAAAAGATAATTTCGACGAAATGTTAAGAAAATTCTGGTCGCTTGAAGAGTTGCCACAAAAGTCCTTTTTGAGCCCAGAAGATAAAAGATGTGAGACTCTTTTTGCTGCTACCACTTCTCGGTTAGAGTCAGGCAGGTTCTGCGTAGAGTTGCCTCTTAAGGATTCTCCAGACTGCCTAGGCGACTCGTATAGCTTAGCTAAAAAGCGATTTTTTCATTTGGAAAAAAGGTTTCAAAAAAATCCTCAACTAAAGTCTAAATATGTGGAATTTATCCGCGAATATGCTACTCTGGAGCATTTGTCGGAGTCACCCATTTCTAAACCCGACTTATCATATTTTTTATGCCACCACGCTGTCATAAAAGAGTGTAGCGAGTCTACAAAGTTACGCGTGGTGTTCAATGGTTCTGAACCCACCTCCTCAGGCTATTCGGTAAACGATATTTTACTAAAAGGCCCTCATATACAAGACTCTCTGTTTTCCATTTTGGTTCGAGCTAGACAGTATCAGTATGTCCTTACAGGAGATATCGATAAATTTTATCGTCAAGTATACATTGTATACAAGTATACCAAACCCCAAGATCGAAACTTGCAGCTCATTCTGTGGAGAGAAGAGGGGTCTCTGCCTCTAAAAACCTTAAGATTAAATACTCTCACTTACGGTACAGCAAGTGCGAGCTATTTAAGCACAAGATGCCTGTGACAGGTGGGGGAAGAGTGTGAGGATTTATTTGTCAAAAATATACTTCAACACGATTTTTACGTTGATGATTTATACACAGGTTGTGATGACGAAAAACAGTTACAATTCATACTAAATTCAGTTACAAACACTCTAAAGTCTGCATGTTTCAAATTAAGAAAGTTTAAAACAAATGCTCCCCATTTGCTTGATGAAATATTATTAAGTAATGATGAATCACTTTTCCTCAGTGAGTCCACCAGCACCCTTGGCCTTGGATGGAATCCGAAAAGTGATTCACTACATTTTCCATTCGAATTGCCCCCTAAAGGTAATGTGATAACGAAGCGTTTTATAATGTCAAACGCATTTAAAATCTTTGACCCTCTAGGCTTGCTCAGCCCTTGCATAATAGTGCCTAAAATGATGCTCCAAAAATTATGGCAACTAAAAATTGATTGGGATGAACCTGTCCCAGAGCCTATCAAGGAATCTTGGTCTGAATTTGCTAATAATATGCCATCTTTAACTACATTGCAGATTCCTCGAAAGGTTCTTTGTAGATCTCCAAAATCTATCGAAATGCATGTTTTCAGCGACGCATCTCAGTGCGCTTACGGTGCGTGTGCTTATATGAGAACAATTGATGAAAATGATGACGTGAGGGTGAATCTGTTGTGTGCTAAATCTAAAGTAAGTCCTCTTATACCAACAACGATTCCTCGTTTGGAACTTTGCGCTGCACTACTCGCAGCCAGATTGTCCAAGAGCGTCATTGACTCTATTAGACACAAACCATCTCGTATCGTTCACTGGTGCGATTCAAGCGTCGTGTTATCGTGGCTCACCAGTGACGCTAGTAAACTAAAAACTTTCGTGGCTAATAGAGTCGGAGAAATTCTTGAGATTTCAGCTCAGTCTTCATGGCGTTATGTACCGACTAAAGTAAATCCTGCTGATATGATCTCCAGAGGAGTAAATGCCAGCCAACTTCGCGACCTAGAGTTGTGGTGGTCGGGCCCTAATTTTCTAAATTATGAAGAATCTCAGTGGCCTACTCTTTCTCTTCCGGTCTCTGAGAACTTACCCGAAATAAAGTCGATGCCTCTATCTAATTCTGCTGTGGAAACTGTTGTTGATTTCATAAAATATTCAAACCTAAATAAAGTTCAAAGAACGTTCGCATATATTAAAAGGTTCATTCATAATTTAAAAAATCCTACAGCTAAATTATCTGGGCCTTTATCCGTGGAGGAACTGAATAGTTCGTTTCATTATTTATGCTTTGTTGCCCAAAGAGAATCCTTTCCTGATGAATATCAGTCGCTGTCTAAAGGTAATTGAATCACAAATCTAAATTATTATCGATGTCTCCATTTTTGGATGCCAATAGATTAATCAGAGTTGGTGGTCGAATCGAATCATCAAATTACACGTACAAAACTAAACACCCTATTGTGCTCGATTCGTCCCACCAATTAACAAAACTGTTATTTGAGCGAGAACACCTACGGAATTTTCACGCAGGTCCTCAGTTGCTCTTAGCTTCTGTTCGTCAGTTCGTCTGGCCCGTCAACGGGCGTCGTCTCGCTCGTCAAATTGTCCATCGATGTGTTCGATGTCAGCGTGTGCAGGGTAAGGTGTTACAACCTAAAATGGGAGATTTACCCTTGCAACGTTTAAATCCTGATTTTCCTTTTACTTCAGTAGGAGTGGACTTTGCAGGTCCTTTTCTAATTCTAAATCGTAAGGGACGTGGTGCCAGGTTACAAAAGGCGTATATGTGTTTGTTTGTGTGCTTGAGATATAAATGTATCCACCTGGAAGCCGTGTCTGATCTCTCTAAAAACGCTTTTATGATGTCTTTGCGCAGATTCGTTGCACGACGGGGTAAGCCCATCGAGATTTTCAGTGACAATGGAGGTAATTTCACAGCTGCATCTAAAGAGCTGAAAGCCTTTCTTAAATAAAATGCTGATAGTTTATCTGACTTTGCATCTCAAGAAGGCATTAAATTTGTGTTCTCACCTAGCTACGCTCCTCATTTTGGCGGTATCTGGGAAGCTGGCATAAAGTCCGCAAAATATCACCTACGTAGAATTATGGGAAATTCCCACTTAACTTTTGAAGAGATAGGTACATTGTTTACGCAAGTGGAGGCCATCCTAAATAGTCGTCCCTTGTGTCCTCTCTCTTCCTCACCAAACGATCTCCTCTTCCTCTCCCCAGGCCATTTTTTAATTGGAAGACAACTGACTGCAATGCCGGCTCAAGATTTGCTAAACGCCAAAGAAGGCAATCTCCAACGATATGCTCGAGTAGAAAAGCTAAGACAACATTTCTGGCAAAGGTGGCAAAGGGAATACATCTCCGAACTACAACTCCGCAAAAAACGGAAAACCAACACAAGCAGTCTCAACGTCGGGGATTTGGTTTTGCTACACGAAGATCATGTCCCTCCTCATCATTCCCTATTAAATGGAGAGTTTCCGTCAATTTGGAAGGAAGCCCAAATTATTCCTCTGCCAAAGAAACCTAACCCTAAATCCTTCTCCGAATATCGGCCAATATCCATTCTTCCATTCCTTTCTAAAGTCCTTGAACGTCTCGTCCATAACCAGTTAAACTCCTTTCTCTCATCTAATAATCTCCTTAATCCTATGCAGTCTGGCTTTCGTAAAGGCCATAGTACAGTCACTGCTCTTGTCAAGATTACTGACGACATCCGATTAGGCATGGAAAAGAGGCAACTTACAGTGCTAACCTTGCTTGACTTCAGTAATGCCTTCAATACCGTTAATTTCGACATACTCCTTGCAACACTCCGCTCGCTTAACATTTCGTTGGAGGTGACTGATTGGTTTTCCAGTTACTTATACGGACGCCGGCAGCGGGTTCGTCTTGAGGGGTCTCTCTCCTCATGGTGCAACACGTCAGCCGGTGTACCTCAGGGCGGCGTGCTATCTCCTCTCCTTTTCGCTGTTTTTATAAATTCAATTTCTCAAAATCTTACTTCATCCTATCACCTCTATGCAGACGATCTTCAGATTTACACTCAGGCTCCTCTTAATCATATAGCTGATGCTGTGGAAGAGACAAACGCTAACTTACGTCGAATTACTGATTGGAGCAAGGCATACGGGCTGACAATCAATCCTATCAAAACCCAAACTATTATCGTTGGCAGCTCAAGAATAATGTGCCATTTGGATTGGTCTGTCATTCCTCAAGTTATTTTTGACGGGATGCACATTCCATACAGTGAGTCTGTTAAAAATCTGGGGTTAACGATAGATCGTAACTTGTCTTGGGGAAATCAACTTAAAGTCACCTCTCAAAAACTTTTTGCCTCAGCAGGCTCACTGAGACGACTGCGGAACTTTCTCCCAACTACCACCAAAATTGCACTTGCACAATCCCTTCTTCTACCTGTGCTGGATTACGCGGATGCTTGCTACCTAGATCTGACAGAAGAGCAGCTAGATAAGCTTGAGCGTCTCCAGAACTTCTGCATCAGGTTTATATTTGGGTTGCGCAAATATGACCATGTTTCCCCTTATCGCATCATTCTCAAGTGGCTCCCTATTCGCCTTCGCCGAGATTCTCATATTCTGTCTGTTCTCTATTCTATTCTATTCAATCCCTTCTCCCCTTGCTATCTTAAAGAGAGGTTTGCTTATCTCCATTCTTCCAATACTTTTACTCTCAGGTCATCGGAAAACTTATCCCTCAAAACACCCGTACACTCTAGTTCCTTCTACGGGAAATCATTCACTGTCGAAGCAGTGCGCTTGTGGAATGCTTTGCCTGTGGAAATTAGACGGGCTCCTTCACAGCACTCTTTTAAGCTGAGATTAAAGCAGCATTACCTTAATGCCTAGCTTTCTTGTCATTTGAGTTACCTATTTATTTATTATTTTATTTTATTGTCCTCATTTTAGAATATCTGTAAGGTTATTATTTGGGTATATATTAGTCTATCTTTAGGTATTTATTTATGTATTAGGATTATAAGTAGGTACCTACAGTTTTTATTTGATATAATTTTATATAGATTATTTCATTCATTTGTAAATATACTCTGTGCACCGCTGCCCATTACTGCTCCGTTATTTACTTTCCATCCAAAGGTTGCCTGGAAGAAATCGCTTTCAGCGATAAGGCCGCCCATTGTACTTTATTTAAGTAGCTTAAATTTGTTTTTTTTTTAAGTATTCCTGGTGTACAATAAAGAATTATTCTATTCTATTCTATTCTATTCTCCTCTAAATTGGCGTCTTGGAAGAGTCTCACGATTATATACAGGACCCAATGGGATAAATCGCGTTGCTGATGTAACCACTACCAGAGGCAGCGTCAGACGAGCTCTCATTCGTCTCTGCCCGCTTAAACTGGAAGAAAGTTAAAAAGCATGCTTTTCAACGGGAGGCAGGATGTTGCCGCGCCATCTATTAGCAAGTATAGACATGTCAGAAGAATCACCCTCATTATAAAAATAAAAATAAGCATTCATTCATTGTCATTGCACGATGCAGAAAAATAAAGTTATTTTGTTACAAAAGTGCATTTAATCTAAATCCAACCATTAATTGTCGAAACAATTAACACCTTGTTTGATGTCTTTTATTCAATGTTTTTCTTATCTTGGCATAGTTAGATGTATTTGTTATTAAGTAATTGATGTAAACTTGCAGGTTGATATTCGGCCGGTATGTCAAAGGTTTGACCGTCGGGTGTTCCTATTGAGGTTATACAAATAATGTTTGATTTTCCATCTGATGCTGTTTTTACACAAAGGTCAAATCTTAACTTCTCCATACTTCTTGAAATATTTGCAGAAAATGTTGTTTTATAATGACAATGTGCGTTCGTGAAATAAAGATGTAATTGAGTTTTCTGATATAACAAATTTACTTTTATTCACAACACAATTAAATACAAAGTTTAAACACAATTTACTCTAAACAGAGTAACTACCTGAAATAACAAAAAACAACATTTAAAGCCTTTACTTCTAGTTTAGTTTATATACTTCCTTTTATTAATACCGGAAACTATCTACTGTTCCAAGTTTTACTAAATTATCAGCCTAACCGCATCTTGTTAAAAATTACCTCAATACTGACAGACGGTGACACTGACATTAATCAAAGATCTGTAGATAATTATTCCAGAAAAGGTACGACACCAAACGTAGTGATACTCTTTACATATGTATAACAATTTAGTTCCGTATGTATATGTAATGTGTATACATTACATATACATATACACATATATAATAAATGGTATATATAGAGAAGTAATAGCGATCCGCCCTCGCTTCGCTTTGGGAAAAATATCCTACCAGAACATTTTACCGGGATACAAATATCCTATATGTTAATCCAGATCATATTCAATATGTGCAAAATTTCATTAAAATCCGTTCAGCCGTTCAGTTTACGCGTGATTGAATCTCAAACATCCAAACATCCTCACCAACTTTCGCATTTATATTATTAGTGGAATGAATTGAGGATGCTAGTTATATTTAACGTGTACTTACTGTAATCAGTGTCAAGTTTTATTATTTTATGATTTTTGCAGATTGCCGACAGATGTTGTTCTACGCAAGGAATGGGTTTCTATTATTCACTAAATATAAAGTCCATTTTTCCAAAAAGTGTTATTGTAATTTTTCAAATTCTAATAACAGTTCGGAGTCAGGAATATAACATGCGTTGTTGGCTAGTCTCTTGCGAGATGGCCGCCGTAGCCGTAATTCGGCCAGGAGGACATTAAAGTGTAAACCTCAATAAACACCGGACGGATCGCTAGTTATAAAAATCTTCACATATTATTTCTTCTGTAATTTTACAATGCGTTTACAATGGTACATGAAATATTTAAGTGTTTAATAAACTAGTTAATTAAACAATTGTTCAATCCTAATACTCACACAAATTTGTATTCAATTAGTAACAAATTCATGTATCCAAATAAAATTTTAGAACCTGTTGTCGTAAAAGGACACTAAAAAAAATACAGGGAGTTTTTTCTTTTTCTGGTATCATTACACGCACACTGATGCACGTGTCCCTACAGAGCTATTTCTAATCGCCACGCACACATGAATGATAAGTGGCGTCATACTGTTTGTTGCGTACACTCCATCTGTTTGTTTGTATAATCTGAGGGTAATTCCCACCAATGGATTTGTTTATTACCTAACAGCACTGAGGTATATTTATTTATCACTAGTTGACCCGCCCCGGCTTCGCACGGAGTTCAACATAAAATATATGAAGCATATAGTATTGAAGCGAACAGTCCAATTTTCATTTATGAAATAAAAAAAATAAAGGAGTTAGGAGGCATAAAGGCAGCGCGTGATGTCTATTTTGCACATTTTGATTCCTTATGACTTATGGCATTTTGTTTTGGGGAACAGCTGCAGATGCCAATAGAGTATTTCTACTTCAAAAACGGGCAATCCGTTATATTTTAAGTATGGGGTACATTGATTCATGTCGGGAAAAGTTTAGGGATCTAAGTATTATGACAATGACCGGAGTGTTTATACTACAGAATGTTCTTTATGTAAGAGAAAACATTGATAAAATGACTAGAAATAAAGATGTACATAATTTTAACACTCGAAATCGAAATCGTCTTGTCTTACCTAAAACAAGAGTAGCCAAAATTTCGAAAGAGTTACTACTGCACAGCAATTAAATTATACAATAAAATACCGAACAGTGTAATATATATGTCAGATAATTCATTTTAAGCATTTATAAAAAGACATCTTATTTGCAAAAGTTATTATAAGTTGGACGAAGCTTTTGCTGATAAAACAATATTTAAATTTGATGAATTGTAGTGATCACCTGACATATATAAATATATTATTAATATTTTTTCTTATGATTATTTAATTATTATTTACAATTTGACGATGCTTTTGCAGACCTTAAGTTATTATTTGGAACTGTTTCACTCTTTCTTTTCATAAATTGTAATAACTACATATAAGTATGTATCTGTTGTTTAGGTATGTAATTAAGTGACATATTTATATTGTTTGATCTGACGTGTCCAAGCACAAGTAATTTGTCAAAGGATATGAATAAATGAAATGAAATTTTATTCAAAACGGTCGAGCCATTTTTAACTTTTTGCAGACTAACGCACGGCAATTGATTTTTAGGGTTCCGTACCTCTAAAGGTAAAAAAAGGAACCCTTATAAGATTCTCTTGTCCGTCTGTCCGTCTGTCTGTCTGTGTGTCACCACCGATTTTCTCAGGAACGGGTTGACCTAGCAAGTTGAAATTTATACCAGATACTGAGGGCTATAGTGCCTATTAGGTGCATTAAAATCAAGGTCCTGAGTCAACATTATACAAAGATATGGGCAAATTTAGATTTTTTGCTAAAACTTGTAAGTACCAAAATAAAGGAAAAATTCCAAAAAATAAAAAATGTTTACAACTAAAGGATGCCCCCATACATTCATAGTTGACGACAATTAAGATAGTCCTCTGAGTTGTATGGACGCTCATACAATTTAGAGGACTAGCTTAATCGGCATCAACCTCAAATAAGGTAAATAACTAAAATTGTGCTCAAAGTCAAAGTCAAATATTTTTATTCATTAAAATCACAAGGATCACTTTGAAACGTCAATTTTACTGCCTGTTCCTTCGCGACCAAGCCAGGAAAGAAAGGCAAGAAACAAGGCTGGTTGTTTTTTTAATGATCCTTTTACAATACATAATACAGAAAAGAAATTACGTCTAAATTGTAACATTTTGAACGAGTTGGAGCAGTTTCAATCCCAAGCTTCTCTATCATCTAAATAATCCGATATTTTATAGTAGGCTCTTTTATAAAGATTTTGTTTAATTACGTTTTTAAATTTGTTAATTGTCAATTTTTGTACATCCCTTGGGAGTTTGTTATAAAAGCGCACACCTTGCCCTTTAAACGATTTACTAACTTTATGGAGTCTACAAGTGGCAACAGCGAGTTTATCATTATTTCTAGTATTAAAATTATGATTATCGCTATTTTTCTAAAACAAATTAATATTTTTGTGAACATACATTAGATTTTCATAGATGTATTGACATGGGAATGTCATAATATTTATTTCTTTAAACTTATTGCGTAATGATTCTCTGCGGCCCATATTATAAATTGCACGAACAGCCCTCTTCTGCAGCACAAAAACGGTGTTTATATCTGTAGCACTCCCACACAGCAGTATACCGTATGACATAATGCTGTGGAAGTAGCTGAAGTAAACTAGTCTAGCTGTGTCTACGTCTGTAAAAAGACGGATCTTTTTGACTACGTATGCCGCAGAACTAAGTCTCTTCGACAACCCATCAATGTGAGGGCCCCATTGAAGCTTATTATCTAGGGTTATACCTAAGAATACGGTGGTGTCCACAAGAGCCAACTCCTCGTCTTTGATTTTTATGTCTGTTTTAACTTGTGTAACATTAGGTAGTATAAATCTAATACATTTTGTTTTCTTTTCATTTAGAAGTAGATTGTTTACATTGAACCATTTTACCACCTTAGAGATTGCATTGTTTACATCGTCAAAATCGGTTTGTCGTCGCTTTAATTTAAATAAAAGTGACGTGTCATCTGCAAACAATACAACCTCATGATCGTCCCGTACAAGATGGGGAAGATCATTAATATATTATACTAAAAACAAAAATGATCCCAGAATTGATCCCTGTAGTACACCCATTTTAACCAGAGACCCCGGAGAACGCTTCCCATTCACGTCAACTCTTTACACTCTGCCACTTAAATAAGAAGTGAGAAAGTCTAGAGCAACGCTCCTAATGCCATTGTCCAAGGCTATTGTGTGAAAGAAAATAAAAGAAAGTATGTATTATAGATAATGGTACGGAACCCTTCGTGCGCGAGTCTGACTCGCACTTGGCCGGTTTTTATAATATAGAAAACTAGCTGCCGCCCGCGGCTTTGCACGCGTGTCACTAAAAAGATGGACCTTCCTTCTGCGAGTTCTGGTAAAATAGTATCTATATTACCAAATTTCATCGAATTCTAACAGACAGACAGAAGGACAGAGTTACGAATTAATAATATTGGTATGGAGTCCAAACCAATATTATAAATTGGTCTCCACATTCGCAAATGCGGAGACTCCGCATCGATTTGGGCAATTGCGTCTGCAGCCGCGTCCGCAATTATCGATGCGGATGCAGGTGCAGCGCAGGTCGCGAACAAGACATAAATAAATAAATATAAACAAGACAACAAGAAATAAATTGGGTGCTGATTGACAATAGGAGCGAAGATTTCGGTGACAAGATCCGACGTGTTTGTTACCTAATGTTTATCATTTGTAACTCGAAAATCAATCATAACGTGTTTACCTACTTATCGCTTATCGTATGAACATTGCAGTTTTTTAGTGTTATTGTGAGTATACAGTGAGTATTGTACCTATGCTAAGCGAGTTTTCTGCAGTTAATAGTTTATATTTTTGTTTTATTTCTGCACCAAAACGAAGTTTCTTACAAAAACCTTAAGATCCGTGCCCGCATCCGCGGATGTCAATAAATCTGCATCCGCAACATCCTATGAACTTAGTTTTTCCAGGACAATGCCGCCTAGAGCCGCACCCATCCGTGGAGTACCAGTGCATGACCCCGGAGGAAGAAGAGCCGCGCGCGTGCGAGGCCTCCGAGCCGGCCGGCACGCTGGCGCTGCCGCGGTGTCGCCGGCCCAACTACTACTCCGCCACGCCGCTGCCCTACATGCGGTGCCTCGACTCCTACTGGGACTACGTCGCGAGGTGTACACCAGGTAATATAGGACCGGAGCCAAACATTAGCCAACTACGAATTCAAACAATATATTTCATTTATTCTGAAAACCATTAACAATAAAATTGTATTCTAAATCACAATTCAATTCAATTCATTTATTCCTTGTAAATCTAGGTACAATGTTAGGTGGTAGGAGTTTTATATAAGCGCTAGATTTTGCCTTGCGGCGTACAAGTATTTTATACTTAATAATAAACTTTACATGAAAATACTAAAAACATTAAAACAAATTACATCAATATTAATTATTAACAAACGTCATAAAATTCAAATTAATAAACTAAAATAAAACGAACATACAGAAAGAAAAGTCATAACAAAAATAATAAATGTCAACAAAAATAAAATAAAATTACTAAAAATTATTACAATTATGTCACAGATTCATTAAAACAACCTACACATCAGAAAAATACTATTTAATTATTAAATGTCATAAAACCATTAATTGTATGTGTATGTATGTATACCCCCCCTTCAACAATAGCTCTTTAAGTCTTGACTTGCAAGTGAAAGGACTCCCGATAACTTTCAAATCTTTGGCCTGGATTTGGCTTATACAGAAAAGTTTCGATCTCACTTCATATTAACGGACAAGTAACTATATTACTATTTTTAATAATTGTGTATTTGATTTGATTTGAGAATGCGGTCGCGTGACGCCTGACGCGACGGGCTTGGTGGCGGGCGGGCGGGTGGCGAAGCGCGGGGAGCTGCCGTGGCACGCCGGCATCTACAGCACCACCTCCTCGCCCTACATGCAGCTGTGCGGGGGCTCGCTCATCTCCAACAACGTTGTACTCTCAGGTAGCACTACACACAATGCTTCGCCTCAATACTCTCACGCCGTCGTCTGACATGCGGCTTGTCATTGACAATGTCAATTATTATGACAGTGAGACGCGCAGTTCCATGGTAATCCATTCTAGCAAGACTTGAGCATGATCAAGTCTGCTGCTTTACAACTAACTATCGGAGCTCAGTGTGCGCCTCGACAGTTACATGTAAAGAGCTGGATGTTCTGTTCCAGCTGCCCACTGCTTCTGGACGGATCTCGAGAAGCAGTTGCCGGCGTCTCGGTTCGCGGTGGCTGTCGGCAAGCTGTACCGACCCTGGAACGATGAACACGACCAGGCGCAGAAATCTGCGGTCAGTTCCCAGCGTCACGACACTCCTGCCAGCTGATGAACTTCATATTTACGAAGGGAAGATGCCACCCGGGGAAGGTGTTCCCGCGGAGTTACTAACTCATCATTACATTTGTATTTGATGAGTTTACAGCTAGCAGCAGAACTTCCTCATAATACCGTCCTCTCAGCTTAGTCAGCCTGAATCCGGAGGAAGGACTCGGTCGATGCAGAGCTAATTAAACTGCGGGTTTCCTAACCTTCTTTTCCTTCACCGTTGTAATATAGGCAGTGCACGGCCGGGGTCCGAACCCACAGTCTCTCTGCATCGGAAGTCGGGCCGACTGAAAGAGAGCCTACTAAAACCATTAGTGTTAGGTATAACTTCACTGAACGCTTACGTCTAAGTTCAACTGTGATCTCCGGGTTTTGAAGTTGGTCTCAATCTGAAGTAGGAGCAAGCAAATGGTTCAGTTGGTGGTAAGTGGTAACGCACGCACGCTTATAACAAAGCAAAGCCTCGAAGGTCACGCACTTTAGGTACGTGCCTTACCATGCGCTGCCCTAAGTCCATCACCTTGAGGCAGACATAGCAAAGCTTAAATATTCAAAAACAAAAAGAAAAAAAACCGCACGTGCCTGTCTGTAATATCACCCGCTACCGTTCCCCTCAAACCGAAATATACCATACCTATTTCTGCCACCACGGCATTGCTGTGTTTCGGTTTGAAGGGTATGATTGCCGGTGAAATTACAGAAATTGTATATTGTGTATGTAAATGTGCCTCAAATTGATGGACGCAGGGCAGTGCGTCTTAAGGCACGTTTCTAAGGTGCGTGCGTGATCCACGGGGTAATATACCTTTTAATTTAAGGCGATGGTTATCACTTCACATCAGATGGGCCCTATGGCCCATTTCTAGGTAGAACAAATAATAATTATAATAATATATTCAGCTTTGCTATTACGGCGGCCCTCAAGCGGCGCGGTGGCGATATACAGAGTGTATGGTAATATTAGGTCTTTACCTATGAAATTGCCGTTTTGTATTTTTTTTACTTTTTTATTTCTGTTATTCAAAGTAATCACCCATGCAATCGACACATCTTTGCCAACGCATTGGCTGTTTATTGATGCCCTTCTTGTAAAAATCAGCTGGACGGGAGGCAACCAACTCTTCAAAGGCATTTTGTACTGCCTCTCGGGAATTGAATTTTTTACCCACTAAAAAGTTGTCTAAATTTTGGAAAAAGTAATAGTCGGTAGGTGCAAGGTCTGGTGGGTATGGCGGATGAAGGAGAGCTTCCAACCCCAGCTCTTGCAGCTTGGAGACTGTCTGTTGTGCAGTATGGGGTCGCGCGTTGTCGTGAAGGAGCAGAGGGGACGACCGATTGACCAAAGCTGGTTACCGATGTGCAAGCTTCTCCATCATTGTCTCCAGTTCTTCACAGTACACATCTGCAGTAATGCTCATGCCGTTTTGTAAAAAGCTGTGGTGAATCACAACCGTACTACACCACCAAACAGTGACCATCACCTTTTTAGGGGTCATTTTTGGTTTAGGGCATTGCTTTGGTGCTGAACCAGGATCTAACCAACTTGCTGAGCACTTTCGATTGTCAAACAGAATCCATTTTTCATCGCACTTAACAATTCGGTTCAAAATTCCTTCATTTCTTTGCCTATTGAGCAGCGCGAGGCAGGTCTCGACGCGTACGTTGCGCTGGCGATCGTTAAGTTCGTGGGGCACCCATCTATCAAGTTTTTTTACCTTGCCTATTTGTCACAAATGGATCAAAATTGTTTTGATGCTAACATCAAAAGCTGCTGCTAGCTCAGCTGTAGATTGAGTTTCGTCAGCTTTCACAATCGCCTTTAATTCATCATTGTTGACCAAAGTCTCCGGACAACCACGAGCTTCATTTTTCAAGTCAAAATTTCCAGAACGGAACCGGGAAAACCAATAACGGGTTGTGCATTCGTTTGTACAGTTCTCTCCGTAAACGTTTTCGATGTTACGTGCCGTTTGTGTCGCGTTGGTGCCACGACGGAACTCATATTCCATAATTACTCGAATTTTTAATGTATCCATTATGACGAAAAATGTCTAAATGTAATGAAAATACAACGCTAATCAATAAACAAAAGACTGAGTTTGTAAAAAGAATGTCATGTTCTTAAAACAAAATTAATTTGAATTTAGAATACAAAGCCATTCCAAACTTTTTTTCTATTTGAAATGACCAGTACTGAAGAACGGAAATTTCATAGGTAAAGACCTAATTATACTGACGATATTCAAGTGACGGTTTCTTAAAACATAAAAAAAGACTTCTCGAAAAAAAACTACTAGTTATATTATCACATTTTAAAGAAAATCAACTAAGTTTAAAAGGTATTACCCCGTGGGTCACGCACCTTAGAAACGTGCCTTAAGACGCACTGCCCTGCGTCCATCAATTAGAGGCATACAGGCGTAAATCCGACTGTTTCTGTAATTTCACCGGCAATCATACCCTTCAAACCGAAACACAGCAATGCTGTGGTGGCAGAAATAGGTATGGTATATTTCGGTTTGAGGGGAACGGTAACGGGTGATATTACAGGCAGGCACATGCGGCTTTTTTACCACCATTGGTAGTACGTCCCCAGGGCCACGTACTCACTGGAGGCATTCCTCACAGGTGAAGGTGATCCACCTGCCGGCGCGGTTCCAAGGTACCAGCGCCAACTTCCAGGACGACATCGCGATCGTGATCACGGCGCGCGCGTTTCTCTTCCGCCCCGACGTGCGCCCCGTCTGCCTCAGCTTCGACTACTACTTCGAGCAGCAGCAGCTGCGCACGCGCAGCGAGGGGAAGGTGGCGGGCTGGGGGCTGACGGGGGCGGCGGGTGCGGCATCGGGCGTGCTGCGCACGGTGCAGCTGCCGTACGTGGAGATCGGCACCTGCATCGCGCGCTCGCCGCCCGACTACCGCGAGTACATCACCAGCGACAAGATATGCGCCGGCACGCTCGAACGTAAGCACTTACTGATGATATTACAATATACATATGATATACAAAGTGTTTGGTAATATACTGACGATATTCAAGTGACGGTTTCCCAAAACATAAAAAATACTTCTCGAAAAACAAAACAAATAGTTATATTATCAAATGTTATATAAAAAAAATATTTATAACATTAGATCAGCAAATATAAAACTAAATTCTTCTGGTATCCCGTTTCTAATAGAGAGATGTGTTAAGCAGGGTGACCCGCTCTCTCCCAAACTATTCACCAGCACTCTACAAGAGATATTTAAAAAACTGGATGTCTCGTGATGCGCAAGGGGCATTTTAGTTGGTGATAAGCGGCTTACGAACCTGCGATTTGCCGACGACATTGTCCTTTTCGCCCAAAGTGCACCCGAGCTACAAATATTGCTACAAGACCTCAGCACAGCAAGCCAAGAGGTTGGTCTTCTGTTGAATCAGTTGAAGACACAGCTCATGACCAATAGCACGAGACGTAGGGTCGAGGTAGACGGACAGCAGATACACTATGTCGATGAGTACATTTACTTGGGCCAGTTAGCATCCTTCGAAAACAGGCAAGATAAGGAAGTCGGCCGCCATGTCGATAATTCCTGGAAGAGCTACTGGTTCATGAAAGCGCTGATGAAGGGCGACCTTCCATTGTCTCTGAAGCGTAAACTCGTCGATATGTGTATCCTACCTGTCCTAACCTACGGTGCTCAAACGTGGTCGCTGACGGAATCACAGAAGACCAAGCTCGGGGTTTGCCAGAGAGCGATGGAGCGCAGCATTTTGGGTATTAAGAGAACAGACCGAGTTAGAAATACCACGCTGCGCTCGAATACTGGTATCGCTGATATAGGTCGCAAGGCAGCCAAGCTGAAATGGGAGTGGGCGGGCCACGTGACCCGCATGGAACAAGATAGATGGGCAAAGGAAATCACAGGATGGATACCCGTAAACGGCAAAAGACGACGCGGTCGCCCGAGAAAACGCAGGCGCGATGACCTAGATGTCTTCAACAGTGATTGGGTAGAGTTGGCCATGGATCGAGAGGGGTGGAAAGAATTGGGGGAGACCTTTGCCCAGCAGTGGGACAGTACAGGTTAGGAAAAAAAAAGTTATATTATCAAATTTTAAAGAAAACCAAAGTTTAAGTGATTAATTATTTGTAAAACTTACTGCCTACTCTTGCGATCGACATCCAAAAATAAAGGCCGATTTGATATCTCTTTCTGAAATTGCTGCGGGTTTTGGGTTAAAAAGGGACAACAAGAGATATCTCGAGACATCACTATAATCAATACAGTATATGTTGTTAGATGGCAAGCATTATGCAATAGCACAATATAAATTTAATAAAGTGTTTGTTTGTACATGCCAAAACAATTTCACATTTCTATGGTAAACATTTCTTTAATTTTTGTGCGTATATTATCAAACAGCGTATATACAACGGCTGGAGCAGTGTATACTTTATACACTGCTCGATTGCTGCACTGGGGCCGTTGTATAAAGTATACTGTCTAGGGCCTTATACAATGTTTCCGATCTTATATAGGCTGTCCCAACAAGAGCGCCGGATTTAAATTTGCCGCCATTTTGTTACTACGAGTTGTACGGTGATTTTTTTTGACAGTTGTCACGTACAGACCCCGCGATTTAAGAATATGGAGAAGTATTCAAACCAACAACGTTTAATTCTTGTATGTTAATGTTATTGTACGTTTAAAGATTTTCTTCGAAAATGTTCCAACACCAAAACAGCAAATACACGGCGCTGCGCATGGTCAAAGCACCAATTGAACCTTGTACGCGTGCAAATGCAGATCTTTCACCAAAATTCGTTGCATAACGTCGTTGCTTCTGAAAATGTTTAATTCTTGACCACGATGCTGAATGGAAGTTTCTGGATTCTCGGGTACATATTCCCTTCAATGGCTATATTTTCGAGTGACTGACAAGGCCGACGACGAACAATGATCTTCAATGACAATCAATTCAAAACAATGATCAATCAGCGTAAATTTGGTCTCAAATTTTGTAATTAAATGCCGCACTGTTGATTCATTTGGCACATTATTCGAGTGCGTGACAACTGTCAAAAAAAATCACCGTACAACTCGTATTAATAAAATGGCGGCAAATGTAAATCCGGCGCTCTTGTTGGGACACCCTGTAACCCCCTGTAACTTCAATTTATTTTTAAGCCGTGTCAGTAGGTGATTACCGACAAAAACCTAGCCATACTAAAAGAAAACTGCGAGTAGGCTGCTCGACTTGTCTTACATCTACATATCTAAGCCTGCCTTAAAGCCACGTCATCTCAGACCGAAGTAAGGGAAGAGAATCGGTAACCCCTAATAAGACGAATAAAGACCTTGCCTGCGGCTACTCTGATAATGTTAGGATAGCACCAATTGCTTGGCTGATGACCCTCTTCTACTGGCCTAGGTCCCAATACCAAAACGCCCACATAAGAAGGGGAGCTTTGTACGATCTCAATTTAAGGAGTAAAATCGAACCCTTGAGGTCACTCCAACACCTCGGGCCTACCTAAGTGAACAAAAAGCCAATCCTTCGTTGTCATGGACCATGCCACGGTAAGAGGACTGGCCTTACCACTCAAACCCCAACGTTAATTATCTTAACACACCCCAGCTATTCAAAATAATTATTCCCAAAACAATATATGAAACCCAAATTCCACTTACTGTATCTCTGGAGCTAACGCTTTAAACACGTCACCAATTAATACTACCCACAAAATAAAATAAATCTCGGCTTCCAAAATTTTCCATCCCAAATTCACTCAATTTAAGCTATAATTTAAGCTCAAACACGGGAATCATCAATTACTTTTAAATTAACACAAAGAATTAACTCTGTAGATTCACTTCAATACATTTTAGCACTAACGTGATTACAGAATTTTTACACAAAAGAACAATCATTAAAGACAATCAAAGACCTCCCCGTGAGTATAAGTTTTCTGTGATGATTTAACCACTATTGCATAGAAAATACTAATGCACTGTTGACACTATCACGATAACCTACCACGAATCAAAACCATGCATAACTAGAAAGTACGACACAGTTTTTACTACTGCATTTTTCAGTGTATCATCTATGTATAAAACTATCCTGTGTGTATTATGTTTAAATAAATGATTGATTGATTGATTAAAGATGGCGGTAAGTAAATGTCAGCAAGTACCCTTGATATTCTCTGTGAGCCCCGTATTGACATCCACGGAAATGGCGAAGAAATCTGCGAGCGAGAAATGCGAGCGAGCTTTTTTTTTTTTTTTTTTTTTTTTCGAATGGACTAATCTCGCTGTTGGCCTCTGAGGCCGTGACAGCTTAACCGAACTTTTGGCGAGCGTAGATGGCGCTCAGCCCAGTAAGTTTTTTAGGCAACTAGCGCAAGGGCACCACTAAGGTACGAGCCTCGGCTTGGGCTGTTGCCGGGGTGGGGATAGGAGAGAAACGCCCGGGTACGTGTCTGTACCTCGTATAGGCGGCGACTGAAGGGACTCGTCGACCTCGCCGGCGAGGTCGGTGTTTCTGTGAAGTGTTTGCTCTGTCTGATATAGATGACTCACCTTCCGCATTAGCAGAGGTGATTTCGTCATCCGGGTCTCCGAGAACGTGTCTCGGACGACGGAGGATTTTGTTGGCGGGCGGATCCAACGGGTAAACCGGAATGGTGTGTACCAAAGGGTTCGGATGATTAGAGGCAAGTTCATAAAACCGCTTGGAAGCGAGCTTCATGAACCTGGCTATTGATTCTAATTTCAAATCGCGATGTAGGTCGTTGTTGCGAAAGTACCAGGGCGAGCCTGAGGCTTTTCGCAAGAAGCGATTTTGAATAACCTGAATGGCACCAACTTTAGGAGAGTGGGCAAATACTACAGATGAGTATGTCATAATGGGGCGAATGCACGCTTTGTAAAGAGTCACCTTATTTTTAAGGGACATTTTACTTTTCGCGCCTAGAAGTGAGGACAATCGTCCTAGGGTGAACTTTGCTTGGTTGCACCTCTTAGTGATGTGCAACCTAAAGGAAAGACGCCTATCGAGGATGACACCCAGATATTTGGCTGATGGGGCCCAGCGAATGGGCTGGCCAAATAGAGAGATCGGTTTGGGAGTGAGGTTTCTCCGTGAGAAGTACACTGCTGTACTTTTCGAAGGGTTTACCTCGATCCGCCACTTGCGGAACCAAGTGGCTAATGAGTGAAGGGCAGCCTGCAGCCTTATACCCACCCGATCAGGATTCCGATTGGATGTATACAAGGCTGTGTCGTCTGCGTATAGGGCTATTTCCACTTGAGGAGTGCGGGGGATATCGCTGGTGTACAGCGTGAACAGGAGGGGGCCGAGAACGGAGCCTTGAGGGACTCCTGCTCTGACTGGTCTAGGACTAGAGAGAGTGCCTTCCACGGTGTAGCGAAAGCTGCGACCTTGTAGGTAGTCTCGTATGATGAGCACGAGTCTGTCTGGGACTCCGAGTTTGAATAGCTTGTAGATCAAGCCGTTGTGCCAGACTTTGTCGAAAGCTTTCGCTACGTCGAGGAAGACGGCACCAGTATCTGAAGGCCAGGTACTTTGCCAGTTGGAGAGGACATGCTCCGTTATGCGGAGCACCTGTTGTGGGCATGAATGTTGGGCTCGAAAGCCAAACTGCTCGTCGGGAAGGAGTTTGAACTCATTGACATGAGCCCAGAGGCGCTTCATTAGAAGACGCTCATATGTATATCTTGCCTAGACTATTAAGTAGACTAATGGGACGATAACTAGTTGGATCGTTTGCCTGTTTGCTGGGTTTTCGGATGCCAATGACGTTGGCTTCCTTCCAAGCATCAGGGAAGGTGCAAGTTTCCATAGCCGCATTGAAGATGCAGACTAGGATATGGATAAGGGGAACAGAGAACTGTTTGAGTACTCTGTTAGAAATGCCGTCGGGGCCGGAGGCTTTCTTTGGGTGTAGGGCCTTGATAGTGTCAAAGACTTCAGAGGGCTCAATCGGATCAAAATGCGAGCGAGCGTAGCCGCTCCAACGTATTTAAAGCCTTCCTACCCCCGTTCCTCAATCCTCAGATCCCCGTCTGCAACCTCTTGCGGCGAGTAGCGGAAACTATCTCCATAGATGATAAATTACTTTATACAAACACTAAATTTTTTCAAAGTAAACCAATATCTTCACGTAATTCACAAAAAAACGCACGATCAATTATTTTCTATTATGTCCTTCCGCCGTTATTCGAGGCATTTTAAACATATTTTGAGTGATAGTCCTTCCGTTTCCGTCCGTAAAGTCGTTAATATTTGCTGTAGTTCCGGTAGTCGACGCTTGGGGGTGCTATTTCCGGCGGCCATGTTTACCAGTAATTGCGCATTTCTCATCATTGGCGTCCTGACTTTCGTGCCGAAAAGACGTACATTTAAGTTTAAATAAAATTATTCTAGTCTAAACGCTGTTAAATATCTACCACCAATCAAAGACTGGACATAGTGGAAGAGCAATTGAAGCAGCATCCGAAACCCAGCCCTGCTGATTGTACAGTGAATTCAAGCACACCGAACACAAGCAAATCTAGTCATAGGCAGGTTTGGAATAAGGACAATGGAACTATGCCATCAATCGCTATTGGACCATTACGGCAAAAGACTAAGCCCAAACATCAGAGTGATCTTGGACATAGCTCGAATTCTACACCACAACTAGCTACTAAGCTAGTATCTCAGCTTAACAGGAATTCGGATCATAATGTTGAGGATAACGCCGGTGATTGGCAAGTATACCGAAACCGTAAAACTAAACGAGTTAGACAAGAAGCTATAAAAGGATGTGGACAGCAGCTAGAGCACCTGCAGACGGTGGAGAGGACAAAAAAGTTACACGCATGTTTCTTCAAGTCTGATACCACTCCAGAAGCAGTAATAGCTCATATGGAGCACACGAGTATGAAAACAGGTTTTGAAGTTCAAAAGTTGAAACTGAAACATGATAGGTACGCCTCATTTTTATTAACTATCCCAGAGAGTATGGTGCAGCTGTTCTTGGATCCTGAATCCTGGCCCAAAGGAACGGAAGTGCGGGAATGGTTTCATAGAGGAGCCGGGCGTGCCACATACCATAACTACAGTAGACCCCACTCTCCCGGCAGAAATACAAAAGAGAAGGGTCATGCAGAATCAGACAACCAGTAATAATAGTAATAGTAAACATAATTTTTGCGCTGTCTATCAGAACGTCAATGGACTCAAAACAAAGCTCATATACTGGAGGCAAAGCGTGATGCTATCAGAAGCAGATTTTATAGCAGTTACGGAAACTAAATTGGACGCTTCAATAAACGATCCCGAGGTCGTTCCATGTAGTTGGAGCCTACTGCGACGAGATAGACCTTCTAAAGGAGGAGGAGTGCTTCTAGCTGTTAGACCGGGTCTGGAGCTCACTAGACGAAGTGATCTTGAGACGAAAGACGGTGAAGATATGTGGGCGACAGTAAAATACCTGGGCCGTATATACTTTGTTTGTGTTATTTATATAAGACCCAGTGCAAAAGAAGATGAATATATGTCCTGGTTCTCTCAAGTGGAAAACAATATTGACATAATACGTGAATCGCCCGTTATTGTTCTTGGTGACTTGAATCTGAATAGTGCATGTTTAAATGTAAATAACTATATGTCTTATTTTTTAAATTACTGTGATCTCATAGAATATAATCATATTTTTAATGTTCGAGGTAGCAAATTAGATGTTGTATTGGTTAGCGCAAGTATGAGAGATGTTAGCGTGTGTGTGTCTGAGTATGGCTTAGTGGAGCGTGCTGATAAACACCATCCACCGCTTGATATTACGATGTGTTGTAACAGGATCAACGAAGATAAGAAAATGGAGGCTAGCAACATTGAAGGCTCCACAGACTGGAATTTTCGTAAGGCAGATTTTGTTTCACTTTATGATGTGGTTGAAAGTATTTCTTGGGATGACGTTCTTATTCAAACAGACGTGAATATTGCAGTAGAATCCTTGTACAGATCACTCTATGATAGTTTTAATGACTGCATCCCAAAGAAAGGGCGTAGACCAAGTGCATCTAGAAGGTACCCCACCTGGTTCACTGAAGAAATAATTGCCGACCTTAGATTAAAATCTAAATTGCATAAGATATGGAAGTCAGGTAGGGATAAAACTATCTATAGTTTTTTTAGAGCTATTAGATCTCATGTAAAATCAAGCACTTCCTTGGCCTATGATCACTATATAGCACGCATACAAGACGAACTTATCTCAAATCCGCAGGCTTTCTGGAAGCACATATCTAATTTAAAAACCAAGGGAGGGTTTGAACCATCCGTCACTCATAATGGAAGTAGTCACAGAGGCCCATATGCTGCCAAAGCCTATGCAGATTATTTCAGTAATGTATTCCTACCGCATACGCCTACCTTAAGTGCGGACCAGGCTGTGGATGTCGGTAACAATAGTCTTATTACCATACTAAACATCTCCGTTAGTGAAGTGGAATACCATATAGTAAGAATGAAGTCAAAAAGCGCTATAGGTCCTGATAACGTGCCACCTTACATAATCAAAGCCTTTAAAACCCAATTATCTGTTCCGTTGGCTCATATTTTTAACCTGTCTATTAACACCAGCACTTATCCTACAATATGGAAACAATCCCGGGTGACACCCATCCATAAGTCAGGTGACAAGACGCTTGTTGAAAACTACCGTCCCATAGCGATATTATCAGCGTTCGCCAAACTCTTTGAAAGCATTTTGCACATTAATATTTACAAACAAATAACGCCATATCTCAGTGATTCACAGCATGCTTACAGAAAAGGTCGATCAGTTAACACAAATTTGCTCACTTTGGTTAATTACATATCAAAAGGACTGGATAACAATACCCAGGTAGATGTAATTTATTTGGATTTTAAGAAGGCGTTTGATCAAGTGGATAACGACGTTTTACTTAAAAAGCTGAGCTCTTACGGGCTGGCTCCGAAACTTTTACGGCTGTTTGCCAGCTATCTGGGTGACCGAAAACAGTTTGTGCGACTCGGATGTTATGACTCCCCTTCTTACCATACCCGTTCAGGCGTTAGTCAAGGTTCGTCGCTAGGTCCATTACTGTTCACTATCATGATTGATGATCTGACTAAGTGTATAAGTAAAGCGAATTGCCTAATTTACGCAGACGATGTCAAGGTCTTCACTAGCATTAAAACGCCTAAAGACTGTGATGATCTGCAGAGTGATATAAATGCAATTCAAGCATGGAGTGACGCAAATCGACTCCACTTTAACATGTCCAAATGCGAAGTAGTAACCTTTACTCGGTCATCACATTATACGGTTGCACAGTATGAGCTTAGCGGTGAGACGATCAAACGGTGCTATTCGGTTAAGGATCTTGGCGTAGTATTCGACACTGAACTAAATTTTCACGACCATATCCGTACACTTACTGTCTCTTGTTTTAAAAAACTAGGTTTCGTATCCCGTAATTGTAAAAACTTTACCAATGTTAATGCTATTAAACTTCTATACACTTCTTTAATCCGGTCCAAAGTTGAATCTAGTGCATGCGTTTGGAACCCATATGAAGTCAAATACTCACTTATGTTAGAAAAAGTTCAAAAAAGATTTTTGCGTTTTTTATATAAAAAGCTTTATGGATACTATCCGTTTATGTACCCTACAAAGTTTTTGCAAGGTACCTTAGGTTATAACTCCCTAGAAACAAGGCGGCTCTATGTTCAAATCATAACTCTCTGCAGTGTGTTGAAAGGTATAACTGATTGTCCCACTCTTCTCACTGAAGCCAGCCGGCTTTGCGTGCCCGAACAACGTGCCAGATTTCGATCAGGCCGAGTGCGATTGTTGGAACCACTGCGAGCACGTACGTTGCACTGCCAACAGTCACCCATCTCCCGTGCGCAGCGCAGCCTTAATGAGCTTATTTCCATCCATCCTCAGTTTGATGTGTTTGCGGATGACTGGAAGACGATCGAGCGAGTGTGTCTCAGTTATTGTGAGAGTATTTAATTATGTATACCTATGTTATGTTAGTTATTTTATGTGCCTATTGTATTTGTATATCTGTTGTGTTTTTTTTTTTGTGTATCTTGTTAAAATAAGTTAATAATGAATGTAGGTAAGTATATTATAATTTGTATTTTTTTTTTTCTTGTAGAAGTTTTAGATATAGCGTATTAGATTAATTCTGTAAAGTTATATTTAAGTGTAAATAAACGAATTTGAATTTGAATTTGTTAGCGTTCGGTAAATTATTAAAGTATTAATAAATCTATATATATTCACAAAAAAAATACTGTAGTTTCGTAGAAATTATGTCGGATAGTAGTGATGAACATTTTCGTGATCGTGTAACCTCATCGTCGTCAAGTGAAGAAGAAAATCGCGTAGTGAATGATGAAGGTGATGGCATGGACAGGCGTAAGAGGCGTAAGCGCAGGTGTGCAGCGGACAACGCACACAGGTCAAAGAGATCACGTAAGGAGAGTAAGGTGTTGGAATGCCTTACCCAGCAAGTAAGTGGAATTCAAATCTTTTTATCGAGCGTGACCTACCCATCTGTGGGTTGGTACCACCCTCCGGACTATAATTGCACGTCAAATGAACCGGAGGTACAAAGTGAGGAGCCAGCCAAGCCTGCCCTCAAATTTGATTTCGAACTGACCACTAATTTAAAAGAACCCACCTTGGCAAATGCCTCTCAGGAGCATCTGCAATCATTGAACTCGTTGCAACATTTTAAAACTGAAAACTGGACAAATGTCCGTTATTCCGAAATACAAAAGACCTACAATGCACGACCGGGGTTTGTTGGCTTGGAGGCAAATGACGAAATTAAACAGTTTGAGAAGTCGTCTAGTTTGATTGCAACCGATAGATCCTTGGGTGCGATCACCCGAGCTGTCATTACACAAAGTGATGCTTTGAAAAAAGGTGTATCAGACCTACTTCAATGGACTCAAGCTTTAAAATTTCTATGTTACCATTATACTTAACTCATGTTTGCCTACTAACCTACTTTGCCGCCTTTGATTTTATACGACTCATATAAGGTAGATTAAGTTATCTTGAGACCCGCAATGATGAGAAATGCGCAATTACTGGTAAACATGGCCGCCGGAAATAGCGCCCCCAAGCGCCGACTACCGGAACTACAGCAAATATTATCGACTTTACGGACGGAAACGGAAGGACTATCTCTCAAAATATATTTAAAAGGCCTCGAATAAGGCTCCGGACATAATAATAGTTTTAATGGTAGGTAAAACTCTGCTATTAATAATATTATTATTTTGACGACCTCCGCCGGCTATTCGCCCACGGTACCAACCGTGGGCGAATAGCCGGCTGAAATGCAGGAGATAGCGGGTTCGATTCTCGCCGCGAAACAAATGTTTGTATGATCTACAAATATTTGTTCCTGGTCTGGATGTTTTTCTATCTAAAAGTATATAAGTATTCTATCAGTTATCTGGTTCTAGTACAAGCTAAGCTTAGTTTGGGGCTAGATAGCGCTGTGTGAAATGTCCAGCAATTTTTTTTGATTTGTAATATCACTAAGTTTCATATTAAACCCCCGAATTTATGATAGCATAGACAATATTCCGATCTATCCAGTTTCATCACATCCTATATGACACCACCTTCCGCCTGCATCCCCCTCCTGGCGTGCAGTGGAACTTATTCCATAGACAATATCGACCCTCTATCGGCAAGCGGCGGAACTATTTCCATAGACTACAAATCATTTTGTACAATCCCCACGTCACTTCATCCAACAGCTACTGTCATCTAGCGTCATGACAGTATGTCAACTTCCAATTTATCTCGATCAGTCACCTCATACAAATAGTAATTCAACAGATGACACTAGGCGTTTTAATATATTGAAGTTTTTCCTAAATTCCAGATTGATTTAAATACAAGTACCTACGTGGATAACTTATGGCGGATTCCTATATCCGTCGGTAACCAGCTACGACTCGTATCTCCTTGAAAAAGTGTCAAACTAGTGTCAATCTTTTGACACATTTTCAAGGAGAAACGAGTCGTAGCTGGTTACCGACGGATATAGGAATCCGCCATTAATGAATAAGTATGGTCGGGGTTGCTTTAGAAAGCGTCTGCACGCATTGGGGTTTTTTGGAGAGGGGGAGGGGAATGGGGGGAGAAGGCTACCCCTCTCTGGTACCACTACTTTTGCCAGCAAATGTATAGTTTTCGAGAAAATCAACTTTTAAAGTTTCGATTCTAACCTCAAAATTTCGTCATTTATTGACAAATATTTAACTAAAAAGTCAATTTTTGGTAGCTAACTTATGGTTGCAACGGCTCCGGCACTTCGGAAAGTGCAGCCTCAACGCCATTGCGTAACAATGCGCAGGCATCCGCACGAACCGTAGCGGCTGAGGCTGGTCGCTGTAGGTGACTAGCAAGCCGAAGCTGCAAAGTCAAAGTCAAATATTTTTATTCATTAAAATCACAAGGATCACTTTGAATCGTCTATTTTACTGCCTGTTCCTTCGCGACCAAGCCAGGAAAGAAAGGCAAGAATTAAGGCTGGTTGTTTTTTTTAATGATCCTTTTACAATACATAATACAGAAAATAAATTACGTCTAAATTGTAACATTTTGAACGAGTTGGAGCAATTTCAATCCCAAGCTTCTCTATCATCTAACTAAATAATCCAATATTTTATAGTAAGCCTTTTTATAAAGATTTTGTTTAATTACGTTTTTAAATTTATTTATCGTCAATTTTTGTACATCCCTTGGGAGTTTGTTATAAAAGCGTACACCTTGCACTTTAAACGATTTACTAACTTTATGGAGTCTACAAGTGGCAACAGCGAGTTTATCTTTATTTCTAGTATTAAAATTATGATTATCGCTATTTTTCTTTATAACATTTATTTCTTTAAACTTATTGCGTAATGATTCTCTGGGCCCCCATATTATAAATTGCACGAACAGCCATCTTCTGCAGCACAAAAACGATGTTTATATCTGCAGCACTCCCCCACAGCAGTATACCGTATGACATAATGCAGTGGAAGTGCGAAGGTGCCTGCGCATTGTTACGGCTGGCGGAGGCTGCTCTCCCACCACGCCTCCGAATTTATAAAAACACTCTAGTATGCATTAGACAAGACTACATGGAGTCGGGGTTGACTGGTTCGGTTCTGTAACCGTATTTGACCTAACCTATTCAATTCGGGGTTGACTGATTCGGTTTTGTGTCCGTATTTTACATTTTACCTAACCTATTCTATTCAGGGAAGACTGATTCGGTTATGTGACCGTTATTGCACATAACCTATCCTACTACTTGCATTCTTAAGCTAATTTGAGAATTTAATAGACAAAATGATACCAAGTGGTAGGGAAAAGCAACCCCTACATAATCCAACCCTCAGTAACCACAAACTCGTGAAGACGCTTTCTACAGCCCACCTATGGTCTATCATAAATATTAATATTTTATAATATTACGAAGACGAATGTTAATTTCTGAATTTGTTACATTGGAGGGATTAATCAGGTATGGCTAGTAATATATAACTCCCTATATAACTCTTATACGACGCCTGGGGCCTTATACCTACAACGCCTGAGGCCCTAGACAACGCCTGGGGCCGTATAATTTTTGTATGTAGCTTATCTAGTGAAGTAGTGACTAGCATACAAGTGCCAACTGATAACAGCCTCACAAGTCGCACACGCTTCTAGGCAACATTTTTACCATCCTCATAAAGAGGTATAAAGATATTGATATCATCAGCTAACTCGGCGCTGTGTCGCGGCGACAGCGGCGGCGGACTCGCGTTCCCGGAGACCGTGCGCGGCGTCGAGCGGTACTACCTGCGGGGAGTGGTCTCCACCGCTCCGACCAGCGACCTCGCTTGCAACCTCGCCGTGTACACCAGCTTCACTGCACTCTCCAAACACGACAAGTTCATCAAGCAGTTCTGGATAGAATCGTACGTACAACTAGCCTCTGCCGCCGGCCTCGCCTACAACCTCGCCGTGTACACCAACTTCACAGCACTCTCTAAGCACGACAAGTTTATTAAGCAGTTCTGGATAGAATCGTACGTACAACTAGCCCCCGTCAGCGGCCTCGCCTGCAACCTCACTGTGTACACCAGCTTCACTGCACTCTCCAAACACGACAAGTTCATCAAGCAGTTCTGGATAGAATCGTACGTACAACTAGCCTCTGCCGCCGGCCTCGCCTACAACCTCGCCGTGTACACCAACTTCACAGCACTCTCTAAGCACGACAAGTTTATTAAGCAGTTCTGGATAGAATCGTACGTACAACTAGCCCCCGTCAGTGGCCTCGCCTGCAACCTCACTGTGTACACCAGCTTCACTGCACTCTCCAAACACGACAAGTTCATCAACCAGTTCTGGATAGAATCGTACGTACAACTAGCCCCCGTCAGCGGCCTCGCCTGCAACCTCACTGTGTACACCAGCTTCACTGCACTCTCCAAACACGACAAGTTCATCAACCAGTTCTGGATAGAATCGTACGTACAACTAGCCCCCGTCAGCGGTCTCGCCTGCAACCTCACTGTGTACACCAGCTTCACTGCACTCTCCAAACACGACAAGTTCATCAACCAGTTCTGGATAGAATCGTACGTACAACTAGCCCCCGGTGGCGACATCGCCTGCAACCTTGCCTTGTTCCACAGTTCCATAGAGGTGAGGATCAAAAAAAATTATGCTTGCTCCCCAGCGTGTGTGGTATTGTTGGAAAGCTCTTTAAAAATGAAGTAGAAGTTTCTGTAACCACTTTTCATTTAAGAGTTCCGTTTCCAATTTCTATTTTGTTAAGTCGGTTATATTTCGGTTAAAAAATAAGTTACAAGTTAAATCCAATTCCTTCTGTTACCTCTGAGGTCGGCATGTAGAAAATGCTTTTAGCGTTAAGCTCTTTTGTACATTTAATGAGTATTTTGTGTACTTTTTTTTTATTAATAAAGTATTTATATGAAATAAATAAATTGCTCCCCCCCCTCAGCGGCGAGTTCAAATGCTCGGACGGCGGCGTGATATCAGCGGGTAAGTACTGCGACGGGTCGGCGGACTGTGCGGACGGCTCGGACGAGACGCGGCGCGTGTGCTACAAGCTCAAGTGCTCCGCCTATCTGTTCCGCTGCGAGTACGGCGCATGTGTCGACAAGGGCGCCCTCTGTAACGGGGTAAGCACCGCCACATACATACATACATACTGTCCGGATGGGTCGGACGAGACTTGGCGCGCGTGCTACAAGCTCAAGTGCTCCGCCTATCTGTTCCGCTGCGAGTACGGCGCATGTGTCGACAAGGGCGCCCTCTGTAACGGGGTAAGCACCGCCACATACATACATACATACTGTCCGGATGGGTCGGACGAGACTTGGCGCGCGTGCTACAAGCTCAAGTGCTCCGCCTATCTGTTCCGCTGCGAGTACGGCGCATGTGTCGACAAGGGCGCCCTCTGTAACGGGGTAAGCACCGCCACATACATACATACATACTGTCCGGATGGGTCGGACGAGACTTGGCGCGCGTGCTACAAGCTCAAGTGCTCCGCCTATCTGTTCCGCTGCGAGTACGGCGCATGTGTCGACAAGGGCGCCCTCTGTAACGGGGTAAGCACCGCCACATACATACATACATACTGTCCGGATGGGTCGGACGAGACTTGGCGCGCGTGCTACAAGCTCAAGTGCTCCGCCTATCTGTTCCGCTGCGAGTACGGCGCATGCGTCGACAAGGGCGCCCTCTGCACCTGACATACTGTCAGGACAGGTGGCCGAGACAATTAGAGGCGTCAAACTTGTAATCATAATAATTACCTACCTATAAGTTATATATATACTAGCACCTATATTTAAAATTGTTTATGACATTTTTTGTGGTTCCAATAAAAGTTTATTATTATTATTATATGTATATAGTTTTTTTTGTCAAAAAATAAATTTTTTCAAAAGAAGCTTTTATCCAATTCATAATCGGAGTTGCAAGCAGATTCAAATGAGCCCAAACTCTAGTAGCTGACTATAATCCATTGAGTAGTTTTGTGGCCGCATCCGTCTCCATCATGAGACCGCCTCCACGGTACCATATTATACCGTTACCGAAGTTAGTTCGTTTAAAAAGTTAGTAGTTGGTTTAAAATTGAGTTGCAAGATTTTACCAACAAACTTACTAACAAATATTGCAAGTTTAACTAATATAAATACCTTAAAGACTAACATACATAAGTAACATTATACTTAAAACTGACACTTATTAATTGAGTGATTTTGGTTCGTAGCTGCTCTTTTTGAGAAAAATAAAAGCTTGTAACATTCGCAGGTGCGCGAATGCGCGGACGGCTCCGATGAAGATGACGCCCTGTGCGGAAGACCCGTCACTGGCCCTACAATATATAAGTAAGTAGCCATAAAGTAGTAGAGGGGCTGCCATCTTCTTAGCTGAGTCCGCATTAATCTGCCAAAAAGACATTTATTTATTTATTTATTTATTTATTTATTTATTTATTTAACAAAATCCACAGCCCTCATGACATGGTCAATACGTGCAGTGTTAACATGGTCAAGCTGTGATATTCCACATGATGTTTTCCTTCATCGTTTTTGAGCACCTATGGAATAGAAAAATCCACTGGTGCTCGGCGTGGATTTGAACCTTAAACTTTTGGATTCGTAGACGACGGTTATCCCACTATTGTACAGCGATTGGTGTAAAAGCCCCGACACTGGGTGGCACTGTTCATTCGTTCTTATTATATAATTCAAGATCGTGTTATCCCCTAGACCGGACGGCGACAAGTGCCTCCTCCCCCCCTACCCCCCGTACGGGCGGTACGACCCCATCCTTTCCGGCCCCGTGCCGGCCCCGGGGCAGGGCTACGAGCGACTCACGCTCGCCAACGTGACGTGCCTGCCCGGGTACAGCGTGCTCGGGTACAGCCCCGACGAGTTCTACTGCTACAAGGGATACTGGACCAATGCGCTGCCGACCTGCGTCCGTTAGTACAACACCTGTTACTACATATAGACACGTGTCGTGCCTGCCTGGGTACAGCGTACTCGGGTACAGCCCCGACGAGTTCTACTGCTACAAGGGATACTGGACCAATGCGCTGCCGACCTGCGTCCGTTAGTACAACACCTGTTACTACATATAGACACGTGTCGTGCCTGCCTGGGTACAGCGTACTCGGGTACAGCCCCGACGAGTTCTACTGCTACAAGGGATAGTGTAGGCAGATCGGGCGCTGTCGGCCCAACTATAATCATCATGTGTATAATTGGGTGCGTCCCGTGCATAATCCATGATAAAATCATCTAACTCTTCAATTTGCAAAGGCATCTCTGCATTGTAATAGGCGAATAATGCTTTACCACGTCAACTGATTTCGATGATTATTTATCTGTTGATAGCAGCGGGAATGAGGGGTTTTCGCGGCCATGTTTGTATAACTGCTAACAGATGGCGTTGCTCTGTCATGCTCTGATTAGCAAAGGAAAGTGAATTGTCAATGTCAGTGCCGTCTCTGAATTCGTACTCTGAGCCTCAAAACACAAGCTTAGGTATTCTTTAAGCTTAGCTTGAGGCTGTCTGTAAGCAATGTTTATTATGATCAACTAAATTTGTGAACTAGCACTGTATCATAAACAGCATTGTCAGCTCTGTCAATCTTGATGGAATAAATTATTTGATTTGATTTGTCTCAATATTATTTTCCAAGGAACTTGAAATAAAAAACAAACATGTGTGTTTGTCTATCTGATGAAGTGGGATTGTTATAGACCAATTTTGATATTGTGTCTTTGAGATTTTGGCATATACCTAAACCATATTTTTTGCCAGCGTATCTCCAGACAGCCAGCGCCATCTATTACGCTAGTTGGAATTAGTTTTTTATAATCTAAAATGAAAAGCCCTCTTTGCTTAACACCAAAAGCCATAGGCTTGTGCTTGTGTTGTGACGACACATCATAATTTAAATAAAACTCCTGAATCTTCAAGGTAATTGACTTGTGTCTGTTGTTATATTGCAGCGATCTGTGCGGGTCCTCTTGACAGCTCCAACGGCGTCCAATCAGGTAACACCGTCTCTAATACTCTGAACCTTGAAAGCATCCGGTGAATGTTTCACAATTACACTCCTCAGTTACTTTCAACTGATAATGCCTCCAACAAATGTTATAAAACATCGTACTATTTATCAATTTGCTGATGTCACGTGTCTATTAGCAGCAGATAGGAATTTGTTGATTGCACAAAACCACATACAAGAAGATTTAACTGCAATATGCCGTAAGTGAGCGCAAAGCACGATGCAGGTCTAGTAGTCAATGCTGACAAAACTAAGCTCATTCACGTGCGCTCCAGCCATCTTAATATTTATAGTCAAAATGTAAAAGTAGTAGCCATAGTCATGATTGCCTTCACTCAACTAATGTTCAGTGCACCAACACTTGCTCAGATGTTGAGCAAGTTACTGATCATACCTACCTGGGACTGATCATACCTACCTGGGACTGGTCATAGATACTAGGTTCAATTGCTCTAAGCATATAGATAAAACCTGTAATAAACTAAGAGCCATTATGGCCAAATTTTATATCATAAAATGTAGTTTCCTTTGACATATTATTACTTATGTATAAAACCTTTGTAGAAAGTATATTATCCTATGGCTTGGAGTAGCCATGGGCGAACATATAAAACATATATAGATCAGATATATAATATTCAGTACAGGTTACTTAAATTCATTGTTCCCCCTAAAATCAAATATAAATTTACGAGCAACCCCATGGGACTTTTAAAATACTGCGGAGTTATACCTATAAACCAAAAATTTGAATTTAACTTACTTCTAGAACAATTTTTTCGTATAGAAAAACTTCCCCCCTATTAAACATCGCGATCGACTAAAATATTGAAATAAATCAATGAACTTGTGTGCCCAATGTCGTCAAAATCGGTTGAAAAATGCTAAATCGACAAAATAATATTTTGGGCAATCTCGAAATTGAGACGCTTCGCTTGCTCGCTCGCATACTCGTATTGGCAACACATTCTAACGATCGATGACAACGGTATCGCAGGATACGCGTACGCGGCTGAGACGGCGCACTGCTACGAGTTCCACGCGGTCGCCGCCAACTGGTCGGCGGCGCAGGCGGCGTGCGCGGCGGCGGGCGGCGGCGCGCTCGCCGTGCCCAACAGCGAGGCGGAGGCGGCGCTGCTCGTGCGCCTGCTGGCCGCGCATCCCGAAGAGGAGCTCGCTGGAATCGACTACAAGGGAGCCGTGGCCGTAGGGCTCTTCAAGACGCAGGGCGTCTGGAAGACTGTCGACGGTCAGTTTACTGTGTTCATTGTTTCATCAAATTAATGGTTGGATTTAGATTAAATGCACTTTTTGTAATAAATAACTTTATTTTTCTGCTTCGTACAATGACTTGAATGAATGCTTATTTTTAAGGAGGGTGGTTCTACTGACATGTCTATAATTGCTAATAGATGGCGCGGCAACATACTGTTCCTTACGAAATACAAAATGATTCTCGCTCATTTTAGTACTAGTGGTTCGCCCCGAACTGAGATCTCGCGTAATCTTTGACGATCAAAATAGTGCCACGAATTAGATAACCATTTAACTTGACCTACAGTTTCATTAAAATCAAAGTTAATGGGAGTTTACGGTAATTGGTAGGTATATATGTAATTGGTAATACCTATTTTGGGTTAGAAATTGCAGTTATTTTGAATTACAGACTTTCCCTATATTTGTGTCACTTAAGCTACGCGCATACCAAATATCAGCACTGTGGGGTCACTGGTGTACCCTGTGTGTGAATTTTGTCAGTTCAGTTTTTAATATGGCTAATAACTTTAACTTAAAAAGTACAAGGTTTAAACTAAAAATAAAAACGGAGTCAAAATATACCGATGAAGACCTTTCATTAGAAGTGCTATTTGACCGGATAGTCCCATTTTGTTTTTTTTATTTGGATATCTCGCTTCGCTCGATCAATAAAGATTACAATTATTATTATTATTTTTATAAGAGATTCGCGCAAGTTCTCTGTTCGAGGCGAACCTATCTAATTAAATAGTTAAATTAGATGTGACGGATGTTGCAGGTCAGCTGCTAGAGCAGGCGGGGTACAGCAGATGGCGTCAGAACCAGCCGTACGAGGGATGCTGTCCGTTCGGGCTGATGGACCGCAACGGCAGCCTCGCCAGCATGCACGCCGGCTTCAAGGTGCCCTACTTCTGCGAGAAGGCACCCTGACGCTGATCTGACACCCTAGTCACACTAACTATCGACCGTTCTATGTATAATTTCAATAAAACTTTGACTAAGTATATTGTGCAAAATCTTATTTAAAAACTAGCTGACACGCGTGCTTTATTTATAAAAACATTATCCTCTTCTGCGCAGTCGAGTGAAAAGAAGCCTATGTCCCAATCCCGGTGATAATCTATCTGTTTACATCTGTACTACAAATTTCATCATAATCAGTCCAGCCGTTTAGTCGTGAAAACGTAACAAACAGACAGAGGGACAGAGAACCGGTCTGCAAAGGGTCATCGCATTATCATCCTTCACTAATACTGTTATCTTAAGCACATCCACGAAGATTCTGGAAAGCTGCCGGCATCGACCGAAAGTCCTACTCCGCTACTTCAAGGAGTTGGGATGGCTGGGGTCAGGTTAGAAGGGGGCTGATGCACAATGCTACTCTCTGCGGGATGTCAGTGCAGATCTTATCCCCCCCATCCTAGAATGAAACATACCTAGATGATGGATGATGACGGTTTTCTCGTAAGGTACCAGGGCGGCATAATCGCATGCAATGTACTACAAAGCCCTTTCAAAACAAACAAGTAACTTCTTAACAAAAATATAAGAGACTTTACCAAACTATTGAACCGATTTTGATCAAATTTCTATGGAACGTATCTGAAAGTATATCCTTTAAAATAAAAAATCGATTGATCAATGATGGAGTTCTGAGGTAACAAACGTAAACCGAATTACGTCCCTATAACGTTTGAGGGTTGCCCTCGATTTTTTTAGGATCCCATTATCAGATCCTGACTTGGTGCCAATATGACCACCTGGGAAGTATACCCTTTTAAATGAAAAAAGAATTTCTCGAATCGGTCGAGGCGTCTTCGAGTAATGGGGGTAATACATACAAAAAAAAACAAAAATATTCCGATGAATTGAGAACCTCCTACTTTTTTTAAAGTCGGTTAAAAAGGCGTGAATGAAATACGCAGGATAGAGGCTAGTGAAAACAAGGGGCATCCCCAGCAATGGATGATTATGAGAAGATTAACTCTTATGTTAGTGAACTATTTATGTAAATTCTTAGGTATATGGAAAAAAATATTTTAACATTTACACATTAGACATCAATAATAAATCGTATTTTGTCCCTGTGTCGGGTGCATATTAGCGACGTGCGCCTTCAGCTTGCACGGTCGGCTAAAGGCGCGGCCACACGCGCGGCACGCGAAGGGCCTCTCGCCGGAGTGCAGTCGCGCGTGCGCGCGCAGGTCGGCGGCGCGCGTGAAGCCGCGCCCGCACGCGCCGCACGCGACCAGCTCGCCCGAGTGCACTCGACTGTGGATCTTCAGGTAGCTCTTCGAGTTGAACTTTTTATCGCATTTGTCGCACGCGTGCTGTTCGTCATCGTGGACCGTCATGTGCTTTTTTAGGTTACTTTTGTTCGCGAACTTTTTGCCACATCTGTCGCACACGAAGGGCTTTTCCCCCGAATGGATTGTGATGTGGTTTATTAGATTGCTTTTTTTATTGAAGGTGTGGTTGCAGACGGCGCACGTGAAGGATTGTGCGCCGCTGTGGGGCTCCGCGTAGGGGTGCTCTTTCCCCGCGAACGCTTTTATGTGTTTTTTTAGCTTGTATTTCTCGTAGAAGCGTTTGCCGCAGGTTTGGCACGCGTGGCGCTTCTCTCCGCTATGTATCATCATGTGGGATCTGAGATTGTGTTTTCTGTTGAACGTACGATGGCAGATTTCGCACGACAGGCCGATATGCATCTCTTTATGCAACCTTAAACTGTTTTTGTTTGTAAATGTTTTGTCGCATTTATCACATGAAAACGCGTCCTGTCCTTCACAAGGATGGGTGTTAACGTGTTTAAATAAGTTGTGTTTGCGATAGAATGCTTTGCCGCACGTCTTGCAGACGAACTGTTTCTCTTCCGTGTGGCTTTTCATGTGGTTATTCAAATATGACTCGCGATTGTATGTTCTAGGACACCTAACGCACAAATACGTTTTCTCTTCATCGGCGTTATCATTATCTGTATGAGTTTTGACGTGCAGTTTCAAACTGCATTTGTATTTGAAGTCTCTTTGGCAAACATCGCACGCAAACTTCTCGTCTGAGTGCGTGAGAGTGTGTATATTTAAGTTATTTTTACAACTGAATTTTTTATCGCACTTTTCGCATTTAAACGGTTTCTCCCCTGTGTGCGAGCGCGCGTGCGTGACGAGCGTGCTCTTATAGATGAAGTGTTTGCCGCAAACGTCGCAGGTATAAAGCGGTTTACTCGTATGAACTCTTATGTGAGTTTCTAAAGTGAATTTTTTGGCGAATGTTTCAGTACACATGTGGCAAGCGAAGGGCCTGTCACGCGTGTGGATCCCGGCGTGTTTGTCGCGTTCGTCGCGGCGGCGGAACGTCCTATCGCAGTTGCCGCACGCGAATGGTTTGACTCGCGTGTGGGATTTTACGTGAGTCTTTAGCGCTTCTTGGCAAGAGAATACTTTGCCGCACTGAGTACATTTCGCTGACGTGTTGCTGTGCGTTTCTTGAGGATTACGCAAACTGATATCACTATCGCACTTGACGTCACATGCCAACAATGTGTGACTGTTTATATGTAATTTTAAAAACTTTTCTGAATTAAAGTTTTTGTAGCACTGGCCACAGGCGTAGGTCTCTGCAGAAGCGCGAAAGTGCCTCTCCAGGAATATCTTGGTGCTGGTTGTGAGGTGGTGAGTGTATGTGAGTGAGTCCACTTCACATGAGCCGTTAGTGTTTGTATATGCTGGAGCGGTGTGTTCAGGGTCCTGTTTGAGGATGTCAGGGCAAGGGTCGGTATCCAGAACATCTGTTGAAATAATTAACAATTATAATAAATTCCTGTTTATCCCCCGAGTAAAATATGCGGCAAAAATGCCTGTATTTTTTGATTGCTTGGACTTAGAAGCTTGATTTTTTACAGCTCCGATACACCATACATCTACGTTTTTGATGTTAATTTCAATTTGATATCTCTACGCGTTCCTGAGAACAAGGGTCTTGACAGACGAACTGACAGCTGGACAACGAAGTGATCCTAGGGTTCCTTTTTTCTATTTGACGTACGGAACCCTTAAAATAACTAGCCACGCTGAAACACAAGTGACTGTTTATCGCTAAAAGCGTTCTCTTCTTGTTTACCTTTTCTGCAGTGGATGATCAGCTCCGAGTGGAGCGCCTCCTCCTTCACCTGTGCCCTCAGCCCCTCCGGTGAGGATGTGCCGAGCGTGCTCCGGGGCCGGGGTGCAGACCTCACCGTCTCTTGCCTCACCTCACAAACACATTCACAATATTGCTATCATCAGATAGTTGGTCATTTAAAGCATATGTATACATTGTACACGTTATTAAAGTAAGCTAGGTACTTACTAAACTAAATATTATTCTTCATTAATAATATTATTATTCTTCATGCCTACTTATTGAGATAATGAGAGGCAAGTGAACTCATTGAAGGTATAAAAGGTCTGCTCAAGCTCGAGCAGCCAACGCTTTTACCTAAATCCATACTAATATTATAAATTCGACCTCAGTCTCTGTTTGTTACGTTTTCACGACTAAACGGCTTGACCGATTTCGATGAAACTTGGTATATAAATAGATTATGACTAGGATTGAGACACGGGCTACTTTTAACCCGACTAGAAAGAGGGTAATGTTTTTATTGACAAGCCGCGCGTGCGAGCCGCGGGCGGGTCAGCTAGTTTAAATATATTTACAGTTTCTGAACCGGTTACCTGTTTTGGCATCCTTTTACAATGACAAGCTTGTCGGATTTTGACAACCAGAGCAGAGGTAATGCTAATAGTCGCCGCTCATCGCGTGCTATAAACACATATATATATATCATCATAGCTATAGCACTTCCACAGCTGAACGTAGATGTTCACATATACTAGCTTCCACCTGCGGCTTCGCACGCGATGTTTGTCAATAAAAACATTATTCCTCTTCTATGCAGTCAGGTATAAAGTAACTGTATCACTAAACGTCACTCGTCACTAACGTTGTGTCCCACAGCGTCGATAATGGTGGTGGGTTAATAAGTACATCGTAGAATGCAATAAAGGAAGGTTCCTACCTCGATACCATTTAGAACCAGGTCCAACAGTAGTTTCTCAGCCTCTCGAGCCTTCTGGAAGAAGCGGTGGCTTCTCCGCAGCTGAACTGTGCAAATGTAGCACACAGAGTCAGGTCGCCCGCCTGTCATGATCAGCTGGAATCAAGTGATAGACCAACAAGACATTACTACAGAATTGAACACTATATGTAGAGCCTTTCATCACTGTGTGATGTAGACATATGCCACTAAAATTATAAAAGGGAAAGTTTGTATGGATGTATGTGTGGATGTTTGCTACTATTTCACGTCGCAACGGCTAAACCGATTTTGATGAAATTTGGTATGTACGTACATTACTTATAACCTGGATTAACACATAGGCTACTTTTATTGACATACCACGCGCGCGAAGCCGCGGGCGGAAGCTAGTGAGCAATAATGTAGCTCATCAACAAACATATAAATAAGTTTTTGCTTGAGAGACAGTGGAAGTGGTCTTATGGCTTATGTCATTTATTTAATATCCTAGCACTCTGAAAAATGTTACAATAGATGGCATAATTTAAGTACCAGCATTCCCTAAACCTGTTTTATTTTATATTTAAGAAATAACAAATAACTACATGGTTTAAATACAATCCACGTAGGTACATTCTGGGAATGTATACAAAACTAAAACTATCTCGATAAAAAAAAAACAATTTAGTGACAATTATCTTATTGCAGTAGTTGTAAGGAAAATTAACACTTGTATCCTATCATATAGCAAATTGAATAGAATAGTGTTCAAACGGATTTAAACCATGTTAAATACAATCCACGTAGGTACATTCTGGGAATGTATAAGTTATTGATAATGTAGCCCACAACGTTATCCACATATTAATACTAATACAAAATATTAAAAAATGATGATGTCCCGGCGAACCCTTTACACACTAGTTTATTGCCTATCATGAGCTCTTACTCTGGCCAAACCGAATTTAGTTTTGAATAACCTGTCACATGACAAACAGTAAAGTTGACCTGCACTATTGTATGTGCAGCTGTACAGACGTTTCCTTCGGATTTTGCTCTGCAGGCGTTTATCGTCAAGGGTTGCTAGGCGTGCGTCTTCGAACGATTGTACGCCTTTGTGGATGGTAGAACACCATTCGGATCATTAAGCAGCGAGCCCTTCCCAGCTGTTTTGATCTATTCCACAGGCAGTTAGGTTTCATTTAAGGACATCTTTGTAGCAAAGGTATTGTCCACCTTGTTACAAATAAGGAGCTGTTAGAGAAGGGATCCCCAAGGTGGTCGATATTGACCCCTTGGGGTCATAATCAGTTTCCCAGGGGTCGACATATCATTTTTTTTATCTTTACTTTGCAATTTTAATGTTTTTCAAATAATAATTAATTACCTACTTAAGTATTTTTACGTAATTTGTATTAATAATTATTAATTACACTTGATATTTACCTACTAAATTTTGTGTCTATTTATTGTGTTAAATTTTGATGAGAAAATTATGTCAAGTTAATGATGATGTTAACCAACTGCAAAGTTTTTAAACTGTTAAGTATTTTGTATCAACAGGAAAATAACTATGGATAGGATTTTAAAATAATTTGGCTATAGGGGTCTGCAGTACCATTTCATTTTGGAAAAGGGGTCTCTTGGCCAAAATTGTTTGGGAATCCCTGTGTTAGAGTCTAAGAGTACAGTAATACAACAACAAGTGTCGAAGTATCTATGTTTACAGGAGTAGGTACAATAAAGATATACTTAGGTACTAGAAAACAGGAATTCAATAAGACATAAGTAATACAACTAAAGTAACTAAGATGAATACAAGTCAGAATCTGCGCTAAAACGGATAATAGATAGATTTTTAAATTTATAGATAGTTAGTTCAATAAAAAATATCTTATAGAATTTATAGGTTTATATGGTAAACATACCTCAGAGCTCGTAAGTTTTTCATACATCTCTCTGTAAGGTGTGTCGCTGATTGCGTACATTCTGGTATTACAGGCGAAACACACTCGACACATCACTACACTAGACATTATTCTAACAACAATGTGAAGTTTTATTATGAGATTAATACTTTTATTCATTCATAAAACTTGAAACAAACAAAATGCGAAGCAAAACAAGAAATACAAGTTAGTTATTTTCCCTCACTCACGTGTCACCATCTCACTACTACCATTTTCACGTTGAACCAACAAGCTATTTTCACATTCATTGTGAACAACCAGCTAAAATTTATATTTTATTCATTATTATCACAAGGATCAGTTTGAAACGTCAATTTTACCACCTGTTCCTACACGACCAAGCCAGGAAAGAAACAAGGCACCATTCACCTACTTACAGTCCGTCTAAAAAGAGTAGAAATTAATGTTTAAGGAACTAACTATATTCTGTGGCTGGCAACACTTCATTAAAAGTCAATCTTGTCACTTGCTTGTCATTGTAATGTAAACATTGTTTGCTTTCATTTGAAATCTTGCTTCAATTCTAGTTTTTATCCAAAAACTTATTATAAACATTTGAAAAATGAATAAAACAATCCGCAGCGGCACTCGTGAAGTGATATATAAAGTGTTTATGCGATGTTTAGCCGAATTCCAAGCCGGCAGATTGCTCACGCAGATGGAACACGTTTATAAACGAACAGCGGATCTGACTGGTAAGTTATGAATTAATGTAGTACTTTTAGTCACTTTACACTCCTTTAAATAGTAATGGCTTATCCAAGAGTGGTCTTATCATGAAATATTTACTTTTATATAGGGTCTTTCAACAAGGACGGGTCGATGTTAAAATTGAATAAAACAAGATGTGTGTGAGATACTAACGAAATTTATTTTTTATTTAAAAGGCCTATTTATTCCATTATGGATGGAATATGACATCGTTCAAATGTCCGCCGCGGCTTCGTATGGTGGCGCGAATCCGAGAGGTCCAATTTTTAATGACTCTGCTGCATAGATCCGGCTGAATCCGAGCGATGGCCTGCGTTATGTTGGCTTTCAGGGCAACGGTCGAATGTGGTTTATTGGCATAGACCTGCGACTTCAGAAAACCCCACAAGAAAAAGTCTAGCGGAGTCAAATCACACGATCTTGGTGGCCAATTCACATCACCTCTGCGAGAGATAACTCTACCCTCAAACCGTTCATGCAGAATGTCGATTGTGTCGTTCGCTGTGTGGCAAGTAGCGCCATCTTGCTGGAACCACATGTCGTTCACGTCCATATTGTTCAATTCAAGCCAAAAGAAATTGTTTATCATTGATCTGTAGGTCTGCGAAAGGCCGAGTTCTTGAGCACGGCGAGAAATCGACTGCCTCGGAGTCTCCTGAACACTCTCACGTACAGCGGCGATGTTCTCGGCCGATCTGGCGTTCCTTTGACGTAAAGGTGTTGGTTGGTTGTTTACCGAACCGGTCGTTTTAAATTTAGTCACCAATCGTTGGAGAGTGGACTTTGAAGGGCCACCGCGTCTGCCGTAAAATGGGCGCAATGCGCGCAACGTTTGCACTAACGAACACTCATTTTGATAATAAAGTTTTATTATTTGCACATGCTGCTCAACCGTGTAACTTGCCATGGTGATTTGGCATCAGTGACTGAATAAGAAAAAACAGATTTGACAGATGCCGCCAAAACAAAATGGCCGCCACAGATTATTAACATCGACCCGCTCTATTTGAAAGACCCTATATGTACAGTTGAGGTTATGAAAATAAACCACATATTTATAGTGCGTGTGACTGGTTTTGATACTTAACAATATAATTTATTATTTTCAGGTAAATCCGAGAGTACAGTGCGACGAATAGTTTCGGAAGGATCCAAAACTAAAAGAAAATTCAGTACTCCTGCTAAACATAGAAAGGGGCGACCAAGAAAAGAATTAGACGATTTTGACCAGTGTGCAATCCGACAAAAAGTGCATTATTTCTATAGTGTAAAAAAAGAAGTCCCTACACTTAATAAAATACTAACCATGGTAACGGAAGACTTTGGTTTCAATGGAAGTCGAGCCCATTTACACAAAATTTTAAAATCTATTGGTTTTAAATACAAAAAATGTAAATCAAACAGAAAAGCTTTGATGGAAAATACCTACTAATATTTGTATTAAAAGGGAAAAATATTTAAAAGTTGTTATGGACAACCGTAACTTACCTGAAGAGTTGCAAAAAGATATTATATATCTAGATGAAAGTTATATTCACTCATCATACAAATTAAAAAAATGTTGGCAATCTATTGAAACTGAAGGAGTTATTCAAGATATTTCAAAAGGGAAAAGATGGATTCTCATCAATGCAGGAAGTGAAAAAGGATTTGTACCGAACTCTCTTCTTATTTTTAGTGGAAATAACAAACAGGAAGTCTATCATTCTGAAATGAACAGAACAAAAAGTGGGTAACCGAAAAGCTCATCCCAAACCTTGAATATCCTTCCATTATTGTAATGGACAACGCCCCATATCACTCGATTGTGAAAAATAAGGCTCCCACAACATCCAGCACGATTGCCGAAATCAAATTATGGCTCGAAGAGAATAATGTTAATTTTGATCCGACCCTACGAAAACCTATGCTTTATGATTTGGTGAAAAAAAATAAACCAGCACCAGTTTATGAAATTGACGAGTTACTGAGCGAGCATGGACATACAGTCGTAAGGCTGCCACCCTATCACTGCGACCTGAACCCAATTGAACTTATATGGTCTTTGGCAAAAAGAAAAGTGGCAGCACAGAATGTTTGATCCAGAGATATAAAACAATTAACTGAAGAGGCTTTTGCTTCTATAACTCCAATAGATTGGAAATCATGTTGTGACCATGTCAAAAAAATTTAAATGGGGTACATTGAAAGAGACCCCAGGCTGTATCAAAATATAGAAGAATTAATTATAAGATTCCTGTCTGCCTAGTACTTCTCGGCAAGATTCTCCTGGGGCAATAGATGACAACATGTCTGGTGTCGAATGTTTAGATTTTGATATGTTGGACGACTAATATTATGAATAAATATTTTATTAATAACACTAACCTCTTGTTTTATTATTTTACTAGCTGCGCCCTCTAGTTATTCCAGGTAATGATCTATTCCTGTGCCAAGTTCCATCCATCCTCCCAATCTTCCGTATTTATAATAATATGTATTAGTAGAATTTAACCACAACTTGTGATGTAAAGTGGTTATGTGAAGTACTAAGTTAGCTTAGAATCATAAAATATTAATGCCAATAATACAATAAATAATTAGCAAGTATCAAAACCAGTTATTGTATAGTATGGGGTATACCAGTTAAACGACAGTGGCGCCCTCATTTTTTGTCTACTCTTTTTAGACGGACTGTACGCGCGCGTCTATGAGTTAGTGCGCCTGTTATGGCTGATTATACACTCATGGACAAATTTAGAGGAACGCGACATAAAAAAGACAAATTAGCATAAAAATCGTGGTGTTTGTGTTTATTTGACTTTCAATAGGGTTTGATCAATAAAATGAAAATTTTTAAACAAAACTAAAACTATCTCAATAAAAAAAAACAATTTAGTGACAATTATCTTATTGCAGTAGTTGTAAGGAAAATTAACACTTGTATCCTATCATATCGCAAATTGAATAGAATAGTGTTCAAACGGATGATTATTTTTTTATGTGTGGCACACTCAGTATTTAGTGTTACCTCCTCTTGCTGTCAAAGCTGCCTGCATACGTCTGGGCATAGATACTTTTTATTAAATCGTCAATACAAGTTTGTGGGATGAGATTCCATTCTTCTACCAATGCGGTTTTGAGATCTCTAAAGTTAGCTGGTGCTGGATTTCTCTGTTTAACTTGTCTTTCCAGCTTATCCCAAACGTGTTCTATCGGGTTTAGGTCTGGCGAACGGGCTGGCCACCCCAAAACTTAAATTTCCACCTCTCTTAGATACTCTAAAACTATCGCTGCGGTGTGGGGCCGTGCATTATCGTGCACTAAAAGAAAATTATCTCCAACATATGGAGCAAAAAGCATCACAATTGGTTCCAAGATGCCCGTTACGTATCTTGAAGCAGTCAGGGATCCGTTTTTCACGATGTGTAGCTCCGTACGAGCCCCTATATAAATGCCACTCCAAACCATTACTGACCCTCCACCATAAGACTCTCTTACGACAATGTTACACTGAGCGATCTTTCTCCAGGTCGTCTCCATACTTTGACCCTTCCATCATCTGGCTTAAGACAAAACCGGGAGTCGTCAGTGAACAATACCTCACTCCAAGCATCATCATCCCAGTTTCGGTGTGAACGAGCAAAGTTGGTCCGACCTACTCGATGACCTGTGGTTAGTAATGGGCCCCTGGCAGGCAAGTATGCCCCTATTCCTGCCGCATTAAGTCTTCTTCTTATGGTTTTGGTGCTAACTGCTACTTGCCGTACATCCTGGAGCTTAGTTTTGACCTCGGAAGAAGTCGAAGTGCGATTTCTTAGCACACTGCTGACAATAAACCTGTCGTCTCTCGCAGTTGTTACTTTTTTTGTCCTTTGCGTCTCGTATACTCTCCAGTTTGGCGGTATCGTTTCACAATTCGAAAAATTACAAACTTGGATACTCGTAACGTTTGAGCCACGTGATTGTAAGTGTTCCCATTTTCAATGAAAGTCACGGCTCTAGAGACTTGAGCCACGCTGAGATCCGGCATTATAACTTAATTCATTGAAATGAAGTGTACATAAGACGACCACAAAGTTTTTTTGATAAAAAAGTTAATAACAAACTGTAATTTGTTAAAAAGCACAAACGCGGGGAAAAATTCTTGCAGTAGGTACAAATTAACAATAAGCCGAAAAAAACAAATGCAACTCTGAAACAAAAGACAATAAAAATCCTTCTTTTTTTTAAATTACATGCACCTGTATATGTGGCCAGTGCGTTATATGAACATAATAAAAAAAAATTGTTGCGTTTCTCTAAATTTGTCCATGAGTGTATTATGCTTAACTTCTGTAATATTCTGTGCTGGGACGCCCGCCGCTAGCACCGCTACCGGTAATTATTTCCAGCTAAAAGGCTGCGTCCGCGCACTCATAGCCATAGCCTACAAACCCTGATGGAAAGTAGGGGTGCAATTCCCTATTTCTTCTAATTCTTTACCACGCACGTTGTCCGATTTCAATTATTCTTTTTTTGCTAGAAAGGGCTAAACAAGTACCTACCTCATGGTCCTTTATTAGGCCAAGATCTGATGATGAGAGGTATCCATGATAAAATTATCAAACTTTTCTCAGACAGACATCATCAGTTATCTTCATACAAGACATAATAACGATTAGAGATGATAGCAAATACGATTAGCACAATATAATTTACCTAAGATAATTTTAGTGTGTAATAATAGTATATTATGTTATGATACAAGTGAGCTAAGTTGCTCATTATACACGAGGCTGTGAGTTGCAGCCCGAGCTGTAAGCGAGGACGTAAATCAGCCGAGTGTGGATGATGATGATGTTTAAAGGCAAACAAGTACTTACCTATGTTTTGTGTTTTTTTTTTTGTATATTTCTAAATTGTTTGTAAGTCTTTTTGTAAGCATATATAGGTATAATATGTGTTCGATATTACAAATAAATTCTATATATTATGTATATCTATCTATACTAATATTACAAAGAGGAAAGATGTGTATTTCTGTATGTTTGTAACAATAAACTCAAAACTACTGGTCCGATTTCAAAAATTATTTTACCATTAGAATGCTACTTTATCCCTGCGCAACATAGGCTACTTTTTACCCGACTGCGCAGAAGGAAAGTTATGTTTTTATTGACAAACCATGCGTGCGAAGCCGGAGGCTGGTCAGCTACTGTATTATTACCAACTGCACTAACATAGTTTTAAGATTTCATTTTTTACTAACAATTTATGGATGTAACATCTGAAATAAATAATTTGAATTGAATTTGAATGATAAAGTGCCATTACTTAGTTTAAAATACCGTATTGTACACTTGTTTATACAAATAAATATCTTGTATCTTGTTTTCCAAGACAATGGTTCCGCGCCCCGCCCGAACACGCAACGTCCAACCAGTAGAAGCTGACGGCCGGAAACCTGTCCCGCTCGGCAAAGCGCCGCGCGCGGTGGAATGCGATGGACCAACCTATGCTGGGCGCGCACACCCCGCGTCACTGGCGAGCCTCCGACATAGAGTAGCACGTATAGTATGTACGAATAGTGTACTTATTAAACTGCGCATGTCTTTTTTTGAATCACTAAACAGTTGGTCCATTACTTTTATTCCATATATTTTCTTACAACCAAAATGAATAAACCACAGATATTGTATTAAACATTTCTGTGGACTAAACCAATGATAAATATGCATGATATCAATAGAAATTATACAAAATTGGGTAAAAATCTACTTATTTTTAAAATATACATAGGATAATAGTTATTAAATTACGTTAAAACATCTTTAGTGTCCCGCCCGGCTTTGTCAGTTGGTCACCGAGCTTTCGTGGGGTTTAAAATAATGGCACATCTCTATATGTTTTTGTTCTAGCATTCTAGACATGTTCTAGCTAGGCGCCGGTTATCAGAATGAATTTTGGTAAGTAGGTACCTATTGAATGTTTCACTTTCAATTCTTCATAGATACCTAAATACATTACATACCTACCCCAGATGCAGTCTGGACAAAAATCTCGTAATAAAATCTGCCTAGGTCATTAATTTCAAGTTACCTAGTATCTACTCTTATATACACTCTCTATCAATGTTTGCCAAAACTAGGTAGGTTACTTACCAAACTGAAAAAAACATGCCTACCTACTGGCTACTATAATGATATGTTCTCTATATATGGTGGTACTATAATGATAGATTCGTACCAAGTACCTACCACCATTATATTAATTTATTACACAGAGTGTGATGAAATAATTCCCAATGCGACCGAAAGTTGAACTAACTTATAATTACGAGTGAGAGGTTCTTGTCTGAGAAAAAAACAACCCGCTCTTTCGTCTGGCGCAATTTGAACTTCACCGTGGCGTGGCCGGCCGGCCGCCGCCGGCCGACGCGCGTCGCCTCATTTCATTTGAATTTGGAACCGGAGTGCGACGTCTGTCGGCAACGCATTCCGCCGGCAAAAATACGAAAAGAATGAAGTGTTTTAAACTATAAATTTATACTATTGTTGTTGTTGAAGTGAGTTTGTGTGTTTTGTCTGCGAAGTGTCTCTTTGTTGGATTCTTGAACAGCAAGTACAGCAACAGGATGGCGGTAAGTTTTTTTAAGAAGCTCAGCACATGCGTGTGTATCCCGTTACGGTTGCTTGACTTTCCGTTGTCTGATCTTTTAATGAGGTTTATCATCCACAGCGCGATGAAGGAGTTGTTCATTGCCGAATTCTTTAAAACCTAAAATTATTTGGATATCGCTAGGCTGAAGTGGCTTTTAAAATTAAAAGTATAGATACGAGTAGGTTCTTTATTTAGCATAAAACCTATTTATTTTAGAGGAAACAACAGTTTATTTTATAAATCGACAATTACCTAAATAGTGTGTTAAGTTATATAATATTCATAAATATAGGGGCGCCGAACAGTAGATCAAAAATTATGTTCTTTATGTACTTTATTAGTACTAACTTTATTGGAATATTAAATTGAAATTAGGTAATTAGGTACTTACAACAGTTTTCATTATTCGTTATTATGCGATAAGGCCGACATAAACAATCGTTATTAGCACGTACAGGTCCTGTCACTCTGTAGGTAGGATTGACACAGTGCACGGCTATGATAGGTGATGCTGCATTTAGAGATCGTAATGCAACCGAAAGATAATAATGTGGATGGTAGTGTATGTCACTCACACCATAATACCGAATCCATTGACATCTCATTAATTAAAATCGGATGAGTGCGTTAGGCGCTACGGGAACACGTAAATACAAACTTCCTTTAGGTTTTGCCGTAGTCGTGTAAAAATTGGGAAAAGTACGGTATGACAGACAGAGCGTCGCTAGCTGGTTACCTCCTTCCTGCATGTATAAATGATGTTGATACATTGAAATAAAAACTTATAGAATGATGATTTCCAAAAAGTTTTCATTATACGACGTATTTAGATCTAATATATAAAATTCTCGTGTCACAGTTTTCGTTGCCATACTCCTCCGAAACGGCTTGACCGATTTTGATGAAATTTTTTGTGCTTATCCGGTATCTATGAGAATCGGCCAACATCTATTTTTCATCCCCCTAAATGTTAGGGGTAGTCCACCCCTAATTTTTATTTTTTTATTTTTTAGACAAAAATTTTAATTTCTATTTTTTTATGATACAACATACAAAAATACATACAATCCTCAATTTTCACCCTTCTACGATCAACCCTTTTTTTTATATGGCAAAACAACGTTTGCCGGGTCAGCTAGTAACATCTATATTTAACTAAAAAACTTTTTGGAAAATGTCGTTCTGTAAGTATTTATTTCAATCTTTAAACATGCACGCTGTCTTTACCTAGGTAGCTACCTAAATATAGGCAGCAGTTTGTACTTAAATCTAAGTCGTCATCATTTCTGTCAGTCTGCACCCACAGGTTATAAAGGCCTCCTCTTTATCACGCCGCCGTCAGCATTCAGTATTCATTTATTTACCATTGCATTACATTGCTTAATAATGTTATGTCAAAAATATTGTAACAATTGGTTACAGCAGATACCTACTACTTAAGCAGATGAAAAAATTTGCAGCTCATGTATTCATTTCTATCAGGGATTCCCAAAGTGATTGTTGATACGAGTATCAACCCCTTGGGTTCGAAATCGGTTTCCCAGGAGTCGACATATTATTTTTTTATCTTTACTTTGTGATTTTAATGAGGTTTTCAAATAATAAGTACTTACCTATTTAAGTATTATTACGTAATTTGTATTAATAACTATTATGTGATTTGTTTGTTTATTACTCAATCGCGTCGTAACGGCGGAACCGATTTCGATGAAATTTGGCATATTCGTAGATTATAACCTGGATTACCATATAGGCTACTTTTTATCCCATAAATTATTATTTATTGAATATTTATTTATTTATTTTATTTATAAATTAGTTCCCATGGGATAAAAATGGGGTGTCATGTCAAGTTGCAACAACGAGTTTAGCTTTATTTCTAGGATACCTACACATTTAGAAGTGTAACGCGTACGAAGTCGCGAGCAACAGCTAGTTATATAATAATTGTAATAAGGTCTAGGGAGGCTATTGCAACTAAAAATATATGATCTATAATTTCAACTGATGTACCATCGTCTTTAGGAATCATGGAGTTAAAACAATTAATTTAGTAAGTTACAAATATATCAATGAATACGCTTGTTATGACACTAAGTCACAAAAGCCTTACGTTAAGCGACAATTATCATATTTTCACACAGTAACCAAAATAGTTGCAATAACCCCTTACCGAGGTAAATGCAACTAATAGTTGTAGGTATGATTTACCATCTGAATTTAGAGTTCAAAGTTTGCTTACTTATCATTTAAAATACCAATTTTCTTATAATGGACTTTATACCATCGTAGGAAGTCTTAATTTACCGGAAACTTTCCGAAAATATATTGTGGGGCTAATGCAACTTTTTTTCATAGACGATAGTGGTAGGACATATTACAAAACGGTGCGTTTATCGATAAACGGGTAATATTATCGCATCTTACTTCCTAGGCAGGTACTGCGAAGTCGAAGCTTTATTAACTATATAATGTAGGTGGTTAAGAAAAACAAGGTAAATTTTTATTAATTTATTATTTTTAGCCTATTTTTTGAGATCTTTTTATTTATATCACAATAAAAACTTTAAAAGGAACCATCTAAACTTGAAGTCAGTCTTAGTCTTCTATTCTGTTCTATTCTATTAGGGAACAACTTCAAAGTTTTGCTGACAAAAACTTAAACTACATTTATTTTTTATTAAATTCTTAACTTTTTTTGGATAATTTAGCCGTAATTTTAGATTAGTCTTTTGATGTTAATGTTTACTACATTTTTTTTCTTTTTTTTTCTATTTATATTTTTTAATTTTTTTATCTATTTTGCTTTTAGATGGATCTGAGCAAAAACTCGTTTCGCCAAATTGAAAATTTGAACGGGTTTATCCCTAAGCCCTAGTTCTTGCGTAACCTTTTCAAGAATGTCGAAATACTCATAAACGATAAAAGGGTTGCAGGCCCTTTTTCTTGCTATTTCAACAGACTGTGTTTTTTTATATGACAGTTTATGTCGTTTACGGAAAGCTTGAAACCATTCTTTTCCTGGAACATCATTTTTAAATGGAATTACAATATCATTTCGCCGAATATATTCGGAAATCATAACTATGATTTCTTTTTTTGTTAGTGGATATCCACATTTCTCAAGAATGTGAATATAAGATGCAATTTCTCCCTCCATTTCTATTGAAAACACTGCAGGCCTTCCAGCTCTAGGCATTTTAGCTTCTCGGGTTCCATATAGTCGTGCGATAATAGTAGATCTTGGGATCCCATATTTCTCAACAGCAGTGTAGTTATTAATTTTTTTACTACGCACGGCTACAACAGCCTCAACAAGCTGTGCTTGAGTATATTGCTTCACTTTTTTTCGTTTATAGTTCCGCACCATCTAAACAAAATCACACCTTTTAATCAAAAAGTTATATCTACCCAGGACCAAAGTAAGAAACTATGTAAGGGAGCAATCAGCTCATTATAGTATTTAAAATAAGCTATCGGGGCGCTCGCCTTACGCGCGTAGGCAATGCAAGATTCAAACTTCCTAAGTAAAGCAATTTTTTAAAATTTAATAAAAGCGAGGGCTTCAGATGATTCTTTTAATTACTCGGTAAATAGGTACACTTAGAAATAGCTGAATCAAATAACTAACGTCCCCGAAGCAAGAAATATAAACACTCTTATCATGCACAGCCACTGTTATATAAAATAATTTAGGAACTACCAGGACTATCATATGGTAGTCCTGCAAATATCCAGGCTCTGAGTCTTACCCATAATTCTTATAAATATTTGCCGATAATACTAAAAATGCTATACTAAAACATCGACAAGAACCCATCACTAGATATAATCAATTTCATACAAATTTGATGGGGTAATTGCAACTAACCTAAAAGTTACAATAGCCACTCTTCAAGATTTCGAGGGGCTAATGTATCCGTGGCCATATTTCACAATTAATGCAGTGTTTCTTTCAAATAAATAATGAAAAAGGACTTACCGTATTCTAATTCTACTCTCCACTAAAAACACAGCCGTAAAATGAGGTTTTCAATATATTTTTAACACAAACTTCGTCTTCGGTCTTTTCGTAAATATCACCATAAAAATGGCGGATATTAAATGTCACTGTAGATAAAACAGTTCGCACGATATTAGATCCATCTATTATTTTCTATGAGAAGTCTTTGTTCTACTGTCGTTTCATAGATGTCACTATTCTAAGAAAAAAATACAAAAGAAGTTATTTCAATTAGTTGCATTTTCCCGGTAGTTACAATAGCCTCCCTAGACCTTACTAGAAATAAAGATAAACTCGGTGTTTCCACTTGTAGACTCTATAATATAGTTAGTAAAGCTTTTATAACAAACTTCGTCCAAAAATGGGTAATATGTATTAACAAATTTAAAACTTAAAGACAAAACCTTTAGAAAAAGGCCTAAATAAAACCTATAACATGTCGGATTATTTAGATGATAGAGAAGCTTGATTGAACTGTATTGTATATTGTGTGCTAATGTAGTGAATAAATGTACGTCTATGTCTAAAAAGTAACAATTTAGACGCAATTTAATTTTTTTATTGTTATGTATTCTAATAGGAAGAACAACCAGCCTTGTTTCTTTCCTTTCTTTCATGGCTTGGTCGCTGAGAAAAAGGCAGTTAAATTACATTGATCAACTTTACCGCGTGTTTACATCGTTATAATGATTTAGAGATATGAGAAGGTTAGTTGTGGTTCCAGTCAGTAAACATACAGCAAGTACAGTACTGTTCTGTACTGCTTCCATACGATTGAATTACTATATTAACTTGAATCTATAAATTACAAGCTAACCCGCCCGCGGCTTCGCACGCGTCGCGTGCTTTGTCAATAAAAACATTACCCTCCTTCTGCGCAGACGAGTAAAAAGTAGCCTTTCTTAATCCCGCTCACAATTTATCAAATTCATATACCAAATTTCATTGAAATCGGTCCAGCCGCGTGGGCGTGGAAACTTAATCGACACAATATCTACTTATTCATTCATATCATATACCTATTCATCATTAGACATGGTAACGTGCGCTTAGACAAGTCAAAGTTTACAAGTTATTTTATGAACCTATCTATTACAGTTCTAGTTCTATATTTTGTTTGACACCGAAACCTCAATCACCTAAAAACTAACAAGATTAAACTCAACACGAGTTCAGGTTCGAACTTATGTACCTATCTTTTATTTTACAAACGAAAAAACTACACAAAATAATGTTACCAACATTCAATAAAATTTCTGCAATAGCATTATCAAATAATTAAAGAGTAAAACATTATTAATAAACAGTTTGAATAAAAATAATAAAAAAAAAACATGTCAATAATAAAATAAAATTGTAGTTTAAAAGTAAAAGAAAAAAAAATGACGACAAAATGTAATAAATTGACGAAGAACCAAATTTCATCGAAATCGGTCCAGCCGCGAAGGCGCGAAAACTTAATCGACACAATACTTAGTTATTGTTTAAAAATAAAAGAACAAAAATATGAACGAATAAAAGTAATAAATTGACGAAGAACCCATTTGTCCAACTAATGGAAATAATAAATTTAACAAAAAAAGTTTATTGTACAAAATATACGAGATAATGAGAATGCCGATTGATGTTCATCGTCAACAAGCAATGAGTTTAAAAATTACCCGCACCATAATAACGAATCCATTGAGACATCATTCAACAACATCGAATGAGTAGTTTAAGCGCTACGGTGGAACATACGTACCTAAATACAAACATAGGTACACACTTACATAGACTGCTAAAAACATAACCCTTCCTTTTGGCTTTGCCGTAATCGAGTAAAAACAAGACGTAAAGAACGCTAAGCATGACACATGCTGTGCCAACTCCCAAGGCCACGCACAACTTTGGAAACTAGTCAAGCGCGAGAGCTACTCGTGCAGTGTTCTGTACACATCTTACTGAGATAACAAATAACAAAGTTACATCATTCTCTAGTAAATAACTAAGAAGTACTTTAAAATTACGCTATGTAATCTGGCCAGATGAAAAATGTATACTTGTTGTCCTCAAATAACTGTAGGAGGTACCTGTATCAAATGTTGTTTGGAATAGATCGCTTTGTTAAGCGATAAGACCACCCATTATGCTTACCTTACATCTATTTGTTTTTTTTTATATCTGTTGTGTCTAGCTTGTAAAGTATAATAAAGAGTTTTCATTAATTAATTAATTCATACTCCATTGGTTGCTTGCTTTGTACAATATCAATACATTTAGTAACAGAAAGAATATACACTTATTAACAAGATTAGAATAAACGGAAGAAACAATTGAAATATACAGGGTGTCCCAAAAAATAGTGTCAAGCGAAAGTCCAGAGATAGAACACCCCTTGGCGTACCCGAATCCCCCCCTCATGTATGTTCCGCGATTTTTTATAGTTTTCGAGTTAAGAATTTTTTTCCGAATTTTTGAATATTTTTGACTTCAACAACTTAAAAAATTCTTTAAAAAAAAGTAAAAAACTTTCTTGAGATTTTTTTTTTACTACCTATATGTTTGTGAGTTGTTCTTTTATGCAGAAAATAATCAGCTACGTGACTTTGATGAAAAATATGAAAATGTTGGTGTAAAGTCAAAAAATTACATTCGGTGAATTGTGACTTAAACTTTCAACTTTAAATTAAAAATCTTAACAAGTGATTTCATGGTTCTTAAATAAGTTTTAAAAATTTTCCAGACTCTCAGCTTTCATAATCATTAAAAAAAAGTTACATAATGGGCTACTTTGGCTAAAATCGGCCTTCAAAGACGGCGAGGTGAAAAATTCTTAAAATTAGCTATCTGATTAGAAAATAGATTTTGGCCAATTTATCATTCCTAAGCTTAATTCGTTTGTTAACTAACCAAAAATGACTGCAGGGACGCTTTTTAGAGCTTTTTTTTTCAATGTTTAATTTAAGTTTTATTAAATTTGCGCGATGTGTTCGATTATATACACACATGTACGTACACGTGTAATGTCGAATCTTACAAGTTAATAACTTTATGGTATTTCTCAATTAAACATTTTAAATGATTTTATTAAGTATTTATACGGAACTCTAGTTAGACTCCAAGACAAGTTAACTTGTCATTGTTAAAAATAATATAAAGTATCCTTGACCTTATCCAAGCGTTCCAACACCTTTCCAAAGCTCCGATATAAATAATAATTGCTGCAAACCTGATTGTTCCTTCCTAGCAGCTACATCCTGCCGCTTCACTGTTCCTCGCGAAACACTTCCGCGAGCATCCCGAACTTCGGGATGAAAAAATTAATATTATTCATTCGAAAGTAACTCTGTCCCTCTGTTTGTTTGTAACGTTTTCATGACTAAACGACTAGACCGATTTCGATGAAATTTGGTATATAAATAGATCATATTTTTTGCCCGACTGCGTAAAAGGAGGGTAATGTTTTTTTGACAAACCACGCGTGCGAAGCCGCGGGCGGGACAGCTTGTAGGTAACGCTACAATCTCGCATCCTCACCGTCTTTGGAAACGTGTCGCGCCGCGACGAGCTCTCCATTGAACGCTTCCTGGTGCAGCGGAAGGTTGAGGCAAAAGAGCGCGTGGCAGATCGCCATGTGATGAACATGTGATTTGGATCAAGTAAAGGCTGCCATAGATGTACCTTTGAACGAGGGCGCCACAACCCTGACATGACGACCGCGACCACTCTGCCAAGAGTGATACGACTAACAATAAGAACAACTGAAATGATTACCTTTAATGTTCTGGACAGAAATAGTCAATCATTTATTCGCTAGATTAGCACACAATACAATTGCATTTTAAGCAATAGAGAAAAGACAAAAAATGTTACTCACAAGCTACCGCACGCGGCTTCACACGCGTGCTTTGTCAATAACTTACGCAGTGGAAAGCGCAGCGTAGGCCGGGGGCAAACACTAGATATAAAGACGGAAAGTCTTTGGGTGCAGGCCACACAACATCGGTTACTCTGGAAATCTATGTGGGAGGCCTACGCTCAGCAGTGGGCGACCTGTGCCTGATTTGATGATGAGGCGTGCAAAGCCGCGGGCGCAAGCTACGTACGTTATAAAAACTAATGAAATGCTAATGTGTGAGTAACGTTGATAATGACGTCAGTCTTTTAATAAATTACCTATAATGTATTTGTTTTCTTACGTAATCTAACCTAATCGTGCCATATTACGTTTTCATGACTAAATGGCAGGCAGCCCCGGATATGGGGGGGGGGGGTAACCAGGGCACATGCCCCGGGTGGCAAAAAAAGTGCATGTCAATATCGATATAGATACTTGAAGAATTAATGGCCGTTGGGGCAGATAGGTTCTCGAGCGGAAACCAAGCAGCGCTGGATGCCCCTCACTAGATGGAATAACCTGATAGAGACTGCTGGGAGCCATTGGGTGCAGACTGCGCAAGATAGGTCGCTCTGGAAATCTATGGAGGAGGTATATGTTCAGCAGCGGACGAAGCAAGTTCTCACAACACAAGTGAAGGAAAAAATTCGATAATCGTGAATTATTACGGAACCCTCTCGTCTCGGCGCGTGAGTCAGACTCGCACTTGTCCGGTTTTATATAAATATTTCCCACCGGCCGCGGCGGCAGTGGAACGTTTACTTACTCGGCTAAACAAATATTTGCCAACTGACATATGCAAAGACAAACTGACATATTCGGGCAGCATCTACTACTGCCCCAGACGTACCCAGTATTTATCTATTAGGGGGATGATTTTATATTATAAATGTGAAACTTTGGATATTTGCTTGTCATCACTTCGCAATGGCTGAACCGATTTCGATGAAATTCGGTGTTGATAGATTATGATGACCTGGATTCAAACATAGGCTACTTTTTGTTGACAAAGAACGCGTGCGAAACCGCTGGCGGAAGTAGTATATAATAAATAAAGTAGTATGAATTGAATAATGCTATAATTTACTGATCCTATTCAATAATAACCTGCGAGGGTTCTGGCTAAATCTAGATATAAAAATATTAAGTATTCAAATCTCTTTTCATAAGCACAGAGCACTTCAGAGCAGTCATCACGCAACAGAGGCCGCAAGCCGGTCTTCAAGGCGCGCCAAAAGTGGTTTCACAGCAAAAATAATAAATACTCACGTATGTAATCTTAAATAATCGTTATTAGTAAAAAGTTAATCATACCACGTTCAATACATGTTTGTAATCTTTATAGGAACTTACTAATATTTTAAACAAGTCTAAGCCCCAGCCAGTAGAATACATTGAAACTCGATAATTGTACAAATACAAAAATATTAGTTTTAAATTCTATTAATACAACAGTTATGTATATTTATTACAAAATATAAGACAGCAAAATAGATCGTCAGCGTCACTCAGCGGCGTGCCCGTGTGCCCATAGCGTGCCCGTGTGCCCGTAGCGTGCCCGTGTGCCCGTAGCGTACTGCGTGTGACCACCAGAAAATACAAACACGCATTTTTAACTTTTAAAAGTGTAAAAATTACCTACTTACAGAAAAAAATAAAAAAATATTACATAATACACTACTAAACATTGCACATAAGTTATTTAAGCAAGACTATTGTGAGATCAACAATAACTTCAATAATATTTGACATCACTGTACATGTTACTGCGCAAAGGCCTCACCCCCATTCCTTCCACTTCCACCCGGCCTAGTAGAAACTTATCCAATTGGTCCCGCCATCTCCGCCTCGGTCTGCCGCGTCGCCTTCTCGCTGAGTCAGGGGCCCACTCGGGCACTCGGTAGCTACCTTTGCCCACAGCTCATTTGGCATGCGACAGACGTGCCCGGCCCAATCCCACTTCAGCTTAGCGGCTTTCAAAGTTACAGCTGCAATTTGTGTACCGAGCAATAAATATTATTTGATTTTATTGAGTGCGAGCCGGGGCAGGTCTGCTAGTCTCACATGCAAGACTCCCCAAGCCCTCGGCTCGCGCTTTGCCAGAGGCCGGCGCAGGCGCAGGAGTCGCGTCGCTAACCGGTTTCATACTAAAAACTCTGAATAACTCAAATACTTAAGAGTAGGGATATAAATAGATGGTACATTGCAGGTGTTAAGGCTCTTAAATCCGTCGTCCGAGACACGTTCTCGGAGACCCGGATGACGAAATCACCTCCGCTAATGCGGAAGGTGAGACATCTATATCAGACAGAGCAAACACTTCACAGAAACACCGATCTCGCCGGCGAGGTCGACGAATCCCTTCAGTCGCCGCCTATACGAGGTACAAACATGTACCCGGGCGTTTCTCTCCTATCCCCACCCTGGCAACAGCCCAAGCCGAGGTTCGTACCTAAGTGGTGCCCTTGCGCTAGTTGCCTAAAAAACGTACTGGGCTGAGCGCCATCTGCGCTCGCCAAAAGTTCGGTTAAGCTGTCACGGCCTCAGAGGCCAACAGCGAGTTTAGTCCATTCGAAAAAAAAAAGGTGTTAAGGCTCTACCACACGTTCGCGTTAGCGCGGTCAGCAGGACTGGACTTACAGTTTTTAAAATATACCGTGAGCCCTGTGACAGATTTAATCGAAATCTAATTTGGGCTATTTATTATAAGAATAAAAATGTGTAACCTTGTGTTTGTTTTAATTGAAACATATTTAATTGCATATCATCAATAATTATCGAGATAGTCCCAGGTTCACTATTCACTATTGCTTGTATGGCTTCAGTGGCTAGTTGTCGCCACAATTGAGCCAATGTAGGCATGTTATTCTAACAGGAATTGTGCTTATTTATTTTTGCTACTGATGGTTAATACATTAATAAAAACGAAAGGTTTAAAAACTTTAAAATATACAAAGACAACATCAAACTTAGAAATGCAAACCGGACAGTAGATCCACAAACGATAAAGATAAAGATTTTTAATTTAGTATCTACCACTACCACCCGCGGCTGCGCACGCTGTAACAGTCCGGTAGTAACCGTGCCGTTTTGATAATTTGCAAATATTTAAATTGCTGAAAAGCGCGAGACATGTTGTTACTACGCAGTTAGGACGCGTGGCGCGTGGCAACAAGAAATGGACGCTTAGGGCAGAGTTTAGGCGCGAACGCAGTACATTCGAGTGCTCCGTGTTTCTAATACTCATAAAAAGAGAGATTCGGTTCTTAATTGACTTGGAGAGTTCAAATTTAATATTTAAAATTAAAAGGAAAATCCTAGGGATTAGATTTAATTCTTGAATGGCAAGGTAGGCCATAATTAATTACTTACAGTAAACATGTTATTTATGTTATGGTAGGGAAATCGGAATTGTAAGATCATCAGAAAATATTATCATAAACTAAGGTAAGATATGAGATATTCGGAATTTTAGATTTCTTTAGTCGATCGCACTCAAATCATGTGTTGAAAAAAAAAAGTACTTACTTAATTAATAATTGTGTGAGCGAAGATACGTCGAATGGTTTGTCGCTGAAATGTAACCATAATGTAGCAGAACTCAAGTCAGGTTAAAAAAGCTTTTATGGGACAAAGAATAGTGTTAATAAATAATAATAAATAAATATCACGCAACGCTATCTAGCCCCAAACCAAGCAGAGCTGGTACTATGGGAACCAGATAACTGATAGAATACTTATATACTTTTTTTATATTAAATACATACTTATAATATATGTATAGAAAGACATTCAGACCCGGAACAAATGTCTTTTAGATCATGCAAACATTTGTTCCGCAGCGGGAATCGAACCCGCTATCTCCTGCGTCTCAGCCGGCTATTCGCCCACTGCGCCACGGAGGTCGTCAAAAACTTCAATTTAGAAGTGTAAATAGAATGTAGGTAAAAATTATTGGCAGTTTGAACAGAATAATGAGGGGCGCGGGGGGAAACGAATGAAGAATTGTTAGAATAGTTTTTATGGGACAAAGAACAAAGTTCAATTTAGAAATGTAGTCAGGATTAATGAATGTTCTAGAAGGATACGAGTATATATAGTTCAGGAAGGAAAATATGCAGGGATTGGAAATCCTCCGTCGTCCGAGACACGTTCTCGGAGACCCGGATGACGAAATCACCTCCGCTAACGCGGAAGCGATCTCTGAGTCATCTATATCAGACAGAGCAAACACTTCACAGATACACCGATCTCGCCGGCGAGGTCGACGAGTCCCTTCAGTCGCCGCCTATACGAGGTACAGACATGTACCCGGGCGTTTCTCTCCTATCCACCCCCCCCCCCCCGGCAACTGCCCAAGCCGAGGCTCGTACCTAAGTGGTGCGCTTGCGCTAGTTGCCTCTTCAAATAACTTACTGGGCTGAGCGCCAAAAGTTCAGTTAAGCTGTAACGGCCTCAGAGGCCAAGAGCGAGTTTAGTCCATTCGAAAAAAAAAAAAAATATGCATGGATTCGCTCTTTGTTTTTGCACTGTGAGGTCGTGTCGCTACCGGATTTTGGTAAAAATTTGTAGTGTTTGTCGGATAAACACATTAAATTCAGTTTTAGTTGCATGAATATTGGACCGGCATAAATGAAGTTTTTTGGGGTTTTAGTGTTTCGCAGCTAGATATAACTGGTTGTGAAGGACTGGAAAACCATGGAAAGCTTATTTATGGTAGTTGTCGCCGGCTGTAGTCTTATTGTAAATTCATGTGCCTTAATTTTATTGTAAATTCAGGGATAAAAATTGTGTAGGAGTAAATGTTAGGAATAAAACCTTTAGCTCGAATTCCCCAGTGATTAGGAAATCAAATATTTAATATTGGTTATATGTCTTACTAAGTAAGTGGACTGAATGTATACCCATCTTGAAATAAGTAGTCTAGGTAGGACCAGGGCCCGTAGCCAAATGTCATTCGCCACGAATCTATTCGACTTCTACATACATTTGTTGTCGCTGAATGACGTAATATTTCTATAGCATGTGTCAAATCCCATACATTTTCGGACGTATCGACTAGCGTCATCGCTAATCGACTGTAACTTGGCTAAGCCCTCAGGGTCTACGTTTCAACGATAAAAGTTGGGTTATTTTCTCCATGAGAGAGACAATTACCTACCTACATTAGTTGGCCACGACATAATTATCTGACTTGGATAAGTCTTTTACATCATCTGAGAATAATAATATTCCATTGCTTAATCTTCTGAACGAAGTTATACTTTACTATTTGTCAAACGACTTACCTTTTCCACTCGCACATTAGTCAGAACAATAGTTAATGTTACTGCCAGAGAAGTGAAACTTCCTGCTTCAGATTTTACTACTAAGGTAGTGCAATTATTGATAGGTCTAGTCATGGAGAGGCGGACGCCCTCAGAGAATAAGACTTCCATGAGAGAAGCTCTCTTACATCGGAAACCATAGGCAATAGTTCCTGTTAGACATATCAATGTATTAAGCTACATTCGACAGAGATTAACTTATATTCTTCTATTAAAGCAATAGCTAATATGGGGGTGAAAGACAGATATTCATCTGCGAGGATGGTGTTTAGAAGCGGCGGGAACAAGGGACCATACCTACGCTGACATTTATATGACAGAGTATAGCCCCGCAGATAACTAGAGAATTATTATGAAAGGTTGAAGGATTGAATGGTTTTAGTATCAGTCTATCACAAGTAAATTTGCTTGAGAGAGTTCAATAACAAACTCACAGAGACTTAGGCTGGTTATAGAGTACTAGAACGGTTACAAACAGACAATTGTAGGTTTGAAAAGATTTTGTCCTCTTATTTCTCTAAATCCCACCACGCAGTGGGATAATAGTTGCATTTAGAGAGTCTCTTGCTGACACTTCTACAACGAACTGGCATATGACTGTTTTGTGATGAGTAAACAAATATCCCCGTAAAGGGTACGTGGCTAACCAGCACGACTCCAACCCCTAATCTCGGAGGGGGTGAACCAGTCCGGTTGTCGAACACCACTGCTAGAAGCGGGGATGGGGCTTCTGGTCTTTGCCGAGAGTGTAGGATTTGTAAGTTAGGTAGTAGGAAAGAGAATACTATTAATATTTGAGTGTATTTGCTTTGAGGTTCCGGGAGTAGGAGATCGGTAACTAATTTTACGTTCTATAAGACAGGATATGTCGTTATTGTAGGATTTATGTGCTAGAATTTATGACAAAAAAAATACTATTAAAATTTGAATTAATTACATTTGAAGTACGGTAGGAGGATAGGGTAAAAAAATTACTTCCTATAAGTTAGTCCAGGCAGGTATATGGTTAATTAAACGTTCGGGTTAATTATTGCTTTGTCATAAACCACTAAAAGAATTGAGTTACTACTCTTCACAAAATAGGTTTTACCATTAACTAAACGATCGCGCCAAATCGATCGTCGAATTAACGGTACGCGTAGATATGTGCCTTAAATGCGTCAATTAAGGTTAGGAAGTGTAAGATCTGAGATACTGAGTATGGAGTGAGTTAAGAATAGTTAGAGGCGGATAGGATAGAGATTAAGTAAGTACATAGATAGATAGAGTTAGGTAGTTGAATAATCTAGAAAATCTAGACGCAGGAAAAAATGAATAAAAACCTTTTATTAAAAATAAAAGGAATAAAAATACCAAAAATATGAAATAAATTAGATATATAAAGAATTAGAAGAAACAAAATATATTAGGTCTTTACCTATGAAATTGCCGTTTTGTATGGAATAAGTGAAAGTACTTATTTTTTTAAACTTTTTTATTTCTGTTATTCAAAGTAATCACCCATGCAATCGACGCATCTTTGCCAACGCATTGGCAGTTTATTGATGCCCTTCTTGTAAAAATCAGCTGGACGGGAGGCATCAAACTCTACAAAGGCATTTTATACTGCCTCTCGGGAATTGAATTTTTTACCCACTAAAAAGTTGTCTAAATTTTGGAAAAAGTAATAGTCGCTAGGTGCAAGGTCTGGTGAGTATGGCGGATGAGGGAGAGCTTCCAACCCCAGCTCTTGCTGCTTGGAGACTGTCTGTTGTGCAGTATGGGATCGCGCGTTGTCGTGGAGGAGCAGTGGGGACGACCGATTGACCAAAGCTGGTTGCCGATGTGCAAGCTTCTCCATCATTGTATCCAGTTCTTCACAGTACACATCTGCAGTAATGCGCATGCCGTTTTGTAAAAAGCTGTGGTGAATCACAACCGCACTAGACCACCAAACAGTGACCATCACCTTTTTAGGGGTCATTTTTGGTTTAGTTAGGGCATTGCTTTGGTGCTGAACCAGGATCTAATCAACTTGCTGAGCACTTTCGATTGTCAAACAGAATCCATTTTTCATCGCACATAACAATTCGGTTCATAATTCCTTCATTTCTTTGCCTATTGAGCAGCGCGAGGCAGGTCTCGACGCGTACATTGCGCTGGCGATCGTTAAGTTCGTGGGGCACTCATCTATCAAGTTTTTTACCTTGCCTATTTGTCGCATATGTATCAAAATTGTTTTGATGCTAACATCAAAAGCTGCTGCTAGCTCAGCTGTAGATTGCGTTTCGTCAGCTTTCACAATCGCCTTTAATTCATCATTGTTGACCAGTCTCCGGACGACCACGAGCTTCATTTTTCAAGTAAAAATTTCCAGAACGGAACCGGGAAAACCAATAACGGGTTGTGCGTTCGTTTGTACAGTTCTCTCCGTAAACGTTTTTGATGTTACGTGCCGTTTGTGTCGCGTTGGTGCCACGACGGAACTCATGTTCCATAATTACACGAATTATTTAAAGTATCCATTATGACGAAAAATGTTCAAATGTAATGAAAATACAACGCTAATCAATAAACAAAAGACTGAGTTTGTAAAAACAATGTCATGTTTTTTAAAACAAAATTAATTTGAATTTAGAATACAAAGCCATTCCAAACTTTTTTTCTATTTGAAATTACCAGTACTGAAGAACGGCAATTTCATAGGTAAAGAGGTAAATACCTATTAGTCATAGTAGTAATAGTAGTAGGAAGGAGTATGACTAAGAAGTAATAAACAAAGTTAAATAAAGGGGGGGGGGGGGGTGTTACAACGCGTGGTTTGTAAAAATATTACCCTCCTGCGCAGTCGAGTGAAAAATAGTCTTCCCAATCCAGGTCATAATCTAGGTATCTGTATACCAAATTTTATTGAATTCGGTTAAGCAGTTTAGTCGTGAAAACGTAACAAACAAACAGACAGAGTTAGTTTCGAATTTATAATATTAGTATGGACTTTATAACTAGCACAAGATCCGCCCACTGCAACAGGATAAGAGGCGCACTGACAAGGTGTTTGATAGCATCAGATTTAATACCATTTTCACTAATCGTTTTCCCTGTTTTTTAGGTGGGTATCTCTATAACAAGCTTTCTGTTGAGGATTGTTTGTGTCATCTCAAGCCTATTGAATTTAAAAAATGCCTCACACAAATTCTTTTGGGTTACTCGTACGATGAAACTGAGCACCTACTTAATGTTTTGAAGTAATAGTGTAATAAACCTAATAATTACCTACAATTATTGTAACAACTTACCCTCCCTCATGGATCAAACAAACTTATACTTAGGCACCCACATAAAACAACACTCAACAATCACACACACACACACCCTCACTCACACAAACATACCCACGCACACACTCATATCCACACTCGCACACAATCGGACCATAACACCGACCTAATTCATGTTCCTATTATTGCAAAAATCAAATATTATACAGCACAATTGTATTTTAATTTATATTAATGTACTTCTAATTGCATATATACATATACACAATAATGATTGGTCTTATTTATATAAAATTAATGTATTGTTATTTTTTTATTCCACTTGATATTAAGCAGGGGGAGCACAGCTGCCTATCATACAGGCTTTTCAGTCTAGTTTAGGCAACTGAGGCTCATACATAATTGTTGTCACATAATAAGCATCTTAATTTTTGTTACATGTACCTACCTAATAATTATGTATTGTATTTTTGTACTTGTATATTGTGTCAAATAAATAAATATTCATATTCAAATAAATATTCATTCATTCATTAGATATGTTTATTGACGAGTAAAGCACCGGCAACTCTAGAGAGGAATTTAAAGCACAACGTGTGTAATGAATGGTGGATGTATGTAGCCGATATGCTGATCTTGAAAATGTGTTCTCTCTATGAAGACAACGACGCTTTTAATTTGGTCGGTACACTTTTCGACCAGACTCTGCTTAGCCATTTTGTTTTTATTTCAACAAAACATAAAACAAAATGCCCAAATACAAGCACGTACCTAACTGTTTATAATTTTTAAGTAAGTTCATATGTTCAACTTCATAAGTGAGTGAAACTGTTTATTTCGTTTTAAGAATTTAAATATTCCGTCCACGGCGCGTGCGCATTGCGTGAAAAATTCAAAAAGAGTAATTTCAGCATGTTCTAAATAACGATTATGTATTTCAGTCTCCGAGTACCTAACGTCACTTTGCATTTCGTTGTGACGTTTTCAATGTACTTATGACTGCGGCCTGTGTGTGGTCTGACAGACGGCAACAGCTAAGCAAGAGGACGCGCTATAAACCTCTATGTACGTCGACCGTAGTTGGACGTCTATAGCCTCAGGTCGTTAAAGTTCGCCTCACAAAAGAACCCCGGGCCCGTTTGAGGTTATCAGATGAAATAAGATCGAAGTATACCTACCTATGTTTTCGATCCATACATAACCAGTTTATGATCCCGCCTTTACATTTTTGTATGGATGTATTGAGAAGCCCTTTGTAAAATATCAAAGTTTGAAACTGCGTTGGATAGTGGAAATATAAAAGCGTTTTTGATCGAGCGAAGCGAGATCTCCAAATCAACTAGGGCAAATCGGCGTTGTATGTATGTTATTTATGTATGTATGTACCTATGTTTGTTTGTCCGAGGATAACTTTCGAAGCGTTGGTCCGATCATCGTGAAATTTGATATATGTATAGGTAGGTAGTGTTAGCACAATCCTGATGAGACTATAAGCTAAAAGTGTTGGGGGGTGTTGTTGAGATATTGGGGTTCAAGAGGGGTAAAAAAAACAAAATGGGACTAGTAGGTCAAATGGGACGTCTAATGTACGTCTTCATTAGTAATTTTTGACCCTGTTTTTATTTTTAGTATAATCCTTGTGGTGTTTAAGTAAAAACTAAACTTTGAGGAAATTCACAGGGTAGGTACACCAGTGACCCCACAGTGAAATTTGGTATTCGTGTAGCTTTCGTAACACAAGTATATGGAAAAGTCTGAAATCTAGAATTACTGCAATTTCTACGCGTAAAAAGAATATCCAATTAACATGAACTCCCGTTACTACTTTGAATGAAACTGTACATACTTAGATCAAGTAGGTTGTTTGTGCATTTCGAGTGACTATTTAATTAGTCAAAAGTTAAGGTCGGCTTGCTTATCGTATTTAGCGACTAAACATGTTTAAATTTGACATATTTGTATGATTTGACAACTTCTTAAATCATATTTAGCCACTAAATACGTTTAGGTATAGTTGCGCAAGTCGCCCTAAGAATAATATATTTTTTGTTTTTTGGGAGACTCGCTAGATCTCAGTTCGGGGCGAACCACAACTTATTTAGTTGGCAATAGCCCCAATTAAAAAAATAAAAATATATGAAGAAGCTTTTGTTCGGTGGCAAATGAAGATTTGTAAAAAACCTTCATTAGTAGCCCACTTTGTTATGTGCCTCCTGTGTTTAGCAACATTACTCACCGCCCACTACTCTCGGTTCCGCCTAATCTGTGGACAACTGGTGCTGGTTATATATACCTATAGAACAACGTATACTATGCGATTGCGGGTTCGATTCCCGCCGCGGGACGGTCTGGTTGTTTCTCTAAAATAATATATTATAAGTACATATGTACTTATTGACAAAAAAATATATAATTATTCTATCAGTTATCTGGTTTCCATAGTACAAGCTTTGCTTAGTTTGGGGCTAGATAGCGCTGTGTGAAATGCCCAGCATGTTTTATTTATTTAAATAAATAAAAATAAAATAAGACAAGGATATTTTCCTAGATTTTTCGAAGATCTCCTGCAGTGACGCTATAGTATAGGGAGGAAGGCCACCGACGCAGATAAAACCCTAGAGATGTGTAGTTTAATACTTTTCATCACTCTTTTTTTTTTTTTTAATAACCTATACTGTCCCACTGCTGGGCAAAGGTCTCCCCCATTTGCTTCCATTCCTTGCGTTCTCCAGAAATCTCCTGCCAGTCAGAGTGGAACCCATCCAGACCGTCGCGCCAACGTTTTCGCGGTCTGCCTCGTTGCCGTCCTCCTGTAGGTTGCCAGTCGGTGGAGATCTTAGTCCACCTTTCAGGGTGCATTCGAGTGACATGACCCGCCCAGTCCCATTTGAGTGTTGCAGCCTTGTACTCCACGTCGATGATTCCGGTCATAAAGCGTAGAGTAGTGTTGCAGATTCTATCGGTCCGCTTAACACCTAAAATGCTACGCTCCATCGCTCGTTGGCATACCCCGAGTTTGAACTTTTGTGAGTCCGTCAATGACCAAGTCTGAGCACCGTAGGTTAGAATGGGTAAGATACACATGTCGATGAGTTTTCGCTTAAGTGACAGTGGAAGGTTGCCCTTCATTAGCTCTTTCATGGCCCAGTAGCTCTTCCAAGCGTTATCGACACGACGGTCTACTTCTCGATCTTGTCTGTTCTTGAAAGAGACTATCTGGCCCAGATAAATATACTCATCGACATAGTGTATCTCTTGCCCATCTACCTTGACCCTATGTTTCTTGCTATTGGTCATAACTTGGGTCTTTGACTGGTTCATCATCAGTCCAACCTCGAGGCTTGCCTTGCTCAGGTCTTGGAGCATTTGTTCTAATTGGGGGGCACTGGTGGCAAAGAGAACTATGTCGTCAGCGAACCTAAGGTTTGTAAGTTTTTGGTCGCCGATTTCAATGCCTGCATTTGTCCATGAGGCTGTCAATTGTCTAAAAACCTCTTCTAGAGTGCTCGTAAATAATTTGGGAGAGAGCGGGTCACCCTGTTTGACTCCCTTTTCTATTAAAAACTTTGCTCCTGATGTATTTAATTTAATGTTAGCGTAGCTATTGCTGTAAATGCTTTTAATTAGGTCTATATAGGTTTTTTCAACATTCTGTTTCTCTAAAGCCAAGAAGATTGCTGAGTGGTTGATGCTATCGAAAGCTTTTGTGTAATCCACTAAAGCCAGATATAGTGGATTGTGGAATTCATTAAATTTTTCTATAACCTGATTTAGCGTATGGAGATGGTCTGTGGTGGAAAAATGAGTTCGGAATCCAGCTTGTTCCGGTGGTTGGTGCTGGTCCAGTATACCTTCTATGCGCTTCTGGATAACTTTGATAAAGGCTTTGTAGAGATGTGACACTAAACTGATAGGACGGTAATTATTCATGTTACTTTTGTCTCCTTTCTTGTGAAGAAGAATTATGTTTGAGTGGCACATCTCCACTGGTAGCTGACCTGTATCTAGAATGGTGTTGAAGAGATTTGTGATATGGGGTAGTAAAACAGTGGCTCCAGTTTTTAAAACCTCGGTCGTGACACCGTCCTCTCCAGGACTCTTATCATAATGCATGGCTTTTAAGACATCATGGACTTCGCGTCCTGTTATGAATGGTACAGCATCTCATCGAGCATACTCTATAGTTGTTGTCATCTTTGAAGAATCGGAGTAAAGATTTTTGTAGAATTCTGTGCATATTTCCAATATTTAGCCTCTATTATTATATTTATTTCCGGAAATTATCTTGTAAGCAATTAATCCATGTTTTACCCTTAGAGATACCCTGTTTTGCTATTCTGAGCGATCTATTATTCTCTAGTGCTATTTTTACTCTGTAGGTATTACAGTTTCTTGCATCGTTTCTGATGCTGCGCTTAACCTCTTTGTCTATATTTCTATAGTCTTGTGACCCAATGTCGGTCTCGAGTCTTTTTTCTAATAAATTCTGGGTTTTGTTTGATAGTTTAAATTTACTTTTCTTCATCGGTTTAATTTTCTTGCTTGTTGTGTGAACTGCATTAACTATGTTTTTATATTGGGTTTCTGAATTATTTGAGAGATGTGTAGTTTAATACTTTTCATCACTCATGCTCTGAAAATTGATCATTGTAAACTCGATAACGGCTCCGTAAATGCGATTTCCGTCCCCACGTCCTCTCATAATAGTTAGTGAGAGACCACGTTTCTGTGGTAGGTATATGGTCACACACACACTGAACAAATACTTTAGTCTTCACTAAGGTGTTTTGTACGAGAAGAGCATTATTAGCGCTGTACCGGGGTAACCTGTACAAGAATATTAAGCAGGTAGTACCCAATGACACGCAATTTATACAATAAACCAAGTTATTGTAACGGCTTGCGACGATAGCTTATCAATATTTATAAATCACATTATAAATTCAACCTTCTTCATTGTTATTATGTAAGTCACGTTTTAACTACTTCCACCAAGGGGGGACCTTTCTATCGGGGTCCTAGCACTAACTAGGTCTTACGAGGGCTTTTCAATTTCGATAAAAAAAGCTAATTCCAACTAGCGTAATAGATGGCGCTGTCTAGAGATAAGCCCCCAAAATAAATGGTTTAGGTATGTGCCAAACATTCTAAGTCACAGTTTGAAAGCAGACACAAATGATTTTTTTATGCTACATGGAGATGGATAAAGCCTATGGCCCACCTGATAACCGTCCATCAATTTGAGGTATGCCTACACTATACCTCATGTGCTTGTAATTTCACCGGAAACCTACTCTTTAAACCGAAACACAGCAATGCTGCTTGGTGGCAGAAATAATTATATTGGTAGTACTTCCCCGGGCGAGCCCTTTCACAAGCAACTCTACTACTCTTTCAAGTTCCTCGGACAAACAAATACAATTTATAGATGTAAAGGTGTGTACGTATCTGCCGAATGTACTAAATAGTTCATACTCCATTTATTAATATCAAAAAAGTTATTAAATAAAAATATCAATTACAGTATATAAATACAATAAATAGAATCGTATTATAAGATTGATGACTCAAAAAAGTCATCAATTCCATAATACGACTGTATAATAAGCCATTTTTTTAATTTACCTACGCTTAAAGGATTGCGTTGATTGTGCATTAATAATGCCCATTGGTAAGCGATTGTAGACGGCGGGCCCCAACACATGTACCAGCTTCGACGTTTTGGTAAGGCGCCTTGGCACGGCCCTCAGCTTTTGGGCATTCCGTGTTATATACCTATGATAATCACCGAGTCTCGGGTACTCGCTCAAGTGATTTCGCGTATAGGTAGCGGCACGGAAGATGACAAGGGCTGGGGCTGTCATGATCCTTAGCGAATGAAAGATCGGACGAGCGGGAGTGTCCCAGGCTACTCGGGTTATGGCGCGTACTGCCCTCTTTTGCGTTTTGAACACTCGCTCCCAGTCAGCCGCTCCGCCCCAGAGCTCAACTCCGTATTGGATTAGGGAGTGAACTGAAGCAAAGAAGCAACTCCTAGTCATGTTGGTTTCTGGTGTCGCCGACAGCGCCACAGAGCAAAACATGCGCGTCCGATTCTTTCGCAGAGGTTATTTATATGTAGTTCCCATGTCAACCCTTCATCAAGCTGAAATTCGAGAAAAGGTGTGGCCTTAACTTTGTTTATTACTGTGCCCCCTAAGGATACATTTATAGGTTCACAATAGTGACCCGCAAGATTGAAGTGCATGAAATTAGTTTTCGTAACGTTTAAAAGAAAACCATTATTGCGAAACCACGCATGCAGCTTCTCCGCCACTACGTTTAATCTTCTCTACAGGGGTCCCACAGTGGGCGCAATGACGACAGCCGCGACAGCGTCTGCGTACATTAACGTATGCGCGTCGTCTATGCAGTCGGGCAGGTCATTCAGAAGAAGAGAAAACATGATATTAGAAAGCGATGACCCCTGGGCCACCTCAATTGAGGTTTTGAGCGGTTTTGATTTTATTTTTCCACCGTCCACCAACGATGATCTGATATCGGTCTGTCATGAAATATGTCAAAAGTTCCAAAGACGGTCCATCTAAACCGTAATACCTCATCTTCGCGGCAAGAACACTGTGGTCAGTGACGTCAAAGGCCTTCGACAGGTCACACATTATCACCGCTACCTGCTGCCGCTGCTCTCGAGCCTCCATCATCACTCGCCGCACTCATGTTGCATCCGTCGTCGACCTGCCTGCTCGGCAGGCATACTGTCTATCTGAGAGGGAATCCATTGTCGACAAATACTTCAGGATCCTCGAGCTAAGGCCATGCTCATATATCTTAGCTACACACGGAATGATGGAAACAGGTCGGTAACTATTTAAATCCTCTTTCTTTCCTTTTCCTTTATACAGTAGCGACACTCTAACGTTCTTTAATGATTGGGGATATTGGCCTTCTCTGAGACAAACATTAAACAACTCTGCACGAATGGGTGACAGAGGCTCGGCAGCCGCACGCAAGAGGGACACCGTCATCTCGTAGATATCCTTGGTGGTTTTATGCGCTACGCCATTTGATATAATTTTAAATACCTAGGCTCATGATATCTTCTGTGACCCAAGAGTCTACACTTCTTCTGGGTGCGTCACTTTTGAGAGGAAAGCATACGTCCAATTTATTTTTAATAGTACATTATGATATAAGTGCGGTAAGTTGAAAATTACAGCCGAGGCGATATTGCTAGCTGCAAGAAAGCAGAGGCTGTAATTATCAAAGCGCACGTACATATGTCATATGACGTTTTATAACATATTTGCGAGGAAATAAATAAAACTCGGACTTTCTCGGAAAGAAAAAGCGCGCGGAATAATTTTTACTTGTTCACAAATTAGCGATGCGCGCGCCTCATCGCTTTTTTTAAGGCAAAGGCACAAAAACAGCCAGTATTACTAATAAAGTAAATTGATATTTTTTTGTTTTTGTTACAGATAATAGGTTGCAATTTATTGTCAAAATTAAAGAATTAAATGTTTATTTTTTATATTTTATGTCCCAAAGTTAATTTTATTCATAAAAAAAATGTTGACCACTTTTCTGACATAAAAACTCTTTGCTAAGATTTAAAAAAGTACCGTTCGTTTTCCGCACCGTACCGAAGACGGAGCATCTTGATAAACCGTACGTTTTACCTTATTAAATAGAAACTCGTGCATTTTACATTACCATAACGCACAAGTACGTAATGACATACATTACGATATTGAAATTGGTGAAATAAGAGATCCTTTACGAGAAATGTGTTATAAAAATATTTACAATTGTTTTCGCTAGGTCGTCCGGCGGTTTTGTAGTTTGCTAACCTCGTACCAGTCGATGCTTCCAATGGAAGCCGCAAAATTTTGCATACCTATTAGCATGTGTATATGACCTGGCCAAACGGGGGGCGGGGCGGGCTCGCGGCTCGCGCAGCACCTCCACACGTACGCCATAGTGGTCAATCAACTGAGAGTTTACCGCAGTCGCGCTCACCGTTCCGTCTTGCATCCGCTCATTACTAACATAAGCGTGGTCTACGCAAGTGCTTGTCGTATCTGTTACTCTGGTGGGGAAATCAACACAATTATAATAGTCATGAGTATGGGTAAGGTCATATAACGTTTTTGGTCGCTATTTAACGGACATAGATAGTCCACGTTAATGTCGCCCACCACAAAGCAATCCTTTCCGCATTCCATTAATTTATCGAGCAAACGCTCGAATACTGGCAAAAACAAAGATACCTACCTTAGTATAGTTCGATCTGCACACACACACAATTACAACCCGGTCACATTATCTCGAGACCTCGCTGGAATGCGAACCTTTTCATCATTTTAATGATATCATTATAATAATATTACCTACATTAAATTAATTAACACAATATTTGTTTTGTTGGAAATCTTATTGTTTATAATAATATCCTACTAGAGGATGCTTGTTTTGCGCACCAGATAATGTGACCGGGTTGTACAATGTTATGATCAGTAATTTGTACGGCTGATGTTTATCTCACAAACTTGTTCCACTGAGATGTAGTACCTACAGTCAAACTCCTTAAAATTAATATTTTTCTTAACATAAATACACGATCCTCCGCGCTCGATTATAGGCCTACAGTAATGTGAAACTAACGTTATAGTTATTTAAGCTAATTAAATCAACCTCATAGTCTTTCAACCTGTTCTGTTATGTAAAGTACTTCACATGTTAAACTATTTTCTAGTAATACTTCTAACTTCCTTGTTTTGGGTTTTAACGACTGAATGTTTTGGTGACAAATAACAATCCTGTCAAATCTGTCGCCATAATTACGTAGTCACTGCACATTGTTGATGCGTGAGTTATCCTCCGGCGCCGGCGTCGGCGCAGGCGTTCTAGAGGACCGCGGCCGAAGCGGGCTCGCCGCCCCGCGGTGAAGCGCTCTGTAAAGCGGACTCCAGCGGACCAAACAGTAGGGGTAGTTATTTTGTCATAAACTTTTTCGGGCATTCCAATAAGAAAGATTTAATATTCCGTTTCTCCACGACAAAGTCTGATTTCACAATCTTGTTTAGGAAACACAGTACGGAGGTAAGTGTTGTTTCAGGTCTAAAAGATCAAGCCTGTATAAACCTCATTCTCTCTGCGGCTTGGAAATCGTCGCTAGAATTTGCAGTCCCTGTTATAACAACGGACAAGTTTTGTTGTTTGTGTCTGCGCCGTCTGTTTACAGTTTTCCATTGGTCATTGTCATTTTTAGTTTTCTCCAGGTATACAGGAGGGTTAGTCACTTTATGCATTTCATCAGCCGTAGTTTGCTGAGATATAATATCAGCACTTGGCATAATCTCGGAGCGATTCGTCGTCTTGGGAATTATTCCAAAACTTTCACGTCCAATGCGGCGTTTGCTAGCCACTTTAGACTGCTCAGCGATAGCGGCCGAGGCTTGTATGCGCGCAGTCCGCGATGGTCGTTGCACGACGGATGCCGTGGTATTTGTAGTTTGGGCCGGAGCACTTACTAGGGATTTGCGGGGCCGTGCCAACGGTATTATCACTTGATGAACTTAGCTTCATTATAATATCAGATTGCTCCGTTATCTTACACTTTAGCGGACAGTAGCGACCCTTGTAAATAAAGTGTTATTTACAAGGGTCGCTACTGTCTGCTGCAACTCGCGCACAACGCTTTCGATCGTTTTAATCGACATTATACACGTAATAAAATATTTGACCGCGGAATAGATAAGTTACGTACGTCGTACGCGCGACACTCGTGAAACGTGACACTCGTGACACCAATGTCATGGGACTGCGTGTTGAACATTTTGTTTGTCTTGTCCAGGGTATGAACGTCCGCCTGGCGTTCGCCATCATCTCCTCAGCATGCTGGTCCGCCTTCCAGCACGGATACAACACGGGCGTCATGAACACACCGCAAAAAGTACGTACCAAGCCTCCTGTCGTCTCCTGATGCGGATCTTTCTAGAACATTATCTAATCAAGCAGCTCGAAGAATATAAAGAGTCACAATTTAATCACTTTGGTGCCTTGCGGCGGAAGTTATCCGAAGGTTTTGGTTGAGTTTTTATTTTGTTCTAAAACTGCAGTGTATTTTGCAGGTAATGTCCAAGTGGTTACAAGAGGAAGCGCTGTCGGAGACGAACGCGTCCCTATCGGCGCTGGAGGACCCGCGCGTCACCACCGTGTGGTCCATTGCCGTGTCCATCTACTGCGTGGGGGGCATGGTGGGGGGGATGCTCACGGGCGTCATCGCTGACAGGTACAGTGCAATCCCATGCGGCAATATTATATTATACATACCTATAGGTGCATACATACAAATACAGACTGCTAAAAACATAACCCTTCCTTTTGGATTTGCCGTTGCAGGTTCGGTCGCAAGGGCGGTCTGCTGCTCAACAACGTGCTGGTGTTCGCGGCGGCTGCGTGCGAGGGCGGCGCGCGCGCAGCCAACTCCGCCAACTTGCTCATCGTCGGCAGGTACCCACCACTACATACTTACTAGTCGGTCGCCCCGAATTGAGATCTAGCGAGTCTCCCATAAAAACAAAAATAAACATTGTAAGTAATCTTTGACTATCAAAATAGTGCCACGAAATAAAAAACTAACTTATTTGACCTACAGTTTCATTCAAATTACAGGTAACGGGAATTCATGTAAATTGGTTACTGTTTTTTGGGGTACAAATTGCAGTTATTCAGGATTTCAGACTTTTGCATATATTTGTGTCACTTAAGCTACACGCATACCAAATTACAGAACTGTGGGGTCACTGGTGTACCCTGTGAATTTCGTCAAAGTTCAATTTTTATTATGGTTAATAACTCAAAAACTACAAAGATTAAACTAAAAATAAAAACGGGTTCGAAATTTACTAATGAAGACCTTTCATTTGACATCTCACTTCACCTATATAGTCTCAGTTTCTTTTTTTTACCCCTCTTTAACCCCAATATCTCAACAACCCCCCAACATGAGGTACCGCATGTACACAGCATATAGCCATAGCAGAAGTAATTGATTGCACTAAATGCAGACTCCATTTTCATTATTCCTGTGTGAATATCACAAGAGCGTACTACAAAGCGTACATGCAACATTTAGAAAGACACTGGAATTGTCCGGAATGTCAAAATGCCACTCGTAAATTTAGGCTGAAACTCCGGCACGCTCTCTCAAGTCTTCAAGTCTCTAGCAGTAATTATACCATGTCCGTTGACGACCACATTCAAGACGATCGCTCCGTGCTCGGTAATACTCCCAGCCTAAATAAATCTACTCCATCTACGACTACAAATTATATCACCTTTCAACAAATCAGCAGTCCTTTGGATCAAAAGTTAGAGAGAAACACCGAACAATATTTTTTTAAAAATTGGAAATGAAAGCATCACTTCAAGTAGAAATTAATTCAACAGTGAACAAACTTGAGCTGGAGTTTCACTCATACAAACAGGAAATTAATCAGTGCCTTAAGGATTACCAATCAGAAGTGGGAAAACTTAATAAAAGGATTGAAAACCTGGAATGTGAAAATAAGGAGCTAAAGCATCAACTTACAACCGCGGCTAGCTGCCCATCCACTGTCCTCCCGCCCACAACAAATACACAAAATAATAAAAAAATAGTACTTTACGGACTTGAAGATTATGGACTAACAGAAGACGAACTGATCAATAGAGTAATAAGAGCGTTCTTTGAAATACAAAATGTAGACCTTACTGGATATGTAGAAGGGATATTCCGCATTGGACGAAAAGGTTATATAAAACCACTTGGTATAGAAATAATAAGTAAAAGAATGACGAAGTACTTCTTGAAAAACAGGCATTGTTTTAAAAACTCAGGATTGGCTATGTCTGAATACTTGGAAAGAGAAGATATACAAATAAGAAGCAGGCTAAGAAATATCCTTGTGGCTGAGCGACAAAAGGGAAACCATGCAGTAATCCGGGACAATAAGCTGTACATTGATGGCAAGGAATACAAAAACGGTATTTCTTCGCAGATAATAAGAGATCCGAAATTGCCGCAGCAATGAAGCAAACCATGCTCCATTCACTCCAATAGCTTCAACACCAGCGCCATATGACGAGACTACTGGCGATGAAAGTAGATCTTGCAACTCACCTAATAACAGCAAAGTCACTAGAACTACGAAACCATCCCTGCCGCAGACGAGCAACAAAATTAAGCGTGCTACTTATACCACATTCCCTACTGGCAGCATGACTACGCGTAATACGTCGAAAAAATTAACAAAGCCCACTCACAACCATTCCTTCCGAAACTAAATTTACAACCATATTTCAAAATGTTCAAAGCATCAATAATAAAGTACACGTCATTGAAAGTGTCTTAGATGAACACAAGCACATCCAAGCAGTATGCCTATTGGAAACGTGGATCACAACTGAACGAGAGAACTTGATACAAATAGCTAATTATGGATTTGCAGCTTCCTACTGTCGGCCAACACGAAAAGGCGGTGGTGTAGCCATTCTGCTTCAAAAGGGTATAAAACATAACGAGCGACCTGACGTAACAAACCTTTCAATAGAATACTTTGTCGAATGTTGTACGGTTGAAATACCTCAGCAGAATATTCTTTTAATCAACGTGTAGCGCTTAGATCGTGGGATAGAAACGTTTTAGAAGTTCATTGATAATTTAATCATCATAATAAAACTATTAATTGCTAAAAGATACATCATTATTGGTGGTGACTTTAATTTAAACAAAAATAAGGACTCAATTCATTACGAAAAAATTACAAATGTAATGCTTGAAAATAATCTTAATCAAAAAATAACTGATATAACTAGGAAAACAATTAAAACAACCACGTGTATAGATTTATTATTAACAAATTACACAAACGAACACTCAGCATCAGTAAAAGACTATGGGATATCAGATCACAAAGCTCTAAACTAAACTATCAATTCCAATCCCTTGATAAAAACAAACCTCAAATGACCATCAAAGCAACAAAAAGATTTTTACCACAAAAAGTATAAATCTCTTTAGAAGCGCTCTTAGCAAACTTGATTGGCAAAATGTAACTAAGTCAGGACAAAGCGTAAACGAAAACTACAATAACTTAAATGATATAATTCAAGAATTATTAAATACCTATATCCCGTATAAAAAATTGTTAAACAAAAAAAATTGCTACAAAAACAACTGGTTAACGAAAGGTATCAAAATATCATGTAAATATTTAAGAGCCCTAAACACCTTTACTTATGAATGGAATAACAAAACTTTAAAGCTACTTATATTACACAATATATCAAAAATATTTAAAAAAATGTGTTAAAACATCAAAAAAATTAATCGACATCAAAAAAATGAAATATGCAAAAAACAAAGTAAAAACAATGTGGAATATCATTAAGGACGTAACAAATAAAAAAACATGTAAGAAAACACAAGATATGAAACTATTAAAAAATGATAAGATAATAGACCAGCCATATTAAATAGTAAACACGTTTAACGAATACTATGCTTTAGTAGGTAGATCTAATAATATTCATACACCCCAAAGCAAAAGTGATTGTAAAATGACAGGGAACACTGTCATAAACACCATGTATCTCACATCAGTAACTGCGTGAGAAGTGACGACACTCATAAAAACGCTAAACAACAAATATAGCTGCGGAATCGACGATAGTGGGGGTGCTAATTCAGCTATACATGATTTTATCAAAACGGGAGGTGTTTTGATAAAATTATGTACCTATAGCTGAACTAGCACCCCCGCTAACAGCACTGATCAATCAATCTATAGAGGAGGAATGTTTTCCAGACTGACTGAAAATACCAAAGATAAGACCGGTGTTAAAAAAAGGAAGAAAGTCTACTGACGTCAGCAACTACAGGCCTATTGCTTTGCTACCTGTAGTATCTAAAATATTTGAACGTGCAATATCTGACTGTATATACAGTTTTGAAAAATACAAGCTTTTGAACCAAAACCACTACGGTTTTCGTAAAAATCATTCGACTACACTGGCAATTTTTAAATATATTTTAGAAACCCTATACATATGTCTTTGAACGAGATAAACATTATCATGTTGTAACTTTTGAAACTATCATGGTTATTAACACTATTTGTACTAAAAACGGGATATTTACCATGATTTGTGAGTCCCGTTTTTAGTACAAATAGTATTATCCTGTTGGTTTGTTACTCGATATGACCAAGGCTTATGATAAAGTTTCGCACAATTTACTATTATCCAAGCTAATATAAATAGGAATTAGAGGAAAACCTCTGAACTGGCTAAGTTCCTACCTACAAGGCAGAAAACAACTTGTCCAATTAGAATTTCCATCTCAAGATATATGTAGCGGACGCCGAGCTAGATCTAGGATAGAAAATGCATTGTATAAATTTAGAAATTAGAAACGAACGATAGGGTCGCCGCCGCCGAACTGAGCGCGGCAGCCGGGCGCCGCCGTTTTTGTATATTTATAGTGTGCGAGCGGGAGGGCGCGATACACCCGTCCCTCTCCCACACTACCGAATCGGCAGTAAAATGTTATGGTGTGTGAGCGAGATACACCCGTCTCTCTCCCACACTATCGGATCAGCAGTATAACATTTTAGATCCCGGCCTATAAAAGTAGCGGCGGCCGCCCTCAAAATTGTATTCAGCGTTAAGACTTCGTTTAGAACAGTTCAATAAATAATAACAAGTGAAGAAGAAATCGAAGGTTTTATTCACATCAAATACAGTCCACAACAGTTTGGTCCTTCAGAAGCCGGATCAGAACGCGGATCAGAACACGGATCAGAAGCCGGATCAGAACAGAAAATTCGACGGATTGAAGAATTGAAAAATCGACGACGTTACCATGGTGGTAACCCGGAGCCAAGCAGACGCCGCAGACCAGGAGCGTCGCGACACGGAACGTCGCGAACTGGAACGCGAGCTGCAGGGAGAAGCCGGAGCCGATCTTCAGGCCATCGAACGAGAACGAAGACGAAGGCTATCGCTGGATCCACCTGCGTCACCAAACCCACGAGGCGGTGTCGCGATCGAACCAAGGCCAACGAACGTGGCCGCCGATGACGGTGCGGGGGGTGCCAGACCCCGGTCCCCCACACAATCGGTACGATCGACCGCAAGCACTGCCACGAGGACACGGATGGTGGAGCTGGAGGCTGAAGAAAAGCTAGCCGCCCTGCGAAGAAAGGAGCTTCAGATCGAGGCAGACCTTATCAAGAAGCGGTTGGCTGTGAGCCTAGCGGCCATTCAGGATGACCAGGAAAGCCTTCACGGTGATAACGGAACCGATCATCATCAGAAGGTTGACGCCTGGCTCCAATCGAACACCCTTGATGCACGAAGGGAACGACGGGACGTGCCGAGGTCCGGAACCAAGGACGACCGACACCTGAGGTTCAACGTGAGGGACAGATCAACCACCCCCGTCAGATCAAGAAGTAATGTCGACGCCTTGACCGAGGCTATGGAAAAGCTGGCCAGACCCAGGATCAAGTGTCCTGACTTGCAACCATTCTCCGGAGCTTCAAATGAGTGGTTGGCATTTAAGGCCGCCTTTCAAGATTCGACGACGATATACCGGCTGACACCGGCAGAAAATCTGCAGCGGCTAAGGAGCTGCCTGAAAGGAGAAGCTAGGGAACTGGTGTCTGCCCTGCTGTGCACTGCAAGCAATCCAGAGGTCATCCTGAAGACACTTGAACAATGCTTCGGGCGACCTGAGGCCATCATCGACCGAGCCTTAGATGACCTCAAGAGGCTGCCGAAGCCAGGATCATCAGCGGTAGAACTGAACGTGTTCGCTGTTAAGCTTCAGAACGTGGTCTGCGTAATCAAGGGCATCAACCGCCAGGGGTACCTCTTTAACCCCATGCTGGCCCGAGAAGTGTTGGAAAAGCTGAGCCCTCACATCAAGGCGCGGTGGTGCGACTACGCAAACGAACAAGAAGGAACAGCGGACCCAGAAATCGTCGTGCTATCTCGCTTCCTCATGCGAGAGGCAGACCGAGCGCTCCGATATAGTTACGCTCCATCTGCAATAGCAACCGCTGCCAAGAGAGAACCCAGGCCGACCATCACCGATGCCAGGCCGAAAAGGAAACCGAACGCCGTGTACAATGTAGCGGAAGACGAACAGCTAGACAAATGCCCGATGTGTGAGAAGCCGCACAAGCTACCGGACTGCCCGAAATACGCAGCGCTATCCGTAGACGAACGGTGGGAGCTTGTGCGCAAGAACAAGCTCTGCTTCAAATGTATTGCCAAGAGACACATGCGCCTCCACTGCAAGGCCAAGCGGTGCAGCATAGGACAATGCCTATGACCTCATCACACGAGTCTGCATCAGCAAGATAAGGAGGAACGTCCCGAAAACCCGAGGTCCGAAGCAGGCACCGCAGAGTCTGTCCTGACGATGGCAACACCGACCGCCACCAGCAAGAGGACAGTGCTGCTGAAGATGTGTCCAGTCACTGTCGTGGGTCCACGGGGGGAGATCCGCACACACGCCCTCCTGGATGAAGGGGCTACAATCTCGCTGATCGATGAGGAGTTGGCGCAGAACATCGGTGCCAAGGGATCGCTGCTACCACTACGGATGCAAGGAGTCAACGTGACACAAGAAGAAAATAATAGCAAGCTGGTCACCATACATTTGAGGGGAACCGACAGAGAGCTGCACAAATTTCAAGCAAGAACAATCAGAGGCATGAAGTTGATTCAACAATCCATACCGAGCACGCTTCTGGAGTACGAACATCTCCGAGATCTATCGCAAGAGGAAGTGTGCTACGATACCGTACGGCCTGGAATACTGGTGGGAGCAGACCACTGGGAATACATCGTAACGCAAGAACTGCGCGTCGGTAAACGGAACCAACCGGCCGCATCCCGAACTCGACTAGGATGGGTGGTGCACGGGACTGTACCACGCACCATCATCGAAGATCGAAACAGCGTTCTGCACGTCTACACTCCGGAACGAAGAGTGGAGGCGAGAGAGCAGCAGGACAATCATCTCCACGACTTGGTGGAACACCACTTCAGCATCGAAGCGCTCGGCATCACTCATAAGCCACATGTGAGTGACGCGGATCAGCGAGCCGCTAGAATAATCGAGCGAACTATAAAGAAGACGGACAAGGGCTACGAGATCGGGCTGCCCTGGAAGGCGGACGGCATGAAATTGCCTCCGAGCTACAGTGGAGCGCTCCGTCGCCTCCACAAAATGGAAATGAAGATGGACACTGACCCAGGCTTCGCTAGAAAATACACCGAGCAGATAGAGAACCTGCTGCAGAAAGGATACGCCGAACCATGCGACGGCACTGAGAAGACAAGTCCGGTCTGTTGGTACCTGCCACACTTCGCGGTACAGAACGTCAACAAACCGGGGAAACAGAGGCTTGTCTTCGACGCGGCAGCGAAAAGTCGCGGAGTCAGCCTGAACGACCATCTCCTGGAAGGGCCGGACCTACTGATGTCACTACCAGGCATCCTGTTTCGATTCCGGGAGAAACGCATCGCAGTCACGGCAGATGTACAGGAGATGTTTCTCCAAGTGAAGATTCGTCGGGAAGATCAACCGGCACAACAGTTCTTATGGAGAGGCGCCGACAGAGAGAAACCACCTCATCACTTCAAGATGACGAGCATGATATTCGGCGCCGCGAGCTCTCCCTTCATGGCGCATTACGTACGCAACCACAATGCGAAAGAACACGCTCAAACTCACCCTCTCGCCTACGAAGCCATCACTCGAGATCACTACATGGATGACTTGGTAGCGAGCTACGAGGATGAACAGGAAGCCCACCGCGTGATTACTGAAGTACAAGCAGTTCACGCGGCGGCAGGGTTCACACTGCGAGGCTGGAGCGCTAGCAACAATAGCGTACTGCGAGACGTACCCGAAGAACTGCGAGCGACCACACCGACTCAACTTGGAAGAAACGGGCCAGAGAACAAGATACTCGGGCTGTACTGGAACGCCGAGCGAGATGAATTGGGGTTTAACACTTCAATGAACAGAGTCCCCGCCGAAGTGCGTGCAAGACGTCGCGCGCCTACCAAGAGAGAAGCACTCAGCGCGGTCATGTCCATATACGACCCTCTTGGACTGCTGAGCCACTGCACCATACGCGCAAAGATCATCCTGCAGAGCCTGTGGCGCTTGAACATCTCCTGGGACGAGCCTATCCCTGATGAGGAGAACGACCTTTTCGCCACATGGCTGGGACACCTCGCCGATCTTTCGGGTCTGCGACTGGAACGACGCTACGCGATGGAAGACGACCAAAACTTGGAGCTGCACGTTCTGTGTGACGCCAGCGAACAGGCCTACTCTGCTGTGGCATACTGGCGCGACACACGACCCGACGGAAGCGTCAGACTGAGTCTCGTGGCCGCCAAGTCAAAAGTGGCTCCGAAACGCGCGCAGACCATTCCCCGCCTGGAACTGCAGGCGGCTGTCATCGGTGCCAGACTGGCTGACACCATCAAGAAAGAACATCGAGTCCAAGTCAAGAGAACAGTGTACTGGACCGATTCAATGACGGTGATTCACTGGGTGCGGCACGACGCGAGACGGTACACTCCGTTCGTCGCCCATCGCTTGGGTGAGCTAGCAGAGCTCACTCACAAGGAAGAATGGGGATGGGTGCCCACCAGAGAGAACATAGCCGACGATGCGACGAGATTCGCGAGCACACCAATCTCCATAGAAGACCGCTGGTTCCAGGGCCCAGAATTCTTGCTCCGCCCCGAGAATCAGTGGCCGACAGACACGACGTCGAGCGAAGACGACGAGGAAGAAGTGATCCTGCATGTTACGGAAGAAAACAAAGCAGGGGAGTGGCTGCCAGATCCCGCACGCTTCTCCAAATACGAGACGCTAGTCAGAGCGTCGGCCCGCGTGCTGGCATTCATCGACTTGTGTCGGCGCCGAGCCTCGGGATTAGAACATCGACACATCGAGGAAGCGGAACGTACTCTCCTACGTCAAGCCCAACAGGAGAGCTTCCAAGACGAGCTGCAGAAACTAAAAGCATCTCGTCCGATCACCAGGACGAGCCGACTGTTTCGGCTGGACCCGGTCCTGGAAGACGGCATCCTGCGAGTCAGAGGCCGCATCGGGGCGGCCACTGCACCTCTTGAAGTCAAACAGCCCATCATCCTCGACGGCCGCCACCGGATCACCAAACTCATCGTGCTGCGAGAGCATTGCGCAGCAGGGCACGCGAACCGCGAGCGCGTGACAAATGATCTCCGTCAGAAATATTGGATCATTCATCTACGACCCACCGTGCGCACCATTGAGAAGGACTGCGCCCTCTGCCGAAGGAAGCGATCGAGACCTCTGATTCCGGCGACAGGGGACCTGCCACGAGCACGCCTCGAGCCCTACCACCGCCCATTCACCCACTGCGGGGTGGACTATTTCGGGCCGATGATAGTGAAGATTGGACGCCGCCGAGAGAAAAGATGGGGCGCACTGTTTACGTGCCTCACCACACGCGCGGTACACCTGGAGCTCGTGTCGTCATTATCCACGAGCTCTGCGATCATGGCACTGCGAAGAATGGCGGCGCGAAGAGGTTGGCCGCGCGCCATGTACTCAGACAACGCGACCAATTTTCGAGGGGCCAACAACGAGCTGCGAGCAGCCTACGCTGAGTGGGTACCAGCGCTGCAAGACGAAGCCCTGCTACACCGACTGGAGTGGCATTTCATCGCGCCAGGGGCTCCCAACCAGGGAGGAGCCTGGGAACGACTGGTGCGATCCATCAAAGTCGCATTAGCCGCCACACTGAACGAAAAAGAACCGACCGAGGAAGTCCTGCTCACCCTACTGACAGAAGCCGAGTTCTCTGTGAACGCGAGACCTTTGACACATGTCAGCGTGAGTCATGAAGATCCAGAAGCTTTGACTCCAAACCATTTCCTCTTGGGGTCATCCGCCGGCCTGCCCACCGCCGGACAGCACAGCGAAACCGATCGACGCACCTGGAAGGCCAGCCTAGCGCTCGCTGACCATTTCTGGCAGCGCTGGGTCCGAGAATACCTGCCCACATTGGTGCCACGAGGAGAACCCTCGGACGACAAGAGGCGACTACAAGTCGGGGACATCGTCATCGTAGTCGACCACACCTTGCCACGGAACGTGTGGCCCATGGGAATCGTCGAGCGCACCTATCCGGGTCCAGACGGTGGAGTACGAGTGGCAGACGTCCGAACGAGGACTGGCGTCTTCAAGCGGCCCGTGAGAAAGCTCATCGTCCTGAAAAAAGAAGAGGCTACGCAAGCTGCGCCGGTGGGAGGAACTGTAGCGGACGCCGAGCTAGATCTAGGATAGAAAATGCATTGTATAAATTTAGAAATTAGAAACGAACGATAGGGTCGCCGCCGCCGAACTGAGCGCGGCAGCCGGGCGCCGCCGTTTTTGTATATTTATAGTGTGCGAGCGGGAGGGCGCGATACACCCGTCCCTCTCCCACACTACCGAATCGGCAGTAAAATGTTATGGTGTGTGAGCGAGATACACCCGTCTCTCTCCCACACTATCGGATCAGCAGTATAACATTTTAGATCCCGGCCTATAAAAGTAGCGGCGGCCGCCCTCAAAATTGTATTCAGCGTTAAGACTTCGTTTAGAACAGTTCAATAAATAATAACAAGTGAAGAAGAAATCGAAGGTTTTATTCACATCAAATACAGTCCACAACAATATACATAAGTTTCATTCAATCTGTGCAGCCTGATATACGAACCTTTAATTGTTCGATTCCTCAGGGAAGTGTTCTAGGATGTGCCTTGTTCATTATCTATATCAACGACCTACCAAAAGCACTTGACTCCCCTTGCATTATTTTTGCCGATGACGTATCTCTTCTTTTTAAATACACAACAAATACTAACTCACTGAAAAATATCAAATATTCCTTTACTTAAGTAAAATCCTGGCTAGAAACTCATAATTTAGAAGTAAATACTAATAAAACTAAAATAATGCAATTCATTCCATACCAAAAAACACCGCTAAATTTAACCTCACTCAGCACCATTCTTAACATAAAAGAAGTCAAAGATTACACCCTTTTAGGCATAAATATTGTCACCCATCTAAACTGGAAAGGGCGCATACAAAATACGAAATCCAAACTATACCAATTTGTTTACGCGCTATCGATCCTTAAATCCAACAGCAACATAGAAACTGAAATGAGTGCCTACTATCCTTACGCTTACGCATGGCTACGATACGGGGTAGTGATATCACTACCCCGTATCGTAGCCATGTTACCCCATATGGGGTAACAGCGCTGATATTGACGAGCTGTTCATCATGCAGAAAAAATGCCTAAGAATAATCCTGAATATTCGCATGACGCATTTCACCAACGCACCAGCTGCCGCCCGCATTTCACTCAATGGAATATTTTAACTTTACCATGTATTTATATTTTTGAAACTGCCATGTTTGTAATCAAGAAAATATATACAACTGTACCAATATGACAAAAATCCGCTAACACAAACATATCTAGTGCTTCCAGTACCTAGATTACAAATATACAGGAAAGGCCCATATTATATGTCAATTAAAATATACAATAAAATTCCAATTGTGATCAAGAATAAATGTAAAAAGATCAAACATTTAGTATGAAGCTTAGAAAGTTAAGTACTTAAATTTTTAATAATTTATTTTTTTTCTCTTTATAATATTAAATTTAAATACAATCTCATGAATAAACAATTCATATTAATTGAAATAATTAAAAAACTTAATTAATTAATATTAATCATTCTTTCAAAAAAATCATTCATATAGGTACCGAGAAAAATGTTCCTCTTTTGAATGTGGATTTGACCCTAAATCTTCAGCTCGAATTCTTTTTTCTATGCATAACAAATGCTATTATAATTTAAAAGATTTTTTGAAGATAAGTTAGGCTAAATCTAAATAATGATAGTATGTACCCACAATTTATATTTAAATATAACTTAATATGTATCGGTAGCGTATATTATTTACCTCTAACAGAAATGTTCCTATACCCACATAATATACCTAATAATTTTATTATGCAACAGGCTTATACTTAGTAAAGTAATAAAGTTATGATAAATAAATAAATAAATAAAAATATTTTATTTCAGACAATAATAAAGTCCATATCAGCACTAAAAGAAATACACGCAGAAAATAAAACATAAACATTTTTTTTAACAAGTATAAAATAGGGACTGGGTGAAAATAGAATCTGCCATTTTGTGCCAAGGGTAACTAATTGAGGAAATTACTTCCTTCATTGATTAATCACCCTTCGCACAAGGCACCTCCAGAGCGGAGATATGCAGCACTCAGCCACCGTCCTCAGGATGCTGTTGCGACTGTCCCGAACTCTGCTCATCAGCGATGCCGTTTTTTTGCGCATGATGGCGTGAAAGCCATCTGTGTGATAGTGGGCAAACATCCCCGATGCACTGCAGTATCGGGGCAACCGCAACATCATCCGGAAGATGTTATTATATTGGATGCGTAGGACATCCAATGATCTTTTGGTATGTCGGACCCACAGACTTCCCGTGTATAAGCTATGACAGTACGCTTTAAAAAGCGTAACTTTAACTTGTTCAGTACAACGGGAAAATCTGCGGGCCAACATGTTACCTCGGGACCGCCAATGCCCTACGCTCCCTCTCAATATCTTCATCGTCTTTAAGGTCATCGGCAAGAAGATGTCCCAGATATTTAAATTTCGTAACACGATTTAAGTTCAAGCCGTTTAGGGTTATATTCAGTGTATATCCGGGACATTTACCGACGTCCCTAAAAACCATGTACTCGCTTTTTTTCACATTATAAATAAGCCCGTGCTCAACAGCATAGGCCTCACAGACCCCCAACAATTCCCTGAGACCCCCCACCGTCGGGCTCAGCAGCACCATGTCATCAGCGTAACTAATGTTGTTAATGCTAACGCCGTTCATTCAGCAGCCGACACGCATGCGCATGCTGCTCAGCCCGACGATGAGGTCGTTTACATAGAGATTGAAGAGCTTGGGAGAGCTCAAGCCCCCCTGCCTCACCCCGCTCTCCAACCTATATGCATCTGAGAGAGAATTGGCCCATCTCACATAGTTGGTCTGATTGGCATACCAAAATGTAAATATATTTTGTATTTTAGCCGGTATACCCTGGTCCCGCACGTGCTCCCGCGCACACATCGTAAGACACGAGGTCAAAGGCCTTGCTATGATTAGTGCCTGATATAGTAATAAATTATATTATGTAAGTTTTATTTTAAAATATACTGTTAGTATATAAGTTAGGAGCATTATTTAAGCTGTCTGTTTACCTTGCCACGCCCTTACAGCGTACATACTTCTTTAGATTACTTTTAAGAAACCTGTGATGTATGTTGCATTGAAATAAATAAATACTAAGTACATTTTTAGCTAATTTAGTCACACCAAAATTGTGCCATCACTACCTTTGTCTCAAATTTTACGATGATCGGATCAACGCTTCGAAATTTATCCTCGGACAAACAAACATAGGTACCTACATACATACAACGCCGATTTTCCCAAGTTGATTTGGAGATCTTGCTTCGCTCGATCAAATATTCTGTACGTTCTTCTGTACGTGTGTTTGTCACCAACGCCTCCTAAGCGGTGGGACTGATTTGGTTGATATTTCAATGGGTTCTTGGATGCTTTGAAAACACAATTGGACCCGGCGCTGTTGTCGAGATCCACAAAATTGCAGACCAAGGCATACAACTAGATCAATTTAAAAATAAACAAATTAAATAATATAAGTAGGTACCTACACTTTTGAGTCGTAGGTACAATGGGCGGCCTTATCGCTAAAAGCGATCTCTTCCGTAAGAGAGGTCGGTTACCGTAAGTTTGAATACCTTTAAAATCTGTAAATACGATTTTGGATGTGTGTTTCAAATTAGTGTCTGCCGGCGCCGGCGTCCCGTGACGCCCACATTTTTATATGTAGCCATATCCTTCAAATTGAAACAGAGCAACGCTGCTTGGTGGCAGAAATAGGTTTTGTGGTAGTACTTCCCCGGGCCCAGAGGGCTTAGCCAAGTTACAGTCGATTAGCGATGACGCTAGTCGATACGTCCGAAAATGTATGGGATTTGACACATGCTTTAGAAATATTACGTCATTCAGCGACAACAAATGTATGTAGAAATCGAATAGATTCGTGGCGAATGACATTTGGCTACGGGCCCAGACCTTTCACAAGGAACGCTTCTACTCTTGAGTGTCGGGTCGGGTAAGTAGAAACAAAGAAAGAAGACATTTATTCACACAAACTGTACACAAGAAACAGACGCAACACTTAAACGAACATAATTAGGTATATATATATATATATATATATATATATATATATATATATATAATGACAATGTGCGTTCGTGAAATAAAGACGTAATTGAGTTTTCTGAAATAACAAATTTACTTTTATTCACAACACAATTAAATACAAAGTTTAAACACAATTTACTCTAAACAGAGTAACTTACCTGAAATAACAAAAAACAACATTTAAAGCCTTTACTTCTATTCTAGTTTATATACTTCCTTTTATTAATACAGGAAACTATCTACTGTTCCAAGTTTTACTAAATTATCAGCCTAACCGCATCTTGTTAAAAATTACCTCAATACTGACAGACGGTGACACTGACATTAATCAAAGACCTGTAGATAATTATTCCATAAAGAAAAGGTACGACACCAAACGTAGTGATACTCTTTACATATATATGTACATATGTATACTTATATATATATATATATATATATATATAAGAATACATATGTACACACAGGAGGAAAATAATACATTGTATATTACGGCACTTAAACTGTATGCATGGAGAAATGGTGGCATGTACAGGATTATGCGAAAAGCCCTGAGCTCACCATGTGCTGTAAACTAGTTTACACGCTCATTTTCAGCTCAAGGCTTTGGTGACTCACGAACGTACTTTAAGAGTAATAAAAAAAAATATCCTTACAAAAATGAAAATACTGTGACGTGTATTATTCAAAATATATAAATGATTATTTATGAGATAAATATATAAATACTCTTACCAAAAAGGAGCACGATAAAATATAAATAATAGACAAAAAACAATAATTAAAATGATCAACAAATGATGTCGCGATGATGATGATGATGTCGTTTACAATTGATAGATTTACATTTTATCGTACACCAGGATTTCTTAAAAGAACAAGCTTAATTAAACATAGCGCGAAGGGCGGCCCTTTCGCTGTAAGCGATTTCTTCCAAGCAACCTTCTGATGGACAGTAGTGATCGAAGCAGTAATGGACGAAAGTGCACAAAGTAAAATAATGAAAGAATAATAAGCTGAATTGTCCAATCCAATTTGTTAAACTTATCAATTCCGATATGGCTGAATACAATATGCCGTCGTGGTTGCAGGTTGTTGATCGGCATCAACAGCGGCCTGAACGCGGGCCTGGCGCCGCTCTACCTCTCCGAGATATCGCCTGTCGCGCTCCGGGGCTCGGTGAGTCAACTATGCCTACTTACCTACTCTATGTATGGCCGACTCATCGAATATAGCGAACTTATCACATCCAAAATGGCGGACTTATCAAATTACGCTAGGAATACATAAACTAGTATATAATAGTGCGATATAATATAGTAATTATAGTACAATGGGCGGCCTTATAACTGAAATAAAATTCTTCCAGGCAAACATTGGACGCAAAGTAATGAGCGTAGCCGTAATGGACGGCGATGCAAAGAAAAAATATAATTATTATTCTAAAATGGCTGAATTATCCAATCAAGTACGCTGAATCCAATCAAATATGGCGGGTTTATCAAATTAACATATAGCGGACTTATCAAATCCATAAGTGCAGACTTTGGTTAGGTACAATAATGTAATTTCAGATCGGAACAGTGTACCAGCTCGTGATAACTATAACGATCCTGCTGGCGCAAGTGTTGGGGCTGGAGGCGGTGCTGGGCACTGCGAGCGGCTGGCCATATCTGCTGGCGCTGGTAGCGGTGCCGGCGCTGGTGCAGTGCCTCACGCTGCCACTGTGCCCCGAGTCGCCCAAGTACCTGCTGCTGAACAGAGGGCAGGAGCTGCATGCGCAGCGAGGTGAGAGCTAAGGCGGGGTTACTTCACGCGCTGACCGTCGTCGCGCAGCTGCCACAGCAGCCGATGTGGGTGCAGTGCCTCACGCTGCCGCTGTGCCTCAAGACACCCAAGTAACTGCTGCTCAACAAAGGGCAGGAGCTGCATGCGAAGCGAGGTGAGAGCTAGAAAGCAACCCAGCCTGGTTGCTTCTGGCGCTGACCGTCGCCGTGGAGCTGCCGCAGCAGCCGGTGCGGGCGCCCTCGACTCGTTGATAAGTCTAATCGAGGGTATTATCCATTGTCTTTTTCATTATTAGACTATGACCTCTATAATATTTAAATAAAAAAAGGGTTTGTCATGTAGGTTGTACCTCATTCAATCTCTTTTCAAATTCACTTACGGCCTTTGGACCGTAAATCGCGTTTACGGAGCCGATATCGAATTTACAATTACCAACACAAAATTGTGTAATTCTAGCGCTGAACTGGCTGCGGGGGGACGTGGCCGTGCACGGAGAGATGGAGGAAATGCATCAGGTAAGCTATCGGCTCTACTTCCTACGTTATGAAATTTTGACCCTCCCGTTATGGATCTTTTGGCCATTTATATAAAAATATTTTACAATTATTATTTCTTATTAACCATAGAGGAAGGTTAGTATTATTTATAACTCCTCAAGCCGATAGGTTCAGTAGTTAGTTGCTGAAGTAGTTAGTTGAGTTAGTTGTGACAGACGGACCGACAAAGTCGCACCATAAAGGTTCTTTTTTCCATTTTGGTTCGGAATCCTAAAAATGACGGTGGTGTAGCGATACTATCCCCCCCACCTAGTTTTTTTAAACGACTTTCAACGGACCTGCTGTATCCTACCTTAATGAAAATATACCTTCTGTTTACCTATATAGACATCAACCTATATACACAATCGTTTATTCAGTACGTTATTAGCCGTAGTATGTATTTATTTCAATGCAACGTACATCACAGGCTAGCACACAATACAGTTACAATTTAACACGGAGAAAACACAAAAAAATAAACAAAGATAAGTTCGAACTCGGTAAATGTACTGTGCCCGCCGCAATATTACCTTTTACATTGTCCTTGTATGACACTTCCAGGAGGCAGAGAAGAACAAAGTTAGTCGCAAAGTGACTCTCCGCGAGCTGTTCTCGAACCGACAGCTGCGGCAGCCCATGCTCATCGCCATGGTGGTCATGGTGGCGCAACAGGTAATTACACATTCATTTTGACCTGTGACATATTTGACTTCAAGATTGACGTTTTAACAGTTCACTTGTGGACTTTTTGAGAGCTTTTCCCAAACCAGGCGTTGCGACATCACACGCTTATCGTGACTGGAGCCTTAGATCTTCGACTTCTAAATATAAATAAATAAATAAACATTGCTGGACATTTCACACAGCGCTATCTAGCCCCAAACTAAGCAGAGCTTGTACTATAGGAACCAGATAACTGATAGAATACATATATACGTTTTTCTTGTAAAGATACATACTTAAAATATATGTATAGAAAAACACCCAGACACGAAACAAATATCTGTAGGTAATGCAAACATTTGTTCAAATCAAATCAAATCATTTATTTGCATCAAATAAGGTTTTAACAAAGTTCTTAAAATTATTATAGATCCAACTTATTTCTACCACAGAGGCATGCAAATTATTAAAATATAAATAAAATAAACTATTACAAATTACAAAATAAGAACAATAATAAAAATAAGTCAAGAACACAAACAAACAAAAATAAAATAAATGTCAAATAAAGTTAATTGATCAAATTCAGATGTCAGGCAATATTAATTATACATTACGTCAATATTAATATTCATTTATCTAGTAAATATTCCTGAATGCTATAGTAGGCTTTCTCGATTAAAAAATTGTGTAATTTATTTTTAAACATTATGTACATTATCCGTTTCTAAAATTGATTTTGGTAACTTATTAAATAACCTAGGTGCCATACCATTACGCTTTTGTCAAAAAGAGCGGTTTTATGCGGAGGCATTTGTATTTTATTAAATTTACGTCTGTTGCCCAATGTTACGAATTGACTTTTGTTTTGTCTGACAAATACAATTGTTTCAAAATGTATAAACAGGGAAAAGTTAATATGTTGAGTTGCTGGAAATGAGGCTTACATGTATCAATTTGTCGTAATTTACAGACGGCTCGTAAGCATTTCTTCTGTGCTTTGAAAATTCGTTCTCGCTCTGTAGCGTAACCCCAAAAGATTACATCGTATCGGAGGGTGGATGTGATATAAGCATTGTAAGCTGTTAGGACTGTTTTCTGGTTTACTATTTTGGCAAGCATGTACAGAGCGTACGAGAACCGATTCAATTTAACACATACGTCTTCAACCTGATCTGACCACGTTAAACTACAGTCAATATGGAGTCCTAGAAATCTCGTAGTTGAGATTTCGTCGATTTTCTTAGATAAGTAATTAATATTTAATGTTAAAAATGTATTATTAAATGCCATTATTTTAGTTTTACTACGATTTATTGATAGATTATTAGATTTTAGCCAGATTACAATGTCCTCTAGAGTATTAATGTCACATTCTAAATTATTTGAGGAAAATATTACCGTGCTGTCATCAGCAAATAGGACCATAGGATGATTCACTGATTGGGGCAGGTCATTTATGTATGTTATAAACAAAAGTGGTCCTAGTATGCTTCCCTGTGGAACTCCGCACTTAACTGAAGCAATATCCGATGCGTATGTTTCTTCAGTTCTAGATTTTGGAAAAATTTTATTTCTTTGTGTAATTTGCGCTCTATCTTCTAAGTATGATGAGATTAGACTGAGAGTGTTTCCTCTAACTCCATATTTACTTAACTTGTTTATCAAAATACTATGGTCAACACAATCAAATGCTTTCGTTAAGTCCATAAACATAGCACACACAGGAGTTTTCTTATCACGATTGGTGATGACGATTTTAAGTAAATTGTAGATTGCCATATTTATTGATTTGTTTTTCCGAAATCCAACTTGTTCATCGCAAAGGACGTTCTATTTTTCTTTTTTTTGTTCCGCGGCGGGAATCGAACCCGCTACCTCCTGCATCTCAGCCAGCTATACGCCCACTGCGCCACGGAGGTCGTCTTAGTTACTTCTTAGTTAATTATATTAGTTACTTCTTTATCGCATACCAAAATAGTCTACATCGGGTATCGAACCCACACATACTAATCATTATCCTTTATTATCAGTTGTCAGGCATCAACGCCGTGATCTTCTTCTCGACGGACATCTTCCGCAAGGTGCACCTCAGCAACAGCGAGTCGCAGTACGCCAGTCTAGGTGATCAAACCGAGCCGCCATTACTTTAACCTGAGCTAAGCGAGCCTTCTTTACAAATAGTGCTCTTCAACTTGTTTACTATTCGCCTTCAAAGTGCCAACCTTGGGAATCTATAATCTTATACGTGAAGATAAAATTTTGTAGGTACCCATTTTAAGGTTATTGCGCGCGCGGAGGAATGCTGCTCAGCAGTATCTACACACATAATTTCAAGTTAGTTGTGTAAGGTCGATTATAACAGTGTGTTTGCTTGCAGGGATGGGCGGAATGAACGTGGTGATGACCATCATCAGCTTGCTGCTGGTCGAGCGCGCCGGACGCAAGACCCTCCTCTTGGCGGGCTTCATCGGCATGCTGTGCGCCAGCGCAGCGCTCTGTGTAGCCGGGCTATACGTGAGTACGAACAGCGCGCGAGCACGAACGACAGCAAGACCCTCCTCCTGGCAGGCTTCGGCAGCATGCTGTGCGCCAGCGCCGTGCTGTGTAGCCGGGCTATACGTGAGTACGTGATACACTGTAGTAATGTACGTGTTCGTGTTTCAGACGGAGCACACGTGGGTGTCGTACGTGTGCATCGCGCTGGTGATCTTGTTCGTGGTGATGTTCGCGACGGGTCCCGGCTCCATACCTTGGTTCCTCGTCACCGGTGAGTCCACTACATCCCTTAGTCTCTGCATTATAGTAATAATAGGATATCTAATCGAATCGGACGTATACCTAATCCTAAGGGCGCGCCCTTAGGTTAGGCCCTTAGGTTCACACGAACGTGTGAATCTGTCACACGTTCATCACACTAGCGATCTGTGAACGTGTTTGTCGCTCGCTCGCCGTGTCCGCTGTATGTGAGTTGTATTGTTGGAACATCACCCCGTCCAAGTACAGTCCGTCTAAAAAGAGTAGAAATTAATGTTTAAGGAACTAACTATATTCTGTGGCTGGTGTAACACTTCATTAAAAGTCACTCTTGTCACTTGCTTGTCATTGTAATGAAAACATTGTTTGCTTTCATTTGAATTCTTGCTTCAATTCTAGTTTTTATCCAAAAAAAACATTTGAAAAATGAATAAAACAATCCGCAGCGGCACTCGTGAAGTATACAAAGTTTTTATGCGATGTTTAGCCGAATTCCAAGCCGGCAGATTGCCCACGCAGCTGGAACACGTTTATAAACGAACAGCGGATCTGACTGGTAAGTTATGAATTAATGTAGTACTTTTAGTCACTTTACACTCCTTTAAATACACTCTCTTGGCTATGACTTAAACTCATTCGCATACAAGATAAGAGAAAAGTAAGGTAATTTTAATTTATCTGCCATGAACATAGTAATGTCTTATCCAAGAGTGGTCTTATCAAGAAATATTTACTTTTATATGTACAGCTGAGGTTATGAAAATAAAACATATTTATAGTGCGTGTGACTAGTTTTGATACTTAACAATATAATTTATTATTTTCAGGTAAATCCGAGGGTACAGTGCGACGAATAGTTTCGGAAGGATTCAGCAGAGGATAGCAGCAGCAGCAGTGAGTCTGAAGCAGAATCAGAAGATTCCTGTCTGCCTAGTACTTCTCGGCAAGATTCTCCTGGGGCAATAGATGACAACATGTCTGGTGTCGAATATTTAGATTTTGATATGTTATACGACTAATTTTATGAATAAATATTTTATTAATAACACTTAACTCTTGTTTTATTATTTTACTAGCTGTGCCCTCTAGTTATTCCAGGTAATAATCTATTCCTGTGCCAAGTTCCATCCATCCTCCCAATCTTCCGTATTTATAATCCGTCCGAACTTTACTCACTCTGCCAAGTTCCCACTGTCCGACAACTTTTTATATTACAAACAACCTCGCGCAAACACTCACAGCTTGTTTATGATCCTAATATAACTGACTCTAAGCGCAGATCGGATCTAGTTTGCAAAACTGAAAAACGGCGTACAGCATTTGCCAGTCGTCATTTTTATTTCCTTAGCCCCACACTATATAACAGAGTCAACAAACACATTAATATATTTCCTTTACCCCGCTATAAATATCAACAAAAATGTCTTCAGTGGCTCGTAACACTGACGTATGAAGAAACTGAAGACCTTTTAAAAGTTGCTGTATAGACTGTAGGACATACACACACAACACACACAAGTTCACACACACACACACAAACTCATATACACAAACGCGCACATAATCACACATGCTTATCTTGTATAATTTAAAAAATAATAGTAATAATGATAATTGGAAATAATAAACTCTGGAGGGGGGCGTTAGTGTTCGCGACACAGTTTATAACTTCTGCGAATACTATCGTGTTCCAGTATTGTTGTACCATGTTTTTATTCCAAAATAAAGTTATTTGATTTGATTTGATAATAATATGTATTAGTAGAATTTAACCACAAATTGTGATGTAACTGTATTTGTATTGTAACTGGTATACCCCATACTATACAATAACTGGTTTTGATACTCGCAAATTATTTATTGTCTTATTGGCATTGATATTTTATGATTCTAAGCTAACTTAGTACTTCACATAACCACTTTACATCACAAGTTGTGGTTAAATTCTACTAATACATATTATTATAAATACGGAAGATTGAGAGGATGGATGGAACTTGGCACAGGAATAGATTATTACCTGGAATAACTAGATGGCGCAGCTAGTAAAATAATAAAACAAGAGTTAAGTGTTATTAATAAAATATTTATTCATAAAATTAGTCGTCCAACATATCAAAATCTAAATATTCGACACCAGACATGTTGTTATCTATTGCCCCAGGAGAATCTTGCCGAGAAGTACTAGGCAGACAGGAATCTTCTGATTCTGCTTCAGACTCACTGCTGCTGCTGCTATCCTCTGCTGGATCCTTCCGAAACTATTCGTCGCACAGTACTCTCGGATTTACCTGAAAATAATAAATTATATTGTTAAGTATCAAAACCAGTCACACGCACTATAAATATGTGTTTTATTTTCATAACCTCAACTGTACATATAAAAGTAAATATTTCATGATAAGACCACTCTTGGATAAGACATTACTATTTAAAGGAGTGTAAAGTGACTAAAAGTACTACATTAATTCATAACTTACCAGTCAGATCCGCTGTTCGTTTATAAACGTGTTCCATCTGCGTGAGCAATCTGCCGGCTTGGAATTCGGCTAAACATCGCATAAACACTTTGTATATCACTTCACGAGTGCCGCTGCGGATTGTTTTATTCATTTTTCAAATGTTTATAATAAGTTTTTGGATAAAAACTAGAGTTGAAGCAAGAATTCAAATGAAAGCAAACAATGTTTACATTACAATGACAAGCAAGTGACAAGATTGACTTTTAATGAAGTGTTGCCAGCCACAGAATATAGTTAGTTCCTTAAACAATAATTTCTACTCTTTTTAGATGGACTGTAAAAATATGTGAATGAACACAGACTTGACGTGGTGTTTTTAGAAAGTGTTTTAATTTTTTTATGTAAATGTTTTCTAGCCAATTTGATATTTTTTAATATTTATTTTATGTTCTTTCTTTTTTTTTTATTTTAATACTTTATTGCATAAAAAATACAAATTACATGTACAAAAGGTGGGCTTAATGCTAACAGCATTTTTTATCTGCCAACCCTAGAGGTAACAAAAAAGGTTGGCGTGCTAACTTAAAACAATATAAACATAATGATACTTAAACACAAAAGAAACACAAATAATAATAATAATACATAGAATATACATATAACAAACTATAAATTTAACAAAAAACATATATATTTAACAAAATATATACCTAAATTTATATATAAAACCAAAACTACTTAAGTATTACATAAAGTACACATACTACGTTTCCATATATTTTAACAGCTGGTGGAGGACTGCAAAAATGACTATAGACTAGTCGTCTGAAGACCGGTTTACTTTTTAGTATTATAATATCTGTCAAAGGTCAGAAAATATGACGACGTTGTAATTCGATACTGCAAAAATACATCAAGAAATGTCAGTGAATCATTAGGTGTCAGTTTTAAATTCAAACTATTGTTAACGTACTTGAGCTTAAATAAACGCATAACAATTCATTTTATTTTACTTTTCTACTTTGCCATATTTTCAATTATTACATTAATGTTATACATTTTGAAATAGAGTATGAATTCTAATGAAGTGTTGTAGGTACAAAAGCTGTGTCACGTCTGTGGTGTAAAATATATAGGGATGACAGATTGTTACACTATGTTGAACGGAACGCGTAAGCGCCATGAAATTCATGGTGCTTACAACGTTTTGGTCGCGAGTAAACCAAACTCTATAAGCGATCTAGCGCTGCGTGTTTTAATAGTTTGGTTGATTCAAATAAATAATGTTTTAGCGCTGCAGCGAATTTTAGTTCTAACTCACCAGCATTTTAACAAACTTGTTTCAAGAATGTTCTTGTCTATCGCTAGAATATATGTCTATGTTAACATTTAATTAATGTTATTGATTCTCACAATGTCAATTAAATAAAAAAAATTAAAAAGATCTTTGGAACTCTATGGGAGAAACTTCTAAGCTGTGGATGTCCTGTCGCTGATACGTTAAAGATGACAAGATCTCGCTCGCTTTGCAATAATGCACAATTGATTGAGGGTACATAATGTAATTGTATCTTATTTCAGAGTTGTTCAACCAGAACTCCCGCCCTGCAGCGTCCGCGGTGGCGGTCACCGTCAACTGGCTCGCCAACTTCCTCGTCTCACTCTCCTTTCTACCGCTCTCTGTAAGTACACACACACACTCACTCACTCGCAAACGCAGTCTACTCTCTTTCCTGCCGCTCTCTGTAAGTACATACACACTCACTCACTCGCAAACGCAGTCTACTCTCCTTCCTGCCGCTCTCTGTAAGTACACACACACTCACTCACTCGCAAACGCAGTCTACTCTCCTTCCTGCCGCTCTCTGTAAGTACACACACACTCACTCACTCGAAACGCAGTCTACTCTCCTTCCTGCCGCTCTATGTAAGTACACAACACTCACTCACTCGCAAACGCAGTCTACTCTCCTTCCTGCCGCTCTCTGTAAGACTACACTCACTCAATCACAATGCAGTATCGCTCTCCTTCCGCGTTATTTGAACACCAATAGCTTAACATACCTGAGTACAAATAAAATAAAACATGTTTTACAGTAAACGATAGGTATTAGATTTAAATAAATGTTTCCGTGTTCCAGCTGATACTGAAAACCAACGTGTTCATATTGTTCGCGATCCTGCAGCTGCTCTTCATCATCTTCATCAAGCTGAAGGTTCCGGAGACCAAAAACAAGACCATCGAGGAGATCACCGCCATCTTCCGCCAGCAGATGTGAAACTCAACACTTATTGTGTAATCAAAATCATTCCAAAATCTTTCAATGGAATAAATCGTATCTACTACGATATTTCATAAATAAAATCAAACTATGTAATTAGGTAAGTTTCGACTGGTACTGGATTAATATAAACTAACTTAGTCCAGTGACTGCAATCGTTACACTTAATTCAGTGACTGCACATAATTATAATAGTTTTGTTATGTTTTTCAAGCTCTTTGAACAAAAACATAAAATTATAAAAATACTTACATATTTATTTGAATATATATATATATATTACTTATACACGGAACATATACTATCTATCAATACAAAACCACTTAAAACTGAAAACAACAGATATGTACAATGGGTGGTCTTATCGCTCTTAACACAACGAACTTTGAACCGAGAACGTCCATCATGAGGTTACTATAATTTATTATTTTTTTAACTGAATATACAATGAAATTCTTCGTTTAGTTTGAATAGCATCGCTCGATGGCGTTGATCGAATCTCCACTAATTTTTATAAATTTAATAAGTAGTAGATGTAGTCTGTCACCATGTCAATAAGTAATTATTATACAATGTTTTATATTAAATACATATATAATATACACGCTTAGCGCCAGCATCACTCATTGTAAAACACTGATCATTGTAAAACATGAAAACGCTGATCTTAGGGATTCGCAACTATATCGATGTACATAACCGTATAACTTCAAATTACCTATATTAAGTATTTTTATTTTATCTACATCATATCAGTCACAGAACGTCCACTGCTGAACATAGACCTCTCAATAGATTAGATAACCCAACGGCTCCCAGTAATCTTTACTAGGTCATCCTTCCATATTCAACTTTTGCAGGTTCGATTCCCACCGCGGAACAAATGTTTACATGCCCTGGTTGCTTCTCGATACACTATAAACACCAATGTATTTGCAAACAAAAGTATGTTGTATCAATTATAAAGTTCCCTTAATACAAGCTTTGCTTAGTTTGGACCTACATACCAAATTTCATCAAAATCGGTTCAGACGTTTTCTTCAAATTACAAACAAACATGAAAAGATGCGCAAAAACGCGAGGACATTAAACAGACACTATTTATTTCCAACAATTTATTTCAAACTTCATAAAAAATAAATATTTTCTATAACTTAAGATTCATACAAAATTCGCAATTATTTAACTGTAAGAAGTGAACGCGTTGAGCGCCGGCATGTATTGCTTCCTGGACGCGGAGAGATTGCCTTGAGAGAAGTATCGGATCGACTTGTTGGACAGCTGGTCGGTCGACGTGTCTTCCAACAAGTCGAAGGAAGGTTGCCATGCGACCAGGAATGCGCAGAGCTGAAACAAAATACAATAGATGTTACTGTAACTTAAGATACCGCAGTGCCTTAAGAATACCGCAGTGTCTTAATAATACCGCAGTGCCTTAAGATTACCGCAGTGCCTTAAGAATACCGCAGTGTCTTAATAATACCACAGTGCCTTAAGATTACCACAGTGCCTTAATAATACCGCAGTGTCTTAATAATACTGCAGTGCCTTAAGATTACCGCAGTGCCTTAAGAATACCGCAGTGTCTTAATAATACCGCAGTGCCTTAAGAATACCGCAGTGCCTTAATAATACCGCAGTGTCTTAATAATACCGCAGTGCCTTAAGATTACCGCAGTGCCTTAAGAATACCGCAGTGTCTTAATAATACCGCAGTGCCTTAAGATTACCGCAGTGCCTTAAGAATACCGCAGTGTCTTAATAATGCCGCAGTGCCTTAAGAATACCGCAGTGCCTTAAGAATACCGCAGTATAAAATTTTATTTTATTGGCATTTAATTATAAACTTTTATTTATAAATGTATTTATTACATAATTACAATTTTCTATTATGTATAGCTACTATTATTAATTTTATTGTAATTTTAAACTATTGTTGTTATGCTACTGTAATTAATTTCAGTTATTTTATTAATTAAAAATGTAACATGGTAGTATAGTAACATTGTACACTCGAAAGAGTAATGTGTGTCTGGACAGGTTGCTATTTTTTAAGGTATCATACCACATTTACAATGTATAAAATGGTTAGCCTTGCGAATCACAATAAAAAAATCTAAAATCTTTTTATTGTTTGCTTCAAGTACCTACATTTCTTTTTATTTCACCTTAATTATAATATTGGTTGTTACAGGCATGACAATTTTTACATTAAAAAGTAGTATTAACTAAATTACATTTTAGAATAGGTTGGTTTTTATTCAGTGCTCTGTAAGAACACTCGTAAATAATGAATGTAATTCAATTTTGGTAAACAAAAATATTTACCGCAGTGCATTAGGAGCACGGTTACTGTCACGAGTCCTCCCGACCAACGCGACACTCACTTGTGGTCAAAACATGGCTTGTTGGCACGGCTTACAAAACAGCACGTGCATAAGATGAAAGTCGTTAATTTTGTAACTATATTTCTCTTTCATGTATTCCTTTCCTCTCCTGATCCTTTCCTAATTTTATGTAGGTACGAATATCTTCCGGGTTTTGTACTTATTTTGTTTCCTATTTTTTTATTTACTTCTGAAATGCAAAAAACCGAGCGACGCAAAAAAACAGATAAAACGAAACATGCAGCTAAATAGGTAGCGGTATTAGAGGATTTAAACAGGTATACAACAGCAACACAGAACCAGTGATCGTGAAAGTTTGAAAAATATTGCATACCCTATCCCTCGTGTCCTCGTCGGCGCAGTAGACGGCGACGTCACGCCGCGCGCGCGCCGCGAGCTGCACGCCGAGCAGCACGCAGGCGTCGCACGCGCGCCGCCGCGTCGTCTCCTCCAGCGCAGCAAGGGCGTCTGCGCGCGACAGGAACTCCTGGAGATACATACATCCTACAAACGGTGGCAGGGCGTTGTGTGTCCCCCATTAGCAGTTTGGATGTTTGTTTACTTATTTGTTTGTAACTCAATCACGTCGTAACGGCTGAACCGATTTCGATGAAATTTGGTATGTACGCAGATTTTAACCTGGATTAACACATAGGTTATTTTTTATTGACAAACCACGCGTGCGAAGCCGCGTGCGGAAGCTAGTCTGAAATAAATGAATACAATATACCAAATTAACAATACTATATTATCTATAGTAATAATATTGTAATTAATAATAATAAATATTGGTGGACATTTCACACAGCGCTATCTAGCCCCAAACTAAGCAGAACTTGTTGTTGTTGAAACTATGGGAACCAGATAACTGATACAATACTGAATACTTTTTTTTTGTAATTACATACTTATAATATATAGAAAAACATCCAGACACGAAACAATTCTCTGTAGGTCATGTAAACATTTGTTCCGCGGCGGGGATCGAACCCGCTACTTCCTGCGTCACAGCCGGCTATAGGCCCACTGCGCCACGGAGGTCGTCAATCAAATGAATATTTATCCAGTAATCGATACATTTCCAATAAACAATTTTTAACGTAAATCGGCCCTTTAGTCAGTTTAACAGGTACCTACCTACTTACATGATGAATTAATATGGTTCGTTTACCTATTTTATAGGCGTTATATTTTATAGGCGTTTCGTTAATATTTTAGGTCTTGATATTAAAATTGTTTAAATATTAAAAAAATTCTATTGTAATGAATTTGAAAAAAAACTTGTTTTACAACAATACTATCCATTAGACCTAGCTGTGTCTTCATTTAATGTCGTACATTACATTTCACGTTGTATGTTATATCTTTTATTAATTCAAGTATTATGTTCTCTGTTCAATTATCTGGTTCCCACAGTACAAGCTTTGCTTAGTTTGGGGCTAGATAGCGCTGTGTGAAATGTCCAGCATTATTTATTTCTACAGTACTACGATTTAATTACTCGTGTTTAGGTTTTTTGGTGAAAAAATTAAGACCTAAACAGCACAGGATACCATTTTATACTAGTTGCTCAAAAACTTCAGCATTTCTGGCACTGTTAACCGGAATTCACGGTTCTAACCATGCTCCAGTACTGCCGGACCGGTACTGCAAGCCCCAAGTGTATGCCCAGCAGTGGGCCTCCAGGCCAGATAGATGGTATATGTACCTGCACGAGCAGCGGTAGAGAGGGCACCAGGATGCCCTGCAGCGCCTTCACATCCTTGCGCAGCAGCTGCGCCGCCGACAGCGCGGACACGTCGCGTCGCGCGCGCGCCAGCGAGGTCAGCTTACACTCACTATAATGTGTTGCAATTAAACCTAATTATTGTTTTATATGTCGGAGGCAGCAGGAAGGAACACCAACGCCGTCTCCATCAGCCACGATAGACTATTTGCTTGTGGGCGGGTAGTGGGTAATGTCATGTTCAAATGATACACATAATCAACGTTAATCGAAACATTACAAAATTAACACTTCACTAACTACACTGTATAATTAGGTTTTTATTCGGATGGACTTTTCTCGCTGTTGACCTGAGGCCGTAGCAGCTTAACCGAACTTTTGGCGAGCGCAGAGTGCGCTCAGCCCTGTAATTTTTGATGAGGCAACTAGCGCAAGGGCACCACTTAGGTACGAGGCTCGGCTTGGACCGTTGCCAGGGTGGGGATGTAGGCGGCGACTGAAGGGACTCGTCGACCTCGCCGGCGAGGGCTCGTCATCCGGATCTTCGAGAACGTGTCTCAGTCGACGGAGGGTTTTGTCCGCGGACGGAACTACAGGATAATTGGGTATGGTATTTACCAAAGGATTCGTGTGATGCGTGGCAAGCTCATAATGTCACTTGGAAGCAAGCTTCATGAATTTATATAACTAGGTAGAGATACCTAGAGCTACAAGTAAGTTCCTACGACTGTACTGTACGGCTGGCAAACAACAACTACCACTCGCTCGGCCGATTCGCCGTTTACGTAGTAGACTCCGTCTAGCGCCGACCAATGGCACTGGCGTTCCGATGAAATCCAATCACAGCCGACAGCTGGTATTCTGTTTTGTGTCGGTATTCATAACCGGATGCGACATACACATTATAAGCTTGCGTTTGAACATGATCTCGCCTGATGGTAAACGATGATGCAGTCTACGATGGAACACGCTTGCCTAGAAGAAACCTGTTCACTCGCGACTTGAAGACCCCCAGGTTATATTGAAGGGCGGTTTCTAATATTATAAATACGAAGGAATTTTGATAACGCGATGAGCCTCGGTACACTATGATGAGCTTCTATCGAGACTTTTATAATCACTTATTACTTAAAGAAATAATTTATAATTAAAAAACCCCGATTATAATCATCTTATCTTATAATATTATTATGCAATAGGGTAAAAGCCGGATACTTGCCCCGGTTTTGAATACACTATGTTAGGGTCGTTAGTGGCGTTAGTGCTTTACTATAATTGTAAGTGCCCCTCCCACAGACCTCAGTATCATGTAAACCGTCAATATATGTAGGCGTACACGTTTCGCCTGTGGGAGTGAAAATCTTCCTCGGCGAAACTTCGACGGTCGTCGAATTTATATTGGTAAGTAATTTTTATTACTGATTGTGGTTTCAGTCAACTTTTTGTTTCTTTGCATGCCCTAGAGTTTAAATTACACTGTTTATTAAGTTTTATTGTTGAATTGTTTTATTTATTTTATAAATAAAAAGGGTAAGTATCCGTATCAATAAGGATAATCGCCCTAGTTACTTTTGCGGATAGTTGCTCTAAGGGAAATTATCCGCAACTATAAATTATTTAACGAGCAAAGACAGATTTATTTTGGTGTTTTATCTAACTGTTAACGCTGCGGAACAAATGTTTGCATGATCTACAGATATTTGTTCCGGGTCTGGTTGTTTCTTTTGGGGCTAGATAGCGCTGTGTGAAATGTCCAGCAATATTTTTTTTATTTTTTTATTTATTAACTATTTAATCTAGCTTAAATAAAATAAAAACTTAACAGTTTCTGAATTAATTCTAGGTGGGCAAAATTCCTCGCAAGTATCAGCGTAAATCAGGCATGGTGCCACGCCACATAAGCTAGACAGAGTTTAGCCTTTGTGTTCAAAGAATTGGCTGAATAATAAAGACTGATTACATAAATTGATTAAATTTGATTATATTTTAAAAAATCACAATGAGCCGTTGATACCCGCTTGAAGTAATTATTCTCCGAAGCATTTTTAACATAAGGCTACTATCCGCTAGAGTCAGCAACTATCCCTTTTTTGAGAGGTCTTATAAAACAGGTTTTAATCAAAACCGTTATTAATTATGTTCAAAAAATAGGCTACTAAAATAGATAAAAAACCTATGTTTTGATATACATCTTCCATTATTCTAATTAAGTACATATTTTTTTATAACAGAGCTTTTTTGAAAAGTGAGGCAACTATCCGGCTTTTACCCTATAAATACGCGTGACGGCCAACTTTAAAGCCTCTACACACAGAAGCCGTGGCCGAGCCGGAGGCGAAGGCGTACCGAACCAGGCGTGGCGTTCGCGGTGCGGATGTCTGTGTGTTAATTAGTTGTATCGAAATAAATGTCTATATCTCTATCTTCACATTGCAGGCTTGCGAGAGCGGTTGCATCGCGGAGGCGTTTTGGAGCCGGAAACTTCTTGGAAATTTGCTCCCATAGAATATCCTTTCTTTTTTATATTCTTTGACTCGGCAATCATACAAACAAGGATGTGGTTGCACAAGCATTATCAATATTTCCGTACTATTTATCGCCATACTCGGGTCATAAGCTCAAAGTTTTGTAAATAAATACAAGTTGTAACTACGCTAGTAGCACGCCTCCGCATCGCGACGCGCCGCGTGCGCTCTGTGTGAAGTAACTCTAGACTGGCTAAAATACAACGCTCACACGCCACGCCTCTGCCTCGCCACCGCGCCGCCACCACCTTCGGGTGTATGTGTAGTCTTGCATATAAATTCGTATGATACAACCCGCACGCCTTCGCCTCTGGCCCGGCCACGGCTTCTGTGTGTGGAGGCTTTAATTTTTAACTTTTGACTTTTGACAATTATTGATACACGACATCTTACCCTAAAACATGCCAATAAAATAATGATAGTAAATCTTACTCTAATCCTATTTAACGCACGCCGTCATGGCGTGACGGCATGTGACATCATGCAAGTCAGCCTTACCCCGAGAGTGCGCCAATAGACGTTTCATGTCAAATCACAGGGATCACTTTGATACGTCGACTTACCGAAACGTCTTGTAGTCGTCGGGTTGTAAGATGGTCTCCAGGAAGGTCACCACTTCTTTATCGTGGGAAGTCCCCTTGTTCACTTCCTTCGAGAAGTTCACCGTGTCCAAGATTATAGTCGCTGGAAATATAATCACCTGAAATTATAGTCGCTAGAAATATAATCACCCGAGATTATATTCGCTAAAAATATAATCACTCGAAATTATAGTAGCTAGACCTGAGATTATATTCGCTAGAAATATAATCACTCGAGGTTATAGTTGCTAGAAATATACTCATTCGAGATTATAGTCACTACACATATAATCGTCCGAGATTATAGTCGCCAGACATATAATCATCCGAGATTAAGGCGCTAGAAATATAGAATATACTACTATTCATGGCAAACACACCACTATGACTGAACGCGATTTTGGTACGCAGACACATGAGTCGAACTGTCTTAATGGATTCAATTTTATCTACTGTTCGTTAATATTGTTTTGTGTCATTTTGTGTGTGCCAAATAAATGATTATTCTATTCTATTCTTCTATTTTACTATTACAATAATTGGTCCGCACTGTACTGGGGGACAATCGCGCTAATTTTGAACGTTTTAGATAGATAGATAGATATAGACATTTATTTTGTATTTCAAACGTAGGAACGGTGCGCATTTGGTTCTGGTTTAGCTTCGGTTTGGCGTCAAAAATGTTACCGTGCTATTTTTTGCAGTGCCTTAGTATGTTCCGAACAAAATGTTTTTGTTATATTCGATTGTTCGCTACCTCCGAGATATCTTCCAAACAAAAGCCAATTTGTTTCCGTTGAGTTATAATTAGCGCGATACGAAGTTTAGGTAACGTAACGTGTTTGGTTGTGGTTATAGTCTGCTGTGGGTCTGTGGAGCTTTACCACGAGAATTTATTTTACCATTGTAATGAGAATATATCATAATTCCCTCCTATATATACCGTTTAACAGTAGGTACTTACAATGCAACATGTCCGTACAATCCAAATGATCCACGAAGAAGTCAGTTTCCTTAGCGAGCAACCCGCTGAGATCCCTGATCCTCTGCGCGATCAGGGTAGCACAGGAGCCGACCAGCTCGAGCGTGGTCCTAGCGTCCTCCCTGTACCCCTCGCCGCCCTCCTGCAGCGGGCGGTGGTCGATGAGCTCGGCGACGCGCGGCGCGAGGTGGCGGTCGGGGGGCGCAAGTACGTGGTGGTCCACGAGGGTCACACATACGTTCGACGATAGGAGGGGGAGGTTGTGCTCGTCTCTGGAACAATTTTTATTTAATTTTTTCCAAGTATTATCTGCGATCAGTTTTATCGACAACTATGAGCAAATTGTTTGTGGGTTTTGTGTCGGGCAGAGTGCACTCCTATATCTCCCTCTTCATTCTTTTCAGTCACCAAGTAGCATGACATCTTTTGTATGTACTAGTAAGTATGTTTGTTTGTCCGATTGTAACTTTCGAAGCGTTGATCTGATCAGCATGAAATTAGCTATATGTATAGGTATATAGTGATGGCACAATCCTGGTGTGACTAAATTAACTAAAATATAAGAGGGTTATTGATATTCAGAGGTTTAAGAGGGGTAAATGAGATAATCAGGTGAAATGTAGATACATAAGTTGTTGTATTAATTTGTAGTTGAATGTTTACGTTACTACGTTGTAGTAGGTACGTACTATTTACGTTGTTTTTTTGTGTGTTTGTACCTATTTATTTTAAAAGTTAGGCCGATCACATATGCCGATTCGATATTCCGATCGGAAGTCCGATCGGCTTTTTAATTCGAATCCGAATTTAAAAGGCAGCAAATCGAAAGAAAGATAGAAAAAAAAAGCTTTCTTTCTATCTTGTAGATTACATACTTGAACACAATATAGTGTGGATCTATGTGGTGTTGTGCGAGACAGTGCGCCACCTCCGTCTTGATCTCGTAGTCCTCGCGCTGCACGTTCAGGATCGCCACGAACACGTCGTCCTTCACCGCCTCCGTACCTTCACTCCTAGACAATAGCGCATTGTAAAACAAAGCGGTCTGTTGTACACGCGAGATATGTGGGCGTACGAGCGACTAATCGAGAGTATTCAAATACGTTTAGTTAATCGCCCAATAATAAATATATACTTATATTTATTAACGCCCGATGCAAAATGAGCGATCTGTCTGTGGCATCGCAGTCCCCAAACAGATGGACCGATTCGGACGCGGTTTTTTTAAAAGAAAGCTTAGTATAACTGGAGTGGATCATAGCTACATATGTCAGTTTTCAAGCCCGGATTCAAAAGAAGGGAGCCACAGTTTTAAAATTTTTAATTTATACTTGCGGCGTCAAAAGTATCTTATCCTTATAATAAAAATAAAAAAGCAGCCTATATCTCAATCCATTATAATCTACCGATATACCAAACTTTATCGAAATCGGTCCAGTCGTTTATGTCGTGAAAACGTAACAAACAAACAGACAGAGTTAGTTCTTCAAAAGGAGTCTTCAAGTACAAAGTGAGCAGGTTCTTTTTAAACTCTTACTTAAAAAGAACCTGTTCACTCTGGACTTGAAAACTCCTTCTTCGACCACACTATCACTTACCATCAGGTGAGGTAGTGGTCTAGCGCGTGGCTATCAATCACCAAAATAAACTTATGTGCATTTATAATAGACAACCTCTGTGGCACAGAGGGCAAATAGCCGGCTGAGACACAAAAGGTCCCGCTGCGAGGCAAATGTTTGCATCGTCTACAGATATTTGTTCGTGGTTTGGGTATTTTTCTATATACCTTTTTAGTTTAAATTACAATTTACTGAACTCTGGTAGTTCAGTGGAGGAATATAAAGACACGCTACAAGAAAACGGATACAGACTTATCAATAAAATTACACCTAGATATTGCACCCGTGAATCATCGACGGAGAAATCTTTACTAGACAATATTTCTACTAATCTAAATGAAAACCAGTTTCATTTGGCTGTTATAGAATCATCTATGTCAGACCATCTATGGCAGATTTTCTTTGAAATAAACAAACTTCAACCACCATTGAACACAAAGTTCAGTATCAATCGGTAGACTATGGAAAACTGGTGACACTAGCGGAGGAAGTTATGAATAATACAGAAAATAATGATTTTAATATATTTCAAGAAAAACTATTCAACACTATCGAACAATGCAAACTTACGAAAACAAAAATTTTAAATCTGCCGAAGCAAGATTGGATAAATTCAAAGATTCTTGGAAAAATGTATCAAAGAAATAAACTATATAAAATACATAAAAGTATGCCACAAGATGAAAAAGCTAAGGAGGACTTCATGACAGAGAGCAGAATGGTGGCTGCTGAAATACAGAAAATGAAAAATACCTACTACCATATAAAATTTTCTGCCTGTAAAAACAAACCAAAGAAAATGTGGGGTCTTATAGATAGCCTTACTCACAATAGAAATAGAATAAAAGAAACCTCGATGCCCGCAAAACTAGAGATGGATAACACTATCATATCAACAGTGCCGCGCCGGCCCCCGGCAGCGCCTGTGTGCGACACCCATGAAGCGCCTTTTATTTTTACGAATCTTCATGTTTCAACGTATTTTTTTTATTATTTGCTAATTTTGACCGAAAAAAAATGTTCTTCAGTTTAATATACGAATATTTTCCTAAATAGGTAAAACGTCCGCCGACGCTAAATATATAATAAATAAATAAATATTGCTTGACATTTCACACAGCGCTATCTAGCCCCAAATTAAGCAGAGCTTGTACTATGGGAACCAGATAACTGATAGAATACTTATATACATTTTTTTTTGTAAATACATACTTATAATATATAGAGAAACAACCAGACCCGGAACAAATATCTGTAGATCATGCAAACATTTGTTCCGCGGCGGGAATCGAACCCTCTACCTCCTGCGTCTCAGCCGGCTATTCGCCCACTGCACCACGGAGGTCGTCATTCGATATCGATTCATCGATTCATTCGAGTCATTCGATGTTCGGGCATAGCTGTCAAATTCCTAAAATATATAAATTCAAGAATTTTCACCACATCATTATTGATCGAGCAAAGCAAGATCTCCAAATCAACTTGGGCAAATCGGCATTGTATGTATGTATGTATGTTTGTTTGTCCGAGGATAACTTTCGAAGCGTTGATCCGATCCGAAATTTGATACATAGGTAGGTAGTGATGGCACAATTATGGTGTGACTAAATCAGCTAAAAATGTGAAGGGGTTGTTGAGATATTGGGTTCAAGAGGGGTAAAAAAATGAAAATGAGACTATTAGGTCAAGTGAGACGTCAAATGAAAGGTCTTCATTACTACATTTCGACCCCGTTTTTACTTTTAGTAAAGTTTTTGTAGTTTTTTAGTTATTAGCCATAATAAAAACGAAACTTTGACATAATTCACAGGGTACATCAGTGACCCCACAGTGCTGTAATTTGGTATGCGTGTAGATTAATTATCACAAATATAGGCAAAAGTCTGAAATCTAGAATAACTGCAATTTGTACCCCAAAAAGGGTAACCAATTAACATGAACTCCCGTTACCTGTAATTTGAATGAAATTGTAGGTTAAGTTATTTGGTTTTGATTTCGTGGCATTATTTTGATGGTCAAAGATTACGAATAATCTTTTTTTTATTTTTATGGTAGACTCGCGAGATCTCAGTTCGGGGCGAACCACTAGTTAGTCAAAGATTAAGGCCGGCTTGCACAACCATTCCTAAACGTAATTAGCGACTCAACATGTTTAAATTTTACGTATTTGTATGATTTGACAATTCTTTAAATCATATTTAGCCACTAAATACGTGTAAACGAAATGCATGACACTTCATTTAGTTTGAATTAGCCGCGTAATAACTTTGATGTATACTTTATATGTGAACTCATTTGAGTCTATGGTGCTGTCTGTCATGTTGACTGAATGACACAGCAGGAGAAAGATGGACTATGTTATGTACAAGTAAGAAATTATATTGTAATTTGAATAATTAAAATAATAGGAACTGGTGAAGCAATAGCTTTAAATGTTGTTTCTCTTTTCAGGTGAGTTTGTGATTAATTAATGTTATGTAAAGAATGTTTTGTAAAAGTGTAATAACTGGTTTATGTACTAAATAAAATCAACCTCTTTTCAGAGCAACTCAATTTTGGTTATAGTTTTACTGTTCGTCATACTATCCAAGGATAATTATAAAACGCATTATATACGTTTAGGCATCGTTGTGCGAGTCGCCCTTAGAATATTTGTTTTTGTGTTTTGGGAGACTCGCGAGATCTCAGTTCGGGGCGAACCACTAGTTTAATTTTTTTATCATAAAAATTAAATGCGCACGCCTTGCACCTTGCACACACTTTCGAGTAAATGATTGTTCAATTCTTTTGGCTCTCTCGTTCATTAAAATCGGGGAATCCCCGCGACTCCACCGCGCTTGCGTCGCACGCATCGTTGCATTCATAAACACGGCGCAGCGGCGGCGGCGGCTCTTTTGATTCGCTGAGCTCTGAGTAATTAATGTAAACTAAAAGCCAAAGCGTAAGATGAAACCACAAACGTCGATATTATTATCTTGGGAGACTTGTACATAAATGAATTATATGTTTTGTTACTTACAAGGCATAGGTATGTTGCGCCGTTGTACCTACTTACTTATCGATACTATACACTACAAAGAATATGTTGTTGTGTAAGTGTAACATAAATAATGTCGGTGGCGGCGCCCTCATTGTCTTGGCGCCTACGCGTGTGTGCACCGCACACTTCGCACACAGGGGCGGCTGGGCCCTGCTCATCAAATGGAAATCAAATACATATGCCAATATTTTAATGACTTTTTCTCAAGCATCGGTTTGAAACTAGCACAAGCTATCCTTACAGAGTAGGACGATGACAATACTTAGCTTAGCCTTAGCTGCAATTCACCCTAATAAGGTAGGTTTCGGCTTATCAATTCTAAATTAACAATAGATGAAATTTTGAAAATAATAAATGACTTGAATGTAAACACCAGTTCGGGTGTTTACCACATAAACGCAAAAATTATCAAATGCATTAAGCTTCAAATAACCGGAGAACTTACTATCTGTATAAACCACTGCCTAGATATACTTCCTATATACTGATAGATATCTTTCCTATGAACCTTAAAACTGGCGAAGTAACACCTATTTATAAATCGGGAACTAGGTCAGATCCCAACAACTATCGCCCAATATCCGTGCTACCAGTGATCTCTAAAATATTCGATAAAGTCTTATTCAATCGTTTGGAAAAATATTTGAACTCAATAGGCTTTTTATATGACAAACAATATAGATTTACACCAAAATCCAATACGCTATCAGCAACTGTAGACCTCGATGCAAATAGCATCGATGAAAAGAAAATCGGCCACGGTATATTTATAGATCTCAAAAAAGCGTTTGATACTGTCAGTCACAACATTCTTTTAAACTAACTTTTCGACATCAATATTACTGGGAGTGCTCATAATAATCTTGAGTCCTATTTGACAGGTCGCACTCAGATAGTTAATATTGAAGAATACAAAAGCTCTGCAGCGCATAAATAATATCAATAACGTACAATTTAAAGGGGAGTTGTCGCTATATGCTGATGATACTAGTCTATTTTGGACACGATATGGTTTCAATACCACAAAGTGCCCAGCATGACCTTGACCTTCTTAGTGTGTGGTTTCAATGCAATTTATTGACTCTTAATGTGGCAAAAACGCACTATGTAATATTCTCTGCCAAAAATAAAGTTATATCAAAGTTTGAACTACTTAAAACTAATAACACATTAATAGACAAATCAGATAATGAAAAATACTTAGGTCTCATTCTTGATAATCATTTAACCTGGAAGCCGCACATCATGAAGATCCAATCTAAACTAACATCACTATATGGCTTGTCACGTAATATTCGGTACACTATATATAACTCACTAGTGAAGCCACACATTGATTATTTAATACAGGTCTGGGGCTCAGCGGCTAAAACTAATCTCAACCTATTACAAATATCACATGTTTTGTGAAAAGTGTGACTTATAAAAAGACCATTCAATAATGATTATTTAACCCCTACCCTAAAATTATTTAAAGAAACTCAATTAATGAATATTGTAACAACTTATAATTAAATTAATATAATTACATTAATTAATATAATTATTTTATATTATTATACACATAATAATAACTAAAGGAATGCATACAATATGAAGATTCCCAAACAATGCGACTAAGAAATGTAAATAAACTTTTATTACATCCACCGAGGATAAACTATGGCAAAAAAAAGATTACATTTTAAAGTGCAAAAATTTACAATGAACTGCCTAATACGTTAAAAGAAACCAAAAAAACGCATATTTTCAATAAATACTAAAATCTCATTTACTTAGTTTAACAAAAATCCCAACAGTCAAATTATTAACCGCATCATTTCATACTCAAATGTCTATCTAGTTCTACATCTATCTATAGTGCTATATCTAGTTCTCGCCGATCTGTGTAATACGTTTTATTTTGGCTCAGCTATGCTGATGTTTTGTTCTAGTCATAGGTAAAGTTTTCAAATCTACCCACAAAAACAAAGTTACCACTGTGCTGTTTTTTGTTCGTAAAAGTGTTTGTTATTGTATTCTGTTAATTGTTAGTGTTAGCTTTATTTATATTATAATGATTTTTACATGTAAATTCTTTGGAAATTCATATAAATAAATAAATGAATGTAAAATGAATATATTTTGTACTCCTATTTTTGTAATTAGAATTTAGATCTACACTTGAGAGCAATAAAATCGCACATCCGCACATTTTTACTTAAAAGTTAAATTTTTTTTGACAATCGAAAGCACTCAGCAAGTTGGTTAGATCCTGGTTCAGCACCAAAGCAATACCCTAAACCAAAAATGACCCCTAAAAAGGTGATGGTCACTGTTTGGTAGTCTAGTGCGGGTGTGATTCACCACAGCTTTTTATCACTTATTCCATACAAAACGGCAATTTCATAGGTAAAGACCTAATATTAAGTATGTACCTAGTCAGGTCATAAGTATTGTCACACAGTAAAAACTTTTCTTTTAGAATGCTGGCCACAAAAAAGTTTATAGAATTCGAATTTCGAATTGTTCATGAAAATAAAAACGTATACTTTTTAGAATTTTACTCATTTTTAAATATGGAGTGGACGCTTAAAGAAGACCGTGTTGCAGTTATTGCGTTGCATCGTTGCGGTTACGCGCCAATTAAATTTTTTGACATACTTACTGAAAAATTTGAATATAACCAAAAGATTCGTTTATCGCAACATCAAACGATACAATGAAGACTCTAGTGTAGATGACAGGTCAAGAAGTGGTCGCCTTCGGTCTGTTAGGACTCCAGCAGTGATAAAAGCTGTGAAGGCGCGAATTCAAAGAAATCCCAAACGTAAGCAGAAACTGTTGGCCCTTCAGATGGGGTTAAGCAGAACCACGGTGAAAAGGGTGTTAAATGAAGACTTAGGGCTTCGGGCATATCGAAGAAAAACAGGACATCGTTTAAATGCTCGTCTAATGGACCGGAGACTGAAGAGATGCCGCGCTTTGTTGAAGCGGTACGCGGGAGAAAAATATCGGAAAATTCTTTTTTCGGGTGAAAAAATGTTTACCGTAGAAGAGAGCTACAACAAACAAAATGATAAGGTGTACGCACACAGTAGTGAAGAAGCGAGCAACCGTATTCCGCGTGTCCAACGAGGTCATTTTCCATCCTCGCTCATGGTATGGTTGGGAGTTTCTTATTGGGGCTTAACAGAGGTACATTTTTGTGAGAAAGGTGTAAAAACGAATGCAGTTGTGTATCAAAATACAGTCCTGACGAACCTTGTGGAACCTGTTTCTCATACCATGTTTAATAACAGGCACTGGGTATTCCAACAAGATTCAGCGCCAGCTCATAGAGCGAAGAGCACACAAGACTGGCTGGCGGCGCGTGAAATCGACTTCATCCGGCACGAAGACTGGCCCTCCTCCAGTCCAGATTTGAATCCGTTAGATTACAAGATATGGCAACACTTGGAGGAAAAGGCGTGCTCAAAGCCTCATCCCAATTTGGAGTCACTCAAGACATCCTTGATTAAGGCAGCCGCCGATATTGACATGGACCTCGTTCGTGCTGCGATAGACGACTGGCCGCGCAGATTGAAGGCCTGTATTCAAAATCACGGAGGTCATTTTGAATAAACTTTAGTGTCATAAGAATCTATGTTTTGTTAAGTTCATTTTGGTATATAAATGGTTACATAATGAATAAACTTGTTTCAAATATTTTATATTAAACATGTGACAGAATTTATGACCTGACTAGGTATACATGTCTATTTTTAGTTATATGTAGCACGCTCGCGTATGCAATTATTATATTTGTCAATGTGTTTTTGTTATAATAAGTTCTCATTTAAGTGAATTGTAAATTCTTATGAGAATAAATGTCTTAAACCTGATACCTATTATAAGTAGGTACGTAAATACAAAACAAATGTATATATATTTTGTATCAGTTATCTGGTTCCCATAGTACAAGCTTTAATTAGTTTGGGGCTTGATAGCGCTGTGTGAAATGTCTAGCAATATTTATTATTATTTGTTATCCAGTCAATTATGTCCTAAAAACTTAACAAACAAACAGACAGAATTAGTTCTTCAAGAGGAGTCTTCAAATCCAGAGTGAAAAGTTTTATTTAGGCAAGCGTGATCCATCTTCGACCGCGCCATCACTTACCATCAGGTGGGGTACTGGAAGTGCTTGACTAACACCAAAAAAATTTAAACAATTCGCATATAATAGTGAGTGTGGATATACCCGGTGCAGTCCCGACACTTCATCTTCTGATGCTGCCAGTGCAGGAAGGCTGAGTACACGAGCGCACACACCGCCGAGTCCAGGTCACAGCTTTCATTACCCAGCACTATGTGTAGCGTCGAGTACTTCTCACTCTTCTGAAATTATAACAGTACTTCTTTTAGTTAAAATACAAAAGTAATCTAAAATCTTCCAGACATACACAACAACTTAATGTCCTGAACTTAGTGCTGTGTGAAATGTCCAGCAATATTTATTATTATTATGGTGTTCAGAGATTTTCTCTACTCGATTTTCTAAGAATCGGTGATAACTGGGGGTCACGGGCCTAAGCCAAGTGCACCTCAGTGGGCCGAACTTCACTAGGAAGCTCAGTCTGTAGGAACTTTCTCACGATCCTACACGTATTCAAAATAGCCGCTTTTTGTAGCAGAATGTAAGTGTGCTTCGGCAGGTCTAAATACTCTAAAGATTGGAATAGCTGTTTAGGAATAACACCGGTTGTTGACAAGACTATTGGAACAATGGAAACCCTTTGAAGATGCCACATGCGAGTTATTTCGTTTTTGAGATCAATATATTTGGATAGTTTCTCCGCGATGGTGCTCTGAAGATTGTGAGTGTTGGGGATGGCGATGTCAATGAGGAGTGCTGTTTTGTTGGTTTTGTCTACAAGGGTCAAATCTGGTCTATTGAAGTGTGTGGTTTTATCAGTTAGGATGGCCCGATCAAAATACAGTTTGTAAGCAGCATTCTCCAGCATGGTTTCAGGAGTATATTTGTAATAGGGTGTTGGTTTTACGGTTGTGCCTACAAGTTTATATTTGATTGCTAAGCTTTGGTGGATTATGTTGGCCACTTGATCATGCCTAAACTTGTAGTCAGTTTGTGCGATAGCCTTGCAGGCCCCCGTTATGTGCTGGATTGTTTCAGAGCTGCTGTTACACCTTCTGCACATTTCTGTTGGTATATTCTGTATTTTCATGATATGCTTTTGATAATTGCGCGTTTCAACGACTTGGTCTTGTATTGCAATCATGAATCCTTAGTCTCGGGGAAGAGTTCACCTCGGCGGAGCCATTCGTTCGATGCTTGTTTGTCGACGGTGGGTTGACTCAAGTCGTGGTAGTGCCTTTCGTGGAGTGACTTTCGGGCCCATTCAGTTAATAAGGTATTTTTGTCTGTAATGTTTTCGTTGCTCTGGCTTTTGTGGTCCTGTAAGTTAAGCGGTGTAAGTTTTCGGTCTAACTGGGCTATTGACTTATGCAACGTAGATGTTTCAGATTTAGAGTAAAAATATGATCTTAAAGTTGTTATTTGTCTGTTATGTAAGTTTTGGATGTCGATAATTCCTCTCCCTCCCTCTAAACGTGGCAAAATTTGTCTTTGGATGCAAGCCCGCGGATGATGCTTTCTGTGTTTAGTCATGGAGACATTAATAAGGCGTTGTATTTTTTTTAATTCCGTTTTTGTCCAATTTATTATTCCAAATGAGTATGTAAGAACAGGAATGGCGTAAGAATTTAAGGCAATCGTTATATTTTTTGAGTGCAATTGTGATCTTAATATTGAGTTTAGCCTGTGTTTAAAATTTTGAGTAAGTTTGGTTTTAATTTCCTTATAATGAATTTGTTTTGACTGGTGGTAACCTAAGTATTTATACGTTTCGTTTTCGCAAAGAGGACTTATAGATTCTCCAGTTTCCATCTGGTATACATGTTGGTATGTTTTCCCTTCTCTAATAGAGTTGATCTTGCATTTATCAATACCAAAATTCATTGCAATATCTTGTGAAAATTGTTCTGTGATTTGTATGAGATATTCTAAATCACTCTGCGTAGAGGAATAAATTTTAATATCATCTATATATAGAAGGTGGTTCAATGTACATTCTATGTTGTCAGTCCGTTCGTCGTTTACTTTGTTTAGTGAATAGCCTATCTTAGTTGAATTAAGATTGTTAGATAGAGGGTTTAATGCCAGGCAGAACCATAAGGGGCTGAGGAAATCGCCTTGGAATATACCTCGCTTTATTTTTATTAAATCAGTTGCTATAGTTCTATGGGATGTTTGTGCGTGTAGTCTAGTTGTCCATTTAGTCATAGTGTTTTGCAAGAACTTTACGAGTTCCGGGTGTATTTTATAGATCTCTAGGATTTTTATGAGCCAACTATGTGGAACGGAATCAAAGGCTTTCTTATAATCTATATAAATGGTAAAAAGATCTTCATTACATTTTTGTACCCTGTTTAAGACAACTGCATCTATGGTAAGCTGCTCTTTGCAACCCTGACTGAATTTTCTACAACCTTTTTGTTGCTCTGCTAGTATATTATTCTCTTCAATGTGTTTATAAATTAGTTGGGACAAACAGGCTGTCATAATTTTGTAAATTGTTTGCAGGCAAGTGATCGGCCTATACTTAGCAGGATTTGCAGTGTTGTTTGTGTCATTCCGTGGACGGTTGTCGCTGCAGCCGCACGCATTTAGCCATTATTCCGTATTTTTCTGCCCGGTAGAATACGCTAGTGATGTACCATTGTTAATATATCGATAAAAATGGAAAAATATGTGATACGTTCGTCATCGACCCCGGACCTGGCCAGCAACTCCAGCAAGAGGCCTAGAGATGACTCTGAACAGTGGCAATACCCGAAGAGAATTGCTATCCCCAAAACGGTATCGAGTGTTCCTGATGCCAGAATTAGCAACCGCTTCAGCAGTCTATCGGTTGACAAGCACGATGTACCTTCAGATGCATTCAAAAGTGCCTCTAAGAAGAAGAAGCCCGGACGTGTACCACCTATAGTACTGGAACTACTCGAAAACTGGACTCACCAAAAGCTCAAAGATATTATCGACAAGTATAACAAGAGCTATCACCTTGAATACAAAGGTAACAATCGGGTGAAGATCCAATGCTACACACCAGAGGGTCATCAATCTCTTAAGGATGGACTCCAGAATGAAAAGGTTTCCTTCCATACATTCACCAGAAAGGACGAAAAACTACCCAAGGTGGTTATCAAAGGTTTACCGGGTAACGTCTTGGATTCCCTATCAACCGAACTTGAATCCCTTGGATTTCCTGGAGCTACAGCAACCCATATCAAGACCTTCAAGCCGGCTCAATGCCCGCCAATTCTTATCCAACTACCAAGTGGAACTGACATGACCAAGTTCAAGCAAATAAAATATCTTGCAAATTGCGTCGTCACGATGCAGCGATACAAAACCAGCAACAAAATAGTCACCCAGTGCTATCGATGCCAAGGCTTTGGTCATGCCTCACGGAACTGCAACAGACCTGCCAGATGTGTCAAATGCTCCTTGGGGCACCCCACGTCGGAATGTCCGACACAGGGCTTTATTGAATCGGTTCGCTGCTGTAACTGCCAACAGGACCACCCAGCAAACTATTCCCAGTGCAAAGAGCGGCTGAACTACCTCGATCGAATAAAATCAAAACGCGAGTCACATCGAAACACCATCGTCTCCACCACAGCTGTCAATCAAACGCGACCTGCTGCCATGAACACGATGTCATTTGCTCAAGCTACGACAAAAGGTGCACAAAACCATCTAGCTGATTTGGAGAAACGCCCTAAGTTGCTACAAGCCTATCAATCCAAGGACGCAACTAAAATCAATGCTCCCTTGGCTAAAGATCTCCCAAAACCAACAGACGCCGCGACATGTGAAATGCTCCAAATCCTCTCGACAATCAAGGCCCTCAAGCAGGAGTTTATCAAATGTGAATCCTTTATGGACAAAGTGATCCTTATTCTGTCTCATGTTGGCCATTATGTTTAATAACGTTAATGAGCTAAGTATATTATATTGGAATGCCGATGGCATTCACAGCAAGCAGCAGGAACTTTTAGACCTGGCGGTGAGTAATCTTAATGTTGACGTCATCGCACTTAACGAAACAAGGCTAACCGGGCGTCTTACACTTAAAATCCCTGGCTTCACCTGCTACCGTACTGACAAGCGAGCCAACGGCTCTGGCCAAGGTGTGGCTATCTTGGTTAGAGTCGATATTGTCCATCACCTTGTTTCCACTCCACCAACGCAAAATCTTGAGGCCATAGGTATATCCATCCAATTAAGGGACGGAAACATCTCGATGTTTTCGGCATATCAATCACCTAACTTGCCCCCACTTACCCTTACTGGTGACATCAACGCGCTCGCAGGATCAGGGAACAAGGTACTTGTTATGGGTGATTTTAACGCCAGACATCACTACTGGTCACCCGGTCCTACTAATACGCGTGGCAAAATGTTGTATGAACTCATGGTTCACGGTGAGCTCACTGTTCACGGCCCAAATGACCCTACCTTGGTGCATTACCAAGGTAAACATGAACCATCGACACCTGATCTTTTGCTAACCAAGAATATTTACAATATTGAGGAAATTAGAACAATACATGCCCTTTCTTCAAATCACTTACCTGTGCTTGTTCGAGTTGCTATCAACATACATCGCAAACCAATTCGTAAGCTTAACTACGCGAAAGCTAACTGGAATCAGTATCGTAGTTTCTTGACTAACAACATTTCCCTGTCTAGCCAGTTCTATGGGTCAGAAGATGAGATCGAATCCGCTATTTCACAGCTTCAAGACACAATCATTGTAGCTAGGGACCTTAGTATACCGACCTCTACCCTCAAGCCTTGGGAATGCTCATTACCAAGATGTATTAAAAGAAAAATCAAAGATAAAAACAAACTACGTCGATACTCTAGTAAAGAAACAGATGCTACCATTCGTAAAGTCTTGCATCACGAAGTAAAGCAAATCCAATTACAAATCAATACTGCATTAAAATCACACCGCGATGACCAATGGAACCGTAAATTGAGCAAGGTTGACAATCCAGGATCTGACATCTGGCGTATAGCTAAAGGACTGAAAGCCACTTCTTCCTTCACCATTCCACCACTCAAGACTAGCAACGGTACCAAGAGTACGAACATAGAAGAGCAGTGTGATATATTAGCTAGCTCATTCTCTGATAATATGCTATTGACCCATAACAGGGATAGTGATGAACAGCTCGCTGTTGAAACTTCCATAAACTCACTGAACAATCTTCCAGCTGATAGTTTCCAAATAACGCTAGTTCACCCTGCTGAAGTCAAAAAATGCATAAATAATCTTAAAATACGCAAAGCACCTGGCCCAGATCAAATCTCTAATCACCTAATCAAAAATCTACCCCAAAAGTGTATTGTGATGATTACTAAAATATTTAATGCCTGTTTCTCACTTAACTATTTCCCAACTGTGTGGAAAATAGCTAAAGTTATAGCCATTCATAAGCCCGGCAAAGACCCAACTGATCCATCTGGTTACCGCCCAATTAGCCTTTTGCCATGTCTAGGTAAGTTGTTTGAAAAAATGATATCCCGCCGCCTTTGTCGTTCCTCTGAAACAATACTCATAGATGAACAATTCGGATTCCGTGAATCACATTCAACGGTTCAGCAATTGGCTAGAGTAGCAGAGGCTGTCTCTCATAGCCTTAACATGAACGAGTCAACCGGAATGTTTCTTCTTGACATCGAAAAAGCATTTGATACAGTGTGGCATCAAGCTCTTGTCCACAAACTATTAAAACAAGATGTCCCCATACCATTGATTAAGATCATCATATCCTACCTTGAGAACCGCTCATTTCGGGTTCACATAGGTAGCTCCCACTCGGTGTCGATGCTAGTCCCAGCTGGCGTGCCTCAAGGCTCAATACTTGGACCCCAGTTGTTTTTATTATATCTTAATGATATTCCAATCCAAACACGCACTAATCTGGCCTGTTTTGCTGACGATACAGCCTCGTTCACTTCCTCAAAAGACATTGACCTAATTATCTCTCGTCTTCAAATGTCATTAGACCTATTATCTTCTTACTTTGACAAGTGGAAATTAAAGATAAATGCCTCCAAAACAGAGGCAATTTTGTTTACCAGGCATCGTTCATTCCCTGCCCGCACCCTCAAAGTAGGAGGCTATGAAATTCCATGGAGCCTTTCTGTCAAATACCTTGGAGTCGTCTTAGACAATAAACTCAATTGGAGTGAAAATACGCTGAAACTGCGACTTAAAGGTACAAAAGCACTAAATTCATTGAGCCCTATACTCAATAGAAGCTCGTGCCTTAGTAACACCACTAAATTAAACATTTATAGCACCTTAGTACGTCCCTGCATAACTTACGCCTGTCCAGTTTGGAGCAGTACCTGCCCAACCAATATAAATAAACTTCAAGTTGTCCAAAACAAAGCTTTAAAATACGCCTTTAACACCCCCTTTTGTACCAATCTGCAATCATTACATAAAACAATTAATTTCCCCACTTTATACGAATTTATATACAAATCATCTAGAAAATTTTATTTACACAGTAATACACGCAGCAAAAATAAACATATTCAAAATATCTGTAAAACTCGCAAGAAAAACTTACCTTACTTCGACAAGTACAATCGATACAAATTACCCCATCACTTGTTTCTTGAGTGCGATGAATAGACGTGTGCAATGGCCCAAGCGGGCGCACGCGCGCGCCTCGCCCAATGCGCACGCTGTTTTCGACCTTGTTATCTCGGAATATAGGCCGACAGCAGCGTGCGCGTCGCGCGCTGGCGCGGCGAGGGCTTGCTTGGGCGACTGCCCCTTTTATGTTGAACAGTAGGCTAATTGTTTCTGTTGCTGGCTTTAATTTGACGGTATTTTGGTCATTCGCTCGCTAATAGTTATTTGTAAGTAATAGTTTAGCGACAATATTTATTTGTACCGCTTAGGCTTCGGCCTTTCAAACCCATATAAGATCTGATGTTTAATGTAATGCTCATCAAAGCTTACATGTGTTTAAATATTTATATTTAAAATTCTAAAACTACAATAGTTATGTTTCGTAATACGAAATAAGTACCTACTTTAGGTAAAAATTTTATTGTATAAGTTTTGAGAAGCGCTTTAGCTTAATTAACGTTGTAAATTATGATTGTTAATTCTAGGATTTAATTCACACTGGAATTGTACTAGCTAAGCTTTTATAATCTAATAAAGAACTTTTGAAATTGAAAAAAAAAAAAAAAAGTATATTATTCTCTTCAATGTGTTTATAAATTAGTTGGGACAAACAGGCTGTCATAATTTTGTAAATTGTTTGCAGGCAAGTGATCGGCCTATACTTAGCAGGATTTGCAGTGTTGTTTGTGTCTTTCGGAATCATGTATGTAATCCCGCTTGTGATGTAGGTGGGCATGATTTCAGGGTGCTTGATGAATTGGTTAATATGGTTGTAAATATAGGGGTGAATAGATGTGAGCTTTTTGTACCAATAGCTGTGTATATGATCAGATCCTGGTGTTTTCCAGTTGTGGGTAGCTTTCAGCACTTGGTGATATGTCTCTATGGGTATACTATCGTAGTGCATAGAAGTTACGGCTTCAGAATTTGCATACTCTTTCTGGATCCATTCAACTCCACTGTTTAGTTCGGTAGGGATTTCCCATATGTTAGCCCAGAATTGATGTAGCAAAACTGGATCTAAGCTACTGGTATGGTTTTCGTTACCATCGATCTCAGGCTGTTATTATTATTATAAACTACACAATGAAACTGCACTTAAGAACTTCCCGAGGACACCACCTTAAATTAAATCGTGCTCCTTGTAACACACTGATTGGACATAACTTCCTGACTAACAGGGTGCTCCATAATTGGAACATCCTACCGGAAACAGTTGTTTCTGCTACTTAAATAAACCCCTGTAAAAACAAACTCGGTAACTGGCTACGAATTAATAAGACATCGCTACAAAAGTGAACATTAACAGGTTAGCTGTCCCGAAGCAAGTTTCGATCTTCTTTGTACACGTCCTCGTAGTAAATAATGACAGCTAACGCTCATGAAGTTTCGTATTAAGTTACGTCATTCTCTTCAAGTATTTTATGATACTTTATGTGTCCTAGTGATTGAAATTAATTATATCGATAATTGCTAATGTTAGATGAGTATGATAAGAAATTAATTATTTACGTTTAATGATAAAATGTACGTTTATGTTCGTAACACTTTAGACATTGAAAAATATCTTTTTGAAAACAATCTTCTGTTATTGAATTGCACCATTCAATTAGGTACCCTTTCGGCCACCAGTTTCCAAACAAGAAAAAAATTTAAAGAAATCAAATCTATGACGGTTCCTCACTTGAGAAAGGTCCTACGATTAGGCTAATTTCCTTTGCTGGCTTCGTATTTATTCATGAAGAGCCGAGGCACAGATTTGTGTGGAACAATAAGGACAAATAGAAAAGGTCTACCTAAAGACGTAATGGCTGCAGAACTCAAACAAGGTGAAATTGCTGCACAACAAAAAGGAAATATTACAGTTTTAAAATGGAAAGACAGACGAAACGTGCATATGTTGTCTACCTGCCATAATCACGATGTGGCAATAACGCCTGGTCGAAATTCAAAACCAAAACCACTCATGATACTGGACTATAATAAGGGCAAAAAGGGAATCGATTTATCTGATCAGCTGGCAAGCTATTATACGCCCATAAGAAAAACAATCATCTGGTATAAAAAAATAGCAGCTGATCTTCTCTGTATTTCGATTATAAATTCCGTGCAGATTTACAATGAGTTTCGTGAGGACAGTAACAAACTATCAATTCTTTCTGGTCAAGAACAAATTGTCAAAGAATTATTGCAAATATCTACGTCATCGTCATCACTAATGAAAACAGCAAATCCGTCCACAAGTCATTTTTTGACTACTATGCCACGACAGTGTAATAATAAAATAAAAAGAAAACGTTGCAGTGGATGTTACGCAAAGAAACGCAATGAAAATTTATCATCCAAAGATGCTGGAAAAAAGGCTAAAATGGTATCAACTGAGTGTACAATATGTAACATTTCATATTGTATGCTATGTTTTAAAGAAAAACATACATGAGAGAATATAATCGCAGGTCTACAATCGCCATTTCGGTTTTGATGATAATAGGCTAGTTTCCTAATTTTTGTTGGCAACCCTAGTTCAAAGGGTCTCACAATAATAGTAACATCGGTGAAAGAATAATTTTGTGTTTGAATAAGGTTAATGTTAATTTTTAAGTGAAATTTATTTTTTGTTTAAGTTCAATAATAAATTGATTGGTAGAATTTGGTTGTAGTATAATTTACTAATGCTACAAATAATATAATTATTAAAAAAAATTATCGATAGATCGATTGCATTATCTACATCATTGGCCATGAGGCACATATGCCTCATGGACGTACCAGTGCAATCACCCATGAGGCACATGTGCCTCATCGGACAGCTAACCTGTTAAGAGACATTCAGCACTGTGTGAGTAGACATATCAGCAATAATGCTGCTCGTCTATAAACAAAATAAATAATTTAGCAGTTGATTTTAGTACATATTGTATGTATACCTATCTACTAAATTTCTATCATGTGTTTTTTCCTGTGTTTATATAATTTTTCTTTTCTTTTTAATAATTTATAATCTTTATGTAAGTAGGTATGTAAGTTTTGTTCTGAATGGTTTGTCCTATGTGTGTGTCAAATAAATGTATTTTCTTTCTTTCTTTAGTAATTAACGGCGCCACTGAAAACCAGCACTGCAGCAGCTATGATTCTGCAGCAAATGCTAAATGGTAGCCCATTTATGATCACAATAATTTTGTATTGTTTTTATTTGTAATTATGTATCTCTGCATCCTAAATAAATTATTTGTATTTCCTATGAACATTAAGGAACTATAAAGATTCTTAGCTCATAAGGCTTTTGGCTTTAAGATAGAAAGTGAGTTTTTATATAGGTATTATATAAATATATTATAGGTATACATCTAAATGGCTAATATTTACTTCTTAACTAGATGAAAGTGCATGACCACATAAACTGAGCTAGCTAAGGTGAATTTATTATGAAATAAATAAGACTTTTTACCGTAATGTTTTGATGCAGAGGCTCCACATACCAGTTACACACTTACCAGTTTTTCAACTGTAGTTTTTAGATATTCATTCATGTCGCAGGAGCAGTTTTGAGGCATACGATGATTTATTGTTTATAAAGTTTCACTTTCACCATAACTGAAGAATTTTTTATTCATTAATTTCAAAAAAAATTAAAATCATTTATCAAAATAAACTGTATCGGCGAATTTCCCCTTGGCCTTGCTATGCTATTTTGCTACCTTGCTATGCTATTTTGCTTGATTGAAGCACAGCTGATAGTGTTGCAAGTTGTAGAAAAAAACTTCTATTTAGAATTATTATATAATAGGTAAAATCGTTTGTGACATTTTGATAAAATGATATTAAATAATAGCAAAAAAAAGTGGCACTCCGGGAGTGCCGACAGAAGTGAAAACTTGAACAATTACGTGTGTATTTCGTGAATCGTCAGGAAATATTTTATGAATCATCAGGAACGGTGTTGGTAACGGTAATGGTGTCGCGAGTTCTATGGTTTTTTCCCATCTCAAAACATGTCCAACGTACCTAAAGAAGAGTTCACTTCAAAAAAGATTTGGATGTTGCAAAATGATCATAATGAATGACGCATAAACATGAAAATTTATTAAGAAAGTTGTCTTATGCTCCTCCACAGACTAAAAAAAAAACAAATTATATACAGAGGTATCGAATACAGTGTCGCAAGTTCAATGGTTTTTTCCCATCTCAAATTCAAAGGTGTCAGTAACAGTATCGCGAGTTCAATGGGTTTTTCCCATCTCAAAAATGCCCAACGCTCCTTAAGAAGTTTTCACTTCAATAATAAATCATTTAATTCAGGACACAAGAAAAATATGGGATTTATCACGTACCGTCTTATCTGTGTTTCGACCGACAATGTTTCATTTCATGATCCGATGGCCCAGCTCGTTGACGCAATCCGCACCACCGCGCCCGTCAACTCGCGCGCAGAGGGCTGCAACGCGCAGTGCGAGGCGAGACGTTATTCGGAGCGGATCGCACTCACCCTGATGAAGGTTCATGAATTGAACCGAAACATTGTTGGTCGAAACACCGATAAAACGGTACGTGATAAATCCCGTATTTATAATAATCATTGAAATCAATCACGAAAGTTTTCTAAGTAAAACAATAAAATAGTTCAAGGATATTAATAAACTTATTCCACGGCCCCTAAAGATATATACCTTAGCATAATACGAGGGGCATACTAATAGTTTCCGGAATCATTAATAAAAAAATACCATTAATGGTCAAAATTTGTTCGTCAAAATTGCGTCAATGCACTTTTTCATACGATTGAACCAATTTTGATAATATTTGTACCACTCCTCCGTGGTGACGTCGGACACATGTTTTTCATACCCTTCTACAGCCTCTTCTGGTGATGAAAACCGTTGATCGCGTAATTGTTTCTTGATTTTTGGGAACAGAAAAATGTCACACGGTGCCAGGTCAGGACTGTATGCTGGATGACTCTCGTGTACGTTTTTCGACTTCAAAAACTCGTTTGTCTGTCTGGCTGTGTAGAATCCATCGAGAACACAGCTTTCTCACACCCCAAATGTTTGTGTAGGATTGACTGTATTTGACTCATGCCTATGTCCAAAGATGTCCGGATCTCATGGTAGGTCACATGCGTGTCTGTTTCGATCATACGGCGCACAGCATCAATGTTTTTGTTGTTCACAGCGGTGCACGGGCGACCTTCACACATGGAGATTATCACGACCGCGTTTGAATTCTGCAAACCAGCTATAAATAGTCATCTTGCATGGTGCTCCTTTGCCAAAAGCAGATTGAAGCCGAACGACGCCCTGCTGAGCTGTCAAATTACACTTAAAATCGTAAAAAATCATGCAACGAAGATTTTCCCGAGTTAAATCCATTTTATTGTAATCACGCAATTTTTAAAATGACACCACAATGTGAAAACAATTGACAATCAGATGAAACAAATTTTATTCTACGGCTAAAGAGTTCCATTTTCAATGTAGTAATAACTTTTCAAATATTGTTTATGTAAATGGCCAATTCCGGAAACTTTTAGTGTGACCTATGTATATGTGACGTATCTAATAAATGGCGATCGCTCGCTGGTTATGGTTAACCCTTAATAAAATGAGGGGAAATTATTTCCCACTTCGTCCGGCTTAGCAAATTCGTTTTTTTTTTAATGTCTAGACTTAGCCGTGCCAAGCATAGAGAAAAATAATCTTGGATATATTTTTTACTGATTAATGGCAACATTTGTCAAGAAGTTGATAATCTGACGTCGTATGTCAAAGCCGAACTCACAATTTGTGATTTTTCCGCGAAAATACTTGCTGTGTTACGAATTTTAGAAAGTTTTTTGAAAAAAAAAATCTGGTAAGTGAGTACACGTTATAATAAACTAAACTAGACTTATTTTCCGAACGTTTAGCTGAAAAAGAACCGTGAAAACAATTAGATTTCTTGGAGAATTTTCATCTTGAATTAGTGGGAAATAATTTCCCTTTGTCTGTCCCTGTCTTCAAAAAAACTTTAACTATATAAAAAATGTGCGTCAGTTCATTGAACAGAATATGTTTACTATTTTAGTTCCTTTTTGATTTATATTATTTTATATCCCTAGCAACTTTGAAAAATGAATGCCAAAAAGAAGCCAAAAGTACTTACCAAGAAGAATCTCGAAGAAGCTGTCGATAACTTGCCTGATACCTATATCCGATTTATCTGGATCTGATTCTGAAGACGACACTTGCTATGCCAATAGTGTTAACTCTATTCCCGATACCTACTTGAATCAACCCGACGATTACGTGATAGAACAGCGTCTTGAGAAATTTTTGGCGTGGGAGATGATTATAATGATGTGAATATACAAGATGAACCCGTTATACAGACTACAGAATCATTATTGTCAGTTTTAAATCATCAATTTGACAACACAAATAACACCGCTGGCATTACCACATCAGATGATTTAAATTTCGACCAAGATACTTATAATAGCGAATTCGAAGTACAAGAAAATGAAAATCAAGGCAGTCCTCAGGCAGTATATCTTGAAATTCCGCAAGAAGATGTTGTATCTCCTATTAGTGCACCAATTGAACAAGAAGCTACAATTGCCAGATTACTATTACTATATATATATTATATTACTATTTTCTAGATAACAATCCAATAGACGACTTTTTGGAAGATGATCAACAAGATCACAATGTGGTACTTAGGGATCGCTCTCAACCAAGAGAATGGAAAACAGTAGACTTAGCCCATGATGTTCCTATCTTTGAAAAGCTATTTCAACCCATGGTAAGTGACACTCACAAAACTACACCACTGACTGTTTTCGAGAGGTTTTTTCCTGATAAAGTAATTCTGATAATAGTGAAACAAACAAATAGATACGCTCGTCAAAAAATAGCCATAATTGGATACCTGTTACTGAACAAGATATTAAGGCGTATTTAGGAGTTCTTGTGCTGATGGGCTTAAATCCTCTCCCAGACATGGAGTTATATTGGTCAACAGACCCATTTTACTTTAACAATGAAATCGCCCATGCTTTTCCGCTCGTAAGATTTAAAAAAATTACGGAAAACTTACATTTGAATGATAATTCAATGGAACCACCAAGAGGGTCTTCGGAGTACGATAAATTGTACAAAGTGAGACCTCTGATTACAGAACTGAATAACGTATATCAGAATGAAGCCCACAACTCAGCTGTGCAATCGATTGACGAAAGTATGGTGAAATTTAAGGGCCGTAGTTCATTAAAGCAATATATGCCCAAAAAGCCTATTAAGAGAGGTTTTAAAGTTTGGGCCAGGTGCGATGCAAAAACCGGATATTTATATCAATTTGATATATATACTGGAAAAGGCGACAATATTGAGAATGAAGGACTTGGCTATAATGTGGTGATGAAGCTCTGCAATAATGTACCTAGTAATACCCTAATAGCCTTTGATAATTTCTTTACCAGCTGCAACCTTTTGGAAGACCTGTATGAAAAGAAAATTTATAGCGTAGGAACAGTTAGAAGTAACAGAAAAGATCTCCCTGATATGATAAAGAAAAAACAACCGAAAGCATTGAGACTAGAAAAACACAACTTTGCAGCTGTCACAGCAGAGTCAATCACAGCCGTCAAGTGGTTTGATACCAAAGAAGTAGCAGTACTCTCCACAGCACATCAGCCACGAGATGTTATGTTCGTGAAAAGAACGCAAAAGGATGGCTCTAGAAGAGAAATTCTTTGTCCAAAAGCAATTGCTACTTATACTCTTAGTATGGGTGGCGTTGATTTGTTCGACCATTTCAGGTCTTCGTACCCAATTAGCCGCAAATCAAGAAAATTTTGGATGAGACTTCTGTTCTTCTTGTTTGATGCGTCAATCATAAACGCATTATATTATATAAAGCTCGATTACCACTGACTGACTGACTGACTCATTGACATGTTTGTTCTCCCAGATGCCACCTCGTAGGGTGAAAATGTTTGGTGGGATCGTATAGAGGGAGTTCCGATGAGTTGGGAATAAATCCTAAAGTACCCCTTTTGTCCCCCATTCGCTCCCATCGACCTCGTATCTCGGAAAGTATAGGTCTTAGAGCGTTGGTGCAAAAACTAATGTTGCTGAGGTCATTTTTTTATATCCGGATCCATGAAAAAAAAATTGTCTTTCATACAAAAAAAAAGTTGTCCCATACAAAATATTTCTGTATGAATACCGTAAACCGTATATTTCGTTTGCCGTAATTTTCATACTGTTCTTGTAGGGAGCCCACGGCTTGTGTGTACTATAAAATTACTGTAAATTTGCTTGATTCTATATAATGGTGGTGGAGGGACATGAGATAACTTTCATAGTTTTTGCAAAGGTCATCATCATCATTTTGGAACATCCAATTTTTTTTTTTTTAGTATGCAACGTTCATCATGTTTATTTTGGAACATCCACATTTTTTTAATTATGCCTCATCCACAATGATCACTTTGGAACGTCAATTATTTTTTTTATTATGCAACATCCACTGTGTTCATTTTGGTACATCATTTTTTTTAATTATGCCTCACCCACAATGATCACTTTGGAACGTCAATTTTTTTTTTTTATTATGCATCATCCAGTGTGATCATTTTGGAACATCATTTTATTTTCAATTATGCCTCATCCACTATGATCACTTTGGAACGTCAATTTTTTTTTTTTTTTATTATGCAACATCCACTGTGATATTTTGGTACATCATTTTTTTTAATTATGCCTCATCCACAATGATCACTTTGGAACGTCAATTACATTTTTTTTTTATTATGCAACATCCACTGTGATCATTTTGGTACATCATTTTTTTAATTAGGCTTCATCCACAATGATCACTTTGGAACGTCAATTATTTTTTTTTTATTATGCATCATCCACTGTGATCATTTTGGAACATCATTTTTTTTTAATTATGCCTCATCCACAATGATCATTTTGGAACGTCAATTTTTTTTTTATTATGCAACATTTACTGTGATCATTTTGGTACATCATTTTTTTAAATTATGCCTCATCCACAATGATCACTTTGGAACGTCAATTTTTTTTTATTATGCAACATCCACTCTGATCATTTTGGTACATCATTTTTTTTAATTATGCCTCATCCACAATGATCACTTTGGAACGTCAATTTTTTTTTTATTATGCAACATCCACTGTGATCATTTTGGTACATAATTTTTTTTAAATATGCCTCATCCACAATGATCACTTTGGAACGTCAATTATCATTTTTTTTTATGCAACATCCACTGTGATCATTTTGGTACATCATTTTTTTAATTACGCCTCATCCACAATGATCACTTTGGAACGTCAATTACATTTTTTTTTTATTATGCAACATCCACTGTGATCATTTTGGTACATCATTTTTTTAATTAGGCTTCATCCACAATGATCACTTTGGAACGTCAATTATTTTTTTTTATTATGCAACATCCACTGTGATCATTTTGGTACATAATTTTTTTTTAAATATGCCTCATCCACAATGATCACTTTGGAACGTCAATTTTTTTTTTATTATGCATCATCCACTGTGATCATTTTGGAACATCATTTTTTTTAAATTATGCCTCATCCACATGATCATTTTGGAACGTCAATTTTTTTTTATTATGCAACATCCACTGTGATCATTTTGGAAAATCAATTTTTTTTTGTAGCACAAGTTTTTGGTGGAATCGTTATTTTACGGTCATCATCGCCCTTGCCATCATTTTGAATTCTTCTCTTACTTCCTTTTCATTTTCGAATGTTTCTTCCACATTGATATCCTCTTTAATTGTTTCTATAACTTCGAAATCCTCTTTGATGGCATTTTTACTTCAATATACTTTTGAATTGTTTTTTCTATTTTTATATTTTCTTCAATTACTTCTCTTACTTCAATATCGACTCTACAAAATTATGGGTTTAAATACAAATCTTAAATCGCTCGTATCTTCTAAACGGGAAAAGTTACCCCCAGCAAACTTTTACAAAATATTGGTACTAATTTTTGGTCGAATATTTTTTTTATTACCATCATTGATCTTGACATCCTTTTTGAATGCTTCTTTCACCTCGATATCCTCTATTTTTGCTTCTTCCACTTTGGTATCCTTTTTAATTGCTTTTTCTACTGATATATTTTCTTAATTGCTTCTTTTACTACAATTTCCACTTTACAAAATTATGGGTTTTAATACAAATCTTAAATTGCTCGTATCTTCTAAACGGGAAGAGTTACGCCTAGCAAACTTTTACAAAATATTGGTACAAATTTTTGGTGGAATAGTTATTTTAATACCATCATTGCCCTTGACATCCGTTTTGAATGCTTCTCTTACTTCGTTTTCCACTTTAAATGCTTCTTTCACCTCGATATCCTCTATTTTTGCTTCTTCCACCTTGAGATCCTTTTTAATTGCTTTATCTACTTATATATTTTCTTCAATTGCTTCTTTTACTTCAATTCCCACTCTACAAAATTATAAGTTTTAATACAAATCTTAAATAGCTGGTATCTTCTAAACGGGAACAGTTACGCCTAGCAAACTTTTACAAAATATTGGTTCAAATTTTTGATCGAATAGTTTTTTTATTACCATCATTGCTCTTGACATCCTTTTTGAATGCTTCTCTCACTTGGTCTTCCTCCTTGAATGCTTCTTTCACCTCGATATCCGCTATTTTTGCTTCTTCCACTTTGATACCCTTTTTAATGCCTTTTTCTACTTGTCTTCTTCAATTGCTTCTTTTACTTCAATTTCCACTCCACAGAATTATGGGTTTTCATACAAAACTTAAATCGCTCGTATCTTTTAAACGGGAAGAGATAGCTCGAGGAAACTTTTACAAAATATTAGTATAAGTTTCTGGTGAAACCGTTTTTTATTTTTATCCTTGTCCTCGACGTCTTTTACTCAATTTCAATTTTTTCTTTAATTGTTTCTGCTACTTCGATATCCTATTTGATTGCTTCTTTCACTTCAATATCCTCTTTGATTGCTTCTTCCACTTCGATATCATCTTTGATTGCTGCTTCCACTTGGATATGCGCTTTGATTTGATTGCTTCTTCCATTTTGATCGTCTTTGACTGCTTCTTACACATGGATATCCTCTTCGATAACTTTAATCAGCTCGATATGCTCTTTGATTGCTTCTTCCACTTTGATATCCTCTTTTATTGCTTCTACCAATTCGATATCATCTTCGATTTCCTTTTGATTGCTTCTTGCACTGTAATATTCTCTTTGATTGCGTCTTCATCTTCGATATCGTTTTTGATAGCATTTTCACTTTGATATCCTCTGTGATGGCTTCTTCCACTTCGATACCCTCTTTGATTGCTTCTTCCACTTCGATATCCTCTTTGATTGCTTCTTCCACTTCGATATCCTCTTTCATTGCTTCTTCCACTTCGATATCGTCATTGACTGTTTCTTCCACTTCAATATCGTCTTTGATTGCTTTTTTCACTTCGTCATTCTCTTAGAACGCTTCTACCACCTCGGTATCCTCTTTGATTGCTTACTCAACTTTAATTTCCTCTTTGGTTGTTTCTGCTACTTCGATATCCTATTTGATTGCTTCTTTCACTTCAATATCCTCTTTGATTGCTTCTTCCACTTCGATATCGTTTTTGACTGTTTCTTCCACTTCGATATCGTCTTTGATTGCTTTTTTCACTTCGTCATCCTCTTAGAACGCTTCTGCCACCTCGGTATCCTCTTTGATTGCTTACTCAACTTTAATTTCTTCTTTGATTGTTTCTGCTACTTTGATATCCTATTTGATTGCTTCTTTCACTTTAATATCCTCTTTGATTGCTTCTTCCACTTCGATATCGTTTTTGACTGTCTCTTCCACTTCGATATAGTCTTTGATTGCTTTTTTTACTACGTCATCCTCTTAGAATGCTCTTACCACCTCGGTATCCTCTTTGATTGCTGACTCAACTTTAATTTCCTCTTTGATTGTTTCTGCTGCTTCGATATCTTATTTGATTGCTTCTTTCACTTCAATATCCTCTTTAATTGCTGCTTCCACTTAGAAATCCTCTTTGATTTGATTGCTTCTTCCATTTCGATATCGTCTTTGACTGCTTCTTACACATGGATATCCTCTTTGATGGCTTTTAACAGCTCGATATCCTCTTTAATTACTTCTTCGACTAAAAGAAAAAAACGCGAGCTGCGAGCAGCTCGCGCACAACGCAACCTCTAGTTATATTATATAAAGCTCGATTACCACTGACTGACTCACTGACTCATTGACATCATTGTTCTCCCAGATGCCACCTCGTAGGGGGGAAGTGTTTGGTGGGATCGTATAGAGGGAGTTCCGGTGAGTTGGGAATAAATCCTAAAGTACCCCTTTTGTCCCCCATTCGCTCCCATCGACCTCGTATCTCGAAAAGTATAGGTCTTACAGCGTTGGTGCAAAAACTAATGTTGCTGAGGACATATTTTTATATCCGGATCCATGAAAAAAAAATTGTCTTTCATACAAAAAAAAATTGTCCCATACAAAATATTTCTGTATGAATACCGTAAACCGTATATTTCGTTTGCCGTAATTTTCATACTGTTTTTGTAGGAAGCCCACGGCTTGTGTGTACTATAAAATTACTGTAAATTTGCTTGATTCTATATAATGGTGGTGGAGGGACATGAGATAACTTTCATAGTTTTTGCAAAGGTCATCATCATCATTTTGGAACATCCAATTTTTTTTTTTTTTTTAGTATGCAACGTTCATCATGTTTATTTTGGAACATCCACATTTTTTTAATTATGCCTCATCCACAATGATCACTTTGGAACGTCAATTTTTTTTTTTTTTATTATGCAACATCCACTGTGATCATTTTGGTACATCATTTTTTTAATTATGCCTCATCCACAATGATCACTTTGGAACGTCAATTATTATTATTTTTTTTGTATTATGCAACATCCACTGTGATCATTTTGGTACATAATTTTTTTTAATTATGCCTCATACACTATGATCACTTTGGAACGTCAATTTTTTTTTATTATGCAACATCCACTGTTATATTTTGATACATCATTTTTTTTAATTATGCCTCATCCACAATGATCACTTTGGAACGTCAATTATTATTATTTTTTTTATTATGCAACATCCACTGTGATTATTTTGGTACATCATTTTTTTAATTACGCCTCATCCACAATGATCACTTTGGAACGTCAATTATTTTTTATTTTTTTATTATGCATCATCCACTGTGATCATTTTGGAACATCATTTTTTTTTAATTATGCCTCATCCACAATGATCATTTTGGAACGTCAATTTTTTTTCCCTGTTTTTTTATTATGCAACGTTTATCACGTTCATTTGGGAACATCAATTTTTTTTTAATTATGCATCATCCACTGTGATCATTTTGGAACATCATTTTTTTTCCATTATGCCTCATCCACTATGATCACTTTGGAACGTCAATTTTTTTTTAATTATGCATCATCCACTGTGATCATTTTGGAACATCATTTTTTTTCCATTATGCCTCATCCACTATGATCACTTTGGAACGTCAATTTTTTTTTTATTATGCAACATCCACTGTGATCATTTTGGTACATCATTTTTTTTAATTATGCCTCATCCACAATGATCACTTTGGAACGTCAATTACTTTTTTTTTATTATGCGACATCCACTGTGATCATTTTGGTACATCATTTTTTTTAATTATGCCTCATCCACAATGATCACTTTGGAACGTCAATTTTTTTTTATTATGCAACATCCACTGTGATCATTTTAGTACATAATTTTTTTTAATTATGCCTCATCCACAATGATCACTTTGGAACGTCAATTATTTTTTTTTTTATTATGCAACATCCACTGTGATCATTTTGGAACATCATTTTTTTAAATTATGCCTCATCCACAATGATCACTTTGGAACGTCAATTATTATTATTATTTTTGTATTATGCAACATCCACTGTGATCATTTTGGTACATCATTTTTTTAATTACGCCTCATCCACAATGATCACTTTGGAACGTCAATTATTTTTTTTTATTATGCATCATCAACTGTGATCATTTTGGAACGTCAATTTTTTTTTATTATGCAACATCCACTGTGATCATTTTGGAAAATCAATTTTTTTTGTAGCACAAATTTTTGGTGGAATCGTTATTTTACGGTCATCATCGCCCTTGCCATCATTTTGAATTCTTCTCTCACTTCCTTTTCGTTTTCGAATGTTTCTTCCACATTGATATCCTCTTTAATTGTTTCTATAACTTCGAAATCCTCTTTGATGGCATTTTTACTTCAATATACTTTTGAATTGTTTTTTTCTATTTTTCTATTTTCTTCAATTACTTCTCTTACTTCAATATCGACTCTACAAAATTATGGGTTTTAATACAAATCTTAAATCGCTCGTATCTTCTAAACGGGAAGAGTTACGCCTAGCAAACTTTTACAGATTATTGGTACAAATTTTTGGTGCAATAGTTTTTTTAATACCATCATTGCCCTTGACATCCGTTTTGAATGCTTCTCTTACTTCGTCTTCCACTTTGAATGCTTCTTTCACCTCGATATCCTCTATTTTTGCTTCTTCCATTTTGATATCCTTTTTAATTGCTTTATCTACTTATATATTTTCTTCAATTGCTTCTTTTACTTCAATTCCCACTCTATAAAATTATGGGTTTTAATACAAACCTTAAATCGCTCGTATCTTCTAAACGGGAACAGTTACGCCTAGCAAACTTTTACAAAATATTGGTACAAATTTTTGGTCGAATATTTTTTTTATTACCATCATTGATCTTGAAATCCTTTTTGAATGCTTCTTTCACCTCGATATCCTCTATTTTTGCTTCTTCCACTTTGATATCCTTTTTAATTGCTTTTTCTACTTATATATTTTCTTCAATTGCTTCTTTTACTACAATTTCCACTCTACAAAATTATGGGTTTTAATACAAATCTTAAATCGCTCGTATCTTCTAAACGGGAACAGTTACGCCTAGCAAACTTTTACAAAATATTGGTACAAATTTTAGGTCGAATAGTTTTTTATTACCATCATTGCTCTTGACATCATTTTTGAATGCTTCTCTCACTTGGTCTTCCTCCTTGAATGCTTCTTTCACCTCGATATCCTTTATTTTTGCTTCTTCCACTTTGATATCCTTTTTAATGTCTTTTTCTACTTATATGTCTTCTTCAATTGCTTCTTTTACTTCAATTTCCACTCCACAAAATTATGGGTTTTCATACTAAACTTAAATCGCTCGTATCTTTTAAACGGGAAGAGATAGCTCGAGGAAACTTTTACAAAATATTAGTATAAGTTTTTGGTGAAACCGTTTTTTATTTTTATCATTGTCCTCGACGTCTTTTACTCAATTTCAATTTCCTCTTTAATTGTTTCTGCTACTACGATATCCTATTTGATTGCTTCTTTCACTTCAATATCCTCTTTGATTGCTTCTTCCACTTCGATATCATCTTTGATTGCTGCTTCCACTTGGATATCCTCTTTGATTTGATTGCTTCTTCCATTTCGATCGTCTTTGACTGCTTCTTACACATGGATATCCTCTTCGATAACTTTAAACAGCTCGATATCCTCTTTGATTGCTTCTTCCACTTTGATATCCTCTTTTATTGCTTCTACCAATTCGATATCATCTTCGATTTCCTTTTGATTGCTTCTTGCACTGCAATATTCTCTTTGATTGCGTCTTCATCTTCGATATCGTTTTTGATAGCATTTTCACTTCGATATCCTCTGTGATGGTTTCTTCCACTTCGATACCCTCTTTGATTGCTTCTTCCCCTTCGATATCCTCTTTGATTGCTTCTTCCACTTCGATATCGTCTTTGACTGTTTCTTCCACTTCGATATCGTCTTTGATTGCTTTTTTCACTTCGTCATCCTCTTAGAACGCTTCTACCACCTCGGTATCCTCTTTGATTGCTTACTCAACTTTAATTTCCTCTTTGATTGTTTCTGCTACTTCGATATCCTATTTGATTGCTTCTTTTACTTTAATATCCTCTTTGATTGCTTCTTCCACTTCGATATCGTTTTTGACTGTTTCTTCCACTTCGATATCGTCTTTGATTGCTTTTTTCACTTCGTCATCCTCTTAGAACGCTTCTACCACCTCGGTATCCTCTTTGATTGCTTACTCAACTTTAATTTCCTCTTTGATTGTTTCTGCTACTTCGATATCCTATTTGATTGCTTCTTTCACTTCAATATCCTCTTTGATTGCTTCTTCCACTTCGATATCGTTTTTGACTGTTTCTTCCACTTCGATATCGTCTTTGCTTGCTTTTTTTACTTCGTCATCCTCTTAGAATGCTCTTACCACCTCGGTATCCTCTTTGATTGCTTACTCAACTTTAATTTCCTCATTGATTGTTTCTGCTGCTTCGATATCCTATTTGATTGCTTCTTCCATTTCGATATCGTCTTTGACTGCTTCTTACACATGGATATCCTGTTTGATGGCTTTTAACAGCTCGATAGCCTCTTTAATTACTTCTTCGACTAAAAGAAAAACACGCGAGCTGCGAGCAGCTCGCGCACAACGCAACCTCTAGTTTATTACCTACAACTACACACATGTTGCAACGTTGCATGGACATCGTGATTTCAGGTTGCGCTTAGCACGTGCACTTATAGACAATTACACTACTCGGAAAATACAAGCAAGACAACAAGGAACAGTTTTTAAAAACAAGAAAGGCGGTGTCTTCGGTGTTCCAGATGAAATTCGTTTATTGAATGTGGGCATACACTTGACAGATGAAATCAGCACTTACAAAAGGTGTAGATTCTGCAGTACAAAGAAGAGAGAACAAAGGACCAAAATAAAATGCACTACGTGTAAAGTACCTCTGTGTGCTAAAAATTGTTTCAAAGAATTTCACACGAGTTCATCTCAATAACTGAAATAGGTACCTTCACTCGCTATGTCATAGAGATCGTCTAATTTTCGTCATAGAGATTTTCATAATTAAGTTTTTTATTATTAGGTATTTGTATTTTTGTATTTTTCTCATTAAACCCATTGTAACCCTAACATTATTGTTTAATTTTGCAATTTCATGTTGGAATTTTTAATTTTATATTTAGTATTCATAAAATATAAAACAAAGCAGGGTGAGGAGCTAGTATAAAAACAGTACTAAAATTCTTGAAAAACTCGTAACCTATGCCGGATAATGGGAAATAATTTCCCACTTGGTGATATTTTGCAATGCCGTTATGAACAAGAGGAAACTATTTCCCACCGCAAAACCCCCCTTTCCCCCCACTTTTCCAAGTTTTTATCATAAGATTTGAAATCTACTCGCAAAATTCACCTAAGAACCGATCTCAGTTTTTATTTATCTCACAAAAAGTATTCCATTTGATTAAGGGTTAAAGAACATTTATTTTCTCAAAAAGAAATTTACATATCACTTACATGAGAAACTAATTTAAACTTGAGTAATTTTAATGCTTCGAAACAGTTCAAAAACTTAAATAGTAGGTGATTCACAAAAATAACAAATAAGAATGACAAACAGTGTCGCCCGCATTACAGTGCAAGTTCACTCGGTATGATACAGTGTAAATAATACAGTAAGTCAACCAGCTAGCTAGCACAGTAAGTGACTGTGTACATAAACTTGAGAGCAAAAAAATCGCACATTCATGATTTTTTGACATAACTAAAAAAAAAACAAAAAATATTATGTTTCTGTAATGCAGATTCATAGTCTATTTTAATACCTATCCAGTGGTATCTGATTTGTCTTTCAATCATTAAATAAAAATGCTTTTGTGGATCAATAACAAAAATGCATGTTTAGTGAAAAATTCTTTATTCAAGTATTGGTGTCAAAGTTATGAAATTAAAAGATAAAATTAATTTAAAGTTTGTTATTAATACCGAGTGTTCCCTCCCCTAGCCTGAATCACTGACTCCATCCGTGTTTTCATTGATGTTACTAGACTTTTGATAAAGTCTTGAGGAATAGCCTCCCATTCCTCTGCGATCGCCTGTTGCAGCTCCTGTAGAGTCGATGGAGGAGCATCTCGGCCTCGAACTCTTCTTTTCAGCTCGTCCCATAGATGTTCGATGGGATTGAGGTCTGGGCTTCGAGCTGGCCACTCCATAACGGTCACATCCACCTCTTGAAGGTACTCGATCACTATGCCAGCAGTATGCGGTCTTGCATTATCTTGCATAAACAGAAAGTTTTCGCCGATAAACCCAGCAAAAGGTACGACGTGGCTCTCGAGTACTTCCTCAATGTATCGTATGGAAGTCAATCCTCTTGATTGGCGACCAGTATTCGGTCCGGTGATGAAGGCAAGCTCGGTTTTTGCTTCCATAGACATGCCTCCCCAAAACATGATTGATCCACCGCCATAGGCGACACGTTCTGTTATGCAGCATTGGGCAAATCGCTCTCCCGATCTTCTATACACCTTCCCCCGTCCGTCGTTGCCATGCAAGCACATCCTGCACTCATCAGAGAACAGGACTGCACTCCACTGCTCTTCGGTCCAATTCAAATGGTCTCGAGCGAACTGAAGGCGGGCTTCTCGGTGGGCTGGGGTCAATTTCGGCCCGTTTTCTGGCCTGTGTGCAGTCAGGCCACCTTCTCTCAATCGTCTTCTGACTGTCCACTGGCTAACTTCTACTTCACGAACTTCTTGAAGTCGTTGGCCCAGTTGAACTGCGTTCAAACGACGATTTCTTAAAGATGTCGTTATAAGAAAGCGGTTATCACGCTCTGTTGTAGCACGGAGACGGCCCGATCCTTGTCGCCGTTGGTAGCCACCAGTCTCTTGATACCTCTGGTATACACGCCGAACGGTAAATCGGCTCAAACTCAATTGTCGAGCCACTTGACTTTGCTTAAGCCCCGATTCAACAAGGGCAACCACTTGAGCGGCTACTTCTGGTGTAGTATCCATTTTCGTGTTCCGTTTGAAGCCAATATCAATAGAGAACCTTTCACACTGTACGTTGGTATGCAAATGATGACCATTCCCTCAATATGCACTCTTTTATACCTGCGATAAATCCCGCCGCCGGCCTTACCTGGATCGAGCAACATAAGGGGGTCTATTGTTTTGTTGCTAATGAGTTGTTTTTAAAGGTAAATGTCAACCCTTTATCAGTTCTGCGAATGCCTAGATTATGCACTTTAATTTAATTTGATTTTAATTTGCTGTAAGCTCCAAATAAAAAAAAATTTAACTTTTAAGTAAAAATGTGCGGATGTGCGATTTTATTGCTCTCAAGTGTATATATACTCACGTATGTACTTATCCGTTGTATTTAGATTACTTTGTTATTTATAACGTAATTAATTTAGTGATGTCTGTCTACATATCTAATCTATATTTTATATATATCTATCTATACATATCCATCTACCTGTCTATTGATATTTATCTGTTTATCTTCCTGCCTTTATATCTATCTATTTATCTAACCAGCACCTCTCATGTTTCATTGTTTTAATAATGTTATGTTGTTTAATATATGATTTTTTAGTTTTCTTTTAAAGACACCGAACGATTCCGCATTTTTTACTTCTTTAGGCAGTTTATTGTAATTTTGTACACCCTCAAAGACAATAGTTCGCTTTCCGTGGGTAGTTCGCACACGTGGTAGGAGTATGTGATCTCTTCTACGGCTGCTTTTATTGTGGACCTGGTGCACTTTAATAAATGTTATTTGTGAGTGTATGGCTTTATTAACAATTTTTCTGATGAGTATACAGGAGTAGGGTTTCGTTCCCGGGTCCCGGGAATCGGGAAATCCCGGGAAAAAGTCATTCCCGGAACCAGGAAAAAATTCTGATTTCCCGGGAATTCTCGGGAATTTCCAAAAGTCTGTGATTGATCTAAAACTTTTTTCTCAAGTATTACTTTATGAAATAATTTAAGACTTAAACTGAAATAGTGCTTAAGCTTACGTGACTGTTACATAATAAGGGCATAAGTAAAATTTTGCCCACGATGTGTGGCCGCTGCAAGAGAGTAAATAAAATATTATACGAACTGTTGCACAGAGTTAAGGTATTTAAACACTCGAATCATTTTATGGTCAAATTAAACTCGGATTCGCTGCGTTTGATAAACTACTCTCGTGTTTACATACTTTAATGATGTGCAGTTACGTATAATACTGTTACGCCGAGGCTGTTAAACAATGAGTAATAATCGAACCTTCTCGAACGCTTTTGTCTTGCTGTGTTATTGTTGCTATTGTTTGTGGTTTCGCAGAATGGGGAGTGGCCATTGTGTCGAGGGACCGACCCTTTCCTGGAAGGATCGACATCGTTCTCGAACAATCGAAATGTGTGCGATATAAATAGGCCGGAGAGATGGCCGGACAGTCAGTCTCGAGTCTGAGTGAGTGAGTCTCAGCGAGGCCCTGGAGGACTGACGTGGGAAGGGTCTCGCGTGAACAGTAGTTGCTCCCGAGTCAGTCTGGATTTAGCTATACGTGCGAACAATTTGGTGACTTTAAGTGGTGTAACAGTTGTGTGAATTAGTGTGTTGTGATTACGTGTGACCAAGTTCGTGTATTCATCGTTTAGTGCTGAATAAAAGTGTTATTTTGGTTAGATCGATTCCCATTATTTTATCCCGAACCCTCAGCTCGTAACAATTTGGTGTCAGAAGTGGGATAAAATAATGCTGGTTCTACCAAAGGATAACGTGGACGGTGTCAGGACGAGAGGTCAACGACAACAGGAAATGGATGAAAGGCGGTTTGGGGAGTCTCCGGTTCAAGAAGCTCGGCAGAGTCGTCAGCCGATGGAGATGGAATCAGCCGCCACTGAACCATTTGGAGCTTCATCATCATCACCCGTGGGTCAAGCTCCTATGACAGGCGATCTTGCTGCTATTATGGCCATGCAGCGTCGTCAGCAAGAAGAGCAGGCTCGGTTGCAGGCAGAACAGTGACGTCAGGATAAGGAAGAGCAGCGTCGTCAGCAAGAAGAGCAGGCTTGGTTGCAGGAGGAACAACGCCGTCAGCATAAAGAAGAGAAGCGTCGTCAGCAGGAAGAGCAGGCTCGGTTGCAGGAGGAACAACGCCGTCAGCATTAAGAAGAAAAGCGTCGTCAACAGGAAGAGCAGGCTCGGTTGCAGGAGGAACAACGCCGTCAGCATTAAGAAGAGAAGCGTCGTCAGCAGGAAGAGCAGGCTCGGTTGCAGAAGGAACAGCGACATGAACAGGTGGAGCAGACTCGGTTGCAAGAGGAACAGCGACGTCAGGATAAAGAAGAGCAGCGTCGTCAACAGGAAGATCAGCGACGTTGGCCATAAGAGCGTGCTCGACTGATGAGGGAATTGTTCGGTTCATCTGGAAAGGAATTCCAAGAAGTGAAAGAACAGATAGAAATCATGAGAGCCGTGTTTTGGAGGCTGGAATTGGGATCGCTGATGAGAAAGGGACTCTGGGTATCCTGAAGTACTGGAGACGGCAATGTGGCTCCTCTAGTTGCTACATCTTCAGCGCAAGGTGCGCCTAAAATTGTTCGTGTTGATCGGTGTTGATTATGGGGCTAAGAATGCTCGGGACGAGCATGTTTTAGGAGGGGACAGTGTTACGCCGAGGCTGTTAAACAATGAGTAATAATCGAACCTTCTCGAACGCTTTTGTCTTGCTGTGTTATTGTTGCTATTGTTTGTGGTTTCGCAGAATGGGGAGTGGCCATTGTGTCGAGGGACCGACCCTTTCCTGGAAGGATCGACATCGTTCTCGAACAATCGAAATGTGTGCGATATAAATAGGCCGGAGAGATGGCCGGACAGTCAGTCTCGAGTCTGAGTGAGTGAGTCTCAGCGAGGCCCTGGAGGACTGACGTGGGAAGGGTCTCGCGTGAACAGTAGTTGCTCCCGAGTCAGTCTGGATTTAGCTATACGTGCGAACAATTTGGTGACTTTAAGTGGTGCAACAGTTGTGTGAATTAGTGTATTGTGATTACGTGTGACCAAGTTCGTGTATTCATCGTTTAGTGCTGAATAAAAGTGTTATTTTGGTTAGATCGATTCCCATTATTTTATCCCGAACCCTCAGCTCGTAACAATACTTTATGTACTCTTGTACCTCCGCCACACATTGATGGAAAGTTTGTTTGTTATCATAAGAGCAATACTTAATTACTCCGTTTATATTATGTTTATACCATTGTGTGTGTTCAGAAGTTTTATATTATAAGTGTAATTTTGCATGCCTGAAACCAATCATTAAGTTTCCTTTCATTAAGTATACTGCTGTGGAGGAGTGCTGCAGATATAAAAACTGTTTTTGTGCTGCAGAAGAGGGCTGTTCGTTCAATTTATAATATGGACCCCAGAGAATCATTAAACAATAAGTTTAAAAAAATAAATATTGTGACAATCCCTTGTCAATACATCTATGAAAATCTAATGTATGTTCACAAAAATATTAATTTGTTTTAGAACAATAGCGATAATCATAATTTTAATACTACTAAAATAAAGATAAACTCGCTGTTGCCACTTGTAGACTCCATAAAGTTAGTAAATCGTTTAAAGGGCAAGGTGTACGCTTTTATATCAAACTCCCAAGGGATGTACAAAAACTGACAATTAACAAATTTAAAAAAGTAATTAAACGAAATCTTTATAAAAGAGCCTGCTATATCGGATTATTAAAATATCGGATTATTTAGATGATAGAGAAGCTTGGGAATGAAATTGCTCAAACTCGTTCAAAATGTTACAATTTAGACGTAATTTATTTTCTGTATTATGTATTGTAAAAGAATCATTAAAAAAACAACCAGCCTTGTTTCTTACCTTTTTTCCTGGCTTGGTCGCGAAGGAATAGGCAGTAAAATTGACGTTTCAAAGTGATCCTTGTGATTTTAATGAGTAAAAATATTTGACTTTGACTTTCTATTATACTACCTCTGTTTATGATCGATCGAGAATGTTTAATTATTTCTGAGTCAAATAAACAGCTTATCTAATCTATTATGTGTTTTCTTGACTTTTTGTAGTTAAAAAAAATTAAATTAAGGACATTAAAAAAGTTCCCGGTTTCCCGGGAATCCCGGGAAATTGAAAATATTATTCCCGGTTCCCGGGAACGCAAAAAACCCGGGAAATCCGAAACCCTAATACAGGAGCAGTATGTATAGAGTTGTTTAATGCTCATTATTTGTGTTTCTTTGTATCCTTTAATAGTAGGTGTTAGGTATTTATATCGAAATAACATTTTAATGATTTTATTTTGTGCAATCTGCAAGTCTTTTCAATTAGTCTTTGGAGCACTTCCCCAAATTTCGATAAGATATACCTAGTCAGGTCATAAGTATTGTCACACAATAAAAACTTTTCTTTTAGAATGCTGGCCACAAAAAAGTTTATAGAATTCGAATTTCGGATTGTTCATGAAAATAAAAATGTATACTTTTTAGAATTTTACTCATTTTTAAATATGGAGTGGACGCTTAAAGAAGACCGTGTTGCAGTTATTGCGTTGCATCGTTGTGGTTACGCGCCAATACAAATTTTTGACATACTGAAAAATGTGAATATAACCAAAAGATTCGTTTATCGCAACATCAAACGATACAATGAAGACTCTAGTGTAGATGACAGGTCAAGAAGTGGTCGCCCTCGGTCTGTTAGGACTCCAGCAGTGATAAAAGCTGTGAAGGCGCGAATTGAAAGAAATCCCAAACGTAAGCAGAAACTGTTGGCCCTTCAGATGGGGTTAAGCAGAACCACGGAGAAAAGGGTGTTAAATGAAGACTTAGGGCTTCGGGCATATCGAAGAAAAACAGGACATCGTTTGAATGCTCGTCTAATGGACCTGAGACTGAAGAGATGCCGCGCTTTGTTGAAGCGGTACGCGGGATAAAAATATCGGGAAATTCTTTTTTCGGATGAAAAAATTTTTACCGTAGAAGAGAGCTACAACAAACAAAATGATAAGGTGTACGCACATAGTAGTGAAGAAGCGAGCAACCGTATTCCGCGTGCCCAACGAGGTCATTTTTCCATCCTCGCTCATGGTATGGTTGGGAGTTTCTTATTGGGGCTTAACAGAGGTACATTTTTGTGAGAAAGGTGTAAAAACGAATGCAGTTGTGTATCAAAATACAGTCCTGACGAACCTTGTGGAACCTGTTTCTCATACCATGTTCAATAACAGACACTGGGTATTCCAACAAGATTCGGCGACGGCTCATAGAGCGAAGAGCACACAAGACTGGCTGGCGGCGCGTGAAATCGACTTCATCCGGCACGAAGACTGGCCCTCCTCCAGTCCAGATTTGAATCCGTTAGATTACAAGATATGGCAACACTTGTAGGAAAAGGCGTGCTCAAAGCCTCATCCCAATTTGGAGTCACTCAAGACATCCTTGATTAAGGCAGCCGCCGATATTGACATGGACCTCGTTCGTGCTGCGATAGACGACTGGCCGCGAAGATTGAAGGGCTGTATTCAAAATCACGGAGGTCATTTTGAATAAACTTTAGTGTCATAAGAATCTATGTTTTGTTAAGTTCATTTTGGTATATAAATGGTTACATAATGAATAAACTTGTTTCAATTATTTTATATTAAACATGTGACAGAATTTATGACCTGACTAGGTATAATATGCGGTTTTACTAAGTAGTTATTGTTAGCTTGCCTAAAAATTATCTCTTTGATTTATATAAATATTTGATGGTATTATTTATTATTTGATTACAATTTATTAATTTAGTCGTTCATGATCAATGCAATATTGACGGAAGTAAGTTATAATTAAATTTGACATTTTTGTACCTTGTTTAAAATAATTGTGATAGCGATTATTTGTAATTACGTACTAAATTGTAGTTTTATTACTTGAGTAATATTTACTAGTTTGGTGTTTATTTTTAAACAGAGGTCGCTTTAGTAAAACAACCCGCCGCTTTTGTGTGGTGCGACTATTTAAGCATTGACGACTATTCGTAAAGGCTCATCCAATCGGAATCCTGATCGGGTGGGTATAAGGCTGCAGGCTGCCCTTCATTCATTAGCCACTTGGTTCCGCAAGTGGCGGATCGAGGTAAACCCGTCGAAGAGCACAGTGTTCTTCTCACGGAGAAACCTCACTCCCAAACCGATCTCCTTATTTGGCAAGCCCATTCGCTGGGCCCCATCAGCCAAATACTTGGGTGTCATCCTCGATAGGCGTCTCTCCTTTAGGTTGCACATCACTAAGAGGTGCAATCAGGCAAAGTTCACCCTAGGACGACTGTCCTCACTACTAGGCGCGAAAAGTAAAATGTCCCTTAAAAATAAGGTGACCCTTTACAAAGCGTGCATTCGCCCCATCATGACATACTCCTCTGTAGTATTTGCCCACTCTCCTAAAGTTGGTGCCATTCAGGTTATTCAAAATCGCTTCTTGCGAAAAGCCTCAGGCTCGCCCTGGTACTTTCGCAATAACGATCTACATCGCGATATGAAATTAGAATCAATAGCCAGGTTCATGAAGCTCGCTTCCAAGCGGTTTTATGAACATGCCTCTAATCATCCGAACCCTTGGTGCACACCATTCCGGTCTACCCGTTGGATTCGCCCGCCAACAAAATCCTCCGTCGTCCGAGACACGTTCTCGGAGACCCGGATGACGAAATCACCTCCGCTAATGCGGAAGGTGAGTCATCTACATCAGACAGAGTAAACACTTCACAGAAACACCGATCTCGCCGGCGAGGTCGACGAATCCCTTCAGTCGCCGCCTATACGAGGTACAAACATGTACCCGGGCGTTTCTCTCCTATCCCCATCCCGGCAACAGCCCAAGCCGAGGTTCGTACCTAAGTGGTGCCCTTGCGCTAGTTGCCTATAAAACTTACTGGGCTGAGCGCCATCTGCGCTCGCCAAAAGTTCGGTTAAGCTGTCACGGCCTCAGAGGCCAACAGCGAGATTAGTCCATTCGAAAAAAAAAAAAAAAAAAAAAAACGTAAAGGCTCATTCGTTCTCGAGCTGCGAAGCGTAACGGTCACCTTAAGATGTATAATTTGTGTGTAGTAATGATTGAAGTATTTGTCATAAAGGAGTGTATTAACGAATAAATGAAGACTTGTAAAGCATCGTGGTGTTATTCTACTAAACTCTTTTTCATTATAGATTGTCTGACGAACTCGATGTGGAAGGCAGCGAACAATGTTACGCAATGAACCTAGTAAGCAGGGAAGCTTCGATCTTATATGTTCAATTTGTATCTTCCAATCTAAGTAACTATTTAATCTTATTCCTAAATATTTCTCAGACTGTTTCTGTTGTAAAGTTTTGCCGTCAAATAAAAGAGGTGTATGAGGTGGTACTTTTTTGTTTTTGGATTTGTAAATAACGTAGCATGTCTTGTCTGTATTAATCGTGAGCAGATTGCTCTGAAACCAGATAAATAATTTATCCAGATCTTCTTGTGCATTTTTTCTAAGTTCAGTAATGCAGTTCCCAAAATAAAAAAGACATGTGTCATCTGCATAAAGTGAGATATGACCGTGCAGTGTGAGTTCGTCTATAAAGAAAGAAAAAGAAAGAAAGAAAGAAAACATTTTATTCATAAATCCACACAGTCATAAAGAAAAAAAAAATAAACACAACAACAATAAAACCGAAACTAAGCACTAACAAACTAACAAATTAAAGAGCTCTGTGTGGGGATGAATTGGTACTCAGCTCAGCATGATGCTACGGCATGTTAATATGCCGCAGCGCTGGTCTTCCGCTGATTCCAGTTTAGGTTACCTCACGTTCATCTTGATCAAGGGTAGTTTTTATAAGAAAACACAACTATCGTTATTAAATACTTACATTAAATACTTACTCACATTAAATACCACAAATCCTATTAAATTAATAATAATTTATAATAAATTAATAATAAATTTATTATTAATCTATCGAGTTGATATAAATGAGAAACAACAGTGGTCCAAGTATGGAACCCTGTGGAACCCCAAATGATATGATATGTTGTTGGCTGTAGTTTTTACCTATTTTAACTACCTGAAACCTGTTAGTCAGGTAAGATTCAAATATTTTTAGAGCTGCTCCTGAAATGCCTGATGAATGAAAAGTTTTTGTAGTATGTTTTAGTGACTGACAGTATCAAAAGCCTTTTTCAGGTCAATAAATACTCCCAAAGCCAACCTTTTTTGGTCAATATTTGTTTTGATTTTAGTAATTAGATCTGCTGTAGCTGATAAGGTGTTAGACTGTTTTCGAAAACCATATTGTCGGTCAAAAAGAAAATTAATAGAGGTGAGATAATTGTTAACACGCGTGTAGATTATCTTTTCTATAATTTTTGAAATAACTGGTAGAACAGAAATGGGTCGATAGTTGCTTGAATTAGTTTTTGTTCCAGACTTATAAATTGGGATGACTTTAGCTACCTTTCATTTGGTACATACTTTCAACATTGTTTTTCTCCCTTTCGCTCTATGCATTAACTGGTTCGGTTCGAATTTTATTCAATTCAATTTTCAATTTTAAAAGTTCTTTATTTGATAGTAAAAGCTTAACTAGTACAATTCCAGTGTGAATAATATCCTAGAATGAACAATCATATAATATATAAAGCTAAAACGCTTCTCAAAACTTATTCAAATAAAATGTAACCTAAAGTAGGTACCTACTTACTTCGTGTTACGATACATATTGTGGTTTCAGATTTTTATAAATGAACATATAAAAACATGTACCTAAGCTTTGATGAGCATTACACTAAACATAAGACCATGATTATAAGGGTTTGAAAGGCCGGAGCCTAGGCGGTAAAAAATAAATATTGTCACTAAAATAGTACTTGCGGGGGTAAGCAAATAACTATTTACAAGCGAACGACCAAAATACCGACAAATTAAAGGCAGCAACAGAAACAATTAGCCTACCGTTCAACATAAAAAGGGGCAGTCGAATTTTATTGATCTCCCCGTTTTGGCTATCCCTTGTTTGGTATGCAATAAAGCTACAATAAATGGCTCGAATCAACTTTCAGATTTTAGTCATTCCCAGTGCTCTCCCCGCTCTAGCTACCGATTCCCCACAAATCGGGGGAATTCCCCGCAGTTGGCAGCACTGAGAAAAAACTAGCCACAGAACCCATAAAACCAATAGTGAAAAATACTCTTTGTAAGTAAACGCGTAAAGCGTAAGTGGAGAAACTTTTTTGCAGGTTATTTGATGAAAACGCAATAAATAACTAGTGAAAGTGGAACTAATTTAAGTAGTTCGAGCTAGTTTTTCAAAATTCAAAAAAATTCAAAATTCAAATATTTTTATTCATTAAAATCACAAGGATCACTTTGAAACGTCAATTTTACTGGCTGTTCCTTCGCGACCAAGCTAGGAAAGAAAGGCAAGAAACAAGGCTGGTTGTTTTTTTTAATTATCCTTTTACAATACATAATACAGAACATAAATTACGTCTAAATTGTAACATTTTGAACGAGTTGGAGCAATTTCAATCCCAAGCTTCTCTATCATCTAAATAATCCGATATTTTATAGTAGGCTCTTTTATAAAGATTTTGTTTAATTACGTTTTTAAATTTGTTAATTGTCAATTTTTGTACATCCCTTGGGAGTTTGTTATAAAAGCGAACACCTTGCCCTTTAAACGATTTACTAACTTTATGGAGTCTACAAGTGGCAACAGCGAGTTTATCTTTATTTCTAGTATTAAAATTATGATTATCGCTATTTTTCTTAAACAAATTAATATTTTTGTGAACATACATTATATTTTCATAGATGTATTGACAAGGGAATGTCATAATATTTATTTCTTTAAACTTATTGCGTAATGATTCTCTGGGGCCCATATTATAAATTGCACGAACAGCCCTCTTCTGCAGCACAAAAACGGTGTTTATATCTGCAGCACTCCCCCACAGCAGTATACCGTATGACATAATGCTGTGGAAGTAGCTGAAGTAAACTAGTCTAGCTGTATCTACGTCTGTAAAAAGACGGATCTTTTTGACTGCGTATGCCGCAGAACTAAGTCTCTTCGACAACCCATCAATGTGAGGGCCCCATTTAAGCTTATTATCTAGGGTTATAGGTACCTAAGAATACGGTGGTGTCCACAAGAGCCAACTCCTCGTCTTTGATTTTTATGTCTGCTTTAACTTGTGTAACATTAGTGAATAATATTAGTTATTTTAATTAATTACTACATGGCTTATTAGCATAATGCTACAACATGCTATGGTATAGCATCGAGTAAACACAAACGGAATGTCATTGATTGAAATGACTTGATTTTGCTTTAATGATTCCATTCGGTCCAATTATGAAGGAGAGGAAAACAGTTACGCGGTCGCTCATCTCGCAATCAAGCCGAAAAAATCGAACTTGGATTTTTTGACATCCCGTCTTTGTTTCAGGATTAGACTTTATGGGGGCAGGCCCGAAAGAATGAAAGAGAACGGTGCAGTCGTTTTGAATTATCAAGCAACATTGTAAAGCTTTACATCACCTGTTAGCGTTTCGAGCGTGCCTGCCTTAAAAGACAGGTGTTACATACCTTACCTATTAATACACATTGTAATCTCACATACTCTAGCTATTAGTTCTTACATACCTTACCTATTAATAAACATTGTAAGTAGCTATTAGTAAGGATTAGTAATCTAAGTTGGTTCTTTCCCAAATTGCTTTGTGAATGACTAATTAGTGTTACATACTTTACTTATTGGAAAACATGAATAATCTAAGTGGATCCTTTCCCAAATTACTTTGTGAATGACTAATTGGTTCTAGAAACATTTACTTAACTCTTACTCATGTATAACTATCTCACGACCCCTTTTTAAATACCATGCCTATGACAAATTGCATTGTAAACAGCTCATAGTTCGAAGAACCTACCCTAATTATGATTAGCGATCCCACGATCCTCTCAAGTATAAATACTTTGTGTTAGTTGTAAAATCAATTCAGTTCTATTTCAACATTCGAACAATTCAGTTCTATTTCAACATTCGAACGATTCAGTTCAACTTCAACACTCAAATTAGACAGTTCTCTGTATCTTGTAATAATTCTAAGTCTTATTTCAAATAAAATCATTTTTTTAAAGTAATTGTGCGAGTTGCTACTTAACATTTTGGCGCAGCCGGTAGAGGATTCGCAAATCGGGTAATAAGACGGGGATAACGTTTCTACGGTACCTGAAGGGTTTAAATCTTCCCTGCCGAACCTGACGACGGCAATGTGCATCCAAGCATTTATATTGTAACTGTGGTAAGTGGCTCAATTACTATATGCTCTAAATCCTTAAATCCTAAATCTTTACCTAATTCCTAATTCTAGATCATTCATCTAACTCTATTGATTTTAAAACTACTCTAAATTACCATGTCTATCGAATCCAAAACATTGAAAGTTGAATCAAGCATGGAGGTCGATCTCAGAACATTATTTCAATTAGTGCCAGAATTTGATACCACGAAAACTCCACAAGTGTATCGCTTCATTCGATCATGCGATGCAGCTTTTAAACTCGCGTCATCTATCCAGGAGCAAATACTTTTGCCATATACATTAAATAAAATCACGGGGCCAGGGTCATTGGACGTTTACATAAAACAATTTGCAACTTGGTACGACCTAAAAGGTTTCCTTATTCAAAAATATTCCCAGACAAAGACTCTAGGACATCTTCAACTGGAGCTACAGTCATTATTTCAAAAGCCCAGTGAGTCCATCACTGACTATTTTCATAGAGTTGATCTGAGTAGGAGCAAACTCATTGAAAAACTAACAACCGAGATTAATGACGAAACATTACCAGGTCGCGTTGCCACAACCGAAGAGACAGCACTTAACGTCTTTGTAAACGGCTTAAGCTCAGATATAGGTATGATGCTTCGGGTTCAATCAATAACCAACCTCACCGAAGCAGGAAACATCGCTATTCAAGAAGAAAAAATACGAAATATGAATAGCGCCAGGCAAAATCTTTATAAAAACAGTGCCCCATCATTCAACTCACGCTCTAACACGTACATACGAGGGGCATTCAATAAGTACCTAGCCTCATCGCCAGAGGGCGCTGTAGTTTCAAAAGAGTTTTACCACAGTGTAGCACATTCTTTTTTAATTCTTTTTTCAAATTTTCATTCCAATCCCTTCATTTGTTTTAATTTGACAACTTATGGAAGCGAACGTATCGATCGGTTTTACAAAAATGGAAAAAGATTAATATCGTTCGGTGATTCGATTCCTATTTTTGGAAGGGAAAACGCGCATCGAAATCAAAGAGCGCTTGGATGCTGTGTACGGTGACTCTTCTCCATCGATGGCCACCGTCAAGAATTGGTTCAACGAGTTTGCACGTGGCCGTACATCGGTTTTTGATGAACCACGCCCAGGTGCACCGAAAACAGCTGCTACGGAGGAAAACATTAAAAAAATCCATGATCTCGTATTGGCAGATCGCCGATTGAAGGTTCGGGAGCTAGCTGAGACTGTAGGCATTTCAGAAGGAACAGTGCATCATATTCTTCACGATGAACTCGGCATGAAAAAGCTGTCGGCGCGATGGGTGCCGCGTTTACTCACACCAGAAAACAAGTGTAACCGTGAGACCACATCGGAGACGTGTTTGGCGCTGTTTAAGCGGAATTCAGAGGAGTTTTTGCGTCGTTTTGTGACCGTCGATGAAACCTGGATCCACTGGTACACACCAGAGACCAAGGAGCAATCAAAACAATGGATCCAGACCGGGGAATGTGCTCCAAAGAAAGCGAAAACTGTGAAATCGGCCGGAAAAGTTATGGCCACCGTTTTCTGGGATTCACAAGGTGTGACCTACATCGATTACCTCGAGAAGGGTAAAACAATTACAGGGCTTTACTATGCCGATTTTTTGGGCCGATTCGACGCCGAATTAAAGAAAAAACAACCCCATCTGGCGAAGAAAAAAGTGCTGTTTCACCACGACAACGCACCGGTTCACACGTCTGCCGTTGCCATGGCCAAATTGATCGAATTACGCTACGAATTGCTGCCCCATCCACCGTATTCTCCAGATTTGGCCCTTTGTGACTTCTTTCTGTTTCCTAATCTGAAAAAATCTCTCGCCGGGAATAGATATGGATCAAATGAGGAGGTCATCGCCGCCACGGAGGCCTATTTTGCAGAGTTTGACAAAAATTATTTTTCGGACGGGTTAAAAAAGTTGGAGCATCGCTGGGCTAAGTGAATCGAAGTAAAAGGAGACTATGGTGAAAAATAAATTGCCACTTTTACAAAATTTTCGTTTACTTTTTGTAGGCTAAGTATTTATTGAATGACCCTCGTACGTACAAATGACGCTAGGCAAGTTCCAAATAAAAATAATATCACACAACAGCCTCAAAATCTCACAAAAGTCTGCAACTACTGCAAACGACCGGGACATCTAATTATAGAGTGCCGGAAACGCGCTTATAATAACAATTTTAAGCAAACTCTAAACTCTAATCAACCAGTTCCACAACAACGACCAACACCTCCTGCTAGTCAATAATTTAAACTCATAGGCGGCCGAGGAGACGGGCATTCCCTTGGAAACCGCTTCAACTTACTACTTCAATGCCCAGCCACAGATGTCAAGCCTCAACTCAAACTGCTAGCACTCAAACTGAATCACTAAATCCAACTCAATCGAAAACTAACCCAAAATCAATGACAAATTAAGTCCTAACTCTAAATCTACCAAATCAACGCAAACCGAGTTCCTAAATCTGACTCAATCAAACACTAACTCCTATTCCAAATCCAAGGACTAACCGACAGGGTAACCAGCCCCAAACTGACGGTCCTATTACAAATCCGAGGACTAACCGACAGGGTAACCAGCCCCAAACCGACGGTCCTATTCCAAATCCGAGGACTAACCGACAGGGTAACCAGCCCCAAACCGACGGTCCTATTCTAAATCCGAGGACTAACCGACAGGGTAACCAGCCCCAAACCGACGGTCCTATTCCAAATCCGAGGACTAACCGACAGGGTAACCAGCCCCAAACCGACGGTCCCAGTCCAAATCCCAAATCAATCCCAATACAAACTCTACTAAATCAAGCATGAACTCGAAATCAAATCCTAAATCTAAATCTAAATCAAAATCTAAATCAAAATATAAATCAAAACCTAAATCGAAGAACATCCAATCTCCAGACACCACCTAACTCTCCTCAAGAATCTCCATCAGAAGATTATCTTCAAGTCAACTACGAACATTACGTTGGCTTAGATAACACAGAACGCAAATGTTTCGAATCATCTAAAATCAAATTCTCACCATATCGATTACTAGATTCTAGACATAAAAATGTCTTTATTCCTACGTCTTGCACACTCTCGGATCAAAATGATCTAACCAAAGAAGCCTTAACCTTATGTTCCGGGGTTGAACACTACATAGAAAAAATCAAAAATCTTTATGACGCAGATCTTCTAATTTCAAACGAAAAACAAAATCTCATATTTTGCTACACTAGGCCCAATCACTTCGATCCTTGGGATTCAGAAAGCTATTTTAAAGCCCTACTTTCTTGTCTTCAACGACATCCTGTTTCGGATCTTTTTGTCCCTGATCTCAAAAATGACCATACATGTAAAATGGCTAAAAATGAACAAATCCGTATTTCAACATACCTGGCTGAATATTATGACTGTGAAATTATAATTTGCGAAAACAAAGTCAAGTATCCCAAACCGGAAGAAATTCCTAACATTCTGAAAATTTATCACGATGAACCTCTTTCAGGACATCGAGGTATAGTCGAAACTACTAGAAAAATTAGAGATGAATTCTTTTGGAAAGGAATGACTAACGATATAAAAACTTATGTAGAATCTTGCGTTATATGTCAGCGTAACAAAATTCAAAGAAAATCATTTCAAGCTCCTATGGTCATAACTTCTCAATCCACTGAATCTTTCGAAAGAGTTTCGATGGATTTAGTCTCATATTCAGACATTAGCGAAAGTAACAATAAATATGTTCTAACTCTACAAGATGACCTCACGAGATATGTTCAAGCTTACCCGATCCCAGATAAAGAAGCGATAACTGTAGCACAAAAACTACTTCACTTTTGTCAACACTACGGTGTCCCAAAAAGATTCCACTCAGATCAAGGCACAGAATTCATGAATAATGTTATCAAACAACTCATTAAGTTTTTCGGCTCTAATCATACTTTTAATACAACTTATCATCCTCAAACTAACGGTGCCCTTGAGCGATTCCATGCCACATTACGGGACCACATTCGCATGTACCATAATCGTCGACTAAAGAATTGGGATCAAATCATTCCCTTTGCAATCATGTGTCATAATACTTCAATTAACACTTCCACTGGCTATACGCCTCACGAACTCCTCTTTGGATATAAACCTCGTCCGTTTTATTCTCTTAAACCAATTCCTGACTACACAGCATGCGACTACTTAAAAGATCTCAATGAACGACTTAGATCCTCTCGAGATGCCGCATTAAAAAACTTAGAAACCATGAAAGAAAAGGCTAAAGAACGCTACGACAGTAAAATAAAAAACACTGTCGAATATAAAATAGGAGATAAAGTAATGTTAAGAGTCCCAAATCCAAATAATCTCGATTCCAAGTGGGACGGTCCTTACGAAGTAGTACGCGTAGGTTTTAATGAAAATTATTCAATTAGGAAAGCAGGCAAAAATCAATTGGTTCATGCCAATCGCTTGCGTCCATATTCAAACTAAGCTAGCTAACATAAGATAGTTTTAGATAATATATAATATATTATTAGGTTTAGATTAAATCGATATCTTATATTTACAAGGTTTGCCACACAGCAGCCCAAACAACATCCCTATTCTAAAATCTCCTAGATCTAAATTATATTTACAACTTCAATGCTTGTTCCACAATCAACTCATCATTTTTATTATTATATACACACTGTATCAAACATTTAATTAAAAATAAACTAAATTCTAATTCGATTCTAACCCGTCAATTGTTTTTATTCCCTAATTCGCCTTTCCAATAACTTTCAAACAACATCGGCTCAATTCCAACATCATCCTAACGTCCAATCCACAAAGTCTTATCTTAACGTAAATTTAAACAAAATCGAATTAAGACTTTCAGAACTCAATATGTACTTAGGAAAAAATTATCGTGCTAAAAGATAACTCTTAGATGGTCTTGGCTCTGTTCTAAAATGGCTCATAGGTACGCCAGATGCGAAAGACGCAAAACGCTATGACGAATGCATCAATCAACTTGAACGGAGTGAAATAGATTTAACCGACCTCATGCAAAAGCAATTACAAATAACATCTTCAACTATAAAAAACTTTAATGAAACTATCATCAAGATCTCTTTTGACGAACAAATTATAAACGAAAATATAAATCGTCTAGTCTACATTCTAGAATTCCCTCTCGTCATGAATGATCCACTAACACTGTATCATATATATTCCATCCCAATTCAACATCCCAATTCCTCATTCTACTCCACAATCCTTCCCGAGCATATATACTTGGCCACCGATCCTAGTGGGCAATATTATGCGTCAACGAGTTCGCTGGACAACTGCATCATCTTTGAAACCAAAAGAAGAGTCTGCAAGAACCTCGTAGTCTACGATTCTGTGAACTACAACTACTTTTCAGCCAAGAAACAACTATTCCTGAAACCTGCATAACGACAACATTCCCTGCAGAAATCCAAACGTTTCAACCACTGAAACACAACAGATGGCTTTACATCCTGAACATCGAAACAAACTGCGTCCTTCATTGCGGTGATGAAGTCTCAAATCATAAACTTCAAGGCTCAGGCATTATCACTCTGCCACAAGGATGTAAACTCTATACTGGCTACAGTACGCTTTCAGCATTCCAATCAATCGAGGAAAACACGACGAATCCTGTTATCATTCCCGATATAAGAATGGATGACTGCTTCGAGACACTAAAGAAAATTGAAGCTCCACCACATCTCATACCAATCAAGATTAATGATATGCCACTAGATTCTCTAAACACAATCAAAAGCCACCTCGACAGATATTCGGACGAACTAAAGAAGATTCAAAACAACCACAAAACACAATCATTCTTAGAACGAAACAACCCGATCTTCACGTGGTTCTACTTCATGACTGGCATCGCTCTCCTTTCCTATATTTTAATTAAATTATGCAATAGATGTTCAAACAGATTCAATCGAACAAGATCATCAAACGAAAGTGGGTGCATCCAGATCTTCAACAACTGCTTCAACAACTCCCGAAGACAAGACACTCAGCTCGCTATCCCAATGAGACACGTGCATCAGACAACATCAGCTTCTTGCGTAACGGACGACGAGAACGACGCCAACTCAACAGCATCACATAACTCTCAAAGATCAGGCGATAACGCCCAATCTTTATTCCAAGGGGGGAGGTGTTACATACCTTACCTATTAATACACATTGTAATCTCACATACTCTAGCTATTAGTTCTTACATACCTTACCTATTAATAAACATTGTAAGTAGCTATTAGTAAGGATTAGTAATCTAAGTTGGTTCTTTCCCAAATTGCTTTGTGAATGACTAATTAGTGTTACATACTTTACTTATTGGAAAACATGAATAATCTAAGTGGATCCTTTCCCAAATTACTTTGTGAATGACTAATTGGTTCTAGAAACATTTACTTAACTCTTACTCATGTATAACTATCTCACGACCCTTTTTAAATACCATTCCTATGACAAATTGCATTGTAAACAGCTCATAGTTCGAAGAACCTACCCTAATTATGATTAGCGATCCCACGATCCTCTCAAGTATAAATACTTTGTGTTAGTTGTAAAATCAATTCAGTTCTATTTCAACATTCGAACAATTCAGTTCTATTTCAACATTCGAACGATTCAGTTCAACTTCAACACTCAAATTAGACAGTTCTCTGTATCTTGTAATAATTCTAAGTCTTATTTCAAATAAAATCATTTTTTTAAAGTAATTGTGCGAGTTGCTACTTACTTAACACAGGTTGACAGTTTGTCTGGGTGAAAAATATTTTTAATAAATACGGGTATTGATCCAACACTTTATTGAACTAATTTGAAGAATTTTACATAGAGTGCTACAGAGCTGGACAGCCTAAGTGCCGAAATATCGTGCCCATTCTATGTTCAAAATACTTTTTCTCGTTTAAAAATATTTGAATGGTCGAAAATATTTCAATTTCTTCGTTGTTTCCAAAAAAGCAATTCTACAAAAAACGAAGCAATTGCTATTGCACACCCCAGAGCCCACACGTACAAAACGCCAGAAATCTGTTGTAACGTAATAGAACATCCTCCCTCATAACAACCGTAGCTTATGGACATAATATTCTGCGTCGCTATCTTTGTCTTCGCCACTTTACTTATACCAATAGCGTTTTCAAACAGCTTCGCAGTAATTCCAGACTCAAGAAGCCTCGTAGTGGCTTTCTGATATTGTTCAACCAAACGACTGTTTTTATTTATGATCATTTCGAAATGCAACGTGACAATGTTTTCCTTTATTCTCAGTAATCTCGCTTCGTCGTCTACTATCGTCTCCGCTTGCCACCTCACGAAATCGCTGTCGAAATAAGGCCCGACTCCTTTTTCCCGCAACGTTGCCGAAACACACTCGTAAGGAGTTAGGCAATCGTGTGAAGTATCCACAAACCTTGCAAATTTCGAGTCTTTGAGAGGGTATTTGTATTTAGGAATCATGTTCGGCGCCCTCCCTGAATTGTATACATCATCGTTGGTTACCAACATCTCCGGAGGTTTAAGTATCGTCAGGAACGAAAACAAATGAATGCTGAAGTAAGCGGACAGATGCAAGCACATTATTAAATATACGACACTCAATATCTTTTGCTTGAATGACCTCGCTGGAAGCAATGAAGTTGCCCCCATGAGCACGCCCCAACTGTACAACAGAATGTCTTTCATAGATAAAGCGCATTTATCGAATATGCAAACAATATACCAAATGATACAGTGGCTTAAATAGAATATCATGAATATGTACAGTCCGTCCATCTGACTGATTAGATTCTGCCATGTTAAGCTTTGTCTCTCGGCGGCATACGCCCACCCGATAGCCTGGCTAACGTATACCCCTGAATATGCCACCACGTCTCCAAACCCGAACGCACGGTGTAGACCTCCGGCAATGACTTCTACAGTACCATTTATTAGAAAAGGTAGATACTGATCGTAAGGAAAGGGATTTACCTCAAATTGACGTAAGTAATACAAATCTAGCGTCGCATTGAAATACTCAGTGAAGATTTTTATAATCTCCACATCTATTCCTTGAACATTTACTCCCTGGAGGCTTTCCAAGTGGTGTAGAGATTCTAGATCTTCTATTACCCCGAATGGGTAGAAATTAGAAATCCCAGCTTTAAACGAACATCGCTGTAAGTTGGTTAGACTCTTCGAAGGAAACGTCACATTAGTGTTCAGATAGCCGTTCTCACACGTGTTTATTTCCAAAGGATTTCCGTTGACTTCTTGACAGGTGTTCGGATCTATTTTCGGGATGAAAGCTACCATTTTGAATTGAGCTGTAGTTTTTACAATTATCGTCACGTCAAATTTACCAACTTTATGTTCAATGCTTTGGAGATCAACATCCCAGAACTTGTCAGAATAATCTTCAATCACCAATAGATATTTAACATGTTTTTGGATCTCATGAAAGTCAAAATCCAATAACCTGGATCCAACGTCAAAGTACTCTACGTAAAGGTAGTTTCCGTTGCCAACAAAAGTTCCATCATCAACGGCTTCTGTGGATAAACATGGAGAATGTTCCGTTGCAAACACTTTCGTTATTTCGTTGATAAAATCGCTTTTAGATTTCGTCTGGTTTTCTTCAACTTTGAAAACTGTAGTCGGGCTCGCAGATAGCACGCGTTTGCTTACCTCACAAATGCATTTTGCTATAGAATAGTAATCAGATGATATCCCATCAATGTTTAGTGTCGATTTGGCGACAGCAAAATACAAAAACGTAAAAATAAATATTTTCAGCATTTTGGGGGTCGATTCTTACACGTCAGGTTCAAACAATAAAATAGTAGGTATTTATCATTTTAATTTCTTCCTTCAGTCTAGTCAGATAATCAATAATTTCTTCAAGCCTGATATCACTAGGTACAACTGTTTGGAATAAAGAATAAATACGTAGGTAACGTATAATGCGGACAAAGCTATCGATTTACAATGTCACTTGCTTTTTTAAAATAGAGCCATACAATTTTATTGTAATGTAACTAATTGATATTATAATAAAATAGACAGCTTTGAGTACGTAGAGACAACGAAAATATCGATAGCTATGACTTTGCATTCGACATCGATCACTAAGCCGATTGCTAACAAGGTCGGGACTTCGACTCCTGCATTTAGACCAGACAATAAAGCATAGGTACAGTGGGGGAGAACACGCGCTCAGGGCGATAATAATAGGTCTGACCACCATGACAACCGAGTTTCGCAACCAGTTGCGGTTGATAATTTATTTAATTGATCTCGGCACTCTTATAGTTTCGCCATGTCTGTCTGTCTGTGTGTAGTGTGCCTCTCTGTCTGACTTTTTTGTTACGTTCTCGAGACTAAAACGCTGAACCAATTTCGATGAAATTTGGTAGTTACCTAAATATTAAATAGAATATTACCTGCAGGGTTATTGTCTAACTGTGAAGACGATGACGAGATGTCTAAGTCAGTTATGTATTTATTCCTCAGTTTCCGATCTAGATGTTTACTGACAAAAACCAACTTAATGTGTAAAAGACAAGTATGATTCATACACAATATCCCAAGATTGGAAGCTCATGAGAAAATTGATCATCGATGTCTTCGTGTTCAAAGTTAGCTAAGGAGGCAGAATTGAGACATACCTATGCCACTTTTTACTGACGTTCGAAGCCGCGGTCGGAAGCTAGGCTATAGCTAGTAGCTACCTACTTTTATTTTAAATTTGAAAGTAATAATCTTTATCTTGTTTTGTTTGTGAGACTAGGCTAATTACATTTTGTGTTCATAAAATGTCAGTACATTGTTGTCATTAGATAAGTAACTCTGTCTGTTTGTTAGTTACGTGTTTACCGATTTCGATGTAATTTAGTACAAATATGTAAAAAAACTGTTTTTACCTTGCCACGCCCTTACAGGGCCCAGCAGTGGCGGATTTACCAGCAGGCTGAGTAGGCTTGAGCCTAGAGCGGCAGATTTTAGGGGCGGCAAATTTAGGAACGATTTTTTTAAAGATATACTTATCTGTAAGGCGGTTTTCTGATGTTTTGCAGAAAGAAGTCTACAAGGCCTCTTTCCTACGACTTTTCCCTCTTCCCTTTCATTGTACATTCAAGCAACGGTACCACAAACTTCTAGGTATATTGTATGGTAAAACACCCAGTTCGCGGCTCTCCACCAATATACCTACCTATTACATTACCCCTTATAGTACATGATTGAGCTTTGATTAACTTAGAATTATACCCAAAAAAAATAACCTGTGCAATTTCAACTAAGTTGCTGTATTGAAGGGCGGCAAAAATTGTACAGCCTATACTTGGGAAATGTGTAAATCCACCACTGGGGCCCAGGGGTACATACTTTCTAGATTACCTACTTACTTTTAAGAAACTATATTGTATATTGCATTGAATAAAATAAATGCTAAATTAGATTAACCTGGATTGAGACTAGGCTATTTTTGACTGACAAACCACAAAATTAGAATGCAATACCTGGGATATCCCAATTTGAAACGAATAATAATTCTAAAGTGTCAAATTAGGTTATTCCAGGTATTTATTTCTAATTTTGGGACTGACGTGCTGGTATTTTTTTTAAGTTTGCCGCGCCTTTTCAGTCTACTTTCATTAGCCAGACTCTATAGGTAGTCTTGTATCAACACTAGCGGATAATATGTGGCAAGACAGTGGCAATAGCAACATTATATCGCACCTCCGCTCAAATAGTGTCACAATTAAAAAAAAAGATTTTACGCTTTTATTTTACCATAACATTCGCGAGATAACGAATTTTTATCTCAAAAAGAGACACATGTGTAGTTCTATAATTTTTCGCTAGATGGCATTATGTCACTATAGCAATAGATGAAAGTAGTCGCTTCTGAGACAACAACAGTGTCACCTGACGGCTTGCGCTAGGCGGACGTATCGTATAATTGTTGTATAAAGTTATGTTTGTCGAGTTGTGACTCTCTATGTGAATGAGGTGAGTAAAAAATCAAACTTATTTTCTACAACACAGTGTTGAGTTGAGTTATGACAGTATACCTACGTGTAAATAAATCGTATTTTATTTCAAATATATTGTTGTATGTCTAATTATGGCTCTTTAAGTAGGGAATGTTTAACAACAAATTAGTTTATTTCGCTACTAAACTGTTGTATATCTAAACATGCCACTATTTAGGACTCTTTTAAAACATGATTTGTGTTCTTTGTCTATACATCAATGTGCGTAGCTCAAGTTTTACAAAAATAAAACAATCTCTTTCAATAAGGTAGTTATGTCTAACCAACATAAATACAGTAAGTACAACAGGGACCTGACAGCTCGCTCCTTCCAATGAACTGGGATAACACTGGTTTGGTTCATTCGTAGAGTAGTTATACATGTAAATCATTACACGAAAATTTGAAAGACTTGTTTGCTTCTTTAGATTACTTTATCAATTTTCACGTTAAGTTTATACAGGGTTAGTGGTAATAACCTAGTAGGGACTTGTTTGTCTTTTTTTTATCTACATGCTACGTATCATCTTACTGAACAGTTTGATTTTTATTATTTGTGTTATTGTTATAGGTGAAGCTACTAGCGAAAAATATCTAACATGTCCAGGGCTACAAAATTGTTGGCTATGTGTTTGGAGAAGAATCTAGAAGTTAATGTCGAAGCAAAGGGCCCAAATTTAATGCCAGCGAGTTTTCAACAAATAGTTATAGACACACCATCGTATGACACCAACAAAAAAAATGTTTCTTTGCTTGAAACTCCTATAAACATGTCAAATTCGGTCACAAAATCTACACAACACACGAGCAAAATTTCAGCTGAAGAATGCTTAAGTGAATTTGATGACACCAACAAAGAAAATGTTTCTTTGCTTGAAACTCCTACAAACATGTCAAATTCGGTCACAAAATCTACACAACACACGAGCAAAATTTCAGCTGAAGAATGCTTAAGTGAATTTGAGGAGTCAGATGATTCTGATAAAGATCCGAACTATGACAGACCTAGTAAAAAACGCAAGACGATTCCAGTGGTTCCTTGTCGGCGGTCGTCTTCGTCATCGAGTTCATCGACGTCCAGCTCGAGCGCAACTACATCAAGCCCATCGTCGTCTAGATCGAGCTCGACTTCATCTAGCCCATCGCCAAAACGTCCAGCTAGTGTATCGATTCTAAAGGAACCTAACTCAAATATACTTGAGCAGGGAAAGCAAGACGAGAACACGAAAGAAACAAACAGAACTCGTAAAAGACAACGTGTAGAAGGTCAGTGGAAACAAAACGTTACCAAGGCTCTACGAAACTCAGGATTATCGTACAAAACAAAATCTGGACGTACTATTCCAGATAAAGGTATGAAGCAAAGCTGTGGAGAACATTGTAGGTTGAAATGCAGTTCTTTACTTACAAGTGAAATGAGACTGGAATTATTTAATTCTTATTGGGCGCTAAATAATTTAGAGAAGCAAAGACAGTTTGTACACAAACATATACGACCCATAGAAGTAAAGTACCGCTACGTCAAGGCGCAAAAACCTCGAAAAAGCAATTATGCTTTCTATTTTGAAGTTGAAGGTTTACTGAAAAGAGTCTGCAAAACTATGTTCAAAAATACACTGGACATTAATGATAGAACTATTAGAACTGTTACAAACAAGTCAGCTGGTGGTTTTTTGGAGGAGGATGGCAGAGGAAAACATAAGAAACATTACACTATCGGAGAAACTATAAAGAATGATGTTAGAAATCACATCAAATCTATACCAAAAATTGAAAGTCATTACTTAAGAGCACAAACAACACGTGTATATATCGATGGAGGAAAAACTATCTCGGACTTACATAGGGATTACGTAGCGCAGTGCAAACAAGACAGACGAGAATACGCAAATTATGTTATGTATTCCCGCATCTTTAATCACGAACTTAACATTGGGTTTTTTGTGCCAAAAAAGACAGGTGTGAACTATGTGTTGCTTACGAAAACTCTGATTCGGAAAATAAAGCAAAACTCCAGCTGAAGTATGATGAGCACCTTTTAGAGAAGAATTTGTCTAGGCAAGAGAAGAAGAAAGATAAGATAGCTCTTAATAATAATGAAAATCTGATAGTGGCTGTCTACGATCTACAGGCAGTTTTACAGGTACCTCGTGGAGATGTTTCTGTATTTTACTATAAAAGTAAGCTGAACAACATGAATTTTACTGTGAGTAAATTAAAACCGGACACAGAAGATGAATCCAAAGGGGAGAACAAAAAAAGGATAAACAAAAAGAAACCAATAAATGACGATGAGGATAGTGAACCAATTGTAAACCAGAGTATAACTGAGTGTTACTTTTGGCACAAAGCTGAAGGAAATCGAGGGGCAGATGAAATCGGCAGTTGTTTACTTAAATTCATCGAAAAAGAGTTGAACAGCCGTACAGGAAATGAATCTGTAGATATAATTTTCTACTCCGACAACTGTTGTGGTCAAAATAAAAATAAATACATAGTCGCAATGTATGTACATATATGTACGCAATACTGAAATACCCTCAAATAAATTCCATAACACATAAATATTTAATTACTGGCCACACACAAAATGAAGGTGACTCGGTACATTCTGTTATAGAAAAACAAATCAAACGCTCTTTGAAATCGGGGCCAATTTATGTGCCCAGTCAATATGTCCAGATCATAAAAGAAGCAAAAAAAACCGGTGAGCCGCTGAGAGTCAATGCGCTGTCACACATAGATTTTATATTACTCAAAAATTTATGTTGTGACATGGGAATTGCAACAATTAATAAGATTAAAATATCAGATGTGAAGGTTATGAGTATTTCTAAAGATCGACCAAACATTCTGAAATATAACACTTCGTACAAAGACGGTGAGTGGATGGAAGCCAATTTGCTTTCCCGCAATAAAAAAATAACTATCCCGGAAACTAAGCCAGCGTATATAGTACTAAGTTGAAGATTAAAGAAAACAAAAAGACTGATTTGATAACATTGTTACTCCACAACCACATCCCAGGATTCTATTCGGATTTTTTCAGTAATTTGTAGACAGAAAGTATCTATTGATTTATATAAAAATAAGAAAGTGAGGATGTAAAGACTAATATTTTTGATTATAATTACTTTAGTACGATTTATGGTTAAGTTTTGTGTTATTATTAAAATACTTTAGTAATACTTAAGTAATATTCATATCCATTTTTTTATTTTAGACAAAAGGCTCATTTATGTTTGTTTATAATGATTATTACTTAATACATTTGAAGATTTTTTTTGTGTCACAAGTCTATGCTCCTATTACTTATGTATCTATAACAATTTTAGTTACTTTAATAAAGACATAACGGAAACATTTCTATTTTTATTTATCAATATAGTGTCACAACTCAAAATTTCATTTTTTTATTTTCATGGATCTGTATTATTTTATATTACATTTTGTAGAGTTTTAAAAACCAATACAACTTACTAAAGGACATTGTAGTGATATTATTAATAGTTTTTAAATTATGTCCAGATATGTGGTAAAAAAAGGTGATATAAATTTCAAACTCAATTTTCTCAATAATTTACTTTTTTGACTTATGACATTATTTGAACGGAGGTGCGATATAGTCCTTTTCAAATAGCTATTATTAGAGAATTTCCCTACCCTATGGACGGACCAAGCGTCCGTGTAAATAGCGGGGCAGGATCGCGTCGGATTCATGGCAGGCGATGCTTGGCTTTCGGGATAGGAGGACGTTTGTTTGGTGATAGTGTAGTGTTCTTCCATAAAGAAGCGTGACTAAGTATTATTAGGAAGTTGTCGTTATAGTTATGACCTGTGTTAGAATAAATCTGAGTTAGGATTTGTACGATCCCAGTATAGCACCGTACATAAAGTATTAGTTGATAATGTTCTGGAGTGCCACAAGAAAACAGTAGGGGAGAAGGAGGCAGCTTTGAACAGAGGCACCTTAGAACAAACGTGTTTACGAAGTTAGTTCTACGCCAATTCAGGCGAAAATTGTATTTATAACACGGCAACACCGACCCCCATGTCTGTCATCAGTGACGTACATGAGCGCGCGCGAAAATTTGAGTGAGGTGCCATTTTTGTTTTCGGCACCCCAAAGTAAACATTACGGAGAAAAGTTGTAAGGTTGCTGAAAAAAGATTTCAAGACATTGGTAAGTGGAACTTGTTTTACTGTGTGGTTAAATTCATTTTTAATTTATTTATGCTTGAGTTCGCCAGCATTGAGTGTTTTATGGAAAATAAAATTACCGGTTAATTTCTTAGTACCCATTGGGGCAGATTTGAACAAAACAAAGGGGGCACTTTTGAACATGTTCAAAGGTGCCCCAACAAGTCCATTACATTTCACACTAATATAATAAGTGTGAAAGTTTGAATGTATGGATGGATGTTTGTTACATTTTTATGCTAGAATAGTAAAGCGGATCAGGGTGAAATTTTGCATAAACGTAGTTTTATCATAGAATAAAACAAAGGCTACTTAGGTATTATCCCATATTCTCAAAATCAGTTCTTATGGGATATAAATAACCTTTAAACGTTTCCATATAAACAACGCGTGCGAAGTCGCGGGCAGAATCTAATCACTACATACGTAATATAGGTAATACGTAACTACAGGATACGAAGAATCTCGTTTTTTTTGTGTTCGGCACTCTATAATACCGTTTTCATTTGATTAATTATCTGCTTTTATTTGATTCAGGTAAAATGGTTCGCAATTACAAAAAAAAAAGCGAAAGCGAAGTTAACGAAGATGACATGCAAAAAGCTGTTTTAGAAGTTGTGAATGGTAGCATGAAACTTAGACGGGCTGCCGAAGCTTTTAATGTGAAGCCTAATTAACATAACATTATTTAACATTATTTTACAGAATAAAAAAATTTAAAGAAAACATTCAGTCAAGAAATGAAGATTATACCTCAAAGTACACTGTCGCTCAAGTGTTCAACAAGGACGAAGAAAATATGATAAAACAATATTTACAACAGTACTTAAAAAATGCCCATCTAAGTGGGTAGAAAAAAGAAAAGCTGGAATTGAATGGATAAAAGGGTTCATGAAGCGGCACAAGGAGCTTTCACTAAGAAAGCCTGAAAACACAAGCTTGTCCAGATCTACAAACTTCAATAAACATAACGTTTCTCTATTTTACGACAATTATGAAAAGATACAGCTGAAGCATAAATTCACTCCAGACCGAATATACAATCTGGATGAGACTAAAGCCCCTCCCCGCAAAGAAACAAATCGAGGCAGAAAAAAGGGCAAATCCCGAATCCTAACTGATACTCCTGAGAAAAACGAAATAGAAAAGGCTTTTCTTGAACGTCAGGAACGGCTTCATAAAATAGTAAAAAAACAAACTCGCAAGCGAAGTGGACCTGCAATGGCAACTAAAAACAAACGCAAACCAAAAACCAAATCTAAATTGGAATTTTCTGATTCTGAAACTGATTTAGAAGAGGTTAATTTATGGATGCCTAATGAAGAAGACTCAGATTTGACTGATTGTGGCGATGACACTGATATGGAAAGTGAAGCTACCTCTGGTCCCATAAAGACGGGAGATTTCGTTCTAGCTCAAGTGCCATCGGAAGGCAGCAAAAGGACGTTGGCTTACGTTGGAAAGATCGAGAACGAATATGATCGCGCGTTCAATGTAAGTTTCTTAAAGAAGAAACCTGGGTTTAACAAATTTTTCTTCCCAGAAAAGGAGGATAGGGCTTATATTAGCATCCTAGACATATTAACAAAACTCCCCCCACCAATTGAAGCTGGTAGTACGTCACGTACAGCAGCAATGTTTAGCTTCAAATCTGATTTCTCTTTATTTAAACTAGGTCAATAAAACTAGTTACCTACTATTAGGAAGTAAGCATAAATTACTCATTTTGTCTAAAGAAATTTGCGGTCTATATTGCTGTCTTCTATAATTGATTGCGTCTAAATGTAAGTTCATGAGATTTTATATTATATAAAGCAAAACTGTGTTCGTATTGTAATTATCGTTTTAAAAGTAATTGTTTTGTATGAAAAGTTTTTTATTTCAGTATTTGACATTTTTATAATTCACATAGTTCCTTTATTATTGTACCCAATAACACATAACGTGTTCTTATGACTTTAAGTTACTTTATTTAATAAAAATATTTTACGTAAAATATGTATTTTTCGTTTAAATTCATCGATTCAAAGGTGCCCCAGGTAGGTTCAAAGCTGCCCCAGGAAAGGGGCAGCTTTGAACATTTTAGTTACTTCACTAAAAGGTCAATTCTCACTAAAGTATGTATAAGATGATTATAATGTTAATGGATTTATAAAGCTTGATCATATATCTATTCTATCTATATAGCAAAAAAAAACTAGACAATAATTACTATTTTAGATTTTACAGACTCTAATATAAAAAACGTTCAAAGGTGCCTCCTTCTCCCCTAATAATTAACGTAAACTGTTTATTTAATCAAACTCGCTTAGCGCCAGCGTCTTAGTCGCGCGGCGGATTACTCGTCACTCATTGCAGTAATAATTAAAACGCTGATCTTAGGAATTCGCACCGATATGGATGTACATAACCGTACATATTACTAACCCTAAGAACAAGAACAGCCAAAAATGAGAAAAGTTTCATACAAAAGTACAGTGAGTACCTAAGTTGTTCAAAATAATGCAAGTATACAGTAAGTATATAAAATCAATGTAAAAGTAGTAAATTAAACATGAAAAGTAATACAAAATAAACTTAAGTACTTAATTAATCAAAACTAAATGTAACGTCTTGTCCTGGCTGTGGCTGTTGACCCCGCTCGCGTGCTGCCGGCGTCGGCTGGACCTCGTCCTTGGGCGCGCGTTCCATCAGGGTCAGTGAAGTCGGGACAAATTTTGCGTTTCTTCTCAAACATCGTTTCTTTAAAATCCATACTACAGCCACCATGACGACTACCGCCACTAAAGTGTAGCTAATGGCATAGTGGTGAATGTCATGGTTGGACAATGTCTGAGGTAGCTGTTTCTCCCCCATTTTCTGTATCGCTAGCCATTGTTCTAGCTTCTCTTGGTTTTGTTCTTCCGCTGCAAGTTCAAGTTGTGGAGCTTGAGAGTGGACGATATGATTTATGGATTTTTCCAATTGTGGGGGTTTCGCCAAGTATAAATTGACTTTAGAGTCACTATGGTACAGGTTGTGTGCGTAAATGCTTTGATCTTTGTTTTGCATTACGCAACCTTGTTTTAAAGTGATGAGTCCTGATGTTTGTAATTGATAAGAAGTGACTTCCCCAGCGCATACAGTTCTGAATGGGCACGCCCCATCACAGCACACCGCTAACCATGTGTTTGTTGAATGTAACTCGATCCAGTCGTTATCGCATCGTCCTTTCTTCATAGCGCATAGTGAAGTCGTTTCGTGACTTAGAAACTTAGCTTCGCAAGGTGCATTTTTGCTTTCTAAGTTTTTAATTGGAAGGTTTAAAATGCACACAAAATTATCTGTACTTTTCTGCATGCATTTTTTCAGTCCCTCTATATTCATGTTTAGAAAAGTGTTCTTTCTAAAGTTGACTGCTATGTACTCATACGATGTAGATACGAAAGCAGATTGGTTTTCGGTCGTTTTAATTGGCAGTGGAATAGGTTTATATAGCGTGAACTCTTCGTCGCTTGTCAATGGAATGTGTATCTCGAACATGAAGTAGTCGCTCGTAACCAGAGCCTTTACATATAGTAGTTTATAGATATCCTTTATTTGTGTTTCAATGTTATCAACTGGAAATGTTAAAGTTTTCGGTAGTTTTCCAGCGATATTATTAAGTTGTTTGATTAGATTGACTGGAGTCAAGAGGTGGATATCGATCTGACCTTTGTAGACATCTAGGAGTGCGTTGAGAAACATCTCCTGGATGTTTTTTAAGTTTATCAGCAGTAGGTGTGCAGTAAGTGACATAGAGTTGAAGTAGTTAGTTGCCATAACATTTGTCTCAAGTTTCGACACTTTATAGATAGTGTTGTTGATAAACTTGTTCATGATATCAAATTGATGATGGACGTTCTTCTCATTTTTCTTCATAATTTCATTTTCAATTTCTATTATGAAGGTTTGATTTTTTATGAGGTTCAGTAAGTATTTTTCATTTTTTTGTATGGCTTGAATGTCTTTTTTATATTTCTCTGCAAATTGCTGATCCAAGACTCCAAATAAGCTGTTCGCAAGATAACCGACACCATCTACCAGACCGCGCTTTTTACGATGAGATAAGTGTTTGTGTGGCGATAAAAGTATGTCGTTATAGTATTTCAGTAGCTCCATTTCGTGCAGAATTTGTTTCATAATAGTACTTTCACAAAATCTTGGGTCTAGTTTTTGACACACAATTTTCATTTCTTCCAAGTACTTTTCAAATTCTTGAGTTGCTTGCCAGTAGTTAGTTAAGTTGTAGTAGGTAAGTAGAATCCATTCATCGTGTATCAACTGTATTTTTCCAATCGTATCGTAATAGATCGGGCGCTCGCTGCCAAGGTTGGTAATCTGAGCGTGCGGCATCATGCTTTCTTCGTCAGTAGAAGCGCAGTGCGTTCCAGTTAATAATGCCAAAATCGATAGAATGGAAACAAACATCGCCATGTAAGATTTGTTCTTGGTTTGTTTGCGCGTGCTTGTTGAGTTAGGCCGTTGTTTTGCAATTTTAGTGATGGGTCTTTTCATTACACCGGCTTGGGTTTTTACAGTCGTAACCCTCACGTAACCGTCGTCTCCGGGATGTACGTCGATGATTTTGCCTGTGGGCAAGTTCGACTTGTTGAGGCGACCCCCGAGTCGTATGACTCCTTCTTCAAGGTAAGGGGTCAATTTGTATAAAGAGCTCTTTTTTGGTAGCGCCTGATTTTTAGTTAGTAAGTTATATTCCATTTCAAAGTCGCTTCTTTGCATTAATTTCACAATCAATTCGTTCGATGTACATAGTTCTGCTGTAGTTAAGTAGGTAGTTAGTGCTTTATCATTACGAGCGGTATTATATTTCCGTGAGAAGCCGCGTACCTTTGTTATAAAGCGCATGATCCAAGCTACTATGCGCTTTACACGTGTTAATGAGCTGCATTTGTATAACAGTTCAGTAATAACGTTAATATTTATTTCGGTTTGGGATGTCACCTTCTGTTTTATTTCAATGTCTGTTGCAAACAAACAGTTCAAAGTTTCAGTATTTTTGATTCCTGAGAATGTTTTCAGCATTTCAGGGCCTTTCCACCACAAGTCAAAATCTTGCAGTTTTTTCGGGCTCACTCCTCTTGTAGCGCAGTCTGCAGGGTTTTGTTTTGATTCTATGTAAGACCATTGTTTTGATGGTATTATTAGCTTAATTTTCTTTACTCGATTTTCCACGTACTTTTCCCATTTCGTTGGCTCTCCCTGCAGCCATGCAAGTACAACTTGAGAATCAGTCCAAGCCCAAATAGTGATGTTATTTTCATTTTTAATGCCATTTAGGCAAGGTAGTTCGGCTTTCAGTTTCTGCCATTCTTCTTGAGTTTTTTGTGGTAATGACTCATCCCAATGTAGTTTTTGTTCCCAGACTTGTTGAAAGATGAGTTTGGTTGTCACTGTTACTGGAGATAACCATCCCATAGGATCGTATAGTTGTGAGATCTCAGATAAAAGGATTCTTTTCGTGAGTCGTTTTTCTGTATTTTCCTCTAAGTTCCAGTTAAACATAAAAGTGTCCGTTTTTGGGTTCCATGCAAGGCCGAGCGTTTTTGTGCTTTCGTCTTCGAAGTCAAATGTGCACTTGGTTGAAATTTGATCTTCAGATAATCGTTTAAGTAGTTCTGGACAGTTAGCCGACCATTTTCTCAAGTTCATGCCCCCTTCCTTCAGTAAGTCGATCAAAGAAATCTGTAGTTCTTTGGCCTTTTCAAGTGAGTTGTGGCCGCTTATTAAATCGTCGAGATAAAATTGAGTTTGTAAAGCTTTGGTTGCGGCTGGGTACTTGTAACCATAATCTAGGGCGAGCTGTTTTAATGTTCGCATAGCTAGCCATGGTGCGCATTTAGTGCCGTATGTTAAGGTACATAGAGTGTATTCTCGTAGTATGTCTGAAGGTGAAGGTCGCCATATGATTTTTTGCAATGTTTGTTGATCTTCCGAGAGCAAGATACATCGATACATCTTCTCTATGTCGGCAGTATAGGCATATTTGTAGGACTTCCATTTCAAAAGAAGTGCTTGAATGTCCTTTTGTAAGTTTGGCCCTTTTTCCATTAGGGCATTGAGACTTTTGCCGCTTGAAGTTTTGTTCGAGGCGTTGAATACTACTCGTAGTTTAGTAGTAGTTGAGTTTTCTCGTAGTACTCCGTGATGAGGTAGGTAACATTGCGGACTTTTTCTAATTAATTTTCGTTCAGTTATTTTCATGTGGCCAAGTTCTGAGTATTTGTTTATGAACTCTTTGTACATAGTAGATAGTTTTTCGTTTTTTGTTAGCCGTTTTTCTAGTTGTAAAAATTGCGAAACCGCTGCTGGTCTTGATTCGCCGAGTTCAGTTTCGAAGTTTTCCAGCATCGGCATCTTCACAATATATTTTCCATCCGTAGATCGCTTAGTAGTCTCTGTGTAGTAGGTTTCACAAAGATCATCTTTCTTGATGTCCTCCGTTTGAGTTATAGATTCACTCTCCCAGTATTTAGTGAAATCAGAAAGGTTGATGATGGTGGCGTGGCAGTTAAAAGTTTTTAGTTTTCCACATAGTATCCACCCTAGTTGAGTTTGTTGGGCGACGGGAGAATGTTGATCTCCTTTCAGAACGCCGTCCATTAAAATTTCAGCATATATGTCAGCTGATAAAAGTAAGTCGATGGAGCCGCAAACATTGTAGTCTGGATCTCCGAGTTTTAAGTTTTGTAGATGTGGCCAGTTAGCTTTTTCAAAAGTAGATTCAGGCAAGTTATTTGTTAGCCTTTTCAATATCATGGCTTGAGCGACGAAAGTGTAGTCACTGTGTATGGATTTACAGGTAAGTTGCACCCGTCCTTTACAGTTTTCAGCCCCGTGCCCTATTCCAGACACAGAGGCGTTCAGTTTTTGACGTGGAAGCTGTAGCATCTGAGCAGCATTCTCCGTTATAAGATTTACTTGTGAGCCTTGGTCAAGTAGTCCCCGCAAAGTTTTGTAGGTACCATCGTTGCTCTTGACCCGTAGTTTGACTGTAGTTAGAAGCACTTCCATGTTGGTAGTAGCTGTGTGATGAGAAGTTTGCTGGCCGGAAATAGAAGGTTTTTCTATTTCGTTGCTAGTTTTCTCAGGTTTAAATGGTTCATGTAACGTTTTTGTTAACTTTTGACAGAGTAATGTATGATGTCTCATATTACATTCCTTGCAAACCTTTGATGAGTTACAGTCCGTGTTACCATGACTGTATAAACAGTTTTTGCAGAGTTTTAGTTTTGAAACGGTATTATTTCGCAATGGAATATTCATTTCTGTGAATTTAGCACATTGCATTAGAACATGAGTCCCATCGCATAAGGGGCACTTTCCGTAAGCAGTGTGGTAAGACTTCGAGTAGTCCTTATTGTCTTTGTATAAGGTCGACGTTTTGTTGTAGTTCGGCCTTTCATTGTAGTGAAGTTTGAAGTTATATTTATTGTTTGTGGGCTTGTTGTAATTCATGTTTCCAGTTACTTTCTGCGAATGCGAATTGTTTGCGTCTTTTTGACGAGTCTTGATGGTTTCAAAAGCCATGAATTGATTTTCTAAAAATGTTAAAAACTCTGTCAAGTTAGGCAGCTCCCTGTTGTTCTGAATCTCCTTGGAGTATTCATTGAATGTCGTAGAATCGAATTTTTGTGCCATATGGTGCACGATCATTGGGCCCCACGTTTTTACGTCCACGCCCATATTAGTGAGTCCGTTTATACTTTCGTTGATGATTGCGTGTAACTTTTTCAAGTTGTAGGCGTTGGGATTTTGAATGATTGTAAACTGCTGCATCCCGTTCATAAATGATGTGAACTGCAGCCGGCGGTTGTCATACCTATGCTTTAGTATCTCCCAACATGAATCGTAATTTTCGGCACTGACAGGTAGATGTTGTACTAAACGCTCAGCTTCACCTTTTAGTTTGGTTTTTAGGTGTTGCATTTTTAGTGATTTGGAGATAGTGGGATTTTTGTGAATTGTTTCCAGAAAGAGATCTTTGAATGAGATCCAGCGAATGTAATCACCGTGGAATTCTGGTATTTCTATTTTTGGAGCTGATTTTTCAAAGTGCAAGTTTGACCATATTTTGTTGTTCAGTTGCTTTCTCAACTCGTCGTACCTCTTCTCGATGTCATCGAATTTACTTGAGTATTCACGTAAACTCGAACCTTGAAGGGCATCCTCCAGATGCCAGTGCAGTTTGTCAATGGCGTCCCATTTGACCTTTAGAATCGACAGATGCTCTTCGAGTTCCCATTTTATAGATGTTTGTTCAATATTTATTTTTGCCATTGATCTGTCTAATGCTTTAAAATGGCATTCTTGTCGGTTCATCAGTTTTTTGATTGAATCGTCAGGATCCGCAGTACGTTTTTTGATGGTGAGGAAAGGTTCATCCTCCTGCATTCCGGTTAGGTCAAAGTAGACACTAGAATCCAGCGTTTTTTCTTGCTCTTGTTCTTGATAAGAAATTAGTAATTCCCTCATGTTTGCCTTGGTAGCTTCGTAAAGTTCTTTAGTTCTCCCATACACGTTGCTTGTGAAGTAGTTATGCTGGCTTTTCTCGTCAATTTTTCTAACGAGAACTTCATGCCTCTCGTGGAAAGAAACCCAGGATTCTTCAAGGGTTTCAAGTCGTTTGTTTAAGTATTCGACAGTTTTTCTAGAAGCACTGTCTTTTTTGTAGTTAGAGCATAAAGTTTTAATACTCTCAAAGCAACTTACTTGTTCAGAAAGTTCCTCCATTTTTAGTTGTAGTTAAGTAGTTATTAGTTCAGTTTGCAGTAGTATTAGTTAAAATGCAGCAGTAGTTGTAGTTAAGTTCTGATATTTGATAGTTCAGAAGTAGTTGTAGTGGAAGTTTTCTATGTAGTCGGCTGGTAATGAACGTGAAGACAAGGTAGTAGTATCCTCAATCTTCTCCAAGCGTTTTCCAAAGATCCTCGCAGTTCACGATTGATTTCTTTAACACTTGAATGTTCTTGGCACTTAATGCATCTGTAACTCTCCGCTACGAAAGTGTGCGCCTTCTCAATCAGCCTGGTGAGACCCGCTTGTGGGAGGCCAGGCCGCCGATTCGCATTCGTAACGTCAAATCACAAAATACACTAGTGTATTTCTCGAAGGACCATTATGTACGATCCCAGTATAGCACCGTACATAAAGTATTAGTTGATAATGTTCTGGAGTGCCACAAGAAAACAGTAATAATTAACGTAAACTGTTTATTTAATCAAACTCGCTTAGCGCCAGCGTCTTAGTCGCGCGGCGGATTACTCGTCACTCATTGCAGTAATAATTAAAACGCTGATCTTAGGAATTCGCACCGATATGGATGTACATAACCGTACAGGATTGATTTGTGTTCCTTTTTAAAAAGATAACTTGAGGCTAGTTTGTAAGATCAGAACGGTGGGATTATTCACGTGTTTTGGGCCGTTTGCCATCCAAATTTAGTTTTCAGTGGTTTGTGTTGTTTACGCCTGTTCCGACACTGTAAGTACGCTTTATTTTAGTTTGCTTTGTTGTGAATTCTGCAAAATGTCAGGCCGTTCGTCGAGGCCTAGACAACGTGAGCATTCCTGCACGCTACTGCCGCCAACAAGTTGCCAAAAAAACCATTTAGTGATTAGTCAAGATAGGTTGTCTGGGCACCGGGACGCTTCGCGTAGTCCTTATGATAGCTCTCGCAGACAACGCGACAGCCCTTATAGTCGTCGCGATACGTCACGTGATGCAAATTTCGATCGAATTTTGTCAAGGTTAGAAGCAATTGAAGGTAAGCTTCATTCAGCAATGACACCATCTAACGATAGTCTATCGCGTCCGATAACCGAAAGCCAAACATTACCTTCACTGCCCCTGGTGGTGCCGACCCCCACAAGTGTTAGCCTGCTTACAGATTATTTCTTTTATTTATATAAATATTTACTGGTATTATTTAATGATTGTATTTAATGAGTTAAATTAGCATTATCAAAGCAATATTAACGGAAGTGAGCTATAATTAAATTTGTAATTTATAGTATCTTGTTTAAAAATGTTAGCTTTGCCTACAAATTATGATTTTGATTTATATAAATATTTACTTGTATAATTTAATATTTGTTTGCAATTTATTGATTTAGTAATTCATGATTAATGAAATATTGACGGAAGTAATCTATTTTATATTTGTCATTTAAAAATACATTGTTTAAAATACTCGATTATTTATTTAAATGTTATTAAATAAATAATACGATTTTAGAACCAATTTTTGTCCCTTAATTAACTGTTAATTGTTTTGTTGAAGTTGAATACCTCGACGGAAATCCGGTTGCTGTCGAAAGTTGACTGTTTAAAAACTTGGGAACACGTTTTATTCCAACGGTTTTTTATTTCTTGTTCGTCAATTCGACAGCACCTGGCATTCGTTCTGGAGCTGTGAAGCAACGCGGTCATAACCGTAATTGTAATTTCATAACGATTAAACAAAGACTTTGAAAATTTGAAGGTGTTTTTATATTGAATTCTTTTACAAGCGAGCGAGGTTCAGGCATGACCGAGGAAGTGACTGAGGGCAGTTCGCGGATGCCAGAAGCCACCATTGGTGGGGCAAACGAGGCTGCGAATAGCATTGTTGGAGCGTTGACTGCACTTCTTAAGACAAAGGCTCATAACTTTTACATGTCACCTTTTGATCCAAGTGTACATGACTTTGATGTGTGGTGCGCAGAGGTTGACCGCGGACAGCTAGTGAATAATTGGGAGGATCGCGAGTGTCTAGGGCGCATAGGTAGTTGTTTACGTGGTGATGCGAAATCTTGGTTAAATGATTGGGTGACTAATGACAGATCTTGGAGTAACTTTAAGGTAGAATTTCGATCATTGTGTCCGCGTAGTATCGATGTCGCCACTGTGCTCTATGAGGTCATGAGCACTAACTCTAATAAATACTTAACTTATGCGGAGTACGCGCGCAAATCGCTGTTGCGCCTTAACATCGTTAAGGGTTTATCAGATGAGTTAAAGGTTGCTATAGTAGTGCGAGGTATCACTGATCCCCAGATTAAGGCCGCGGCAACCAACGCTAAACTACCATCAAAGGAGCTAGTCGAATTCTTGTCTAATTATGTAAAGTCTGAAAATGATAGTCGCCCCTCTAACAGCGCTACTTGTGCCTCTACTAATGTGGGTATATCGTACTCACAAAAACGACGGGTGTTTAGGTCGGATGACAGTAAAATCACGTGTCTTATTTGTGGTAAGCTGGGTCATAAGAAATGGGCTTGCAAAAAAAGGCCTAAGCTTGAAACCACTGCTTCCAATGAGGCTTCCTTTTCTTCTAAGCCGACCTCAAGCGATAATAGATCTAGTAAATATTGCACTTTTAGTAAACGAACTGGACACCTGATCGACTCATGCTTTCAAAAGCAGAGATCTGGGGCAAAGAATAAAAATCCCAATGAGGTAAATTTTTGCTCAGAATCGAACCAAAACGACGTAACGTAATGTCAGTTGTGGTTCAAAAGGTACCCGTCGATGTTCTAATTGACAGTGGATCTGATATTTCATTGATTTCGGAATCAGTACTTAAGCATTTTAATTTTAATAGAAAGCCAACTTATCGTTTGATGCGCGGAATAGGAAGCCAAGAAATTGAATCAACCTCTTTTGTGACGACCATCGTTGAGTTTCCAGAGGTTTCACATACAGATCTGTCTCTAAAGAGACAGATCTGTATGTTGTTCCACCCGAGTGTATTAGTGCGCCAATTTTGATTGGAACCGACATACTGAACAGAAAGGGCTTGACCTTCATTCGATCTAGTAGTGAACAGCGGCTTACCAGATCCCAAATTCCACCAACTGTGCAGCACGTGTCCACTGTGGATGCTGAAAACATTAAGACCCCTCTAACCGGTGCCTATAAGGACCGATTACTGAGAATCATTCGGGACTTCTCCCATTCATTTGTTTCTGGTACTGCATCATCCACAGTGAATACAGGCAGTATGGAGATAAAATTAACTTCGACCACACCGATAAGTCATCGTCCTTATAAGCTTTCAGTAGATGAAAAGAACCGGGTCCGTGGTATTGTCGACGATTTGCTCAGCAAGGGAATTATCCGTGAGTCTCAATCTGACTACGCTAGTCCCGTCATTCTTGTCAAAAAAAAGGACGGGAGTGATAGGATGTGCGTAGACTATCGCGCACTTAATGCTATTACTGTTAAAGAGAGGTTCCCTCTGCCGCTAATCGACGACCATATTGACAAACTCGGTAGTTACAAAATCTTCACCAGCCTTGATATGGCCACTGGGTTCCACCAGCTGCCTATGAAGGACGATGACTCTATCAGCAAAACCGCCTTTGTGACTCCGGAGGCTCAGTACGAGTACCTTAAGATGCCCTACGGCCTGGCTAATGCTCCAATTGTGTACCAGAGGGTCATAACTAAAACTCTAAAGCCACTTATAGACTCTGGTAAAGTACTTACATATATTGACGACGTTCTGGTCTTGTCCAACTCAGTAGAAGAAGGTCTTGAAACATTGCGGGAAGTTTTACAAATATTAAAGACCGCCGGGTTTTCTATCAATTTAAAAAAATGTACTTTTCTGGATACCGAAGTGGAGTACCTAGGAAGACTGATTGGACATGGTCAGGTACGGCCGAGCCCAGGTAAAATTGATGCTTTGGTCAAATCGCCAAAACCTACTAACACAAGAGAGGTTCGTCAGTTTTTGGGGTTGGCAGGATATTTCCGGCGCTATATTGGGAGTTATGCCTCTAAAACTGCATCTATAGCTAAGTTACTTAGAAAAGGCGAACCCTTCTTGTGGGGCACCGAGCAGGATACTGCACGCGACTATATCCTTCACTGTTTAACCAACGAGCCTGTCTTGGCTATCTTTGATCCCAAGCTGCCTACAGAACTTCACACCGATGCCAGCGCTATCGGGTTTGGTGCGATTTTACTCCAAGAGCATGCGAATAAAAGAAAGAGGGTTGTTGGGTATTATAGTAAATCCACTCAGGGCGCTGAATCTCGGTACCACAGCTATGAGCTGGAGACCCTAGCTGTCGTGCGTGCGCTACAGCATTTCCGCCATTATTTAATTGGAATAGACTTTAAAATAGTGACAGATTGCAACTCATTGAAACTAACGGAACGTAAAAAGGATTTGTTACCGAGAGTCGCACGCTGGTGGGTTTACTTGCAAGACTTTAGATTCACTCTTGACTATAGAAAAGGCTGTCTAATGCAGCACGCTGACTTTCTTAGTCGAAACCCTCCTGTTGATGTGTCTCATATCCGAAACCCGAACAACTGGGCAAGGATGGCTCAGACTGCTGATGTAGAGACTCAAGAGTTGATGGCTAAATTAAGGGATGGGCAGTTAGATACAAGTAGGTACACGATCAAAAATTATTTATTGTTTTATAGGTTTACACCAATTGGGGAAGATCAACGGCTTTTGTGTTTTATTCCGAGGGGCCACAGGCTTAGTTTGTTGAGGGTGTTCCACGACGATCATGATCATATTGGTACTGACAGAACGACTTACTTGATATTGCGTCACTTTTGGTTTCCTGGTTTACGACAATTTGTTAAGAAATATATAGGCCATTGTATTGCATGTTTAGCACATAAGAAGGTACCAAGAGCTCCTCACCAGCCAATCGAGTCCTGGACAAAACCAGAAAACCCCTTTTCAGTGGTCCACACCGATGTTCTTGGACCACTTCCAGAGTCAAACGGGTTCAAGTACATTTGTTTTGATAGTCATTGACGCCTTTTCTAAATTCTGTCTCCTATACTCCCTACACAGGCAAGACACTGATGAACTCAAACGAGTTTTTACCAATGCGGTATCCTTATCTGGCACCCCATCAACTATAGTTTGTGACCGTGGCAGAATGTTGGAGAGCGCAGTTTTCCGAAATTGGGTCAGTGAGTTGGGTAGCTCAATACATTTTATCACACCTGGTATGCACCGTGAAAACGGACAAGTTGAAAGGTACTGTCGGACTGTCCTTAACATGCTGCGCGTCGAAGTAGGTACCAAAGGCTCTCAATGGTCTGATGTATTGTGGAAGGTACAGCTTACTCTCAATATTACCAAGCAGGCTACTACACAGACTTCACCACTGCAGCTGCTGGTGGGTATAGATGCGGCGACTCCAGTCATCAGGTCTTTAGTGCGAGATGTCGCCTTAGAGAACTCTCACCCAAATCGAGAGGCTCTTGACTCTTGGAAGGCAACGGGTATCCGAGCTACTAGTATCCAATCAGCAGCGTCAGGATGCATACGTCAATGAGGGTCGGCGGCAGCCACGCACTTTTGCCATTGGTGATTTCGTGTTCGTCAGCAAGGCTGCCCAGATGACCGGGAAATTGGACTCCGGCATGCGCGGACCCTACAAGGTCGTTCGTGCGCTACCACATCATCGCTACGAACTGGAACTGCTCGCAGGGTCGCGCGGCAAGAAGACGCAAGCAGCAGCCGAGCACATGATACAGTGGCATGGCGAGTGGACACCGGATACATGCTCAGCCTTCTTCGATGGGGGTGAGTGACGTCACGCTAACTTGGGGCCTCTGTCGTGTCAGGGCAGCAGATCACTTTTGGTCTCTGTCTGTGACTTTCCTGCGCTATGCTAACTTGGCGCCTCTAGCGTGTCAGGGCAGCAGATCACTTTTGGTCTCTGTCTGTGACTTTCCTGCGCTATGCTAACTTGGCGCCTCTAGCGTGTCAGGGTGACAGACCCTATGGTTTGTGCCTGTGACCTACCGAAGCAGTGTATAGCGAGTGATGGAGTCCGGAATCTTTCATTCGAGATGCATTGTATCATTGTTTGTGAATCCTGAAGCTATCCAAAGGTTGTTTTGTACTAGTAAATCACTTACAGTTCCTTTTCTTGTGGACGCTTGAGTGCACGCTTGCGCCCACAACATAAGGAGTTTTCTTATTCAGTTCAGCTTTGTACATACATCTACTACTTTTAAATGAATGGTACTTTGTTAAAAGAAATTGACTTTAAACGTTTGTCTAGCTTCAGACTTCGCGCCTATTTTTAAGTTACTTCAAATCTGTTTTTGTTGTGTGTTGCAGAGAGTGATCAATCTGATGATGCTCAGCTTGTAAGGGCTGAACCTCCTACAGTAGATACTGCAGGCGAGGACGCCTTGCTGTCAGGAGAGGCCGTATTAGAGAATTTCCCTACCCTATGGCCGGACCAAGCGTCCGTGTAAATAGCGGGGCAGGATCGCGTCGGGCTCATGGCAGGCGATGCTTGGCTTTCGGGATCGGAGGACGTCTGTTTGGTGATAGTGTAGTGTTCTTCCATAAAGAAGCGTGACTAAGTATTATTAGGAAGTTGTCGTTATAGTTATGACCTGTGTTAGAATAAATCTGAGTTAGGATTGATTTGTGTTCCTTTTTAAAAAGATAACTTGAGGCTAGTTTGTAAGACTATCATATAAGACAGGTCCATAGCACGTAAAATATTACGTAAATACAATTAAGGAATTTCCCTACCCTATGGCCGGACCAACGACCGTGTAAATAGCGGGGCGGGCATCGTCTCGGGCTCATGGCAGGCTGGCTATGCTTGGCTTTCGGAATCGATGGTCGTCTATAAGTGCTAGAGTTGGTGTTTTTCCATATTAGAAGCAGTGGTTAAGTTTTACTATACTAGAAAAAACATAGCTTGATCTCTGGAACAGCTGTCAGTAAAATCGCGCCTATGAAGTTCTGAATTTAACAGTACGGACAAACGTACCACTCGTACCAGTCAATGTCATACTTTATGGGCATGCTGAGCTAATTATAGTGATGAGCGATAAATCATCGTGACCACAGACTATAAACTATCGATATTTTGTATAAAACTTAATTCAAAATTAATTTATCATTTGAAAGTTTATTTATTATTGTTAGTTTCTTTGTTGTTATTGTTTGTTTTTATTGTTTGTTTTCATTGTTTGTTGGCATAATGCCAAAGAGAACGAAGAAAACTGTTTTGAACAGTCAAAGTCGTGAGTTTGTGATTCGCTTGCGTGAATATTTTGAGCGAGAAAACCAATATGGTGGACCGCTATTACCCATGACAAAAGTTTGTGACAGAGTTGCAGATGCTCTTGGCATTGGACGTGCGACAGTAGTTCGCATAAGTAAAGAAAAATAATTAGCGAATCTTCAACCACAGTATTGACTGAAGACGAGGAAAAAATGCTTTCAACGCCAAATAAAAAAAGAAGAAAGGCTGCTCCTGTCACAAAAATTGACGACTTTGACGCCGCTGCGATTCGCAACCATGTATATGGTTATTATACACGGGGCGAATTACCTATATTAAAAAAACTGGCGGCGTCCCTAAAAGACGCAGACTTGTTTAAAGAAAGCTTGCCGTCACTATCGAAGATTTTGAAAAATATTGGATTTTCCTACAAAAAAAGTGACAAGAAAAATTATAATGGAACGAACCGACATTGCTCTTGCTCGAGTGAATTTTCTCCGGAAAGTCAAAAAATTACAAATTGGGACAAAGTTGTCTTTCTAGACGAGACATGGCTAAACGCCAACCATACCGTATCCAAAGCTTGGACCGATGATACGGCACAATCGACCACCAAAGTACCCGAAGGCAAAGGCCAAAGATTAATAATAACTCATGCTGGGACGTCATCTGTTTTTGTGCCTAATTGCCTATTGGCATTCAAATCTACGAAGACCAATGAATACCATGAAGAAATGAATTTACAAAATTTAATGAGTGGTTTTTAAAATTATTAGATAATTTGAAGGAGCCACATTATATAATTATGGATAACGCCCCATATCACTCGGTCCAAAAGCACAAACCACCAACTTCGGCAAACATGAAGCTAGAAATAATTGGATGGCTTCAAGAAAAAGGAATAGAGGCCAATGAAACAATGCTTAAAAACGAATTATTGAGACTCGTTGGTCTGCACAAACCCAGCACACCAACGTATGTCTTAGATGACATAGCCCAAGAAAAGGGTCATAACGTCATAAGACTGCCTCCATAACACTGTCAGTATAATCCGATCGAACTTATCTGGGCCCTAGTAAAAGGTTTGTTTGCTCGAATTTCAGTTAGACAGATTCTTTATGTAGTAACTCCTGTATAATTTATGATATTAAAATATGTTTTTCTTTCAAGGTTACGCTGCTAGACATAACACAACAACCAAAATGCAAATAAATAGTTGCAGTTACTAAACACTGCGGTTGAAAATGTATCTGTAGAAGATTGGAAAAAGGTAGTTACCAGATGCAGAAAATTAATGGAAGAAGATTGGGAGCGAGACGTTCGATTTTATAATATTTGCGAACAAGAGTTCATTATAAATTTACAAGATTGCTCTAGCGATTCTGAAAGTGATTCGGATATTGATTTGGGGTGTACTCCTTTGGAATAAATAAATGTATGTATTCGTAAATATTCGTTTCATTTTACCACCCAAATTATAATATAATCCAATATACATATAATTATGGCAGACAGCCTACGTGGCGAAGCGGTAGTGAACACGACTGCTGCGCAGGAGGTCGCGGGTTCGATCCTCGCTCAGTGCAAATATTTGTATGCATGAATATGGGTTTTTGCACTGGTCTGGTCGTGCCTCGTAAAGCACGTTAAGCTGTCGGTCCTGGCTGCCATACGAATATCTAATGGCAGTCGTTACGGGTTGTTGGAGCCCTCAAAAGTCCAACAATTGGTCTTACTGCAAAGCTTCTATCGGTAATTACTATCGATATATTTTTCTGTATCATAACAACCCTAGGAATGTCAGTTTAACAAATGTCGCAGAGATCAAGCTATGTTTCTTCAAGTTTATCTCACTAACCCAGAGTATCTATAATACCTAGTAATAGCATCTAACATTGTGCTGTTTTATAGTTGTATTGTCTCTTTTATTTTAGAGTAATCACGGGTTTTTCAAAATTTAGAATACCGGTCATATTCTTGACCTACACTATCTCCTAAGTTTATGAAAATAATGACATTGGCGTAATTGTGACACTCCCTAGTGACAGTAGCCACAAACAACAACTGAACTGAACCTGAACAAAAATAATACAAACTTTAGGTCGCGGACTTGAAAAGTCGGGAGTTCTAATACTAAATTACTGAAACAAATTCGAAACGAATTGATTTACGAGCCGCTGTGGGTGTTATTTACTTGAGTTTCATATCGTTTATAGTTTCGTATATAGTTACCTATCTACTCATAAGTGCAGTGTCAAGTGTGTTTAGTTTGCAATGTGCGGATTCATCATCGATTATAATTTCCAATAAGACATTTTCGAAAAAGTCTAAAGTATGTACCAAGGTATAAATATATAAAGTATAAAGGTACAGAAGTAGGATCGCCAAGTGAATCTCTACAAGACAATTTTCTTCTTTACTTTTATTCATCAATATAGGTACCTACCTAAGTATATTTGGTAAATATAGTGAACATAAAACTTAAAAAGCTACCTATGTTTCACAACATTTGAAATTCAATGTGTAGGATCTGTATTAAAAACTACAAATAACATTGTACACACAGACCCAGTGCTTGGAGTGCTGTAATTATTTTTATACAATTGAACATAATTATGATATGAACATTCAAATGGCCCATTTGTTATAATCTAGTTATAACGTATTGGTCTTGTAGGTACTGTAAAGTTGTAAAATATTTTTATTGAATTAAACTGAATAATAAGATCATGGTATTCATCAAAATATTTTCCAACTGTGGAAATCAAAACACCTAGGATAAACCTTCACAGAGGTTGTAATTTTCAAAGCTAATTATTTGTTTCAGCTCAGCACAGATGCACCTGTAACAATGTATTTATTGTCTCCATGTTTCAGAAGAACAATAGATTCCTATAAATCTGTCAAACACCTGAGGAAACCTTTACAGACATAATTACAAATGGAATAGAGGTAGACTATTTTATAAAATTTATCTTTTGCTAGTACAACATAATAATGGTTACTGGGAGCCATTGGGTGCAAGCTGCACAAGATCAATCATCATGGAAATCTATAGATGTTACAAGCTTCCTCCTGCAGCATCACATATGTGGTTTGATAATAAAAACATTAACCCCCTTTTACAAAGCCAGGTAAAAACTAGCCTTTGTCTCAATCCTGATCATAATCTATCAATATACCAAATTTCATCATAATCCATCGAGCTGACAAACAGATAGACAGAGAGATGTGTTACTTTTGAATTTATAATATTGTATGGATGTTCAGCTATACATGGACGGATATTCTATGGCTGTGGAGATGATGATTTTATCCAAGCCTTGTGTGAACATGTGTGATAGGTATCCTCACTCTGTTTTGTTTCTTTCAGGTCAAGAATGATTCATTGTGTATGCAGAACATGCAAACAACACAACACTTAACATTATCAGTGGCCCCTTCATAGTTCCTACCTCGGGACAATGATGAATCAAGAAATTAATTATAATTTTGAGAAAAGTGCAGATTTTGATCTTAATATTGTCAAAGTAGAAATGGAAGAGCAGCATTTTCAAACAAAAGACAGTATTGTATCAATAAATGGCAATAATGATGATTCCAGGAATAAAAGTTCTAAGGTAGTTGTTATGGAAGAATTCAATGCAGTTGAGAAAAGTGCAGATTTTGAACATATTATAATCAAACTTGAAATGAAAGAAGAGCATTTTCAAACAGAAGACAGTATTGCATCAATGAATGATAATAATGATGATTCCAGGAATAAAAGTTCTAAAGTAGCTGTTAAGAAAGAACTCAATGGAGTTGACAAAAGCGCAGATTTTGAACATATTACTGTCAAAGTTGAAATGAAAGAAGAGCATTTTCAAACAGAAGACAGTATTGCATCAATGAATGATAATAATGATGATTCCAGGAATAAAAATTCTAAAGTAGCTGTTAAGAAAGAACTCAATGGAGTTGACAAAAGTGCAGATTTTGAACATATTACGGTCAAAGTTGAAATGAAAGAAGAGCATTTTCAAACAGAAGACAGTATTGCATCAATGAATGATAATAATGATGATTCCAGGAATAAAAATTCTAAAGCAGCTGTTAAGAAAGAGATTGACGAAGTTGAGAAAAGTGTGGATATTGAACATATTGTTGTAAAAGTTGAATTTGAAGGAAATGCAAATACCAATAAAGAAGATAAAGATGAAACTGAAAAACTTGAATGTGATTTTTGTAAAAATAAATTTAGGACAAAACGAACATTGATTAGACATATCAAAAGGCACATGAAAGCACCATTTTTCTGCAACGTTTGTGCTATATCATATTCACACAGATATCAAATGCAAGAGCACTTGAGAACCCATAAAGGAGATAAACATTTCTGTTACAACATTTGTGCTAAGACATTTTTAATCAGTAATAATTTGCGACAGCATAATACGAGAACCCACAGTAGTGTAGAAAAACCATATTCCTGCAACCAATGTGATAAAACTTTCGGTTGTAGTAGTGGCTTGACAAATCACATGCGAACACATACTGGAGAAAGACCATATTCCTGCAACAGATGCGATAAGGCTTTCTCTCAAAATGGCGATTTGCAAAAACATATGCGAATTCACACTGGAGAAAAACCATATTCCTGCAACAGATGCGATAAGGCTTTCTCACAAAATGGTGATTTGCAAAAACACATACGAATTCACACCGGAGAAAAACCATATTCCTGCAACAGATGCAATAAAACTTTCACTCGTAGTGGTGGTTTGACGAGTCACATGAGAATTCACACAGGAGAAAAACCATATTCCTGCAACATATGTCATAAAAATTTCATTTGCAGTAGTGGGTTGACGAGTCACATGCGAATTCACACTGGAGAAAAACCATATTCCTGCAACAGATGCAACAAAACTTTTACTCGTAGCAGTGGTCTGAAGGGTCACATGAGAACGCACACTGGAGAAAAACCATTTTCCTGCAACACATGCGATAAGACTTTCTCTCAAAATGGTGACTTGCAAAAGCACATACGAATTCACACTGGAGAAAGGCCATATTCGTGCAATATTTGTACTAAAGCATTCACTTTTAGTTCTGTTTTGAAGAATCATATAAGAACCCACATTGGCGCAAAATCATTTTCCTGATTTTTATGCCATGACATTCTTGTGAAAATAATCTTCAGACAGTAATAATTAACAGCGCACATGACCCCGCACTGGAGAAAACCCATACCCTTGCAAACATAGAACATTCTGTTAGAAATCGCTTTCAGAAGTACCGCCATTGTACTTTAATTAGGATATAGTGGTAAACTAGTTCTTAATGTATTACTGGTTCAGGTACATACATTAAAGCGTTATTAAATTAAATTATTTTCTCATTTTAGAACATGCATTGCACACACCACTACATGGATTTGGATTGGATTTTATTGTTTTGTGCAAATGTTTTAAAATTAGGAAAGGAATACAAAGGACATATATTTATACAAAAATATTTTGCTAATTTGTGAGTAAATTATCAAATTAATGATTCTAGCTCGTCAAGGATCACGCCATACATTTTTTTTGACCGCTTTGATGCTTGATCGATATACATTAACAATATCATTTAAGTATTTCTAAATAAACTTGGGCAAATCGACGTTGTATGTATGTTTGTTTGTCCGAGGATAACTTTTGAAGCGTTTATCCGATCATCGTGAAATTTGGTATATATGTAGGTACTGGCACAATTTTGGTGTGACTAAATGAGCTAAAAATGTGGGGGGTTGTTGAGATATTGGAGTTCAGAAGGGGTAAAAAAGAACAAAATGAGACTATCCGGTCAAGTGGTATGTCTAATAAAAGTTCTTTGTGAGTACATTTTGACCCTGTTTTTATTTTTAGTTTATTTATTTGTGATTGTTGATATTTTGTACGGACGGATACTGTCTGAAATAAATGATTATTCTATTCTATTATGTTCTTAAACCTTGTAGTTTTTAAGTTATTAGCCATGATAAAAACTGAACTTTTACAAAATTCACAGGGACCCCACAGTGCTGAAATTTTGTATGTGTGTAGCTTTAATGACACAAATATAGGGAAAATTCTGAAATCCAGAATAACTGCAATTTCTACCCCAAAAAAGAGTAATGAAATGAAATGAAAAATATTTTATTTAGCAACAAAAAGCACACCTTATGACTATTAATTTTAAAACAGATAATATTTTTTAAGTAAAGTTATTGTTGAGAGGGCTTATTAATTAAATGATTTAGTCTGTGGTCTTCACACTAGGCCAAGCCTGTACATATCGTAAAGACCTTGAAGTACTTATATGGATTATGCAGTTGTTTACACCTCTGACTAATAAATTAATATACTTAACAGTAGTAAAGAAATATGTCTAAAAACTGTTTAAAATAACAATTGAAAAATTGTAATACTAATAATAACCTAAATTTATGATTCTTAAGTAAATAATACAAAGGATACATTTTTGGGACTTTTAGGTTGTAACACTCAGAATAGTCTCAGTATCAGAGTACGTCATAGTAGTTAGCCACTTTTGTGTTATGTGTTTTGCCTTTCTTACGGATTTATTTTTTAGATCGCAAAATTTTAAAACATTTCTCTCTTCGAGTCGTTATCCTCAATGCTGAGGGTCGTGACCTCCTCCATGGGTGATTTTTTCCTTGACTAGGTTTCGCCATCGGTGTCTGTTGGCGGCGACATTTATGGCATCACGAAGCCGAGAGTTGTGCGGATCTGGTCAGACCAATGTATCGGGCTACGACCCCGTGGTCTTTTCCCCTCAACTTTGCCAGTGATGATCAGTTTCTCCAAGTTAAAACATTTAACAGTAACCAATTAACATGAACTCCCTTTACCTGTAATTTGAATGAAACTGTAGATCAAGTTAGTTGGTTATGCATTTCGTGGCACTATTTTAATAGTCAAAGACTAGGTAAAAATAATATATTTTTGTTTTTATGGGAGACTCGAGAGATCTCAGTTTGGGGCGAACCACTAGTTTAAAATTACTAAGATACAGCCGTATTGACTACGGAACCCTAAAATGTGCGTGGTTCAACACGCGCTTGACCAATTATTTGATTATTCAAATAGGTAGATAGTGTTAAGTATTTTTTTGCTTAGTTTGCTTGTAAAAAGCCCTCGGTATCACTTCAACTTGTGAAATGCGTGACCTTGGGCGTTTCTACGGATTTCATCTTATTCATTTTACTTCGATCGTTAGAATTATGATTGGATTTATAATTCATTCAATAAAAAAAGTGATAAAATGTGTTGAAGCAAGGCAGGCTATCAGTTCAATGTAACGTAAGGACCGCAAGGTACCTCTACTCGTACCTACCTACATATCATGTGGAATACAAGAGTTGTGTTTTTATTATTAGGTAGGTACTGAACATAAGCTGAAAGGACGAGTCTGAGGCCTCGTTTCCACCAAAGCGGAGTGGAGATGAGTGAAATTAACCAATATTAATTATTAACACCACTTTTCCATTGTTGCGTAGGATGTGTAGGTACTCGTACTGTACGCAGAAGCTTAGCACGTTAGCTGGGTGGCCGCGGGCCGCAGTGGAATGGATTGATCCGCGTACCTACTTGCACATATCAACAGCGCCGCGCCGACCCCCGGCAGCGCCTGTGCGCACAGTGCCGCGGCCCCCGGCAGCACCTGTGCGCACAGTGCCGCGGCCCCCGGCAGCGCCTGGGCGCGACACCCATACAGCGCCTCTTATTTTTACGAATCTACATGTTTCAACGTATTTTTTTTTATTGTTTGATAATTTTGACCGAAAGAAAAATGTTCTTCAGTTTAATATACTTAGATAATATTTTCCTAAATAGGTAAAACGATAAAATGACTGGTTTCTGTCTCAAATGATTCTTTGGAAGTGGATGGTAGAGCGGTAAAATATTTACTTATTTTAGTTGCATTTTTATTACGTTCTGCTTCTTGTTTTCTTTTCCTTATTAGATTCTGGTAAGCAGATCAGTATCGCTAATCCTCAGATTATACAAACAAACAGATGGAGTGTACGCAACAAACAGTATGACGCCACTTATCATTCATGTGTGCGTGGCGATTAGAAATAGCTCTGTAGGGACACGTGCATCAGTGTGCGTGTAATGATACCAGAAAAAGAAAAAAACTCCTTGTATTTTTTTTAATGTCCTTTTACGACAACAGGTTCTAAAATTTTATTTGGAGACATGAATTTGTTACTAATTGAATACAAATTTGTGTGAGTATTAGGATTGAACAATTGTTTAATTAACTAGTTTATTAAACACTTAAATATTTCATGTACCATTGTAAACGCATTGTAAAATTACAGAAGAAATAATATGTGAAGATTTTTATAACTAGCGGTCCGTCCGGTGTTTGTTGAGGTTTACATGGACTTTAATGTCCTCCTGGCCGAATTACGGCTACGGCGGCCATCTCGCAAGAGACTAGCCAACAACGCAGGATATATTCCTGACTCCGGACTCTTATTAGAATTTGAAAAATTACAATAACATTCGAAGTTCGAAAATATCGAAGTTTCCAGCAAAGTTAGACGGGGACTTATCTATAGCTATCTCACTCTTATGACCGTTACAAGTTTAAACCGTTACAATCTTAGCTACCTATTAACATTTGAATCTGATTCGATCTTATAACTACCTAATACATTTTAAATCTAGATTCGATCCTGCCCCGTCTTTGATCGTCCGTTACAATAGTGCAGATGAGTTTTATGAACTAACTACCTGCACTGTAGAATATCGCACTGGGACTAATATAAATTAAAAATGTATTTGAATTTTTTTATTTGTTAATAACAATTTATTGTTGATAATGACGTGTAACTATGGAGTTATAAATAAAGTATTGTATTGTCTAACTTTGAACACTAAAACTAGATATCAAAAAGCGATGACCGATTTTCTCCTCAGCTTCCAATCATGGGATATTGTGTAGTGAGGAAAAATACATACCAAATCGATTTTGACATCTCTTCGTCGCCTGCAAAACGGTCGTCCTTTCATCTAGTAGGGCGTCCTACACTTCAGCTTGCTAATCCTGTGGGCGAAGGTACCTACTCAATATATTTATTGCTTTCACATGGTGACAAAGTTGTTACAGGTAGTAGGTAGATAGTTTCACTTAAGAACCCGGGCTGGGTATTGCAACACCAGGTAGGTATAACAAGTATTTTAATTCATGTATTCCAGGATTCCACGTAGAAAGGTGGGGTTGGCACTAAACGCATCTAAGACGAAGATTATAACAAATGGAGGCCATGAAGATATAATTATAGAGGGCGGAAAAATTTAATACGTGAAGGAATATGTCTATCTTGGACAATTAATTTCGTTTGAAGGCTCTACCGAAAAAGATGTTCAACGAAGAATCGCTCTGGCATGGAAGAAGTACTGGGGACTAAAGGAAATAATGAAGAAAAAAGCTATAGAGACAAATATAAAGAAAAAGGTTTTTGACATAGCGATACTTCCATGTCTCACGTACGGCTGTCAAACTTGGTCACTAAGGAAAAAAGACGAAGAAAAATTAGCTGTTTGCCAGAGAAAAATGGAGAGGAGCATGTTAGGACTAAAAATATCTGATCAAATAAAGAACAGAGCTATAAGTAAAAGAACAAAGCTAATAGAAATAAGAAAATGCATAAGGCAGCTAAAATGGCAGTGGGCAGGACACATCTGTATATTAGAAAACGATAGGTGGACAAAACTGGTGATAGAGTGGATCCCACTGGAAGGAAAAAGGAGACATGGTAGACCAAAAAAGAGATGGAGAGACATCTTTACCCAACGTTGTGGACCGGCTTGGATGAGAACAGCGAGAGAGAGGGATGTATGGAGAGATTTAGGGGAGGCCTACGCCGTGGAGGCGACTATTGCGGAAGAAGTAGATAAATAAGACCACAATAGTTATAGTATAATTAATATGTAAATATAGGTGATTAAGTAAGAAATGTAATAATACGCAGTAGAAATAAAGGCTTTTTTATTTTTACTTATTTTATTTTATTTATTCCAGCATTCCACTCTGCATTACCTCTGAAGAAAGATACTAGGCTAGAAAAGAAGCCATTATTCCAGCGATCTACAAACTGCGAGAGTATAAAATGTCCAGCGGTAGAACGGCCGGTCTGCGCGAAGCTTGTCTACAGGAACGCGGGAAACAAAACCGTTTACGTGGTCATGATCAACATGTGCGAAGTGAATTATGTTAAATGTCATGAAGGTAGGTAGTCACTGTTATTAAGGTGAGTGTCAGCTATGGGGCATAAAGGCTCGTATAAAATACCAGTGGTTATTCATATAAATCTATTGTTAAAACTCAAAATGCACAGAGTGGACCGCGACAAGGTCCTCACTATTTTTGTGCCGTCACCGTCGCGCGTATTTATATTGTGTAGGTATAAGATAAGATGATTATAAACGGTTTTCTCGATGGAGCAGTGTGTAGGGAATGTTCGCGGACGAACGTGTGGACAGCTTCCCGACTGTGCTGCGCGCGCGTGCTGTCGCCACACTGCGTCGGGTGCACGCAAGCCGCAAGTCTCCTGGCAGTTGTGGCTAGAAGGGTCGATGGTCGCCTCATACAGGGATGCACTCGGTGCAATACAGGGCATCCCACGGCAATGCCACATGGAGGGAAAGTACCTTGAATATTGTAGATGGAACATTTTACTGAAAGAAGACATTATTTTAATTTCAAAAACAATTTAAACTGCATTCATAGATTTTTAAATAATTACATGGTTGAACCGGGAATCGAACACGATACACGAGAAAAAAATTACCCATCATATCGATCGAAAGGCTTCATCATAAGGATTATTTTTTGCTAAATAACATAGCATCAGAAATAAAAGGAAGACCATAAATTTTAACATTTTTAATTCATAATTAATCAATTTAATTTATCAAATGCTCAAAATGAGTCCCATTCTGTTGAATACAAGGTCGCACTCTTTTGATTATTTCGCTCCCTGTCGATTTTTTGATCGTGTTGTAGTGGATATTTAGAATGATACGTCTAAGTTGTGCTTGTAGCTCGTGGACACTTTCATACTGGTTCTTGTAAACTAAATGTTTTACATAACCCCATAAAAAAATGTAACGGCGTTAGATCTGGGGATCTCGGCGGCCATCTTATTTGTCCCGATCCAGGAAAGAAAGTGTTCATTGAGATAGTCTTGTTCTGTGACTGTTATGAGTCGGATCTTGTTGAAAAGTAAGGTTTCGTCGTTCTGCAAACGGAAGATTATTTTTCTTACTTCTTAAAATCTCAAGTGTTTCTAAATACCTTTCCGTATTCAGATGCCCTTCGTAAAAATGTACTAAGAGGAGCCGGTTTTTTACAATCCCACACCATTAGTTGAAGGAAAAACGCACTTGATTATTAGTCGGATACGTAAGGGATTCTCCGGAACAAATGCGATTATTGTGTCGGTTGTACATACCTACCATTATTGCTAAAGTTTGTCTCGTCTGACCAGATAATATTATTCAGAAAATACCTACTGATCCTCTAGGATGAACCTCTCGATTTCTTAGCAGAAAATAAGTCGTCTTTTAGCATATCCCGGCCGTCATTTTTGTACTAATCACCATTCAACGTAACTTTTGAATTTGTATTTTTTCAGTACACGGTGTATTTTGCTTTTCGAAATTCCGATTTCTTCTTCACCTTCCCTCACTGAACTTTTAGGATTTGCCTCAAAGTACCTAGGTATATCAAAATGTCGAGTTTGTAACAGTTTATAATAATAAGAAGAAGAGATATGTATCAGTTAAAATATAAAAGATAAAAGAAATAAAAGATAGGTATGGTTTGATACATATATTAGTAAATAGAATTCGGTAGAGCGGGTAGGTTCTGTACAATATTTCCTTATACTCGTGGCAAGGCAACAGAGGTTGACAATATTTCCTTGGTTTATCGATGGTAGGTAGTTAAAACTAGAGATTACAATAAAAGTGTATAGATACAGAGGTAGACAAAGGAATTTTGCTGGAGCAGCACAGAATCTCGGAGCTTATGGCCTTACAGCATGACAAAATACACGTGGTAGTTCTAGAGGGTATGATTGTTACCGTTAAAATAATAAAATGGGCGCCATCTGACGAGAAGTGCGTCAGAAAATATAATAGGGTTCCTAGGGGTTCAACCCGGGTAAAAATATGGATTAAATACACCTATTATGTTGTTCCGTCGACCGTTCCTGGCGCCAGTCCGGAGAGATGATGTGGTGCAGAGCTAGCGACGGTAGGCTCGTAGAAAAGTCGAGGCTCCCGGAGTGTGGCGGTTTAGCGTCGTGCGGAGGAACCGTCAAGCCTCTTACGGCTTGGATAACACGTAGGTGATGATGAGAAGAGTCAGGTTAAACCCAAAGAAAGGGTATAAATGTATATAAAAGGATAAAAAAAACAAAAAACCGACTTCCTGTTTGGGAACAGAAAAAATACGAATTAATTTAAAGAGAACGGAATTAGACGGGGATTACACATGATAATTGAATAGGCGAGGCACTATTACTTACCAGATTTAGAAGCGTGTTGCACAAAATTTAAAAGAAAAGAGTAGATGAAACACACTATCGCAGCAAACTGAGAGGTTAACTTTTGTGTGGAGTAGAAAGAACTTTCTGCTGTGGTCTTCTGGTGAGGAAAAGAATGAGGATAAACGGGCGTTGGCTTTTATAGTAAGCGCAGCCAACCCGCGATCTTTAGTAACCGTTGAATTTAATTATCACGTACTTTGATTGCATGACGCAACAAATAAATTAGTGCTGCCATAGACAAGAAACGACATCATTCGTCAGTCAAAATAAAGCATTGTTTATGGCCACATTCTGTACAGTGTTTTACAACGCCATCTACCGCACACATGGCGAACTACAATAAGAGTACTAGAAAAGATGTCTAGATGTGTGAGATCGTGATGTGATAATGCACCGCCATGTCGCTAGATGTCGTGTTCTGTGGTATTTGTATGGTATGTAAATATGTTAATTAATTTAAAGAATGTAGCGTGTATTGAAATTTACACGTTACAAGTTCATCGTCAGTGTTTGTCATTAGGTGCCGAGGTTGTGGTAAGCGATGATGGAAACGTCCCAAATTTATCAGATTATCCACCAACCGTTTCATAATAAATCGAGATGGTGTATTTCAATGAGGATATCTTTCGCGGTAACATTGTAAGGCTAATGTTATGTTTTTGTGGTTCAAAAAGTATGCTTCCATTAAATCGAAATTATTTTGATACGCCATGGTTATGTAACAAATTCTCAATACAATGCAAAAATCCAAAAATGAAAATCACAGACACAAAAGAATAAAAGTTTGAAAATGAAACACATTTTTGAATTATTTCTTTATAATCAGCCAGCCGCATTGCTGACTCGCAGTTGTATGTCCTTACGGCAATGTCAGTTTTTCATTTTTCTGAACAAAATTTCACATCTAATGTTAAATTCATGGTCTTCCTTTTATTTCTGATACTATGTTATTCAGCAAAAAATAATCTTTATGATGAAGCCTTTCGATCGGTGTGATAAAGCTACAGGGTAATTTTTTTTTGTCGTGTAGCGGGTTCGATTCCCGGTTCAACCATGTAATTATTTAAAAATCTATGAATGCAGTTTAAATTGTTTTTAAAATTAAAATAATGTCTTCTTTCAGTAAAATGTTCCATCTACAATATTCAAGGTACTTTCCCTCCATGTGGCATAGCCGTGGGACGCCCTGTATAGCTACCTAAGCCTGAGTCTATCTCTATTCAGGAGCTAATTAGAGTTTAAGTTTAGTTATTTATTTATTGTCTATTAACATAGTTTTTAAGCACTGTATAATATAGGTACTAGTGGTTCGCCCCGAACTGAGGTCTCGCGAGTCTTTGATTAAAATAAATAAATATTATTTGTAATCTTTGACAATCAAAACAGTGCCACTAAATGCAATACCATGTAACTTGGGCTACAGTTTCATTAAAATTACAGGTCGTCGGCAGATCTTGTTAATTGGTTACTGTTTTTTGGGGTACAAATGGCAATTATTCTGGATTTCAGACTTTTCCCTATATTTGTGTCATTAAAGCTACACGATACCAAATTTAAGCATTGTGGGGTCCCTGTGAATTTAGTCAAAGTTCAGTTTTTATTATGGCTAATAACTTAAAAACTACTAGGTTTAAACTAAAAATAAAAACTGGGCCGAAATTTACTCACAAATATCTTTTATTAAAAGTGCCACTTGACCGGATAGTACCATTTTGGATTTTTTTAAACTCATTTACTAACACCTAATTGTGCCATCACTATATCATCACCAACCTATATATCAAATATCACGATGATCGGTTCAACACTTCGAAAGTTATCCTCGGACAAACAAACATACATACATACAACGCCGATTTGCCCAAGTTGATTTAGAGATCTCGCTTCGCTCGATCAATTAGTAAAACGTTAATAACTAGGTACTTTTTATTTAAAATATTTTCTTGCAGGCCTGGTAGCAATCGCAGTGCCAATGAACAACTGTGCTCACGAACATTATCTGAAATCCGGTAAGACTGATCCGTTTCTTCCATGTTTCCAGACTGGGGGGCTCTGATCACTACACTATTATAAACTAACCTTATATTTCGTATTCAACGATATCCTACGCGATGGAACCCTAAAGAGGTACCTAGAGAGGTACGAACCTGTTCGGGGCGAACCACTAGTGTATGTATAGTGTAGAGATCGCGAAAGCTTGCAAAATGATTGTTCTATAATTCCGAGCCGAGAACATAACCATGTAAGACGCATGCACCCGGACAGATGGGCAACGGATCATCATGCAGTGGTGTCGAAGACGGGCGACGCCAGACGGTGCCGAGGAAGATCTAGTAGACGCTGGCGTGACGATCTCGATGCCTTCGACAGATGACTGGGATTTGGGAGGCGAGCGAAAGTTCTGGAAGACAGTGGGGGAGACCTTTGCCCAGCAGTGGGATGACACAGGTTGAATAAAACAATAAAAAAAGAGATTTTATCAACGATTGATGATAATTTGAAAATTTAGGTACCTATGCAAACCGATAATTGATAATTTATCGGTAATCGGCTCATTTTTCCCAGCGATAAATATCGCAAACTTCCGATAAAAACCGATAAATATCGTTTTTAATTTTAATTTTTAAAATTACCGATTTAATAGTTTATTAAATCAGAAAACGATATTATAATTATAGGAGCCTCGCCTTAATTAGGTTTATACATAGTATGTACAGGTATGTACCAACGCAGTTATCTACATATTATCACCTATATTTTCAGAAACGAAGCGGTCTAAAAGAAATATCGAAATCGGTAAGGTTTACTCACGGCCTGACGGACGGCCCCCCACTAGATGGAAAGACGACCTAATAAAAGTTGCTGGGAGCCGTTGGGTGCCGCACAACAGGGGAGACCTATGTTCAGCAGTGGACGCTCTGCGGCTGATATGATGATGATGATGATGAATATATACTCAGAATTGTAATTGTGAATATACGTATTAATCTATAAATAATCTTTACCTAACTAAAAAACTGGAGGTGGTGAATAAGCACTAACTGTTCTAACAAATAATTCTATTAATATTGTTTAAGTTTAGCGTGTTGCCACTTTTGGAGAATAAATAAATAGTAATGTGAAAAAATGAATAGTTTGAGGACTCATTCATTCATTGAGATAAGAGTAAAAGTTGTGTGACGTTTCCTTCAAACGCAATACTACTTTATTTGATGTGGCCTGAGCCAGAGTTTTGTTCATTTTGTTTGTAAATAACGTGTACCTATTAGTTACTAATTTCAAAGTTATTTATACTAAAAGGTAATTGAACTCTAAAACTGTAATTGAGCTGAATTGTTAATGTCGCAGGCGGACTTACTCGTATTCTTCAATAACATTAAGTTCGCCTATGTACATTGTACCTATTATATTTTAATAGTGCAATAAAGAATTTTCTAATCCATTCTTATATTTCTTATGTACCAGTTTCATTTTCTAAATTAATTATTTATTTAATTTTAGATAACGACATGCAAGAAGAAGGTATGTAATTTGTGATGTGAAAATTGTGAAACATGTATTAGGCGCGCCTTTAGGGTAAAGACCGACGAATAAGATACAATGTAAGTAAGATTCGGGTATAGAGCTCCTGGAGCACTTCCACGTAGCGGGAATCTGGCAGCGATGGAGAGCGTGGAAAACGGCTCAATGCTCGACACTGTCGAAGGCCATGGCAAGGGGCCGATTGTATTCGTGACACTTCTCCATCCCGCTCCTGAAGCCGGCTTCTTCGATAGGCTGGGCCTCGTCAAGCTGATGGGTGAGCCGGATCGTTATGATTTTTGCAAAAGTTTGTACACCTGAGAAAGTAGAGTCTGTAGTTAGTTAATTTTGAAATGTCGCCCTTTTTGTGCAAAATAGTGACACGTTTTTCCACTGTTCAGGCGTCCGAGCTTTACACACAACTTTATTAAAAAGCTTGCTTGACAAGAACTTTAAGACAGGTTCGCCGCCTGTTCGGAGCCATTCCGCTGAAACCCCAGATATTCTGTCGTGTATCAATAATTGTCAAAAGTCCAAAGTACCTACGTATAAATAATTGTTTGCCGTCCCGCGTATTTATATTGCGTTTAAGTTAGAATGATTATACTTAAACGGTTTTCTTTAATTATAAATTCTTTCAATAACCATCAATTTGAATTCCGGGAAATTCCGGTTTTAATTACGGTTACATTTTTTTAGGATTCCGTACCTCAAAAGGAAAAAAGAAACCCTTATAGGATCACTTCGTTGTCCGTCTGTCTTTCTGTCAGTGCCCGTTTTCTCAGGAACGTGTGGTGGTATCAAGTTAAAATTATTAAATTATATTTGATAAATGAAATTACATTTTCACGGAAGCCATTTTATTTCGCAAGAGGGAGTGAACATATTACGAATGAGTGAGTTAACAAAATAACAACCACAGATGACCTAGCACAGAGTTCCACAGAAATTAATATGAAATACGTAGATTTACGGTCCCATGGAGCTGTAACAAAAACAAGCTTGTAAGTCAAAAGCAATAAAAAATACGGCCGTTTTGCTCGCAAATAAATCAAAACCTATAGAATGTACTTTTAATTTCTCATGATCTAAAAGTTAGTCGTTGTTAACTCTATAACTGCTCGGTAAATGCGATTTGAGGCCCTAGGTAAAGAGTAAGAACTAGGGTAAAGAAAATAGAATCAGGCTCATTGGCTAAAATGAAATACAATCTCCATGACAAATAGTCAATACCTACTCAATACATTTAATGCTTTCACATGGTATTACACTAAGTTGTTAAGTACAGATAGTTCACATTACATATTTCTATCATACAAATCCTTATTTCTATTTGATCAAGCGAAACGAGATCTCCAAATAAATTTGGACAAAAAAGCGTTGTATGTACTTAATATATTTATGTAAGTATTTTGAAGCCTTTAACCGATCATCGTGAAATTTGGTATATAGGTAGGTAGTGATGGCACAATTTTGGTGTGACTCAATGAGCTAAAAATGTTGGGAGGTTGTTGAGATATTGGAGTTCAAGAGGGGTAAAAAAAACAAAATGGGACTATCCGGTCAAATGACAAGTCTAATAAAAGGTCTTTGTGAGTACATTTCGACCCCGTTTTTATTTTTAGTTTAAATTTTATAGTTTTTAAGTTACTAGCCATAATATAAACTGAACTTTGACAAAATTCACAGGGTACACCAGTGACCCCACAATGCTGAAATTTGGTATGCGTGTAGCTTTAGTGACACAAATATAGACAAAAGTCTGAAATCCAGAATGACTGCAATTTCTACCCCAAAAAAAAATAACCAATGAACATGAACTCTCGTTACCTGTAATTTGAATAAAACTGTAAGCCAAGTTGGTTGGTTATGCATTTCGTTGCCCTATTTTGGTAGTCAAAGTTACGAATGACATTTTTTTGTTTTTATGGGACACTCGCGAGATCTCAGTTCGTGGCGAACCACTAGTTAAAAATAAAACAGACCATGATAGTCCGGTTGTAAGAAAACAAAACAATGCACATCGGGAACGCAAATATTTCTTTTTAGCAACAAGCTGTTCTCAAAAATGTTCTTCGCATACATGATGAAAAGTTAAGGGTTTTAATATAATATTTTCAGGAACCAAAAGTGAAAGTTATAATAAAAAATAACAAGAACTTTATTATTACCAAAATAAACAGTTATGAAAACAAAACCAACTATATTTGCAAGTACAAGTACTTCTTAATCAAATATTAACAAAGAAATCACCAATTTACACAATCAAGTCGAAACTACCTACTCAGCTATATTTTATAACTGAAATACACTTTTTACCACAACACTAATCATGAGTCATTAACACAAGTCAATACAAGTGACGCCGATTACGACCGCACCGCACGAAAGACGACAAGCAAGTGACCGCTCTGCGCTCGCTCGATAATGGTTGGTAGGCGAGTGCAAAATCCCTAATTAATTTGACTTGACCGTTATTCGAAGCTTATTTAATTTGAGAGAGCAACTACGTTTCCCGCCTAGCTATTGCTTTGGCTTCCGGTACTATTCCTGTCTTTGTCTATCCCCACCACGGCAGTGGCGCACGTTCCGAGCGGCGCCATCTTTATACTTCATTGGCGTCTAGTTTCCCGCCGAGTAAGGACGTGTCTGCAAAGTGCATTCACGTTTTTATTGAATATTTGTGTTGGGTTTATTATATATTTTATACCTACCTTCAAGTCACGTAAGCAAAATTTGTTTTTAAAATCTTGCTAGAAATTAGCAAGTGGTACGATAAATAGTGGTAATAATAAATTACCTTTGTTTTTGTCTTTTCTGAATAATTAACGGTTGTTTCCGTTCGTGTTATTTATATTTTATTTGTATTGTTAAAATTCCTGTCTGTTTTAAGCATAGATAAAAAAGTGATAGTGATAGAAATGTGCCCTCCGATCCAACCAGATTCGATCAGGACCTTTCACTTCACAAAGACGACCGCGTAGTGTCAGTTCAAGTAGTAGCAACAGCAGTAGCAATAGTTCTACGAGATGTAGTTCGTCCTTATACTCCCTAAAGCGTCGACGCAGTCCACGTAAAAGGAAAGAGGGGGGCAAACATAAACGCCGCCATGCGGGCCGGAAATATCGACAAGTTTCCAAGGAAATACGAAAACTTCAAAAGTTTTTGCCTCTCCAGGTCAAAGAGTTTCACGTGAGTACTAGAGATAATAATTTATCTCACAACGATTCTATCTCCGTTATGTAGCGTAAGTCGTAATCTTTATGACTAATCAGATGTGCAAGCTTTTATTTTTAACGTCACGTCTAAAGAAAACGAAGTTACATTTTAAATTCATATTTAAATGTTCAGCATTTAAATAGCAGTGATAATGCCTTTGTTGTTTTAACGATGTGTATTCTAAAGCAAAGTCTCTTCAAAAACTGTGTAACGCTTTTACGCATTTTTCAAGAGAAGTGACCTCTGACAGCAGGGTTCTTAATAATAAATGTCTCTGAAGGAGATTTTTCTTCAGATATGTTACAGCTGGTGTGCAGCCACCGTGCAGAAATCCTGCAAATGCGAAGGGATTGTGTGACTAAACAGGCAAAAGATCCACTGGTAAAGGCAACGCTATGAAAGATACTTGCGTATGCACGAATCTATTCAATGCAGAGCAATTTACAGCTGTAGTTGAGAAAGCTGGTGGGGTACGTAAATGTTTTTGGCCTTTGAAAAAGCCTAATACCTAGACTTCGCAAGTTTAGACGACCAAATCTAACGTCTCCTCACAGGAGCACGTACATCACAAAATACCCTCGCAGGGTTATCAGCATCGTATTTCTTGCTGTGATGCATATAATTTACACAGCTGTTGCTCAGCTATTCAACCGCCCTCGCAGGGTGGTTTTAACTTGTACTGACATGGTCTAACCATAACACTCAGTCGGTCGCACCGAATAATCGTGGTACTTTTCGTGGACGTGGTGCAACTCGAGGATATCCCAAGTCACAAAATCAATCAAGATCTCGACAGAAATGTCCTTGTTCGCCGCCCAATAATAAAAGGAAAGTGACGTAAGTATTGATATGAAGTTCAGAGAAGGCCATATTGCTTAGTTTTTGGACCAATGGACGACTAGGAGCACCAAGAGTAATACTCAAGTTCATATGGGGGTATCGCATACCCTTTCGCAAAAACCACCCTTAATCCATCCAAGGTTGCTAAAAAGACCATACGAGTTCCATTCTCTGTCGAGATGAACAGTGTCATCGACAAAATGAGCGATCAGGGCGTTCTCGAAGGAACAAACCTATATACAACTTTTCTATCGTTCATTTTCCTGGTTCCCAAGAGCGACGGCTCTCTTCAGCCCATTTTCAGTTTAAAGGCTCTAAATTATTATGATAATTAACCGACAATTTCAAACTTGTGAATGTTTATCGGGTGCCGGACTTTTTGCAACCGAGAGATAATCTATGCAAAATAGATCTCTTACTGGCTTATTTTCACGTGCGCGTTTCTCCCAGCCACATACGTTCCTACGTCTAATGTATCAAAAGCAGCTATGGGAAAGAAATTGTCTGAGCATCGTCATGAATCTGTCTGAGCATGGCTCCCAAGACGTTTGCTACTATAACAAATTGGACAGAAAACAAGGGATTCGACTCCTGGTTTATCTAGACAAACGGGACGTTCTGAAGAGCCACGTAAAATCTGTTGTCCACACTCTAGAATCAAGGGTGGATAATGAACCACGAAAAGACTGCTCATTCCAACACAGACTTTAGTTACTTGTGTGTCCAATGGAGTCCTTGGATAAATGAAAAATGTCTTCCCTGCGAAAAGTTTCTGGTTTCCAAACTTTCCCAAATGGTAGACAAGGAAGACACAAATCTCAAAGAGACTCAAAAGGCTTTGAGTCTCTAAATTTTGCAAGCTTTACTGTTCCGAAGGGTCGGCTCAATTTTCGAGCCCTGTTGAATCTATTAAACAGGATGCTAAAATCAGACCAGAAATGGCATTGCATTCCGCCCGAGGTCAGGTACGACGTGAAGTGGTGGCTCACAAACTTCAAACGCCCTTCATATGCCTCCTCCGTCTCACTACCTCATGTCGGACGTTCGATTAGACAATGTTTCTCTGACAGGTTCTTGGTTGAATCACGAAAAACATCTTCTCTACAATCAGAAATAAATACTGGTTATTCTAAAAGTTTTTGCATGATCATTGTCAGCTTCAGAGCACAGTTTTTATTTCAATGCAACCACAAAACTGTCATCGCATACCTTCGTCACGAGGGTGAAACGAAGTCTGGGTCTCTCATGAACCCAACTTACAAGTCTTTCAGATTCTGGAGAAGTATCGAATTCACGTAATATTTTTCACATTCCCGGGATTTTCAATGATCACGCCGACCATCTGTCGAGACATCGAACCGATCCGGGATGGCATCTTTTGGAAAAATGCACGGAGAGAGAATGTTTGCCAAATGGGGAACTCTAGATCTAAACGATCACCAAGCATTGTTTCACGACGCGTTCTCTCGAGTGTGGATATTGCCCCTACTTTTTCTTGTTCCCAAGGTTCTTTGCCACCTAAACAATGCTCAAGGGATCTTCCTCTTAATAATCCCACGTTGGCATTGAATTTTCTGGCACGCCGATGTGTAAAGACTGACATTAGCAGCCCCTTCACAATCCGACATCTCGATAAAGTCCTGGTCGACCTCTTAACGGGTCTTCCTCCGCCAAAAGTACAGGGCATGATCCTCGAGGTGTGGAAATGTGGGGGTGGACGGATAACTTCGAAGACTTGAATGACACCCAAGTCAAGCTTTTGGGAAAGTCATGGCATACTTCTACATGAAAAAATGGTTGGTTTGGTCTGGACAGCACCGTATTAATCCTAATAATCCGAACGGTGGAGAAGTTGCCACATTTTTATCTAATTTTCATCTAGTTAACAAATTATCATACACTAACAATCTTTTGCATAACTCTGTTATTTCAACACTTTGCAATCCAGATATTGCTGGCCAAATTGGTTCCCATATTTTGGTCAAACAGGTTTTTGATATCCATAGTTTTACAAAAGCCAGTGCAAACCAAACCACCAGTCTGGAATATAGATAACCTTGACGTCAACATACCTAAGACGGTATGTGATAAATCCCGTGTTTATAAAAATTATAGAGTACTTGCTTCGGCAGTACATATACTAAAATTGGAACGATACAGAGAAGATTAGCATGGCCCCTGCGCAAGGATGACACGCAAAATCGTGAAGCGTTCCACATTTTTTTTTAACAACCTTGCTTCATATCTAAGCAGTTATAACGTTGCAATATGATAATGTTTCAAGGATAACTGCGATATTGTTACTTTTGTATTCAGGGCGAAGGATTCACGATCTGACTTTGTTAAGTGTTGATAGAGATCATTACATTCAAGCTGATGATTCTACTACTTTATAGCCTGCCTTCGGTTCGAGACTCAGATTACTTACAGGCAATCAGACTGGAATTTGATTTCTAACCTACTTAGCAGGAATCTGAATTCTATTTATAGGATATCTAAATCAGTCCATTTACTTAATGAACGTAGGAATGCTGCTAAAATTCCTAATTGTTCGGTTCTGTAAAAGGTGAAGCAAACGCTGCTTCCAAGAAAAATATTCAGGATAGATTAAATCCTCATTTAGTAGGAATGCTGCTTAAATTCCTAATTGTTCGGTTCTGTAAAAGGTGAAGCAAAAGCTGCTTCCAAGAAAAACATTCAGGATAGATTAAATCCTTATTTAGTAGGAATGCTGCTAAAATTCCTAATTGTTCGGTTCTGTAAAAGGTGAAGCAAAAGCTGCTTCCAAGAAAAACATTCAGGATAGATTAAATCCTTATTTAGTAGGAATTCTGCTAAAATTCCTAATTGTTCGGTTCTGTAAAAGGTGAAGCAAACGCTGCTTCCAAGAAAAACATTCAGGATAGATTAAATCCTTATTTAGTAGGAATGCTGCTAAAACTCCTAATTGTTCGGTTCTGTAAAAGGTGAAGCAAAAGCTGCTTCCAAGAAAAACATTCAGGATAGATTAAATCCTTATTTAAAAATGCTGGTATAACTGCAACACCTAGAAATATAAGGTCTGCAGTAGCATCTAAAAAATTGGCTTGATAATTTCCCTATGGAGGATATACTCTCCAGCGGAGGTTGGTGCTCTCAAAATACTTTTTGTGAGTTCTACAGGCGATCAGATCTGTAACAAGATTGCTTACGCCTGTTGATTAAATATTATTTCATTGCTGTTTTTATTGTAAAATTTATTTATTATAAATAATTACTGTTGTTGTAACAACAGTTTTTATTTGATTCCATGGTTTTAATATACCAAAGGGTTCACATTGGCGTCAGTGTCTCCACCACCACCAGGCGATAAAAAACAGGTCTCAAATTAAATAAGCTTCGAATAACGGTCAAGTCAAATTAATAGAAGCGTTTTACCTACCAATAAAACGCATATTAATTTACTTACCTTATTCGAAGCTTATGCTTTTAACTCTGCCTGGTGATTTTCGACCCAATGAAGTATAAAGATGGCGCCGCTCGGAACGTGCGCCACTGCCGTGGTGGGGATAGACAAAGACAGGAATAGTACCGGAAGCCAAAGCAATAGCTAGGCGGGAAACGTAGTTGCTCTCTCAAATTAAATAAGCTTCGAATAAGGTAAGTAAATTAATATGCGTTTTATTGGTAGGTAAAACGCTTCTATTATATATACTACCATCTCTCCGATATTATAGTGAACCGGAAAAACCGACGCCGGAAATGAGTTTTACTAAATTGGTAATTAACAAATTTAAAAACGTAATTAAACTAAATCTTTATAAAGAGCCTACTATAAAATATCGCATTATTTAGATGATAGAGAAGCTTGTTTTTAGAAACCGTCACTTGAATATCGTCAGTTTATTACCAAATACCCTGTATATACAGGGTTTTCAGTCTAGTTAAGGTAACTGAGGCTTATTACATAATTGTGTCACATTATAAATCACAAATCATTTTAATTTTTGCTAAATGTACCTACCTAATAATTATGTATAGATTTTTTGTAATTTGTCAAATAAATTTTGTTTTTTTTATTGTGATTTTCCTCATCGCCAATAGAGTTGCAGCTGATGTCCCGCCTGCCGTGTTTGATGTCGGCCGCGTATCTGTCGAGTCCGGAGCAGGCGCCGCGCGGAAGCGTGCTCGAGCCCAACGACGACGACCGCGTGCTTCGCTTCCTACGCTGCCGGGAGATCTCCTTCAAGTCGAAAGAAGGTAGGTACGCCATAAAGGCCTAGTTTGACGACCTCCATGGCGCGGAGGGCGAATAGCCGGCTGAGACGTAGGTGGTAGCGGGTTCAATTCCCGCCGTGGAACAAATGTTTGCATGATCTACCGATATTTGTTTTGGGTTGTTTATCTATGTATTATAAGAATGTACCTATTTACAAAAAAAAGTATATGTATTTTATCAGTTATCTGGTTCCCATAGTACAAGCTCTGCTTAGTTTGGGGCTAGATAGCGCTGTGTGAAATGTTCAGCAATATTTATTTATATTTATTTTATAGTTAGGTTCAACGGCGTCACAATATAAATAGGTATTCTGTAAACCAGTTTTCAAATTAAACAAGGAAAACGGATAGCAAAGTGCAAATGTTTGTTCAATTTGTGCGCAAATATGTGACGTTCGCTGGCTTAGTAAGACACAGGCACATGTGTGGCACCGGAATTACCAATTTTATTTGTTAATACCTACCTAATTATTATTTATTCCTATTACAGAAGACGCAAGATGCAAATTTCTAAGCGACGAAGACACGACATTGATGGTAGAAACATTTAATGTGAATGATAATTACTAAAAACAAACAAACTGTAATTAAACTATTTTTGCCCAGCTGGTTCTTTCATTCAAATTAGCACGTATTATAATGTACGTGCAAACACCTTGGGTGTTCAACTGTGAATGCCACTTTCACAACAATCACAGTCAATTGAGAGACTGTTCACCACTCGAGTCAATCACCATACCATTTGATGAATAACTGATTACACAAAATAATACTTAACAGCTGTTTTACGATGCCACGCTAAAAGTATAATTTAAACACTATGTAGATAGATAGATAATACTTTATTGCACATCATAAAAAACAAAACAATTAAAATGAACATTATTCAAATGAATGTATACAATTGGCCAAGTGAACCATATGTATGATATAAACCATGTGGATAAAATATAAGCTTTATTTTATTCCGTGCGTACATCAACTTTAGACATACCTACTACTGTGTAGTCTCATATGCTTTATAAATAAACTAGCTGATCCGCCGGCGGCTTCGCCCACGTGGTTCGTCATTAAAAACATTACCCTCCTGCGCAGTCAGGTAAAAAGTAGCCTATGTCCCGATCACGGTCACGAACTATCTTTATTCCAAATTTTATCGAAATCGGTTCAGCCGTTAAGTCGTAAAAATGTAACAAACAGACAGAGACAGAGTTACTTACGAATTTATAATGTTAGTACGAATATAATGTATTTAACCCAAGAATCAATATCGTTTGTGTAGCCAATAGGTACAGCAGTCACAGCTGCTACCCGAATCGGCGGCCAGCAGTATAGTTCAATTTCCTGTACTTTTGTTTGTCAAATCTGCTTTCAATTTCGTATGTAGTGTAGGTGTTACATCTGTTTCTTCATTCATCTCAGGAATCTCTTGCCGCTTCTGGAAGAAGATATTACGGTTCGATAAACTGTGACAGTAAGTACAACATCGCAGAACGACGGTACTGGCTCTTCATTTACTATTTAGATAAAAAACTAGTTCCAACTAGCGCAATAGATGGCGCTGTCTGGAGATGAGCCGCCAAAAAATATGGTTTATATGCCAAAATCTCAAACTCAATATTAAAATTTGTCTAAAATAATCTCACTTCGTCAGATAAACAAACACAAATGTTTTTTTTTATTTCAAGTTCCTCGGAAAACATTTCAGTTTCCTTTGTCAATCAGAGCATGACAGAGCAACGACATCTGTTAACAGTTACACAAACATGGCCGTGAAAATTCTTCATTATAAATTACTAGCTGCCCCGCCCGCCGCTTCGCGCGCTTCAAATTTCCCGTTCTTCGGGATAAAAACTGTATAAAACACTTACGCGACACTTCATGTAAATGATTCAACGTCAAGGAACGACGGTTAAATTATATGGTTATTGTTTATACAAAAATCGCGATAAAAATGGGTGAGAAAATAGGAGGGTGAAAAATAAAAATAAAAAACCCATTTTCATACCTACCAAATATACAAAAAAAATTTCATTAACACCGATCGATCCGTTTCGGGGCAATGCGACCACAAACACCGTGACACGTGATTTTTATATATTTATTAGATTTCAATAACCATCAATTTAGATGTTTCACGTCTGCCACGCGTCCCGACGCGGCCACATTTATATACATACTTAGTTACATACAAGTGAGTTAATAATAGTGTATAAATAAAATAATAAGAAAGTTTATTTATGAAACTAAGTATGTAACATAAAAAATTGAGGTTAGAACCCTCTTTTAAGTAGGAAACTACTTGTGTTAGAATACCCCGCTCTTCCATATACAAAAAGGGTTATAGATTGGAGACAATGCTAGGTAAGGTAATGATATGATTACCTTGATTGTGATATCTCTCCGCCTTGCGCGACATCTCCGCGAAGCGCTGGCAGCGCTGCAGCGCCGCGATGCAGCCGCGGCACAGCGCGTCCGGTCCCGGCGACAACTCCAACTAGAAACTCACTCTAGCTGTAGCTACCAGTTGGTGACCAACCGCGACATTCCTAGACACTGATTTGTTCAATACAATAGCTTCCGCCAGCGGCTTCGCACGCGTTGTTTATAAAAAAAAGTGGCCTGTTTGAATCCAGGTTGGTTTAGCCGTTACGACGTGATTAAGCAACAAACATCCAAACTTTCACATTTATAATATTAGTGTGATTTTGAAACAGACAAGAGGTGAGAAGTTAGGGACACTAAATCAATTTATAGTATACGCTAAGACTCGTGGCGGACGCGGCCAACCAATACACATGTTTTCCTTTTCAATTAGTGTTATCGATAGGCACTTAGCGTATCACCAAAGGCTTCCGTAAGAGTCGGAGCGTTAGCGTCTAGTGTAGCTATGCTGTGCTATAGTGCTATATAGGTACTCTATTTAGCGAATTCCGAAAGATCTAAGCAATGGAGTGCAGACAGAGTCTCCGTCTACACTAGTAACTCCCGGGGGATGGAAGGCATGTTGGCATGTACCTTAGCGCCGGCGAGCGCCTCGTAGCTCTCCCTCAAGTGCGGCGCGATGCAGTGCAGAGACGCGGTGCTGAGGAGGCACACTCTGTCTACACTAGTAACTCCCGGGGGATGGAAGGCATGTTGGCATGTACCTTAGCGCCGGCGAGCGCCTCGTAGCTCTCCCTCAAGTGCGGCGCGATGCAGTGCAGAGACGCGGTGCTGAGGAGGCACACTCTGTCTACACTAGTAACTCCCGGGGGATGGAAGGCATGTTGGCATGTACCTTAGCGCCGGCGAGCGCCTCGTAGCTCTCTCTCAAGTGCGGCGCGATGCAGTGCAGAGACGCGGTGCTGAGGAGGCACACTCTGTCTACACTAGTAACTCCCGGGGGATGGAAGGCATGTTGGCATGTACCTTAGCGCCGGCGAGTGCCTTGTAGCTCTCCCTCAAGTGCGGCGCGATGCAGTGCAGAGACGCGGTGCTGAGGAGGCACACTCTGTCTACACTAGTAACTCCCGGGGGATGGAAGGCCTGTTGGCATGTACCTTAGCGCCGGCGAGTGCCTTGTAGCTCTCCCTCAAGTGCGGCGCGATGTAGTGCAGAGACGCGGTGCTGAGGAGGCACACTCTGTCTACACTAGTAACTCCCGGGGGATGGAAGGCATGTTGGCATGTACCTTAGCGCCGGCGAGCGCCTCGTAGCTCTCTCTCAAGTGCGGCGCGATGCAGTGCAGAGACGCGGTGCTGAGGAGGCACACTCTGTCTACACTAGTAACTCCCGGGGGATGGAAGGCATGTTGGCATGTACCTTAGCGCCGGCGAGCGCCTCGTAGCTCTCTCTCAAGTGCGGCGCGATGCAGTGCAGAGACGCGGTGCTGAGGAGGCACACTCTGTCTACACTAGTAACTCCCGGGGGATGGAAGGCCTGTTGGCATGTACCTTAGCGCCGGCGAGTGCCTTGTAGCTCTCCCTCAAGTGCGGCGCGATGCAGTGCAGAGACGCGGTGCTGAGGAGGCACACTCTGTCTACACTAGTAACTCCCGGGGGATGGAAGGCATGTTGGCATGTACCTTAGCGCCGGCGAGTGCCTTGTAGCTCTCCCTCAAGTGCGGCGCCATGCAGTGCAGAGACGCGGTGCTGAGGAGGCACACTCTGTCTACACTAGTAACTCCCGGGGGATGGAAGGCATGTTGGCATGTACCTTAGCGCCGGCGAGCGCCTCGTAGCTCTCTCTCAAGTGCGGCGCGATGCAGTGCAGAGACGCGGTGCTGAGGAGGCACACTCTGTCTACACTAGTAACTCCCGGGGGATGGAAGGCATGTTGGCATGTACCTTAGCGCCGGCGAGCGCCTCGTAGCTCTCTCTCAAGTGCGGCGCGATGCAGTGCAGAGACGCGGTGCTGAGGAGGCACACTCTGTCTACACTAGTAACTCCCGGGGGATGGAAGGCATGTTGGCATGTACCTTAGCGCCGGCGAGTGCCTTGTAGCTCTCCCTCAAGTGCGGCGCGATGCAGTGCAGAGACGCGGTGCTGAGGAGGCACACTCTGTCTACACTAGTAACTCCCGGGGGATGGAAGGCATGTTGGCATGTACCTTAGCGCCGGCGAGTGCCTTGTAGCTCTCCCTCAAGTGCGGCGCGATGCAGTGCAGAGACGCGGTGCTGACGAGGCACACTCTGTCTACACTAGTAACTCCCGGGGGATGGAAGGCATGTTGGCATGTACCTTAGCGCCGGCGAGCGCCTCGTAGCTCTCCCTCAAGTGCGGCGCGATGCAGTGCAGAGACGCGGTGCTGAGGAGGCACACTCTGTCTACACTAGTAACTCCCGGGGGATGGAAGGCATGTTGGCATGTACCTTAGCGCCGGCGAGCGCCTCGTAGCTCTCTCTCAAGTGCGGCGCGATGCAGTGCAGAGACGCGGTGCTGAGGAGGCACACTCTGTCTACACTAGTAACTCCCGGGGGATGGAAGGCATGTTGGCATGTACCTTAGCGCCGGCGAGCGCCTCGTAGCTCTCTCTCAAGTGCGGCGCGATGCAGTGCAGAGACGCGGTGCTGAGGAGGCACACTCTGTCTACACTAGTAACTCCCGGGGGATGGAAGGCATGTTGGCATGTACCTTAGCGCCGGCGAGTGCCTTGTAGCTCTCCCTCAAGTGCGGCGCGATGCAGTGCAGAGACGCGGTGCTGAGGAGGCACACTCTGTCTACACTAGTAACTCCCGGGGGATGGAAGGCATGTTGGCATGTACCTTAGCGCCGGCGAGTGCCTTGTAGCTCTCCCTCAAGTGCGGCGCGATGCAGTGCAGAGACGCGGTGCTGACGAGGCACACTCTGTCTACACTAGTAACTCCCGGGGGATGGAAGGCATGTTGGCATGTACCTTAGCGCCGGCGAGCGCCTCGTAGCTCTCCCTCAAGTGCGGCGCGATGCAGTGCAGAGACGCGGTGCTGAGGAGGCACACTCTGTCTACACTAGTAACTCCCGGGGGATGGAAGGCCTGTTGGCATGTACCTTAGCGCCGGCGAGCGCCTCGTAGCTCTCCCTCAAGTGCGGCGCGATGCAGTGCAGAGACGCGGTGCTGAGGAGACACACTCTGTCTACACTAGTAACTCCCGGGGGATGGAAGGCCTGTTGGCATGTACCTTAGCGCCGGCGAGCGCCTCGTAGCTCTCCCTCAAGTGCGGCGCGATGCAGTGCAGAGACGCGGTGCTGAGGAGGCACACTCTGTCTACACTAGTGACTCTCGGGGGATGGAAGGCCTGTTGGCATGTACCTTAGCGCCGGCGAGTGCCTTGTAGCTCTCCCTCAAGTGCGGCGCGATGCAGTGCAGAGACGCGGTGCTGAGGAGGCACACTCTGTCTACACTAGTGACTCTCGGGGGATGGAAGGCCTGTTGGCATGTACCTTAGCGCCGGCGAGCGCCTCGTAGCTCTCCCTCAAGTGCGGCGCGATGCAGTGCAGAGACGCGGTGCTGAGGAGGCACACTCTGTCTACACTAGTAACTCCCGGGGGATGGAAGGCCTGTTGGCATGTACCTTAGCGCCGGCGAGCGCCTCGTAGCTCTCCCTCAAGTGCGGCGCGATGCAGTGCAGAGGCGCGGTGCTGAGGAGGCACACTCTGTCTACACTAGTAACTCCCGGGGGATGGAAGGCCTGTTGGCATGTACCTTAGCGCCGGCGAGCGCCTCGTAGCTCTCCCTCAAGTGCGGCGCGATGCAGTGCAGAGGCGCGGTGCTGAGGAGGCACACTCTGTCTACACTAGTAACTCCCGGGGGATGGAAGGCCTGTTGGCATGTACCTTAGCGCCGGCGAGCGCCTCGTAGCTCTCGCTCAAGTGCGGCGCGATGCAGTGCAGAGGCGCGGTGCTGAGGAGGCACACTCTGTCTACACTAGTAACTCCCGGGGGGTGGAAGGCCTGTTGGCATGTACCTTAGCGCCGGCGAGCGCCTCGTAGCTCTCCCTCAAGTGCGGCGCGATGCAGTGCAGAGACGCGGTGCTGAGGAGACACACGCGGCACACGGCGCTCATGTCCACGAATAGAGGCTTCGGAAGCTCTTCGGGATACGACTCCGTCTTTACAACTGACACCTGCCGGAGAACGAAAAACATTTTCAAAAATTCTTCAAATGCTTTAATGTTAAAGAAAACAAAGTATATTAGATTTATACTACCTAATGTTACACAAGTAAAAGCAGATACAAAAATCATAGACGAGGAGTTGGCTATTGTGGACACCACCGTATTCTTAGGTATAACCCTAGATAATAAGCTTAAATGGGGCCCTCACATTGATGGGTTGTCGAAGAGACTTAGTTCTGCGGCATACGCAGTCAAAAAGATCCGTCTTTTTACAGACGTAGACACAGCTAGACTAGTTTACTTCAGCTACTTCCACAGCATTATGTCATACGGTATACTGCTATGGGAGAGTGCTGCAGATATAAACACCGTTTTTGTGCTGCAGAAGAGGGCTGTTCGTGCAATTTATAATATGGGCCCCAGAGAATCATTACGCAATAAGTTTAAAGAAATAAATATTATGACATTCTCTTGTCAATACATATATGAAAATCTAATGTATGTTCACAAAAATATTAATTTGTTTAAGAAAAATAGCACTAATCATAATTTTAATGCTAAAAATAATGATAAACTCGCTGTTGCCACTTGTAGACTCTATAAAGTTAGTAAATCGTTTAAAGGGCAAGGTGTACGCTTATAAAAAACTCCCAAGGGATGTACAAAAACTCACAATTAACAAATTTAAAAACTTAATTAAACAAAATTTTTATAAAAGAACCTACTATAAAATATCGGATTATTTAGATCAGGGAATCCCAAAGTGGTCCACACTGACTTGACGAGTTTTTCATCTTGTACGAACTAGAGACTTTACATTACTACAACAATGCTAATTCCTACAAAAATATTAATTATTCTTAGTACGCGTAACACAACATAAACAATACAGTACCTACCTGGTACTCCTAGGGATCGACATAAACGAAAACTGATTTTGGGGGTCGACGAGGACTAAAAATCGACCCCTATTAAATTAACACAAGGATACAGTACCTACCTGGTACTGTATTGTTTATGTTGTGTTACGCGTACTAAGAATAATTAATATTTTTGTAGGAATTAGCATTGTTGTAGTAATGTAAAGTCTCTAGTTCGTACAAGATGAAAAACTCGGCAAGTCAGTGTGGACAAGTTTGTGCAAAAGAATGAGGTCGAGCGTACCTACGTCTTTCAGGCGCGTTTTGACTTGCTCTCTATTTGACGCTTACGCGATTTAACACGAACGAATTCATGATCAAGTTGCAAGTCCAAACATGTTCCTGATATTTTACTATTTAACGAGCTTGCATTTAGGTTGAAAGTTCATTTGCGTTTTGGAATTTGTTGGAGCTTGAACGATAATAACTCATGTAAGTACTCATTTATTTCAAGAGATTACAAAGTTATTACATAGGTAAATTAAGTGAAGTAAAGTGACTGAAAAAGAATTGACAAAATGCTGAGCTCCCTACGCGAGTTAATAGCGTAACCATACAATATCTGCAGTTTATGAAAAATTAACAGGGTAAGTACCAAACAGTTTTTATCCGGCACAACGCATCAGCATTGCCATACAGTGGGGCAATGCAGCCAGCGTCTTGGGGACGCTGTTTGCATTGCCCCACTGTGTGATAGTGATCAGTTGAGCTATCTGTAGATTGTTTGCAACAGTTTGCAGTCGCCTCAGTTGTTACAATTGTAAAAATTTACTAGTAAATTTAATAGTTTATCATTGTTTTTTATTTAGGTAGTTTCTTATTTTTTTATTTGCAGGATTACTGAGAAGTTTACGATGGCGGACACGAAAAAAAATGCAGACAATACAGTTTGGACTACTTGAAGTTTGGATTTATTGCATCTCCATCAAATCAACACTTGCCGATGTGTCTCATATGTGAAAAAGTATTCAGTAACGATGCCATGAAGCCTTCAAAAATGGATGACCACTTATCACTAGACAAAAGGCCATCCATAAGATCGATGTTTGCGTCATCATCTATTAAAGACGATGATGGTTTACGAGCGTCCTATAATATATCTTTACTAATAGCGAAGTCGGGGAACCCCCACATAATTGGATAGCAGCTTATCTTACCAGCCATTGCGGAGGTCCGTAACAATGTATTGCACAAACCCGCACTTGATATTTTAAAGAGAAAATACCTTTGAGCAATAACACCGTTTAGAGACGCATTGACTGTGTCGATTTAACGTCAAAGGGATTTATTGCTGCCTTTCGTAGGTTTGTTTCTAGAAGAGGTCATTGTCAAGAATTATACAGTGATAATGGGACTAATTTTGTCGGAGCTGATAAAGTGTTACGTCAGATGTTTAACAGAGCTGTATTCCAATTACCTAATGAGATTGACCAGTTGCTTGCGAATGAAGGAATGAAGTGGCATTCCATTCCACCACACGCTCCAAACTTCGGAGGTCTGTGGGAAGCTGGGGTTCGATCTACAAAAAATCATTTAAAAACAGTCTTGGAGATGTAGGACATAGGAGTCCTTACCCAGATCGAAGCTTGTCTAAATTCCCGTCCCATATCCTATTTGAGCGATAATCCTGACGATCCACTTCCATTGACACCAGGACATTTTTTAGTCGGTGAACCTCTCATTGTTACACCGGATGAAGACTACTCACGAGATTGTAGTACTGGAATTTCTAGATGGAGGTTATGTCAAAGTATTCTCGATAGTTTTTGGAAAAGATGGTCTAAAGAATATCTTGTAACTTTAAACAATAGATATAAATGGTCAACTAAAACTAAGGAGCCAGAAATTGATGATGTTGTGATAATAAGAGAAGATAACTTACCTCCAGCCAAATGGTCGTTAGGGAAAATTGTACGAAAACACCCGCCAAGACAATACAACGAGAGTAGTCACTTTAAAAACTAATCGGGTTTATGTAAACGTCCTTGCAATAAATTCAATTTTGTTCCGAAAAATTTAGAGAAAGTGTGTGAATCTTAAAATACTTAAATTTAATCATGTGTGAATGAGAAAGGATCTGGTTTATTACTAAAATATTGAGTCCGAAAATTTGTAATTTCAGTGAAAATTTAATCAAAAGTAAACCAATTCATTTGTCATAATTAACTTATACGTTTAGAGTGTTATATGTATGTACCTAAGCTAATTCTTGGTGATTATAGTACAGAGTTATTATGTTGTGTTATATTATAGGCATCTATTTAGGTTTTTTTAGTTATGTGTTGTTAAACATCATGTTGTTTACCAAGTGTTATATTAAAGAACAAAGTTCTTGGTTTGCGAAATGTTTAGTTACATCGGTTAAAACTAGATGTCGCTAGTAAAAAGTACAGAATTCTAGAACGCACTATCGATGCGTTTTGGGAATTACCATAATAAGGTTGAGGTGTATCGACTAAATGAGTTATCCACCATCGTCCGAGACACGTTCTCGGAGACCCGGATGACGAAATCACCTCCGCTAACGCGGAAGCGATCTGTGAGTCATCTACATCAGACAGAGCAAACACTTCACAGATACACCGATCTCGCCGGCGAGGTCGACGAGTCCCTTCAGTCACCGCCTATACGAGGTACAGACATGTACCCGGGCGTTTCTCTCCTATCCCCACCCCGGCAACAGCCCAAGCCGAGGCTCGTACCTAAGTGGTGCCCTTGCGCTAGTTGCCTAAAAAACTTACTGGGCTGAGCGCCATCTGCGCTCGCCAAAAGTTCGGTTAAGCTGCCTCAGAGGCCAACAGCGAGATTAGTCCATCCGAAAAAAAAAAAAAAAACTAAATGAGTTATATATACAGTGCAAGCAAGTGTTACGTTTATTTTGAGTGAGTCCCAAATGAGTGAATTACGCGAGTGAACAAATACATAACAATAAAGAAAATAAATTACAGAGAAATAACAGAGTTGGAGCAATTGGAATCCCAAGCTTCTCTATTATCTAAATAATCCGATATGTTATAGTAGGCTTATTATTTATAAAGATGAATAAATTAGCCAGTACCTGTACCTCCAGGTCACTTGGAGACGCGCAGTCCCCGGGGTCTCTGCATACGAGGGACGGCACGGATGTGCTGTACACCATTATTGGTGTCTTCTTATTCTTAGGGCTCTTTTCTACATAGCTCTCTATGTCGTCTGGGATCTGTGGACACATACATTGTCTGTGACGGCCTCAGAATATATACAGAGGGCTTAGCCAAGTTACAGTCGATTGGCGATGACGCTAGTCGATACATCCGAAAATGTATGGGATTTGACACCTGCTATAGAAATATGACGTCATTCAGCGACAACAAATGTATGTAGAAGTCGAATAGATTCGTGGCGAATGACATTTGGCTACGGGCCCAGGTGTCCCAAAAAATAGTGTCAAGCGAAAATCCAGAGATAGAACACCCCTTGGGGTACCCGAATCACCTCCATGTATGTTCTGCGATTTTTTATAGTTTTCGGGTTATGATTTTTTTTCCGAATTTTTGAAAATTTTAAAACAACTTAAAAAATTCTTTAAAAAAAAGTAGATAACTTTCTTGAGATTTTTTTTTGCTACTGAATTTTTAAAAGTTGTTTTTTTATGCATAAAATAATCAGCTACGTGACTTTGATGAAAACTAAGAAAATGTTGGTGTAAAGTCAAAAAATTACATTCGGTGAATTATTACTTAAATTTTCAAGTTTAAATTAAAAATCTTAACAAGTGATTTCATGGTTCTTAAATAAGTTTTAAGAATTTTCCACCTTCTAGTTACCTCGGAATAAAAGAATTCCTCCTCCTCCTGTGGATCTGGAGAATAAGACCGCTCCTTCTTCAGCCCCTGGAACAAGTGTGTCGGAGACACGCCACTAGCCTCCAGCGCTCGGCCCAACTCCTCATTCACGGATATCTTTTCCTGAAGGTCTTTCAAAGTCCGAGTTATACCCGTCACCTTTTTCCTAATTCTGTTGAGGCTGGCGTAGAGCGCGTTGCAACGCAAGCGTCGTCTTTTAGACAGCTTTGTTAAGTTCATAATTCGCTTTTTTAGTTTGCGTTTAACTGGCGAGTCGTTTACATGTGGGGTATAGGCATCAGATTTCTTCTTAGATTCTGTTCTTTCTTTCTTGATACTATCCAAAGGAAAATCTGATTTTTTCTTCTTTCGAGTGGTATCAGGAGAGTGGCTTCGAGAGACATACATATACGGCATTATGATTTTGGACTTGCCTTTTCTTCTTGACTTGGGTTGCTGTTGTTCATTATCGAGGGAGTGTTGGGGTACAGCGTCCTGTACAAGTTTCCGGAGCCCGCTCTTGCTGAAGTACATGGCGGAGTCTGCAAAGTGGGCGGAGCATACGAAACTGCGGATTGTGGGCTCCCAGTCTGCCCGTTGAAGTGCATCTACCCATTTTCTTAGTAGTTCTTCATTTTTTGGAAATCTGGAATTATAAATTAACTAAAGAAGGATTTTTTCTAGTTAATTGTTTAACTAGATACTTAGTTCATAGTTATAAAATATAGATGTTTAGTCGGAAATTTACGCAAATCCCAGTTTTAATCAGTTTTTAAATTTTGTGCAATTTATTTGGTACTGGTGTCAATTGAGATGAAGAGTGCAATCAGAAGCAGTTGCAAGACGAACTTATGAATTTTTACAGTGAAATCTCTAAATCCAAGCGAAAATAATTGCACTAAGTCTTACCGATGAAATGTTACGTTGCTGTTTTGTTTAGTTTGCCGTCTTGAATCATTTTTGCAGGCAGGTACTGCACAATTCACCATATTCCTGGAGTTCACAAATATTGTAATGTTTGTTTTTGGATAAATCTCACTCGACACAACAAACAATTCTTACAAACTATAATATATAGCCTCAAAGTTAATTTTTTTAAAAGAAACCCAAATCAACATAACATCCTAGCAAAACTTAACCCCTGCTTCTAATATGGAAATACACCAACTCTAGCACCTATACACGTCCATCGATTCCGAAAGCCAAGCACAGCGTGCCCTGAGCGCCCGGCTATTTACACGACCGCTTGGTCCGGCCATGGGGTAAGGAAATTCTCTAAGACGGCCTCTCCTGACAGCAAGGCGTCCTCGCCTGTAATATCAACTGTAGGAGGTTCAGCCCTTACAAGCTGAGCATCATCAGATCGATCACTCCCTGCAACACACAACAAAAACAGATTTGAAGTGACTTGAAAATAAGCGCAAAGTCTGAAGCTAGACAAACGTTTAAAGACAATTTCTTTTAACAAAGTACCATTAATTAAAAAGTAGTAGATGTATGTACAAAGCTGAACTGAATAAGAAAACTCCTTATGATATGGGCGCAAGCGTGCACTCAAGTGTCCACAAGAAAAGGAACTGTAAGTGATTTACTAGTACAAAACAACCTTTAGATAGCTTCAGGATTCACAAACAATGATACAATGCATCTCGAATGAAAGATTCCGGACTCCATCACTCGCTATACACTGCTTTGGCAGGTCACAGGCACAGACTAGGGTCTGTTACCCTGACGCGTCAGAGGCCCCAAGTTAGCTTGACGCAGGAAAGTCACAGACGGAGACCAAAAGTGATCTGCTGCCCTGACGCGTTAGAGGCCCCAAGTTATTTAATTGGATTCTAGCAGCTCAAATGCCTGTCACCTTCTGATAATCAAAACAACCTCTCGATATAGATTAGAGTTCTATAAGGCGACATATCACACTAGAGATCTGTTGACCGGAGTCGTCGCATCTACGCCCACCAGCAGCTGCTGCAGTGGTGAGGTAATATTGAGAGTCTTTACCTTCTAAGTTCCACAGCACATCGGACCATTGAGAGCCTATAGTGCGAACTTCAACGCGTAGCATGTTATGGACAGTTTTACGGTACCTTTCAACCTGTACGTTTTCGTGGTGCTTACCAGGCGTGATAAAATTTATTGAGCTACCGAAATCACAGACTCAATTTTGGAAGACGGCGCTGCCGAAAATTCTGCCACGGTCACAAACTATAGTTGATGGGGTACCAAATAATGATACCACGTTGGTGAGTTTGAATTTATCAGTGTCTAGTTGGCTTGTACCTATAAGGAGTAAAGAAGACAGAATTTTTTAGAACTCGTCAATGACTATAAAGACATACCGACGAAGAACGTTGCTGTGAACCACAGAAAGGAGTTTTCTGGCTTTGTCCAGGACTCCATTGGCTGCCGCGGAGCTCTTGGTATCTTTTGGTGTGCTAGGCATGTAATACAACGACCCATATACTATAAAACAAATTGACGTACCTATGCCAGGAATTCTAAAATTACGCAATATCAAATCAGTTCTTCTGTCAATACAGGTATGATCGTGGTCGTTATAGAATACTATCAACAAACTAAGCCCTTCGGAATGAAACCAAAAAGGTCACTACTACTAAATCTCTACGATAAACCATATACCTACTTACAATAATTAGATATTTAAAAAGGTCATGCGTTTTTACCGTGAATTGGGACCGGATGCAGATAAAAGTTATTTTACAACCTCCGTGGTGCAGTGGGCGAATAGCCGGCTGAGACGCAGGAGGTAGCGGGTTCGATCCCCGCTGCGGAACAAATGTTTGCATGATCTACAGATATTTGTTCCGGGTCTGGTTGTTTCTCTATATATTATAAGTATGTATTTACAAAAAAAAAGTATATAAGTATTCTATCAGTTATCTGGTTCCCATAGTACAAGCTTTGCTTAATTTGGGGCTAGATAGCGCTGTGTGAAATGTCCAGCAATATTTATTTATTTATTTATTTTCTAATTATTACCATTTTTATTTATTTATTTGTTATTAAATCTTATAAATAATGTATTAGGCTATAATAATAAATAACTTTAAACCATATAAATATATAAAATTTCTCCATTTAATGAGGTACTTTCCCAACCCAACAAAAGACGTGACGTCATTGCTTTGTAAAATAATTACTCTCATATTTACAAACAAAACCGTCCTGAATGAGTTGTTATAAAAAGCTACAATGTTTAAGCTATTTAAAAACAGAAGTAGCAATAAATTTCGACTCGTCAATACGCGGCGATGAGCCGCTTGTTCTTTTTACTGCAGGACAGGTTCGGAAGGTCCTGAGAAAAATGAGCGGCGGCAAGTCTCCCGGGCATGACGGGCTCAGTGTTGAGCATTTGAGGCATGCGGGAGTACACCTTCCGAGCGTTCTGGCCATGTTCTTCACAATGTGCATTAGTCACTCTTACTTACCACCTGACTTAATGAAAACTATCGTGGTGCCCATTGTGAAGAACAGGACTGGGGATGTCGCTGACATTAAAAACTATCGCCCGATCTCGCTGGCAACTATAATTGCTAAAATACTGGACGGTTTGCTTGATTCTTGCTTAGAAAAAAATTTAAATCTCCATGACGCCCAGTTCGGGTTTCGGCCCGGACTTTCTACTGAAAGTGCGATTATAAGTCTCAAGCATACCGTCCAGTATTATACAGACCGTAGGACGCCTATATACGCCTGCTTCCTTGACCTCTCCAAGGCCTTTGACCTTGTGTCTTATGAAGTGCTCTGGAGAAAGTTGAGGGACCAGGGTATACCGCCTAAAATCCAAAATATATTTAAATTTTGGTATGCCAATCAGACCAACTATGTGAGATGGGCCAATTCTCTCTCGGATGCATATAGGTTGGAGAGCGGGGTGAGACAGGGGGGCTTGAGTTCTCCCAAGCTCTTCAATCTCTATGTAAACGACCTCATCGTCGGGCTGAGCAGCATGCGTGTCGGCTGCCGAATGAACGGCGTTAGCATTAACAACATTAGTTACGCCGATGACATGGTGCTGCTGAGCCCGACGGTGGGAGGTCTCAGGGAATTGTTGGGGGTCTGCGAGGCCTATGCTGTTGAGCACGGGCTTATTTATAATGCGTAAAAAAGTGAGTACATGGTTTTTAGGGCCGTCGGTAAATGTCCCGGGTATACACTGAATATAACCCTAAACGGCTTGAACTTAAATCGTGTTACGAAATTTAAATACCTGGGACATTTTCTTGCCGATGACCTTAAAGACGATGAAGATATTGAGAGAGAGCGTAGGGCATTGGCGGTCCGAGGTAACATGTTGGCCCGCAGATTTTCCCGTTGTTCTGAACAAGTTAAAGTTACGCTTTTTAAAGCCTACTGTCAGAGCTTGTACACGGGAAGTCTGTGGGTCCGACATACCAAAAGATCATTGGATGTCCTACGCATCCAATATAATAACATCTTCCGGATGATGTTGCGGTTGCCCCGATACTGCAGTGCATCGGGGATGTTTGCGCATTATCACACAGATGGCTTTCACGCCATCATGCGCAAAAAAACGGCATCACTGATGAGCAGAGTTCGGGACAGCCGCAACAGCATCCTGAGGACGGTGGCTGAGTGCTGCACATCTCCGCTCTGGAGGTGCTTTGTGCGAAGGGTGATTAATGAAGGAAGTAATTTCCTCAATTAGTCACTTTTGGCAGAAAAGAAATGGCAGATTCTATTTTCACCCAGTCCCTATTTTATACTTGTTTTATTTATGTTTTATTTTCTGTGTTCTAGAAACCAACATAGATTTTTAAATTTAATTTAATTTCATTTAATTTTGACTAAATTTCAATTTAATTTTAATTTAATTTTAATATAATTTTGATTTAGTTTTAAATTAACTTTAATTTCAATATCATTATAATTTAATGTAATTTTTCACTTTAATTTACTAACATAGTTTATAAGAACCTTTAAACCTACTATTAACATATGGATCATGCATATCTGAAATAAATGACTATTTAATTTAATTTAATTTAATACTCGACAATTTATCAACAAATCGCACCTTCGGTAGAACAAGGGCCTAATTGCCAAGTTTGTGATTTTACAGGAGAGACATTTTAAGATTTTTTTGTGATCAGAGTCAATTTATCTTCTTTTTCTTCTTCTACCTTGAGGTCATTTCCTTAGTGTGAAATATACCTTATAGTTTTGTGAATAATGGCGTGCTCTCTACAATGCTTAAATATTTATAGTTTTAATTATTTTCATATAAATATAAAAATTTACCCACACTTAGGCCTTTGTTCCACCAACATTCTTAAAAAATAGTAATAATGTCCGTATTTCTCTTCATTTTTATGGGATGTTTTTCAATAAAAATAGCAATTATTTAACTTTTAAATTATTTACTATTAAAGTTTTAATAGGAACCAACAGAGTCAATTACACTTAGTAGTTAACAACATTAAATTCTAAAGTCTTTGTTCTTAACTTAATACAGTCTTTGCAATCTTAAATATTTAGAGAATCAATACTTTTAAAGTTATATAAAATATAGAGACAAAAACAAGACTATAGTAAATTTTCACTCAGATTTAATGGCAATCGAACCTATCTGAGTGGAAAATTCTAACAAAACAAAAATTTCTAAAATCAAAACAAGGTAAGCACAGTAATTACAGCTGCACTCAACGACGTTAATGTTTACTAAAACTACCACTAAGTTTTTTTTATCCTTACTTAGTAATCGTTTAAGCAATCATAAACATCTCTGAGTGCGGCTGTTAAATAATGTACCTTTTTATACGAAAAGTGTGATCGTTCTCATCTTGATTAAAATTAAAAATAAAAGTTTAAAAAATCTTAGGTATACGGTCCCTAACTGTACCTACTCATTCAAATATGGAATCGTTTCTTATTTATTAAACTAGTTAAGCAATTAACGTTTGCCATCGAATCACAATTAAAATAATCCACTATAATACTGTTCATAAAATCTTGGAACAATGTTCGAGGCAATTAACTGCCGAATGTCATCTCTCTTCCGATCGGGGATTGGTAACTTTTCGGTGTACAGCACATTCAGCTTTAAATCTTTTATATCTTTTTTGTTACCGGTGCGGCTTATTTTCACATTAGCTTCTGTCCAGATATCTGATTGATAGCTATATCTGAATTGGTACGTCTCTGAACTTTTAGCGAACTTAATGACTTTTAGCTCAGATAGTTTTATATTATTTCGATCAACGTCTTTGTTTAGGTTTAAATTCACTTCAACCGACAACGATTTCAGATCAAAGAATGAATCAAAGTTCATTTCATTGACAATAAAGCCGTTGCCTGTTTTTTTGGCGTTTCTTATTAGGCTTATGTATTCTGCTGGGCAGTAAATTGGTCCAGCTTTCTTTGCCCTTTTAATGTTCTTTTCGATTACAGAATGAACAGAGTCAGCTTTATTTTGCGTATGTCCTCTAATAAGGAACTTATGTGTGATTGATTTGATTGCCAGTGTATTTACAGCGTAAAAGAACATTGCAAACACGAACCTGAATGAAAAAAGAAAGAAGTTAGTAAATTGTGACCACCAAAGAATTAAACAACTTCTGATTAAAAACAACTACAATCTACATACTTGTTTTTTTGCTGCCCGCAGCAATTGTCGGAATAGAATATTATGTCTTTATCGGGTTGGTTGGTAGAAAGTTCCTCCAAAAACTTATAAACGCACGTTCCTATTTCATTGGCACCACGCTTTGCCAGACCTTCGTGCCAAAAAAAGCAAAATGTTTTGTTTTCATTCAAATTTGAAACCTGAAACAATGATTAAAATTAAAAAATATAATAGAATTGAACCTGTAAGCTTACCATCAATCAGTACTTTATTTAATGCGTATAAGCTACTAGCTTCTGCCCGTGGTTTCGCTCATGTGGTACCTGGATAAAACATAGCCTATAGCACTCCAGGAGTCAGTGAAATAATCTTTGGATTAAGCTATCTTTACCTACCGTAAAATTGTAGCAGTTTAGCTTCGACTTGTAAAAAAAGGCTGACGACTGGCCAATTGGACATGGAAGGACAGCTTGTAGATCGAATATGGCTACTATGGTATTTGAATCTGGTTGTTTACTCTGTTGTATATCCTTTTCAAGTTCTGATCGGGCCAAACGTTTTTCCTCCATGTGTAAATTATGCTTATCCAATAGTGGTTCCTTGTCTATAGCGTTTTTGAATGCCTCACACTCATCGCATTGATCTTTACGAGGTGCGTATAAGCCAATGTTGAAATCGCTGTTAAAAATTCGGTGGTAAGCGTCATAATTGACGGCTTGTCTGCCAGCTGCTTGTCTAAGGGCTTGGTAGTTGCGATGGAGCTCCGCTACAGTCAGGCTTCCATCTATATATTCTCTGATGGTATTCGCTCTCAAATAATGGCTTTCTGTTCGTGGAATTGAATTAATATGGTCATACACTGATTGTAGAACCTCGTCACTTAATTTACAATGTGAACTGTGCTTTCCACGTTTATCGGTAGCACTCAAACTCAAAACATTATCGAATGTATTGTTTATAACATTGCGTAGCGTTTTTTCACCGACAACCAAAGTATTTAGCAAAAATGTCTTGCATACTCTAACTTCTTTTCCATCTACAACAAAATAGTAGCTCGAGTTCGGTTTTCTAATAGGCTTATTCCTGGGGATGTTAACTGGAACTATGATTTTTCGAGTTGCTGGCTGAATTTGTTTCACACAAGATGCAAGAAAATCTCTTTGTCTTTGATGATCTCCCAGTTCCCAGTAGGATTTGAAAATGTTTTTCCTATTTTCAAAAGAAACTTTAGTCGAACACGAAAGTCTGCATTTGTCATTGCATGGAGGAAGTATGGATTTCGCTGGCACAACTTTTCCTCTCTTCGATGTGTATTCTTGCCCACTGTTCTTCAAACGCTTCAATACAGCTTGTTTCCACGCATGCGTATTTCTTTGACGTTTCCTAGACTGCCTATTAGATTCTGGTGGAACACTTTCATCATTCATGGGCAAAGCAGGTACTTGTTCAATATTACCTGCATCATTTCCCAAACCTGCCGTATTATTTAGGGGCACAGGAGCGCTGCTACTGGAACTAGAGCTGCTACTTGAACTAGAGCTGCTACTGGTACTGCTGCTGCTGCAACTAGTCCTACTTGACGGACTAGGTACAATCTTGCGTCTTGTTTGGCGTGGGGGCTCATAATCAGATCCTTCCGACGGTGAAAAATCTTCGTTCTGGTTATCTTAAAAAATAAATTATAATATAAAACTTTATTATTATAAACTTGCTATACCCGCGCGCGAATCCGTTGGCGATTGCCATAGCTGCAGACTAATTATTCACACTATTTGACCGTAGTTTCTCTCGTTTATTATGTATATCAGTAATCTAGTTAATATCCATAACACAAGGTTTTCTTAGCTTGGGGTAGATAATTATGTGTGAATTGTACATTGCTTATTTATTCATACCTGAGATTGCATTTATATTATGCTTTGAGGGTGCGTTTACTGTTTCCGAAATGTTATCATCCACACTTGTAGGGTTTTGATTTTCAATGACATTGCTTTCAGTCAAAGGCTCAGCAATTGTATCCTTGCCCGAGCTTGCATTCATCATTGGTGGGTTTCCTGCTTCCGGAATCGTACTATCCAAAGACATAGTACGCTGATTTTCAAAATCATTACTGTCTATCCATTTTTGAACTATTGTTGAAGGACTAGGCGGGTAATCTGAAAACAAAATATTACTTATACAGGTTAATTTTGTCATTTTAGTTACATTATAATATTACTATCTATAAAAATATATAATGTAATTGACTTATAATTACCTGTTGATGAATCAATGTTTAAAGTATGAATTGGCTTATCTATCTGAAGGTCAACTGTCTGCCTATTAGTTTGGTCATCATTAAGCATCATCAATATTTTTCTGCTACGTGTGTCCCGGGTTCCCATTTTTATCTTAAATAATAAAATAACAAATCAGTAAGTCATAAAACTTAAACAATTTTGCTCAGTATCGTTAATTAATTGGAATGATAATGTCATAACAGTAGTAATATCTATGTAATTATGGAAGCAGTTGGAATGACAAAGGCATACCAGTATTTATGTTCACCAACTAAATTTTTGTTCGGAATTATAAAGTGACATTTGTTTTTAAAACTACGAGATTGTTTACATTTTGGAATAACATGGTCATATTTGATTTTACGACTGCGAGATTATTTACATTTTGGACATACAAAAGCACAACTGAACGAACGACTTTGTACCTCCAAATTATCTTCTAAGAAATGGGCATAAGTAAAGAAAGTGAGACTTTGTTCCTCCAAAACTCTGAAATTAAAAGGGCATATTTACCTTAACGACTTGTACGCTCCAGCTGACAACCACTCTGCGCGCCGGCAGCGCCGCAACTGACCAATAGGATTTTGTCGCGCCAATACGTTTGAAAAAACGCTTCAATGTGACAAAGGCACTGTCGCCCTCTGGCGAAATTAGATGGAATTGAACGAGTGTCTTTGTTCCTCCGGGTAAAAATACGTTTTAAAAGCACTTTGGCATACTTAAGTCATTTTTCGAAAATTTGTTAGTTCGGCCCTTGTTCTACCGAAGGTGCGAAATGTTCACGGGCGGTCGGTTTTTTGTTGACATTTTACGATGCGCAGATTTAGGGTTCAATATTTATAAGTAAGGGTTTTGTCTGTCTAATGTTTTGATTAAATCTTGTAAATAATGTATTAAGCTATAAAACAAATAACATTTACATAGATAACTGTCATATTTTTGAAATCATAAGCATTTTAATCTGACATTCGGGAACAAATGCGTAAAATTTTAGTTTTGAACCTGTGATTTTGATTACAATTTACTAATAAAATGGCACAAAAGTTATACCTTTAGAAAGCCTATTTCATCTTAATTCTAGTACAATAAGATTTGAATACATTGTTAATAGAAAATAATTGAGAAAACTTAGTCCAAACGCAGCGCGGTAATTATTTGGCGCGAAAATTTTTTGGAATTGCTAACCTCAAAGCAAGGGATAAAAAAACATTTTCGCGAGTAAAGCAAGTGAAGGCACCCCAATGGTTAATCAGCGTTAACGCATGTAATCAAGAGATTACCATCTCTGAGCTAAGGGATGGTATCTGGAGTTGATTCCATCGCATATTCATGTTGATCAAGTTTTGGCATCTCATCATCCATCTTTCTCGGAGTTAGGTGCACCCAAGATTTTTTGAGGCAGAAGCGGCCAGCGCGTTAGGATGTTCGACTGTCAGGCGGCTGCACGTGCACGTGCAGTGGAGCAATGGCGACAGCTGCTGGGATGCTGGGTATATGCACATCGTACGAATTTGAATTTGAATTTGAATTTATCGCGGGTGATGAATGTGAATCGTTCCTGCTGCCTACCACCCAGCCCGCGCTATGGGTGACACTGACACTACCGTAATAAAGTCAACCATGTGTCAAACGGACGAGAAACGTCACCGACAGCAAACAAAAAAAAATTACATTTACATTACTATGTTTAAAAACTGTTGGAATTTGTGTTAGAAAATACAATAGAAAACAAATAATTGTAAGAAATAGCTTTATATTAGTAATTTACTGACGATTTCGAGGTTAAAAAAACCAGTAATTGTAATTAAATCTAAAGAGGGTTTGTCGCCAAGGTGTCACGATTTTTGTGTTTGGAGTTTAGGATTTCTCGTCTCAGTCCAATCTAACTAAATACAATTTTTTTCATTAGAAAATGTTGCCTAAAACTGTGTGCAGAACGTGTTTAGCCACGAATATCAGGATGCACGACCTGCGGAACACCCAGGTTCGAGAGATATTTGAGAAACTGACAAGCACAAAGGTAAAAAAAAGAGTGTGTGTACTTATGTACACGCGTTAGAAGTTATACTTCTTTGGCGTATGGAAAAAAAATAACTAAAATGCAGTAGTGATTAACGATAAATATTAAAATTAATCAAAAACATTTTATTTAAATAAAATAAAAACACCAAAATAATATTTATTTATTCACACTGTTTAATTGTACCCTTACGAAACACGTGTTCTACATATAAAAATACTAGAATATACAACTTGAACATAGTTATCAATTTTCATACCACCTAGAACTAACTTCATGCTGTTAAATTTAGGTGTTGGTGTGCGCACGCATCGTAAAAATTCACTCTCATCATTTTTCTCCATCGCGCCAAAAGAAGTATAACTTCAAAAGTATTACAACCTTCCTAGTCCTGACGACACATTTTTCTATAAATATGTCGTAGATGTCTGAAACTGCGAGTACCATGGACCATAGCCACTAAACTTTATGTACCTACTTAAGTCGATTTCCAGGTTTTAACCAACCACAAATTAAATATGTTGTTACCATATCACTTGAGAAACTTCAGATTTTTTTTTACAAATTTGGCATGCGCTCATTGTTGTTCAATTCTGAAAATTATTTTACTATTAGAAAGTTGCTGCTCATGAGTTCTATAGGACAGTGGGTTTAGTCATCTTCAAGAAGAAGAGATGGTGGAGCATATGATACTTCACTGTACAGCCACTAGTGATGCCAGATTGAAAACGTGTTAGCAGGGGCTCCTTCATCCTTCAACACCACAACATCCATGGAGATCCTGGAAGGCTACTATTATTATTCCAAAGTATACCTACTCTGTTATTTCAAGAAGTTAGGATGGGGATAATATAGATTATCTAAATCTCTTCCTATCTTCAAAGCTAAGGTATACAACCATTTCCTTTCTTTGTCTACGTACTGCTAGTTTATCGTTATGTTTATCTCCTTTATTGTAGTTTATATATAAGTATATATTATTGTATTTGTAAGTATATATATTTAGTTTATTAGTAAGTATAGGTAGTTTATGTAGGTTTATGAACATACTCGTAGATACACTGCTGTCTTTTTGATTTTGTTTTGTCCTGTCCATCCAAAGGTTGTCTAGAAGAGATTGTTTTTAGCGATAAGACCACCCATTGTACTTACCTTAATTACAATTAGAAGACTAAATAAACAATTGTACTGTAATGGATAATAATTATAAGTCATTTAATTTAGGCAACAATAAAATAGTTACAGTATATAACACTTTGAGGTCTTGGTGTTGTATCCATCCTCGGAAACGACGAATTACGACACCCTACAGCCAAAAATGTTCCTACATGAAGGTCTACAGATATTGTGTCGGCAATATCACCACAAATTAATTAAAATTAACACTGTGGGGAATTGAATAGCCACTAACGATGCCTAAACGTATTTAGTGGCTGAATTTGATTTAAGGCGTTGTCAAATTTAAACATGTTACTTGCTAAATACGCTTAGGGCTTCTTGACTATCTTTGTGCAAGCTGGCCTAAGTCATCAAGTCTTATGAAGTGCCTGTGTGTTTCAGCTGAGTTCAGAAGAGGGAAGGAGTAATATATGTTACATCTGTTACTCTCAGCTGCAGAGGTGCGACAGGTTCTGCAACATGTCTCGGAGAGCAGATAACATGTTCCAGCTTATTCTCTCACAGGAATCTGAGGTAAATTATTTATCATTTTAATAATTATTATAAATACGAGATTTATCACGTTCTTATTGGTGTTTCGACCCACAATGTTTCGGTTCAATTCGTGAACTTTCATCAGGGTGACTGCGATCCGCTCCGAATAACGTCTCGCCTCGCATTCTATAAGACGGTACGTGATAAATCCCGTATCCCGTATTTAATATTGATATAATGATTGAAATCAATCATGAAAGTTTTCTAAGTAAAATGTCTATCATTAAATTTATTATTATTCTTTATTTATTACTTAGTTGACTCATCAGCAGCTTTGCACGCGTGGTTTGTCATTAAAAACATCACCCTCCTTTTGAGCAGTCAGGTAAAAATTAGCCTATGTCTCAATCCCGATCATAATCTATGTATGTGTATACCGAATTTCATAGAAATTGGACCAACTGTCCTTGAGCTACAAATGGTGTTACTAACCCAACTTTGTTTTATATATCTTTATTTTGTGCTTTTTTATTTTCGTTATTATTTTATTTCGTTTATGTAAGTACATATTCCCCTTCAGCTAGTCTACACAGAACTGCTCTAGAACTGTCATGCTGTGTACACATGCTTTGGGATATATTATGTATTTGACAGCTGATTAATAATTTATTGTGGGTATGTGAATAAAACAGTTTTGTGACTAAACTCAAATGGCGTGTATCTTTTAGGATACAATCTAGTTCTCGCAATCTGTTTGATTGTATTGTTTTGTATGCCATAATAAATAAATTAAAATCAATAAACTTCATTAATAAAAGACCTAATAACTTGAAAAAACCTCAATTTTAATGTCATTTCAAGTTAATGAAACTGATGAATACTTAATGAGAACACTATCTGAGTTTTTTTTTGTAAATTACTAGATGATCTGCCCCCGGCTTCGTTTTCGTGGTTTGTCAATAAAATATTACTCTCTGTGCAGCGTAAAGTGTATTCTATGTCTCAAGTCCATGCATAATCTATCTAGGTATATAGGTACCAAATTCCATCGAAATCGGTCGAGTCGTTAAGTCGTGAAAAGGTAACAAACAGACAGAGAGACAGAGTTACTTTCAAATCGGTATGTATGTAGATTATAACTTGGATTAACACATAGGCTACTTTTTGTTGACAAACAACGCGTGCGAGGCCGCTGGCGAAAGCTAGTTATACATATTAACCTTCTTCTTGAATCACTCTCTTTAGTGCTGAAAACTGCATTAAAATCCGTTGAGTAGTTTAAAAGCGGAAGCTACTTCATTTTATACTATGCAAGGATAGGCCAACGTTTGACCATGATCTCGCCTGATGGTAAGCGATGATTGGTCCCTAAATATCTATGTGTTTATTATGAATTAATATGTTTCTTAAATAAGTCTTAAGTATATAAGTTGGTATGAGTAGTTATTATTTAGGAAGTCATTTTAATTTTTTTATCATTAGTATTAGTAGTGTGCAATAAAGAATGATATAATCTAATGAATACATACTTAGATTATAGTAAGTTATTATTAAAAGTTGATGCAAAAAGACAGGGATTTTTTAAATTATCAATTTACTTTTATCATGTTATTTTTATGGTTTAAGAGTTTTCATTTTATCAACCTTTTTTTTTGTTTTCAGTTGACCCCAGAGGTAATAGCGTTAAGACCGACCAATAGCTTCATATATACTCCAGTAGACTGTATGTCCTTCCCGGACCATGTCATAGAAACTCTGGTCACAGTGAAGATTGAACCGGCGGACATCAAGGAGGAGTTGGACGTCGATACTCAAATAGAAGCTGTTGAAATAGAAGGTATTATTCTCTATTATTGGGTATATTAATGAATAGAGGGTTTGGTTGTTTCACTATATATTACAAGAATGTATTTACAAAATAAAATAGTATATAAGTATTGCATCAGTTATCTGGTTCCTTACAAGCTTTGCTTAGTTTGGGCCTAGATAGCGCTGTGTGAAATGTCCAGCATTATTTATTTATTATTTATATTGATTATAACACTGCAGTATAAATAAATAATGATGGACATTTCACGCAGCGCGTATCTAGCCACAAACTAAGTTAATCAGAAATCAGAACTTTTATTTGACGGAATATCAAACTAATATTATAAATGTGAAAGTTTGGATGTTTGTTTGTTTGTTACTCAATCACGTCGTAACGGCTGAACCGATTTCGATAAAATTTGGTATATACGTAGATTATAATCTGGATTACCACATAAGCTACCTTTTATCCCATAAATCAGTTCCCCTGGGATAAAAGTGTGGTGTCAAGTCAAGTTGCAACAGCGAGTTTAGCTTTATTTCTAGGTTACCTACACATTTAGTAGTGTAACGCGTACGAAGTCGCGGGCAACAGCTAGTAGGTACATAAATTTGGATGTTACATTTTGTTGATACATATATACCATACAGATGGTGCGCAAAGCTTGTGTTGTGGGACCAGATAACTGATAAATAAATAAAATAAATTTTGGCGGACATTTCACACAGCGCTATCTAGCCCCAAACTAAGCAGAGCTTGTACTATGGGAACCAGATAACTGATAGAATACTTATATACTTTTTTGTAAATACATACTTATAATATATAGAAAAACATCCAAACCCGGAACAAATATTTGTGGATCATGCAAACATTTGTCCCGCGGCGGGAATTGAACCCGCTACCTCCTGCGTCACAGCCGGCTATACGCCCACTGCGACACGGAGGTCGACGAGTACTTTTATAGTTTTTTTATATATACATATGTACATATAATCTATAGAGAAACTACCAGAGCAGACCCGCGTTGCGCGGTTGCAATAGAGGTTGTCAAATAGAGACTCATGAGTAGGTTTTATGAGAGATTTTCATGCTTCATTTATTCAAAAATTCTTCTTTATGCAAACAATATGAAAATCCTACACAAAATTAACACTATTAATGATGCATATCATTTGCAGGACGACCTAATCTGTTTTCAAAATTACTGCATAAATAACATGTTAGATTTAAATATTTCCAAGTGCAATGTCTGCTCTTTTACACGTAAGCCCATTACTATCAAGTTCAACTATACCTTACACAACTTACCTCTTTCAAGGGTAGACACAGTTAGGGACCTTGGTGTTTTGTTTGACAGTGAACTTCTATTTGACGATCATATTGATAACATTGTGAACAAAGCATCTCGTGCGCTTGGTTTTGTTTTTAGAATGTCTTCTGAATTTTCAAGCATTAAGACCACCAAATTCCTGTATTGCGCGAATGTGCGTAGTCACATGGAGTTTGCCTCTCAAGTCTGGAATCCCTGCTATGACGTGTATTCTACTCGTTTAGAAGGAATACAAAAGAGATTTTTGCGCTACTTGCAGTTTCGTGCAAAAGTTTATCTTCCTGATTATATAACTAGGTGTCGAAAATTTCACTTCCTTCCCCTGTATGAACGTAGAAAATTTTCCGATTTGTCGTATCTTTTGAGCATTGCAAATGGCAGGGTTGACTGCTCTGAGTTACTGGAGCTACTGGGACTGCGCACTTATAGAGTCAGAATAAGGAGACCGCACATTTTGCACGTTCCGTTAGTTAAAACCAATTACAGACAGAACGCATTTATTATTCGAGCAAGCGCCTCGCTTAACACTTTGGTAGATGCAGATATTGATCTATTCAATACTTCGACAAGCAAGTTAAAACGCATTACTTGCGAAAATTCTTTAATGATAATTATTCCACCTAAACTCTCATGATTACTATTATTGTAATTTCAAACGATTTTCGTCCGCGGTAACTGTGTTTTAACCTAATCTTTTTTTAAATTAAATGTGGAAATTTGTAATTGGCCCTAAGCATACATGTTTGTTTAGCATGTATTTTAATATAATTAGTTTTTCTGTGTACCTAGTTGTAAGTTTCCTGAAAATAATAAAAATAAGATAAAATTTATTAAAAAAACTGTCAATCTGTGCTTGAGTTTATATTCACCTTGATAGTTCTAATATAATATACGATAGTCATAAACAAACTATTTTAACAGGTTAGCTGTCCGATGAGGCACATGTGCCTCATGGGTGATTGCACTGGTACGTCCATGAGGCATATGTGCCTCATGGCCAATGATGTAGATAATGCAATCGATCTATCGATAATTTTTTTTAATAATTATATTATTTGTAGCATTAGTAAATTATACTACAACCAAATTCTACCAACCTAATTGAATGGTGCAATTCAATAACAGAAGATTGTTTTCAAAAAGATATTTTTCAGATGTCTAAAGTGTTACGAACATAAACGTACATTTTATCATTAAACGTAAATAATTAATTTCTTATCATACTCATCTAACATTAGCAATTATCGATATAATTAATTTCAATCACTAGGACACATAAAGTATCATAAAATACTTGAAGAGAATGACGTAACTTAATACGAAACTTCATGAGCGTTAACTGTCATTATTTACTACGAGGACGTGTACAAAGAAGATCGAAACTTGCTTCGGGACAGCTAACCTGTTAATCTTTAAATATTAATTCAGATTCATTAATTACAGAATCAACAGCACTTGATATCAATGTAAACAAACTCTTATAGCTAATGCTTAATGCCAATAACAGATTCACATTTGTAGACATCACTTTTTAGAAATTACAATTAGTCACCAAGAGAGAATTATTAAAACACAATATAATATAACGCGGAACAAGTGTTAGCAAGATCTACAGATATTTGTTCCGGGTCTGGTTGTTTTTCTCTATATATTATAAGTATTTACAAAAAAAAAAAGTATATAAGTACCTATTCTATCAGTTATCTGGTTCCCATAGTACAAGCTCTGCTTAGTTTGGGGCTAGATAGCGCTGTGTGAAATGTCCAGCGATATTTATTTATTTATTTATTTTAAGTATGTACATATTTACAAAAAAAATGTATATAAGTATTCTATCAGTTAGCTGGTGCCCATAGTACAAGCTTTGCTTAGTTTGGGGCTAGATAGCGCTATGTGAAATGTCCAGCAATATTTATTTATTATTTTATTTAATATTTGTTATTTTCAATGGAATTTAGTAGGTACGCGTTTGAAGAAAGTATGGGTAGGAAGAAAAAAATTACGACATCTAGAGGGTTGGCAGAAGCAAGTCCAAAACTTAATTAAGTTAATTAAATATTTTTTGATTACAGGATCACCTTCAGCGGAAGAGTTCATAAATGTTTGTCAAACCACCTTCAATAATATTCAAATGACCGAAGAAGACTCATATACATGTATTTTATGCAATAAAATGTTTGAAAACCAGATAACCTGGAACAATCACCTTTCACTCCACGATACCAGCAAGCCTGCACATGTCTGTGAATGCGGGAAACAATTCTCCACTTACTACACTCTTAAACACCACCAAAATAATCACACAAAAAAGAACTACTTGTGTCACTTCTGCGATAAAACATTTAAAAGAAGAACCATTTTCCAAAATCACTTAGAATCCCACAGAGAAACAAACGCTGAACACAAATCCTTCATATGTGGAATTTGCAATAAAGGATTCACTCTTAAAAAGTACTTAGATGTTCACATAAGAACCCACACCGGAGAAAAACCATTTACCTGCGATATATGTAATAAGTCATTTGCTCAGCTCGGCCATGCTATAAGTCATAAACGAACACACACCAAGATGAAACCGTTCTCGTGCACGCTCTGCGAAAAGTCATTTAGTGAAAGAAATACTTTGAATAAGCATATGAGAACACACACGGGGGTGAAGCCGTTCGCTTGCGACGTCTGCAATAAGATGTTTTCTGCGAGGGACACACTCAAAAGTCATATTAGAACTCATACTGGAGAAAAGCCATATATATGCAATGTATGCGGTAAAGCATTTTCTGCAAGAGGCAATATGAGAAAGCATGTTAAATCACACAATGAATGGACTGCCTCTTGCAAATAACCTTCAAGATATTAAATAAGTCAATGGGAGCACTTCTCTTAAGCCAGGTTCCTATATCCGTCGGTAATCGACTACGACTCGGATCTCCTTGAAAAAGTGTTAAACTTATGACTTGTTTCAAGGAGAAACTAGTCGTAGCTGGTTACCGACGGATATAAGAACCCGCCATTATCTAACTGATAACAAATTAAAGTGAATTTTAAATACGCTATGAGAACCTCATAAATAGTTTATTATCATAAAATTGTGTTTCTGTTAATTACTCTACCCCATGGCTTCGGTAGCTGTATGTATTGTTAAGATTCAATAAAATAATACTTTGAATACCTACTTAAATATCCTACCTAGTAGTCTGACTTAAATAGTGGGGGTTTTAAACTTTTGGCATAGATAGTTCTAACCACAGAACACAAAATATCCTAATGGAGTTCCTGACCTTGACAGTAAGATTTCTGTGCTTCCGACTCACCAATTTTTTAAATCGCGTTGCACAACGGTGGCATTACGAGAACAAAAAATTACTTAATGCCAAATACGAGTCCGGAAAAAAGTACAGTCTAGACAAAAACCTTATTTTTTTTATTGCGCAAGTATTCACAAAAATTTTAGTAAAGGCGCTTTTAAACCAAATGAACATAGAGCTAGAATAAGAGCATTCTTTCTCGATCTTTTAGTGTAAACGAAAGATCGATCTTAGCGTTTACACCAAAATATCAACGAGCAAGAATCAAGAACTAGAATTCATGCACGCTAAATGTTTAGATCAGCCGAACGAATGCTCACTCATTCGTGTTATGAACACAAGAACACTTTGAAGAGACCGCTCCGGGGATCGAGCACGATCAAACACGCAAGAATGCTCTAAGCAACTGTTCGCACACTTCGCACGCTCTAGTACGGTTTACATCAAGCGAGCGAGCATTCTTAGAATATTCTATAGAATATTTGGCAACGCAGACAAAACAACGAAATAATGCTCTACTTACGTCTGTTTACACTAAAATAATTTGATAGAGAGGGGATAGAATGAGCATTCGCTCGTCTGATGTAAAACATTTAATTTTGTAAGTATGAAATGCCTATATGTTTTTCTCTCGTTTTCCTGTGATCATTTCTACGCTAAATATCCTCAAAAAATAAAAATTAACCTAGAACGGACAGTCAGTCAGTCTGTCACTTTTGTCAACAATTGAATTTTATTTTCCGTTGACGGACTCGCACGGCTTGGTTACCGTGTTGTTTTACATGTTTCTTTAATTTTAGATATTTAATTTGTTTGTTAGATCATTAAAAATGACTTCGTTTGATTTTGAAGCAATAAGTTCAGCGCTGGATGGCCCCAGGACAATAACCAGTGGTGTAGATTTTTCAGGAAAATCGTTGAAACTAGACACTGCAAAAGATGGTAAATGATGGTGCTATTTCACTAATTAGAATAGTTTTAGCTACAAAACGTGTAAAATAATATAATTATGCATTTGGAATATCGTGAAATAGGTTAGTTTAAAATTGTGTTAGGTTTGTGTAAGTAAACAAAACATAACCTACCAATGAAGATTTTTTACCGCGGAATTGATAAATTCATGTTTATAACTATTTCCACCTCGAATGGGTTTAAAGTCTACACCTAGTTATATATAAATACACGTATAAATACCGCTTTACTGAAATTAGATTACATCCAGTAGTATCACAAAAAGACAGCATATTACTTCATAACAAGACCTGTTGCTGAATGTCTCAGTGGGAGTTCTCTCATTTTCCTTCCTACTATTGTCTGCCAAAGAACCTTCTTAATTTTGTCAAAGTTAAGAGGATCAGTAGGCATGACTAGCTACAGAATGTAAACACCAATAGTTACAGTGATGATGGCCACTCCATTTTAAACCCTGGCACAGGCACTCAGCGTCTCAACCAATCAAACGATTATGCTGCTAAAAAGGGTTTTTAATATTCTACGTAAATAAATCTTATTCTTTATTGTACACAAGAAAATACATTAAAAAGTACAGAAATAGAGGGCATGTACAAAGGCGAGCTGATCCCAACTTAGTTTTACCAAAAAGACATGCAAATTATTATAAGGAAATAAAAAGTATAGAATAAGTGCCTTTTCACATGTCCCGGTTGGCGGTGAAGTGTATGGCCGTGTACGATAGTTTTCACACGTACTGGCGTAATTTGGCCGGCAATCGGTCATGTTAGTAGTTAATTTTTAATAGAAAACAAAAATAACTGGGATGGATTTTAAGTGTGATGATTGATGAAGATTATGTCCATTAATCTAAAGATTATCAGCAATTATCCTGTTTGGTGAAGAGATCTCAGCTGTAAAATGGTTTATTACAGGATTTGAATATCGTGGGGGTTTTTGATTTATAGTATGCATTTTAAGGCTAAAGAACCCTCCTGCAACAAGTTATGGAATGTTTTTATTTCAGCCCAGCCAATCGTGGACGCTATCAACGCATGCCCCAACCTGCAGCACCTCACGCTGACCGGCAACACGCTGGGCGTGGCGGCCGCGGAGGCGATCGCGAAGGCTCTGGAGCCCCACCCCGAGCTCAAGGAGGCTCACTTCTCCGACATGTTCACCGGCAGGATGAAGACGGAGATACCACCAGCACTGGTAACAGCTTACAGCTTACTAACCATGTTCCATGTTACTACCACCCTTGTTCTGGCAAATAAATAACTGTTTTTTGTCTGGAAGAGATCTCTTTTAGCAATAAGACAGCCGTGTGTGGGTTTTCTCGTGCAAAATAGATAGCGAGATGCGCCCACTGCGCCACGCAGGTCGTCGACAACAAACTTCTCTATTAGCATGTATGTTAGGATAAACAAAAAATTACTTGATATCAACAAAATTTCTCATGTCACACGTGACATATTTAGATTATTTCACATAAAAATATGTATATAAGTATTCTATTAGATATCTGGCCCCGTAGCTGCAAGCTTTGCTTAGTTTGGGGCTAGATAGCGCTGTGTCAAATGTCTAGCATTATTATTATTGTACTTACCTTTATTTTTGTGTATTTCTGTCATTTTAAATTTTGTTAAGTGTTTAATAAAACATATATATCGATCTATTAATCTTTACCTTTATATTGCAGAAAGCTCTGGGAGAGGGTATGATAAAGGCGGGTGCGCGGCTCAGTGTGCTGAACCTCAGTGACAACGCGTTCGGACCCATCGGGGTCGAGGGACTCGCTGCACTGCTCAAGAGCGACGTCTGCAGCGAGTTAGAGGTAATACTTATTGCAGAGTGCTCTGGGAGAGGGTATGATGAAGGCGGTAGCGCGGCTCAGCGTGCTGAATCTCAGTGACAACGCGTTCGGACCCATCGGGGTCGAGGGACTCGCTGCACTGCTCAAGAGGACGTCTGCAGCGAGTTAGAGGTAATGCTTATTGCAGAGTGTTCAAAGTCAAAAATCTTTTATTCATTAAAAATTTTACTGCCTGTTCCTTCGCGACCAAGCCAGGAAAGAAAGGCAAGGAACAAGGCTGGTTGTTTTTTTCAATGATCCTTTTAGAATACATACAGAAAATAAATTACGTCTAAATTGTAATATTTTGAATGAGTTGGAGCAATTTCAATCCCAAGCTTCTCGATCATCTAAATAATCCGATATTTTATAGTAGGCTTTTTTATAAAGATTTCGTTTCATTACGTTTTTAAATTTGTTAATTGTCAATTTTTCTACATCTCTTGGGAGTTTGTTATAAAAGCGCATACCTTGCCCTTTAAACGATTTACTAACTTTATGGAGTCTACAAGTGGCAACAGCGAGTTTATCTTTATTTCTAGTTTTAAAATTATGATTATCGCTATTTTTCTTAAACAAATTAATATTTTTGTGAACATACAACATATTTTCATAGATGTATTGACAAGGGAATGCCATAATATTTATTTCTTTAAACTTATAACGTAATGATTCTCTGGGGCCCATATTATAAATTGCACGAACAGCCCTCTTCTGCAACACAAAAATGGTGTTTATATCTGCAGCACTCCCCCACAGCAGTATACCGTATGGCATAATGCTGTGGAAGTAGCTGAAGTAAACTAGTCTAGCTGTGTCTATGTACGTCTAGACGGATCTTTTTTACTGCGTATGCCGCAGAACTAAATCTCTTCTACAACTTATCAATGTGAGGGCCCCATTGAAGCTTATTATCTAGAGTTATACTTAAGAATAAGGTGGTGTCCACAAGAGCCAAATCTTCGTCTTTGATTTTTATATCTGCTTTAACTTGTGTAACATTAGGTAGTATAAATCTAATGCACTTTGTTTTCTTTTCATTTAGAAGTAGATTGTTTACATTGAACCATTTTACCACCTTAGAGATTGCATTGTTTACATCGTCAAAATCGGTTTTTCGTAACTTAAATTTAAATAAAAGTGACGTGTCATCTGCAAACAATACTACCTCATGATCGTCCCGTACAAAATGGGGAAGATCATTAGTTGAACGAGCGAAGCGAGATCTCCAAATCAACTTGGACAAATCAGCGTTGTATGTATGTGTGTATGATTGTTTGTCCGAGGATAATTTTCGAAGCGTTGATCCGATCATCATGAAATTTGATACATAGGTACATAGGTAGTGATTGCACAATTTTGGTATGACTAAATGAGCTAAAAATGTTGGGGGGTTGTTGAGATATTGGGGTTGAAGGGGGGTAAAAAAAATTAAAATGAGACTATTAGGTCAAATAGGACGTCAAATGAAAGGTCTCCATTAGGACATTTGAACCCCGTTTTTATTTTTAGTTTAGTCCTTCTAGTTTTTGAGTTATTAGCCATAATAAAGACAAAACTTTGACAAAATTCACAGGGTACACCAGTGACCCCACAATGCTGAAATTTATTATTCGTGTAGCTTTAGTAACACAAATATAGGCAAAAGTCTGAAATCCAGAATAACTGCAATTTGTACCCCAAAAAACAATAACACATTTACAAGAACCCCCGTTACCTCTAATTTGAATGAAACTGTAGACCAAGTAGATTGGTTATGCATTTTGTGGCATTAATTTATTAGTTTAAGATTAAGGCTGGCATGCACATAGATCACTAAACGTATTTAGCAACTAAACATGTTAAATTTGACGTATTTGTATGATTTTTTATTTTTGTTACATAATATACTATTTTGACATTTTAAACTATATATTATTATATTTTGATACAACATGACATAATTACCTACCATGACACATAATATTTTCATTTGAAAACACAATACTCTCAAGGTCTAGTAGCTAAATGGAGCGGTCTCGACAGAATATCAGCGCTTTCCTTTACGGCGGGCATAATGCTGAGTCGAGTCCCATTTACTGCTGTAGCACACAGTATCTACCAGGTTCTCTCTTGTGTTTTTGTTTATATTTTACGTTTATAAGTACTATTTAATTGTTTATTTTTTTGTATTTTCTCTGTTTTAAAATATAACTATATTGTATATTGTGTGCTAATGTAGTGAATAAATGATTGTCTATGTCTATTTGACAACGCCTTAAATCATATTTAGCCACTAAATATGTTTAGGCATTGTTGTGTAAAAATAGTACTTATTTTGTGAGATTCGCGAGATCTCAGTTCGAGGCGCACCACTAGTATATACTAAAATCAAAAATGTTCCCAGAATTGATCCCTGTGGTACACCCATTTTAACCAGAGACCCCGGAGAACGCTTCCCATTCACGTCAACTCTTTGCACTCTGTCTGGGAAAGGGTATGATGAATGCGGGAGCGCGGCTCAGCGTGCTAACCTAAGTGTCAAAAAAAAATATATTGTGTTTTTAATAATTCTCTCTAGGTTCTGTTATTAACATTTAGCATTAGCTATAAGAGTTCGTTTACATTGATATCAAATGCTGTTGGTTCTGTAATGAATAAATAAAATGGAAGATATGTAAAAGTTGTATGTATAGGTGTTACATCTGAACAACAACGGGCTGGGTATAACTGGCGGGCGGCTGCTGGCGGCGGCGCTGGGTGCGACGCGGAGGCTGCGCGTCTTCGTGGCGGGACGGAACCGGCTCGAGGACGACGGCGCTACGGCGCTCGCTAAAGTATTCCAGGTAACTTACTGTCACGGATCTGGAGCGTGCGGACAACAATGCCCAACCAACTGTGTTTTGAGTCTAGTTTATTAATTCACCTGGCTATACTTCATATCTCATTTTTACAACATAATTTAACAAGTTTTCATGTGATTTTCAGTCGATGGACACGCTAGAGGAGTTCGGTATGCCTCAGAACGGCATCTACCACCGCGGCATCTCTGCACTGGCGCAGGCCTTCAGCAACAACCCGAGACTGCGCCGGCTCGACCTCAACGACAACACCGTGGGCAGCCGCGGTGCCGCCACCATCGCCCGCGCCCTGCCTAGGTACTGCCCCCTCTGTCTCTATGACTCGCTAAGAGCTTTCATAACTAGCTAAGAACATTTATGATTCGCTATGAGTCTTTAAGATTATTAATAAAAAAATTAGAAATATTTTTAAAATTCTTTAAAATATTAATGATTCGCTAGAAATATTGATGATTCGCTATGACCCCTTGTTATATCATTTGAATAGAGAAATGATCTCATGATGGTTCACTCTCGCGCGGTCTCAGGTCACGGAACCACTTGTTATATTATATAAATTAAATTAAATATAATTTGTTTCAGATTAAAAAACCTGAACAGCATCAACTTCGGAGACTGTCTCCTCAAGAGCAAGGGAGTCAGCACACTCGCTCAGGCGTTTAGAGAGAACAACCTGCCCTTAGAAGTAAGTTAAAGACAGACATAAAAGTGCCACAAAATGCACAACCAACTAACTTGACCTACAGTTTCATCAGTGTCAAGCCAAGTTCAAGCTAACAGAACTGGCGAGCAGCACCGTGTGTAATCGGATCATGGGTGAGAACACACTTCCCTGCAGTCGTTTTTGGTTAGTTGATAAATGAATTAAGCTTAGGAATGATAAAATGGCCAAAATCTATTTTCTAATCAGAGAGCTAATTTTAAGAATTTTCCACCTCGCCGTCTTTGAAGGCCGATATTCGCCAAAGTAGCCAATTAAGTACTACTTTTTTTTAATGATTATGAAAGCTGAGAGTCTGGAGAATTCTTAAGACTTATTTAAGAACCATGAAATCACTTGTTATGATTTTTCATTTAAAGTTGAAAATTTAAGTCATAATTCACCGAATGTAATTTTTTGACTTTACACCAACATTTTCATAGTTTTGATCAAAGTCACGTAGCTGATTATTTTATGCATAAAAGAACAACTTATAAAAATTCAGTAGCAAAAAAAAATCTCAAGAAAGTTATCTACTTTTTTAAAGAATTTTTTAAGTGGTTTTAAAATTTTCAATAATTCGGAAAAAAATTCATAACTAAAACTAACTAAACGAAAACTATAAAAAATCGCAGAACATACATGGGGGTGATTCGGGTACCCCAAGGGGTGTTCTATCTCTGGACTTTCGCTTGGCACTATTTTTTGGGACACCCTGTATATTTGTTTATCAAAGAGGTTGACTATTTAAAGAAGGTTTGATATTCCATGAAAGTTTAAAATGAAGTAAAAAATAATAATACTAAAAAAGTTATGTGTTGCTTAGACTTTTTTGATGTGTGTATTTCACATAAACATGTCAAATTTGGTTCATATTCAATATATGAGCCTGCTTTAGAACTTGCAAAGGCTATAATATAATTCGTATATAAAAACTAGCCAAGTCAGACCTTAGGCTTCAATATACTAGTCAATAGGGATTTAAATTACAGGTAACGGAAGTTCATGTATAGGGCACCTTTTTTTGGGATAGAAAGTACATTTATTCTGTATTTCAGACTTTTCCCTATATGTGGGTCACTAAAGCTACACGCATACTAAATTACAGCACTGTGGGGTCACTGGTTTACCCTGTGAATTTAGTAAAAGTTCAGTTTTTATTATGGTTAATACCTTAAAAACTATAAGGATTATACTAAAAAAGTAAAGTAAAAACGGGATTAAAATGTACAGATGAAGACCTTTCATGAGATGTCCCATTTGACCTAATAATCTCATTTTATTTTGTATGTTTAGCCCTCTTGAACCCCAATATCTGAACCCCCCCCCCCCCCCCCCCCCCCCACATTTTTAGCTCATTTAGTCGCTGGTGTTTTTGTGTTTGTCTGCAGGTTGTGAACCTGGGTCACAACGAGGTGGGTCGTGTCGCCTGCATGGAGGTGGTGGACGCGCTCACGACCTCCCCGCGCAACCGGACACTCGCCAAGCTAGTACTAGCTGGTTAGTATTTCATATTCGTTTATTTGCTAACAGATAAACACAACTACATTCATTTATTGTATTAAAGTATTCTATCAGTTATCTGGTTCCCATAGTACAAGCTTTGCTTAGTTTGGGACTAGACAGCGCTGTGTGAATGTCCAGCAATATTTATTTTTATTTATTTAAGTTAGACATAATAGCAAAAAAAAAAAAAATAATGCTGGACATTTCACACAGCGCTAAACTAAATCAATCTTGTATTATGGGAACAAGATAACTGATACAGTACTTTTAAATAATATATACTTATAATCCATAGAAAAGCACCCAGGCCCGGAACAAATAAATAAATAAATATTGCTGGATTTTTAAATATCTGTAGATAATACAAACATTTGTTCCGCGGCGAGAATCGAACCCGCAACCGCAAACGGCTGAGACGCAGCAGTCTCAGCCGGCTGTTCGTCCACTGCGTCATGAAGGTCGTCAAGAGTACTTTGTTCTACAATGGTAGTGAGCGATCTATTGTGCATTACAGGTATTGTCGAGGGTGCTATTGATCCCTTGCGAGCGAGGAAAATAAAAAAGCCGGTTAACTAGTACTAGTTAACCATAAACTGTTATAAAAAATTTGCGTTCCCGGTATCCATTGTTTTATGGCCCTAGGGCTGTAAGTGAATTGTTCAAATAGCATAAATCCATACATTGTTAGTTTGTTACTTAAAGACTAGATTAGTAGGTACACACACAATAGGAAAAAAATAAAATAAAATACAGCACACAAAACAAAAGGACAAAAGGTCTTCACGCTGAGAGTTACCAACCTGGGTCGGTTTGATCACTCTCAACACGAAGCACTTCCATATCGGAGATGTAACTCTGTCCGATATGGTTTTCAGGATGCTGTTTTGACTGCCCCGCACCCTGTGAATCAGGGATGCAGTTTTCTTGCGTAGGATGGCTTCGAAACCATCCGTTTGATATTCTGCAAACATCATCCTGAAGATATTATTATACTGAACACGCAGGGTCTGTAGCGGCTTTTTGGTGTGGCTGACCCATAGGTTTCCCGTGTAGAAGCTTTGGCAATATACCTTGAAGAGTGTTATTTTAACCTCTTCAGTACAGCGTGTAAACCTACGGATCAACATGTTCCCTCGAACCGCTAGTGCCCTGCGCTCCCTCTCTATGTCAACATTCTTAAGGTCGTTGGTCAATAGACATTTATTTCCTCTACACATTTTACATGCAGTTAGATATGTCAGTTTATTGAAAAGTTAAAATAATTATTTCTTAGATACTAACACAGATTAAAATTACTACAATTCAAGTTAAAAGCATTATTGTTTCATACATATTATAATAAATTGTTTAAGTAATTACTACTTAGTACCAACTACAAAACTGTAGTCATTCAACACAAAAAATGTATTTGTCGGACAAAGCCTCCTCAATACTATAATAACTTTTAATGTTATTTAAATGTTTTTTTATACAATTACAAAATTCAGTGTCAGATTTATTTCTAATGTCAATGGGAATTTTATCATACAATTTTATAGATACATACATAAAGCTATTTAATGTTTTGGCCAGTCTACAACGAGGGGCCACAATATTTTCCTTATTTCTAGTATTATAGCCATGGGATTCGAATTTGGATGTCATATGCTTCAGATTTTCGCGTATGTATACCATATTCTGGTATATATACTCGCCAATCATAGTCATGATGTTCAGCTCTCTGAACCTATCTCTAATGGAGTATCTATATTTAAGCCCTAAAATATACCTAACCGAGCGTTTTTGCAAGACAGAAACCCTTTTTGATGCTGCTGCAGCACCCCAAAACATTACGCCGTAACTCATTATTGAATGAAAGTATGCAAAATATACACCTCTTGCTGCTCTAGTGCCTCCTAGCTACCTTATTTTTGATGTGAAACATCTATAGGCGAGGATAAACCTGATTTTTGGCGTGGCGAGAATTGCCGTGGCGACGCTTCGCCACGCTATATGATGGTATATACATCAACACACACGCATCAACATTGTCTAGGGATATTCCATTTTGAAATTATTTGCTTACAAACTATTTGCTTTTTAGGAAAAGTTTATGAAACAAAAGAGGTGTAATATGGAATAAAACTTCTTTTGTTCCCTTTCCAAAATTTGGAAAAAATAAATAAAAATAGAACGCAATAAACAAAAGATAGAATGGGGACTCCGATTAAAATAAAACAACGTTGATTTTGTCTAAGATAAATTAACTTTTATTTAATTTTCAATTAGTGCTATCTAAGTAATTTTTAATTTTAACGGATCTTGTGATATTAGTAATGTCATGCAACGTCAACATTTAAGCAGGGAAGAAATGATAAGAGCGATAGGCATGTTACAAGCCGGTGCTATCCAACGCGTGGTTGCCAATACCCTAAACACCAATCAAAACGTAATTTCTCGATTGTGGTCACGTTATCGTATTACTGGGGATGTAAGAAAGCGCCGCACTGGAAAAAAACGAGTAACCACCCCTAGACAGGATCGTTTTAACCAAAATTCCGCCAGGAGGAAACCCAATCTCACAGCAAAGCAGCTAGTGCAAAGGCTTCAGTCAGACCATCAGCTGTCACTCAGCGATCAAACCGTCAGAAGAAGGCTACATGAAGTCGATATTCATTCTCGTAGGCCACTTAGTGTGCCAGCTCTACGACGAGGCAATCGCGGAAGGTGACTTCTTTGGGCTCAAGAACATTTGTTATGGAACAATGGCCAATGGACAATGGTTCTCTTTACTGATGAGTCTCGGTTTGGATTCTACCCCGATTCACGAAGAACACGTGTTTGGAGAGTTCCAGGCAGAGAAAGTCGCCTCCAGCAGCCACAAGAGGTCCATTCGTACCGAGGTGGGACAAACATGGTTTGGGCGGGAATTCGTATTGGCGCGCGAACCGAGCTCATTTGGATAAGAGGCAGCATGAGTGCACTAAAATACCGGAACGAGGTTGTAGAACCTGTGATCATCCCTCATAGAGTTCAAATTGGCCAGGAATTTCAGCTGATGCATGATAATGCCTCTCCACACACAGCGCGTTTAGTGTCAGCTGCTCTTTAGGAACGTGTTGTAACGGTTTTGGACTGGCCTGCACAGTCACCCGACTTAAACCCAATTGAACACGCTTGGGACATGTTGCAGCGAAGGGCTTTCAGCAATTTGCCGTCAAATTTGACCACAGAAGACCAACTTTTTTGCCATTTAAAAAGAACATGGGATCGCGTACCCCAGCGAGACTGACACCCTAATTTTGAGTATGAATAATCGGTGCAGATGTGTTATCAACGTCAGGGGAGGCAACACCGATTATTTAATTGTAAAAAGGTAATTTTATAAAGTCACGGCAACGTAAAAATAGTTTTTACACAATTTACCGAACCTTGTAAATTTTTGATTTTTCGAGATTAAGTTCCTACTTAAATTTTTATTAAATAATAATATCAAACAGTTGTTTTATTATTATTATTATAAAACACAAAATAAAGATTCTTGCCATACCTAGTTTTCTAAAGAAATTATTTTCAGTTTTTGTAAAAATCAACAAAATGTTGAATATCCCTAGACAATGTTGATGTGTGTATGTACTATACATAGTCCATCGTAGTAGTGTGTGTGATCATGGTTGGACTAATATTAAATTTAATTAATTAATAAATTAATTGTTATTATGTATTATTATTATTATTTAATTATTAATTTATTTATTTTTATATATATCTAATTAAAAATTTAATTATTATAATACATTATTATTATTATTTATTTATTTTTTATTATTTAATTATTAATTTTATAATATATATATTTTTTATACAAAACAATTTCGATGTTTCACATCTGCCAGGCGTCCCGTGATGCCTCACATATTTTTGTTAATAGCATAGGTAGCAGAATTTAATTTTTTAGATATTTCTTCTACATGAACTGCCCATGTTAATTTAGAGTCTAAACAAATAACCTAAAAATTTCATACGGGCAACGGGTAGTAAGGGTAGTTTAACTAGAGCATCTTCAATTAAGGGAGGTGGTAAATTACCAGTCACTCTTAAACAGAATTTAACCACATGTGTTTTGTCAACATTTAGAAGTAAATTATTCACCGAAAACCGGTAATGTTATGTCCCAGATATTTGAAAGTTGTTACTCTTTTAATGTTCATGCCATTAAGGGTTAAATCCGGAAAACTTTTCATGTTACTACCTGCGGCCTTAAAGACAATTGTAATGTATGGGCCGTAGAATTGACCGTTCTGTTGGTGCGTAATTGTGTATCGTTCGGTGTGGAGATGTGTGGTGCTCAGTATCGTGCGTTGCAGGCAACAGCTTTGGCGGCGCCGCGAACAAGCAGGTCATGAAGGACAAGCTCGGCGCCAGCGCGGAGCTCAGCGACCCCGACGGAGACGACAGCGACGCGGGTGAGTCCAAACCATCTATATATTCTTACAAACTAGCCTGAAGTTATTTTTTTTAAGGTCTTAACTAAAACAAAAACTTCGTAATAAAACTTGGTCACGCTTCTTTAAGGAAGAACACTACACTATCACCAAACAAACGTCCGCCGATCCCGAAAGCCAAGCACAACGTGCCATGAGCCCAAGGCGATGTACGCCCGGCTATTTTCACGGCCGCTTAGTCCGCCCATGGGGTAGTCAAATTCTCTAAGAATATATAAAACAAAGTCGGGTTAGTTTCACCATTTATAACTCAACAACGGCTGGACCGATTTTGATGATCTTTGATTTGGTGGATTTGTTTCCGCCCCAAATAGCAGAATAACTTACTTAAAATATTGAAAAATGAACGCAATAAAAATTATGACGAAAATTCATTTTCTCAGACATTGTACCGGCGACGTACATTGGCAGCCCGCGTCATATTCATGTCAAGGGGGTACGAAGTTCGCCGGGTCAGGTAGTTAAATATAAAATGGGATATGTCTACCTTTGACTAAAATTTTTTTGGCTAATCCTAATTAAGACAGGTAAACGCCGAAACTCAATTTAATGAAATTGTGGTTAGACCAGTCACACCTAAATTGGTTTCAATGAGTTTTTTTTTTATATATTATAGGCTAGCGTTTGACCACTATCTCGCCTGATGGTAAGCGATGATGGAGTCTACGATGGTACACGCTTGCCTAGAGTATTGGTTCATTCAAATGTTGTCTGGAAAAGATCGCTTTCAGCGATAAGGCCACCCATTATACCATTGATTTAAAAGTGTATTTTTCAAAAGTGTTCTTTTATTAACCGACTTCAAAAAATGGAGGAGGTTCACAATTCGTCCAAATCTTTTTTTTTATGTACATTTCCCGATTACTCGAAGACGCCTCAACCGGTTCGAGAATTTATTTTTTTGTTTAATAGGGTATACTTCCCAGGTTGTCCCATTGGCACCAAGTCGGGATGGGATCCAAAACAATCAAGGGCAACCCTCGAATTTTATAAGGGCGCATAATGTGTTTTAATATTTTTTGTATGGATTATACTTTCAGATTGGTCACATAGAACATCAAAATCGGTTCAGTAGTTTGGTTTTTTCTGTTATCTGAAGTTGGTTATATTTTTGTCAAATAGTAACTTATTTGTTTAATTTGAATAGTGTGCAATAAATACATTATTATGTTATTTGTATCGGCAGAAGAGACGGACTCGGATGCGGAATGCGAGTCCGGCTCGGAGGGAGACTCGACGCGCGGCGACGACTCGCACTCGCAGCTCGCGCTCGACGACTCCAACGCATCGCTGGACACATCAGGTAACTTGCATGTACATACACTAGCCCACCCGCAACTTCGCTCGCATGCTTTCACAATAAAACATATTCAACATATAAAACATAACAGTTCAAAAGGACGTATAGTCCCGACCCGACCTTACAAATCGATAAATTTTCCCCAGAATATTGTTAGACTATGAATCCAAATTTAAAAAAAATATACAGTTTTTTGTGTCTCCTGAAAACCTACTGTTTTATCATACAACCTTTTGAACTGACAGTGACGATATGCCCATTTTATAATCCAACTCCCCAATTCTGCTAGTTTATACAAAAAACAATAATGGAGGCATACGATTATTGAACAATATGATTGTTATTTCTGTCATAAGCTGCCAAAAGATTAATGGTGTTGTCATTGACAAAAGATTGTGTTAGTAGAATACCAAAAGATATCTATAGTGGCCATTTACGAGACCATTGTCATAGTGAAGCAATTTGTTTAGTAGAACTAGGCCCCAGGACTATCTTATTGATCAACATGAGACGAATCGACGTTGTATGTATGTATATATGATGTATGTGTCGCATCCGATCGTGAATAGCGACACAAAACGAAATAACAGCAGTCGGCTGCGATTGGTTGGAACGGAACGCAAGCGCATGACGTGACGCTAGGCAGAGCCTACTATTTATACGGCGATTTTACAGAGCGACGGGCTCATCAACCCCGACCTTCTCCGCAGTATACCAAAACAACTTCAAAGTTGACCATGGTACCCTCGCAGGAGGCGCAACCTCCCAAAAGCTCAGCATGGGCCAAGCCCTTGCCTTACTCGAGCCTAGCCCTTAAGGCAACGGCCCCCCCTCCGCGCTCTTCTGAGCCAGCCCCCCCTTCTAAAATGGGCAAGTCGGACTTTGCTGCCGACTTGGTTCTCATCATGGAGTTCTCCATCGACCTTGCCGAGGTTCGCGTGCTTGCACAAAAACTTAGGCAAGCAAACTCCACCCTCGAAAAGCTGATTGCCCTTGAGGCGCACTCAGCTCTTCTCGCCGCCGTTAAGGCAGCTTCGTCCTCCTCCAAACCCTTTTAGGCCCCAAAATGGTTGTACAAAAGGAAAGGAAAAAACCGCGTTCTTTATCACTAGCGTTCTCCAACGCTGACGGTCTTTCAAGACAGCGTTCTATTATCCAAGATTTTCTAAATAGGCACCAACTTGATATCTTGCTAGTACAAGAGACAAATTTAAAGCCCGGTTATCGGGACCCTAAAATCCCTAACTATCAAATTGTTCGCAATGACAGACTGCTAGCTCAAAAGGGCGGCACTGTCATTTACTACAAGAAGGCTCTACACTGCATGCCTCTTGATCCCCATTCTCTGTCTTACATAGAAGCCTCCGTCTGCAGGCTAGCAATGACCGGGCATTCCTCGGTCATTATTGCATCCTGCTATGTCCCTCCCGGCAAGCCTCGCTCACCTCAATTCGAGAGTGACCTGCAAGCCCTGTTCAGTCTAGGAAGCTCCGTCATATTGGCGGGTGACTTCAATTCCAAAAACGTTCTGTGGAATAGCACCACGACGAACTCTAAAGGCAAACAACTAGAAAGTCTAGTTGAACCCCTTAATTTCGACATCATTGCCCCTAGAGGCATGACTCGCTTCCCTACTTCCACTCCCCCCGAGCTCCTTGACATTGCACTTCTCAAAAACGTAGCCCTTCGGCTACGCTTAATCGAAGTTATTCATGAGCTCGATTCCGATCATCGACCGGTAGTGCTCTTACTCGGCCCTCCCACTGACCAGCCCCCTGCCACCAAGACTGTGGTAGAGTGGCATAAACTTGAGAAAGCCCTCAAGTCTGCGCACTCGACTGACCTAGATAGGATCCCTTCTGTCATTCGGACATCTGTTGATATTACGGTAGCGGTTGACGCCCTTACCACACATATCACAAACTCAGTCAGAGACTCATCAAAGCAGGTGCCCGTAGTGGATGACCACCGGGGCCCCCTGCCAGATGATATCAGACGGCTGATGACTGAAGCTAACGCCGCAGTTAGACTTCATAGTCGCTGCCCCACTAACGACAATCGAGTCTTAATGCGCTCCCTGCACCGTGAGGTGAGAGAGCGCATTAAAGAACATCGCAATCGTGAGTGGGAGAGCCTGCTCTCGGGGATCGAGCCTAGCCATCTGGCCTACTGGAGGTTAGCTCGCTCCATGAAAGCGGACGCTCTCGCTCCGATGCCTCCCCTTATCCGACCCAATCACCCTCCAGCATTCGAAGACGAGGAAAAAGCCGATTTCCTGGCTGAAACCCTCGAATCTCAATGCTCGCCCAGTCTCGAACCCGTCGACCCTGTTCACCTCCATACGGTGAACAGCGAGGTTGACCGCTTAGCCTCCCGACCCCCTACTTCCCCACTTGATCCGATTGAGCCCTCTGAAGTCTTTGACACTATCAAGGCCCTACACCCAAAGAAAGCCTCCGGCCCCGACGGCATTTCCAACAGAGTACTCAAACAGTTCTCTGTTCCCCTTATCCATATCCTAGTCTGCATCTTCAATGCGGCTATGGAAACTTGCACCTTCCCTGATGCTTGGAAGGAAGCCAACGTCATTGGCATCCGAAAACCCAGCAAACAGGCAAACGATCCAACTAGTTATCGTCCCATTAGTCTACTTAATAGTCTAGGCAAGATATATGAGCGTCTTCTAATGAAGCGCCTCTGGGCTCATGTCAATGAGTTCAAACTCCTTCCCGACGAGCAGTTTGGCTTTCGAGCCCAACATTCATGCCCACAACAGGTGCTCCGCATAACGGAGCATGTCCTCTCCAACTGGCAAAGTACCTGGCCTTCAGATACTGGTGCCGTCTTCCTCGACGTAGCGAAAGCTTTCGACAAAGTCTGGCACAACGGCTTGATCTACAAGCTATTCAAACTCGGAGTCCCAGACAGACTCGTGCTCATCATACGAGACTACCTACAAGGTCGCAGCTTTCGCTACACCGTGGAAGGCACTCTCTCTAGTCCTAGACCAGTCAGAGCAGGAGTCCCTCAAGGCTCCGTTCTCGGCCCCCTCCTGTTCACGCTGTACACCAGCGATATCCCCCGCACTCCTCAAGTGGAAATAGCCCTATACGCAGACGACACAGCCTTGTACACATCCAATCGGAATCCCAATCGGGTGGGTATAAGGCTGCAGGCTGCCCTTCACTCATTAGCCACTTGGTTCCGCAAGTGGCGGATCGAGGTAAACCCGTCGAAAAGTACAGCAGTGTACTTCTCACGGAGAAACCTCACTCCCAAACCGATTTCTCTATTTGGCCAGCCCATTCGCTGGGCCCCATCAGCCAAATATCTGGGTGTCATCCTCGATAGGCGTCTTTCCTTTAGGTTGCACATCACTAAGAGGTGCAACCAAGCAAAGTTCACCCTAGGACGATTGTCCTCACTTCTAGGCGCGAAAAGTAAAATGTCCCTTAAAAATAAGGTGACTCTTTACAAAGCGTGCATTCTCGCCCCATTATGACATACTCATCTGTAGTATTTGCCCACTCTCCTAAAGTTGGTGCCATTCAGGTTATTCAAAATCGCTTCTTGCGAAAAGCGTCAGGCTCGCCCTGGTACTTTCGCAATAACGACCTACATCGCGATTTGAAATTAGAATCAATAGCCAGGTTCATGAAGCTCGCTTCCAAGCGGTTTTATGAACTTGCCTCTAATCATCCGAACCCTTTGGTACACACCATTCCGGTTTACCCGTTGGATCCGCCCGCCAACAAAATCCTCCGTCATCCGAGACACGTTCTCGGAGACCCGGATGACGAAATCACCTCTGCTAATGCGGAAGGTGAGTCATCTATATCAGACAGAGCAAACACTTCACAGAAACACCGACCTCGCCGGCGAGGTCAACGAGTCCCTTCAGTCGCCGCTTATACGAGGTACAGACATGTACCCGGGCGTTTCTCTCCTATCCCCATCCCGGCAACAGCCCAAGCCGAGGTTCGTACCTAAGTGGTGCCCTTGCGCTAGTTGCCTAAAAAACTTACAGGGCTGAGCGCCATCTGCGCTCGCCAAAAGTTCGGTTAAGCTGTCACGGCCTCAGAGGCCAACAGCGAGATTAGTCCATTCGAAAAAAAAAAAAAAAGCGACGGGCTCAGTGGTGGTTTGTCAGCCGTACAGTACAGTCGTGTGAACTGCCCGCGTCCGTGTCTTACCTACTTGTATCTCTAGCTATGTGTACTTAGTTATACCGTGTGATTACTGAAGTGTTCATTCTGTAAAGTTTCGATTAGAGATTGTTTCTGTAATTCGAACTGACATTACCCATTACACGCCCACAAGAAAATATACTATCATGACTAATAGAGACGGTGCTGGTGTGCCTCCTGCCCAGCCGCCTCCGATATATGTATGTTTGTTTGTCCGAGGATACAATTCGAAACGATGATCCAATCATCGCGAAATTTGGTATATAAGTAGGTAGTGATGGCACAATCCTGGTGTGACTAAATGAAATAAAAATATGGGGTGGGGGTTCAGATATTGTGGTTCAAGGGGGGGAAAAAAACAAAATGGGACTATCAGTTCAAGTTGTACATTTCGACCCCATTTTTACTTTTAGGTTTTTAGTTTATTAGCCATAATAAAGACAAAACTTTAAATTTCACAGGGTACACCAGTGACCCCACAGTGCTGAAATTTGGTATGCGTGTAGCTTTAATGACACAAATATAGAGAAAAGTCTGAAATCCAAAATAAATGCAATTTCTACCCCAAAAAAGTGTAACCAATTCACATTAACTCCCGTTACTTGTAATTTGAATGAAACTGTAGGTCAAGTTATTTGATATTGCATTTCGTGGCACTCTTTTATAGTCAAAGATTACAAATAATATTTTATTTGGTTTTTTGGGAGACTCGCGAGATCTCAGTTCGAGAACCACTCGTCATAATATATATGTAGTTAGATTACGACTGGTCATAAAACGTATGCCTATTCTCCAATGCAGCATGTTGATCTAAGTTGCATTTTATTTTGACACATGTTTGAAAACTCAATCCGATTTTATTCAAAAAAGGTTGAACGCACTTAAAAACAAACTACAAAAACATACAAATACTATTTAAAATTGGAATGTCTCGAAAGTCACCGTACTATTATACCTCATTTGAAGGTTTCTAAGCTTATAGAGGTTATGCACTTTTAGGACACGGCCTCATAGGGACGTAGAGTTCGAAATTTGAAATGGTAAGGACTAGAAGGTTTATGTGTATTGTTTTACGCATTTTTTTACATTTTTAAATTTGTCTGCAGCATTACCGAGTTATGGTGCTGTCTCTGTCACACTTCAGATCCAAATTGAAAATCAACATGAAAATGACGAGGCACAATTCGGTAAATTTACTAAAATCCTCTCCAATCCACCTACAAAATCAGTTAATACGGTTCTGAGTGTGTGTTTTAAAATGTCGTTTGTAACAAAACAGGTTGTATAAACACATGTGTACGAAACAAAGCATAAAAACATAAAGCTAGAGTGTTAAAGTACACATGGGTGCAAATTTGGGAGCGCACTAACCTCCAACCCTAGATAAAAACCTGTGTTGGTAATAAAAATATTTTTAACCGATCACACTAAAAAAGTGGTGGTATAAGTATGAAGTCTGTGTGTCTGTCTGTCTGTGGGAAAGTAGTTCCCAAACAGATGCACCGATTCATATGCGGTTTTTTTTAATAGTTTATCTATGGTGATTCTTAGGCGTGTGAGGAAAATCAGAACGTCCGAAGATTATCAGAACTTTATATTTTTGGTGACGGGATAGGTATAATCTCAACTGTAAAATGGAAATAGCCTACTGGTTTTTTTTGAACTTGCTGAACCCGCCCGTGGTTTGTCAATAAAAACATTACCCTCTTTCTGCGCAGTCGGATAAAAAGTAGTCTCAATCCCGGTCATAATCTATACCTATACCAAATTTCATCGAAATCTGTCCAGCCGTTTAGTCGTGAAAACGTAACAAACAGAGACCGAGTTACTTTCGAATTTATAATACCTATAAGTAAGGATAGACACATCTATACTAACACTGGAAATTCGAAAGTAAATCTGTCCCTATGTCTGTTTGTTGCGACTAAACGGTTGGACCGATTTCGATAAGATTTGCTATTTTAAAAGATGATGGCTGGGATTGAGTCATATCATAGACTACTTTTTACCTGACTGCGCAGAAGGAGGGTAATGTTTTTATTGACAAACCACGCGTGCGAAACCGCGGGCGGGTCAGCTAGTCTTTCTTAATAAAATGCTGGCACGAAATAATCAACCAACTTACTTGATTTACAGTTCATTCAAATTACAGGTAACGGGAGTTCCATGTTAATTGGTTGCACTTTTATGGGGTAGAAATTGCAGTTATTCTGGATTTCAGACTTTCCTATATTTGTATCACTAAAGCTTCACGCATACCAAATTTCAGCACTGTGGGGTCACTGGTGTACCCTGTGTGAGAATTTCGTCAAAGTTCAGTTTTTATTATGGCTAATAACTTAAAAACTACGAGGATTAAACTAAAAATAAAACCGGAGTCGAAATGTACTAATGAAGACCTTTCATTAGACGTCCCATTTGACATAAGTCTCATTTTTGATTTTTTTTACCGCTCTTGCACCCCAGAATTTTGGCAAACCCCGAAAATTTGTAGCTTATTTAGTCACACCAGGATTGTGTCAACACTACCCACCTATATATCAAATTTCACGAGGATCGGATCAACGCTTCGAAAGTTATCCTCGGACAAACAAACATACATACATACAACGCCGATTAGGCCAAGTTGATTTAGAGATCTCGCTTCGCTCGATCAATTAGTGCAATGTATGTGGGCAGGTGTGGTGGAGGTGCAGTCGGCAGCAGGCCGCTTCCTGCGCGACCCGACCGAGGCCAACCTGCGCCAGCTCGGAGCCAACCCCGCCGCACTCATCGACGCACATCTACAGGTGAAATCTCCTTTGTATTATTTTTAACCGACTTAAAGAAAAGGAGGATGTTCTCAATTCCTCGGAACCGGATTACTCGAAAACGCCTGGACCGACAGTTCCCAGGTGGTCCCATTGACACCGAGTCAGATGATGTAATCCTAAAAAAATCGAGGGCAACCCTCAAATTATATAGGGACTCAATATTAATATGTATTTGTTACCTTAGGACTCCCGTCATTTATCAACCGATTTACTTTCAGATTGGTCCTGTACACAGATATTATCATCAAAATCGGTTCAGTAGTTTGATTAAGTCGGTTATATTTTTGTTAAAAAATTACGAGTACTTGTATTGTATTTATGAATACTTAGATTCACAGCTACATCACCGTATCTTATAAACTAATTAACATAGCACTGAACTTAAACCTAATTGGATCTACATTATATAGTGCTGCCTGTTTTCGCCGCCGCCGCCGCTCTTTTACCATGCCTACATACAAATTAATTTACAACATTCCTTTTTTACATAAAATTTATTACAAGAAATAGTGGAACTATCAACTGAGTAAAAAAAAAGATAAATATAAAAGATATTTATTTGCGTAACATACCTATGTAGGTTCACAATGGTTCACATACTCACTTCCATCCTATGTTTTTCCGGACCAGTATAATCTCGGAGTCTTTAAGTCCAGAGTGAATAGGTTATTTCTAAGCAAGCGTGCTCCATCTTCGATCACACTTTCTCTTACCATCAGGAGAGGTGAAGCGCGGTTATAATCAATACAAAAAAAAAACAAATATATGCAAATATGTATAACATAATATATGAATGTGCATGCTGGATCTTATTATAATGGTAGTAACAGCATGTTTTACCAAGAGTAGTATGAAAGTAGTGAGACGTCGTGCCAAAACATATATTACATTTTTTTTAACAGGATTAAATAACCAAAGTAACATATTATTACATTTCAAATTATTACATTTTTTTTTTAGAATCTACAGTAATATCGGTTGAGGGGAACTGGTTTAAAATTGAGTTGCAAGCTTTACGACACAAACAAACATTTCAAGTTGAATAAGTAGTGTGAGTGAAATGTGGAACTGCGGTCCACAGCGGTCCCGTTCTGGCTTCACACGGATTTATATAAAATTAAAAAGGCACTCTGGGATGGTGTTAATGTAAATTAAATTTAAATAAAATATTTTGTATTTGAATTTTTGTTTCATGAGTGAACAAGGTGACATGAACGACGAGATAAACATAAAATGAACTCTCCGATACCGTCTGTATCAGTAGATAGTACCTTGCATAAATAGCAGCAAGCGAGATCTTGCGTGCCTTGCATAAATCCAGTAAGTTGTTGATATGGTTTCAGTCGATAAAAGAGCCGGAACCCTTCATCCAAGCGTACGTGGAAGCGACGCTGCTAGTGTCGGGGCTGCCGGGCGGCTGTAGCGCGGCTGCCGCGCTGTACGCCTCGCTGTCGGAGGCGGCGCGCGCGCGACACGCCGTGCAGTGGCTGCTAGCAGACTCTATGCTGAGAGGACTCGCGCTTATCAAGGTACTACTAGTATTTCGCAGCTGTAGCTTGGATGCCGTACTTGTAGCGCAGCTGTAATGCTGCTACCGTGGCTGCCGTGCCTTTAGCTCAGCTGTAGTGCTGCTACCGTGGCTGCTGTGCCTTTAGCTCAGCTGTAGTGCGGCTGCCGTGGCTGTAGCGTGGCTGCCGTGTCTAGTGCTCAGCTGTAGTGTGGCTGCCGTGCCTGTAGCTCAGCTGTAGTGCGGCTGCCGTGGCTGTAGTGTGGCTGCCGTGTCTGTTGGCCAGCTGTAGTGTGGCTGTCGTAGTTATAGCGTGGCTGCCGTGTCTGGTGCTCAGATGTAGTGTGGCTGCCGTGCCTGTAGCTCAGCTGTAATGTGGCTGTCGAAGGCTAACAGTTGTGATGTTGTTTCAGAGCGAGAACAAGGAGTATAAGATCCGTTGGTCCCTCCCGGAGTGCTATGCGGCGCTCGCCTGCGTCATAGAGGCGCCCTTCTTCCCTCCCGCACTCAGGGATACACTCAAGTAACTATTTATTTATTAACTTGTATCAGTGAAATAATTTTCAGAATCGGTTTAATAAGTCAGAAGTATGATATTAGTGTACAGGGTCACCCGGAATGAGTATTTTAAGCCTGAACGGGGTTATTTCGACCATTAAAATTAACAATTTTTCATAAAAAAAAAAAAAATTAAGCTAAGTATTTTTTTACAATCTGCAGATTGTACCTACTTAATAAAATACTTCTTTAAATTGCTTCTCTGGTTAAAAGATTTCATGTATTTATTTTATGAGCTTTTTATTGTTCAGAATACATTTCTTGAACTTTTTATTTTGACTGATCAGCTGTTTTTAGACTTTGCGCCTTCCTAGAACTTATCTTACATAAACGTAATGTTTAACTTATGGTATTTGCTCTTAAAAAGTCTAAAAAAGAATTTTAACCGAAATCAGCTGATTTTTACCAACTGATTCCTCAATGAAAATTTCGAATTGGCTAAAGTCTTAGAACATTTAATTTGCTTGATCTCATAAGACTTGCCCTTGACTACACCCTTGTGGGATATATTTATCTCGGTAGTTATCGTAGATCTGAGTATGTCCATAATCGGGTTACAGTCGTAAATAACAAACTGCCGCCCGCGGCTTCGCACGTGTCAATAAACAGTAGCGCGTATCAATCCAGCTCATAAACTATCAGTAAACTTAATCAAAATCTGTCCAGCAGATTTTAGTCGTGAAACCGGTACCCCGTGGCCAAATTAATCGCCTTAGCGCGAGGAAAGTGGGGCATGCCAGTCATTCAAGTGTAAAGCCTCATATGCCTGAAATTTGTAAGTGTTTCATTGTGTCCGGAGTTTTAGAATAAATGAAATGAATTTTCGTTCAGGTTCTTCATTAGCCGTAAGCTCCCTTCGATGCCGGAACGCGTCCGCGCCGCCATCGAGCTCCGTCCCGCACTCTGCGCTTCACACCTGTCCTAAAATACACCTTTCACTTGCTGGACTACATAATACATCATCTGTACTTGCCTAATACGTCATACTGTCAGATTACATGTACTGTACTATCATATACATTCACATTTTATGTAAAAACTTCAATTACTTCAATGCCAATAGAAGTAAGGCTTTTTGTTAGAAAATAAAATATATCTAAGTGTTTATTATTAAATTTATGATTTTAACTTGTGCGTATAATTTGACTGATTATCCGCCGTGACACAACTGCTTGGCTTGGCGGAACCAGTAGTGCTATAGGAAAATGTTCTCCCGTGACACTACCATTCTCGATAGCTGCTTCCATAGATAAAAATTACCCGTGAACTCTATAACCGTGACACCACTGTGATTCAAAATTAAAATAAATTATGAAAACAGTAAAAAAAACATTTTTAAATAGGTACAAGCTTTTTTATAACAGCTCTATGCGTAGGTATACAAAAAATTTCGTGTCTGTGCTGTTCAGTAAAGCCTTGTTAAGTTTTAACATACCATACCACAATAGTGAAATTAGACATTCGTGTAGCTTTAGCGGCACAATTACAGGAAAAAGTCTGAAATCCAGAATAACTGCAATTTCTGCTGCCCTAAAAGTGTAACTCCAACCAATGTACGTGAACTCTCGTTACTTACAATTTTAATGAAACTAGGTCAAGTTGGTTTGTTGTGTATTTTGTATATACTTTACACTTATAAGTAATATTTTTTTTAGTTTATAAGGTAGAATCTTCGATCAACAATACACCTAGATAAAAGGTCGGCGCAAAAAATCCGTCTCGGTAAATAACAGCGCACTCGCGACGTGAGCTCTTATTTTGATTAGTCTGGTTGAAACACAGCCAACGTCAACACGTACCACAATGCCTTAATGCGCATTTAAAAGTTGTAAAAATAATGCCCGGATAGCAATCATATCAGCCGGAGTGTCTTACTTTCGGTCAGCACATGTGGAATAAGTTATATTTAAGCTTTTAAACGGACGATTAATATCAATTTTTTAACATTGTTGCCGATTTTATACCAACGCTAAGAATGTTTGGCCAACGTCAAACGTGTGATATAGCGTTGGGCCAATAGACACGCAAACATTGTGTTCATCAGAACAGGAAATTGCATGGAGTAGATTTGTTTTTAATAATTTTAATAACTATCTTGTTATCAGAACTTTAATATTGGTTATGCGACTTTTTTGTGTATTTGTTGGACTGTCATTAGATATTTACTTTTTAGCTTTCATTTCACCCGTTCACGTATTACTATTTCATTTACTTCTCCAAATAATTTACACAACGTAGGATAAATTCGATTCTAGACAATCACACTTAGGATAGCCAAAATTATAGTAAGTTTTATTTAGGTTTAGAATAGCTATAAGCTGTAGAGTCTAGGTTCAGGTTAGATTTATATATCTATAGTTAGGGTAGGGTAAAGTGCCGTAGGCCGGCGTGGGTTCGATCCCCACTGAGAACAAATATTTATGTGATGTGTGTTTGTTCTGTGTCTGGGTATAATTTTATGTATTTATTTACATAAAAAAGTATATATCTGGTTCCCATAGTAGGTACAAGCTCGGCTTAGTTTGGGGCTAGATAGTGCTGTGTGATAGAGATTTTTACATTTTGCGTACTGAACTAAACCCAGTTTCAGTACGCAGAATGTAAAAATCACTTCAATGTTGAATAGATAAGAAATATGTAATGGTGATTTTTTATTTATTGGTTCGTTGTTCTTGTATACAAGAAATGTGAATATATTTTAATAATAATAAAATATAAAGATGTGGAATTTAGTAATATTTTTTATTAGTTACATCCAGCGATAGACGCCTTAGTTGGCCAGCCATACATTTGAAAAACAATAAGCGTAGGTACTTCTTTTTTTTTTACTGATGTTACCTTTTTATATTTTATCTATAAACATACATGCCTTAAACTTAGATAATCTTTAAAACTTTTACGTACTTACTATTATTTTAGAGTTCAACGCGACTCCATATCTCCTGCAGTAAAATTTGAAGAAGCAAACAGAAACGAAATAAAACGATGTAGCTCGCAAGACGATAACAGGAAAAAGTACTTTATTTGTTGCTTAATAAGGTTGATTGCACAAAATAAATGTTATAAATCCCACGTCTTTTCATTTTTAAGTGACAGGTATAATTTATTACTTTGTTTGTGTTTTGAGACGAATGATCGTAACATTTAAAGGATTTGTGACTTGGTGCTGTGGTTGTAATTAGGTTGAATTTAAATCTTTTGTCTCAGTATGTTGGTAAACGAATGTAGCTGTATAATTATACGTTTACGCTGACAGCATTTAGCTTTGATTTTGTATGAGACCCGTAATCTAGTTGTGTTGTTGATCGAAGGGTAGAATAGCGTCTCGCGTGATCTCAGTTCGGGGCAAAAACCACTTGCTAAGACGAAATCCATCCGTATAACAATGTCTAGAATCGTTTATTTGTACAAATATTATATAAAATCACAAAGTTGTAAATATCACTTTTCACGTACTCCTTTACTCTCCTGATCCTTTCCTAATTTAAAGTAAGACCGCATTAGAACGGCGCTGCATGGCGCAGCGCTGCACGTCACAATATTCTTTTGGAGGTACGCCTACTGCAGCGCCGCTCTAGTGCGACATGCGCCATTCAAAATCATTAAAGCAATATTTTGACGCATTGTGGCGCGGCGTGCAGCCCCGCACAGCGCCGCTCTAATGCGGTCTTTAGCGAAGGTATCTTATCTACCGAGTTTTGTGGTTATTCTGTTTACATATTTTTTTATTTGCCAGTGGCAAAAAAAAAATGACGTCATGTACAAAAAATATCGATTTTTTTAACGATATATGAGTCAAAAACATAGATATTTTCGATATATCGTATCGTAGGAAGGAAAAGACCTTTATGAGTAAAGAAATGGAAGGACTTTCCATTTGGAACTGTTTGATGAAGGGGGGGGGGGGGGGGTTAGAAGTCATACGAGGCCAAGTGAAGCGAAGCGATGAATGAAAAATGAGCTTAGATCCTTAAATCTCAAAAGTATTCGAACGCGCTATCTCAAACCGTCTCTACGACTTTCTTGAAAAATTTTAACTACTACACGAAAACCAATTTGGTTTCCGTAAAAACTCTTCTACAACTTTAGCATTACCTATACAAATATAACCAAGAAACTCTAAACTATATAAAAGAGAAAAATATTATTCTATTGGCTTACTGCTAGACATGACAAAGGCGTGTGATAAAGTATCACATACAATTCTTATTAATAAATTTTTTCAAATCGGTATCACAGGTAAACCACTGAACTGGCTAAAATCTTATCTTTCGAATAGAAAACAATTTGTACATTTATATATTAATGAAATTAGTAGCTGTTTTTTTGCACTCTATTATTTATATGCGAACGACTTAAAGTTATTCCGGGAGGTTAATGGTGATAGCGATGCATCTCTACTTCAGGAGGATTTGAACCGTCTATGCGCATGGTGTATCGTTAACGGTGTGGACCTGAATACAAAGAAATGCTTTTATATTAGATTCTCAAGAAGTGCAGTTTGCCCATCTAGGAAGTACTTAATCAATAGTGAAATATTACTTCAAAAAACAAGAGACAAGATACTTAGGAGTTGTGCTCGACAGTAAGTTCAGGTTTAACCCTCATATCAATGATATTGCCACAAAGGCTTGTAGATCTCTGGGTTTTGTCCTGCGCAATTATAGTGGATTTAAGTCACCAGAGGTCAAGATAATCCTGTTCAATTCATTTGTTAGAAGTAGCCTCGAGTACTGCTGTGTCGTTTGGAATCCATTCTATAAGGTTTACAAAAAGATACTAGAAAAAATCCAAAAAAGGTTTTTGTGGCACCTAACTTATGCTTGTCATAAAGGTCCTTCTTAGCTATGATGCTCGTCTTAAACTCTTCAAAATGACCTCGCTAATGAATCGAAGACACTTGCTGGACAATTTTTTTTTAAGCTCGCTAACGGTGTCCTGGACGCTCTGGAGCTACTCGCTGCCCTAAATTTCTCTGCTTCTTCTAGGTTGCCCAGGATCTCGAGATTTAATCTTTTACAGCCAAGCTCTTCTAAATCCAATCTCGGTATTAACGCGCCTCTGAACAGAATAGTCCGGCAATACAATTGTGTGGCTAAGAGCAAAGGAGCGGACATGGAGTGTGTGATACTCCACTGCACTGCCACAAACGATGCAAGACTGAGAACGGGTCTGTAAGGGGTCATCCACCATCACCGCTACTCCATCAACATCCACAGGAACCTTGGAAAGCTGCTGCCACCAACACAAAGTCCTTCTCCGTTAGTTATTTCAGAGGATGGCTGGGGTCAGGTTAGAAGGGGGGTAATACACAATACACCCCAATACGGGACGTCAGTGCAGATCTCTTATTGCCCCCACCCTAGAATTAGATTGAATGGATCCTGGTTCTGTACATAATAAATAAATAAATAAATATTGCTGGACAATTCACACAGCGCTATCTAGCCCCAAACTAAGCAGAGCTTGTACTATGGGAACCAAATAACTGATAGAATACTTATATACATTTTATTTTGTAAATACATACATATAATATATAGAGAAACAACCAGACCCGGAACAAATATCCGTTAAAAACATAAAAATATAATCCGTCAAAGTCATGCAAACATTGTGTTTCGCGGTGGGAATCGAACCCGCTACCTCCTGCGTCTCAGCCGGCTATTCGCCCGCTGCACCACGGAGGTCGTCTATAGTAAGGCTAATAATAGGCTGAACAACAATGTTTATTCATATGTACTTACCCAAAAGCTTTGTAATATACTTTTATCTACCTAAGTAAATTTGTAATTATGTGATGTTGTAATAGCTTGCTAAATATTTACTAATAAAAATAACAAAATTTCAGTTGTATATTTCTTACCCAAACTTTTGCAATAAGGTGGGTCTATGAATTGAATAGATATATTTATAAAATTAAATAGTACAGTAAATGTATGATTTTTTTTAATACCTTCACATACAAGCTTTCTAATATAATATTTTTTTATAAAGTCTTTACATAGTATAAAATGAAGTCGCTTCCGCTGTCTGTTACCTTAGATCTTTTAAACTACTCAACCACACCACACTAAAATTATATTTGCTTACATGTTTGTTTAATCAACAACGAAAGTTCATCTCATTAAGTTTTCTACTAAATGTTTGCCTAGTTCTATAATCAATAAACTCGAGTAAAACAACACAAAGAAGTAGGTACATAATTATTTGTATATTAATGAGATATCGTTCCCAAGGCAGAAGGTGTGATCCTTATTAGATCTCCAAGCACGAACGAACATATTTATGAAGCCTCACTGCGAGAGCTTGGTTTTCTGCCAGGAGTTCCAGAACAAGTTCATAGTCCATATCAATTTACTGGGTCAACATGCTGAAAAATATTACATGATCATCATACTGTTAGGTACTTATTTTGTTGGTTATTAATTTAGAGTAATTTTGTTAGTATTAGGATGTCCACTGCTAAAACAATATTAATATAATAAACAATATTTTAATTTGGTTAGTTTTAATTGTAAATCTTTGAAGCGGTCGATTGATAATGTACGGGATATGTGTAAGATGTCTGACCTAGTGGCTCTTCAAGAGACATGGCTACTGCCCCATGACGTCCCATTGCTAGGAACTATATCTAGTAATTTTGAATACACCGGAAAGTCTGCTGTAGACACGTCCGCTGGTCTATTGAAGGGAAGACCATATGGGGGAGTGGCCATTCTTTAGAGGAAAGGCATTTTCGAAAATGTAACTGTCCTAGAGTGTAATAGCGCCCGTCTGGTAGCCATCAGAGCTACGATTAGCGGGCGTTCTATTATTATATTCTCGGTGTATATGCCAACCAACTCGCTGGATAATTTGCCAATTTTTTCTGAGGTACTGGGTGAAATTAGTGCAGTTGTAGCGAGCGGAGATGTCGAAAGTATATATATATTAGGGGATTTTAACGCTCTCCCCTATGAATTATTTTATGACGAATTGTGTAATTTCTGCATGGATCAGTCTTGGATCTGTGCTGATTTTGAAAAGCTAGGCCTACAGTCAGATACCTACTCTTTTGTCAGTGAGGCCCACGGTTGTAGGAGATGGCTAGATCACTGTGTTGTTTCACTGTCAGCCTGGCAAACTGTTGTCGAGGTAGGTATCATAGAGGATGTTTTCGTATCGGATCATCTACCTATATTTGTTAAATGTAATTTAAATAGTGTGAGACCTAAAATAGTAACGCACGCCTCGCCCCGTAGCTCAATAATATGGGGAGAGAGAAATGAGTCTCAAATAAGTAAATACCAGGAGATGTGCCACAACAGACTTCGTGACATTGACTTTCCTATTGAGTTTCTGGAGTGCAGTCGTGGGTCATGCGGTCTGTTGGAACATACGCCTGTGCTGGACAAAATGTATAATAATATTGTAGATATTTTGTGTAGCGCGGCCGTGAGTACAAGTAGGAAGGCAAATAATAGACATACTAAGAAGAGACAACTGTGTGGATGGAATGGGCATGTTGGTGAGGCACATCGTGAGGCCAGGCTTAAGTTTAAAATGTGGCTATTATATAACCGACCTGCTACAGGATTGATTTATAAAGAAATGGTCGAGTCACGAAAAAATTTCAAAAGTCGCCTAAGTTGGTGTCAGAAAAACCAGGAGCAACTAAAGATGGATATTTTGGCTAAACACAGAAAGGCAAATAACTTTAGTAAGTTTTGGAAAACTACTGGAAAGCAGGAGATTAAGCCAGGTCTCCCGGTGAGTGTGGGTGGAATGAGTGAGGCTGTAGACATCTCCAATATGTTCATGGAGCACTTCAAGGTGCGCTCACCGCTAGGACCCTCATCTGCGTCAATGGATGTGTCTGGGTGTGAGGGCGATGAGCCGCTTGTTCTTTTTACTGCAGGACAGGTTCGGAAGGTCCTGAGAAAAATGAGCGGCGGCAAGTCTCCCGGGCATGACGGGCTCAGTGTTGAGCATTTGAGGCATGCGGGAGTACACCTTCCGAGTGTTCTGGCCATGTTCTTCACAATGTGCATTAGTCACTCTTACTTACCACCTGACTTAATGAAAACTATCGTGGTGCCCATTGTGAAGAACAGGACTGGGGCTGTCGCTGACATTAAAAACTATCGCCCAATCTCGCTGGCAACTATAATTGCTAAAATACTGGACGTTTGCTTGATTCTTGCTTAGAAAAACATTTAAATCTCCATGACGCCCAGTTCGGGTTTCGGCCCGGACTTTCTACTGAAAGTGCGATTATAAGTCTCAAGCATACCGTCCAGTATTATACAGACCGTAGGACGCCTATATACGCCTGCTTCCTTGACCTCTCCAAGGCCTTTGACCTTGTGTCTTATGATGTGCTCTGGAGAAAGTTGAGGGACCAGGGTATACCGGCTAAAATCCAAAATATATTTAAATTTTGGTATGCCAATCAGACCAACTATGTGAGATGGGCCAATTCTCTCTCGGATGCATATAGGTTGGAGAGCGGGGTGAGACAGGGGGGCTTGAGTTCTCCCAAGCTCTTCAATCTCTATGTAAACGACCTCATCGTCGGGCTGAGCAGCATACGTGTCGGCTGCCGAATGAACGGAGTTAGCATTAACAACATTAGTTACGCCGATGACATGGTGCTGCTGAGCCCGACGGTGGGGGGTATCAGGGAATTGTTGGGGGTCTGCGAGGCCTATGCTGTTGAGCACGGGCTTATTTATAATGCGAAAAAAGCGAGTACATGGTTTTTAGGGCCGTCGGTAAATGTCCCGGGTATACACTGAATATAACCCTAAACGGCTTGAACTTAAATCGTGTTACGAAATTTAAATATCTGGGACATTTTCTTGCCGATGACCTTAAAGACGATGAAGATATTGAGAGGGAGCGTAGGACATTGGCGGTCCGAGGTAACATGTTGGCCCGCAGATTTTCCCGTTGTTCTGAACAAGTTAAAGTTACGCTTTTTAAAGCCTACTGTCAGAGCTTGTACACGGGAAGTCTGTGGGTCCGACATACCAAAAGATCATTGGATGTCCTACGCATCCAATATAATAACATCTTCCAGATGATGTTGCGGTTGCTCCGATACTGCAGTGCATCGGGGATGTTTGCGCATTATCACACAGATGGCTTTCACGCCATCATGCGCAAAAAAACGGCATCGCTGATGAGCAGAGTTCGGGACAGCCGCAACAGCATCCTGAGGACGGTGGCTGAGTGCTGCACATCTCCGCTCTGGAGGTGCTTTGTGCGAAGGGTGATTAATGAAGGAAGTAATTTCCTCAATTAGTCACCCTTGGCAGAAAAGAAATGGCAGATTCTATTTTCACCCAGTCCCTATTTTATACTTGTTTCATTTTTGTTTCATTTATGTTTTATTTTCTGTGTTCTAGAAACCAACATAGATTTTTAAATTTAATTTCATTTCATTTAATTTTGATATAATTTCAATTTAATTTTAGTTTAATTTTAATATAATTTTGATTTAGTTTTAAATTAACTTTAATTTTAATATCATTATAATTTAATGTAATTTTTCACTTTAATTTACTAACATAGTTTAAAAGAACCTTTATACTATTAACATATGGATCATGGATATCTGAAATAAATGATTATTTAATTTAATTTAATTTTAAAAAGGTCTCCATAGATTTCCAGAGGGACTAATCTTGTGTTGCCTGCACCCCGTTTCCCAGTGTCCTTTCCATCTAAACACTTGGATCTACGTAGGTACTTTTTTGTTAAGTATTTATTTTGTTTATTTACAAACATTTCCGGCTTATGGAATGTGCCAGACTACGCCAGTGCGTACTCTCCACTCAAAAAACCCTTTCTGTCCCAGCGGCCGTCTATTCCAAGGAATATAATACGTCTATTCTTTGATTTCTTTAGGTAATGTTCCCGCATACACATAGTAAGTACCTACATCTTCGGTTTGCTTAACCTCTGCTTTATCAGTGATATATTTTTGTTTTTTTGTCTTAGGATCTCTATATATTGGCGTTTATCTCAGTCAATCTCGTAAATAAACTTCGCAAGTATTTTGCATAATGATGAGCTCAGTGGATATTTAATTTGCGAAAATTAAAAATGTAAACAAAAAAGCAGTGCTGCCAGCGTAAATTTCTTGATTTCTCGTAATTTGCCGCTTGCCGCTGATTGATTCCCCGAAATGATAACAATTAAAAGGAATCAGGATCGGATGGCGGAGTCCGAATAAGTGAATAGTACATTCACTTTGAGGATTATAGAGTACCTACCCATGTTTACACAATGCGAATTAGACAGTTGATTCTCGAAATAATTGTCAAAGTCGAAATCTGTCAGATAAATCAAACTTAGTTTTTTTGGAAAATAGCCCTGCGTCTCGGGTATACGCGCGGGCCTCTTCTATATTTATTCATAATCTACAAGTCTAGTCTGTGACTGTCACTCACTTCACTTGTCAAGTGCGTAGCGAGTTCACTTCCCTTGAATTGGCGATTTACGAATTTGTGATAATTTGTCACAATTCCTCGATTTATTCCTAGGTTTTTCATAGAAGCCGTTCACCACTAGTACTACGTGACTTTCCTGCGGCACGCCATGGCGGGTAAGTAGATAAATAAACGTTTTTCTTTGAAAACACGATACATTCCTGTCGGAACGCTATGCATTTTGTTAAATTCAGGCAATTATGTGCTAAATATCAAGATCTTCTGTTATGTCTGTCTTATTAAATATATATCTCACCTTACTGAAGCTAGAATTGCAGTTATACGAATGTTTATATGTTTTAAAAACAGCATAACCTTTTTAGTCTATTGATAATAATTATATTATTTACAATGTCTTGTTGACACCGTAGAGAATATATCTAGAGGTCAAGTTTTAAGGCCTATAATTAAGATTGAATGCAAGTAGATTATTCTGAAGTACAAGCTTCAGCCGGCTTCTATCTGTATAATCTATTCTGCCATAATCTATCTGGTTATGCAGTTTCACTAAACACTAATCCTGGCTTTATGTCTTTAACACATCAACTCTTGGAGCATTGGTTCTGCTTATGCGCCTCCATTTTTGACCGGCCATCTAAAGCAAAGCAAGAGTAAGGGGTCTCTGTCGACCTCACGGCCGGCTAAGGCAAACCAAGAGTCAGGGGTCTCTGTCGACTTCACGGCCGGCTGAGGTAAACCAAGAGTCAGGGGTCTCTGTTGTCCCCACATCAGGGTAAGATGAGCCAAGGGTCAGGGGTCTCTGATGACCTCAGTAAGGCTAAAATGACTGCCTGAAAAAAGTTTATCTACAGAAGAATGATTGACATTTAAACTTAGAAAATAGAACCATTTCTAAACAGAACAAATATTTCAACCAAATAATTGTCAGCTCTTTACATTACAATGAAAAATTAAAATGTCCGATTAAATTAAATTATTCAAGTGATTTATCGTTAAGAAATTATTGTGGAAATACTAGAAACAAATATTACTAGATATAGCATATTTATTATAATATAATAAATATATAATATAATATAATAAATATGCTATATCTAGTAATATTTGTTTCTAGTATTTCCACATTCTATCCTAAAATGTTATAATATTTGATTGTTTTGTTTAGCATGTAGATTAATGTGTGTTGTATGGTAGAGATATGGTGTGCTGTACTAATATCTACATAGTAATAAGAACTGCTGTAACCATATTTTCCTAACAAATATGATTTGATTTGAGCCATAAGACTACTCATTATGCATACATTTATTTTACTGTTGTTGTGTCTAGCTCTTAGGGTATAGTGATGAATTACTTTCATTCAATGTTTGATTGTTTTCTCTGCAGTTAAAAAATAAAAAGACTTGTACATATAACTTGTTTATTTTATTTATTTGTTGTAGGAAAACAATCAGCACACAAATACTTAATAGTGACAGTATTAGTATCAAATAGTACATTATTGCAAAGGCTGTGAAATAGGCAATTGGTTGAATATGAGTTTGAGAGACAGGCAATTGCCATTTCTGCTGAGGCATATATAGTACTTTTCTCAAAAGAATGTAGTGAAATAAAACATATTTATTTATATTATATATTTAATTAATATTAAAAGTACACAGTTACACTAGTCATATTGAGGTAATTACTAAAATAAAATGTTATTGATTTCTCTGGTACATTTGTGTTTATTTGTTGAACTTCTGATGAGGTTTGCAGGTGAGCATTGTATGTAGTGGTAGATGGCTGAATATGCTGTTTTGAGGTGGATGGCTGTGGACTTAAATGTTGGCAAGTGGCCAGTGGGTGAGATTCTGTTTCTGAATTAGGTTGGAATGTGATGTTTTGATTTATTTTATTCTAATTCTAGGGTGGGGGGAATAAGATCTGCACTGACGTCCCGCATTGGGGTGTATTGTGCATTACCCCCCTTTCTAACCTAACCCCAGCCATCCTAGCTCCTGGAAGTAACGGAGCAGGATTTTGGGTTGATGGATGCCGTTATCCAAGATCCCCGTTGATGCCGTTGTGGTGTTAGCGGATGAGGATTCGATGAGCTCCTGCAGACCCGTCCTCAGCTTGATATCGCTCGTGGCCGTACAGTGAAGCATCACGTGCTCCACCGTCTCTTCCTCCTGAAGACATGCGCGCCAAAGCCCACTGTCCGTGGCTCCGGTCTTCAAGGGGTGATGGTTAAGTTCGAAGTGTCCTGTGATGATTCCCACCATCCTTAGATCCTCGCGTTTCATTTTTAGCAGGGTATTTGTTGTTTTTCGATTCTTTGCAGGGAACATTGCTTTTGTTTGCTTGCAGTCGGTTCTGCGTTCCCAGACTTTGGTGCTCCTTTTCGGAGTTCATCCTCAGTCTATTTTTGATTTCCGCCGTTGGCGGATTTGAGAGGTTGTTATCATTTGTGTTTAGTGTAAGCTTGGCTCCTTCTCTTGCTAGGGAGTCTGCCTTGTTGTTCTCTGGACAGGAGCCCATCTGATGATAACACTGTGGTTTTCGGCCAATTTTTGGAGAGCACTATGGCACTCCGCAATAGATTTCGATCGAGTATCGGGTCGTCTGAGTGCGTTGATAAGATAAGCCCTTACACGATTATTGGGCTCTTGTGAGACTTACGCAGCATCCCATGGACTTAGGTACAATGTCAAAAAGAGTGAGCTGATGCTTTTCAAGGCTGGAAATAAAAGCTACCAAGTACCGTCAGTAAAGCTCTATGGAACTCCTCTGAATTTGGTAAAACAATTTAAGTACCTGGGTCACTGGGTAACTTATGATATGTCAGACGATGCTGACAACGTAGGGCGTTAGCGGTAAGATGCAATATGTTGGCTCGTAGATTTGCACGTTGTACTGCGCCAGATAAAATTACTCTGTTTAGAGCGTATTGTACCTCTTTTTAAACGTGCAGTCTATGGGCCAAATATACACAAAAATCCTACAATGCCTTACGAATCCAATACAATAACGGTTTCAGGATGTTGTTGGGGCTGCCAAGGTTCTGTAGCGCATCAGGGATGTTTGCAGATGCGCGTACCCATGATTTCTACGCGATCATTCGATAAAGAACCGCATCCTTTTTGAGCCGCATGCGTGGAAGCACCAACAGCTTCCTGACCGTTGTTGCCGGGAACATGAGCTCATGTATCATGAGGCGCTGGATGGCTTTGCTTAAGCCAATCACATGCCTGGTGTCTATATATGCGCTCATGTTCTAATATTACCGCATTTATTTTTTATCTTATCTTTTTGTGTACCTACTAACAATATTATTTAAGTAAGATTTTTCTGTGTTACTATTAAAAAAAAAGTCAAATATTTTTATTCATTAAAATCACAAGGATCACTTTGAAACGTCAATTTTACTGCCTGTTCCTTCGCGACCAAGCCAGGAAAGAAAGGCAAGAAAACAAGGCTGGTTGTTTTTTTAATGATCCTTTTACAATACATAATACAGAAAAGAAATTACGTCTAAATTGTAACATTTTGAACGAGTTGGAGCAGTTTCAATCCCAAGCTTCTCTATCATCTAAATAATCCGATATTTTATAGTAGGCTCTTTTATAAAGATTTTGTTTAATTACGTTTTTAAATTTGTTAATTGTCAATATTTATTAAAAATTATGGATCTGTCTGGTCTGAAATAAACGTTTTTATTTATTATTATTATAAGTGCCGCACTGTCTGTTGTGAAGATGAGTTGTATCTTCTGGTTTACAGTTGATGAGTGGGGAGGAGCAGACCCAATTGTTGTTGATATTTCCGTTGCTGCCAGGAGAAGTCCAAGTGTCTCCGCCTGGAACGCTGTGGTCAGTTTGTTCAGGGGTTGTGCTCTTTTTTATTTATTTTATTATTTATATCAGTTTTGTTTTCAATCCACTATCGGATTTCCAGCCTCCGTGTCTTTTTAGAGTCGTCAAATTCGCTCCAAAATCAGCCAGAAGAGAGGCTGAAGACATACGCCCAATGTCCAATGTAAAATTGAGGATTTGTCAAGTTTGAATAAGTTACTATTTATTAAGGTATTTTAGTTATTTTGTGTCTTCCAAAGACTCTTCTCGTGCACTTCCCTTTCTGAGTTAAGACAAACAAACCTATCTGTTGTTGTGTTCGCTGGACGAACATTTTAATATTTTTTTACATATGATAGGAACGCTCCTCGGATTACAAATATCCGGTCAACCTTTGTCTCGTTTGTGGTCATATTATAGAGTTGGATACTCCGACATGCTCCGTTAACGCCTAACATCATAGCAACCTGTAACAAACAAAACTAAATATCAAGCTACAGCCACGGACAGTATATTTAATAACACTCCATCCAGCCATTTTGGCTTCACTGTGTCTCAAATAAATAATTAATAATTATATTTACCCTTGTCGCTAAATATATATCATCTGGTGCTTTAATTAAAAATTGCTTTATGTTTTCGCCAGTAAATATTTTCGATTTTTTGCTTTTGAATCCGGTCGATTGTCGTTTAAGAAAAGTAGTTAAATTGCCATAATTTTTCAAGTTAATGTCGTTTTTAACATGAACTGTAGTATGAAATAAATTGCCCATAATGTAAATTTAGGCTTTTAAGTTTTAGAAAAATACTGTTTCGCAGAAAATGTTCACTTTATCCTCGTTTTTACAACTCATAAAATTTTCATATACTTTCATGTATTTTTCTTTTGAGTTCGCTGGAAGCAGGTTTTCCATTGCCACTTTGGCTTCTGATCTTAAATCTGGTGGAGTGCAATCAATCTCCATTTCACTCGCTAAACCGTTGGAACTCATTTTATTTATTAAATTTATATTTTATGTAATTATCAAATCAAGACGAATTTTCAGCTTTGCCGCCAATTTTTTATTTATCATCTGTGCCGAAAGGCAAACGCATTTATGGCTATACAGCCACGCCAACGCAATTTGTAATAAGCAAAGAGACTTACCTACTTTGGTATGCCAAGAATGATAAAAGAGATCCAATCAAAGAGTATTTAATACAACATTTCATACAACATTGCTGAAGCGTTGTAATGTTCCAAATTCAAAAACATCTCCTGCAATGGATTTTATTTTCTTTGCCCGTAAATTCGATACTTCGCGTGTTCTTTTTTCGAAAATAATGACAATATTTCCATGCATGTTTTAGCGCCTCCACACGATGGGCGACCATAGACGATCACCATCATGTAGAGGGCATAATGGCCTGTAATCGCCCATGATCGTTGACGATCGAGCGTAATTGCCGCTATGTCAGTTTTTCGGACAAACATCAAAGGAGTTTGCGACTATGATAGTAAGCGTATCCAGCGTATCAATACGATCGCCGATCACTCAGTTCGTATTTGTTTACGGTACCTACGGTGCGGACGCGTGCGTTATATACAATGTGTTATATAATAGTATATACACTAAATAAATAAATAGCGGCAACTGCTACTGTTTCGACGCCCACAATTAACAAATCATGGTGGCAATCATTGCGCATTCTATGATTGTCCATCATGGCCCATGGTGTAGAGGCTACATTTGAGAAAAGGCCATTTATGACCTATAAATGGCCTTTGCGCAGCTGTCTTCACTATGGGCCATGGTGGACTAATAAAATCAGATTAAAGTAACAAGAAACAACAAAATACAAAAAAAAGATAAAGCTATGGACTAAGGTCGGCTTGCACAACAATCCCTAAACGTATTTGGCATCTAAACAAGTTGCGCAATTCGCCCTCAGTAGTTGTCTAAAATAAAATATTTTTATTTATTTACTAGCTGACCCGCCCGCGGCTTCGCACGGGTGGTTTTTCAATAAAACATTACCCTCATTTTGCGCAGTTGGCTAAAAAGTAGACTTTGTCCTTTCCCAGGATATATAGTCTAAGAGCCGGTGAAGATCGACCTTCACCGATCTGATAACCAGATGAAACATATTTTTTATCAAGTATAATTTATAAACAAATATGCCTATAATTACTTGCCTATCTAAAAGTGCTCTCTAAAAGTTTTTAGCTAGGCAACAGTACTATAAGTATGATTTTTTGCAGGCAATGATTTTGAAATATGACTGATTTTGTAATAAAATAATCTACATTTGATATAACTTTCGATAAGTTAGCAGAACGATGGAGTCACCTATATTGACTTACAAAATTCAAATTCAAATATTTTTATTCATTAAAATCACAAGGATCACTTTGAAACGTCAATTTTACTGCCTGTTCCTTCGCGACCAAGCCAGGAAAGAAAGAATGTGATAAAAAAAATCGATTACAGTTAATTTAATTAAAAATAGCCATAAGCACTTTTAGATAGGCAAGTAATTATAGGCATATTTGTTTATAAATTATATTTGATAAAAAATACGTCTCATCTGGTTATCAGATCGGTGAAGGTCGATCTCCACGGTCTCCTCTACTAATATATCTCCTTGCATAATTTCATTACGATTCGTTCAGCCGTTTAGTCGTGTAAAGGTAACAAACAAACAGAGTTATGTATATGTATTATACATATAAACCTTTCTTTTGAATCACTCTATTGCTGAAAACTGCATTAAAATCCGTTGAGTAGTTTAAAAGATCTAAGCGAACAGACAACGGAAGCGACTTCATTTTATACTTTGTAAAGATATTAGACAAGGATTCAGATTTTGATGCTATTACAAATTAGAAATGAAAGAAGAATACACGCAGAAAAATGGCAATCATAAAAGACGTGAATTCAGCTTAAAGAAAAATGAATTCACTCGAAGGATGGAGGATAGTAATTCACCAAAAAGAACGATGTTATCATCGTTCTTTTTGGTGAATTACTATGCTATTTATATACTGATGTTGATAATAACGGCATTTAAGGTGACGTGTCACCATGGATTTAGTAAGACGAGCATACGTTATATAATATTTCTCACAATTTTTCTATGACTTAATGATATATCCCGTTATTTCCTACTATTTTTCCTACAATTTTTCTATGACTTAATGATAGATCTAGTTATGCCGTATTCTTTTTTCCTACCGCTTCTCGACGACTTCATCATATATACGGTAAAGTCCTAATAATTATCGATGACTTCCTCATATCTTCAGTTATGTCCAATTATTTTTCCTACAATTTATAGATAACTTTCTCGTTATATTGATCGATTGGCTTGATCTCCCAAAGGTAAAATTTGACGGTACTTCAATAGAAATCAGCAAGGTAGTCAACAATCTGGGGGTACTCATGGATAGTCACCTATCTTGGGGACCTCAACTAGCAGCGGTAAGCCGAAAAACCTTTGCTGCAGCTGCCTCTCTTAAACGGCTGCGAAACTTCCTTCCGACTTCCACCAAAATTGCACTTGCACAATCATTATTGCATCCTATTCTCGACTATGCTGACGCCAGCTATCTTGATTTAACTGAAGATCAACTCAACAAGCTTGAGCGTCTTCAGAATTTCTCTATTAGATTCATATTTGGCTTGCGCAAGTACGATCATATTTCAGAGTCTCGCCACAGACTTAAGTGGTTACCTATCCGCCTTCGCCGGAATGCGCACATCCTTTCTCTCCTTTACAGCATCCTTTTCATCCCTTCTACTCCGTCCTACCTCAAAGAACGCTTTGACTTTCTTCACCTTTCCAACTCTCGAACCTTACGTTCCTCTGAAACCCTTCAATTAAAAACTCCCCATCATACCTCAGTATTTTATAGTTCCTCTTTTACTTTGCAGGCTACCAGGCTCTGGAATGCCCTACCTGTCTCAATTCGTCACGCTAAATCTCTCCCTATCTTTAAAAACTTGGTCAGACAACACTATCTATCATCCATCGCTCACTAGGCCACTTATTAATTATTACATTTTTATAATTTATATATGTAAGTATGACAATATATATTTTATGTATTATAATATTAATATTTATGTAATTTTATGATTATATTATACATTATAATTATGCATTTTATTTTATATTATCTATATTTTTAATAAATATATGTACGTGTACTATATCGGATTTACGCCGCCGTCTTTATTTTGTTCACATAGATCCTGTCCATCCAAAGGTTGCCTGGAAGAGATCGCTTTTAGCGATAAGGCCGCCCATTGTACCCATTATTTAAGTGTATTTTCTTATAAATGTTTGTATTTAAATGGTGTGCAATAAAGAAGTTATCTATCTATCTATATTCTGTAATGTGCTAGCTATTATAATTGCTAACAATTTTATACTTACCTCGTATTTTAGGTTAGGTCCTCTTACTTTTCCTACTACGAGGCATGCCTTTTAAGTTTTGTCGTTTGAAGAAAAAAACACAACTAGAACCTTATAGTACTTTTTATTGTTTTTCAAAGTATTCACCGCGTAGCTTAATACACTTTTCCATTCGCTCAAACCAGTTATTATAACATTTATTCCACTCTAAAGTGGGGGTGTTCAAAATGGCTGACTTGAAAGCGTCGACTGCTTCTTCACCGGACTGGAACCTTTGACCACGAAGACTTTTCTTAATTTTAGGAAATGTAAAGAAATCGTTAGGGCTTAGGTCAGGACTGTATGGAGGATGGTCAAGAATTTCTACTTTTTCCTGCTTCAAATACTCAATCGTTTGACGAGCGCTGTGTGAGCTTGCGTTTTCGTGGTGCAGGATGATGCGTCGCTTTGAGTTAGATTTTCGAAGTTCGGCGATGACTTGTGGTAAACAAACTGTAGTATACCACTCTGCGTTAACCGTTCTACGATCTTCAAGTGCAATAGTCGCAACATGGCCGGTTTTTCCAACGAACGTGGCCACCATCTTCTTTGAAGTGCTTCGAGAACGAACAACTTTAGTCGGCTTTGGCTCGTCTTGAAAGACCCAGATTGTAGATTGTTGTTTGGAATCAGGATCGTAGGCATAGATCCAAGATTCGTCACCACTTATGATGTCGTAGACGTGATTTGACTCCCCTCGGTTGAACTTTTGCAGAGTTTTCTTACACCATCTGACGCGGGCCGCCTTGTGATCGTCGGAAAGCAGATGCGGTATCCAACGGCAAACTAGCTTTCTCACACCAAGCGCTTCATGCAAGATCTTCTGAATGGTTGTCCCTGAGATGCCTAATAGAGCCTCTATCTCTCGATACGTCACATGACGATCTTCGAGAATTAGTTGTCTCACAGCAATGATGTTATCTTCAGTGAAAGCGGATTTTGGGCGTCCTTCGCGAAATCTGTCACTAACACTAGTATGTCCACGCTGGAATTCTAAATACCAGCGTTCGACAGTCCGCAGACATGGGGCTACATCACTGAACACAGATGTTAGCTCTTCTAAACACTGAAGCCGTGTCAGGCCTCTTCTAAAGTTGTAGAAAATTATTGCACGAACATTTTCCTTAGAAAGATTCATTTTCGTACGTGACCTGACAGATTCAAATCGAAACTGTGACTAAACAATAGCATTAATCCTAATACTTTCAACTGTTTTGAGATTCAAAATGTAAACACATTCGAATATAGAACAGTTCCAAATTCAAAATTGCCGGAAAATATGGAAACGACAGAACTTAAAAGGCATGCCTCGTATTTCCTCATATCTCTAGTTATATCCCATTACCTTACGAAGGGCGCCGACCGTCCAGTGGCACCCTCAATATGAGTATTGTGTTTTTTAATAAACCAATTTATTTCTCTATAATCCAGCGGGGATTAGTTGTAGTCCTACTCATTCTCTAATTATTGTTGCATGTTAACCTATTACTATTACTTATATATATTCATTATTTTTGGCTTTATCACCTAAATAGAAAATGTGGCCACCATTTGCCGTTTAAATGATGTAGCCAGAAGTAAGGAATATAAAACTATATCACATTAAAAAATAATTGCAGAATTAGTAGGACTACAACTAATCACTGATGGATTATACAGAAATTGATTGGTTCATTAGAAATCAAAATCCTCCTATTGAGGGTGCCACTGGACTTACATGATCCCCTTGTTAAGTATCCAATATTAGTTCTTTCCTTTTAAATATTATTACATTAAGTGTGAGCTCAATATTTAAAAAAAACTGAAGAACCATACTTGAACCTTATAAAAATGGGAAGCAAGTGAATAAATAGGAAAAAGTACCTTGGCAATACGTCTATGTAACAAATACGAATCTATAAAGTAAATGAAACAGGACATAACCAGATTAGTAATAGAAGAAGGGATGAATGTATAAATTAAACACAAATTTGAAACAAGGGTATTTCTATTTCCGTAATATGAATGAATATCTAATCTCTCAACATTTATAAAGGGTCTTTCAACAAGGACGGGTCGATGTTAAAATTGAATAAAACAAGATGTGTGTGAGATATTAACGAAATTTATTTTTTATTTAAAAGGCCTATTTATGCCATTATGGATGGAATATGACATCTTTCAAATGTCCGCCGCGGCTTCGTATGCTGGCACGAATCCGAGAGGTCTAATTTTTAATGACTCTGCTGCATAGATCCGGCTGAATCCGAGCGATGGCCTGCGTTATGTTGGCTTTCAGGGCAACGGTCGAATGTGGTTTATTGGCATAGACCTGCGACTTCAGAAAACCCCACAAGAAAAAGTCTAGCGGAGTCAAATCACACGATCTTGGTGCCCAATTCACGTCACCTCTGCGAGAGATAACTCTACCCTCAAACCGTTCATGCAGAATGTCGATTGTGTCGTTCGCTGTGTGGCAAGTAGCGCCATCTTGCTGGAACCACATGTCGTTCACGTCCATATTGTTCTATTCAAGCCAAAAGAAATTGTTTATCATTGATCTGTAGCGCTCGCCGTTGACGGTGATGGCCTCACCAACGTTGTTTTCGAAGAAGTACGGACCAATGACGCCGCCACACCAAAATCCGCACCAAACAGTAACTTTTTGTGGATGCATTGCCACCTGGTGAACCTCATGTGGGTTGTGGTCTGCCCATATACGGCAATTTTGCTTATTAACAAAACCATTCATCCAAAAATGTGCCTCGTCGCTAAAGATTATTTTTTGGCCAAAATCGGGGTCCTCTTCCAAGCGTTCCGATGCCCATTCAGCGAACACACGGCGTTGTCTATGGTCATTAACTTTGAGCTCTTGGGTCAGTTGGATCTTGTACGGATGCAAACCCAAGTCCCGACGCAAAATTCTCCAAGTTGAGGTCTGCGAAAGGCCGAGTTCTTGAGCACGGCGAGAAATCGACTGCCTCGGAGTCTCCTGAACACTCTCACGTACAGCGGCGATGTTCTCGGCCGATCTGGCGTTCCTTTGACGTAAAGGCGTTGATTGGTTGTTTACCGAACCGGTCGTTTTAAATTTAGTCACCAATCGTTGGAGAGTGGACTTTGAAGGGCCATCGCGTCTGCCGTAAAATGGGCGCAATGCGCGCAACGTTTGCACTAACAAACACTCATTTTGATAATAAAGTTTTATCATTTGCACATGCTGCTCACCCGTGTAACTTGTCATGGTGATTTGGCATCAGTGACTGAATAAGAAAAAATAGATTTGACAGATGCCGCTAAAACAAAATGGCCGCCACAGATTATTAACATCGACCCGCTCTATTTGAAAGACCCTTTACAATATTAAAGAATACTGTTTTGCTTAGAAACATTATTTCCAATATATTAATTCCAAAGCGCCTGCTATATTAAATAATAAAAAAAATATTATATCCATATTATGTACCTACAGTACTACTGATTGAGAAAATATTATAGACAATTTACTAGTCACATTCGTTCCAAGTTTTGTTTTTAATTGAACGAGATCAAAAATATTAAAGGAATAGTGGCGCTACTGTGCGGAGGATACACATGTAGTGCCTCGCCTTAATGATTACAGTATATATTTGTTGGTCATTATGAAGAGTCACTAAATAAAATGATTATATCCATATGCACCTACAATAATCGAAAGTTAAAGAAGACATCAATATCAATTAGACATGGGCGTTATTGAGTATTTTCGCTAAAGGTTACTATATCGATATTTGGTTTCAATATCGATATCGATAACCATTACCTGATATCGGTACCTACTTGCCGACGAATGCTTGGTTGACCATAGCTACGTTAGTGATAATTGCAGTGACTTTCGGTTGGTTTGGCAGCTTGTTTAGTTTGGTTAAGTAAAATCTGAAGAGCTGGCGCATGGCGTTTAGGCCGCGCTGGCTGACCCCAGTTAGGATTATTGAATAAATTGATTTAATTACGTACCTAATTAATGTATATAAGGCATTTTCCTTCATGCTTTACTGGGCTTAGGACAGGCATAATTTTTTCATAGGCGAAAATAAATAGTAGGAACGTAGGCAAGCACTCGATAGATACCGGCAAACGAAATTAGAAAGTCACAAAACATATTATAAGGAATTAAAATCACTTGTAACTCAAAGTATTTACTACGACACGCGCGCTTACTATAACTATCGTATTAATTCCGAGCTGAGTAATGAGAAGAAACTCTGGAAAAATTTGAAAGAGGATGTCCTGACCAGTTCTAAGGATGACCGTTATCTGCCGGGGACCTATTCGCGAGATCTCAGTTCGGGGCGAACCACCAGTAATTAGAATCTTATTTGTAATTATCATACAAATTAATTTATGGGACAGTGGAACATTTTCTATTACATAGTGTTAGTATTTGAAGAAGACAATGTTATTTTAGATGACCAACTTTTACGATGATAAGTATCATAATATTGCATTATTTACCCAAACAATTCGATTCCATCTTAACACATTTCAGTTCTAGCGTAATATTGACTTATTATTGACATATTATAGAACAACGAATCTATTTTAAACCAACGTCACGATATTTTAAGATTATGCCAAAATGTCATTTTTATCAGTGTAGGTACATTATATAGTATTATTATTAGTAGGTATATTATGTATATTGTATTATGTTTATCTATAATGTAGGTATATTTTATAGGTTTTATTTTTTTATGTGCACGTAACGTACCTACCACTATAATCAACTATCTCCATCTTCAAAAGTTTGCTGTAAGAAAACTCTTAATAGGGTTAAGCTCGCCTTTGTACATGCCCATTTTGTAAGCTGTTTCTGTCTCTAATCTAATAGGTCTTTACCTATGAAATTGCCGTTCTTCAGTACTGGTAATTTCAAATAGAAAAAAAGTTTGGAATGGCTTTGTGTTCTAAATTCAAATTAATTTTGTTTTAAAAACATGACATTCTTTTTAAAAACTCAGTCTTTTGTTTATTGATTAGCGTTGTATTTTCATTACATTTGAACATTTTTCGTCATAATGGATACTTTAAAAATTCGTGTAATTATGGAATATGAGTTCCGTCGTGGCACCAACGCGACACAAACGGCACGTAACATCAAAACGTTTACGGAGAGAACTGTACAAATGAACGCACAACCCGTTATTGGTTTTCCCGGTTCCGTTCTGGATATTTTGACTTGAAAAATGAAGCTCGTGGTCGTCCGGAGACTTTGGTCAACAATGGTGAATTAAAGGCGATTGTGGAAGCTGACGAAACTCAACTACAGCTGAGCTAGCAGCAGCTTTTGATGTTAGCATCAAAACAATTTTAATCCATTTGCGACAAATAGGCAAGGTAAAAAAACTTGATAGATGGGTGCCCCACGACTTAACGATCGCCAGCGCAACGTACGCGTCGAGACCTGGCTCGCGCTGCTCAATAGGCAAAGAATTGAAGGAATTTTGAACCGAATTGTTACGTGCGATGAAAAATTGATTCTGTTCGACAATCGAAAGCACTCAGCAAGTTGGTTAGATCCTGGTTCAGCACCAAAGCAATGCCCTAAACCAAAAATGACCCCTAAAAAGGCGATGGTCACTGTTTGGTGGTCTAGTGCGGCTGTGATTCACCACAGCTTTTTACAAAACGGCATGAGCATTACTGCAGATGTGTACTGTGAAGAACTGGAGACAATGATGGAGAAGCTTGCACATCGGCAACCAGCTTTGGTCAATCAGTCGTCCCCACTGCTCCTTCACGACAACGCGCGACCCCATACCGCACAACAGACAGTCTCCAAGCTGCAAGAGCTGGGGTTGGAAGCTCTCCCTCATCCGCCATACTCACCAGACCTTGCACCTACCGACTATTACTTTTTCCAAACTTTAGACAACTTTTTAGTGGGTAAAAAATTCAATTCCCGAGAGGCAGTACAAAATGCCTTTGAAGAGTTTGTTGCCTCCCGTCCAGCTGATTTTTACAAGAAGGGTATCAATAAACTGCCAATGCGTTGGCAAAGATGCGTCGATTGCATTGGTGATTACTTTGAATAACAGAAATAAAAAGTTTAAAAAAACAAGTACTTTCACTTATTCCATACAAAACGGCAATTTCATAGGTAAAGACCTAATATTTGTGTACAATAAAGAATAAAGAAGAAATAGGTAATTATATTTGTGCCATCATCATAAAGAAAAAATATAACCTTACAAAATCATTAAACACAAGCTGGTATTATGTTGAGGACAGTGACTACACGGATGACCACTTTTTTAAATTAATTGATTGTTAAGAGAAATATGTACAAACGGAGGACTTATAACAGTACCATTAGCTAAGTACAACATTAATTTTATAATACCATAACTACACTAAGCATTCAAAAACAATATATGCACAATATATATGAGCTGTTCATTTTCTCATCTGCATGAGTAGGTAGTATATGTTGTAACTTCTTAGTTTAGTTAGCTTAGCTATTAGCCTTATTCTCTGCTTTTTTTTTTACTAGCCTATATTGTCCCACTGCTGGGCAAAGGTCTCCCCATCTCTCCTCCATCCATCACGGTTCACAGCCAAATCTCACCAATCTGGTTTGATTGCATCCAGGTCGTCTCCATCTTTTTCTGGGCTTCCACGGCTGCGTCGTCCGTTTGGTATACACTGGGTGACTAGATTCGCCCATCGTTCTGGATGCATTCGAACCATATGGCCTGCCCAATCCCATTTTAAGCGGGCGGTCTTAATGCCTACATCGGCTATGCCGGTTTTGGCTCGTAGGTGGCTGATGTTTATCGAGCGTTTGTTCTGTTCGAGACAAAATAATCTTGATAAATGCTTTATACAAGAGTAAAACCAGACTTATCGGCCTATAGTTACTAATGTCCGATTTTGATCCCTTTTTATGGAGGAGAATGATGTTCGAGTGGCACATTTGGGAGGGAAGTTTACCAGTTAAGAATATTTTGTTAAATAGGTTAGTAATATGGGGTAAGAGGGTGGTGGACCTATTTTCAATGCTTCAGTCGTAACACCATCCTCTCCAGGACTCCTGTTGTATTGCAAGCTTTTAAGAGATTTATGAACTTCAAGACCAGTGATGTAGACTTAGAGGATGGTATCAGGACGAGCATATTCCGGATCTAGGATGTTCTTAGTCGGATCAGCGTAGAGTTTATTGTAAAACTTAGTACATATACATATCTATTAAGTTATCTCGGTTAGTATGCTTAACACCTTTGTCATCCAGCAAGTTGTTGATCCAGGATCTCCCTGGAAATATTCCCTGCTTAGCTACTCTAAGCGATGTGTTTTTTTCGAGCGCTTCTTCAATAAGGTAACAGTTGTGTTGTCTCAGATCCTTCCTAATACTACGTTTGACTTGCCTATCAAATAGACTGTATTTTTGTGTTCTAATTTCGGTTTCGGATCTTGTCTCAATTAATTTTAATGTGCGACTAGTTAACTTAAAATTATTTCTATCCTTTTTGTTTTTTATTTTCTTACTAGTACAACGTATTCCCGCTATAATATCGTTGTACTGTTTATCTATAGTAGCAGTCTCATCTTGTTTTAGAAGGGTAAAGTAATCAGAGAGATCTAAATTAAATTGATATTTATTAGTCAGAAGTGAACTTTTTTGATATTTTTTTAATTTTACTTTTGGTAAACAAAGAAGCACGAAGAACTTTAAAGTTAAACGTAAGTTTGGCACGAACTGGCCTGTGGTCTGAGCTAAATTTAATTTAGTTTATTACGCCTACATCTTTAATTATATGCCTTTCTGAACAAAGTACGTAATCTATTTCATTTTTAATACTTGGGTTGGGAGCTACCCACGTCCAACGTCTTTGGGGGTTTTTTTGTAAAATAAGAGTTCGCAATAAACATTTTTTGAGCGAACGCAAAGTGTATCAATCGAATACCTCGCTCGTTGTGAATTCCTAGACCATATGGGCCTACAATATTACCATTATCCATTTCTTGTCTGACTTCGATCTTTGCATTAAAATCTCCCAACACGATGTTATAGGTGCAACGGTTTTCGTGGCATGCCCTATTCAATAGATCGTAAAAGTCCTCTACGTTTTCGTTGGGATGCATCGAAGAAGGTTCATAATGTTACGAGCTGAGGGTTCGGGATAAAATAATGGGAATCGATCAACCAAAATAACACTTTTATTCAACACTAGAACGATGAATACACGAACTTGGTCACACGTAATCACAACACACTAATTCACATCACTGTTGCAGCACTTAAAGTCACCGAAATGTTCGCACGTATAGCTAAATCCAGACTGACTCGCGAGCAACTACTGTTCACGCGAGACCCTTCTCCACGTCAGTCCTCCAGGGCCTCGCTGAGACTCACTGACTGTCCGGCCATCTCTCCGGCCTATTTATATCGCGCACATTTCGATTGTTCGAGAACGATCTCGATCGTACCAGGAAAGGGGTCGGTGTTTCGACAGAACGACCAATCCCCATTGTGCGCAACCGCAGGCAATAACAACAATAACACAGCAAGACAAAAGCGTTCGAGAAGTTTCGATTATTACTCATTGTTTAACAGCCTCAGCGTAACAATAAGTTTGAATAATAGACAAAGTCTTGTTGTGTGTCAATCTAAATTTAAGTAGCGCTATTCGCTCTGTGTATCCTTTAAATTCTATAATGCTATTTTTCCACTTCTTGGCCACGATAAATCTTACACCGTAGAGTCCCTGTGTCTCATAGGAAAGTGCCTTTATAAACGAAGCCGTAGTCGTTTGACGGATAGATAATCCCGCCCGGAGATTCACCTGTCCCCCAATTCCAGAGTCGGTCTGTCGACAGTCGACAACAGCACAACTGCTGGAATTCCCGGGCACTTGGGGCAATTGTGTGTTACTTTCCATGATATAAGGGCGTTTGGACTATAACCCGCCACGCTGGTCCAGTTGCGTGTTGGCGGGTGGTTCGTCAGAGCCTCGTTCGTTGATTAGCAGGGCGCACCGCTTGCAGGTGAGGATGACTTGGGGCCCGAGCGATTCTCTGCTTAGTTGTTATTAATTTATTTTTATTTATTCTATAGTTATTGGACATTTGTAATAAGTATATTTTTGACATAGGTACCAATATTATAAAATGTAATGAAATGGTGATTAAATGAATACTGAATACTGCACTGCACAATAAAAGAAACACAAATAATCACACTAATATTATAAATGCGAAAGTTTGGATGTTTGTTTGTTTGTTACTCAATCATGTCGTAACGGCTGACCCGATTTTGATGAAATTTAGTATGTACGTAGATTATAGTATGGATTAACACATAGGCTATTTTTTTATTGGAAAACCACGCGTGCGAAGTCGCTGGCGAAAGCTGTGCCAGCATATCAATAAATATATATTCTTGTTTCAGCTACAAGTAACCCGTTTGATCGCTTGCTGAAGACGATAGAGATAGCAGGAAAAACTTACCAGTATTATGATGTCACCCAGCTTGGACCCAAATATGGTAAGTACGCAGATAAGGTAATTGATCGAGTGAAGCGAGATCCCCAAATCAACTTGGGCGAATCAGCGTTGTATGTATGTATGTATATTTGTTGGTCCGAGGGCAATTTGGTATATAGGTAGGTAGTGATGGCACAATCCTGGTGTGACTAAATGAGCTATAAATGTGCCTATGACTATAATGAGCTATTAGTACATTTATAGGCATCATGAATAGGTAATTCATCGAGCGAAGCAAGATCTCCAAATCAACTAGGATGAATCGGCGTTGTTTGTATGTATGTTTGTTTGTCTAATGATTACTTTCGAAGCGTTGATGATCATAAAATTTGGCATATAGGTGGGTAGTTATGGCACAATCCTGGCTAAATGAGCAAAATGTGGGAAGGTTGTTGATGTTGGGCTTCCAGAGGGGTAAAAAAAATCAATATGAGCCTATTAGGTCAAGTGACGTCTAATGAAAGGTCTTCATTACATTTCGAGCCCCTTTTTGCCTTGTCGTTTTTAAATGCTGAAACTGAAATTAGACGAAATTTACTAGTGACTCAACAGTGAAATTTGATACGAGTTGGTTGTGCATATCGTGGCACTATTTTAATAGTCAAAGATTACAAATAATATTTTTCGTTTTTATGGAAGACTCGCGAGATCTCAGTTCGGGGCGAACTACTAGTATTATACAAGTAGGTACATATGCTTCACCTCATACAATGAGACTCGACCGTTTTTTCGAGCTATTGCCCGGGCAATATTGGTTGTCTTGCAGAGGCGCTAGATGGCGCTCCTCTCACTAGACGCGCACTACGTGACATTATAGCTAGATTTATGTGGCCATCTATTATTGCTACCAGAAGGACGATGAATGAATGAGGGTTTTCGCGGCCATGTTTTTATAGCTGCTAACAGATGGCGTTGCTCTGTCATGCCCTCACACATCATCAAATTTTCACATAAAATTTCAACATCACATCCAATTTCTAGGTGTATATATTGACGATAAGGTAATTTGGTGTAAGCATATTGACAGTCTAGTTGGGATATTAAAATCAGCCGCATACGCAATTTTTTTTTATTATTTTTTATATTTGTAACATTTTAAAGTCCAAGCTCAAAGTTTGTCAGCGTGCGATGGAACGCAGCATCTTGGGTGTCAAGCGAACGGATAGAGTCCGGAACACTGAACTGCGCTCAAAGACCAAAATTGTTGACGTAGCCACCAAAACCGCTCAGCTGAAGTGGAACTGGGCTGGGCGTGTCTGTCGCATGCCAAGTGAGCTGTGGGCAAGGATAGCCACCGAGTGGCGTCCTGACCCAGCGAGAAGGCGACGCGGCAGACCGAAACGTAGATGGCGGGACGAGCTGGATAAATTCCTAACGGATTGGCCACAATCAGCTCAGGATCGCGAAGTCTGGAAAGAATGGGGGGGGGGGAGGCCTTTGCCCAGCAGTGGGACACGAATGGCTGATAATAATAATAATAATTTATTTTGTTCGTAAAAAGCTTAAATCTAGGGGAGTCAGTACTTAATTACTAATTGCGATTTAGTCCTCTGCGTGAGCTTCCACATCAGAGGACAGTCGAATTTATTGGCAATGACGTTCAGGATGGTGTTGCCGCTCTCGCGCACCGTGCGCAGTATTGATTCTGTTTTTTTACGCCAGATGGCATCAAAGTTGTCTGCGCGTGTTTCGGGGAACATGCCTGAAATAAAAACGATGAGACAACTGAGCGATATAAGTACAGCTAAAATGGTTTATCACGGATATTTCCATTCTATCATGGCGTATGGTATCCTTGCATGGGGAAATGCCTCACAATCAAATATAATTTTTATACTGCAAAAAAGAGCAATACGTTCAATCCTACTCATGAAAAATCTAGAATCTTGCAGACAAAAGTTTAGACAACTAGAAATTATGACGATGACAGGAGAGTACATATTTCAAAATCTTATGTACGTAAAAATGAACTTAAATCAATTGGAATTGAAAAGTGACATTCATAAATATAATACTAGAAATAAAAATAATATTTGTCTTCCAACACACAGACTAGCTAAAGTTGGAAAAAGTGTTAAATTATTTAATAAATGATCACATAATCTGCGGAATACAAGTCATGCCGACTTCAGTAATAAAATTAGAAAGATGTTATTGGACAAATCATATTATACGATTGACGAAGCACTTGCTGATGATCTTAGTACACTGTCAATTTATTTATTTTATATATTTTGTTACAAAGTTAAATTATTTGATATTGCGATTCTTTGAGATGTAAAGTACTACGTACACAATGTTTTACGTTAGTTTAAATTAGTTAATTTTTTTTTTATTTGTTTATATTGCTATATTAAAATTGTTATTATGTAAAATTATTGTGTTTATTTATCTGTCGAAGTGAGATTGTTTTACACAATTTGTGATTTTCTTCTTTGAGATTTTGGCATTAAATACCATTTTGTTGGGGGCGCATCTCCGGCCATCGCCATCTATTACGCTAGTTGGAACTAGTTTTTTCTTTGTACACCGAAAATGAAAATGGAATTAAATTAGTTATTCCAGACTAGCACCAACACAGTATAAGGTACTATACTCGTACGTACGTACGGCAGGTAGCCATTACTCCTTATCCCACATTATCACCACATCTATTGAGATGTGTTTCTTCAACATATTTTATTTTCTTACTCTTTATTTGATGTCAGTAGTTATAATAATGGCTAAGTAATCTTAGTTGAGACTTGGCACGTTTTTACATTATGTTTTTGATGGGATTTATTTTACTCCATGTTTCTTTATTGGTTTTCATCACACTAATATTATAAATGCGAAAGTTTGAATGTTTGTTTGTTACTCAATCACGTCGTAGAGGCTGAACTGATTTCGATGAAATTTAGTATGTACGTAGATTATAACCTGGATTAACACATAGGCTACTTTTTATCCCATAAATAGGTCCCATGGGTTAAAAATGGGATGTCAAGTCAAGTTGCAACAGCGAATTTAGCTTTATTTATAGGTTACCTGCACATTTAGTAGTGTAAACGCGTACCAAGTCGTGGGAAACTGTTAGTTAATTATAAATTCTACCATATTTGCTGAGTCATGACCAATTTGTCACAACGCACGCAACGCACACATCAAAAATAACATTTTTATGTTATTTTAAATTAAAATTTTAAAATCTTTTTTCTGTTTCGTGCTTTCTTTGTATATGTCTAAATAGTTTGTTAATGAGTCTTTTTGTTAATAATAATATGTATGTGTGGGTTCGATATAACAAATAAATGGTATATCAATACCATCAACTTTGATGTTTCACGTCTGCCGGGCGTCCCATGACTGCCAACTTTTTTTTGTTTATTTAATTTAAATCCAGAATTGATGTTAAAAAAAACTACTTTCTCATACATTGCGTACCTAGTCTTTAGACAATGCGGTTTGTATGGAACGGTCGATTAACAACTTGAATATTGGATTTAAATGACAGATGACAGATTATTGAGCCGTGCGTGAGTGCCCGGCTTAAGAATAAGTACGAGGCTTGCTTTGCCTTTACGTAACTTCTTCGTACAAATTCAGAATGGCCGGAGACTCCAGTGTTGATGAATCCCAGCTGAAGGGGCTGGCCAAGTACTTCAACAGCCAGACTAACAGAGGCAGAGCTAACACAGCCAAGGCAACCTATGCAGTTATGGGAGTATTCATTTTATACCTGACATTGAAGCCTAAAGCGAAGAAGTAAACCATTTTGTGATTATAATTTATATTACAATAGTCATGGTAAACTCTTTTCATAAGTGCAATGTTTAAGTTATTTAGTAAATACAACATCATGTGAATACTTATGGGAAAAAGCTGGGGGATGGGCAGCAGCGTCCTCCATTTAAACATGAACAGCACATCTCACTTAGTCGATCGCTTACAATATCTTAACTTCCATTCGTAAAGTCAGACAATAAGTATACAGTCAGGAACACGTTTTGTTCATTACTTAGAGCAGGGGTTCCCAAACTTTTTCATTTCGCATGGAACCAATTTATTGCTCGTATATTTTATATTCTCCAAATCATCTTTGCTATTGTATGTAGGTGTTTCTCAAGGATAACTTACGAAGCGTTGATCCGATGATTGTGACATTTGGTATATAGGTTAGGAAGTTAGGAGCTAAAAATGCGGAGGAGTTGTTGAGATATTGGGTTTCAAGAGGGGTCAAAAAATATTAAAATGAGACCGTCAGATTATGTGAAAGTTCAAATAAAAGGTTTCTGTTATCACATTTCAACCCCATTTTTAATTTTTAAGTTATTAGCCAAAATAAAAACTGGACTTAGGCTAAATACACCGGGCAAACAGAAATCCCACAGTACTGAAATGTGGTGTAGGTACTTGTAACTTTAGTGAAAAAAAGTCGAAAATTCAGATAACTGCAATTTGTACCCAAAATAGAGTATCCAATATATTTATGATCACCCGTTATTTGTAATTTGAGTGAACCTGTAGGTCAGATTATGTTGGTCTCTTTATTTCATGGATGATTTACTATTAAATATTTATTTTTAGAGCTTCTATAGAAGTAGTTAGAACCTAAAAACATTGTAAACGTAAATCTTCTGTAATATACATATAAAATTCTCGTATCACTGTGTTTGTAACAAAACTCCTCCGAAACGGCTTGACCAATTCTTATGAATTTTTTTGTACATATTCGGTAGGTCTGAGAATAGGACGTAAACTAATTTTTATACCCCTATGTGATAAGGGTGGTCTACCCCAAAATTATTTATTTTTATTTTTTATGATTCGGCATTAAAAAATACATACAACCCAAAATTTTCACCCTTCTACCACCAACCCCTAATTTTTAATAGCGATATTAGTACTTTAATAGTTTTCTACTCGGCAGTCGATAACTGATCAGCAAACCTTTGAAGACAGAGATCGTTGATTATAGTGGGTACGTTCACAGAAAAAGACATTGGTGTAAAAACTAAAAAAAAACGGAATTTAACTCAGCTAATAAGTTAACACAAAATTTATCAATTCGAAGGCGGTACGAAGTTCGCGGGGTCAGCTAGTATTAATATAAGAATAGCGAAATGAGCAATCGCAAACATTAATCATTGTTTGGGATTTTTTTATTCATACTTGCGAGATCTCAGTTTGAAGCACCACCAGTTATGTTACAATTGACACACAGGTATATAAATATTTAAATGTTACACAAAAATACGAGTAAATCAGTGGCAAGTTAATCGTCGTGTAAGCTTGGGGAATTTTGATCTCCACACATTTTATCAAAGCGTAGAATAAAGCTTGAATGAATGAACTATTTACACAATTTGAATTGAATTATTTTCGCTTGACACTGTTACTCTCATTTTCTTGTTCCTCGTTGATCTTTAAGCAATATTTGATCTCTATTAGGTACAGCTATAGCTGAAAATCAGGCTTCGCATAAATAAGATGTTGCAAAGGGAAAATGAGACTTTTCTTGCGTCGTGAATTCTGGTGGAGCTTGAGCTTCTGCATGGAAAGGATATTAGATCTTCATCAAAGATTTAAATCTTTATTTATTAAATTAATCAGTTGCTTACTGTTTTAACCAAAGCGCAAACTGCCTTAAAATGAACGCATAGACAAAAACTTATATAGAACTTAAATATACCCTAAGAGACACATAAATAGGACTACAAGTAAGATTTTGATAAAATTTCTATAACACCAATATGGCATTCAAATAGAAAACAAATTTTCCAAATCGGTTGATAAATGACGGAGTTCTGAGGTAAAAACATAAAACGGAATTGCGTCCCTATAAAATTTGAGGGTTGCTCTCTATTCTTTCGGGATCCCATCATCAGATCCTGACTTGGTGCCAAGGGGACCACTTAGGAAGTATAACCTTTTAAACGAAAAAATAATTTCTTGAATCTGTCCAGGCCTCTTCGAGTAATCGGGGAACATGCATACAACCAGATTCCTACGAATTGAGAACCTCCTACTTTTTTGAAGTCTGTTAAAAACTATCGTTAAATATTTCAACATGTGGAAAGTCATTTACCAGCGTAAGTGTTACGTACGTGTATGGCGAACAATCGGTGATGGCGACCGAGACGGCCCGTTCTAATTCTCTAATTATTAGGGGCATATAGAGAGAAACTGCTAAAATGATCGGGTTCAAAGTATTTTGCAAACCATCAGCTTCGAAAGGTGTTCCGTGAAAAATAATTATTTATTGCAAAAATAAAAAAAAAACGCCATGTCACCCCATAGCGCTTCGGCGCACACTTTGGAAACCACTGACCTAGAGTCTATCCAAAGGTGTATAATCTCTAGATATTGATCCTGCCATTACCGATATAACATACATTAACGGATAAAACCTTTTTAAGTCTACAATTATAGTTATAAGTTTAGTTTTTTAAATCTACAATTATATTTTTTCTAAGTCTTAACAGTTGTAGTTGAATGAAGCTCAGGGAAAGGTTATGGAAATGCTGATATTAATTGTTTACCTCTCTACGTTTTTGCATTTTACCGTCGCCTTCGTTAATTCAACACTAAACTTTGATGGCGGTTCATCTGCCTTCTATTCTATAGCTAAATGCATTCGTGATGTTAGCCAATACGAGCTATATTTGAGACCGACTACAGTTTTTAAAGTTGAAGATAACAAGACTATATCTAAAAGTGATTTCATCAACGAAATAACGAAAGTGTTTGCAACGAAAAATTCTCCATATTTCTCCGCTGAAGGTGTTGATGATGGAACCTTTGATGGCAATGGAAACTATCTTTACGTTGATTACTTTGATGTCGGATCCAGGTTACTGGATTTTGACTTTCATGCGATCCAAAAACATATAAAATATCTATTGGTGATTGAAGATTATTCTGACAAGTTCTGGGATGTTGATCTCCAAAGCATTGGACATAAAGTTGGTAAATTCGACGTGACCATAATTGTAAAAACCGCAGCTCAATACAAAATGGTAACGTTCATCCCGAAAATAGATCCGAACACCTGTCAAGAAGTCATCGGAAATTCTTTGGAAATAAACACGTGTGAGAACGGCTATCTAAATAGTAATGTGACGTTTCCTTCGAAGAGTCTAACCAACTTACAGCGATGTCTGTTTAAAGCTGGGATTACTGATAGCTACCCATTCGGGATAATAGAAGGTGCAGAATCTCTAAACCACTTGGAAAGCCTCAAGGGTGTAAATGTACAAGGAATAGATGCTGAGATTATAAAAATCTTCACTGAGTATTTCAATGCGACGCTAGATTTGTACTACTTTCGTCAATTTGCGGTAAATCCCTTTTCTTACGATCAGTATCTACCTTTTCTAATAAATGGTACTGTAGAAGTCATTACCGGAGGTCTACACCGTGCGTTGGGGTTTGGAGATGTGGTGGCATATTCAGGGGTATTCGTTAGCCAGGCTATCGGGTGGGCGTATGCCGCCGAGAGACAAAGCTTAACATGGCAGAATCTAATCAGTCAGATGGACGGACTGTACATATTCATGATATTCTATTTAAGCCATTGTATCATCTGGTATATTATTTGCATATTCGATAAATGCGCTGTATCTATGAAAGACATTCTGTTGTACACTTGGGGCGCGCTCATGGGGACAACTTCGTTGCTTCCAGCGAGGTCATTCAAGCAAAAGATATTGAATGTCGTATATTTAATAATGTCCTTGCATCTGTCCGCTTACTTCAGCATTCATTTGTTTTCGTTCCTGACGATCCTCAAACCTCCGGAGATGTTGGTAACCAATGATGATGTATACAATTCAGGGAGGGCGCCGAACATGATTCCTCTATACAAATATCCTCTCAAAGACTCGAAATTTGCAAGGTTTGTGGATACTTCACACGATTGCCTAACTCCTTACGAGTGTGTTTCGGCAACGTTGCGGGAAAAAGGAGTCGGGCCTTATTTCGACAGCGATTTCGTGAGGTGGCAAGCGGAGACGATAGTAGACGGCGAAGCGAGATTACTGAGAATAAAGGAAAACATTGTTACGTTGCATTTCGAAATGATTATAAATAAAAACAGTCGTTTGGTTGAACATTATCAGAAAGCAATTACGAGGCTTCTTGAGTCTGGAATTACTGCGAAGCTGTTTGAAAACGCTATTGGTATAAGTAAAGTGGCGAAGACAAAGATAGCAACGAAAAATATTATGTCCATAAGCTACGGTTGTTATGAGGGAGGATGTTCTATTACGTTACAACAGATTTTTGGCGCTTTGTACGTGTGGGCTCTGGGGTGTGCAATAGCAATTGCTTCGTTTATTGTAGAATTGCTTTTAAGGAAACAAAGAAGAAATTGAAATGTGTTCGAACATTAGAATAGTTTTAAATGGGAGAAAGCATTATGAATATAAAATAGGCACGATAATTTTGCACTTAAGCTCTACTAGTCTTTCGTAAAATAATTATTCAAATTTTTGTAATAAAGTTTTGATCAATACTCTTATTTATTCACATTAAAGTAGTATTAGAGTCATGGTTAGAGCTAGTAGGATTTATCCCGACTTCCAATTCGTATTTTCTACTCATCAAAACTATGAAAATGTTGGTGTAAAGTTAAAAAATTACATTCGATGAATTATGACTTAAATTTGCAACTCTAAATTAAAAATCTTAACAAGTCATTTCATAGTTCTTAAATAAGCCTTCAGAATTTTCCAGTCAGAATCATTAAAAAAGTAGTACTTAATGGGCTACTTTGGCTAAAATCGGCCTTCAAAGACGACGAGATGGAAAATTCTTAAAATTAGCTATCTGATTAGAAAATAGATTTTGGCCATTTTATAATTCCTAAGCTTAATTCATTTGTTAACTAACCAAAAATCACTGCAGGGAAGCTTTTTAGGGCTTTTTTTTCAATGTTTAATATAAGTTTTATTAATTTTGCGCGATGTGTTCTCACCTATGACCCGGATTGTAAACGTGGGCGCTAATCTTTTACCTGTAATAACAATAGGCCGATAAGAGACCGAATTATCGCTATGTCTGTAACTCTCCTAGGTGACAACAGAGCAGCGCGCAACCGAAGCTTTATTATGTTTTTGTATTCCAAATGCCTTCTCGGAATTTACAATTTGAGTCGCAGTTGGGCCATGAGCATGACAAAGTGATGTGGAGGGGGTTGCGGCGCGAGGGTTGATCTATTGTGTTCTGCTGGGCCAGTCGTTTGCCTGCCTCGTAATCGTAATCACACTCAAAGTCCGTAAAGAAAGCAAAGTTCATCAAATAATAATAAATTGAGCGTATAGTACAGACTGGCCCAGCAGAACACAATTAAAACATGCACATGCATTACATAGCTCTAATAAATAATAATTTAGCTGGTTTTTAGGTGGTTGTAATAAGTGTTCCAGATCTTCGATTTTTATTCGTCAACAGAAAATCTCACATTACCTATATGCAGAAGTAAACATCTCACATAATACGCAGATGACACCTGCCTGTTCTACTTCGACAAATCAATTCATGAAATGATTGCTGATGCTCAAAAAGACCTTAATATACTCAATGAATGGCTAAAATACAATCTACTCACAATAAATACATCAAAAACATCCGCGAGGAGGTAGCGGGTTCGATCCCCGCTGCGGAACAAATGTTTGCATGATCTACAGATATTTGTTCCGGGTCTGGTTGTTTCTCTATATATTATAAGTATGTATTTACAAAAAAAAGTATATAAGTATTCTATCAGTTATCTGGTTCCCATAGAACAAGCTCTGCTTAATTTGGGGCTAGATAGCGCTGTGTGAAATGTCCAGCAATATTTATTTATATTTATTTATTTATGGTTATCTTTGCTAAAAATAAACACACACCTGAGTATTCGCCTATTACAATAAATGAGGAAATAATTCAACAAACTAAGCTAGAAAAATGTCTCGGTCTGTGGATAGATGATAAACTAAATTGGAAATCACACTTCAATTATGTAAAAACAAAACTAACTTCACTGGTCGGGGAAAACTATATTCCAACTAAGACACGCACTATCATTTATAACTCGTTAGTAAAGTCACACCTCGATTACTTAATTGAAATATAGGGCGCAGCTGTCGCTACAAACTTAAATCCTCTGCAAAGAACACAAAATAAAATAGTTAGTACTTTTTCATTATCCCTACCTAATGCCAACAAAATAATTATACAATAAAAACAATATTTAATATTATGTAGGTACATACTACAACTTTATATCTATTACACTTGCATTCTAATAAAAAATACCATTACTAATTCCATCCAATCCAATATACAGCTACAACATAAATCAAATATACACAGTCTAAGAAACAAAATTAAATTACATATATCTAAGACTCGAACTAATTACGGAAAGAAAACGATTTTGTTTGAGGGAGCACAGCTGTACAACAAATTACCTGATAACATTAAAGAGTGTGTTAATATTAATAATAGGTTGGGGGAAAAGTCTTTTCGCATTATAGTACGTATGAACTTGTAATAAAATCTCTTTGGCTATACTATTTGTATCTGGCTGGCTTTGGTTATCATTCAAAGTTTAAATTTTAAAGAAGATAATTCCAAATTCAAATTAGGAAAATGTGTGATTTTTATTTGTTTTTCGTACTGTAAGATGAATGAATCTAATGAAGAAATTCGATACATTTTAAAATTTTACTACAAAAAAGGTAAAAATGCAACGCAAGCCGCGAATAAAATTTGCTATGTTTATGGACCTAGTGCAGTGTCTGTGAGAGTAGCTTAAATTTGGTTTAAGTGTTTTCAATCCGGAAATTTTGATGTCAAAGATGCACGTCGCTCTGGTCGCCCTATTACGGACAAAATTGATGCCATTTTTGAAAAAGTGGAGCAAGATCGGCATACCATTAGTTTCGACGTAGCTGAAGAACTGGGAATTGACCACAAAACAGTTTTGGCGCATTTGAAAAAAACTGGGTACACAAAAAAGCTCGATATTTGGGTACCCACGAGCTCACTGAAAGAAACCTAATGAACCGTGTACTCATTCTTGTGATTCTTTATTACGACGTAATGAAACCGAACCATTTTTGAAGAAGCTGATAACTGGTGATGAAAAGTGGATCATGTACGACAAGAACGTGCGAAAAAAGTCGTGGTCAAAGGCCGGTCAGGCTTCACAGACTGTGACGAAACCCGGGTTTGACTGCCAAAACCACTTGTCGCGGTATTTTGATCAGAAGCCCCAAAATTTTTATAGCAATAGGATCATATCCCTACCTACAAGATGGCAAAAAGTTATCGAACAAAATGGTACCTACATACTTTAGTTAAATGTAAATAAAATATATTAAAAATTGTTTTGAATTTTCTTAAAAAATGCGAAGAAACTTTTTCCCCAACCTAATATACAAAAAACAAACTTAAGAAATATTTACAAACATTATAGAATGTAGTACTAACCTCAAATAATAATTATAGTTATAAGGCGCCAGAGTGTAGGATTATCATTATGAAATCTCTATGTATCTCATTTTAAGTGAACCATGTAGATATGAGAAATAAAGTTCTTTAAACCTAAAATGCCCATCTTACTGAACAACTTTTGCTAAGGTAGCACTTTTATATCTGCAATAGTTTAGCTGTTACCATTATGGTGTCTCATAAGGTAAAAGAGGGGTGAAATGAGAGCTAATCCACATTTTGATAATGTCCTTTTGTGTGGGCACTAAAACTCCTGTACCAAATTTCAGCTCTGTAAGTATACTGTAGGAAGAACTAATTCTATTTTGATGGTCTTTATGTGAATGAATGAGTGTCAAATAAGCAAACTTTACCATCAGATATCTTCTAAAATAAGTTAAAATTCTATCTAAGTTATAATTTTGAAATTCTAGGATCCTCATACACGTAGCGTAGCATATTAGACAGAGATATGTTCAACGTTACAATCGTTCCTAGTTTAAAGATACAAAGGTTTGAAAACCGGCTGAAATGGTTCCAGAAGAGGTATTTACGGCAGCTTGTATTGCGCTCGACTTGACGGGGGTAATGCCGTGCCCCAGATACACTGAGGAACACGATTTGTTCAATACCTAGAGTCTATCCAAAGGTGCATGATCTCCAGATATTAATCCTGCAATAAAGGATATAAAAATTCATTCACGATAAAAACTTTTTAAGTCTATAATTAAAGTTTTAAACACCTGTCAATCAGTTTTATTATGTACAATTATAGTTTTATTATTGTAAAATAATCAATCTACAATTCAGATCCTTTATTAGTATGGCTATGGTGCCTGATTGATTCCCGACCGATTTCTCTACGTCAAAATAGTTGCAGTGAAATCTAGCTCGGGGAAAGTCTTGTCTATTGGAAGGAAGAAATAACAAAAAAAAAATTATTTGATTTCTGTTTTGAAAATGCTAAAATTAATTGTTTACCTCTGTACGTTTTTACATTTTACCGTCGTCTTCATAAATTCAACACTAAACTTTGATGGCCTTCTATTCTATAGCTAAATGCATTTGTAAAGTTAGCCAATACGAGCTAAATTTGAGACCGACTACAGTTTTTAAAATTGAAGAAAATCAGAAGAAATATACAAGCGATTTCATCAACGAAATAACGAAAGTGTTTGCAACGGAAAATTCCCCATATTTCTCCACTGAAGGTGTTGATAATGGAACTTTTGATGGCAATGGAAACTACCTTTACGTTGATTACTTTGATATCTGATCCAGGATACTGGATTTTGACTTTAATGCGATCCAAAAACATATAAAATATATATTGTTGATTGAAGATTATTCTGACAAGTTCTGGGATGTTGATCTCCAAAGCTTTGGACATAAAGTTGGTAAATTCGACGTGACCATAATTATAAAAACCGCAGCTCAATACAAAATGGTAACTTTGATCCCGAAAATATATCCGACCACCTGTCAAGAAGTCATCGGAAATTCTTTGGAAATAAACACGTGTGAGAACGGCTATCTGAACACTAATGTGACGTTTCCTTCTAAGAGTTCAACGAGTTCTGAGGTTAAAACATAAAACGGAATTGCGTCCCTATAAAATTTGAGGGTTGCTCTCTATTGTTTTGGGATCCCATCATCAGATCCTGACTTGGTGCCAATGGGACCACTTAGGAAGTATAACCTTTTAAACGAAAAAATAATTTCTCGAATCTGTCCAGGCCTCTTCGAGTAATCGGGGAACATGCATAAAACCAGATTCCTACGAATTGAGAAAGAAAGAAAGAAAATACATTTATTTGAGACACACACAGAACAGACTATTGAAAACAGAACATATACAGAATGAACATACCTACTTACATACAGATTTTATTAACAAAGAAAAATTGAGAACCTCCTACTTTTTTTGAAGTCTGTTAAAAACTATCGTTAAATATTTCAACATGTGGAAAGTTATTTACCAGCGTAAGTGTTTACATGCGTATATGGCGAACAATCGGTGATGGCGACCGAGACGGCCCGTTCTAATTCTCTAATTATTAGGGACATATAGAGAGAAACTGCTAAAATGATCGGGTTCAAAGTATTTTGCAAACCATCAGCTTCGAAAGGTGTTCCGTGAAAAATAATTATTTATTGCAAAAATAAAAAAAAACGCCATGTCACCCCATAGCGCTTCGGCGCACACTTTGGAAACCACTGACCTAGAGTCTATCCAAAGGTGTATAATCTCTAGATATTGATCCTGCCATTACCGATATAACATACATTAACGGATAAAACCTTTTTAAGTCTACAATTATAGTTATAAGTTTAGTTTTTTAAATCTACAATTATATTTTTTCTAAGTCTTAACAGTTGTAGTTGAATGAAGCTCAGGGAAAGGTTATGGAAATGCTGATATTAATTGTTTACCTCTCTACGTTTTTGCATTTTACCGTCGCCTTCGTTAATTCAACACTAAACTTTGATGGCGGTTCATCTGCCTTCTATTCTATAGCTAAATGCATTCGTGATGTTAGCCAATACGAGCTATATTTGAGACCGACTACAGTTTTTAAAGTTGAAGATAACAAGACTATATCTAAAAGTGATTTCACCAACGAAATAACGAAAGTGTTTGCAACGGAAAATTCTCCATATTTCTCCACTGAAGGTGTTGATGATGGAACCTTTGATGGCAATGGAAACTATCTTTACGTTGATTACTTTGATGTCGGATCCAGGTTACTGGATTTTGACTTTCATGCGATCCAAAAACATATAAAATATCTATTGGTGATTGAAGATTATTCTGACAAGTTCTGGGATGTTGATCTCCAAAGCATTGGACATAAAGTTGGTAAATTCGACGTGACCATAATTGTAAAAACCGCAGCTCAATACAAAATGGTAACGTTCATCCCGAAAATAGATCCGAACACCTGTCAAGAAGTCATCGGAAATTCTTTGGAAATAAACACGTGTGAGAACGGCTATCTAAATAGTAATGTGACGTTTCCTTCGAAGAGTCTAACCAACTTACAGCGATGTCTGTTTAAAGCTGGGATTACTGATTGCTACCCATTCGGGATAATAGAAGGTGCAGAATCTCTAACCCACTTGGAAAGCCTCAAGGGTGTAAATGTACAAGGAATAGATGCTGAGATTATAAAAATCTTCACTGAGTATTTCAATGCGACGCTAGATTTGTACTATTTTCGTCAATTTGCGGTAAATCCCTTTCCTTACGATCAGTATCTACCTTTTCTAATAAATGGTAGTGTAGAAGTCATTACCGGAGGTCTACACCGTGCGTTCGGGTTTGGAGATGTGGTGGCATATTCAGGGGTATTCGTTAGCCAGGCTATCGGGTGGGCGTATGCCGCCGAGAGACAAAGCTTAACATGGCAGAATCTAATCAGTCAGATGGACGGACTGTACATATTCATGATATTCTATTTAAGCCACTGTATCATCTGGTACATTATTTGCATATTCGATAAATGCGCTTTATCCATGAAAGATATTCTATTGTACAGTTGGGGCGCGCTCATGGGGACAACTTCGTTGCTTCCAGCGAGGTCATTCAAGCAAAAGATATTGAATGTCGTATATTTAATAATGTGCTTGCATCTGTCCGCTTACTTCAGCATTCATTTGTTTTCGTTCCTGACGATCCTCAAACCTCCGGAGATGTTGGTAACCAATGATGATGTATACAATTCAGGGAGGGCGCCGAACATGATTCCTCTATACAAATACCCTCTCAAAGACCCGAAATTTGCAAGGTTTGTGGATACTTCACACGATTGCTTCAGTGGTCCCGAGTGTGTTTCGGCAACGTTGCGGGAAAAAGGAGTCGGGCCCTATTTCGACAGCGATTTCGTGAGGTGGCAAGCGGAGACGATAGTAGACGACGAAGCGAGATTACTGAGAATAAAGGAAAACATTGTTACGTTGCATTTCGAAATGATTATAAATAAAAACAGTCGTTTGGTTGAACATTATCAGAAAGCAACTACGAGGCTTCTTGAGTCTGGAATTACTGCGAAGCTGTTTGAAAACGCTATTGGTATAAGTAAAGTGGCGAAGACAAAGATAGCAACGAAAAATATTATGTCTATAAGCTACGGTTGTTATGAGGGAGGATGTTCTATTACGTTACAACAGATTTTTGGCGCTTTGTACGTGTGGGCTCTGGGGTGTGCAATAGCAATTGCTTCGTTTATTGTAGAATTGCTTTTAAGGAAACAAAGAAGAAATTGAAATGTTTTCGAACATTAGAATAGTTTTAAATGGGAGAAAGCATTATGAATATAAAATAGGCACGATAATTTTGCACTTAAGCTCTACTAGTCTTTCGTAAAATAATTGTTCAAATTTTTGTAATAAAGTTTTGATCAATACTCTTATTTATTCACATTAAAGTAGTATTAGAGTCATGGTTAGAGCTAGTGGGATTTATCCCGACTTCCAATTCGTATTTTCTACTCAAAACTGTTTTTGCGCATTTGCATGTGCTCAAAACTGAAGGACTTGCCTGCCGCCGTCACTCGGACTCAAATTTCCAAAGATATTCCACAAGGGCGTATGCGGAATGTGTGGTTTGTGGCCCTTGTGTTATATCTTCACTGGTCCGCGTACTAGTAAAAGATCCGACGATGTCCACCATAGAGATTATAATAGTCGAGAATTATTAATCGAGTGAAGCGTGATCTCTAAATGTTGTTAAATTAAGTTAATGTTAAAGTAAGTTGTATGTATGTATGTTTGTTTGTCCGAGGATAACTTTCGAAGCGTTGATCCGATTATCGTGAAATTATAGGTATCGGTAGTGATGGCACAATTTTGGTATGAATAAATAGGTTATAAATGTTGGGGGGTTCTTGAGATAATGGGGTTCAAGAGGTGTAAAAAAATTTTGAAATAAAACTATTAGGTCAAATGAGACGTCAATGAAAGTACTTCAATATTGGTACATTTTGACCCCGTGTTTATTTTTAGTAAATGTTTTGTAGTTTTTGAGTTATTAGCCATAATAAAAACTAAACTATGACAAAATACACAGGATACACCAGTGACCCCACAGTGCTGTAATTTAGTATGCGTGTAGCTTAAGTATCACAAATACAGGGTGTCTCAAAAAATAGTGTCAAGCGAAAGTCCAGAGATAGAACACCCCTTGGGGTACCCGAATCACCCCATGTATGTTCCGCGATTTTTTTATAGTTTTCGAGTTATGAATTTTTTTCCAAATTTTTGGTAATTTACGACTTAAACAACTTAAAAAACTCTTTAAAAAAAAGTAGAAGACTTTCTTGAGATTTTTTTTTGCTACTGAATTTTTATGAGTTGTTCTTTTATGTATAAAATAATCAGCTACGTGACTTTGATGAAAACTATGAAAATGTTGGTGTTAAGTTAAAAAATTACATTCGGTGAATTATGACTTAAATTTGCAACTTTAAATTAAAAATCTTAACACGTCATTTCATAGTTCTTAAATAAGTCTTCAGAATTTTCCAGACTCTTAGTTTTCATAATCATTAAAAAAAGTAGTACTTAATGGGCTACTTTGGCTAAAATCGGCCTTCAAAGACGACGAGATGGAAAATTCTTAAAATTAGCTATCTGATTAGAAAATAGATTTTGGCCATTTTATAATTCCTAAGCTTAATTAGTTTGTTAACTAACCAAAAATCACTGCAGGGAAGCTTTTTAGTGCTTTTTTTTCAATGTTTAATATAAGTTTTATTAATTTTGCGCGATGTGTTCTCACCTATGACCCGGATTGTAAACGTGGGCGCTAATCTTTTACCTGTAATAACAATAGGCCGATAAGAGACCGAATTATCGCTATATCTGTAACTCTCCTAGGTGACAACAGAGCAGCGCGCAACCGAAGCTTTATTATGTTTTTGTATTCCAAATACTTTCTCGGAATTTACAATTTGAGTCGCAGTTGGGCAATGAGCATGACAAAGTGATGTGGAGGGGGTTGCGGCGCGAGGGTTGATCTATTTTGTTCTGCTGGGCCAGTCGTTTGCGTGCCACGTAATCACACTCAAAGTCCGTAAAGAAAGCAAAGTTCATCAAATAATAATAAATGGAGCGTATAGTACAGAGTCTGTATCGTAAGGCGCAAAGGCAGGCAAACGACTGGCCCAGCAGAACACAATTAAAACATGCACATGCATTACATATCTCTAATAAATAATAATTTAGGCTGAGACACAGGAGGTAGCGGGTTCGATCCCCGTCGCGGAACAAATGTTTGCATGACCTACAGATATTTGTTCCGGGTCTGGTTGTTTCTCTATAAATTATAAGTACGTATTTACAAAAAAAAATGTATATAAGTATTCTATCCGTTATCTGGTTCCCATAGTACAAGCTCTGCTTAGTTTGAGGCTAGATAGCGTTGTGTGAAATGTGTGAAATGTCATTTAGCTGGTTTTTAGGTGGTGGTAATAAGTGTTCCAGATCTTCGATTTTTATTCGTCAACAGAAAATCTCACATTACCTATATGCAGAAGTAAACATCTCACATAATACGCAGATGACACCTGCCTGTTCTACTTCGACAAATCAATTCATTAAATGATTGCTGATGCTCAAAAAGACCTTAATATACTCAATGAATGGCTAAAATACAATCTACTCACAATAAATACATCAAAAACATCATTTATGGTTATCTTTGCTAAAAATAAACACACACCTGAGTATTCGCCTCTTACAATTAATGAGGAAATAATGCAACAAACTAAGCTAGAAAAATATCTCGGTCTGTGGTAGGGTTTCGTTCCCGGGTCCCGGGAATCGGGAAATCCCGGGAAAAAAGTCATTCCCGGAACCGGGAAAAAATTCTGATTTTCCGGGAATTCTCGGGAATTTCCAAAAGTATGTGATAGATCTCAAACTTTTTTCTCAAGTATTACTTTATGAAATAATTTAAGACTTAAACTGAAATAGTGCTTCAGCTTACGTGACTGTTACATAATAAGGGCATAAGTAAAATTTTGCCCACGATGTGTGGCCGCTGCAAGAGGGTAAATAAAATATTATACGAACTGCTGCACAGAGTTAAGGTATTTAAACACTCGAATCATTTTATGGTCAAATTAAACTCGGATTCGCTGCATTTGATAAACTACTCTCGTGTTTACATACTTTAATGATGTGCAGTTACGTATAATACTTTATCTACTCTTGTACCTCCGCCACACATCGATGGCAAAGTTTGTTTGTTATCATAAGAGCAATACTTAATTACTCCGTTTATGTTATGTTTATACCCCTGTGTGTGTTTAGAAGTTTTATATTATAAGTGTAATTTTGCATGCCTAAAACCAATCATTAAGTTTTCTTTCATTAAGTATACTGCTGTGGAGGAGTGCTGCAGATATAAACACTATTTTTGTGCTGCAGAAGAGGGCTGTTCGTTCAATTTATAATATGGACCCCAGAGAATCATTAAGCAATAAGTTTAAAAAAATAAATATTATGACATTCCCTTGTCAATACATCTATGAAAATCTAATGTATGTTCACAAAAATATTAATTAGTTTAAGAAAAATAGCGATAATCATAATTTTAATACTACTAAAATAAAGATAAACTCGCTGTTGCCACTTGTAGACTCCATAAAGTTAGTAAATCGTTAAAAGGGCAAGGTGTACGCTTTTATATCAAACTCCCAAGGGATGTACAAAAATTGACAATTAACAAATTTAAAAACGTAATTAAACAAAATCTTTATAAAAGAGCCTGCTATAAAATATCAGATCATTTAGATGATAGAGAAGCTTGGGATTGAAATTGCTCCAACTCGTTCAAAATGTTACAATTTAGACGTAATTTATTTTCTGTATTATGTATTGTAAAAGGATCATTAAAAAAAACAACCAGCCTTGTTTCTTACCTTTTTTCCTGGCTTGGTCGCGAAGGAATAGGCAGTAAAATTGACGTTTCAAAGTGATCCTTGTGATTTTAATGAATAAAAATATTTTACTTTGACTTTCTATTATACTATCTCTGTTTATGATCGATCGAGAATGTTTAATTATTTCTGAGTCAAATAAATAGCTTATCTAATCTATTATGTTTTCTTGACTTTTTGTAGTTAAAAAAAAATTAAATTAAGGACGTTAAAAAAATTCCCGGTTTCCCGGGAATCCCGGGAAATTGAAAATATTATTCCCGGTTCCCGGGAACGCCAAAAACCCGGGAAATCCGAAACCCTAGTCTGTGGATAGATGATAAACTAAATTGGAAATCACACATCAATTATGTAAAAACAAAACTAACTTCACTGGTCGGGGAAAACTATATTCCAACTAAGACACGCACTATCATTTATAACTCGTTAGTAAAGTCACACCTCGATTACTTAATTGAAATATAGGGCGCAGCTGTCGCTACAAACTTAAATCCTCTGCAAAGAACACAAAATAAAATAGTTAGTACTTTTTCATTATTCCTACCTAATGCCAACAAAATAATTATACAATAAAAACAATATTTAATATTATGTAGGTACATACTACAACTTTATATCTATTACACTTGCATTCTAATAAAAAATACCATTACTAATTCCATCCAATCCAATATACAGCTACAACATAAATCAAATATACACAGTCTAAGAAACAAAATTAAATTACATATATCTAAGACTCGAACTAATTACGGAAAGAAAACGATTTTGTTTGAGGGAGCACAGCTGTACAACAAATTACCTGATAACATTAAAGAGTGTGTTAATATAAATATATAAAAAACAAACTTAAGAAATATGTACAAACATTATAGAATGTAGTACTAACCTCAAATAATAATTATAGTTATAAGGCGCCAGAGTGTAGGATTATCATTATGAAATCTCTATGTAACTCATTTTAAGTGAACCATGTAGTCCTTATGAGAAATAAAGTTCTTTAAACCTAAAATGCCCACTTTACTGAACAACTTTTGCTAAGGTGGCACTTTTTTATCTCCAATAGTTTAGCTGTTACCATTATGGTGTCTCATCAGGTAAAAAGAGGGGTGAAATGAGAGCTAATCCACATTTTGATAATTTCCCTTTGTGTGGGCACTAAAACCCCTGTACCAAATTTCAGCTCTGTAGTTATATTAGGAAGTACTAATTCTATTTTGATGATCTTTATGTGAATGAATGAGTGTCAAATAAGCAAACTTTACCATCAGATATCTTCTAAAATAAGTTAAAATTCTATCTAAGTTATAATTTTGAAATTATAGGATCCTCATACACGTAGCGTTGCATATTAGACAGAGATATGTTCAACGTTACAATCGTTCCTAGTTTAAAGATACAAAGGTTAGAAAACTGGCTGAAATGGTTCCAGAAGAGGTATTTATGGCAGCTTGCATTGCGCTCGACTTGACGGGGGTAATGCCGTGCCCCAGATACACTAAGAAACACGATTTGTTCAATACCTAGAGTATCCAAAGCTGCATGATCTCCAGATATTAATCCTGCAATAAGGATATAAAAATTCATTCATGATAAATACATTTTAAGTCTATAATTAAAGTTTTAAGTACCTTTCAATCAGTTTTATTGTTTTATTATTGTATAATAACCAATCTACAATTCAGATCCTTTATTAGTATGGCTATGGTGCCTGATTGATTCCCGACCGATTTCTCTACGTCAAAATAGTTGCAGTGAAATCTAGCTCGGGGAAAGTCTTGTCTATTGGAAGGAAGAAATAACAAAAAAAAAAAAATTTGATTTCTGTTTTGAAAATGCTGAAATTAATTGTTTACCTCTGTACGTTTTTGCATTTTACCGTCGTCTTCATAAATTCAACACTAAACTTTGATGGCGGTTCATCTGCCTTCTATTCTATAGCTAAATGCATTTGTAAAGTTAGCCAATACGAGCTAAATTTGAGACCGACTACAGTTTTTAAAATTGAAGAAAATCAGACGAAATATAAAAGCGATTTCATCAACGAAATAACGAAAGTGTTTGCAACGGAAAATTCCCCATATTTCTCCACTGAAGGTGTTGATAATGAAACGTTTGATGGCAATGGAAACTACCTTTACGTTGATTACTTTGATATTGGATCCAGGTTACTGGATGTTGACTTTCATGCGATCCAAAAACACATAAAATATCTATTGGTGATTGAATATTATTCTGACAAGTTCTGGGATGTTGATCTCCAAAGCATTGGACATAAAGTTGGTAAATTCGACGTGACCATAATTGTAAAAACCGCAGCTCAATACAAAATGGTAACTTTCATCCCGAAAATAGATCCGAACACCTGTCAAGAAGTGAACGGAAATCTTTTGGAAATAAACACGTGTGTGAACGGCTATCTGAACACTAATGTGACGTTTCCTTCGAAGAGTCTAACCAACTTACAGCGATGTTCGTTTAAAGCTGGGATTTCTGATTTCTACCCATTCGGGATAATAGAAGATCTAGAATCTCTACACCACTTGGAGAGCCTCCAGGGAGTAAATGTTCAAGGAATAGATCTGGAGATTATAAAAATCTTCACTGAGTATTTCAATGCGACGCTAGATTTGTACTACTTTCGTCAATTTGTGGTAAATCCCTTTCCTTACGACCAGTATCTATCTTTTCTAATAAATGGTACTGTAGAAGTCATTGCCGGAGGTCTACACCGTGCGTTCGGGTTTGGAGACGTGGTGGCATATTCAGGGGTATACGTTAGCCAGGCTATCGGGTGGGCGTATGCCGCCGAGAGACAAAGCTTAACATGGCAGAATCTAATCAGTCAGATGGACGGACTGTACATATTCATGATATTCTATTTAAGCCATTGTATCATCTGGTATATTATTTGCATATTCGATAAATGCGCTGTATCTATGAAAGACATTCTGTTGTACACTTGGGGCGCGCTCATGGGGACAACTTCGTTGCTTCCAGCGAGGTCATTCAAGCAAAAGATATTGAATGTCGTATATTTAATTATGTCCTTGCATCTGTCCGCTTACTTCAGCATTCATTTGTTTTCGTTCCTGACGATCCTCAAACCTCCGGAGATGTTGGTAACCAATGATGATGTATACAATTCAGGAAGGACGCCGAACATGATACCTCTATACAAATACCCTCTCAAAGACCCGAAATTTGTAAATTTTGTGGATACTTCACACGATTGCTTCAGTGGTCCCGAGTGTGTTTCGGCAACGTTGCGGGAAAAAGGAGTCGGGCCCTATTTCGACAGCGATTTCGTGAGGTGGCAAGCGGAGACGATAGTAGACGACGAAGCGAGATTACTGAGAATAAAGGAAAACATTGTTACGTTGCATTTCGAAATGATTATAAATAAAAACAGTCGTTTGGTTGAACAATATCAGAAAGCAACTACGAGGCTTCTTGAGTCTGGAATTACTACGAAGCTGTTTGAAAAGGCTATTGGTATAAGTAAAGTGGCGAAGACAAAGATAGCGACGCAGAATATTATGTCCATAAGCTACGGTTGTTATGAGGGAGGATGTTCTATTACGTTACAACAGATGTTTGGCGCTTTATACGTGTGGGCTCTGGGGTGCGCAATAGCAATTGCTTCGTTTATTGTAGAAATGCTTTTAAGGAAACAAAGAAGAAATTGAAATGTTTTCCAACATTCTAATAACTTAAAATGGACGAAAGTATTTTGAATATGAAATGGACACGATATTTTTGCACTTAAGATTTCCAGCTCTGTAGCACTCTTAGTAAAATTGTTCAAGTTCTTATATTAAAGTTTACGATTAATAATCAATCAAGTCAATTATGTTATCTATTTTATTTTGGTGTACAATAAAGAGTTATCTTATCTTAATACTCGTATTTATTAAAAAGTAGCTGTTGCCCGAGACTACGCACGCGTTACACTTCTAAATCTGTAGGTAACCTATAAATAAAGCTCAACTTGCTGTTGCAACTTGACTTGGCATCCCATTTTTAACCCATGGGACCTGATTTATGGCATAAAAAGTAGCCTAGTTGTTAATCCAGGTTATAATCTAACATCATATATACTAAATTTTATCCAAATTGGTTCAGCCGTTACGTCACGTTACGACGTGATTGAGTAACAAACAAATACATAAACAAATAAATAAACAAATGCCCAAAGTTTCGCATTTATATTATTAGTGTGATATTTTTCACGTTAAAGTAGCTTTAGGGCCATGGTTGATATTTGGATGTATTCCCGCTTCCGATTTTGAGGTCGTGGGTTTGAATCCCGTCCGTGCACCACCACGTTTCATTGTCTAACAAATTGTATGAGATTTACCTGTTCTACTCATCTATTCATACCTTTGATTACAAACGTGAGAGAGAGAATAATAGATCTATCAAAAAAGTTTCACCAGAGTGTTTCTGCTTGTCACTTTGGTAGAAGATAGGTTGATGGGTGTCTGCCAAGGAAAAGGGGAGATCTCCCACCGAGCGACCTTTGACTCGGTGTCCTAAGACGACATTTCTCCTAAGACGGTCTTGTTGACAAGTAGTATATACACTCGTGGGCAAAAAAATCGCCTCAGGCGACACACCTGCAGTTGCATGTCACTGGCAAAAAAACTGAACGCGAAAATATTTTTTTCTTAGTAAAATCTTAAAGCTGATAGTATTAGCTTCAAAATTATATAAAATATTGTAATGTTTCTTGCTCACACAACCCAACAATATGTTGTGATCGGTAACCACCCTTTTTATGCGTGTTTACAACAGTGCTAATTAAGGGTTACTGACTCATATAAAAGGTTATCTAACTGACCCGCCCTCATCGGCCACAGACACTGACGACGACCAGGCGTCGTCAGATCGGGGTATCATCCCTTCCCCCTACCCATCTTCCTTTGAAGGTACCTGCGCGGCGACTGTCCGACGATCCTCCCTGCGGAGTGAGCATCGGGCGGCCAGTAACGCGTGAGTAGCAAACCTGAGGCTCCGCGAGCCGACCCGATGACCCCCCGTTGAAACGGGGGGCGGTAAGAACTCCGCAGGAAAGGGCTTAAAAGCCCGGCACTGCATCCCCCACACCGGCTTCGCCGGTGTGTGAGAAGAAGACACGTCTCACCCTCATCGGTTAGCCGTCAAACGTCAACCGATACACATCTCCGTTATCAACAAACAAGAATTCTACCTGAAAATGGACACAACAAGTGATAAAGCTGCTCAAGTGGTCACCCTATTGCGACAAGGCCAAAGTCAGCGTGAAGTGGCACGTGCGCTGAACATGAGCCAGTCTGCTGTTTCCAGAATTTACCATCGTTACCAAGAGACTGGTAACTTTTATTAGGCTCGGACTATATGGCATCCGGGTCTCCCCGATCCTGTGAATCCGGACCTGGTCCCGATTGCTTCCAGGTAAAAATATGAGTCGGATGGCCTCGGATCACGTGCAGTCGATGCAGGAAAAATTCAAATGTTTGGTTGTGCGACGGATTGGTCAGGGGCCGTTAAAAAAGGTCCCAAACATGCCATATAGTCCGAGCCTTATTTTTATTTTATATTATTTTATTCGGAAAACAAACAGTACTTATTTCTAACAAAAACAACTTTAAAAACGTCTTATTACCATTTACATGTTTTCGCATATAATATTAAAGTGAGCTTGTTTGTTTAGTTAACATTGTCAAAACTAAAAGAAAGGTAAAAAAAAATATAGAAGTAAAAATATGAAAGTTTCGATGACAGTAAAAGTGAGAACTAACAGTTATTGAACCAATTCAAACCAGTGTTCCAAAAGAACACGCTTAAATTTTGAGGGATTTAAGTTAAATAAATCTAACTCAGGAAAATCAACCAGTTTATTATAATAATTAGCAGACCTGATAAAGAAGGAGTTTTGCCGATAGTTTGTCCTACAGTGAGGAACATAAAGAGAAAGAAAAGGTATCCTTACGGTTCTTGTTGGGACTCGTAGCCGTATCAAGGAAAGAAGTTGAGGGGAGTCAATGAGAGACTGTGCAATTTTTACCGATATGGAAATGTCCAATATCTTTCTTCTTTCCTGGAGTGGAAGCATATGGTGTCTTTTGCATCTCGTCTCATAATCTTTGTCATATGTTTTACACTTGTACTGAACGAATCTCATAAACCTACGCTGTAAGGATTCTAGTCGATTTATGTAAACATCATACTGTGGATTCCAAATTTGTGAACCGTATTCAAGGATGCTACGTACAAATGAACAGTAGAGGACTTTGACAATTTTGACATTGGAAAATTGAGAGCAAGATCTTATAACGAACCCCAATGCCTTATTCGCTTTTTTCGCAATATGATCTATGTGTTTCTCATATGATAGCTTGGAATCGTGAATTATACCAAGATCTCGAACTTCATCCACACGCTTCAATTCAGTACCTTTAAGGGTATATCTATGCTCCACTACATTGAATTTACGAGTAAATATTATTGAATAACATTTAGAGACGTTGAGATCAAGATTATTTTTTTGACAGTACTTTTCAAATCTAACAAGATCTTGTTGTAATAAATGACAGTCATTAATTGTGATAATTTGTTTAAATATCTTCATATCATCGGCGTATAGTAGAAAGTTTGAATGTAAGAAGCAAGAATTTATATCGTTCATAAATAAGTTAAACAGCAAAGGCCCAATTATAGATCCTTGGGGAACACCCGAGGGTACAGTATGCCATACAGAGACAAAACCATTCAATGCGACGGCCTGGGATCTATTTTCTATGTAAGAAGTGAACCATCTGAATAGGCTGCCATGGATTCCCTTTCTTGCTACGATCACATAGCTCTTTGAAAAGATCTAAGCTTTATTTTATTGTCCGATGCTAGAGCCCATGTTGGGCACCCATATAGCAAGGTTGGTAAGATAGTAGTCTGCAAGTTTTTTTGACGTGACAACGTCTAATAAATTGAAAGCCGGCTGCATGCACGAAAAAGGATGACTCATTGTCCCGTTACGCTCATTTTACGCTTGCGCCGCATCTATCTCTCTTCCACTCGATTGGCCTATGCGTACGAGGAGAAGAAAGATAGCGGCAGCACACAACTTACATCTACACGTGAACTGTTTCGCCGACTGTTTATAAAGTGAAGTGAAAAGTTAATGTGATTGCTTATTACAACAACAATTTCGGCAATAAAGGTTAATTATTCTTGCATTTTAAAAAGTTGATTACTAGTACAATTTCAAGTATTTATTCTTTTATTATTAAAAAAAAGTAGCATCTGTTGGCGAATGCAGTAATAATAGGTTATGTTACAATTGACTAAAAAATTATGGTGATTTATATAATTGATGACAGATATTTGATTACAGTTTATTTCTATGAAAACTTGTTCATATTTAAACTTTATAGCTAAACGCCAGTTTTTAAAATTAATTGCAAGTTATTGAATTTAGATTAACAATGTCTTAAGAAGTACATTATCTTTATTAAAAAATTAAAAAATATTTTTTTTAAATTTATTATAATAATAATACAAATTTAATAAAATATTTTGTTATGACGTTGTCACGTTAAACTATCGTCCGTAAACTAACTTTACAGACAACCAATTTACTGCGTTAAAATCGTACTTTTTAATGCTTATTGCGACGTTTCCAGTATAAATCTCTTTGAGTAACCAATACTTTTTCCATGCTAGTGTTGTCCTTCTTTCTATTTCTTTTCTCGTTCTGTTTATGAATATATTCTGTCCTAGGTAGATGGAATTATCCACGTATTCCAAGGTCTTATTGTCAACATCTCATTTTATTTTAGTCAACTCAAAATAGATGAATCAGATAATTCAGAAACCCAATATAAAAACATAGTTAATGCAGTCCACACAACAAGCAAGAAAATTAAACCGATGAAGAAAAGTAAAGTTAAACTATCAAACAAAACCCAGAATTTATTAGAAAAAAGACTCGAGACCGGCATGGGGTCACAAGACTATAGAAATTTAGAAGCGCAGCATCAGAAATGATGCAAGAAACTTTAATACCTACAGAGTAAAAATAGCACTGGAGAATAATAGATCGCTCAGAATAGCAAAACAGGGTATCTCTAAGGGTAAAACATGGATTATAGTTCCGGAATTAAATATAATAATAGAGGCAAAATAATAATAAATAAATAAATATTGTTGGACATGTCACACAGCGCTATCTAGCCCCAAACTAAGCAGAGCTTGTACTATGGGAACCAGATAACTGATAGAATACTTATATACTTTTTTTTTGTAAATACATACTTATCATATATAGAAAAACATCCAAACCCGGAACAAATATCTGTAGATCATACAAACATTTGTTCCGCGGCATTTTGTTCAAAATATTGGAAATATGCACAGAATTCTACAAAAATCTTTACTCCGATTCTTCAAAGATGACAACAACTATAGAACATGCTCGATCAGATGCTGTAGGTACCATTCATAACAGGGCGCGAAGTCCATGATGCTTTAAAAGCCATGCATTATGATAAGAGCACTGGAGCGGACGGTGTCACGACCGAGGTTTTAAAAACTGGAGCCACTGTTTTACTACTCCATATCACAAATCTCTTCAACACCATCCTAGATACAGGTCAGCTACCAGTGGAGATGTGCCACTCAAACATAATTCTTCTTCACAAGAAAGGAGACAAAAGTAACATGAATAATTACCGTCCTATCAGTTTAGTGTCACATCTCTACAAAGCCTTTATCAAAGTTATTCAGAAGCGCATAGAAGGTATACTGGACCAGCACCAACCACCGGAACAAGCTGGATTCCGACCTCATTTTTCCACCACAGACCATCTCCATACGCTAAATCAGGTTATAGAAAAATTTAATGAATTCCACAATCCACTATATCTGGCTTTTGTGGATTACACAAAATCTTTCGATAGCATCAACCACTCAAGAATCTTCTTGGCTTTAGAGAAACAAAATGTTGAAAAAACCTATATAGATCTAATTAAAAGCATTTACAGTATTAGCCACGCTAACATTAAATTAAATACATCAGGAGCAAAGTTTTTAATAGAAAAGGGAGTGAAACAGGGTGACCCGCTTTCTCCCAAATTGTTTACGAGCACTCTAGAAGAGGTTTTTAGACAATTGCCAGCCTCATAGACAAATGGACGCATTGAAATCGGCAATCAAAAACTTACGGACGACATAGTTCTCTTTGCCACCAGTGCCCCCCAATTAGAACAAATGCTCCAAGACCTGAGCAAGGCAAGCGTCAAGGTTGGACTGATGATGAACCAGTCAAAGACCCAAGTTATGACCAATAGCAAGAAACGTAGGGTCAAGGTGGATGGGCAAGGGATACTCTATGTCGATGAGTATATTTATCTGGGCCAGATAGTCTCTTTCAAGAACAGACAAGATCGAGACGTAGACCGTCGTGTCGATGACGCTTGGAAGAGCTACTGATCCATGAAAGAGCTAATGAAGGGCAACTTTCCATTGTCACTTAAGCGAAAACTCATCGACATGTGTATCTTACCTATCCTAACTTACGCTGCTCAGACTTGGTCATTGACGGACTCACAAAAGTTCAAACTCGGGGTATGTCAACGAGCGATGGAGCGTAGCATTTTAGGTGTTACGCGGGGAGTTCAATGTATTCTCGGTATAGGCATGAAAGAATAAGCAGAAAATTCTGAATAAAATTTATTTTTCAATGTGGACTTAGGATCTGAACACACTTATTTGTCCTGAAAAATAACTTTTCAATTCTCTCCAAAAAATATTTTTCTTCCTGGTCTGAAAAATGATCGTTAATTGCTGCCTTTAACTCTTCATCGTCGGAAAAATGCTTGCCTCGAAGTTCTTTTTTGAGATTTGGGAACATAAAGTAATCACTAGGGGCTAGGTCCGGGCTGTAGGGTGGATGATTGATTTCTTCAAATCCGCAATCCCGCACAGCAGCATTGGCAATGCGTGCCTTGTGAACAGGCGCGTTGTCGTGCAGAAGCAATACACCTGCGGTCAATTTTCCCCGTCATTTTTCTTTTATTGCCTCCTTTAAATTGCGCAGGGTGTTAGCGTAAGTTGCACCAGTCATACTCTCACCTTTTTTTGTGTACTCAATTAATAAGATTACCTTGGAATCCCAAAACACTGTGGCCATGAGCTTTCCTCTACTGCGAACAACTGATGAGATTAAAGCAAGAAGTTGAGAGAAAGCGGCCGGAATTAATCAACAGAAGAGGTGTGGTTTTTCATCATGATAACGCTAGACCTCACATATCTTTAGCCACTCAGCAAAAATTAAGAGAGTTTGGCTGCGAAGTGTTAATGCTTCCGCCGTATAGTCCTGACCTTGCACCTTCAGATTTCCACCTGTTTCGGTCTCTTCAGAATTCTTTAGGCAGTGTCAGGTTAACATCACGAGAGGACTGCCAAAACCACTTTGTCGCGGTATTTTGATCAGAAGCCCCAAAATTTCTATAGCAATGGGATCATGTCTCTACCTACAAGATGGCAAAAAGTTATCGAACAAAATGATACCTACATACTTTAGTTAAATGTAAATAAACTATATTATTAAATGTTTTGAATTTTCTTAAAAAATGCAAAAGAACTTTTTCCCCAACCTAATATATTACCACGATACCGAGAATACATTGAAGGCCCTTCGTAAGCGAATCGATAGAATCCGCAACACTACTCTACGCTCTATGACCGGAATCATCGATGTGGGGTACAAGGCTGCAAGACTCAAATGGGACTGGGCGGGTCATGTCACTCGAATGCGCCCTGAAAGGTGGACCGGATCTCCACCGGCTGGCAACCTACAGGACGACGGCAACGAGGCAGACCGCGAAAACGTTGGCGCGACGATCTGGATGGGTTCCATTCTGACTGGCAGGAGATTTCTGGAGAACGCAAGGAATGAAAGGAAATGGGGGAGACCTTTGCCCAGCAGTGGAACAGTATAGGTTATTGAAAAAAAAATGTCAACATCTTATTGTATCGTTGTAAAGGGGCCCGCAAATCCGATGCAGTATCCATGTATAGAAAAATCTTCTTACCCCTTCATAAGCTTAATTAGTTCATTCAAATAAGCAAGAAAAGTTGGTCAACCTCGGGATGAGAGATAATAAGCTGAAAACTCGTATACATCTTCATTTTGGCGTTCTTAAAGTTGTCTCAAAAGTCGCATAAAATCTCGTGTCTATGTCGTAAGTTATTCAAGGTTACAAAAATCTGGTTTTCGTGATTATCTTGGTTTCTATAGCTCCAATGATATTAACATCTGTTATAAAATTGTAGAGCATTAAATTTACGACAAATTTTTTCCAATCATTTTTTCATACGCTAAATCGTTTTTGAGTTAGAGGGTTGAGAGCCTGGCGTCTGGTGCCGGAGCCTGGGCGCTCAGCCTGACTGGACTATAGATAGATAGATAGATAACTCTTTATTGAATTACCACACAAACAGAAATAATACAAAAATAAATATAAGGCTAGAATAAATAAGGCAATACAATGGGCGGCCTTATCGCTGAAAGCGATCTCTTCCAGGCAACCTTTGGACTATATTGCGCGCACGGAGGATTGTGAGACTTGGCATAGTTAAAGTTTATATGGAGAAGGGCGAATGATAAAATTAAGCTATGAAAAACAATTTGCGGTTGAATTTCGACCACTGTTCACTGGCAACTTGTATATACAATTATTAACCTTGCCCTATTCGGTGAGTTCAAACTCTAATTTAGATAGCGTTTGTTAATGAATGGACACACACAGAATTGATAATGTAATTTATTCAAATACTTAGTTAATTAATTTTTTACGTAGGTGCTGGAGCCCAATTAGAATGTATATAGTTGTCGATGTAAATTCTAATTGGGTTTAGCTTCCGCCCGCGGCTTCGCACTCGTAGTTTACGATAAAAAGTAGCCTTATCTCATTCGGGCATAATCTACCTATATGTATCGCCGGATGGACCCGAGAAAGATAAACTAGTCGCAGAGGCGCCTGCGCGCCAAACATATCGCTGTATCATTCTATCCGATTTCTGTATTAGTTTATTTCTTAGGCCAGGCCTAGTTTTAAAATTTCAAAAAAAAAATACCTAAGATTCTGTTTATCAGCTGTTTTAGTTCAAATACCTGGGGCGACTTGTGCAACGATGCCTAAACGTATTTAGATTAGATTAGAAAATTCTCTATTGCACTAATAAAATAATAAATAGGCGAACTTTTTTTTTTATAAATCATAGGCTAGCGTTTGAACACGATCTCGCCTGATGGCTCGCGATGATGTAGTCTACATGGTACATGCTTGCCTAGAAGAAACCTATTCACTCGCGACTTGAAGACTCCCTTCGTTGTAGTTATCAAGAATCACAGGCAAGGCGTTCCACTCCTTGGCGGTGCACATAATAAAGGTGGAAGAGTACCGCTTTGTGCGTATGGGAACTTAATACTGATTAGCATGTTCTTCCAGCTAACCTTTGTGTAGTGTGAATAAAGTGGTAGTTCCAGAAAATATAATGGTAAACAAACTTTAGCTTAGGTATCACAAAATAAGCTTACAAAAATTATTATTATTAGTATTTAGTGGCTAAATATGATTTAAAGAGTTGTGAAATCACACAAATACGTCAAACTTAAATACGTTTAGGGATCGTTGTGCAAGCCGGCCTTAAAGACAGATCATTTAATATCAAACTGAAGAGTTAAGATATGTATCCCAAAAATAATGTGTAAATTTATATTTATTTTTATGAACAGTTGTCAATTTTCATGGTCGGAGTCATCCCGTTAAGGCTTAAATACTAATTCCGGGACACCCGCCTGCATATGCAAGGATTACAGGAAATCGGTCCAGCCGTACTCTTAAAGTCGAATTTATAATATTAATCGCTAGCGTCAATAGAATTATAGAATTACTAGCTGTTGCCCGCGATTTCGTACGCGTTACACTACTAAATGTGTAGGTAACCTAGAAATAAAGCTAAACTCGCTATTGCAACTTGACATCCCATTTTTATTCCATTTGTGTTAGTCCAGGTATCTACGTACATAAATACTAAATTTCATCGATATCGGTTCAGCTGTTACGACGTGATTGAGTAACAAATAAATAAACACAAATCCAAAATTTCGCATTTATAAAATTATTTGTGTGATTATATAACATTTTGTAGGAATGCTTTGATAAATGTGTAGGTATCAAAGAAGGTACGGCGAGTTCGACCCACTAGGTGATATCCTACATCGTAGGTATACCTACACAAGATATAGTTATTGACATAAAATGCGGATAACGAATAACTAGACATTTTATAAAACGCTTTTATTAGGTTCACTTGTATGTAATTACGGGCACTTCGTTTGTTAATAAATCTAGGAAGTCGATTCTAATCTACTTCTGAATGTCGAATCGATTTGGAACTTTGCACGTGTATGTATATCGGATGACAAGACAATAATATGGTACCACCATCGAACTGATCCGATGATGGAGGTGGATGGAACTCCTCAATGGCTTGTAAACCTCGAGAGTTTGAGTCCAATGCTTAGCAGGAGGTATCGGGTTCGATTCCCGCCGCGGAACAAATCTTTGCATGGTCTACAGATACATGTTCCGGGTCTGGTTGTTTCTCTATATATTATAAGTATGTATTTACCAAAAAAAATGTATGTAAGTATTATATCCTTTATCTGGTTCCCATAGTACAAGATCTGCTTAGTTTGGGGCTAGATAGCGCTGTGTGAAATGTCCAGCAATATTTATTTATCGATTGCGAAAAGCGTTACTTTTTAGGGTGCCGTAGTACCTTAAAAGAAAAAAAATAAACCTTAAAAGGTTCGATGTCCGTCTGTTTGTCAAAACCCTTTTACGCAGGAAAACGTGGAGGTGCCAAGTTTATATTAATATCAAATACTTAGGAGCACGGTTCCTTGGATCTGAAAAATCAAGATTCGAACGCATGTCATACGCATCGAATAATATTAAATATTGATCATTTTTTTATGTTGAAAAATTACTTTTTTAAAAGAAGCTTTAATAAAATTTATCATCCGAATCGTAAGCAGATGCAAATGAGCCCAAACACTAGTATAGCCCACTACAATCCATTCAGTAGTTCCGTTGCCTAGCATCCGTCTCCATCATGAGAACCTCCATGGTACCATATTATTGCATTGTCACGAAAACTATTCATGTATTCCAAATATCAGCTCAATCGGTTGGGGGAACTGGTTTAAAATTGAGTTGCAAGATTTGACCTAAACAAACTAACAAACATTGCAAGATTAAAGCTTTCTAAATTACGGCCATTTATACCAGTCGCGTCTTCAAACCGCTGCCTACAGCAGGAAAAACGCTTGGCAAAAGCGACGGATGACATTGACATCAGAACGTTGGGCCCCGCTCGCTAGGGATCTGGTTTCCATTTCAACTTATAGCTAAGAATTTGCAGTCCCCGAAAATCATATTCCCTGAATTTGTAGTTTAGAAGTTAGAAGTAGAGCATTTACCTAGGTCCGTACAGCCAGAAATGAGGCTGTACCGCCCAGCTGGATCCCAGCCTCTCGACACTTTGGAGAATCCGTCAATAGCGAAGGTTTTTGTAGTTAAGTTGTAGTTAATTACTTTTTTTGTTATGGCTTGTATTCCTAAATAAATGGGGTTGAATGAAAGTAACATCAGGCAATACCGCCCGTCTATATCCTAGCATCTGGACACCTTACAGAATCCGTCAATAACTCAGCCTTTTGCAGTTGTTTGGTTACGAATTTGTAGTGGATTTTATTTTTATGTAATGGCTTCTATTCAGAAATAAATGTATTTTAGTCAAAATGGAATTTACACATATATCTCCACCACGAAATAAATCTAGAAGAACCGTACAAAACTCAAAATACTGCCGTAGTCGAGGAAAAGTTAATTACAAAGTTTCACCGAAATCGGTTCAGTATTTTATGAGATAATTGGATCGAAAGAAAAACTCAAATTAGCGTCATATACATAGGTTATAACATTGATATAGGGTGACAATGATTTCAAACAGTTGTAGGAATTATATAAGTACCTACTACTAAAATTGGGAGTTCTCGTGCAGGTTCAAATAGAGACACAGTTCCCTTTTACTAAAAATCATCATCATTATTACTGATTTAAAAACGGGTCATATCGCGTATGTAAGTACCTTTTTTATATGTGATCTCGACGTTTAAATCAATGCGGAGATAAATACCCGTTTTTAATCAGTAATTATGTATATTGATCGCGAAAGTTTGAAAAATACTATCATCATTCATTTCGAAAATACCTGTATTACGGATAAATAAATAAATATTGCTGGACATTTCACACAGCGCTATCTAGCCCCAAACTAAGCAGAGCTTGTACTATGGGAACCGGATAACTGATAGAATACTAATATACTTTGTTTTTTTTTGTAAATACATTCTTATAATATATAGAGAAAACATCCAGGAACATCCGGAACAAATATCTGTTGACCGCATTTGTTCCGCGGCGGGAATCGAACCTGCTACCTCCAGCGTCTCAGCCGGCTATTCGCCCACTGCGCCACGTAGGTCGCCTAAGTGATAATTGAATATTTTGTCGTATAATTGAAATGGTTATCAAATAACTCGACCTACAGTTTCATTCAAATTACAGGTAACGGTAGTTTATGTTAATTGGTTATACTTTTTTAGTGTAGAAATTGTAGTTGTTCTGGATTTCAGACTTTTTCCTATATTTTTGTTACTAAAGCTACATGCATACCAAATTTCAGCATTGTGGGCTACTGATGTACCCCGTGAATTTTGTCAATTTTTTGTTTTTATAATGGCTAATATCTTAAAAACTACAAGGCTTAAACTAAAAATAAAAACGGGGGTCGAAATGTACTTACAATGACCTTTTATTAAACGTGCCACTTGACCGGATAGATCAATTTTGTTTTTTTTTTACCCCTCTTGAACCCCAACTTCTCAACAACCCCCCCGCTCCACATTTTTACCTATATACCAAATTTCACGATGATCGGATAAACGCTTCGAAAGTTATCCTCGGACAAACAAACATGACAAATTAATATAATAATTTTATTGGACTATTTTTATTGAATATTTTGTATGACTATTTTATTGAATTTATATATATATTGACTTGTGTAATTCCATATTGGTGTCCAATTTTGTTTTGTTTTTGTATTACTTCGAATAACTTTTATTATTATTATTGTTTTCTTTTGTTGCTTATAGTTGCCATGTGTGTACGTACAGTGTGTACCGACACGAGGTACCAATAAGAAGTATGACGTGTAATATTCTTACCAAATAAATGACTATTACCATACATACAATGCCGATTTGCCCAAGTTAATTTAAAGATCTCGCTTCGCTCGATGAATAATAAATCTTACCCGTGACGGCATACGAGTCGGTACCTCCAGGATGCGCCAATTGTAATTTGTAATTTTGTAATTGTTAGATAAAATTAATATAGTTGTTTCACATCAAAAATACAACATAAAATGTAATATTTCAGAGCGTCTTCCTTTCTCTATTCGCGTTCTTCTCGAGTCGTGCGTGCGGAACTGCGACAACTTCCAAGTTCTGGAGAAGGATGTATCCAACGTGCTGGAGTGGGAGACCAACCAGGCCGTCGAGGGCGGCGTGGAGATCGCCTTCAAACCCGCCAGGGTTATACTGCAGGTCAGTCTAGAATCAATACCATCGCACAATCAACGCACAAGTTGAGTTGAAGCACAGAAACGGCCTCTCACTATGGGCCTCTTAAGAAGGCTCGCGGTTGCTCAGCGTGCTATGGAGAGCTACGCTTGGTGTTTCTCTACGAGATCCAATAAAAAATGAGGAGATTCGTGGACAAACCAAGGCCCAGACATAGCAAAGTCAATTAGCAAGCTGAAGTGGCAGTGTACGGAATAGAAGACCTGTCGGCCGTTAGAGCAGAAAGGTTTTAGAGTGGAGACCACGGACTGCAAAACGCAGGAAGGCCTAGGTTGAGTAGTGGACGTCTTATGGCTAATATAATAACGATTAAGTTAACAAGAATCACTTGGAAACGTAATATGAGTAAATGGGGCTACATTGGAGAGTTGGTGACTAGTTGCCTATGCGGTACAGACCCTCAGACTATGACACACTTGCTGAGCTGCCTATTGTGCCCTTATTCTTGCACCATGAGGGATATTTGTTCCGCCACAGATAACGCTGTTGCAGTGCCCAAGTATTGCCAAAACAACAATTGATGCTCAAAATAATATGAACCATATCGACACGAAGAAGAAGAAACGTAAATTTTACCGCATGTTCCTCCGCAAACCAGCCAAGAAACATTCAGGCAAGAAACAAGGCTGGTTATTGTTTATTGGCCGATATTTGTCGGACAGATTATTCTAATCACTATAACTACATACTATTATAAAATAAAATACTGGATGTTGATTTGAATTACTTGTATTGAAAACTTCAGATCAATGTTATTTGCGACTAAGCGCGTTGAAATTCAGCCGGGGAATGGTGGTCGTTCGTCAGTCACGGAACCTCCTTTGTTCGACCGAAGTCGTTAGTTCGTGTTTCGTTCGTCTCCGTGACTGGCGCCACCCGCCATCATTTCCGTTTTTAATTAAATCATTACATAATTTATATTATGATAAGTTTACTATTTATTCTATTGATACAACATATACAGACACAATAATAAACAATAGTATTAATGTATTACAATAACACTTGTTCCATTACTCACCAACGGGTTTCAAATAAACAAAATAGAAAATGACAACATGTCAACAGAATATCACAAAATCATTTTATGTTTTAATTATACCTAAATAACTTATTAACTAATTTACGTTACGAAATTGATCTTACAAATTCTTCAAGTATTTACAGTACACAATTTAACAAAATATTCAATCAAAAATCAGCAAATCATTACAATACACTAAACAAACTAAAACTAAAGCCTAATCACACTAATATTATAAATGTGAAAGTTTGGATGTTTGTTTGTTTTACTCAATCACGTCGTAATGGCTGAACTGATTTCGATGAAATTTGGTGTATTCATAATCATAATCATCTTTATTTGGAAACAATTTAACAAGGGTGTAATTACTAAAATGAAAAACGATGATATCCGCATGAGTAATAAATACTGTGTCGCAGATACCAACGCCCTCCTCCGCGACAAGATAAGTCAGGTTGGTATTGTTAGATTATGACCTGGATTCAAACATAGGCTACTTTTTGTTGACAAACAACTCTTGTGAATCCGCTGGCGGAATCTAGTATATAATATACTAGCTGCTGCCTTCCTGTTGCTATACCCTGCTAGGGTTCTTACGTCAAACTATCTACCTGTAACAACTTGGGCACCATGTGAAAGCATAAATGTATTGAGTTCTATAAGTCTCAGGAGAAATTTTGCCTCCCTGCGTGTGTTTTACGCTTGTATAATGGGTTGTGTTTTGAGGAATTGTTTGACATGTTGCCAGCAAGTTCCTTCTATCATCGCATCGCTTGCCATCGGCAGAGAATCCATCCACACACCTTGGAGACAATATGGTCGCGCACCGTGAAGTTCCAGAGGAATTTCCTTCCGCGAACACTTCGTGTGTGGATGGAACACACTTGTGGACTGGTCTCCCTGCCGAGGTTTTCCCAAGGACTACAGTATGGGGTTCATTAAAAAAACGCTCTTTAAAATGTTTAAAGGGTCGGCAACGCGCGAGTGATACCTACCTTTGGTGTTACAAACGTCCGTAGGCTACGGTAACCACTTACCATGAGGTGCGGCCAGCATACGGCCGTATGCTTGTTTGCTACATAAGTAGTATAAAAAACAAATGCTGTATTTTCGGTTGCCATTCAAACCAACCACTTCCTTCCAGGATCTGACAGGAGTACCAGCGGTGGTAGACTTCGCAGCAATGCGGGACGCAGTAAAGGGCCTGGGAGGCGATCCTGACAAGATCAATCCGATCTGCCCTGCGGATTTAGTCATAGACCATTCCGTGCAAGTCGATTTCGCCAGAGTGTAAGTACGCTAGCCATACATAAATAGTAGAAAGATAAAAATATTGCTGGATATTTTAAACAGAGCTATCTAGCCCCAAATTAAGCAAAGCTTGTACTATGGGAACCAGAACTGTTTTTTTTTGTACATACATACAATACAGCACAGATATATAATGGGCGGTCTTATTCCTAAAGAAAGCGATCCAGACAACCTTTGAGTGTCGAGAAGTTTATGGAAGATAGGCCAAAAAGTATACGATTTTAGTTTAAGACAATGTTCTTAAATATTGTCTTATAAAGGTGTTTCAAAAAAAAACTTGCGAGGTGTTTCTTTTTGTCACAGTACAATTAAGCAGGATGTTTCTTTAGTCACAGTAAAATGTAGCGGGGTATTTCTTTTGTCACAGTACAATTTTGTGGGGTGTTTCATTAGTCACAGTACAATTTAGCGGGATGTTTCTTTTGTCACAGTATAATTTTGTGGGGTGTTTCTTTTGACACAGTACAATTTAGCGGGGTGTTTCTTTTGTCACAGTACAATTTAGCGGAGTGTTTCTTTTGTCACAGTACAATTTTGTGGGGTGTTTCTTTTGTCACAGTACAATTTTGTGGGGTGTTTCTTTTGTCATAGTACAATTTAGCGGGGTGTTTCTTTTGTCACAGTACAATTTTGTGGGGTGTTTCTTTTGTCACAGTACAATTTTGGGGGGTGTTTCTTTTGTCACAGTACAATTTAGCGGGGTGTTTCTTTTGTCGCAGTACAATTTTGCGGGGTGTTTCTTTTGTCACAGTACAATTTAGCGGGATGTTTCTTTTGTCACAGTAAAATTTTGCGGGGTATTTCTGTTGTCACAATACAATTTTGCGGGGTGTTTCTTTTGTCACAGTATAATTTAGCGGGGTGTTTCTTTTGTCACAGTACAATTTTGCGGGGTGTTTCTTTTGTCACAGTACAATTTAGCGGGATGTTTCTTTTGTCACAGTAAAATTTTGCGGGGTGTTTCTTTTGTCACAGTACAATTTAGCGGGATGTTTCTTTTGTCAAAGTACAATTTAGCGGGGTGTTTTAAGTTTTAAGTGTTGTGTTTACTTTTCAGGCCTGATGCCCTATTTAAAAATCAAGAGCTTGAGTTCGAAAGGAATAAAGAAAGATTTCAATTCTTAAAGGTATGTAATTAACTTTTACAACGTAAATAACATTCTATCAGAGTTTTACGATATTCTTTTTTAGTTGTATTGTTTTTATGGTGTGCAATAAAGAATTATCGAATCTAATCTTTTTTTTTTGCAAAAACTAGTTGACTTGTGTTATTTTTTTTTACGTCCTGGAGATGGAACAAGCATACGGCCCTCCTGATGTTAAGTGGTAACCATCGCCTATAACAAAATTATTGCCTCATAGGTCACACGCCTTAAGAACGTGCCCTACGATGCACTGCCCTGCGTCCATCAACTTGAGGCATACCTACAAGTTAAAGCCGTGTTACCGTCGTTATTAAGGTGTGGGTGACATAGACTACATTTTTACCCGACTGCGGCAAAGCCAAAAAAAAGGGTTATGTTTTTAGCAGTGTATGATTCCATCGTAGCGCCTAAACTACTCATTCGATGTTGATGAATGAGGTGTCAATCGATTTGTTATTATGGTGCTTGTGACATACACTACCATCCACATACGTATTACGTAGTCAGGTTTCATTTTTTAAACTTATACAACCTGTTTTGTTATGTACGACATTAATTTAAAACGCACATCTGGAATCGTATTAACTGATTTTAGAGGTGGGTTAATATAATACTAATATCTTGTTTATTTATCTAGTAATCGATACATTTCCAATAAACAATTGTTAACATAAATCGGTGTCGCCTTTGCGACGATGCCGCTTAGTCAGTTTAACAGGTACCTTATATGATTTGTTTCTTTATTTTATACAGGCTGTGTCATTGATTTTATTGGACTTAATATTAACGTAGTTAGAAAATTTTAACTATGGCAATGAATTTGATAAAATCCTATTTTATAACAATACAAGCCATTAGATAGATAGATATACTCTTTATTGCATACCAAACAAAATTAAATAGGTGGTCTTATCGCTAAAAGCGATCTCTTCCAGACAACAATGGACAAGACAAAACAAAATGAAAAAGAGGGCGCTGTATAAACCTACATTAACTACCTAATACTTACTAATAAACTTAGCCCGGCGTGCAATTCGATTCTCAAACGTATTTAGCGAATAAACATGTTTAAGTTTGACGTATTTAAATGATTTAACAACTACTTGAATAATATTTAGCCACTAAATACGATTAGGCATCGACAGATCGCTGCGCAAGTTTCCCTGAACACTCGCCAACTGTACCCTAAACTTTGTAGCTCGATCTGTTGCGAAAACTTGCCAGAATTTCAATTTTAGATATACTAAAAAGTTGCTAGAAGTAGCTAAAGTTTAAAAGAAATAGGAACATACGTTTTTGCACTAATTCTACATTAAATGCGAATAAAAACTTTATTTGAATGGAGATTAGGAAAGAGTTACCGCGAATAATCACATACATCGATCACTTATCATGCGTCATTAAACATTTGTAACAACACCTTGTTTCAGGACATCTTTTTTTTGAAGTAGGTATTTAGTTTTTGAAGCACACGGCATTGTTGGTCCAAAACATCGTGTGCTTCGTGTTTTTTTATTTATACCACTAAGGAGCAAACAAGCATACGACCCACCTGATGTTAAGCGGTTACCGTAGCCTATGGATGTTTGTAACATCAAAGGTATTACTCGCGCGTTGCCGACTCTTTAAAATGTTCAAAACGCCCTTTTTGAAGAACCCCATACTGTAGTCCATAGGGAAAACCTCGGCAGGGAGACCATTCCACAAGCGAAGTGTTCGCGGGAGGAAATTCCTCTGGAACCTCACGGTACGCGACCAGATGGTCTTTAAGGTGAGTGGATGGATTCCCTGCCGATGGCGAGCGGTGCGATGATCGAATGTACTTGCAGGCACCATAGCAAACAACTCCTCAGAACACAACTCATTATATAAGCGGTAGAACACACACAGGGAGGCAAAATCTCTCCTGAGACTTAAGGGCTCAATACCGCTTGTGAGAATGGGATCGTCAACAATTCTCACAGCTCGTCTTTGAGCAGAGTTAAGTGGCCCTAGTTGATATCCAGGTGCTCCGGCCCATAAATGACAGCAATATTCCATGTGGGGCCGGATTTGCGCCTTATATAGAAGCAGTATTTGCCCCGCACTGAAGTACTGCTTTGCCCTATTGAGCACACCGAGCTTTTTGGATGCCAACTTTGCCTTGTCTTCTAAGTGACTCGGGAACTGCACGTCACTGGAGATGTCGACACCCAGGATCCCAATGCTCTTAGAGATAGTTGAGAGTGTGTTCTAGAATTGTGGACCTACAGTAAATGGGGGTTTTTAGCGGTGAACGCACAAACCTGTGTCTTAGTGGGGTTGAACTGAACCAGGGAAGTTGAACCACCATTAATAGTTTTACGGGATTGTTGGTCCAAAACGTCGTGTGCTTCGATAAAAAACCAAAAAACTCAACAACAATAGTAAAAATATGTTAGGTTGTAAAGTTGCTAAAACAAGTTGCTAAAAAGTCTTAACTACTAAATTTTCTAAATAGTTGCTAATGGGTATGCAAAAATTGCTAGTTGCTAAGTTGGCATCAGTGGCTTGAATATATTAGCCCTACCTGTATTTTCATTTAATGTCGTACTAATAAAACACGTAGTATAGTTTTGTATTTATTCTTAATAATTATTTTATATATTTCAGTGGGGTGCCGAAGCGTTTAACAACATGTTGATAGTACCGCCGGGCTCCGGGATCGTTCATCAGGTAACATATTCCTAATTATAGTATTACACCAATACAGTTGGAATATGCATATGTATGGCCTCAGGTCTGGCTTCTATCTACACTAATATTATAAACAAGAAACATTTACATTGTTGTATGTTTGTAACGAATAAACTCACCATTACAATGCTGCGTTATCCCTGAGTAACATAGGCTACTTTTTACCCAACTGCGCAGAAGGAGGGTAATGTTTTTATTGACAAACCATGCGTGCGAAGCCGCGGGCCGGTCAGCTAGTATAAGAATGCATTTACAAAAAAAAAGTAAGTATTCTATCCCATAGTGCTCTGCTTAGTTTGGGGCTAGATAGCGCTGTTTGAAATAAAAACAAAATAAAAAAATAATTGGTGTTAGCAACACTGCATATTATGTAGGTACTGTACGTCAAATTGTTAAGTAGCTAACACCTGACTATACTTTGTATATTAAATAAAAATAATTAAAATACTATATTTAATACTTCAAAAACACTACTTAAAAATATTTTGTATTTGGTATTTTAAATACGTTTGAGATAGGATTTTGTAATTTGTATTTGAATTAACGCAAAGCATGTATTTTGTCCAGCTCTGCCTATAACAAAGTACTACCTCTGTATGTGTATATGAATAAATGAGTGAATAAAAAAGTGTCACTCCGGGAGTGCCGACAGAAATAAAAACTTCAACAATTACGAGATACTTATATATAGAGGTGTGGGTAACGGTAACGGTAACAGTATCGTGTGTTCAATGGTCTTTTCCCATCTCAAAAAATGCACAATGCACCTAAAGAAGTTTTCACTTAACAAAAATATTTTGTCGTCATGTACAATTGTAATAATACCCTAGTTAGTAATATTATTACAATCTAGCCAGGTACAGGCTAATGAGTAATTTCATTTTGACAGTTTTTTGGCATTGTTATAAATTACTAGCTTCCGCCAGCGGCTTCGCACGCGTTGTTTGTCAACAAATGGTAGCATATGTTTGAATCCAGGTCATATTCTATCAACACACCGAATTTCATCGAAATCCGTTCAGCCATTACGACGTGATTGAGTAACAAACTTTCACATTTATAATATTAGTGCGAAGAATGTCTCCAATAGCACTTTTCTAACTGTCTCCAGTTAAGGGGACGACACTTTGTCCATGTGGTTAAGAGGAAGACAATTTTTTTTTATTTATTAAGGAATAACAATTAACTACAATATATATTGTACTGTTGCCCGCGACTTCGTACGCCTTACACTACTAAATGTGTAGGTAACCTAGAAATAAAGCTATATTCGCTGTTGCAACTTAAATTGACACCCCATTTTTATATCATGGGACCTGATTTATCGGATAAAAAGTAGCCTATGCGTTAATCCAGGTTATAATCTACGTGCATACTAAATTTCATTGAAATCGGTTCTGCCGTTACGACGTGATTGAGTAACAAACAAATGTGAGTGGTTGACCAAAAAGGGACCTGGAGGGTTTGGAAACCGTTATTCATTTTTTTTTTATTTTTTGAATCTGTGGTCTTTTAGCTTTGTTTTGGTCTAACCAGAATATTTTTAGGCGCCTTAGTTTTTATTTTATGAATTTTTTTGTGAGCCAAGGTAGTTTTGGAAATAATACACCTTACAAACAGCGCTCACAACTATTGTTTTATTTTACTTTTGAGGTTATCTCTAGTACAACGAAGTCTCTTTAGGTAGAAAAAGACGCTCGTGCGTATCAGAAAGTTTGTTACGTACGTAGAAAATTGTTTCTACACGAAACTTCAAACGCGATTTACTCGAAATCAATTATTTTCCCTTGAGGTCCCTTTTTGGTCAACCACTCATAAATAAAGAAACAAACATCAAAACTTTCGCATTTATTGATCGAGCGAAGCGAGATCTTCAAATCAACCTGGGCAAATCGGCGTTGAATGTATGTATGGATGTATGTATGTATGTTTGTTTGTCCGAGGATAACTTTCGAAGCGTTTATCCGATCATCGTGAAATTTGGTATATAGGTAGGTACTGATGGCACAATTTTGGTGTGACTCAATGAGCTAAAAGTTTGGGGGGATTGTTGAGATATTGGGTTCAAGAGGGGTAAAAAAAAAAATGAAAATGAGACTATTAGGTCAAGTGAGACGTCAAATGAAAGGTCTTCATTAGTACATTTCGACCCCGTTTTTATTTTTAGTAAAGTATTTGTAGTTTTTAGGTTATTAGCCATAATAAAAACTAAATTTTGACAAAATTCACCGGATACACCAGTGACCCCACAGTACTGTAATTTGGTATGCTTGTTGCTTAAGTATCACAAATATAGGCAAAAGTCTGAAATCTAGAATAACTGCAGTTTGTACCCCAAAAAAGGGTAACCATTCTACATGAACTCCCGTTTCCTGAAATTTGAATAAAACTGTAGGTCAAGTTAGTTGGTTATTTATTTCATGGCACTATTTTGATAGTGAAAGATTAGGAATAATATTTGTTTTGTTTTTATGATAGACTCGCGAGATCTCAGTTCGGGGCGAACCACTAGTTATATTATAGTGTGATGTAAAGGTACAGCCTGTGTTAGTACATGGTAGTACATGTGTGAGATATTGCTACTGTAGTCCATGACGTTATCCACACGTTAGTATAAAAATATCAGATACTAGCGGCCCGTCCCGGCTTCGTACGGGTGGGCATTTATTTTTTAAACACATTATGGAAAAAATTTGGACACCTTGGTTTAAATTATTAAAGTTTTAGTAGGAATCCCTATTTTTTTTTTCTAGTAATAAATATAGCCTATGTTACTCAGGGATAATGTAGCATTCTAATGGTGAAAGAATTTTTGAAAACGGACTAGTAGTTTTTGTTGAATGAATGAATGAAATTTTTTTATTATACCTTACAAACTAAACACAACAGATATATAAATAAAAAATAAAACAAATAAATGTAAGCATAATGGGCGGTCTTATCGCTTAACAAAGCGATCTCTTCCAGACAACCTTTGGGTGGAGATGATCATTGCTTAATGGAGGATTGGCCTAGGTCTAAAAAGAATAAACTTAATAATAGAAAAAGAAAAATTACTTAGCCTTAAATACATACATATTAGGTACATAAATAATTGTAATTAAATAAATATATATAATATAAATAAATATGTATTTACATATTTATATTAATATTGTTATTCGTTACAAACATACAAATCTTTCCTTTTTATAATATTAGTGTAGGGAACACCCTGCTTTCCCGATATTAATACGTGTAGCTATTTACATTATGTATAAACATCTACAAATATTACATTTATTTAATCTAACTTACTGAACTACTATCATAGACAAAACAAATAAATAGTACACTAAAATAATAAATTCCCAAGCATAGTCAGGCGTAACCCGTAGTATGCGCTGGGCATTGTATTTTACGCATTCCTTTGCGCGCACCTGTTCCGCTCGAACTTCAGAGCGATGCGCGGCCGCCAGTCGAGAGCCAACTTCACGACGCGGCATCCGTGGCCGACGCTCACGCTCCCGCGTCCTCTCCGGTATCATCCTTCGCTTTACGAACATTTCTCCTGTGAACTTGCTGCTATCGTTCCTTCAATGTGCTCATATTCATAGCTTCTGGCTGTCGATCTTTTGTGCTTCTGCTATCTAACATTCTATGCTGGTTGATTTGACTTGTGTGAAGTGATAAATAAAAAGAACTATCATCGACGTTATCTTGTGGACTAAGCGTATCATTTACCAGGCGAACTTATTCATCTATCCTGGGGCTAAGGTAGGACATCTTGCCTTGGCAACACAAACCCACAATTAGAATAGACAAATATATAATGACCGGGATTGGGCCACATTTTACCCGACTGCCCAGAAGGAGGGCGTGGGACGGATCAGCTAGTTTAAAATATGAGTACCTATGTATGTGTGTATGTAAGAATATTGTACAGTTTTTAGCAGCTCTAGGACATAACCTAGGGGCGATCACAATAGTCCTCGCGGCCGAACTCAAACTAAAGCCGCAAAAGATAATCACAAAAATGTATGTATGTATAAGACGAAATCAACTCGTATAAGGAAGCCTGGACCTCATACGATGGTAGAAATGATAAAGTGGAGTGGAAGGAAGTAAGGGTGGGACAGTACAAGCTCCAAATAATAATGTATGAATGGTGTTGCAGGTGAACTTGGAGTACTTAGCGCGGGTTGTGTTCTCGGACGGCGCCACGCTGTACCCCGACTCGGTGGTGGGCACGGACAGCCACACCACCATGATCAACGGCCTGGGCGTCGCCGGCTGGGGGGTTGGAGGTACATACCATCAAATTCTAAATCTTTTTATTCATTCAAATCACTTTGAAACGTCAATTTTACTGCCTGTTCCTTCTCCACCAAGCCAGGAAAGAAAGGCAAGAAACAAGTCTGGTTGTTTTTTATAATGATCCTTTTAGATACATAACATTATTTAAAATAAATTACGTCTAAATTTTAACATTTCTGACCGAGTTGGAGCAATTTCAATCCCAAACGTCTTCATCCTCTAAATAATCCGATATGTTATAGTAGGCTTTTTATAAAGATTTTGTTTAATTACGTTTTTAAATTTGTTAATTGTCAATTTTTGTACATCACCTGGGAGTTTGTTATAAAAGCGTACACCTTGCCCTTTAAACGATTTATAATCATTATTATTACCCATCATTATCAGCTTACATTAGTCCACTGCTGGACATAAGTCCCAATATGCGCCACTGAGCCCGGCCTTCGGCTCTTCTCAACCAATTTCTGTCCTCCGCCTTCAGTTTTAAGTTATTCACCATTACATCATATAATATTGGTATGTCCAAAATATATTAGAAAATGCCTTTCTTATGTCATCACTGCACCTAGTGGGGGGGGGGGGGGGGGGGGCACACTGCGTTGGCCAAGACGCGGTCTCGTCTATTGCGATACTACAGATTTTTATACACGAAATGTTCGCAATATCTTCTAGGTTCAGTATTGCCTTATTTTTTGAAAGCTAAAAAGGGCTAGATTTGCCTAAATCAGGTATTAAAAATAGGGCTAGAGAATAGGCATTTATTGAAAAATCAATTGTGTTTTTTATGTACCTACAACCCCTTTTTACCATAAACAAGATAGACCTAAAGTAGGTACTTAATACTTATCAAGTGTTGCTAGCACCGTGTAAAAATAGGCACGCACCTACATCATTTACATTTATAAAAACAAAATTCAATAAAACAAAATGCATTTTTTCCTTTTAGATTTATTAGATTTAAAGAAAAAACGGGTTCCCCGCTGTAAAAAGAGATAGATCTGGCCTGAAAAGGGATAAGGTGGCAATGCTGTCTAGGTCAGACTATACTCTAGGTTATGAAAATTCATACAGAATGAGGTGATCGGAGTGAAGTTTCCCAAGACGCGGTGCTGTCACAGGCGTTAGACGTCAAAATGGTCGACGGTGATTGGCTGTCTTGCATTCATGTCACACGACGCTCATTTCATGTTGGATATTAAGGCGATCCATACTCATACTTATCTATTGAAACCGTAGTTACACAATAGAACACTTGGTTACGTCAATAATACTTCAACAATTACATAGACTTCATCTACCTATTTGCACCATCATTTGGAGGTACTAGAAACAGCCAAGCATCTTAATAGACATTTAAGCATCTAAACACTGATGAATAAGTACTTAGACTAGAGCTGTTGTAAATGCGTGTGTAATGCAGCTTAAGGCGCAGTAACACAGTATATGTATGTATGTTTGTATTTACGTATGTTCCCGTAGCGCCTAAACTACTCATTCGATGTTGATGAATGAGGTGTCAATAGATTCATTATTATGGTGCGGGTGGCATACACTACCATCCACATACACATTATATACGTAGTCGGCTTTCAGTTTTAAGCTTGTTGAATTTGTTTGTTTAATTGTAATGGATAATATCCGGAACTATTTAAACCATTTTGAAAATTCTTTCATTGACACATGAAAGAGGCCAAACACGGTACGACAGTCGCACGAATTTGGGTCGTATGCGACAGGTTCGATCGTTAAATCGTGGTTGTAAAGTGGACCTGTATAGTAATCGAACTGTATTTGCGACTGTTCGACGAATCCGTGCGACCGTCGCACGTGTATTGCCACTCTGAGGCGCTTGATTGATTGATTGAAAATACATTATTGCACTTATAAAAATAATACAAAGGCGAATTTAATGCTAAAGAGACTCTCTTCCAGATAACCTTGAAGACCCAATAAAAAAACCCTTGTCTTGTCCAGGTATCGAAGCGGAAGCCGTAATGCTGGGCCAAGCGATCAGTATGCTGCTACCGAAGGTGGTCGGATACCGCCTGATCGGGGAACTGAACCCACTAGCCACCTCTACCGACCTCGTACTCACTATCACTAAGGTAATAACTACACGAGGGCCCGTACTCTAAGTTAATAACTACACGAGGGCCGGTATTCTAATGTAATAACCACACGAGAGCCCGTATTCTAAGATAATAACTACACTAGGGTCCGTATTCTAATTCATAATTAAAGGAAGAGAACCACAATTGTACAATTGTACCATCAACTGAGTACTTTCCTTACTAGAAGCTCCCTCATGAATCCTCTCCAATCCGGGTTTCGCCGTGATCATAGTACTAGGACGGCCTTGACTAAAATCACTGATGACATTCATCAGGATATGGACAACGGACTCGTGACTGTGCTGTCGTTGCTAGACTTTAGCAACGCCTTCAATAATGTTGACTTCGACATTCTTCTGGCTGTTCTCCGATCACTTAACATCTCTCCAATAGCTATTGACTGGTTTCAAAGTTACCTGTTTGGGCGCCGGCAGCGTATCCGTATTGATGACAATTATTCGTCGTGGTGTCATTTGACTGCCGGTGTGCCTCAGGGCGGCGTTCTTTCTCCTCTTCTCTTTGCTATTTTTAAAATTTTAATCTCGCACACAATCTCTTCTTCCTACCACCTTTATGCAGATGACCTCCAGATTTATACGCAAGCACCAGTCCACAATCTACACGTAGGTTTCCAGGCTATTAACAACGATTTTACTCAGATCCTTGCGTGGAGTAAAGCATACTGTCTCAAAGATAATCCAACTAAAACGCAGGTTATTTTTGTTGGTAGCTCCAAGATGACCGCTAAGATTAACTGGCCCAGTCTACCTCCGATTCTGTTGTTTGATGGTGTGTGTATACCCATAAGCGACTGTCAAGAACTTGGGCGAGCTTATAGATAAGAACTTGTCATGGGGACCCCATCTCGCCGAATTAAGCCGGAAGATATTCGCTTCAGCCGCCTCGTTGAGAAGGCTACAAAATTTTCCATGTGTGAAATAAATGTCTTACTTTACTATCTATTTTCCCATCCAAGAAATGGGAAAAAACGTAGAGGAAGACAACAAAAACGCTGGAAAGACGATATCGAAAATACGGAAAGTAAATTGTGGAGAAGAACAACAAAATTTAGAGAGAAATGGAAGGAAATGAAGGAGGCCTATGCCAAAGGGCACACAAATGACAACAATTGTATTAATACTGTAATCTATGTACTTAAGTTTTAAATGTAAAATCTGAAAAAAAGGCTTATTTCTTTATTTATTACTAGCTGTTGACCGCGACTTCGTACGCGTTACATTACTAAATGTGTAGGTAACCTAGAAATAAAGCTAAACTCGCTGTTGCAACTTGACATCCCATTTTTATCCCATGGAACCTGATTTATGGGATAAAAAGTAACCTATGCGTTAATCCAAGTTACGTACATACTAAATTTCACCGAAATCGATTCAGCCATTACGACGTGATTGAGTAACAAACAAACAAATAAATAAATATGAAAACTTTCGCATTTATAATATTAGTGTGATTTATAATTTCAGCACCTGCGCTCTCTCGGCGTAGTGGGTCAGTTCGTGGAGTTCTTCGGTCCGGGGGTTGAAGCCCTGAGTATAGCGGACCGCGCGACCGTCGCCAACATGTGCCCCGAGTTCGGCGCGACCGTCGCGCACTTCCCGGTCGACACGCGCTCCCTTGACTACCTCGCGCAGACCAGTGAGTATACGTACTGCTCTCTGATTAACCGTATCAAATAAATTCATCAATTTCAAACAATTTCCAGACCGTTCCCAAGAGAAGATAGATATAATAGAGAAGTACCTGCGAGCCACCAAGCAGTTCCGGGACTACAACGACCCGGGACAGGACCCTGTCTTCTCCAAGGTATTTAAAACTACCGTTGCACACACAGTGCTCCAAATTAGACCGTAATTCATCATTTTATTACATTTTAGTTCAATTTTAGTATTCGCCCCTTTGCTCTATATAAACCTCACACTCCTCCGTCCCTAGAAGGGTAGGCCTTTAGTGTTGGACGCCATGAGCGTCGATACCCCTGCGCCATCCCATCTGTCTGGTACAGCAGTTGGGGTGGAGACCCTGGGATACCTGGTCTGGGCGTCAACGCATAAGCTGCGCAACTCAGCGCAATGCAGCCAGTGTCTTCGGGACACTTCCGCTTGGTAGTATCTGGAGCAGTTGAGCTATCTATATATCGTTTACAACGGTCTTTAGATGATTCAACTGTTTCTTCTGTATTTTATTATAAATAATTCTTTCTGTTATTAAAGGCATGTACGACATTAACTTAAAACACACATCCGGAATCGTATTAACTGATTTTAGTGGTGGGTTTAATACCGGTAGCTCGATATTTATCCAGTAATCGATATATTTCCAATATTTTTTTATAACGAAAATCGGCGGCGCCTTTGCGCCGATGCCGCTTAGTCAGTTTAAGAGATACCTACTTACATGATGGATTAATAGGATTTGTTTACCTATTTTATACAGGCATTTATATTTTAGGAATGTCGTACATAACAAAACACGTAGTATAGACGAGCTATTTAACCGACTTCTTTATTCATTATTGTACACAAGAAAATACATTAAAAAGTACAGAAATAGAGGTCATATACAAAGGCGAGTTTAACCCTAAAAAGAGTTTTCTTCCAGCAAACCTTTGAGGCTGAAGAGAGAGATGATTTTAAAGACTTCGTTATTTTGTTTGTTAAAGTTTATTATGTTTTCACGACTAAACGGATGGACCGATTTTGATGAAATATGGTATAAAATAAAAGAGTAGTCGAGTTCCTTGTGAAAGGGCTTGCCCGGGGAAGTACTACCACCATACCTATTTCTGCCGCCAAGCAGCATTCCTGTGTTTCGGTTTGAAGGGAATGGTTGCCGGCGAAATTACAGGCACATGAGGTTTTACACCTGTATACCTCAAGTTGATGGACGCAGGGCAGTGCATCGTAGGGCACGTTTCTATGGTGCGTGACCTATGAGGCATTACTTTGTTATAGGCGATGATTACAACAGGTAACTTAAATATATATATTGCATATGACCGGGATTGAGACATGTAGAAAAAGGGGTTTATTGATAAACCTATTCATAGTCACCTATTGTCAAATCATAATCATAAAATATTGGCCAAATGCTTGGTCCATCATGGGCCATATGATTTCCTTCCCTGCATTCCACATGTCCAATGTCATGCGCAGGGAAGGAAATCATGTGACTAAACGAGTGTTAGATATGAGTGTGGATGGATATAGAAGCAGAGGAAGGCTGAAGAGGAGATGTGGAGGAGGAATACATATTGTGCCGACCCCGCGTTATGTGGGAAAAGGTCAGGAAGAAAAAGTTTGCTCCATGAACAAGAAACATAAAAAAACATACTATGCTGTGTTCCAGATGGTGGAGCTGGATCTCGCGACGGTGGTGACCTCCGTGAGCGGCCCCAAGCGCCCCCAGGACCGCGTCTCCGTCTCCGTCATGAAGAAGGACTTCGAAGACTGCCTCACTACCAAGGTAAGAGAGTATGAATGAATAAAAAAAAAATAGAATCTGTTATTGGGGTTTAAGCATTAGCTATAAGAGTTTGTTTACATTAATAACAAGTGCTGTTGATTCTGTAATGAATATAATGAAAAAAAAATGTTGATGACCTCCGTGGCGCAGTGGGCGAGTAGCCGGCTGTTACTTATATCATAAGTATACAGGGTGTGGTGTAATGAGTGGATAATAGGGTACCTGCGGGTAGGGGCCATTGTGGCGGTTCAGAAAAATAATAGTTTCCATTCGATAGCACATCTATTCAAGAATACTATCCAAAAAAAATAGAAAAAAAAAATTCATTTGCAGTCTTGGCGCCAAAAATAGTGACGAAGGGTGAAATAGTTCTTAAATTTCGAAAATGTCGAATATCTCGAAAACCGAGGCACTTTTACTGAGAATAACAAATATTTTTCTGAACCGCCACAATGGCCCCTACCCGCAGGTACCCTATTATCCACTCATTACGCCACACCCTGTATATTCACAAAAAAAGTGTATAGGTATTCTATCAGTTATCTGATTCTCATAGTACAAGCTCTGCTTAGTTTGAGGCTAGATAGGGCTGTGTGAAATGTCCAGCAATATTTATTATTACAGATATTACAGAAGAGAGAAATATTAGGTATTTTATACTTAAAAGGAGATTTAACTAGTTAAGCTGTTGTAAACACAAGTTAATGAATTAAAAACATTTGTATTCATATGAATAAAAATTATTTATTATACCGAACAAGCTAGGCACAACAACAGCAAAAAATAAATAAAAGAGTTAATAGTAGCGACAGAGATAAGAGAATCTGTCAATTATAACTCACATACCCAGTGACAGACTGACAAACATGTCTACTGCAGTTGTGACAGCTAAGAATGACATAAATATGTGGCTTCCTTCTTCGTTTCTTGAAAATATCTAAAACGACGACAGAATCTGTCAATTATAACCATCACATACCCAGTGACAGACTGACAAACATGTCTACTGCAGTTGTGACTGCTAAGAATGACAGAAATATGTGGCTTCCTTCTTCGTTTCTTGAAAATATCTAAAGCGCATACTAGAGATGTGTAATGGGTAAAAACCCATTCTTCCCATTTAAATAAATAATTTATCCAACAACAAACTTCAAAATTTCACAAACAAAAAATTACAATGGGTTACTAGGTATAATACAATTCACGATGGAAAACATAGGTACCCAAACTAGGATTGACCTGTATGATGGCATACCTATACCTCCCTCCGGACTATGCTTCATAATGGAATGATCAGTGAATGTATGTGTGAGTGTGGGAATATGTTGGTTGTGAGATTTGAATGTGTGTGTGTGTTTGTGTGCGCGAGTGTGTGTCAATATGCATGCGAGGATATGTGGTGAGTGTATGTGTGTGAAAGGGTGTGGGTGAGAGTGTTTGAGAGAAGGTGTGTGGTGTGAGTGTATATAAGGGTGTCTGTTTGTGTGTACGAATGAATGGGTGAGTATGTTGTGTGTTAACTTATCATACATAACTTATGATAGTATGATTAATAGACTCAGTTTCAAGGTAGTTCAATACTAGCAACCAACTTTTGACCATAAATTTGCATTTATAGCTAGGCATTAAGTGGTACTGTAAACTAGTATTTATTTTATTGTAAAGATAGGCTCCTAGGAAGTAGGTATGTCGTCTAGCAAAAGTGGTATTACACCAGGTGATTTGGGTTTTATTCCGATTCTAACCCATTTTCACCCATTTTGCTGGGTGAAAATGGGTGTTTGGCTATTTAAGGCCCAAATTAAAATAAGGTAGGTAAGGTACCCACTTAGGTAGGTACGTAAGTAAAATATTAAATTGATAGTAGCGTTCTACTATATACCTATAGCTGGAAAAAGAATAAAAGACGGAATTAAATTTAGATCGATTTAATTATTTGAAATAAAAGCTTTTAAACCATAATATTATTAGATTTTGTTTAACAAAATGTTAATTGACATCAGAACGTTGGGACCCGCTCGCTAGGGATCTGGTTTCCATGTCAAATTATAGCTAAGATTTTGTAGTTCCCGAAAATCATATTCCCTGAATTTGTAGTTCAACAGTTCAGAAGTTATGAGCATTTATCTAGGTCCGTACAGTCAGAAATCAGGCTGTACCCCCGGCTGGATCTCGGAAACTAAGGATCTGAGAAAACAAGTCAAAAGCTAATGTTTTTGTAGTTAATCACTTTTTTTGTTGTTTATTTCGGAATACGAGCCATTCCGAAATAAATAGGGTTGAATTAAAGTATGTGTAGTGTATTTTATTTGGATGTAATGGCTTCTATTAAGAAAGAAATGGATTTTAGTCAAAATGGAAGTTTCACTTATATCTCTACCACGAAGAAATCTAGAAAAACCGTACAAACTCAAAATAATGCCGTAGTCGAGGAAAAGTTAATTACAAAGTTTCACCGAAATCGGTTCAGTATTTTATGAGATAATTGGGTCGAAAGAAAAACTCAAATTAGCGTTTTATAGGTTATAAACACACTGATATAGGGTGACCATGATGTTAAACAGGTACCTACAAGTCAGAATTACTTTGAGTATGTACCCTTGTAAATAAATAGGTTCAGATGTCCTTTTTTTCATCATCTTCATTAATTTTAAAATAACTTCATCATTACGTACTAAAATGAATATTTTGGAGGTACAGTCTAATGCACTGAAATGTAAAAATAGGAAGATGGCATTATCCGTAATCTAGGTAAGTTTATTTATTTACTTATTACTATCTTTTTCTTTTTATATACTTATTATTATATATTTATGTAAGTACCTACGATCATAAAACTAACTGGAAACAGTCGGGTTTAAAGTGCTAAGTGGATCTGTTTTGTGGATTAATAAATAAAATAATTAAATAAAGGTACCTAGGTAGTTTACTAGTCGTCATTGTTAATAATTACTACTTAATTCATTTTCACCCGCTCAAAAATCCCAGTGGGTGGAATGACTTGGGTGATAATTGGGTTTTAACCCACTCATGTATTTTAACCCGGGTGGTTACCCATCCCTAGCGCAGACAGAATCTGTCAATTATAACTATCACATACCCAGTGACAGACTGACAAACATGTCTACTGCAGTTATGACAGCTAAGAACGACGGAAATATGTAGCTTCCTTTTTCGTTTCTTGAAAATATCTGAAGCGATGACAGAAACTGTCATTTCTAACTATCACACACCCAGTGACAGAATGTGAAACATGTCTACTGCAGTTGTAACAGCTAAACATAAGAGATAAATGTAGCTTCCTTCTTCGTTTCTTGAAAATACCTAAAGCGCAGACAGAATCTGTCGATTATAACTATCACATACCCAGTGACAGAATGTAAAAACATGTCTACTGCAGTTGTGATGGCTAAAAATAACAGATAAATGTAGATTCCTTCTTCGTTTCTTGAAAATAGCTGAAGCGATGACAGAAACTGTCATTTCTAACTATCACACACCCAGTGACAGAATGTGAAACATGTCTACTGCAGTTGTGACAGCTAAAAATAACAGATAAATGTAGCTTCCTTCTTCGTTTCTTGAAAATACCTAAAGCGCAGAAAGAATCTGTCGATTATAACTATCACATACCCAGTGACAGAATGTAAAAACATGTCTACTGCAGTTGTGATGGCTAAAAATAACAGATAAATGTAGATTCCTTCTTCGTTTCTTGAAAATAGCTGAAGCGATGACAGAAACTGTCATTTCTAACTATCACACACCCAGTGACAGAATGTGAAACATGTCTACTGCAGTTGTGACAGCTAAAAATAACAGATAAATGTAGCTTCCTTCTTCGTTTCTTGAAAATACCCAAAGCGCAGAAAGAATCTGTCGATTATAACTATCACATACCCAGTGACAGAATGTAAAAACATGTCTACTGCAGTTGTGATGGCTAAAAATAACAGATAAACGTAGATTCCTTCTTCGTTTCTTGAAAATAGCTGAAGCGATGACAGAAACTGTCATTTCTAACTATCACACACCCAGTGACAGAATGCGAAACATGTCTACTGCAGTTGTGACAGCTAAAAATAACAGATAAATGTAGCTTCCTTCTTCGTTTCTTGAAAATACCTAAAGCGCAGAAAGAATCTGTCGATTATAACTATCACATACCCAGTGATAGAATGTAAAAACATGTCTACTGCAGTTGTGATGGCTAAAAATAACAGATAAATCTCGATTCCTTCTTCGTTTCTTGAAAATAGCTGAAGCGATGACAGAAACTGTCATTTCTAACTATCACACACCCAGTGACAGAATGCGAAACATGTCTACTGCAGTTGTGACAGCTAAAAATAACAGATAAATGTAGCTTCCTTCTTCGTTTCTTGAAAATACCTAAAGCGCAGAAAGAATCTGTCGATTATAACTATCACATACCCAGTGACAGAATGTAAAAACATGTCTACTGCAGTTGTGATGGCTAAAAATAACAGATAAATGTCGATTCCTTCTTCGTTTCTTGAAAATAGCTGAAGCGATGACAGAAACTGTCATTTCTAACTATCACACACCCAGTGACAGAATGCGAAACATGTCTACTGCAGTTGTGACAGCTAAAAATAACAGATAAATGTAGCTTCCTTCTTCGTTTCTTGAAAATACCTAAAGCGCAGACAGAATCTGTCGATTATAACTATCACATACCCAGTGACAGAATGTAAAAACATGTCTACTGCAGTTGTGATGGCTAAAAATAACAGATAAATGTCGATTCCTTCTTCGTTTCTTGAAAATAGCTGAAGCGATGACAGAAACTGTCATTTCTAACTATCACACACCCAGTGACAGAATGCGAAACATGTCTACTGCAGTTGTGACAGCTAAAAATAACAGATAAATGTAGCTTCCTTCTTCGTTTCTTGAAAATACCTAAAGCGCAGACAGAATCTGTCGATTATAACTATCACACACCCAGTGACAGAATGCGAAACATGTCTACTGCAGTTGTGACAGCGAAAAGTAACAGATAAATGTAGCTTCTTTCTAGACAGATATCAAAATTCAGGCACTAATCTTTGGAACCTATTTACAAATACAAAATTTATTTAATACAACAAAATGACATCGTGTACAATATTTGATGTATATATTATAGTATTTATATATAATATAATATAGTACTCTTAGCTAGCATGTATTTTAAAGAAAAGACAAGTAGTAAGGTTTCATAAAGCAATACTAGCCCCCACTGGGATACCCTGTGCTTGTACCCGGTGGCTTGTATTTTAGTTGACATTATCCGTCAATTATGATTATCACACACGCAATGACAGAATTATGGACATGTCAACTGAGATGTTGACAGCTATATCTGAAAGATGCGAAAAAGCAGGCACCCATCAAATTTTCTTTTACTGCTTCCTCAGTAGTTGATAATTTCTGTCAAATATGACTATTATACACCCAGTGACAGAATATTAAACATGACAACTGAAGTGATAATAGCTATTATTGACAGATAAATATTAACAGGCTGTATTCAATCTTCTTGGTTGACAGTATCTGTCAAAGACAACTATCACACACCCAGTGACAGAATGACAGACTTGTCAACGGAAGTGTTGATAGCTGTAACTGACAGATATCAAAATGCAGGCGCAAATCTGCTTCAGCTTCTATAGTTGACAGTATCCGTCGATTATGACTATCACACACCCAGTGACAAAATGAGACTTGTCAACTGAAGTGTTGAAAGCTGTAACTGACAGATATCAAAATGCGTGCACAAATCTTAAGCTTCTACAGTTGACAGTATCCGGCAGTTATGACTATCACACACCCAGTGACAGATTAACGGATATGCCAACTAAGATGTTGACAGCTTTATTATAGCTTTATGCTTGCTTTTTCACATCTGTCAATTATCTGACAGATGCGAAAAAGCAGGCACTTTTTACGGCTTCTTTATTAGTTGACAGACAAAGTACTTACAAAGTATCTCGAACATAAAAAATCCTCTGCACTTATATAACAGTTTTAAACGTAAGAATTCACAAGAAAAATGGCTACTTCCCGAACTATCCCGGACGAGTGTTAGAATGTAACTGACTTAAAATCACCCTTACGAGACATTTTATACTAAAGTCTACCTGTCAAATCCTAATGAGGGAGCTAATTGAAAATGATTTCTAAATGATGGGGAATTTAAAGGATTATTGTCGTGTAATTATTGTCATTAGCTAATTATTGAGTAGGGATCTGGTGTACTAATAGTTTTGTTTACTAGAAACTATTTTGTGGAATGTGATATATTATTTTTGGTATCATACATAATTAACTTTTTAACAAAAATAACCGAGTTCTGATAACAGAAAATCGAATCCAGTTATTTTGATTTAAAAACCAAAATATTGATCCAGCGCCGACCACAATCTTTTAGAAAAGCATCATGCTTCAGGAGCGTTTTGTTTCAAGCTTGTAGCAACATTACTTCGATTTGAACCACAATACTTTTAAACATTACTGTCATAATCCTAATAATGTTGTATACAGTAATACGCTAATTTGAAGGTACGCAGTTTTTCTTTTTGATGGTCGCGAGCATCAGCTCTCCCACTCCGTCCTTAGTGTTCCGTTTACGATAGGATTTGAGCGGAATTGTTTTACCTATTATATCATCCAAAAGAACAAAAAATGAATTGAACCTAACAAGAAAAGAAAAACACTGGCTTTGAAGCGTCAACTGAATGTATTTATATGCAGTTGAACCGCGACTTACGCGACTTCGACTTACACGCTTATCGCTCGGTCCCACCTATCGCGTAAGTAAGCGTATTACTGTATTAAGTGCTTTTTAGTGTTTACGTCACGCTCAGTATAAAACATTGCGAAAATAAACATGATTTACTTACTGATAATCAAAGATTACGAATATATATTTTTTTAACTTAGTATAATAAATATAACGTATAAATATGGAGTATGATGTATTTTACGTTCTATGGACCTGTTGTAAGTGCCTAGCTATTTGAAAAAGACTTGTAGGCACGGATGGTACTGAGCCGTGGATGCTTGTCCTTTGATGGAAGGGCGATGCGTTAGTGCTGGTGCAGGGTTGTATATCGCTGCTGGCGGTGCATCATCAGCAGTGCTATTTAGTGAGTTAGCTTTATGATAATGCGACAACTCATAAGCTAAGTCACCAAATGGTACGACAGAGTCTATTCTCTTCTCTTCATTTTGTGATATCCTGTCCGGAGATAGCCTGGAAGATATTCGTTAGCAATAATACATAGATATTGCTGGACATTTCACACAGCGCTATCTAGTCCCAAACTTTAAATTTAAATGTAGTACATACTAAATTTAAAGTAACCTTATGTTAACGCTCTCTTTCATTCGAATATAAAGTATTTATACTGTTTACATTACTATAAGATAAGCCTCGTTCGTCCAATGGACGACGTCAAAAACCCGGATACAGAACTAGTCCGGCTTTTGACGCACCATTATACCGATAGGACGTACTTACATACATATTTCCTGATTGATTTGTTATACGTTCTAATATCATTATTTGTACTCCAGTGTCTTGTAACTGTTATGTAACAAATTGGTTATTTGTATGTGATACCTTTGTATTTACTCATCTTTAAACCAATAAATCCATTTTCATTTTTTCAAACTAAGCAGAGCTTGTACTATAGGAACCAGATAACTGATACAATAATTATAAATACATACATACTTATAATAGTGCGTGTCACCGCATTTACGACATTAATTTGAATCACGAGTGGGGCTGATGGCTAGTATTGTTGTTAAATAGTTTTTTTTTTCAAATTTATTACTAAAATCCTTGAAATCTTGGAATCCCAAAATATCAATTAATAAAATATGTAAACAAATCATATTCATTCATCATGTAGGTACTTGTTAAGTTGACTAAGCGGCATCGGCGCCATTTTTAACGTAAATCGGTGTATCTATTAGAAATGTATCGATTACTGAATAAATATTTGATCGAGCGAAGCGAGATCTCCAAATCAACTTGCGGAAATCGGCGTTGTATGTATATAATGTATTTATGTTTGTTTGTCCGAGGATAACTTTCGAAGCGTTTATCCGATCATCGTGAAATTTGGTATAAAGGTATGGTAATGATGGCACAATTTTGGTGTTCAATGAGCTAAACATTTTGGGGGGTTGTTGAGATACTGGGGTTCAAAAGGGGAAAAAAAAAAGAAAATGAGGCTATTAGGTCAAGTGAGACGTGAAATGAAAGGTCTTCATTAGTACATTTCGACCCTGTTTTTATTTTTTGTAATGTTTTTGTAGTTTTTGAGTTATTAGCCATAATATAAACTAAACTTTGACAAAATTCACCGGATACACCAGTGACCCCACAGTGCTGTGATTTGGTATGCGTGTAGCTTATGTATCACAAATATAGGCAAAAGTCTGAAATCTACAATAACTGCAATTTGTACCCCAAAAAAGGGTAACCAATTAACATGAACTCCCGTTACCTGTAATTTTAATGACACTGTAGGTTTTTATTTCGTAGCACTATTTTGATAGTGAAAGATTAGGAATAATATTATTTTTGTTTTTATGGTAGACTCGCGAGATCTCAGTTCGGGGCGAACTACTAGTCAAGCTACCGGTATTAAACCAATATCTAAAATCTTTTATTATGTTTCTGCATATGTTATTTAAATTATGTCGTAAATGCAGTGACACGCAGTATACAGAGAAACATCCAGACCCGGAACAAATATACGTAGATCATGCTAACATTTGTTCCGCGGCGGGTATCGAACCCGTTACCTCCTGCGTGTCAGCTGGCTATTCGCCCACTGCGCTACAGTGGTCGTCAATAAGATCGTTTTTATCTGTTATATTTTTAATCCACAATGCAGATATTTATGACACAGAAATATCTGTCGCCAAGAGTACCTGCCATTGCTATTTCGGTTCGAAGGGGTGCGCTTGCCGGTGTAATTACAGGCACATGAGGCTTTACACCTGAATGTCTCAATTTAATGGACGCGGGGCAGTCAATACAAAATCACTTTGAAACGTCAATTTTACTGGCTGTTCCTTCGCCACCAAACCAGGAAAGAAAGGCAAGAAACAAGGCTGGTTGTTTTTTATGATCCTTTTAGAATACATAACAATACACAAAATAAATTACGTCTAAATTGTAACATTTTGAACGAGTTGGCGTAATTTCAATCCCAAGCTTTCTGTATCATCTAAATGATCCGATATTTTATAGTAGGATTTTTTATAAATATTATGTTTAAAATGTACGTTTATAATTTGTTAATTTTCATTTTTTGTACACACAGTGCATCGTAGGGCACGTTTCTAACGACGCAATACTTTGCTATAGACAATGGTTACCACTTAACATCAATTGGGCCATAAGCTTGTTCCATCTCCAGGTAATATAAAAACACACACGTAACCCTCCTTTCGTAGCCCGGTCGGTTAAAAATAATATAATATACTGGAAGCTCCGTGGTGTGGCTGCCTATATATAACTCTATATTGCTTCTGTGGTCAATAGGTCCCTAATGGATTTATCAATTTGTGGTTTTTCGATAAATGTGGAAGGTTTTTTGTGGGAACGCATAGGTATAGAATGTTGGTATGTTTGTTTAAACAACAAACTCAAGAATATTTTTAACCCTGACGAAAAAAGAAAAGTGTTATAAGTTAAACGTCTATTGTGTCTGTGTGTTTGTGGCTTTGTACTTCCCAAACGGATGTACATGTACCAATTTGGATGCGGTTTTATTGAATCTAAAAGTATATTTAAAAGTACCTACTTGTTGCCAGTGCACAGTTTTATCTTAATTTTATAATTCGCCCCTCTTTCTCCATATAAACACTAACTACGTCAAATCTAACACTCCTCCGAGCTCGCAATAAGCTGAAAGCTAAGCTAAGCTAAGCTAAAAGAGGTACAACATTACATTTATGTTAATCGATTTCGGAAACCGTAAATCTTGGATACTTTTCATTCATAGGCTGTGATAGCGTTTTCGGATTCAAAATCGAATCCAACAAATAATGAGGTTTCCGATCTGAAAGGATTTTGTCTTTTAAAATAATCTTCGGATCGGCTGACCAGGGATCCAACCTCAATCTCATAAAGCAATATAAAAATAATATTACACTGAAATTTCGTACCATGACCCTCAATTGGTAAGCTTACTTTATTATTGTATTATTAAGCAGTTTTGGTGACGTCACCATAAATCGTTCACTCAAAACATTTTACATTGGAGCTCAAATAAAGCGTAAAATTATCCTAAAAAATAAGTAAATCGTGTTTCTTTTCGCAATGTTTTATACTGAACGTGGTGGAATCACAATGTTTAAAAGTATTGTGGTTCAAATCGAAGTAATGTTGAACGAAAGCTTGAAACAGAACGCTCCTGAAACATGATGGTTTCCTAAAATATTGTGGCTGGCGCCCTGTTCTTCATCACACATAGCTAAGAATCACCCCGGTTAAACTCGCTTTCTTTTTAAAAAACCGCGTCCAAATTGGGCCATCCGAATGAAATGAAATTTATTTATTTGCTGCACATATGTGATAATATTAGGTCTTACATAACATATATATCCATTATAATATTTTATTACTAGTGGTTCGCCCCGCACTCATCACTCACACAGATCTCGCGGGTCTCCCATAAAAACAAAACAAATATTATTTGTAATCTTTTACTATAAAAATAGTGCCAGTTTCATTCAAATTACAAAGTTCATTTTAATTGGTTACACTTTTTTGGGGGTAGAAATTGCAGTTATTCTGGATTTCAGGTTTTTTTCTATATTTGTGTCACTAAAGCTACACGAATCCAAATTTCAGCATTGTGGGTCACTAGTGTACCCTGTGAATTTCGTCAAGGTTCAGTTTTTATTATGGCTAAAACTTAAAAACTACAAGGTTTATAAAAAACTAAAAACGGGGTTATACTACTACCTATATACTAAATTTCATTATGATCGAATCAACGATTTGAAAGTTATCCTCGGACATACAAACATACATACATACAACGCCGATTCGTCCAAATTGATTTGGTCCAATGAATGTGGGTAGCAACTCAGTGATATAGCAGCTTTCTATCAATGAAAGCATTTTCAGAATAAATTCAATATCTGAGATTACTCCCTAACAAACATACGAACTCACAACCTTTTTACAATATATTTGCTTTGGGGGTAAAGGGCAAAACCGAGCGTGTATGTATGTCAATAGGTCATTTGAGAAAATATTCACATGTTCTGACTTTTTGTGGTGATATTTATCAAATTTGTTATCACTATTGATATCCGTAGTTAACGAATAGAATAATAAAACGATCCATTACAATAGACCCGATATCACCCAACAATATCAATTATTACATAATTATTTGACATAGGTATGCCGCAGGATTTTTTATTTTTCATTTGGATTAAGGGCAAAATGCTTTTAATGACAGAAATAATTTACAATAATCTTTACATAGTATAAAATGAAGTCGCTTCCGTTGTCTGTTCGCTTACATCTTTTAAACTACTCCACGGATTTTAATTCACTTTTCAGTAATAGGTAGAGTGATTCAAGAGGAACGTTTATATGTATAACTAGCTTCCGCCAGCGGCTTCGCACGCGTTGTTTGAGTGGCCTATGTGTTAATCCAGATGATTATCTACGTACATACCGATTTGAAAGTAACTCTGTCTCTTTGTCTGTTTGTTACCTTTTCACGACTTAACGGCTCGACTGATTTTTATGGAATTTGGTACCTATATACCTAGATAGATTATGAATGGACTTATGAATGGAGACATAGAATACACTTTATGCGACTGAACAGAAGGAGGGTAATGTTTTATTGACAAACCATGCGTACGAAGCCGCGGGGGGGGGGGGGGGGGGGGGGGGGGGGGGGGGGTGAGCTAGAAATACTTAAACAGTTGCATCATCTAAAGACAGTTGCAAACGATATATAGACAGCTCAATTGCTCGATAGATCACTACCAGGCGGAAGTGCCCTCAAGATACTGGCTGCATTTCCCCGCTGAATTAATTTTAATATGTTACTTAAATAAATAATAATATAATAATAATAATAAAATCTTTATTCATTTTTCATATTGCTGAGATTAACATTACGGATTAGTATCTACTTATAGGTAACACTTTATACATTGCCTGAACTAGGAGGACCTGTATCTCAGGCAAAAAAAACTGGACTGGTGTAACTAATGAATACTCAAATTAACAAAACTTAGAATCTATTTACATAATGAAAAAGATAACTAAAAAAACTAAGTGCACACGTGCCATACAATATTTAATATCCTACTTTATTACGTTTAGTAACTCCTCAGTTTCCTCGTATGATAGATTGGATAGAGCAGACTGTAAGGCTCTTTTACAGTTTGAGAAATTCATTGAGTGGATGCTTAATTTACGATTTATCCTTTTGTACAGGTATGGTCCTAGGAACATTAAAAATCTGGCAGCTGAGTTGTAAATAGATTCGAGGTCAATGTTTCGTAAATCGTCTTCTAATTTACTATGATCTAATTTAGAAGTTGATTTTGCATGCTTGGGTTTGGGCAGTTTTAGGCTGAGTGTTAGTAAAGCAGCCTTGTGGTCGGTAATTGAGGAATTTGTCACTATGGTGATTGCTGGCAAGTCAGTTTTGAGCATAATATGATCCAAACAGGAGCCACTTTGATGTGTAGGTAGAGTGTGTCCTGGAAGTAAGCCGCTGAAAGAGCAGCGGTTTAAGTATTCCTGAGCCGTCCCATCACAAAACCCTGGGCGAATATTAATATTAACGTCGCCTACTATAGCAATATTTTTAAATGACGATAGTGTTTGGAGATGGGAGTGCAGAGAGTCAAGAAAAGAGTCTATATTATTAAACGAAGGTGATCTATACACAGCTAAAATTGCAATACTTGCTCCAATTTTGACTAACAAACAGGTGCAGTCCAAGATGTTCAATTCTTCTACAGATATGTTTCTTGCATATACTACTACTCCATCGTTTTGATTGTGACTTTTAGTAGTGTTATGAGCTCTATAACCTTCAATTAGTGGCAAGTTATTAATATGAATTGCAAGCCAGCATTCGGTTAGGATGATTAGGTCACATTCAACATTAAGCCTTTGCAAAAGAGTGCTGAAATTGTTAATATTTTTTATAAATACTGCGAATATTTTGTGTTAGGATAGTTAATGCGTTGCGGTAGGCAGATACGTGTTGTTTACAGTTTTCAACATCACATGACCTTGTCTCAGAAACTGAGAAATTGTCTAAGTCGCTAATTAAGCTATCTGTCATGGATTATTGAAATTAAGGCTAGATTAAACAATCGAGGTGGCGCTCTTAGGCGCCTTCATAATCAATAGAGTTGATGTACCTTTGTTCGGCTAAAGTTTTGGCAGGACAATCTAAATCACCTGTCTTATGATTGCACGGTTTTTTGTAGCGCAGGCAGGTTGCACATTTCGCAGGCTCCGCTTTCTTTGGGCATTCACTGGCTTGATGTCCTAGATCGCCGCAATGTCCGCAAGTGTAGGACTCAGCCTTGCAGGTCTTAGCCGCGTGGCCATATTGTTGGCACTTAAAACATCTTGTCACCAATGTGAAGTCTCGCACAGGGCAGGATGACCAATTTACATAGACTCTACTTTGAGTTATAAGGGCTTTACGAATGATGGCAGAAACTTCTATTACGTAGTTGCAGGTTTCAGCATCCTTCTTTCCAGATTTGTGGCTAAGTTTTATGGAGGCCAGAAATTTTTCTCTCGTCATGCCCGAGAGTTTCTCGGCCAGGTTCTGCTCATATATGCAGTTAAAGACCTCTAGTACTTGCATATTTGAAGGTATTCCAATGATCACTACTCGTGGGCTGCGCTTGCGTGGTTCGTCGATAGTTAGGGCAGATGTGGTTAGATTCACTGTGTTTTTTAGCTTTTCTATGTCGGCCTTGGTATCTGTGCTGATGATGACGCCCCCGTTTATCGTCCTACGGTGTCCTCTTACATGTAGCCTCATTCCCTCAGGGCTGATAATTTTTTGTACCAATGACTTAGTGTCGTCACTGGTCTGCAATTTGTCCTTGGGATAAATAGCTACAGAGCTAAGGTTAGTAGGGCGGATTTGGATGTTGGTGCTGCTTTTTACCATTTCTGCGAATGAGGCTTTAACTGCTGGTTGCGATGATTCTTTGAAGCTTTGTTGAAGATCTTGAATGCTTTGAGATAGGCTTTCCTTTTCTTTGAGGCCTTTGATGTAGAATTGAGCTTGGGCGGTCTTCTGCTTTAGGCCTTGATATTCCACAGCCATTTGTGATGCGCCATGGGCTACCTTTCTGCATAGATTACTAATTCTCAACTTTTGGTCCGAGTTTAGCTTACCTTCGGTAGCAATCGAGATCACTTCATTTAGGCACTGTTCGATGGAGATCATCCAGTTCTGTATCTCCGCTGTAGACACGGTTACGATGGTCGCTTCATCCGTCGGCAGCGCTGGCGGGAACGGTGGTAACGCGGGCTTAGGTTGGGGGGTGGGCGGGGGGCTGCGTCCCACTTTACTACTGCGGCTAAAAGGGCTGTCCATGTTGATATTTATGTTTAAGATGTATATCACAACATACTCAATTAGGTAGCGATGAATCACTTCTTAACTACACACTTTTTGCTGACTCAAAATTAGGTCAGATTTTAAGTTGATTTATTAATTTGAGCAAATTATTGGCACGTCCGATCTCGACAAGTGAGCAAACGATGTATCACTTACTATCTAAGCTGAAAAAATGTATATGTACATACATGTAAGCAAAATAAATAAATATGAATATAAAAGAAATAAGGTTGCTTACCTGATCGACATTGCAGGCCATAACACCCATAACCTCATAAAAACTTACAAAGTAGATAGATAGATAATTCTTTATTGTTACACCAAATTACAATAACTTAACCTATAAAACTTAGACTAATACATGGTGGTACAATGGGCGGCCTTATCGCTCTAAACGATCTCTTCCATGCAACCTTTGGATGGACTGGATTGAAAGATCGTGTGAGGTGGCGGTGTTACAATAAATACTTACCTATTTAAATTTTAACTTACTGCAAAAAAGAGCAAGCAGACAAAAGTTTAGACAACTAGAAATTATGACGATGACAGGAGAGTACATGTTTCAAAATCTTATGTACGTAAAAATGAACTTAAATCAATTGGAATTGTAAAGTGACATTCATAAATATAATACTAGAAATAAAAATAATATATGTCTTCCAACACACAGACTAGCTAAAGTAGGAAAAAGTGTCTTGTGTCTAAGTGTTAAATTATTTAATAAATGATCACATAATCTGCGGAATACAAGTCATGCCGACTTCAGTAATAAAATTAGAAAGATGTTATTGGACAAATCATATTATACGATTGACGAAGCACTTGCTGATGATCTTATACCTACACTGTGAATTAATTTATTTTATATATTTTGTTATAAAGTTAAATTATTTGATATTGCGATTCTTTGAGATGTAAATTTGTACTACGTATACAATGTTTTTATTTGTTTATATTGATGTATTAAAATTTTTATTATGTAAAATATTGGCTTTTCCAAGTGTACTGTGGTATCTGTGTGGAATAAATGAATCTGAATTTATGCATTATAGGATAAAAATAAATAAATGCCTAAACCCAAAAAATCCTACATATACTTACATAAATAAATATAAAATACATATATATAATATATATATATACTTTAACAATATATATCGAAAGGAAATACAATGTTTATTGTAAATAAGCTGCTAAGTACAGTTTGTAGACCTTACTTTTAAAAATAGCTAATGATTTAGCGTCTGATGGAAACGGACAAGTCATTCCATAATCCTTACAGCTCGTATCGAAAACGACATACTAAAGAAGTTGGAATTATGCTCTGGAGTTTTCAACTGGAGAGTAGTGGTAGAATTTAAACTTAGGAATTGAAAGCATTGTTTGAGATACGGCGGAGAAGAAGAAGTAAATAGAATTTTATATAAAAGCGTCAAAATATGAGCATCCCGACGAGGGCGGATTGCCACCAATGTATACAGATCTATCAATAGAAATTAAAACTCAGTGGAGAGTAGATATCTAGTCGTAGAGTCGAAGCGAGTAAGTACTTCATGTCGGGGCAGCGTCTTGTGCTACAAATCACAATTCCGGCCCCACGTGGAACACGCACATCTGGAACGGTGCACCGAAATACCATCTGCAGCCCCCAGACTCCTTTCAACGCAGAGCCGTTCGTATCCTCGACAATCCAGTACCAGTTTGTTTGTTACTCACTCACTCGCGTCATAACGGCTGAACAGATTTCGATGAAATTTAGTATTTAAGTAGATTATAACCTGGATTAACACTTAAGCTACTTTTTATCCCATAAATCAGGTCCCATTGGATAAAAATGGGGTGTCTAAAGTTTCTATAGAAAAATGATTATGGAATTTTCGCGTGCGCGTGCTTAAACAATAAAGACCAACTTCCGCCATCGGCTTCGCACGTCGTTGTGTTTGTCAACAAAAAGTGTTTGAATCCAGGTCATAGTCTATCAACACACCAAATATCATAGAAATCGGTTCAGGCGTGATTGAGTATCAAATAAACAAACATTTAAGCTTATACATTTATTAATATTAGTGTAATTTCTTACAACACGTAGTTGGGTTAACATTTTTGCAAGAAGCATTGAAATATAGATGAGGCATAGACAAGACATTCAATCGCTATAAAATTCTTGCATTCTGTTGTGACAAAACTTTTGTAATTAGCCATTTTTTAAGACTAATTTACTAATAAATTCTCAGTTAGTGATATTAATAAATTGTAAGTAATTAATTAATTACTGCAGAAAAAAGTAATTCCCCGGACAATATCTTACACAAGACGCTCTTTTACTGAATATACTCCTACTTACCTAATTACATAAGCATTAGGTATTGTAATTACATTATTGCTACGCGAATGCGATTAACTAATTCAATGCAATTAAACGTTTAAGTACCTACCTACTTAACCACGTCATTAATATTGATGACATTCAGAAATCAGAACGTTTATTGCCAGAATAAACATGGGCATACGAGTATGTTTCGATGTTACATCGTGTTGATCCTTAATATTCTACCATACAGATGGTGTTAGGGGTTCAAAACTGACATAAGAAGCACGCAGTTAAACTTCCCTTTCAACCAAAATCATAAGGGAGGAGGTTATCAATCCCGCTGTATTCGCCCGCGGCTTCGCACGCGTGGTTTGTCTATAAAAAGTAGCCTACGTTTTAATCCACGTCATATTCTATCTACTGTATATACAAAATTTATCGAAATTGGTTCAGCCGTTACGACGTGATTGAGTATCAACGAACATGCAAACTTTCGCATTTATAATATTAGTGTGATTAAAAAAACCGTGTCCGAATCGATCCATCAGTTTGGAATTATGATGGCACGGACAGACGGCAGTGTTGCCACCTTACTTTTTTAAATGGAGCTACTATGAAACTAAAAAGGGCAAGAATTGCCTAAATCCGGTATTAAAAATAGGACTAGAAAGGCCTAAACAAAGTAATAATACATTTATTGAAAAATCTGTCGACCTTTATATGTACAACTAGCTGACCCTGCAAACGTTGTTCTGCCATATAAATGATCAAAGAAATCAAATGCAGCATGAAATGTCCAAGTGACGCGACACTTCATATAAATGACTTCACGTCAATGAACGACAGTTAAATTATGTGGAACTTTCAACCCCTATTTCACCCCCTTCAAGATTATTTTTTGAAACAAAAGATAGCCTATGTCCTTCTCCAGGATATAATTTATCTTCTTGCCAAATTTTATTGCGATCCGTTCAACCTTTTAGTCGTGAAAAGATAACAAACAAACAAACAAACAGAGTTACTTTCGCATTTATAATATTAGTATGGATTAATAACAGATCAATTTACCAAGAAGTCAAAATCATCATCGGATGAATCGTCATCAACATTTTTTCATGTAGCTTGTGAATCCCTAAGATTAATTCACAAACTACAACAGAAACAAAATACACAAATAACAAAATGGTTAAATTGTGTGTTACTGTCCTTAGACCTGGCAGGTGTATCGGGGTGCCTAAACACCATGAATTTATGCCACTACTTGCCGCCGCCGTCGTAACCGATCGCGGCGTTAGTGTTTGCATATGCGCCGGAAGATTCCGGAAGTCGGTAAACTGATTTCTGACATTTACTCTTATTTTATGTACATATTAACGTAATTATCCAAAAGTCGGGGTATCCCACCCTCTGTTATTGTGTTTCCTGTGTATGTATGTCCTGTCAAATAAATATTTTCATTTCATTTCCTTTTTTTAATATTCATTTCATTGACTCTCTGTCTGCCATAATGTGAAAGGGCTAGATTGCACGAATCGGGCTAAATAATTTAAAACCGGGCAAGCGCAAGTCGAACTCGCCCATTTCCGTACTACGGTAAAAGTTTTAAAAAATCTACAGAGATTTGGGCACCCATACAATTATGACCGCGCATACCGTTGCTTAACCTCGATGATTGATTACGTACTTTAAATAAATACTATATTTTTTATGATTTAATTACAAATTTTCAGATTGTTCTCTGTACTTGTAGTATAAGACGATATTACTTGCCACATTTCATAGTTCTAGGTCAACGGAAAGTACCCTATACATTTTGATTCCCTTGAGAGTGTCGAAATATACGTTTTTGCGACATAAACGGCCGTATCATTTTTTTACGTTAACATAGAAGTTTAATTTTTTCAGAGCTTCAAGTGACTGTAGACCTAAGTATATAGTTTTAATTTCAACTTGATACCTCCATGTGTTCTCGAGATAAAGAGCCTTGACGGACAGACTACAAAGTGATCCTATAAATAAGGGTTCTATTTTTCCTTTTGAAGTAAGGAACCCTAAAAAAGCGGTTCAATTGCAAAAAAACTAGACTTAACCTGAAAAGGGCTGAGGGGGCAACACTGAAGGCGGCGAGTTATAACTCTCCTCGTTTTGCATCGGGCTAATAAAGTACTTACGTATGCTTTGAAAAACACTTATCACTTACAAAAATGAGTTAAACGAAAAAAATACACAATTTTCACTTAAAAATCGATAAGTCGTTACAATAACGAAGATACTAAAGCATTTTCATAATTGCCATAACATTTTATTGTATTGTTTTTGTGGAATCAGCGTTCTAACATTTCCGTGTTTATGTATATTGAAATGTTGAGTCTGTTTGTTTGTTGTTGATAAGCATGTAGTTTGTGTATTTTTGACCGTTAAACCGAAGATAATTATCTATTTTAGGATTAAAATATGTTTATCTACTTAGATAAAAATAATACTAGATAAAAACAAAAAAACACTTATATGAAAAAAAATACTTTTATTTGATTTCTATGTGTGTCTGTGAGTCTGTGTGTCTGTCTATGGTCTCCACGGGAGCTAGCTCCCAAGCGGATGGAACTTTGTAGTTTTTTAAATAGAAAGCGGTTAAAAACAATAAAATTGAATTAAATCCAAATATATAATTAATTATAAATGTCAATGTTTTAGATATTTGAGTACAATTGATATAAAACTATTAGAACGCCTGGATAACAAATAAAAAAGTTACATAAATACCCGTTTAAATCAGTAGTTATTAATACTTATTGTAGCCTCGATAACTTAGTTTTTACATTTTAACATAATAAAAAAGCGCTATCTAGCCCCAAAATAAGCAGAGCTTGTACTATGGGGACCAGATAATTGATACAATACTTATATACCTACTTATTTTTTGTTGTAAATCTTCTTTTTAATTTCGAGAAAAAACCAGACTGTGCAAATATTTGTTCCGCGGCGGGAATCGAACACGCAACCTCCTGCGTCTCAGCCGGCTATTCGCCTACTGCACCACGAAAGTCGTAATGATATTTAACCTCAAGGTAGCAGTTCGCTATTTGCGAGTGAAGTTACAGTATAGTGTCTATATGCACATTGTCTATAGAGCCGACGCAGCAAGGTCTCAATTCTGCTGCGAGCGCGTGAACGCGACTCGTACTAGGTCAATGTTGATTACTCATTATTACAGTTAAATACGCTGGGTTTGTCGGTTTGTCGGCTCATTCATTTACTCGCATCAAATTACTATTTGATCGAGCGATCGAACGGTGGGTTTCTAACGAACCTAACGGCTCCCAAATGAGATGTTTAATCTGTTAGATGTTGGAGGCCAATGATCATTATTAAGTAAAGTCACAGTATAAAGCTAGTATTGTCTTCCGGGTCATGTTCAGACGTGTTGATGGTTACACGGAAATATTGAAAACGTGATAATATTCGAATTATTGTTATATTAAATTTGGACGGTTCTTAGGAATGCGTTCGTCGTGAAACTGGTTTTTTGGTGGTCACCTAAATCAGGGGGTCTAAAGTCCTTATCCTTATCTTTATCAGGGGGTCTAATTGAGCCAGTTTATGTGAATCATTTTATGAGCTTACACAGAGATTGTGTAGATTCTTACTTTTATTTATAACTAGCTGACCCGCTGAACTTTGTACCGCCTTGACATGCATATGACGCGGGCTGCCAATGTACGTCACCGGTACAATTGTCAATCGGCCATCGCACTTGCATACATACATATTACTATTATGCATACTAGCTTCCGCCAGCGGCTTCGCGTGCGTGTTTTGACAATATTAAGTGGCCTATGTTTTAATCCAGGCTATAGTCTATTTATATACCAAATTTCATCGAAATCGGTTCAGCCGTTACGACGTGATTGAGCTACAAACAAACATCCAAACTTTCGCATTTATAATATTAGTGTGATTACTATATTTACATACATACAGATGTAGCGACATCTATCGCTACATGGAAGAACAACTTTAGCATCAAGCTAACAAACAGAGCGAGCGGCACCCACATCTAACGGCATTTAGAAGAACTAACCCTAGATCGCGCAAACGAAAGATTTTAATGATTATAACATCCCACTAATATTATAAGCGAAAAATTTTGTATTTATGTATGGATGTTTGTTACACTTTTACGTCGAAACGGCTGAACCGATTTCGATGAAATTTGGTGTGTTGATAATATGTATATGACCTGGATTCAAACATAGACTACTCTTTGTTAACAAACAATACGTGCGAAGCCGCGGGCGGAAGCTAGTATATAATACTTATCAACAAGACCTGTTGGTCTTAAGACCAACAGCCAAAGCCAAAGGTCGCTCCGTGTGAGATCTTCCCTTTTCATTGGCGGACACCTATCAACTTAGCGTCTGCCATATTGGTTTATTTTAGGCAAGAAGACTGTGTGTATGTAATAGTAGATTATTAAACGATGATATAAAGCAGTGTCTTGCGTCACGGGCGCTATATTGAATCCCGAACGTAACGGAGCGGAGCGAGGGAGTTACTAGAATCCTGAGTGCAGAGAGGGATATAAGCACGCCCAAGACGCAGACAGCTTTATCCACGAGGAGAATACTCTACTTTTCACACTTTCTGCGTCATTTATTTCCTCTTTACACATTTTACATGCACTTAGATATGTCAGATAGTTTATTGAAAAGTTAAAATAATTATTTCTTAGATACTAACACAGATTAAAATTACTACAGTTCAAGTTAAAAGCATTATTGTTTCATACATATTATAATAAATTGTTTAAGTAATTACTACTTAGTACCAACTACAAAACTGTAGTCATTCAACACAAAAAATTTATTTGTCGGACAAAGCCTCCTCAATACTATAATAACTTTTAATGTTATTTAAATGTTTTTTTATACAATTACAAAATTCAGTGTCAGATTTATTTCTAATGTCAATGGGAATTTTATCATACAATTTTATAGATACATACATAAAGCTATTTAATGTTTTGGCCAGTCTACAACGAGGGGCCACAATATTTTCCTTATTTCTAGTATTATAGCCATGGGATTCGAATTTGGATGTCATATGCTTCAGATTTTCGCGTATGTATACCATATTCTGGTATATATACTCGCAAATCATAGTCATGATGTTCAGCTTTCTGAACCTATCTCTAATGGAGTATCTATATTTAAGCCCTAAAATATACCTAACCGAGCGTTTTTGCAAGACAGAAACCCTTTTTGATGCTGCTGCAGCACCCCAAAACATTACGCCGTAACTCATTATTGAATGAAAGTATGCAAAATATACATCGCTTGCTGCTCTAGTGCCTCCTAGCTCCCTTATTTTTTTAATAGCATAGGTAGCAGAACTTAATTTCTTAGATATTTCTTTTACATTAACTGCCCATGTTAATTTAGAGTCTAACCAAATACCTAAAAATTTCATACGGTCAGCAGTTGGTAAGGATAGTTCAAAGGGAGCATTTTCAATTAAGGGAGGTGGTAAATTACAAGTCACTCTTAAACAGAATTTAACCACATGAGTTTTGTCAACCTTTAGAAGTAAATTATTCACTGAAATCCATTCCTTCAAATCAACTATAACTTCCTTTAGCTTATGACTTAGATCTGCATTAGATTTGTCTTTTATCATCAAAATTGTGTCGTCAGCAAATAATACAATGTCAATATCCTTACAAACTACAGAAATGTCATTTACATAAATTAAAAACAACAATGGGCCCAATATCGATCCTAGTTCTATTTTATTTTTGCTTGATCTAACACCATTTAGTTCAGTGACTTGTTCTCTATGAATTAAATAAGATTTAAAAATTTGCAGTTCATTGTTTCTTACACCGTAATGTTCTAACTTTTTAATTAAAATATCACGAGAAACATAATCGAAGGCCTTGGAGAGATCGCAAAAGACTCCATAAGTTTTTTAGGCTCCTCCAGGCCAGAGAGTATATCTAGCATGAGCCTTGTGATAGCATGCCTTGTCGATTTTTTCTTCTGAAAACCAAATTTTCTGTAGTTCAATAAATTATTTTCAACTAAAAAAATTATAAGTACCTTAGACATATATTTTTCAAATATTTTACTTATGCTGGGGAGTACTGAATCTGGTCGGTAATTGTTACAAAAAAACATTTCACCTTTCTTATGGAGCGGTACGACCTTTGCAATTTTCATTTTTTAGGAAAATTTCCTGTCTCGATACAGTTGTTTATAATATGTATTAGAGGTGCAGCTATAACAGATTCCAGTTTTTTGAACAAGTAAGGAGTTATGTACTAAATGTCATTAGATTTTTTTGGTTTTAAGGCTTGAATTAGTTTTATAACTCGACTGATATCAATTGGTTTCAGAATAAAATTAAAGCTGGAGACTGGAATGTATCTCTTTAAAAATATTAAAGAATTTAAAGAAAGCCTCGCGGCATTTGCTTTAAAAGATATGTAAGACATAAAAAGAAATAATAAGAAGACACAAGAAGACCTAAAAATACATAAGAAGACATAAGAAAACCTAAGAATAGATAATACATATTTGGCGTTCTGTGCAGATTAACCAATAAGTTGTCATTATGTGGGACTCTTTGATTTAAATTTTAATACAAGTGAAGTTCCAAATTCAAATTTCATTATGCGCTAGCAGTACACACAGTAATGAAATTCAGTATAACTTTACTCCCGAGACGCAGGGTTTTAATCACCCGATTTTAGTGAGGTTTACATGACATGTAATTTGACATTGTCGAGCAGGTGATGTGAAAATATGATTGCTTGTTGTACAGGTCGGATTCAAAGGTTACGGCATCACGGACTCGCAGCTGTCGGCGTCCGGCTCGTTCACGTTCAGCGACGGGCAGGAGTACAGCATTCGGCACGGCTCCGTCATCATCGCAGCCATCACCTCCTGCACCAACACCTCCAACCCCAGCGTCATGCTGGGCGCAGGTAGAGTTACCACTTCATTATTGTATTTGTGGATTTTATACCGAAGTTAGCGCAAGTATGCCTAGAATACTGCGACGGATTAGATTAGGACTAATGCTTATCTTATTGTCCCACACAATCATCATTATTTAGTATGTACTTAGTTAATTATATTATATAAAGCTCGATTACCACTGACTCACTGACTGATTGACATCATTGTTCTCCCAGATGCCACCTCGTAGGGGGGAAATGTTTGGTGGGATCGTATAGAGGGAGTTCCGGTGAGTTGGGAATAAATCCTAAAGTACCCCTTTTGTCCCCCATTCGCTCCCATTAACATCGTATCTCGGAAAGTATAGGTCTTAGAGCGTTGGTGCAAAAACTAATGTTGCAGAGGACATTTTTTTATATCCGGTTCCATGAAAAAAAAATTGTCTTTCATACAAAAAAAAATTGTCCCATACAAAATATTTCTGTATGAATACCGTAAACCGTATATTTCGTTTGCCGTAATTTTCATACTGTTTTTGTAGGGAGCCCACGGCTTGTGTGTACTATAAAATTACTGTAAATTTGCTTGATTCTATATAATGGTGGTGGAGGGGCATGAGACAACTTTCATAGTTTATGCAAAGGTCATCATCATCATTTTGGAACATCCAATTTTTTTTTTTTTTAGTATGCAACGTTCATCATGTTTATTTTGGAACATCCACATTTTTTTAATTATGCCTCATCCACAATGATCACTTTGGAACGTCAATTATTTTTTTTTTATTATGCAACATCCACTGTGATCATTTTGGTACATCATTTTTTTTAATTATGCCTCATCCACAATGATCACTTTGGAACGTCAATTTTTTTTTTTTTTATTATGCAACATCCACTGTGATATTTTGGTACATCATTTTTTTAATTATGCCTCATCCACAATGATCACTTTGGAACGTCAATTTTTTTTTTTATTATGCAAAATACTTTGTGATCATTTTGGAAAATCAATTTTTTTTAAATTATGCCTCATCCACAATGATCACTTTGAAACGTCATTTTTTTTTTTATTATGCAACATCCACTGTGATCATTTTGGTACATCATTTTTTTAATTACGCCTCATCCACAATGATCACTTTGAAACGTCAATTATTTTTTATTTTTTTATTATGCATCATCCACTGTGATCATTTTGGTACATCATTTTTTTTAATTATGCCTCATCCACAATGATCACTTTGGAACGTCAATTATTTTTTATTTTTTTTATTATGCAACATCCACTGTGATTATTTTGGTACATAATTTTTTTAATTACGCCTCATCCACAATGATCACTTTGGAACGTCAATTATTTTTTATTTTTTTATAATGCATCATCCACTGTGATCATTTTGGAAAATCAATTTTTTTAAATTATGCCTCATCCACAATTATCACTTTTGGAACGTAAATTTTTTTTTTTTACTATGCAAAATCCTTTGTGATCATTTTGGAACATCATTTTGTTTTAAATTATGCCTCATCCACAATGATCACTTTTGGAACGTCATTTTTTTTATTATGCAAAATCCTTTGTGATCATTTTAAAAAATCATTTTTTTTTATTATGCCTCATCCACAATGATCATTTTGGAACGTCAATTTCTTTTTTTTTATTATGCAACATCCACTGTGATAATTTTGGAACATCAATTTTTTTAATTATGCCTCATCCGCAATGATCATTTTGGAACGTCAATTTTTTTTTTAATTATGCCTCATCCACAATGATCACTTTTGGAACGTCAATTTTTTTTTATTATGCAACATCCACAATGATCATTTTGGAACGTCAATTTTTTTTTATTTATGCCTCATCCACTATGATCATTTTGGAACGTCAATTTTTTTTTTATTATGCGACATCCACTATTCGAATATTATCTTTGATTGCTTGTTACACTTCGTCATCCTCTTTTATTGTTTCTTCCGCCTCCACATCTTCTATTTTTGCATGTTCCACTTCGTTATCCTTTTAAAATGCTTCTTCTACTTCATATCCTCTTTAATTGCTTCAGTTACTTCATTATGCGCTCTACAAAATTGTGGTGTTTCATACAAAACTTCAATCGCTCATATCTTCTAAACGCGAAGAGATAGCCCTAGCAAACTTGTACAAAATATTGGTATAAATTTTTGGTGGAACTGTTTTTTTATTGTCATCCTTGACATCCTTTTTGAATGCTTCTCTCACTTCGTCATCTTCTTTGAATGTTTTTTCCACTTCGACATCATCTTTGACTGCTTCTTTAACTTCGATATACTCTTTGATTGCTTCTCCCACTTCGATATCGTCTTTGACTGCTTCTTCCATTTCGATATCGTCTTTGATTGCTTTTTTCACTTCGTCATCTTCTTTGAATGCTTCTACCGCCTCGGTATCCTCTTTGATTGCTTACTCAACTTCAATTTCCTCTTTGATTGTTTCTGCCACTTCGATATCCTATTTGATTGCTTCTTCCACTTCAACATTCTCTTTGATAGTTTCTTCCACTTCGATATACAATCAACAAATTTATGATTTTTCTTACAAAACTTTAATCGCTCGTATCTTCTAAACGGGAAGAGATAGCACTAGCAAACTTTGACAAAATATTAGTACAAATTTTTGATCATTATCATTTTGCAACATACATTTATATTATGCAACGTCAATCATGATCATTTTGGAACGTCCAATTTTTTTCTCTTTGATTGCTTGTTCCACTTCGATATCCTCTTTGATTGCTTCTTCCACATTGGTATCCTCTTTGATTGCTTCTTTAACTTTGATATCCTCTACGATTGCTTGTTCCGCTTCGATATCCTCTTTTATTCCTTCTTCATCTTCAATATCCATTGGATTGCTTCTTCCACTTCGATATCGTCTTTGATTGCTTTTTTTACTTCGTCATCCTCTTAGAATGCTTCTACCACCTTGGTATCCTCTTTGATTTCTTCCTCAACTTTAATTTCCTCTTTGATTGTTTCTGCTACTTCGATATCCTATTTGATTGATTCTTTCACTTCAATATCCTCTTTGATTGCTTCTTCCACTTCGATATCATCTTTGATTGCTGCTTCCACTTGGAAATCCTCTTTGATTTAATTGCTTCTTCCATTTCGATATCGTCTTTGACTGCTTCTTACACATGGATATCCTCTTTGATGGCTTTTAACAGCTCGATATCCTCTTTAATTACTTCTTCGACTAAAAGAAAAACACGCGAGCTGCGAGCAGCTCGCGCACAACGCAACCTCTAGTTATATTATATAAAGCTCGATTACCACTCACTGACTGACTCATTGACATGTTTGTTCTCCCAGATGCCACCTCGTAGGGTGAAAATGTTTGGTGGGATCGTATAGAGGGAGTTCCGATGAGTTGGGAATAAATCCTAAAGTACCCCTTTTGTCCCCCATTCGCTCCCATCTACCTCGTATCTCGGAAAGTATAGGTCTTACAGCGTTGGCGCAAAAACTAATGTTGCAGAGGACATTTTTTTATATCCGGTTCCATGAAAAAAAAATGGTCTTTCATACAAAAAAAAAATTGTCCCATACAAAATATTTCTGTATGAATACCGTAAACCGTAAATTTCGTTTGCCGTAATTTTCATACTGTTTTTGTAGGGAGCCCACGGCTTGTGTGTACTATAAAATTACTGCTTGATTCTATATAATGGTGGTGGAGGGACATGAGATAACTTTCATAGTTTTTGCAAAGGTCATCATCATCATTTTGGAACATCCAATTTTTTTTTTTTTTTTTAGTATGCAACGTTCATCATGTTTATTTTGGAACATCCACATTTTTTTAATTATGCCTCATCCACAATGATCACTTTGAAACGTCATTTTTTTTTTTATTATGCAACATCCACTGTGATAATTTTGGTACATCATTTTTTTAATTATGCCTCATCCACAATGATCACTTTGGAACGTCAATTATTTTTTTTTTTATTATGCATCATCCACTGTGATCATTTTGTAACATCATTTTTTTTTCAATTATGCCTCATCCACAATGATCACTTTGAAACGTCATTTTTTTTTTTATTATGCAACATCCACTGTGATCATTTTGGTACATCATTTTTTTAATTATGCCTCATCCACAATGATCACTTTGGAACGTCAAATATTTTTTTTTTATTATGCATCATCCACTGTGATCATTTTGTAACATCATTTTTTTTTCAATTATGCCTCATCCACTATGATCACTTTGGAACGTCAATTTTTTTTTTATTATGCAACATCCACTGTGATATTTTGGTACATCAATTTTTTTAATTATGCCTCATCCACAATGATCACTTTGGAACGTCAAATATTTTTTTTTTATTATGCATCATCCACTGTGATCATTTTGTAACATCATTTTTTTTTCAATTATGCCTCATCCACAATGATCACTTTGAAACGTCATTTTTTTTTTTATTATGCAACATCCACTGTGATCATTTTGGTACATCATTTTTTTAATTATGCCTCATCCACAATGATCACTTTGGAACGTCAAATATTTTTTTTTTATTATGCATCATCCACTGTGATCATTTTGTAACATCATTTTTTTTTCAATTATGCCTCATCCACTATGATCACTTTGGAACGTCAATTTTTTTTTTATTATGCAACATCCACTGTGATCATTTTGGTACATCATTTTTTTAATTATGCCTCATCCACAATGATCACTTTGGAACGTCAAAAATTTTTTTATTATTATGCATCATCCACTGTGATCATTTTGTAACATCATTTTTTTTTCAATTATGCCTCATCCACTATGATCACTTTGGAACGTCAATTTTTTTTTTATTATGCAACATCCACTGTGATCATTTTGGTACATCATTTTTTTAATTACGCCTCATCCACAATGATCACTTTGGAACGTCAATTATTTTTTATTATGCAACATCCACTGTGATCATTTTTGAACATCATTTTTTTTAATTATGCCTCATCCACAATGATCATTTTGGAACGTCAATTTCTTTTTTTTTATTATGCAACATCCACTGTGATAATTTTGGAACATCAATTTTTTTTTAATTATGTCTCATCCGCAATGATCATTTTGGAACATCATTTTTTTTAATTATGCCTCATCCACATGATCATTTTGGAACGTCATTTTTTTTTTATTATGCAACATCCACAATGATCACTTTTGGAACGTCAATTTTTTTTTTATTATGCAACATCCACTGTGATCATTTTGGAACATCAATTTTTTTTTATTTATGCCTCATCCACTATGATCATTTTGGAACGTCAATTTTTTTTTATTATGCGACATCCACTATTCGAATATTCTCTTTGATTGCTTGTTACACTTCGTCATCCTCTTTTATTGTTTCTTCCGCCTCCACATCTTCTATTTTTGCATGTTCCACTTCGTTATCCTTTTAAAATGCTTCTTCTACTTCATATCCTCTTTAATTGCTTCAGTTACTTCATTATGCGCTCTACAAAATTGTGGTGTTTCATACAAAACTTCAATCGCTCATATCTTCTAAGCGGGAAGAGATAGCCCTAGCAAACTTGTACAAAATATTGGTATAAACTTTTGGTGGAACTGTTTTTTTATTGTCATCCTTGACATCCTTTTTGAATGCTTCTCTCACTTCGTCATCTTCTTTGAATGTTTTTTCCACTTCGACATCATCTTTGACTGCTTCTTTAACTTCGATATCCTCTTTGATTGCTTCTCCCACTTCGATATCGTCTTTGACTGCTTCTTCCATTTCGATATCGTCTTTGATTGCTTTTTCACTTCGTCATCTTCTTTGAATGCTTCTACCACCTTGGTATCCTCTTTGATTGCTTACTCAACTTCAATTTCCTCTTTGATTGTTTCTGCCACTTCGATATCCTATTTGATTGCTTCTTCCACTTCAACATTCTCTTTGATAGTTTCTTCCACTTCGATATCCAATCAACAAATTTATGATTTTTCTTACAAAACTTTAATCGCTCGTATCTTCTAAACGGGAAGAGATAGCACTAGCAAACTTTGACAAAATATTAGTACAAATTTTTGATCATTATCATTTTACAACATACATTTATATTATGCAACGTCAATCCTGATCATTTTGGAACGTCCAGATTTTTTTTATGCAACGTTCATCATGATCTTTTTTGCAACGTTAAATTTTTTTTATACAACTATTATCATGATCATTTTGGAACATCCAATTTTTTTCTCTTTGATTGCTTGTTCCACTTCGATATCCTCTTTGATTGCTTCTTCCACATTGATATCCTATTTGATTGCTTCTTTAACTTTGATATCCTCTACGATTGCTTGTTCCACTTCGATATCCTCTTTTATTCCTTCTTCATCTTCAATATCCATTGGATTGCTTCTTCATCTTTGATATCCTCTTTGATGGCATTTTCACTTCGGTATCCTCTGTAAGGGCTCCTTCCTCTTTGATTTCCGTTTGATTGCTTCTTGCACTGCAATATTTTCTTTGATTGCGTCTTCATATTCGATATCGTTTTTGATTGCATTTTTACTTCGATATCCTGTGATGGCTTCTTCCACTTTGATATCCTCTTTGATTGCTTCTTCCACTTCGATATCCGCTTTGATTGCTTGTTCCATTTTGATATCGTCGTTGACTATTTCTTTCACTTCGATATCGTCTTTGATTGCTTTTTTCACTTCGTCATCCTCTTTGAATACTTCTACCAACTCGGTATCCTCTTTGATTCCTTAGTCAACTTCAATTTTCTCTTTGATTGTTTTTGCTACTTCGATATCCTATTTGATTGCTTCTCCCACTTCAATATCCTCTTTGTTTACTCCTTCCACTTCGATATCATCTTAGATTTCCTTTTGATTGCTTCTTGCACTGCATTATTCTCTTTGATTGCGTCTTCATCTTCGATATCGTCTTTGATAGCATTTTCACTTCGATATCCTCTGTGATGGCTTCTTCCACTTCGATACCCTCTTTGATTGCTTCTTCCACTTCGATATCCTCTTTGATTGTTTCTTCCGCCTCGACATCTTCTATTTTTGCATGTTCCACTTCGTTATCCCTTTAAAATGCTTCTTCTACTTTCATATCCTCTTTAATTGCTTCAGTTACTTCATTATGCTCTCTACAAAATTGTGGTCTTTCATACAAAACTTCAATCGCTCGTATCTTCTAAACGGGAAGAGATAGCCCTAGCAAACTTGTACAAAATATTGGTATAAATTTTTGGTGGAACTGTTTTTTTATTGTCATCCTTGACATCCTTTTTGAATGCTTCTCTCACTTCGTCATCTTCTTTGAATGTTTTTTCCACTTCGACATCATCTTTGACTGCTTCTTTAACTTCGATATCCTCTTTGATTGCTTCTCCCACTTCGATATCGTCTTTGACTGCTTCTTCCATTTCGATATCGTCTTTGATTGCTTTTTCACTTCGTCATCTTCTTTGAATGCTTCTACCACCTTGGTATCCTCTTTGATTGCTTACTCAACTTCAATTTCCGCTTTGATTGTTTCTGCCACTTCGATATCCTATTTGAATGCTTCTTCCACTTCAACATTCTCTTTGATAGTTTCTTCCACTTCGATATCCAATCAACAAATTTATGATTTTTCTTACAAAACTTTAATCGCTCGTATCTTCTAAACGGGAAGAGATAGCACTAGCAAACTTTGACAAAATATTAATCCACATTTATTTTTAATTATGCCTCATCCACAATGATCACTTTGGAACGTCATTTTTTTTTATTATGCAACATCCACTGTGATCATTTTGGTACATCATTTTTTTTAATTATGCCTCATCCACAATGATCACTTTGGAACGTCAATTATTATTATTATTTTTTTATTATGCATCATCCACTGTGATCATTTTGGAACATCATTTTTTTTCAATTATGTCTCATACACTATGATCACTTTGGAACGTCAATTTTTTTTTATTATGCAACATCCACTGTGATTATTTTGGTACATCATTTTTTTAATTACGCCTCATCCACAATGATCACTTTGGAACGTCAATTATTTTTTATTTTTTTATTATGCATCATCCACTGTGATCATTTTGGAACATCATTTTTTTTTAATTATGCCTCATCTACAATGATCATTTTAGAAACGTCAATTTTTTTTCCCTGTTATTTTATTATGCAACGTTTATCACGTTCATTTGGGAACATAAATTTTTTTTTAATAATGCATCGTCCACTGTGATCATTTTGGAACATCATTTTTTTTTCTATTATGCCTCATCCACTATGATCACTTTGGAACGTAAATTTTTTTTTATTATGCAACATCCACTGTGATCATTTTGGTACATCATTTTTTTTAATTATGCCTCATCCACAATGATCACTTTGGAACGTCAATTACTTTTTTTTATTATGCAACATCCACTGTGATCATTTTGGTACATCATTTTTTTAATTACGCCTCATCCACAATGATCACTTTGGAACGTTAATTTTTTTTTTTAGTATGCAACATCCACTGTGATCATTTTGGTACATAATTTTTTTAATTATGCCTCATCCACAATGATCACTTTGGAACGTCAATTAATTTTTTTTTATTATGCATCATCCACTGTGATCATTTTGGAACATAATTTTTTTAATTATGCCTCATCCACAATGATCACTTTGGAACGTCAATTATTATTATTTTTTTTGTATTATGCATTATCCACTGTGATCATTTTGGTACATCATTTTTTTTAATTATGCCTCATCCACAATGATCACTTTGGAACGTCAATTTTTTTTTATTATGCAACATCCACTGTGATCATTTTGGTACATAATTTTTTTTTAATTATGCCTCATCCACAATGATCACTTTGGAACGTCAATTTTTTTTTATTATGCAACATCCACTGTGATCATTTTGGTACATAATTTTTTTTTAATTATGCCTCATCCACAATGATCACTTTGGAACGTCAATTATTTTTTTTTATTATGCAACATCCACTGTGATCATTTTGGTACATAATTTTTTTTAATTATGCCTCATCCACATGATCATTTTGGAACGTCAATTTTTTTTTATGATGCAACATCCACTGTGATCATTTTCGAAAATCAATTTTTTTTTGTAGCACAAATTTTTGGTGGAATCGTTATTTTACGGTCATCATCGCCCTTGTTTTTTCGAATGTTTCTTCCACATTGATATCCTCTTTAATTGTTTCTATAACTTCGAAATCCTCTTTGATGGCATTTTTACTTCAATATACTTTTGAATTGTTTTTTCTATTTTATATTTTCTTCAATTACTTCTCTTACTTCAATATCGACTCTACAAAATTATGGGTTTTAATACAAATCTTAAATCGCTCGTATCTTCTAAACGGGAAGAGTTACCCCCAGCAAATTTTTACAAAATATTGGTACTAATTTTTGGTGGAATAGTTTTTTTAATACCATCATTGCCCTTGAGATCCTTTTTGAATGCTTCTCTTACTTCGTCTTCCGCTTTGAATGCTTCTTTCACCTCGATATCCTCTATTTTTGCTTCTTCCACTTTGATATCTTTTTTAGTTGCTTTTTCTACTTATATATTTTCTTAATTGCTTCTTTTACTACAATTTCCACTCTACAAAATTATGGGTTTTAATACAAATCTTAAATCGCTCGTATCTTCTAAACGGGAAGAGTTACGCCTAGCAAACTTTTACAAAATATTGGTACAAATTTTTGGTGGAATAGTTTTTTTAATACCATCATTGCCCTTGACATCCGTTTTGAATGCTTCTCTTACTTCGTCTTCCACTTTAAATGCTTCTTTCACCTCGAATTCCTCTATTTTTGCTTCTTCCACTTTGATATCCTTTTTAATTGCTTTATCTACTTATATATTTTCTTCAATTGCTTCTTTTACTTCAATTCCCACTCTACAAAATTATGGGTTTTAATACAAATCTTAAATCGCTCGTATCTTCTAAACGGGAACAGTTACGCCTAGCAAACTTTTACAAAATATTGGTACAAATTTTTGGTCGAATATTTTTTTTATTACTATCATTGATCTTAACATCCTTTTTGAATGCTTCTTTCACCTCGATATCCTCTATTTTTGCTTCTTTCACTTTGTTATCCTTTTTAATGTCTTTTTCTACTTATATGTCTTCTTCAATTGCTTCTTTTACTTCAATTTCCACTCCACAAAATTATGGGTTTTCATACAAAACTTAAATCGCTCGTATCTTTTAAACGGGAAGAGATAGCTCGAAGAAACTTTTACAAAATATTGGTATAAGTTTTTGGTGAAACCGTTTTTTATTTTTATCATTGTCCTCGACGTCTTTTACTCAATTTCAATTTCCTCTTTAATTGTTTCTGCTACTTCGATATCCTATTTGATTGCTTCTTTCACTTCAATATCCTCTTTGATTGCTTCTTCCACTTCAATATCATTTTTGATTGCTGCTTCCACTTGGATATCCTCTTTAATTTGATTGCTTTTTCCATTTCGATCGTCTTTGACTGCTTCTTACACATGGATATCCTCTTCGATAACTTTAAACAGCTCGATATCCTCTTTGATTGCTTCTACCAATTCGATATCATCTTCGATTTCCTTTTGATTGCTTCTTGCACTGCAATATTCTCTTTGATTGCGTCTTCATCTTCGATATCATTTTTGATAGCATTTTCACTTCGATATCCTCTGTGATGGCTTCTTCCACTTCGATACCCTCTTTGATTGCTTCTTCCACTTCGATATCCTCTTTGATTGCTTGTTCCACTTCGATATCCTCTTTGATTGCTTCTTCCACTTCGATATCGTCTTTGACTCTTTCTTCCACTTCGATATCGTCTTTGATTGCTTTTTTCACTTCGTCATCCTCTTAGAACGCTTCTACCACCTCGGTATCCTCTTTGATTGCTTACACAACTTTAATTTCCTCTTTGATTGTTTCTCCTGCTTCGATATCCTATTTTATTGCTTCTTTCACTTCAATATCCTCTTTAATTGCTGCTTCCACTTGGAAATCCTCTTTGATTTGATTGCTTCTTACATTTCGGTATCGTCTTTGACTGCTTCTTACACATGGATATCCTCTTTGATGGCTTTTAACAGCTCGATATCCTCTTTAATTACTTCTTCGACTAAAAGAAAAACACGCGAGCTGCGAGCAGCTCGCGCACAACGCAACCTCTAGTTATATTATATAAAGCTCGATTACCACTGACTCACTGACTGATTGACATCATTGTTCTCCCAGATGCCACCTCGTAGGGGGGAAATGTTTGGTGGGATCGTATAGAGGGAGTTCCGGTGAGTTGGGAATAAATCCTAAAGTACCCCTTTTGTCCCCCATTCGCTCCCATCGACATCGTATCTCGGAAAGTATAGGTCTTACAGCGTTGGTGCAAAAACTAATGTTGCAGAGGACATTTTTTTATATCCAGTTCCATGAAAAAAAAAATGACTTTCATACAAAAAAAAAATTGTCCCATACAAAATATTTCTGTATGAATACCGTAAACCGTATATTTCGTTTGCCGTAATTTCTATACTGTTTTGTAGGGAGCCCATGGCTTGTGTGTACTATAAAATTACTGTAAATTTGCTTGATTCTAATAATGGTGGTGGAGGGACATGAGATAACTTTCATAGTTTTTGCAAAGGTCATCATCATCATTTTGGAACATCCATTTTTTTTTTTTTTTTTAGTATGCAAAGTTCATCATGTTTATTTTGGAACATCCACATTTTTTTAATTACGCCTCATCCACAATGATCACTTTGGAACGTCAATTATTTTTTTTTTATTATGCAACATCCACTGTGTTCATTTTGGTACATCATTTTTTTTAATTATGCCTCATCCATAATGATCACTTTGGAACGTCAATTTTTTTTTTTTAATTATGCATCATCTACTGTGATCATTTTAGAACATCATTTTTTTTCAATTATGCCTCATCCACTATGATCACTTTGGAACGTCAATTTTTTTTTTTTTTATTATGCAACATCCACTGTGATATTTTGGTACATCATTTTTTTAAGTATGCCTCATCCACAATGATCACTTTGGAACGTCAATTATTTTTTTTTATTATGCAACATCCACTGTGTTCATTTTGGTACATCATTTTTTTTAATTATGCCTCATCCACAATGATCACTTTGGAACGTCAATTATTTTTTTTATTATGCAACATCCACTATGATCATTTTGGTACATAATTTTTTTAATTACGCCTCATCCACAATGATCACTTTGGAACGTCAATTATTTTTTATTTTTTTATTATGCATCATCCACTGTGATCATTTTGGAACATCATTTTTTTTTCAATTATGCCTCATCCACTATGATCACTTTGAAACGTCATTTTTTTTTTTATTATGCAACATCCACTGTGATATTTTGGTACATCATTTTTTTTAATTATGCCTCATCCAAATGATCACTTTGGAACGTCAATTTTTTTTTTATTATGCAACATCCACTGTGATCATTTTGGTACATCATTTTTTTAATTATGCCTCATCCGCAATGATCATTTTGGAACGTCAATTTTTTTTTAAATTATGCCTCATCCACAATGATCACTTTTGGAACGTCAATTTTTTTTTATTATGCAACATCCACTGTGATCATTTTGGAACATCAATTTTTTTTTATTTATGCCTCATCCACTATGATCATTTTGGAACGTCATTTTTTTTTTATTATGCGACATCCACTATTCGAATATTCTCTTTGATTGCTTGTTACACTTCGTCATCCTCTTTTATTGTTTCTTCCGCCTCCACATCTTCTATTTTTGCATGTTCCACTTCGTTATCCTTTTAAAATGCTTCTTCTACTTCATATCCTCTTTAATTGCTTCAGTTACTTCATTATGCGCTCTACAAAATTGTGGTGTTTCATACAAAACTTCAATCGCTCATATCTTCTAAACGGGAAGAGATAGCCCTAGCAAACTTGTACAAAATATTGGTATAAATTTTTGGTGGAACTGTTTTTTTATTGTCATCCTTGACATCCTTTTTGAATGCTTCTCTCACTTCGTCATCTTCTTTGAATGTTTTTTCCACTTCGACATCATCTTTGACTGCTTCTTTAACTTCGATATCCTCTTTGATTGCTTCTCCCACTTCGATATCGTCTTTGACTGCTTCTTCCATTTCGATATCGTCTTTGATTGCTTTTTCACTTCGTCATCTTCTTTGAATGCTTCTACCACCTTGGTATCCTCTTTGATTGCTTACTCAACTTCAATTTCCTCTTTGATTGCTTCTTCCACTTCAACATTCTCTTTGATAGTTTCTTCCACTTCGATATCCAATCAACAAATTTATGATTTTTCTTACAAAACTTTAATCGCTCGTATCTTCTAAACGGGAAGAGATAGCACTAGCAAACTTTGACAAAATATTAGTACAAATTTTTGATCATTATCATTTTACACCATACATTTATATTATGCAACGTCAATCCTGATCATTTTGGAACGTCCAGATTTTTTTTATGCAACGTTCATCATGATCTTTTTTGCAACGTTCAATTTTTTTTATACAACTATTATCATGATCATTTTGGAACATCCAATTTTTTTCTCTTTGATTGCTTGTTCCACTTCGATATCCTCTTTGATTGCTTCTTCCACATTGATATCCTATTTGATTGCTTCTTTAACTTTGATATCCTCTACGATTGCTTGTTCCACTTCGATATCCTCTTTTATTCCTTCTTCATCTTCAATATCCATTGGATTGCTTCTTCATCTTTGATATCCTCTTTGATGGCATTTTCACTTCGGTATCCTCTGTAAGGGCTCCTTCCTCTTTGATTTCCGTTTGATTGCTTCTTGCACTGCAATATTTTCTTTGATTGCGTCTTCATATTCGATATCGTTTTTGATTGCATTTTTACTTCGATATCCTGTGATGGCTTCTTCCACTTTGATATCCTCTTTGATTGCTTCTTCCACTTCGATATCCGCTTTGATTGCTTGTTCCATTTTGATATCGTCTTTGACTATTTCTTTCACTTCGATATCGTCTTTGATTGCTTTTTTCACTTCGTCATCCTCTTTGAATACTTCTACCAACTCGGTATCCTCTTTGATTCCTTAGTCAACTTCAATTTCCTCTTTGATTGTTTTTGCTACTTCGATATCCTATTTGATTGCTTCTCCCACTTCAATATCCTCTTTGTTTACTCCTTCCACTTCGATATCATCTTCGATTTCCTTTTGATTGCTTCTTGCACTGCATTATTCTCTTTGATTGCGTCTTCATCTTCGATATCGTCTTTGATAGCATTTTCACTTCGATATCCTTTGTGATGGCTTCTTCCACTTCGATACCCTCTTTGATTGCTTCTTCCACTTCGATATCCTCTTTGATTGTTTCTTCCGCCTCGACATCTTCTATTTTTGCATGTTCCACTTCGTTATCCCTTTAAAATGCTTCTTCTACTTTCATATCCTCTTTAATTGCTTCAGTTACTTCATTATGCTCTCTACAAAATTGTGGTCTTTCATACAAAACTTCAATCGCTCGTATCTTCTAAACGGGAAGAGATAGCCCTAGCAAACTTGTACAAAATATGGGTATAAATTTTTGGTGCAACTGTTTTTTTATTGTCATCCTTGACATCCTTTTTGAATGCTTCTCTCACTTCGTCATCTTCTTTGAATGTTTTTTCCACTTCGACATCATCTTTGACTGCTTCTTTAACTTCGATATCCTCTTTGATTGCTTCTCCCACTTCGATATCGTCTTTGACTGCTTCTTCCATTTCGATATCGTCTTTGATTGCTTTTTTCACTTCGTCATCTTCTTTGAATGCTTCTACCACCTCGGTATCCTCTTTGATTGCTTACTCAACTTCAATTTCCTCTTTGATTGTTTCTCCCTCTTCGATATCGTCTTTGACTGCTTCTTCCATTTCGATATCGTCTTTGATTGCTTTTTTCACTTCGTCATCTTCTTTGAATGCTTCTACCGCCTCGGTATCCTCTTTGATTGTTTCTGCCACTTCGATATCCTATTTGATTGCTTCTTCCACTTCAACATTCTCTTTGATAGTTTCTTCCACTTCGATATCCAATCAACAAATTTATGATTTTTCTTACAAAACTTTAATCGCTCGTATCTTCTAAACGGGAAGAGATAGCACTAGCAAACTTTGACGAAATATTAGTACAAATTTTTGATCATTATCATTTTGCAACATACATTTATATTATGCAACGTCAATCCTGATCATTTTGGAACGTCCAGATTTTTTTTATGCAACGTTCATCATGATCTTTTTTGCAACGTTCAATTTTTTTTTATACAACCATTATCATGATCATTTTGGAACATCCAATTTTTTTCTCTTTGATTGCTTGTTCCACTTCGATATCCTCTTTGATTGCTTCTTCCACATTGGTATCCTCTTTGATTGCTTCTTTAACTTTGATATCCTCTATGATTGCTTGTTCCGCTTCGATATCCTCTTTTATTCCTTCTTCATCTTCAATATACATTGGATTGCTTCTTCCACTTCGATATCGTCTTTGATTGCTTTTTTTACTTCGTCATCCTCTTAGAATGCTTCTACCACCTTGGTATCCTCTTTGATTTCTTCCTCAACTTTAATTTCCTCTTTGATTGTTTCTGCTACTTCGATATCCTATTTGATTGCTTCTTTCACTTCAATATCCTCTTTGATTGCTTCTTCCACTTCGATATCATCTTTGATTGCTGCTTCCACTTGGAAATCCTCTTTGATTTGATTGCTTCTTCCATTTCGATATCGTCTTTGACTGCTTCTTACACATGGATATCCTCTTTGATGGCTTTTAACAGCTCGATATCCTCTTTAATTACTTCTTCGACTAAAAGAAAAACACGCGAGCTGCGAGCAGCTCGCGCACAACGCAACCTCTAGTTATATTATATAAAGCTCGATTACCACTGACTCACTGACTGATTGACATCATTGTTCTCCCAGATGCCACCTCGTAGGGGGGAAATGTTTGGTGGGATCGTATAGAGGGAGTTCCGGTGAGTTGGGAATAAATCCTAAAGTACCCCTTTTGTCCCCCATTCGCTCCCATTAACATCGTATCTCGGAAAGTATAGGTCTTAGAGCGTTGGTGCAAAAACTAATGTTGCAGAGGACATTTTTTTATATCCGGTTCCATGAAAAAAAAATTGTCTTTCATACAAAAAAAAATTGTCCCATACAAAATATTTCTGTATGAATACCGTAAACCGTATATTTCGTTTGCCGTAATTTTCATACTGTTTTTGTAGGGAGCCCACGGCTTGTGTGTACTATAAAATTACTGTAAATTTGCTTGATTCTATATAATGGTGGTGGAGGGGCATGAGACAACTTTCATAGTTTATGCAAAGGTCATCATCATCATTTTGGAACATCCAATTTTTTTTTTTTTTAGTATGCAACGTTCATCATGTTTATTTTGGAACATCCACATTTTTTTAATTATGCCTCATCCACAATGATCACTTTGGAACGTCAATTATTTTTTTTTTATTATGCAACATCCACTGTGATCATTTTGGTACATCATTTTTTTTAATTATGCCTCATCCACAATGATCACTTTGGAACGTCAATTTTTTTTTTTTTTATTATGCAACATCCACTGTGATATTTTGGTACATCATTTTTTTAATTATGCCTCATCCACAATGATCACTTTGGAACGTCAATTTTTTTTTTTTATTATGCAAAATACTTTGTGATCATTTTGGAAAATCAATTTTTTTTAAATTATGCCTCATCCACAATGATCACTTTGAAACGTCATTTTTTTTTTTATTATGCAACATCCACTGTGATCATTTTGGTACATCATTTTTTTAATTACGCCTCATCCACAATGATCACTTTGAAACGTCAATTATTTTTTATTTTTTTATTATGCATCATCCACTGTGATCATTTTGGTACATCATTTTTTTTAATTATGCCTCATCCACAATGATCACTTTGGAACGTCAATTATTTTTTATTTTTTTTATTATGCAACATCCACTGTGATTATTTTGGTACATAATTTTTTTAATTACGCCTCATCCACAATGATCACTTTGGAACGTCAATTATTTTTTATTTTTTTATAATGCATCATCCACTGTGATCATTTTGGAAAATCAATTTTTTTAAATTATGCCTCATCCACAATTATCACTTTTGGAACGTAAATTTTTTTTTTTTACTATGCAAAATCCTTTGTGATCATTTTGGAACATCATTTTGTTTTAAATTATGCCTCATCCACAATGATCACTTTTGGAACGTCATTTTTTTTATTATGCAAAATCCTTTGTGATCATTTTAAAAAATCATTTTTTTTTATTATGCCTCATCCACAATGATCATTTTGGAACGTCAATTTCTTTTTTTTTATTATGCAACATCCACTGTGATAATTTTGGAACATCAATTTTTTTAATTATGCCTCATCCGCAATGATCATTTTGGAACGTCAATTTTTTTTTTAATTATGCCTCATCCACAATGATCACTTTTGGAACGTCAATTTTTTTTTATTATGCAACATCCACAATGATCATTTTGGAACGTCAATTTTTTTTTATTTATGCCTCATCCACTATGATCATGTTGGAACGTCAATTTTTTTTTTATTATGCGACATCCACTATTCGAATATTATCTTTGATTGCTTGTTACACTTCGTCATCCTCTTTTATTGTTTCTTCCGCCTCCACATCTTCTATTTTTGCATGTTCCACTTCGTTATCCTTTTAAAATGCTTCTTCTACTTCATATTCTCTTTAATTGCTTCAGTTACTTCATTATGCGCTCTACAAAATTGTGGTGTTTCATACAAAACTTCAATCGCTCATATCTTCTAAACGCGAAGAGATAGCCCTAGCAAACTTGTACAAAATATTGGTATAAATTTTTGGTGGAACTGTTTTTTTATTGTCATCCTTGACATCCTTTTTGAATGCTTCTCTCACTTCGTCATCTTCTTTGAATGTTTTTTCCACTTCGACATCATCTTTGACTGCTTCTTTAACTTCGATATACTCTTTGATTGCTTCTCCCACTTCGATATCGTCTTTGACTGCTTCTTCCATTTCGATATCGTCTTTGATTGCTTTTTTCACTTCGTCATCTTCTTTGAATGCTTCTACCGCCTCGGTATCCTCTTTGATTGCTTACTCAACTTCAATTTCCTCTTTGATTGTTTCTGCCACTTCGATATCCTATTTGATTGCTTCTTCCACTTCAACATTCTCTTTGATAGTTTCTTCCACTTCGATATACAATCAACAAATTTATGATTTTTCTTACAAAACTTTAATCGCTCGTATCTTCTAAACGGGAAGAGATAGCACTAGCAAACTTTGACAAAATATTAGTACAAATTTTTGATCATTATCATTTTGCAACATACATTTATATTATGCAACGTCAATCATGATCATTTTGGAACGTCCAATTTTTTTCTCTTTGATTGCTTGTTCCACTTCGATATCCTCTTTGATTGCTTCTTCCACATTGGTATCCTCTTTGATTGCTTCTTTAACTTTGATATCCTCTACGATTGCTTGTTCCGCTTCGATATCCTCTTTTATTCCTTCTTCATCTTCAATATCCATTGGATTGCTTCTTCCACTTCGATATCGTCTTTGATTGCTTTTTTTACTTCGTCATCCTCTTAGAATGCTTCTACCACCTTGGTATCCTCTTTGATTTCTTCCTCAACTTTAATTTCCTCTTTGATTGTTTCTGCTACTTCGATATCCTATTTGATTGATTCTTTCACTTCAATATCCTCTTTGATTGCTTCTTCCACTTCGATATCATCTTTGATTGCTGCTTCCACTTGGAAATCCTCTTTGATTTAATTGCTTCTTCCATTTCGATATCGTCTTTGACTGCTTCTTACACATGGATATCCTCTTTGATGGCTTTTAACAGCTCGATATCCTCTTTAATTACTTCTTCGACTAAAAGAAAAACACGCGAGCTGCGAGCAGCTCGCGCACAACGCAACCTCTAGTATTATATAAAGCTCGATTACCACTGACTGACTGACTGACTCATTGACATGTTTGTTCTCCCAGATGCCACCTCGTAGGGTGAAAATGTTTGGTGGGATCGTATAGAGGGAGTTCCGATGAGTTGGGAATAAATCCTAAAGTACCCCTTTTGTCCCCCATTCGCTCCCATCGACCTCGTATCTCGGAAAGTATAGGTCTTAGAGCGTTGGTGCAAAAACTAATGTTGCAGAGGACATTTTTTTATATCCGGTTCCATGAAAAAAAAATTGTCTTTCATACAAAAAAAAAATTGTCCCATACAAAATATTTCTGTATGAATACCGTAAACCGTAAATTTCGTTTGCCGTAATTTTCATACTGTTTTTGTAGGGAGCCCATGGCTTGTGTGTACTATAAAATTACTGTAAATTTGCTTGATTCTATATAATGGTGGTGGAAGGGCATGAGACAACTTTCATAGTTTTTGCAAAGTTCATCATCATCATTTTGGAACATCCATTTTTTTTTTTTTTTTTTAGAATGCAATGTTCATCATGTTTATTTTGGAACATCCACATTTTTTTAATTATGCCTCATCCACAATGATCACTTTGGAACGTCAATTATTTTTTTTTTATTATGCAACATCCACTGTGATCATTTTGGTACATCATTTTTTTTAATTATGCCTCATCCACAATGATCACTTTGGAACGTCAATTTTTTTTTTTTTATTATGCATCATCCACTGTGATCATTTTTAAACATCATTTTTTTTTCAATTATGCCTCATCCACTATGATCACTTTGGAACGTCAATTTTTTTTTTATTATGCAACATTCACTGTGATATTTTGGTACATCATTTTTTTTAATTATGCCTCATCCACAATGATCACTTTGGAACGTCAATTTTTTTTTATTATGCTTCATCCACTGTGATCATTTTGGAACATCATTTTTTTTTAATTATGCCTCATCCACATGATCATTTTGGAACGTCAATTTTTTTTTATTATGCAACATCCACTGTGATCATTTTGGAAAATAAATTTTTTTTTGTAGCACAAATTTTTGGTGGAATCGTTATTTTACGGTCATCATCGCCCTTGCCATCATTTTGAATTCTTCTCTCACTTCCTTTTCGTTTTCGAATGTTTCTTCCACATTGATATCCTCTTTAATTGTTTTTATAACTTCGAAATCCTCTTTGATGGCATTTTTACTTCAATATACTTTTGAATTGTTTTTTCTATTTTTATATTTTCTTCAATTACTTCTCTTACTTCAATATCGACTCTACAAAATTATGGGTTTAAATACAAATCTTAAATCGCTCGTATCTTCTAAACGGGAAAAGTTACCCCCAGCAAACTTTTACAAAATATTGGTACTAATTTTTGGTGGAATAGTTTTTTTAATACCATCATTGCCCTTGAGATCCTTTTTGAATGCTTCTCTTACTTCGTCTTCCGCTTTGAATGCTTCTTTCACCTCGATATCCTCTATTTTTGCTTCTTCCGCTTTGAGATCCTTTTTAATTGCTTTATCTACTTATATATTTTCTTCAATTGCTTCTTTCACTTCAATTCCCACTCTACAAAATTATGGGTTTTAATACAAATCTTAAATCGCTCGTATCTTCTAAACGGGAACAGTTACGCCTAGCAAACTTTTACAAAATATTGGTACAAACTTTTGGTCGAATATTTTTTTATTACCATCATTGATCTTGACATCCTTTTTGAATGCTTCTTTCACCTCGATATCCTCTATTTTTGCTTCTTCCACTTTGATATCCGTTTTAATTGCTTTTTCTACTTATATATTTTCTTAATTGCTTCTTTTACTACAATTTCCACTCTACAAAATTATGGGTTTTAATACAAATCTTAAATCGCTCGTATCTTCTAAACGGGAACAGTTACGCCTAGCAATCTTTTACAAAATATTGGTACAAATTTTTGGTGGAATAGTTTTTTTAATACCATCATTGCCCTTGAAATCCGTTTTGAATGCTTCTCTTACTTCGTCTTCCACTTTAAATGCTTCTTTCACCTCGATATCCTCTATTTTTGCTTCTTCCACTTTGATATCCTTTTTAATTGCTTTATCTACTTATGTATTTTCTTCAATTGCTTCTTTTACTTCAATTCCCACTCTACAAAGTTATGGGTTTTAATACAAATCTTAAATCGCTCGTATCTTCTAAACGGGAACAGTTACGCCTAGCAAACTTTTACAAAATATTGGTTCAAATTTTTGGTCGAATAGTTTTTTTATTACCATCATTGCTCTTGACATCCTTTTTGAATGCTTCTCTCACTTGGTCTTCCTCCTTGAATGCTTCTTTCACCTCGATATCCTCTATTTTTGCTTCTTCCACTTTGATATCCCTTTTAATGTCTTTTTCTACTTATATGTCTTCTTCAATTGCTTCTTTTACTTCAATTTCCACTCCACAAAATTATGGGTTTTCATACAAAACTTAAATCGCTCGTATCTTTTAAACGGGAAGAGATAGCTCGAGGAAACTTTTACAAAATATTAGTATAAGTTTTGGTGAAACCGTTTTTTATTTTTATCCTTGTCCTCGACGTCTTTTACTCAATTTCAATTTCCTCTTTAATTGTTTCTGCTACTTCGATATCCTATTTGATTGCTTCTTTCACTTCAATATCCTCTTTGATTGCTTCTTCCACTTCGATATCATCTTTGATTGCTGCTTCCACTTGGATATCCGCTTTGATTTGATTGCTTCTTCCATTTCGATTGTCTTTGACTGCTTCTTACACATGGATATCCTCTTCGATAATTTTAAACAGCTCGATATCCTCTTTGATTGCTTCTTCCACTTTGATATCCTCTTTTATTGCTTCTACTAATTCGATATCATCTTCGATTTCCTTTTGATTGCTTCTTGGACTGCAATATTCTCTTTGATTGCGTCTTCATCTTCGATATCGTTTTTGATTGCATTTTCACTTTGATATCCTCTGTGATGGCTTCTTCCACTTCGATACCCTCTTTGATTGCTTCTTCCACTTCGATATCCTCTTTGATTGCTTCTTCCACTTCGATATCCTCTTTGATTGCTTCTTCCACTTCGATATCGTCTTTGACTGTTTCTTCCACTTCGATATCGTCTTTGATTGCTTTTTTCACTTCGTCATCCTCTTAGAACGCTTCTACCACCTCGGTATCCTCTTTGATTGCTTACTCAACTTTAATTTCCTCTTTGATTGTTTCTGCTACTTCGATATCCTATTTGATTGCTTCTTTCACTTCAATATCCTCTTTGATTGCTTCTTCCACTTCGATATCGTTTTTGACTGTTTCTTCCACTTCGATATCGTCTTTGATTGCTTGTTTCACTTCGTCATCCTCTTAGAACGCTTCTACCACCTCGGTATCCTCTTTGATTGCTTACTCAACTTTAATTTCCTCTTTGATTGTTTCTGCTACTTCGATATCCTATTTGATTGCTTCTTTCACTTCAATATCCTCTTTGATTGCTTCTTCCACTTCGATATCGTTTTTGACTGTTTCTTCCACTTCGATATCGTCTTTGATTGCTTTTTTTACTACGTCATCCTCTTAGAATGCTCTTACCACCTCGGTATCCCCTTTGAATGCTTACTCAACTTTAATTTCCTCTTTGATTGTTTCTGCTGCTTCGATATCCTATTTTCTTCATTTGCTTCTTTCACTTCAATATCCTCTTTAATTGCTGCTTCCACTTGGAAATCCTCTTTGATTTGATTGCTTCTTCCTTTTCGATATCGTCTTTGACTGCTTCTTACACATGGATATCCTCTTTGATGGCTTTTAACAGCTCGATATCCTCTTCAATTACTTCTTTGACTAAAAGAAAAACACGCGAGCTGCGAGCAGCTCGCGCACAACGCAACCTCTAGTTATATTATATAAAGCTCGATTACCACTGACTCACTGACTGATTGACATCATTGTTCTCCCAGATGCCACCTCGTAGGGGGGAAATGTTTGGTGGGATCGTATAGAGGGAGTTCCGGTGAGTTGGGAATAAATCCTAAAGTACCCCTTTTGTCCCCCATTCGCTCCCATCGACATCGTATCTCGGAAAGTATAGGTCTTACAGCGTTGGTGCAAAAACTAATGTTGCTGAGGACATTTTTTTATATCCGGTTCCATGAAAAAAAAATTGACTTTCATACAAAAAAAAATTGTCCCATACAAAATATTTCTGTATGAATACCGTAAACCGTATAATTCGTTTGCCGTAATTTTCATACTGTTTTTGTAGGGAGCCCACGGCTTGTGTGTACTATAAAATTACTGTAAAATTTGCTTGATTCTATATAATGATTGTGGAGGGGCATGAGACAACTTTCATAGTTTTTGCAAAGGTCATCATCATCATTTTGGAACATCCAATTTTTTTTTTTTTAGTATGCAACGTTCATCATGTTTATTTTGGAACATCCACATTTTTTTAATTATGCCTCATCCACAATGATCACTTTGGAACGTCAATTATTTTTTTTTATTATGCATCATCCACTGTGATCATTTTGGAACATCATTTTTTTTAATTATGCCTCATCCACAATGATCACTTTGGAACGTCAATTATTATTTTTTTTTTGTATTATGCAACATCCACTGTGATCATTTTGGTACATCATTTTTTTTATTATGCCTCATCCACAATGATCACTTTGGAACGTCAATTATTTTTTTTTATTATGCAAAATCCTTTGTGATCTTTTTGGAAAATCAATTTTTTTTAATTATGCCTCATCCACAATGATCACTTTTGGAACGTCAATTTTTTTTTTACTATGCAAAATCCTTTGTGATCATTTTGGAACATCATTTTGTTTTAAATTATGCCTCATCCACAATGATCACTTTTGGAACGTCATTTTTTTTATTATGCAAAATCCTTTGTGATCATTTTGGAAAATCATTTTTTTTAAATTATGCCTCATCCACAATGATTATTTTGGAACGTCAATTTCTTTTTTTTTATTATGCAACATCCACTGTGATAATTTTGGAACATCAATTTTTTTTAATTATGCCTCATCAGCAATGATCATTTTGGAACGTCAATTTTTTTTTAAATTATGCCTCATCCACAATGATCACTTTTGGAACGTCAATTTTTTTTTTATTATGCAACATCCACTGTGATCATTTTGGAACATCAATTTTTTTTTATTTATGCCTCATCCACTATGATCATTTTTGAACGTCAATTTTTTTTTATTATGCGACATCCACTATTCGAACATTCTCTTTGATTGCTTGTTACACTTCGTCATCCTCTTTTATTGTTTCTACCGCCTCCACATCTTCTATTTTTGCATGTTCCACTTCGTTATCCTTTTAAAATGCTTCTTCTACTTCATATCCTCTTTAATTGCTTCAGTTACTTCATTATGCGCTCTACAAAATTGTGGTGTTTCATACAAAACTTCAATCGCTCATATCTTCTAAACGGGAAGAGCTAGCCCTAGCAAACTTGTACAAAATATTGGTGTAAATTTTTGGTGGAACTGTTTTTTTATTGTCATCCTTGACATCCTTTTTGAATGCTTCTCTCACTTCGTCATCTTCTTTGAATGTTTTTTCCACTTCGGCATCATCTTTGACTGCTTCTTTAACTTCGATATCCTCTTTGATTGCTTCTCCCACTTCGATATCGTCTTTGACTGCTTCTTCCATTTCGATATCGTCTTTGATTGCTTTTTCACTTCGTCATCTTCTTTGAATGCTTCTACCACCTTGGTATCCTCTTTGATTGCTTACTCAACTTCAATTTCCTCTTTGATTGTTTCTGCCACTTCGATATCCTATTTGATTGCTTCTCCCACTTCAATATTCTCTTTGATAGTTTCTTCCACTTCGATATCCAATCAACAAATTTATGATTTTTCTTACAAAACTTTAATCGCTCGTATCTTCTAAACGGGAAGAGATAGCACTAGCAAACTTTGACAAAATATTAGTACAAATTTTTGATCATTATCATTTTACAACATACATTTATATTATGCGACGTCAATCCTGATCATTTTGGAACGTCCAGATTTTTTTTATGCAACGTTCATCATGATCTTTTTTGCAACGTTCAATTTTTTTTATACAACTATTATCATGATCATTTTGGAACATCCAATTTTTTTCTCTTTGATTGCTTGTTCCACTTCGATATCCTCTTTGATTGCTTCTTCCACATTGATATCCTATTTGATTGCTTCTTTAACTTTGGTATCCTCTACGATTGCTTCTTCCACTTCGATATCCTCTTTTATTCCTTCTTCATCTTCAATATCCATTGGATTGCTTCTTCATCTTTGATATCCTCTTTGATGGCATTTTCACTTCGGTATCCTCTGTAAGGGCTCCTTCATCTTTGATTTCCGTTTGATTGCTTCTTGCACTGCAATATTTTCTTTGATTGCGTCTTCATATTCGATATCGTTTTTGATTGCATTTTTACTTCGATATCCTGTGATGGCTTCTTCCACTTTGATATCCTCTTTGATTGCTTCTTCCACTTCGATATCCGCTTTGATTGCTTGTTCCATTTTGATATCGTCTTTGACTATTTCTTTCACTTCGATATCGTCTTTGATTGCTTTTTTCAGTTCGTCATCCTCTTTGAATACTTCTACCAACTCGGTATCCTCTTTGATTCCTTAGTCAACTTCAATTTCCTCTTTGATTGTTTTTGCTACTTCGATATCCTATTTGATTGCTTCTCCCACTTCAATATCCTCTTTGTTTACTCCTTCCACTTCGATATCATCTTCGATTTCCTTTTGATTGCTTCTTGCACTGCATTATTCTCTTTGATTGCGTCTTCATCTTCGATATCGTCTTTGATAGCATTTTCACTTCGATATCCTCTGTGATGGCTTCTTCCACTTCGATACCCTCTTTGATTGCTTCTTCCACTTCGATATCCTCTTTGATTGTTTCTTCCGCCTCGACATCCACATATTTTTGCATGTTCCACTTCGTTATCCCTTTAAAATGCTTCTTCTACTTTCATATCCTCTTTAATTGCTTCAGTTACTTCATTATGCTCTCTACAAAATTGTGGTCTTTCATACAAAACTTCAATCGCTCGTATCTTCTAAACGGGAAGAGATAGCCCTAGCAAACTTGTACAAAATATTGGTATAAATTTTTGGTGCAACTGTTTTTTTATTGTCATCCTTGACATCCTTTTTGAATGCTTCTCTCACTTCGTCATCTTCTTTGAATGTTTTTTCCACTTCGACATCATCTTTGACTGCTTCTTTAACTTCGATATCCTCTTTGATTGCTTCTCCCACTTCGATATCGTCTTTGACTGCTTCTTCCATTTCGATATCGTCTTTGATTGCTTTTTTCACTTCGTCATCTTCTTTGAATGCTTCTACCACCTCGGTATCCTCTTTGATTGCTTACTCAACTTCAATTTCCTCTTTGATTGTTTCTCCCTCTTCGATATCGTCTTTGACTGCTTCTTCCATTTCGATATCGTCTTTGATTGCTTTTTTCACTTCGTCATCTTCTTTGAATGCTTCTACCGCCTCGGTATCCTCTTTGATTGCTTACTCAACTTCAATTTCCTCTTTGATTGTTTCTGCCACTTCGATATCCTATTTGATTGCTTCTTCCACTTCAACATTCTCTTTGATAGTTTCTTCCACTTCGATATCCAATCAACAAATTTATGATTTTTCTTACAAAACTTTAATCGCTCGTATCTTCTAAACGGGAAGAGATAGCACTAGCAAACTTTGACAAAATATTAGTACAAATTTTTGATCATTATCATTTTGCAACATACATTTATATTATGCAACGTCAATCATGATCATTTTGGAACGTCCAGATTTTTTTTTATGCAACGTTCATCATGATCTTTTTTGCAACGTTCAATTTTTTTTATACAACCATTATCATGATCATTTTGGAACATCCAATTTTTTTCTCTTTGATTGCTTGTTTATCTTTGATTGCTTCTTTAACTTTGATATCCTCTACGATTGCTTGTTCCACTTCGATATCCTCTTTTATTCCTTCTTCATCTTCAATATCCATTGGATTGCTTCTTCCACTTCGACATCGTCTTTGATTGCTTTTTTTACTTCGTCATCCTCTTAGAATGCTTCTACCACCTTGGTATCCTCTTTGATTTCTTCCTCAACTTTAATTTCCTCTTTGATTGTTTCTGCTACTTCGATATCCTATTTGATTGCTTCTTTCACTTCAATATCCTCTTTGATTGCTTCTTCCACTTCGATATCATCTTTGATTGCTTCTTCCACTTCGATATCCTCTAAGATTGCTTCTTCCACTTCGATACCTTCTTTGATTGCTTCTTCCACTTCGATATCGTCTTTGATTGCTTTTTTCACTTCGTCATCTTAGAATGCTTCTACCACCTCGGTATCCTCTTTGATTGCTTACTCAACTTCAATTTCCTCTTTAATAGTTTCTGCTAATTCGATATCCTATTTGATTGCTGCTTTCACTTCAATATCCTGTTTGATTGCTTCTTGCACTTCGAAATCATATTTGATTGCTGCTTCCATTTGGATATCTTCTTTGATTTGATTGCTTCTTTCATTTCGATATCGTCTTTGACTGCTTCTTACACATGGATATCCTTTTTGATCGCTTTTAACAGCTCGAAATCCTCTTTGATTGCTTCTTCGACAAAAACAATAACACGCGAGTTGCGTGCAACTCGCGCACTACGCAACCTCTAGTTTTATATAAAACTCATATTTCTTCTATTGTGAGCTATACCTAACTTAATTTTTTTTACGTACAAGTAATAGCGCTTTGGTTACTGTTATGTTATTTCTGGATTATTCAACAAATGTTGATATTTGAATTACGATCATACAAAGTGGATATATAAAAATATAAATAAATATTTCTGGACATTTCACACAGCGCTATCTAACCCCTAACTAAGCAAAGCTTTTACAGTGGGAATCAGATAACTAATAGAATACATAAATACTTTTTTGTAAATACATACTTGTAATCTATAGATAAACAACCAGACCCGGAACAAATATCTGTAGATCATGCAAACTTTTGTCCGAGGCGGGAATCGAACCCGCAACCTCCTGCGTCTCAGCCGGTTATTCGCCCACTATGCCACGGAGGTGTTTATTGTAAAAGTGAAGAGTGCATTAAAATATTACAATATTATTAATTATTATTATTAATTATTATTGTTATTTGGAGCCTGTAGTGTCCCACTGCGGGGCAAAGGCCTCTCTTCTAATTAATTCTAATAATTAATTATAACTAATTCTTTCTGGGCGTCTGGTGTATGCGACGTGTGATCCGAGTGCTGGCGCTTATCTGGCTCAACGCATAAGCTGCGCAACTCAGCGCAATGCAGCCAGTGTCTGGTAGTGATCTGGAGCAGTTGAGCTATCTATAGATTGTTCGCAACGGTCTTAAGTTGATTCAACTGTTTCTCCTGTATTATAGTCTTACAATATTACATGTCAGATCTTATCGACTAGTCAAGAGTCCAGCACTTCAAGTATGTGTAAAGGTTGTCTGGTAGAGATCGCTGCCTAAAAAAATACGAACCATACAGTAGTCGCATATGATGTGTAACATCAATTTTATTGTACACCATATACACAAAAAATTGAAAGTTGGTAATTGAAAACTCGATAACGGCTCCGTAAATGCGATTAACCGTATGTACATTTGTTAATAGAATGAGGCTCATTGTATTCATAATATGCTATGATTAAATACAACCTCCATGACAAATACATATTTCTATTAAATGAAAGAGGCCTTAATACAGTCTCGTAGTGAAAAACATCTGACCACCGCGCGCGCTCATTAGTTAGATCAAGCAGCGCGCGCTTCCCCGGTCTCCTGTTACACATTTCCGTCTCTTTTGCCAAAATCACTTCCACAAACCGAGAGGAAAGATGTTACACATCAAAAACTAAAAAGTTGTCTATAGCTCCATCTCAGTCATAATCTCGCAGAGGGCGTGTTATTGTATGGTTGATCGTTATTTGCAGGGTTACTGGCGAAGAAGGCGGTGGAGAACGGGCTCAGCGTGCTGCCCTACATCAAGACCTCGCTGTCTCCCGGCTCAGGAGTCGTCACCTACTACTTACGAGTAAGCACTGCCATCGCATCGAACAACACATTACACAATCTAGACATACAGGCTGTCCTGTTCCGGGAGGACTGTCACAAACAATGCTAGACTGAAAACGGCTCTGCAAGGGGGCATCCAATCCTCATCCTCCAACACCGCTACTACATCAACACCCACGGAAACCCTGGAAAGCTGCTGTTAACCCAAATAATAATACACCGATAACCATAAATAATACACCCCAATGCGGGACGTCAGTGCAGATCTTTTGTTCCCCCCCCCCCCCCCCCCCCCCCAATCTAGAATTTGAATTAGGCTGTCCCTGAATTAGCATGTTATTTAGTATGTTACCGAGGGGGGAGGGGGGGGGGATTCTCGACCTTATCTTTAGTAAAGTCTAAAAATCAGCTGATTTAAAGTCGAACTAAGTCAAGAAAAATAAAATTTTTAAATTTATTCAGCGAACAATTAAGTTTCCGCCGTTTTTAGGGTTTCGTAGCTCAAAAGGTAAAAATGGAACCCTTATAAGATCACTCTCTTATCCGTCTGTCCGTCTGTCTATCCGTGTGTCACCACCGATTTTCTCAGGAACGGGTGGACCTAGCAGTTGAAATTTATACCAGATACTGAGGTATATAGTCCCTATTAGGTGTATAAAATCAAGATCCTGAGTCAACACGATAAAAAGATACGGGAAAATTTAGATTTTGGTGAAGTTTTATTTTTTTAATTTTCCCTTTACTTGTGCTTTACCTTGTTTTTAACCAAAATTGACAATTCTAGGTCAACCGGAAGTAATCTATAGGTTTTGGGTCGAAAACTTATATGGTAGTTCCCGTTGACCTAGAATCACGAAATTTGGCAAAAAACAAGGTCTTGCAGCACAAATAAAGGAAAAAAAATAAAAAAGTTGAAAATTAAAGGGTGTCACCATACATACATAGTTGACGCCAATTACGATAGTCCTCTGAGTTGTATGGGCACTCATACAATTTAGAGGACTAGCTTAATCGACACCAACCTCAAATAAGGTAAATAAATAAAATTGTGCTATTGTGTGAAAGAAAATAAAAGAAAATATTTATTATAGATGTACGGAAGCCTTCGTGCTCAAGTCCGACTCGCACTTGGCCGGTTTTTTTAATGAAAAATTAGGTATTTATGTGTAAAACGTAATGTACCGTACATTACGTTTTATTCATAGTATTGTCCATCACTAGCCACTTTTACCATCTTTCTGACAGCATTCGGATACCAAAAGTTCCCGCAAATGACGCGTATTCGGAACAAAACATTACATTTTCGCACTAAAAAATGATGTATTCTGATATAAAGCCAGTAATAGATGAAGGCTGTGTTGTTACCAGATGTCCAAACTTACGATATTATGTTTTACATCTGACGATTTCAACATAATCTTCGGATGGGGCCATCTTTTGTCAAACGGCGGAATCTTATTTGTACTCGTGTGTAATTTTTTTCAATTATATGTTTTGTAATGTGTGATGTTATCAGGAATCGGGCGTGGTGCCGTACCTGGAGCAGCTCGGATTCGACATCGTGGGGTACGGCTGCATGACCTGCATCGGAAACTCCGGCCCCATCGACGACAACATCGCCAACACGATCGAGAAGGTACGGCACGACTCATCTCCTGCACGCTCATGCTGCCCTGGTACCCTGATATATTATTACATCCAGTTATATTATAAGGTGTTGCAATTTAAACTAATTATATTGAACGGTTTCTACACAAAAAACGACAAATAAATGTATGTATAAAATGTTCTTGTTTTATCTCAAGAAAATCGATAAAATGCTGCTCGACGAAATGTAAGAGAATCAGCTTATTGTACGATGCCACAGAGTACTGAAAAGTTACGGGCAATGAACCCAACCAGTCAATAGAACGCGTACGGTGTGTACGGCAGGGCGGTAAGTACCTACATGTTAAAAAAATAACGTATTTGTATGAATGTAATATATTTCAGAACGAGCTAGTCTGCTGCGGCGTGCTGTCCGGCAATCGCAACTTTGAAGGTCGCATCCATCCAAACACGCGCGCCAATTACCTCGCCTCGCCGCTGCTGGTCATAGCGTACGCGCTCGCCGGCACCGTCTGCATCGACTTCGAGACGCAACCCCTCGGTCAGTGCATTTTTCACTTCCGGTACCTTGACTCATTCATCCAAAAATATAGCGACGTAGACCAGAACGTTCAAAATATAATAAATGCAGAATGAATGAAATGGCGACAGGTTACAGGAACAACGTGCGTTCCTCGCATGCTCTTTCAACTTAAGGGGATAATTTTACAAAACTATCATAAGACCTGTCGTAATCTATGGTTCTGAGTGTTGACCCACGAAAGGGACGGATGAAAGAAGAGTGCACGCGGCCGAAATGCTAATGTTGAGATGGATGTGTGCGATCACGAGAATGGATAAATTAAGGAATAAGTATATTAGAGGAAGTTTATAAGTAGCGCCAGTGATAGAAACAATTAAGAGTAGGAGGCTAGCGTGGTATGGACATGTTATGCGGAGGGAAGAAAATCATGTGACTAAAAGAGTGTTAGATATGATTGTGGGTAGATATAGAAGGTAGAGGAAGGCCGGAGAAGAGATGGATGGACTGTTTGAAGAATGATATGGGTAGAAAAGAACTGACAATGGAGATGACGGCTGATAGAGAGGTATGTAAGAGGAATACATGTTATGCCAACCCTGCGTAATGTGGGAAAAGGTCAGAAAGAAGAAATGGGAGGCAATTAAAAAAACTAATGATAACAAAATCGGGGGATAGAGTTTGGTGTTGCAGCTACAAATCTATCATCTCCATACAAAATGTAATTACACCACTGGATAGTTAAAGGATCAAAAAATTCGTTACGCTAAGTGAGGACTGGGACGCATCGCGTGCGGTGAAGAAGTGCCGCCATTTCGAGGTCATTTTGCTGCGCTTCGAGATTTCCATTTAGAATGACCCGAAGGACTTCTTGGTGTTCAAACATGATATTTTGTATAAGAAATATTACCTGTTACGTAGTTACGTACACGTATTCACGTACACACACGGCCGTGTTCATGACCCAGCCACATTTTTTTTTAATAACATGATTAATCTTGCAATGCTGGGAATCCAGATTCCCAGATTGTATGTATTGTACACACTATTATTTCCAATAGATCGTACTTGGCAGATGTCCAAATACTACCAGCGAATAACATAACCAAATGTTACAACATTGGAATATCGTGCTTTCAAAACGTACATACAGAACTAACTAGTGTTTCTGAGTCTAATTCCTCATTATAAAGTGAAATACGTGCGAAATTAAATGAATTCATTAAATAAATAATGCTGGGGATTTCACACAGCGCTATCTAGCCCCAAACTAAGCAAAGCTTGTACTATGGGAATCAGATAACTGATACAATACTTATATACATTTTTTTTGTAAATTGTTACTAAATTATATCAACTTAAATTGTAAACGTAAATTGTATCAACTTGGGAAAATTGGCGTTTTATGTATGTATTTATTGTTGTTTGTCCGAGGATAACTTTCGAAGCATTGATCCGATCATCGTGAAAGATACATAGGTAGGTAGTGATGGCACAATTGTGGTGTGACTAAATTAACTAAATATGTTGGGGGATTCTTGAGATATTGGGGTTCAAGAGAAGTAAAAAAAATGAAATGAGACTATTAGGTCAAGTGGGATGTCAAATAAAAGGTCTTCATTAGTATATTTTGACTTCGTTTTTATTTTTATTAAGTCTTTATAGTTTTTCAGTTATTAGCTATAATAAAAGCTGAACTTTGGCAAAATTCACAGGGTACACCAGTGACCCCACAATAGTGTAACTTGGTCTGAGAAAGTCTGAAATCCAGAATAACTCCAATATGTACCCCAAAAAAATGTAACCACATTACATGAACTCCCGTTACCTTTAATTTGAGTGCAATTGCAGGTCAAGTTTGTTGGTTCATTATTTCGTGGCACTATTTTGATAGTCAAAGATTACAAATAATATTTTTTGTTTAATCGGAGACTCGCGAGATCTCAGTTCGGGGCGAACCAATATTAATATATAGATAAACAGCCAGACCCGGTACAAATATGTATGTGTGCAGGTAAGCGCGCGGACGGCTCCGCGGTGTTCCTGAGAGACATCTGGCCGACTCGTCAGGAGATACAAGAGGTGGAGAACAAGCACGTCATCCCCGGCATGTTCAGAGAGGTAACACGTACTTGTCATTGACACACGCAGCACGTCCACATCGAATATTCGACATCCGGCAAATAGTTCTCTAAAATAAACTTTTAATTAACAAAAAACCATAGACTTGACTATATAGGCTATTCCCCATAAATAGATACAAGAAAAGGTTTGCCAGCACTTATAAATGTAAAATCAGTATCTGATTTCTTTAACTTCAAACTTCTAATGCGACTTCCAACAAGGTTGCGTTAAACGTTCAACGCTCCGGGGAGGGGGTGGGGGGGGGTAGAAAGAGACAGAGCGAGAGTGAATGCGTGGCACTCGAACGCATGCGCGTAGTATACCTGTTACAGGCCAGCGCGAGCGTTACCAACGAGTAGCGTCCAATATTCCAACGCAATATGGAGAGAGAAAAAAAGATACACAAAGGTAGAAAGTAGGAGAGAGAAAGAGAGTGAGTCGGTAGATCCCAAGCACATGCGCGTGGTATTTGAAGGTTTCACTTCTATCACGTGTGAATTGCACACATGCTTTTTTATTTTCTCATAACCTTAGACTTTTTTAGAATACAGTAATTAAGAAATAAATGATTGGTAAGTTCAAGACTACACAAGCGTGATATTATTATTTGATATCAAATAAATTATGTTTTATATTCTTTTTTTATGTCGAATAATAATGGCGAGTTATTCGACTATTTGGCATAGGGAATCGCGATTAATCTTTATTCGACTATTCGCTATAAGAAGTATTCGCGGCATCTCCTAGTATGTACGTATTATTTCGCTGTCTACCATAAAAGTCGAGGAGATGCAGTCTCAGACTAGTTCGGAGGGCAGGGTTTTATCGAGCTTGTCACTTCATTCATGTGCCTAATCTGATTATTACAGATGTGACATAATATATGTACTTACCTGAATGTATAAGTTTTGTAATTTTTGTAAGTTTATTTTATGATACCTAAACTAAAGTTTGTTTACCTGATCTTCATTTCAAGTCCTAGAATATTAATGAAACAGCTTGTATATAAATAGGTGAACAAATCATATTCATTCATTATGTAGGTACATGTTAAATTGACTAAACGGCATCGGCGCAAAAGCGACACCGATTTACGTTTCAAATGTACCGAAAATGAAAATGAAACCTATTGAAAATGTGCCGATTACTGGATAAATACTCAAGCTACTGGTATTAAAGCAATCTCTTAAATCAGTTAATACGATTCTGCACATGTGTTTTAAATGAATGTTGTGAATGTGGTGACAAACTGTATATCAAATGTAGGTTGGCTCCTGAATGAGGTAAAACATTCGATGGTTCCTGCGACCGCTACGTCGGCTACGAAACTACGAAACCTAATACCTAAATAACTGGTTATGTATGTATATAGGTCGTGTTGATTGCAAGTCTATATTTTATGTGAGAAATAATAAACTTTTTACATGATATTATTTTAAAGACCTATCAAAAGGTAATCAGCCGCTCACCTCAAAAACAATGTGGCCCTCTCGGAACCCCCGCAGATTCGAAATCTGAATTGATGATTAAGGAAAGAATTTACAATTAAAGAAACACGTTTACCCACTGTTAGGTAAAGGCCTCCTCTCTATGACGCCAATCAAATCGGTCTTGAACAAGTCTGATCCATTCCTGTCCATCTTCCGCTATGAGATCGTCAGACCATCAGGCCGGTGGATACTTGAGTCACTTATTCAAGCCAATATCTTCGAGTTTAGTTCGAGGTCGAATCTCGACGTTTAGCATACGATCAACGAGGTGGATTTTCAACATAGCCCGTTCCATTGCTCTTTAAGCAACTCTGATGGTGTATATATGCTATGTTATATATCTTATCATACACAATATAAATACGCATGCCGGTGCAACGGCCCAACGTTCTAAAGAAAGAAAAGGTAGCTGCCCTCAATGAGATACAAATGCCAAACAAGCTTAAAAACGTTTTATTTTCAGGTGTATTCTAAGATCAAGCAGGGTTCCCCTACGTGGCAGACTCTGGAGGTCCCTAGCGGCAAGCTGTACGGTTGGGACCCCAACTCTACCTACATCAAGCGACCGCCCTTCTTCGACACTATGACCAGGGTAAGCCTTTCACCACACTTGTTTCTTTCCTTTATCATATGGTATGCACTGACCCAACCAATTCCAGAAACTGGATGTTTTCATATCTAAAGTACCAAGCAACTATGACCGTCCAACAGCTAAGCGAAGTCATCGTGGCGTATATGTTTCAATTCAATTCAATGTTTTTATTTCGGCCTAGCACAAATACAAAGCAATTACATCCATACTAGTACTATAAATGCGAAAGTAATTCCTGTTTGTTTGTTACCTTTTCATGACTAAACGGCTGGACCGATTTTGATAAAATTTGATACCCAAATAGATTATGACCAGGATTACGATATAGGCTACTTTTTACCCAACTGCGCTAAAGGAAGGTTATATTTTTATTGAAAACCCACGCGTGCGAAGCCGCGGGCGAAATCGAGTAAGTCCATATTTGGTAAACAATAATATAAATAAAAAAAATAGATAGACAAAAATAACATAAAATAATATAAGACATGTTTCATCAAAGTCCATCTGATACTTCGAAACGGGGCTCAGTATCGCCAAAAGTACCAGGCGACTATAACTTACCAAGAGATTTACCTATATAATAACTGACCCTCCTGCGCAGTCGGTAAAATATGTCTCAGTCCCGGTCATAATTTTTTTTTATTTATTAGTAGATTAATGTATATGTTACAGTAAAAATCCCGTTTTAGTAAGAACGCGTTTTCACTAGTTAAAACCAGTTTTTACTAAATGCCTTTGTAATAACTAGAATTTCCTAGTGACAACTAGAATCGCCACGATGCATCCCGACTCTAGGCATCTGGGGCTAGTGCGTGACACCCCTAGAGTGTTATAAAGAAGCGCGGAGCCAGAAGCTCCGCTCGGCTTCGCGGGCCTGCTCCACTCAGGACCTTCCACGCATAAACTATTGGGGCACCCCGACTGGTGTTAGGTTAGGTCTAGATGAGTGGGAGAATCGACGATGGAAGATTTAGCTTGCAGAAGTTTAATTAAACTCAGCGCATGGTTTACGTTAAAACGCGTTTGTCTAGTTAACCTGGGTTTAACTGACATTCATTTTTGACTAGCAGTAAATTCTTTTTTTGACGAGGGCATTTCGTGATAACTAGTTAAAACTAGTGAATATGCGTTCTAACTAAAACCGGGGTTTTACTGTATCATCCGATAAATTAGTAGAAAAATGAGGTATGAAAAAAACTAAGCAGACTTTTAAATAAAAATAGCCGGTTACCATATTGACATACTTTTTAGATTATACTCATAAAAATAGATAGATACCTAATTAAGAAATATAATGTGTCCATAATACTGCACTGTATCCTGTATCTAGTGTTGCCAGTTGTCCCGATTCACTCTTGATCGGGACGCCTAAAGTCCCGATTTTTCATTAACCTCCTTAGTCTGTATTTATTCTAGGCACTTAACTAAATTGTTGGATAGGAATGTGAGGGTGAAAATAAATGCCTACTTTTTATATGGGGATACATTTCTTAACAAAAATAATATACAATTACGTAGGTCTATTAAAAAAAACTAGGAGCCTTACAGCAGTCGCATAATATATTATGTGTAACATCTGACCACCGCGTTTCACATTTCCGTTCCTTTTGCCAAAATCACTCCCACAAACCGAGAGGAAAGATGTTACACATCAAAAACCTAACCACCCGATAAAAATAAATGATGATTCACAAAAACCTGTTTTTTAATTATTTGTACCTATTTTAGTTGTCCTGATTTGGAAATCAATATACTGATTATTTTAACCTTTCGTTCCGAAATTTGCCACCAGGACCTGGCAACAATACCTGTGTACCAAGCTAATTAAAATATATAATTTCATTTAAAAATGTATTTAATAATAATCCACCAAGTGATGAATTGTTTTTGTTCCAGGAACTCCCAGAAAATAAAGACATAGTGAACGCCCGGGTTCTACTGCTGCTGGGCGACTCGGTGACCACGGACCACATCTCCCCGGCCGGCTCTATAGCGAGGAACTCACCTGCCGCCAGATACCTAGCTGCTAGAGGGTAATGTACCATTTATTTTTACCCTACTGGCAAAGCCAAAAGAAAGGGTTATGTTTTTAGCAGTGTATGGATGTGTGTTCCATCGTAGCGCCTAAACTACTCATTCGATGTTGATGAATGAGTTGTCAATGGATTCGTTATTATGGTGCGGGTGACATACACTACCATCCACATACATATTACGTAGTCGGCTTTCATTCTTTAAACTGATAAAAGGTTAGCTTAACGACGATAAGCGACGTTCATCCGGTTTAGCTTAAAGTCACACCTTACCTTAGTAGTACTACCTTAGAGACGATGCACTGTATCAACTTGAGGCATACAGGTGTAAAGCCTCATGTGCCTGTAAATTCACCGGCAACCATACCCTTCAAACCGAAACACAGGAATGCTGCTTGGCGACAGAAATAGGTATGGTGGTAGTACTTCCCCGGGCGAGCCCTTTCACAAGAAACTCTACTACTCTAGTAGTACTCTATTCTATATTAGTCTTGTATTATCCTTCACAGATTGACTCCTCGAGAGTTCAACTCGTACGGCTCGCGCCGCGGCAACGATGCGGTAATGGCGCGCGGCACGTTCGCGAACATTCGGATCGTGAACATGCTCGCGCCGACGCCCGGGCCCAAGACCACGCACTCTTCTGACGAGGTTATGGACATCTTTGATGCTGCGCAGCGGTAAGTCGGTAGTGGCATTGGATGGGGAGGCGTGGCATTTGTATGTAAAGTATTGGCATTGGAGTTTTAAAGAATTCTCGTCCGGTAATTGTAGTGGCATTCAATTTTTAATAACTAGCATGCGTTTTTCAAAATATATTCATACAGTTTTAACAGAATTTGATTATTAATACGACGCGATGACAGTAGTGTCATTGGAAGGGAGGCATGGCATTCGATGTTTCGTTAGTGGCATTCGTGTAATCGATCGTGGCATTCCCAGATTTTATTACTTGCAGTCATTTCCACCAGACAACCTCATGATAATGTTTTTCATCCAGATACGCGGAGGAAGGTGTGCCGCTAATCGCTATAGTGGGGAAAGATTACGGATCAGGATCAAGTCGCGACTGGGCAGCCAAGGGACCCTATCTATTGGTGAGCATACAAAGTGCTGCAATTTAAAATAATTGTAATGAAGAGCTGGTTTCTACACAAAAATTAAAATCTTATTAAAATGTATCTATATTTTTTTTTTCGAATCAGATTGTGTTTATATTCAGCGTTTCACGCAAGCAATGTTAAAGCTTTACACTTTTCATCTTTTATAATGTATGACTACTAATGTACTTCATAATGTATGACTGTTTATCTTCCCAAATAAATAAAATATAAACAAAATCTTGAGAAAATCAATAAAATGCAACCAGACGATATGTTTGCGAGAAAGCGTATTGTCCGAAGCCACATATTACTAAAAAGTTGTTAAAGTGTACAACCCCGTTAGTTCAATGGTTCCGCCCGGTCAATGACCCAACCGATCAACAAGGCGCATACGACGCGTACAGCACATCTACATGTTAGGCACAGAAACTCGAAAATAAAGCATTATTTATTTATTATTTAAGGTCTCAAACATATATTCTAGCATTATGTGTAGATTAAATTGCAACACCTTAGACGTTATATATCTAAAGATAGTCTCTCAGTTGATTTAAACTCATCATCGCAGTCTAAATTTAGTTTTTTTGTTGAATAAATACTTTTACAAAAGAAGCTTTTTTTTAAATTCATAACCGGAACCTCAAGCAGATTCAAATGAGCCCAAACACTAGTAGCCTACTACAATCCATTCAGAAGTTCCGTTGTCTAGCATCCGTCTCCATCATGAGACCACCTCCATGGTGCGATATTATTGCATTGTCACCGATGTTACTCATGAATTCCAAATTTCAGCTCAATAGGTTGGGGGGAACTGGTTTATAATTCAGTTGCAAGATTTGACCTAAACAAACAAACATAGCAAGTTAAATAAAAGCTTCTAAAAATAGCGTTTAACTCTCCAGGGTATAAAAGCAGTAATAGCAGAGTCTTTCGAGCGCATCCACCGCTCTAACCTGGTGGGCATGGGCATCATACCACTGCAGTTCCTGCCGGGGCAGTCAGCAGGAACCCTAGCGCTGACGGGCCGCGAGCGATACTCGCTCAGCATGCCGGCTGCGCTGGTGCCGGGACAACACCTCACGGTGCAGGTAATGTACCACCTGAGGGCAGAATGACATCATACCACTGCAGTTCCTGCCGGGGCAGTGAGCGGTGAGCCTAGCGCTGACCGGCCGCGAACGATATTCGCTCAGCATCCCGGCTGCGCTGGTGCCGGGACAACACCTCACAGTGCAGGTACTGTACCACCTGAGGGCAGAGTGGCATCATACCACTGCAGTTCCTGCCGGGGCAGTCAGCGGTGAGCCTAGCGCTGACCGGCCGCGAACGATATTCGCTCAGCATCCCGGCTGCGCTGGTGCCGGGACAACACCTCACAGTGCAGGTACTGTACCACCTGAGGGCAGAGTGGCATCATACCACTGCAGTTCCTGCCGGGGCAGTCAGCGGTGAGCCTAGCGCTGACGGGCCGCGAGCGGTATTCGCTCAGCATCCTGGCTGAGCTGGTGCCGGGACAATACCTCACAGTGCAGGTACTATACCACCTGAGGGCAGAGTGGCATCATACCACTGCAGTTCCTGCCGGGGCAGTCAGCGGTGAGCCTAGCGCTGACGGGCCGCGAGCGGTATTCGCTCAGCATCCCGGCTGCGCTGGTGCCGGGACAATACCTCACAGTGCAGGTACTGTACCACCTGAGGGCAGAGTGGCATCATACCACTGCAGTTCCTGCCGGGGCAGTCAGCAGGAACCCTAGCGCTGACGGGCTGCGAGCGATACTCGCTCACCACGCCACTTATGTACTATTAGTACATTATGTAACTATATAATTGCGAATTATTATTACGAAGTGATTTTTTGCTAGTATAAAATGACTTATAACCATTATTGTAAAATTGTTATAATTGTTAGAAATAAAAGCCTTTATTGATAGAATACTCTTTATTGCACACCAACAAATTTAAAAATACAATAAAAATACACAAAATTAAGGTAAGTACAATGGGCGGTCTTATCGCTAAAAACGATGTCTTCCAGACAACCTTTGGATGGACAGGACAAAACAAAATCAAAAAGACGGCGGTCTATCTACGAGTATGTTCATAAACCTACATAAACTACCTACCTATACTTACTAATAAACTAAATATATACTTACAAATATAATATTATATATTTATTTAATCTCTCCGCAGGTGGACGATGGTCGTTCCTTCGAGGTGATAGTTCGCTTCGACACGGACGTTGACCTCACGTACTACAGACACGGCGGCATTCTCAACTATATGATACGGAAGATGCTCTAACACATTCGGGACTAACATACAGTTGGATCATATCATCATATCGTTAGATTATGTCACATTTCCACAATTACTACAGACATGGAGAATAAATAGAAACGATAGATGCTCTAACGATATAGTGCCTCCGAATCGAGCTCCGAGCTGCGGGAGTCGAGGCATTGTTAATGTGACAATTATTACAGGCATGGGGCATTTTTAACTATATGGAGCGGAGGATGCTGTATCCGCATATTTGGATCTAATATTCATTGGGATCAACGTTAGATAATGTCACATTTAAATAATTACTTAGGCATGGGAATAGATAGATACGGACTAATTACTACAGGCATGGGGAATAGATAGATATGAAATAATTACTGTAGGTATGGGTAATAGATAGATACGGAATAATTACTATAGGCATGGGGAACGGAAAGATACGGAATAGTTACCACAGGCATGAGGGAATAGATAGATACGGAATAATTACTATAGGCATGGGGAACGGAAAGATACGGAATAATTACCACAGGCATGAGGGAATAGTTACTACAGGCATGGGGTTCGTTATTTTCAGGATAATTTTAGCTTAATCTGATAGTTATGAATATCAAAATAATTATTTAAAGCTTCAAATATGTAACGGTTGTATTTATAACATTCGAATTTTGTAAAGCTTGAGGGTTTTTATTTTGATTATTTATTAATATGGGCTTTAGGATATAAGAGTAAATAGATTGACTCTGATTTTAACAGAAATGTTTTAAATACTTTTGCAAATTTCGATGTGAAATATAAACAAGTCGGCGGCAGTCTTATCGCTAAAAGCGATATCTATGTCTCAATCCAGGTCATAAGTTATCGGAATACTAAATTTCATCAAAGTCGGTCCAGCCGTCATGATTACTGCATACATAAATTGATATTAATTCTCTCAAAACATCCGCTTAGCAAGTGAGTTACAGGTATGATGGACAGTTAACAATGCTGGACATTTCACACAGTGCTATCTAGCCCCAAACTAAGCAGAGCTTGTACTATGCGAACCAGATAATTGATAGAATACTTATGCATTTGTTTTGTGATTCCGGTACAAATACGAGGCATGCCTTTTAAGTTTTGTCGTTTGAAGAAAAAAACACATCTAGAACCTTATAGTACTTTTTATTGTTTTTCAAAGTATTCACAACGTAGCTTAAAACACTTTTCCATTCGCTCAAACCAGTTATTATAACATTTATTCCACTCTAAAGTGGGGTGTTCAAAATGGCTGTCTTGAAAGCGTCGACTGCTTCTTCACCGGACTGGAACCTTTGACCACGAAGACTTTTCTTAATTTTAGGAAATGTAAAGAAATCGTTAGGGCTTAGGTCAGGACTGTATGGAGGATGGTCAAGAATTTCTACTTTTTCCTGCTTCAAATACTCAATCGTTTGACGAGCGCTGTGTGAGCTTGCGTTGTCGTGGTGCAGGATGATGCGTCGCTTTGAGTTAGATTTTCGAAGTTCGGCGATGACTTGTGGTAAACAAACTGTAGTATACCACTCTGCGTTAACCGTTCTACGATCTTCAAGTGCAATAGTCGCAACATGGCCGGTTTTTCCAACGAACGTGGCCACCATCTTCTTTGAAGTGCTTCGAGAACGAACAACTTTAGTCGGCTTTGGCTCGTCTTGAAAGACCCAGATTGTAGATTGTTGTTTGGAATCAGGATCGTAGGCATAGATCCAAGATTCGTCACCACTTATGATGTCGTAGACGTGATTTGACTCCCCTCGGTTGAACCTTTGCAGAGTTTTCTTACACCATCTGACGCGGGCCGCCTTGTGATCGTCGGAAAGCAGATGCGGTATCCAACGGCAAACTAGCTTTCTCACACCAAGCGCTTCATGCAAGATCTTCTGAATGGTTGTCCCTGAGATGCCTAATAGAGCCTCTATCTCTCGATACGTCACATGACGATCTTCGAGAATTAGTTGTCTCACAGCAATGATGTTATCTTCAGTGAAGGCGGATTTTGGGCGTCCTTCGCGAAATCTGTCACTAACACTAGTATGTCCACGCTGGAATTCTAAATACCAGCGTTCGAAAGTCCGCAGACATGGGGCTACATCACTGAACACAGATGTTAGCTCTTCTAAACACTGAAGCCGTGTCAGGCCTCTTCTAAAGTTGTAGAAAATTATTGCACGAACATTTTCCTTAGAAAGATTCATTTTCGTACGTGACCTGACAGATTCAAATCGAAACTGTGACTAAACAATAGCATTAATCCTAATACTTTCAACTGTTTTGAGATTCAAAATGTAAACACATTCGAATATAGAACAGTTCCAAATTCAAAATTGCCGGAAAATATGGAAACGACAGAACTTAAAAGGCATGCCTCGTATCTGTAGTCAATGCAAACATTTGATCCGCGGAGGTCCTCAATTTATTTATAAACATCGAATTTGCCGAAGTATTTGTAATTTGTCATCCAAATCCAAATTTATATAGAACGAGATCATAGACAATAATTATAATATTTACAACATTTTTTTTTTAATATTGACGAGTATACATTTTTACAAAGAAAACTTTGGTTTTTTTTATAGAGCTTGCTTTATAAATAATTAATATTTTATTGTCTATATACAAATTAATTAACAAAATATATCTAAAACCGACCAATAATAGTTATTTATCTCTAATACATTTTGTTAAATATACCAGGTGTACTTGCTAAAATTCAAGGGGTTAATGTACTCATCAATATGATTGTCAATTCAATTTCAATATGTTTATTTATGAAACACAGGTTAGGGGGCGTTCAAGGATTACGTAACGCAATTAGGGAATAGCCTATCTATGTCCTTCAGGATATAATCTATCTCCTTGTCAAATTTTATTACGATCCGTTCAGCCGTTTTGTTATAAAAAGGGAACAAACAAATAAACAGACTTACTTTCGCATTTATGATAGTAGTATGGATTTTGGTGGACATTACAAACACACTGTTACTAAAAAGAGACGTTGAGACATCTTATGTTTAACTTAATTTAATTTAACCCCCCCCCCCCCCCCCCCAATAGTTTAAGAGAGTAGTCTATTTACGGCCTGGTGTATTATATAAAAGCCAAGGTATTTACAATATGTCTTCACTGGTGTTTGTAATTTTTTATTTATATTTAGTGTAAGAATAAATGTTATATTTTGTTAAAATTGAATTTGGGTTGTTTTATTTTAATAATTCTTCATTAGAATATGAATCCATTAATTACGTGAGACATTTTTGACACTACAACCACAAACTAACTTTCGAAGCGTTTATCGGATCATCGTCAAATTTGATAGATTTCATAGGTGGTAGTGATGGCACAATCCTGGTCTGACTAGATGGGTTAAAAATGTTAAGGGGTTGCTGAGATATTGAGGTAAAAATGGGGTAAAAAAAAATTAAAATAAGACTATTAGGTCAAGAGGGACGTCAAATGAAAGGTTCATTAGTACATTTCGATACCGTTTATTATTATTTTATTACCTAAAGTCCTTGTAGTTTTTAAGTTATTAGCCATACTTAATAAAAACTAAACTTTGACGAAATTCACACCAGTGACCCAACAGTGCTGAAATGGATATTCGTGTGGCTTAAGTGACACAAAAATAGGCAAAAGTTACTATTTTTGTCATCTAGTTTAATCTTTACAACAGCTACAGTATCATTTTACAAAATATCATATTGAGTTGTGCCATGAGTCAGTCAGAGAGAATCATCAATAAAATCATCTCTAATGCAATAAATAAGAAATCGGATTTTATAAATGATTTCAGATAACCTGACCTACCTGATTTGTCATCCATGTGTTTAACGTGCTGACCGCTATTATACCAGCGAACAAGAGCGCTTGGCCACACTAGAGGATGCTGTAAGCAACGAGTAGGATGGACTGAAGGGCCAGTGATCGATCCACAAAGAGACGCCTCTCAAGCCATTCCGCAAGGTGTTCCTGATGAAATTCTAATAGGAGCTCTCGATAAACTTCTAATGGAAGTTCCCGATGAATTTCTAGATGTGTTTTTTAGGCTAGAAGGCTTTCCAGATGTGCAAGCAGCTGCAAGTCCTGGCTCGGCTGGCTCCTAACATCAAAACATTCGAACAGTTCAATTGCATAATGGATAAGAAAACATTTAGGCATAGACATAGCGCTCATATAGTTTACCTACATATTAGGTTGGGGAAAAAGTTTCTTCGCATTTTTTAAGAAAATCCAAAACATTTTTTAATATAGTTTATTTACATTTAACTAAAGTATGTAGGTACCATTTTGTTCGATAACTTTTTGCCATCTTGTAGGTAGGGACATGATCCCATTGCTATAGAAATTTTGGGGCTTCTGATCAAAATACCGCGACAAGAGGTTTTGGCAGTCCTCTCGTGATGTTAACCTGACACTGCCTAAAGAATTCTGAAGAGGCCGAAACAGGTGGAAATCTGAAGGTGCAAGGTCAGGACTATACGGCGGATGCATTAATTAACACTTCCCAGCCAAACTCTCTTAATTTTTGCTGAGTGGCTAAAGATGTGTGAGGTCTCGCGTTATCATGATGAAAAACCACACACCTGTTGATTAATTCCGGCCGCTTTCTCTCAACTTCTTGCTTTAATCTCATCAGTTGTTCGCCGTAGAGTTCAGAATCGATGGTCCTGCCTGGTGGTAACAGCTCATAATGAATAATGCCCTTCCAATGCCTTAGAATAAGATACGCTGATGTTATAAATAAAAAACATATATATGAATATTTTTTTTATTTGGTTTCTAAGTCTCAAATATTATAATTATGGCTGATTAACCAAACTACCCTTCGTTAACCTAAGTTTCTTACAATCACAGTTTATTTGATACTCGTAAGTTCATAATCAACAATAAATGTTCTGATTTCTTTTGCATTGATCTTGATTTTAAATCCATCGTCATGTGCGTCTCGTACATCACCAGCTTTTTTAATTTCATTAAAACTTCCGTAAGCTTTATTAAAACTGTCATTAAAATCATGTTCAGTCTTCCATGTCCATCGTTCACGAGATTTATCTTCGTATCCTGATAGCATAGTCTCTTTTACAGACTTGATGTTAACGTTTATTAGTATATTCGTCAGATCAATTTCTACTGTAGATTTATCTGATCTGCTTAAATAGTTCTCTAGACGTATCAACATCTTGTCGCCCCACGGCTCTAGCGTTAACAGATTTAGCCCTTCAGGCAACGCTTGTTTTAACCAGCTAAAGCAATTCTTCAGTTTAAGCCAGTCTTCTAAGCTCAGATCTCCAGCATCAGACACGAAAACTAACGGTCGTAAATGCATTTCAATTATATTTTTATTCTCTTTAACGTGGTCGTCGTTAGACATCATCAATCGATGTGTTCCTCTCGCTACTAAACCTTTTCCGTTAGCGGTTTCGTTAAGTGCTTCGCCGACGCCAAATGCATCGTCGTTAAGTAATCTTCTGTGAAGCATCAGTTCTACCTCTCCCTCGACCAGAGAGCTCCCTCCTTGCGATCTATCCGTCATCACCGTGAACCTATCTTCACCATCCTCTATATATATCTGATTGGTGACAGGATAGTAATTACCTCCAACGGGTTCAGCTAGATTTAAGATCCATTGCGGTCGTTCATTCAATTTTCGTTTCAAGCTCTGCCGTCCATTAGAATCGGTATAAAACTCTCCATTATTTGCCATGTTAGTTTTATATTTGACGACAAATTCTTTACCGACATCATCCGCTATATCTATCGGTCCGACCATCCACTCCACCTCCATATACCCGAGGCCCTGGTACAATCTGACCGTAGAAAACACGTTATCCGACCAGGACATACGCATCTCTTTCACCACCTTACCGTTTACAACGTTGAAATCTTCGGGTTTCGTTTGTATTGGTTGTGTGGTCATAGGCCTGAAGATGTAGGCTCCCGAGGACCGGTTGGCTGCGATTTCGTTGTTGCCGACGGAGGCCGGGTAGTAGTAGTAGTTGATGCTGAGGTTGGTGCTGCTGTGAGGGAAGCGCGCGTGTTTGATCTCGCCCGACGTATTATCGATGTACATTTTAATGTGCTGGAACAAATACAATAATTTTAATATAAACCAGAGAAAGATGAGTAGTAAACAGACTTATAAACGAGGAAATATGGGAATCCTTGTGTATTACTGCACTGCGCTAGGACGATAAGACCGCTAGTTCCTTTTAAATTTATAATTTTAGTATTAATTATGTTCAAAATATGATCTCACCTCATTTTCCATAACAAAGAAGTCTTCTAGCTTTTCGACGACCATCGGATCATCCGACAGCATCCTCATCTCTTCATCGCTTAGATTCGGATAAACATTCGTCGTCTCCCTCTTCCGCGATACATCTACCATCTTCTCTCTCGCTTCTTTTATAATCCTCTTTAAATCCTGTACATTATCGTTCATCGGTTGATTCTTATCTTTTAAAACGTCTAAGTCTATAGTTTCGATATCAGCATCTTCGAATTTCATCGGCTCTTCGGGTATTTTTAGGTCATTTTCTAAGCCACTTTCAATGTTTTTGATATCAATATAGGTTTTATCTTGTACATGTTTCCAATATTCGTTGATATTCCCATAGATTTCGTGATTTCTTTTGTTTGGATAGATGACTGAGACATCGCGTTTGAATTTCTTTATTTTTTTGATGTAGAATGACTTGTACATGAGTGGTTTGAGATGAGCTATAAAGACTACCTCGTGTGTTGCTTGCGATTGTCTGGTCGGTATGTCTACGACATGTTTGGGGATGTCTACCAGTTGGGAGTCGATCTCGTCCCCTGAAAATATCATTTGATTATTTAAAAACAACACTGATGTAGACAACACCATGACCTTAAGAGGATACGCGGGTTGCGTTTAATTGATACAAACGTTACTCCCCTGTTTCCCCCCTGGATAATGTTTAGTCCATACAAACGTACTCCCCTGTTTCCCCCCTGGATAATGTCTAATCCATACAAACGTACTCCACTGTTTCCCCCCTGGCTAATGTTTAGTCCATACAAACGTACTGCCCTGATTTCCTAAATTTCTTGAGAATATTTATTCTTGAAAAAAATATTCAAATCTGTCTAGTTTTGGAGGAGAAAACAGTGGAATAGGAAGCAGTGATTTCGTCTATTTTAAAGACCAAAAGGGGGATTCAGATAGGCTGGGCAACCTTCGGGAAATAGGTCTAATTTTCTCGTCACACACAATGCCTGAAAACTAAAGTGTTCAATCAGTGCGACCCGTAACGACCTACGGTGCTAATACGTGAAGGATCTGTAACGATATTATCCGACAGAGAACCAAGGTCACCGACATATCCCAGCGGATTAGCAACCCCCCTCCCCCTCTTCCGGCTAGGCTAGGATGACATAAGAAAGGCGGCGGACAGAAATTGGATGAGAAGAGCCGAAGACCGGGCTCAGTGACGCGTATTGCGAGAGGCCTATGTCCAGCGGTGGACGGTGCGCTGATGATAATGAAAGCGCGCGTTTCCTCTACGTTTCGATATAAATCATACAATTTGAGGGCTCCGCTTAACTCGGAGCTGAACTTGTCCGTGTGAGTGATGAGTACCGTTAGGAGCGTAAACTTCGTAAGTTCCTTCCAGCATCGGCACTCTGACAGCTTCTTCAACGTACCAGCCCACGGGGTTGTATAGCGTCACCTGAAAAATTCATAATCACACTAATATTATAAATGCGAAAGTTTGGATGTTTGTTTATTTATTTGTTTGTTTGTTACTCCATCACGTCGAAACGGCTAAACCGATTTCGATAAAATTTGGTATGTACGTAGATTATAACCTGGATTATCACATAGGCTACTTTTTATCCTATAAATCAGTTTTCATGGGATAAAAACGGGATGCCAACGTTTCTATATGTATTTTTGCACCCAAGAACAACGCGGGCGACAGCTAGTATTAAATAAATAAAACTGGACCTTTTATACAGCGCCATCTAGCCCCAAACTAAGCAGAGCTTGTGCTATGGATACCAGATAACGGACAGAATACTTATAATATACGATTCGAATTCGAAATCGAATATTTAGCACGGTTACAAATGGTAAAACTAAGTTTAAGTTTTTTGGCAGATGTCTGCTAGAGTAACAGAAACGAAACAAGCTATGAGTAAATACGTTTAAACATTAAAACCCGGCTACATAATATGTGGATAAAACAAAGTCAAAAGTCAAAGTCAACATATTTTATTAATTAATATCACAAGGATCACTTTGAAACGTCAATTTTACTGCCTGTTCCTTCGCGACCAAGCCAGAAAAGAAAGGTAAGAATCAAGGCTGGTTGTTTTTTTTAATGATCCTTTTAGAATACATAACAATACAAATAAATTACGTCTAAATTGTAACATTTTGACCGAGTTGGAGCAATTTCAATCCCAAGCTTCTCTATCATCTAAATAATCTGATATTTTATAGTAGGTTTTTTTATAAAGATTTTGTTTAATTACGTTTTTAAATTTGTTAATTGTCAATTTTTGTACATCCCTTGGGAGTTTGTTATAAAAGCGTACACCTTGCCCTTTAAACGATGTACTAACTTTATGGAGTCAACAAGTGGCAACAGCGAGTTTATCTTTATTTCTAGTATTAAAATTATGATTATGATTCTTAAACAAAATAATATTTTGTGAATATACATTAGATTTTCATAGATGTATTGACAAGGGAATGTCATAATATTTATTTCTTTATAGTTATTGCGTAATGATTCTCTGGGGCCCATGAGAGGTCTCGCGCGTTGGTCACCGTCGAGTGTAGACGCGTTTGCTCACAGTATAGATCGCATTTACTTATTTTAAATACTTTGTTCCTTTTGGATGCTTACCGAAAATCCAATTCCTGCTCCCACGTGTGAGGAATTGTGACCAGACTTCGCCCACAGAGAAATAAGAAAAGGATAGACGAAGAGACACCAACTCGACGCGTAGATTACTTTTTGCGCCGGCGCAGCGGGATTTGAATCTAGTACCGTCATCACAGGACCGCAACTGTGACTGCCACTGCAAACCACTGCACCAGCGGGCTCATCACGCTAACAACGAAAATACACGATCATTTGACGACTGCACGGCGAAGCCACGAGCCATCACTGCGCTACGAGGTACGTCGCACCTGTCTACGAGTCGCAAGAGTGCTACACGCTACGCGCTACGATAACACCTGACCCGATCAGTCAAGCCTACGCTTTTATACATAGCAAGTCTCAGCAAACATCGCTATCTGCTAAGCAGCCGCCGATTGCTATACTCGGAATTGCTCGAAAATATATAAGGCGTTGCTAAAATAATAATGGATTGTACTCCGACTATCCGACGATCCGACTTGTTCCGGATCGGAAACCTCCAACATCTCCGAAAAAGTTGTTACGTAGAGACCCAAGCGACGTCGCTCATCTCATGATGACCTTAAGGAGGACATGCAAAGCTTCAAAAAAGAAATTAATTGAGTACACAAAAAAAGGTGAGAGTATGACTGGTGCAACTTACGCTAATACCCTGCGCAATTTAAAGGAGGCAATAAAAGAAAAAGAACGGGGAAAATTGACCGCAGGTGTATTGCTTCTGCACGACAACGCGCCTGTTCACAAGGTGCGCATTGCCAATGCTGCTGTGCGGGATTGCGGATTTGAAGAAATCAATCATCCACCCTACAGCCCGGACCTAGCCCCTAGTGATTACTTTCTGTTCCCAAATCTCAAAAAAGAACTTCGAGGCAAGCATTTTTCCGACGATGAAGAGTTAAAGGCAGCAATTAACGATCATTTTTCAGACCAGGAAGAAAAATATTTTTTGGAGGGAATTGAAAAGTTATTTTCCAGGACAAATAAGTGTGTTCAGAGCCTAGGGGACTACATTGAAAAATAAAATGTATTCAGAATTTTCTGCTTATTCTTTCATGCCTTTACCAAGAATACATTGAACTCCCTTCGTACATACGTACTTATTCCATATTAAAACCCAAATAGTTGAAAATAAATTGACCAACCGCGAATGCAACTGGCGCTTATACGATACGAGTAGCACAGGGATCAAACAACTTTAAGCAGCCAGAGAATACTTAGTCATAATTACATTTACACTGTTTTACCGCCTACAAGAAAATCATTGTTATCAATGTTATATATATGTAACCAAGTTGTTTGAATAAAGATTTTATTTATAATATAAATTGCACGAACAGCCCTCTTCTGCAGCACAAAAACGGTGTTTATATCTGCAGCACTCCCCCACAGCAGTATACCGTATGACATAATGCTGTGGAAGTAGCTGAAGTAAACTAGTCTAGCTGTGACTACGTCTGTAAAAAGACGGATCTTTTTGACTGCGTATGCCGCAGAACTAAGTCTCTTCGACAACCCATCAATGTGAGGGCCCCATTGAAGCTTATTATCTAGGGTTATACGGTGGTGTCCACAAGAGGCAATGTCACCTATGTCATGTCCTATATCACCCGTACCAACATCGGACGAGTAGTTTAGGCGCTACCGTGGAACATAAATACATAAACTGCAAAAACCATAACCCTTCCTTTTGGCTATGCCGTAGTCGGGTAATAAATATCCTCTCTATTCCTATGGAGGTTTAGAGTCGGTGTTTTTCATCACTGTGTTGATACGCACCACTATTTTATCGCTGTTCTCGGAGGTGTAGCAGCTGGACTCGTTGAGTCGACATCTCTCGTAGCTGAGGAGAAGAGGCTTGGTCGCGTCGCCTTGCAGCATTTTACTATTAAAAATAAATAATTAAATATTAGGGAAGATCTTTGCCCAGCAGTGGGATGACACAGGTTAAATAAAAAATAAATATTTTTATTTATTTATACCTATTTATTTCCGATTTCAAAAATTATTTCCCCATTAGAATGCTACATTATCCCTGAGTAGCATAGGCTACTTTTTACCCAACTGTACAGAAGGAGGGTAATGTTTCTTATGCCAATTCGTGCAAATTATTGAAGTGAAGGGCGCGCTTTAGGCGCGTTGAGCATTTTTTGAAATGGGAATAAACCGTTGAACTCGCGACACTTTAACCGTTACCGACACCGAAGTGAAAACTTCTTTAGGCGCGTTGAGCATTTTGTGAGATGGGAAAAAACCATTGAACTAGCGACACTGTTACCGACACCTCTGTATATAATTTGGTTTTTTTTAGTTTGTGGGGGGGCATAAGACAATTTTCCTAGTAAATCATGTGCATCATGATCATTTTGTAATACCTATCTAAAAAATTCTTTAGCCGCATTGAACATTTTTTGAGATGGGAAAAAACCATTGAACTCGTGACACTGTTACCGTTACCGACTGCTCTGTATAAAAGTATCTTCTGTAGCACTCCCGGAGTGCCATTTTTTTATCTTGTCTGTTAGCCAAACGCTTGACCACTATCTCACCTGATGGTAAGTGATGGTGTGGTCGAAGATGGAACTCGCTTCTGTAGTGCCCTTAATTTTTTTGATAATTACTGAATTTCGGTGTTTACATATATATGTAGTACTCACTTGAAAGCCTGCCTCGGCACGATGAGCGAGTTGTCGATAGCGTCGTCCAACAGGCGCTCGTAGTCGTGCGTCACGTGCTGCTTCTCCGTGCCCGTGATGGCGTCGTGATGCTGCATCACACCTGCACAATGACAGCCAGACAAAGTCATGCTTATGGCGATACCGCGGAGCCTAACACCCTGAGGTCGACAGAGACCCTTTACCCTTGGCTTGCCTTAACCGGCCGTGGGGTCGACAGAGACCCCGGACCCTTGGCTTGCCTTAGTTGGCCGTGGGGTCGACAGAGACTCCCGACTCTGTTTTGCCTAGTGGCTTATATATGTGGCTCGGTTATTTCAAGAACATTCGCTGCCAGAATGTTCGATTCTAGACTTTTATGGAGTGTGAACGAATGCAAACAGTAAAATATTCGCGACTTTTCTCGAACAAATGCTAGACAGAATAACGTAAAACTTTCTTATACTTTGCATGTGACTTGATTATTTTTTATTACGATAAAAGTGAAGGTAGATCAAGATATGTTTAGCGCCCCCTCCTTGAGTTTTTTCTGTATCCGGCAATGGCTTGCCTTAGTTGGCCAGTCAGGTTAGTTAGGAGTTAGGGGGGGGGGGGGGAGGAGATAGCACTATTTTATACTCAATCCGTGCGAAGCAGAGTCGGGTTAGCTAATAAAATAGCTGAACTATCAAATGTAGACAAGAACTTATTCCAGACAAGACAAGACTTATTTCAATCCTGTATAATAATTATGAATTTGGTTAGAATTAATTTTCGAAATGTTATAAAACGCCTGCTTTGCTTACCCATGGCGCTTTTCAGTGTGTTCAGCATGAACATATTGTGTCGCTCCAGCCCTGCCAACACTTGCAGCTGTTTCGCCATCTGCCGATTCATTCATTAAATATTAACTGATGTATTGCTATAATAGTACATTATGATATAAGTGCGGTAAGTTGAAAATTACAGTCGAGGCGATATTGCTAGCTGCAAGAAAGCAGAGGCTGTAATTATCAAAGCGCACGTATGTCATACGACGTTTTATAACATATTTGCGGTGAAATAAATAAAACTCGAACTTTCTCAGAAAGAAAAAGCGCGTGTAATAATTTTTACTTGTTCACAAATTAGCGATGCGCGCGCATCAGCGCTTTTTTTTTAAGGCAAAGGCACAAAAACAGCCAGTATTACTAATAAAGTAAATAAATATTTTTTGTTTTTGATACAGATAAATGGTTTTAATTTATGGTCAAACATAATTAAATTCAAGAATTACATGTTTATTTTTTATATTTTATCTCCCAAAGATAATTTTATTCATAAAATGTTGACCACTTTTCTGACATAAAAACTCTTTGTTAAGATTTAAAAAAGTACCGTTCGTTTTAGACGGAGCATCTTGATAAACCGTACGTTTTACCTTAATATAAAGAAACTCGTGCGTTTTACATTACAATAACGCACAAGTACGTAATGATATACATTACGATATTGAAATTGGTGAATTAAGAGACCCTTTACGAGCAAATGTGTTATAAAACAGGTTATTGCAGCTTCGTACAAAATCTTTATTTAATACGTGCAGAGGAAACGTACCCCTTTTTAAGCTTTTTGCGCGCAATTTGGTAATAATTATCACACTAATATTATAAATGCGAAAGTTTGAATGTTTCTTTGTTACTCAATCACGTCGTATACTTATACTTATACGTCGTATACATATACGTTGATAATAACCTAGATTACCACATAAGCTACCTTTTATCCCATAAATCAGTTCCCATGGGATATAAATGTGGTGTCAAGTCAAGTTGCAACAGCGAGCTTAGCTTTATTTTTAAGTTACCTACACATTTAGTAATGTAATGCGTACGAAGTCGCAGGCAACAGCTATTATTTATATGCATAATACTAGCTGACCTGCCAAACTTCGTAACGCCTTGACATGCATATGACGCGGGCTGCCAATGCAAGTCGCCGGTACAATTGTCAACCGGCCATTATTAGCTGCATCTATGTATGAGAAAATAAATTTACTACATATTTTTTTTACTTGAATATTTTTGATATTTTAATAGCTATTCTGCTATTCGAGGCGGAGACAAATCCAACAAATCAAAGATCATCTAAATCAGTCCCGTCGTTGTTGAGTTATAAATGGTGTATCTAACCCGATTTTGTTTTATATATTATACAGATGAATGTAACCTGCAGGTAGTCGTTCCCCTGCCGCTCGAAGTACTTGGTGGTGGGTCGCGAGGTGAAGTACCCCGTCCAGTAGGAGTTGGGGTCGCTCGCGTACGGGAAGAAATCGTCCTGCTTTATCGGCAGAGTCGGCCTAAAACATAATATAGGTTCTTGCTATTTAAACTCATTATAATTACTGATTTAAACGACTATTTTTTTTATATTGCTGGACATTTCACACAGCGCTATCTAGCCCCAAACTAAGCAGAGCTTGTACTATGGGAACCAGATAACTGGAAGAATACTTATAAACATTTTTTTTGTAAATGCATACCTACTTATAATAAATAATATATAGAGAAACATCCAAACCCCGAACAAATATCTGTAAATCATGTAAACATTTGTTCCGCGTATTCGGCCACTGCCCCGGGCGGGCCGGGCTGCGCGCGCAGTAACAATGCAACGCAACTTCTGTCAATTAGCCCCAAAATTACCAAAAACGTATCTTTGAGGCAAGTAAAAAGTGCGTGTCTCATATTAATATCCCCCTCTTTCCAACGCTTAAGAAAATCGTAGATCCAAGGCTACTTTTTATCACGACGTTTCGATTGTGTTGCAACAGCTGTGGCCGCGGGCAGTCACGCTATAAATACCCGTTTAAATCAGTAACTGTGTACAGTGATTGCGAAAGTAACTAATTATAATGAAATTACGGTTTCTGCACGAAAAATAAATACTTACTAATATTATAAATTCAAAAGTAACTGTCTGTTCGTAAATTTTTCACGACTAAACGACTGGACCAATATCGATGAAATTTGGTCTGCAGATAGATTATGACCGGGATTGAGACATACGCTACATTTTAACGACGATCGACGCGTGCAAAACCGTGTGCAGCAACTTGTAGATACTTAACTTAAATAATTAAATTAAAAACTGAGTATTTACTTACTTGGCATCTTTAACTGCTTTTAAGTAACAGTTGGGGGTGGAATAGAAGAGTTTAATGTTCAAGTGATCCTTCGCCGCTTTTAAATTCGTGTATCTGAAATATTACAATTAGATAATTCATAATAATCATGATGCACATTTCACACAGCGCTATCTAGCCACAAAATAAGCAAAAGTTTGTACTATGGGAACCAGATAACAGATAGAATACTTAAATGCTTTTTTATTATGTTTTTAAGCATTTATCACTGCAGTATATTTAATGGAGGAATACCCAGATCAATAAGGTTTATCAATAAGGCATTTTATTTCAATAAACGCTTACAATGCTGTTTAAAATATAATGCTAGTACACAAATTTGTCCTGCGTCACAGCTGACTATTCGCCCACCGCGACACAGGGGACGTCACCCACAGAATACTATAGACCTAGGTTACAGAACTTACAATTGTTATCTTAAACTTAAAAGTCATGCCACATGCAAAAAAACCAGAAAAAAAATTAATTCCCCTTAACGTATGTTTTTTTTAGTAATGTTAACAAAACATACTGAGTGTAAAAGTACTTAAGAGTGTAAACATGAACAACCCATGCTAAAATAGAGTGGGCACACTAATAAACACAAGCCCATAGACCTTCAAATGAGATGGTCACACTTTTCAGAAGAGAAACGGGGAGTCACACTGTCGTCATACTTAGATAATCAAAGAGGTAGTCGGACACATCACACTTACTACGAAAAGAAACAACTGGGGTAGTCACACTTTTATAATTAACACTACGTAATCACACTTCTTTAAAGAGGATGAAAGAAAGTATTCATTATCATACGTACTTAAAGAGGTTCAAAGGGGTTTGTGACACTCACAGGATCAAATGAGGTGGTCACACTTATTCAGAAAGTCAAATGAGTTGGCCCTCTAACTAATAAGAATATTAAACGAGGTGGTCACACTTACTCAGAGAACCAAATGAGAGTGGTCACACTTGCTCAGAAGATTAAAAGTTTTTTTTATTTGATTATAGTCAAGCGCTTAACTACTACCTCACCTGGATGGTAAGTGATGGTGTGGTAGATGGGCCATACTTGATTAGAAAGAACCTGTTCACTTTGTACTTGAAGACTCGGAGATTATAATGATCCGGAAAAAACATAGGTACACTTTTTTTTAAAGTTAGTTTTGGGGAAATAACGGAAAACGGCTGATGGTAAACAGCCACCGTCGCCTATTGACACCGGCAACACCCGGGGTATTGTAGATGCGTTCCCTACTCTGAACAAATCTCTTTACATTCTACTTGAAGCATACCATGACGTAGCCTAACGGGAAAACCTCAGATGGTAGCTCATTCCACAACTTGCAAGTGTGTTAACACTTACAAGAGGCGCAAATGGTAATGTCACACTTACTCGACAAGTTTATCTAGGTTGGAGTACCACATGCCCGCGTCCTGATACGTGAAGTCTCCGCCCATAGTCACGATCACATTATTGGAGCGATAGTGCCGTGCCTGGTTCTGCACGTAGTCTATGAACACTGCTATCTGTAATTCATTCAACTGAATTCTTGATTCTGGCAATTTTAATTTTTATAACCTGCATGAGCATTTAGGTTGTTGACTATTAATGTTAAGTTTATTTCTTGTATGACACTTTTTGGGCATAGTCTAGCTACCCACTACACAGGGAATCCTAGTGTGGGAGCTAGTGTTAATTATTATAATAAGTACCTAGCTAGATGTATACCTACTAAATATAATATCGTACCAAATAGCAATTGTGTGAAAAATTATGGAGCAATACATTTTTTATTTATTATTATTTAATTTCACCGACTGCCGTAGGGAAAAAAGCTACAATTTATTTGGAATGAGTGATTCTCAGAAATGAGGAAATTCCTAGATGAACCAAAGTCACACAAATTCAAAATCTTTTTATTTATTAAAATCACAAGAATCACTTTGAAACGTCAATTTTACTGCCTGTTCCTTCGCGACCAAGCCAGGAAAGAAAGGCAAGAAACAAGGCTGGTTGTTCATTTTAATGATCCTTTTAGAATACATAACAATAAAGAAAATAAATTTCGTCTATACCTATTGTAACATTTTTGAACGAGTTTGAGCATTTCACTGACATATCACAAAGAATTAGCAAGCTGAAGGCAGTGGACAGAGCTTGAAGAACCGACAGCCGTTGGGGCAGAGGAAAGAGGTTGCTGGGAGCCGTTGGGTGCAGCCGCACAAGATCAGTCGCTCTGGCAATCTATGGGGAAGGCCTATGTGCAGCAGTAGACGTCGAGTTCAGTGATTTATACCTTTCTTATTATATCACCCGGTTAATACTAATACTGTTCAGTACTTCATAGCACCCATATTACTGGATAAATAAGTAAGAAATAGTAAGAAATCGTTGTAAATGACGCGGGGTACAAGAGATGTATATGTCCGCCATGTCAACTTTTTTAATTTCAATTATTCTTTTAATCAACTACAAAACATAACGAATAAAATATATTTTCATACCAAACAACTTTAAATTAAATTAAAAATAAAATGTTATTATTATTTATTATTATTCATATTTGGAGCCTGTACTGTCCCACTGCAGGGCAAAGGCCTCCCTTCCTTCCTTCCACTCCACTCTATCATCCGCTTGTGTAGTCCAGTCTTCCATATACGAGTCGAGTTCGTATTTCCATCGGCGTCGGGGTCTGCCACGTGGTCGTTTTCTGTCTTTTGGGATCCACTCGGTGGTGGATTTTGCCCATAACTCCTCGGACATGCGGCAGACGTGTCCCGCCCAGTCCCACTTTAACTTGCCTACTTGGTGCCCAACGTCCGCGATTTGTGTTTGGGAGCGCAGTTCACTGTTTCTAATGCGGTCTGTTAGTTTGACTCCTAGGATACTGCGCTCCATGGCTCGCTGACAAACCCCGAGTTTGGACTTTTGTTGATCCGTCAAAGACCAGGCTTTAGCGCCATAGGTAAGGATGGGGAGAATGCACGCGTTCATGAGCTTGCGTTTAAGTGTGAGTGGAAGGTTACCCTTCATCATATTTTTCATGGCCTAATAGCCCTTCCAGGCGTTTTCTGTGCGTCTTGTAACTTCAGGATCTTGCCTGCTCTGGAAGAATACTATTTGGCCTAGGTATAAATACTCACTGACGTATGCAATCTCCCCACCACTTACCTCCAACCTGTGTTGTGTGGTGTTCGTCATAAGTTTTGTCTTTGACATGTTCATGCTGAGCCCAACCTCGAGGCTAGCCGTCAGTCAGGTCATTGAGCATGATTCCAAGTTCTGCGGCGGAAGAAGAAAAGAGTACTATGTCGTCGGCAAAACGTAGGTTGGTTAGCCTTCTTTCGCCGACCACAATGCCCTTTTGACTCCAATTAGGTATCAACTTCTTAAAAACTTCTTATAAAGTGGCTATGAAGAGTTTTGGGGAAAGGGGGTCGCCTTGCTTAACTCCTCGTTCGACATGAAAAGACGGTCCTGTTGAATCCATTTTAATGGATGCTGTACTATGGAGGTATATTTCTTGGTTTCGTCAGCGTCGACCCCCGGGTCGCCGAGCACTTGGGGATATTGTATATTGGTGTGGTTCATGAAGGAAGGGGTTTGGATCATAATCCACCACGCTGGTCCAGTCGCGGGTTGGTGGGTGGAGCGCCAGAGCCTCGTTTGTTGGTCGGCAGGGTATACCACGGGCCGGTGAGGTTGGCTTGGGTTCCGAGAGATGTTGTTTGGAACCCCTTATACCCCTATATATTATATATAAATATAGTTTGAAAATACTAAAAAACAAAAGAATGCAAAAATTCCGCAGTACACCAGAGTCATCAACTCTGGTGTACTGCTGATGGTTTTTTGATGGATTTTTGCTGATGGTACCTCAAGGGCCAGTGCTATCGCCGACACTGTTTATTCTTCACATCAATGATATGCTGCACATAAGCGGCCTTCATTATTATGCGGATGACAGTACGGGTGATACTCTCTACGCTGGCCGCCCTAATGTCTCTCAATCTGAAGTGGAATACAACAGAGAAAGGCTTGTGTCTGAGGTTGAAGGCTCTTTGGAGCGCGTGTCAGACTGGGGTAACCTTAATCTATTTTTTTTTTTTTTTATTATTCTAATCCAATTCTAATTATTTAATTTTTATTTTTATACTTTTTTTTGTAATTTATTTAGGTATGTAATTTTTATAATTAATTCACCTGGCATTATTATATTTTTATTTATCATACACATCACATAATTTCATCATTGACATCACATATTTCATCATTGACATCACACAATTATAATTTTGCTCTCACAGGGTCTGGTGGGTGATTAAGCGGTCTAGGCAGAATAACAGCGTCAACTACTAACCCAGTTGACATAATGCTGAGTCGAGGCCCTTTTGCTGCTATAGCACACAACATATAAACCTCATATTTAAAATTAATTATTTATTACACCTATTGTTTGTTTATGTCTTACATGTTTTCATCTTTTACATTTTAAATCATGTTTTGTAAATGTATTATGTGTGCTATTTAGCAATTAAATTATTGTCTATTGTCTATTGTCTATCTAGTCACCTTTAACCCAACCAAGACGCAAGTCTGGGCGTTCACAACTAAGAAGGCTCCTTTCACAGTAGCTCCACGGTTCCAGGGCATTCCTCTCCCCGTCTTGGCGAGTATAGGGATTCTGGGAGTCGAAATTTCTAATGAGGTCCAATTCTGGACTCACTTAGAAGCAAAAGCTGTGCTCACCTCCAAAAAACTTGGAGTCCTTAACCGTGCCAAACAGTATTTTACGGCAAAACAACGGCTATTGCTGTAAAAAGCGCAAGTTCGGCCGCACGTAGAATACTGTTCCCATCTTTGGTATGGAGCCCCAAAGTACCAATTGCTTTGTTTTGACTCCCTTCAGAGAAGAGCCATTAGAATCATCGGCGATGCCAAATTCGCCAACAGGCTGGAACCACTGGGTCAACGCCGTCACATCGGATCGCTCAGTGTTTTCTACATATTAGGAGCTATTCGATCTGATCCCGTCGTCGAGATTTTACCACCGCACTTCTAGACAGCATAATAAAGCTCAACCACATATCATCGACAACTGGTTGTCGCGCACCATACGCTTCACGCGATCTTTTCTACCCCATACTTGCAAGATGTGGAATGAGCTACCATCTGAGGTTTTCCCGTTAGGTTACGACATAGCACGCTACAAAAGAAATGTTAAAAGGTTTGTACAGGGTAGGGAACGCATCGACAATACCCCGGGTGTTGCCGGTCTCAATAGGCGAAGTTGACCGCTTATCATCAGGTGGGCCGTAAGCTTGTTTCCCCACAAATAACATTTAAAAAAATGTATCATTCATTTTAAAAATCGGAATTTTGAATACATCGGTATCGGCATCTTTTGTATTGGGTTCATGAATGAGCTACATCATTTCTTGAATGCAATAAATGTATGTTTTTTTATAACGCAGCTGCGTGGTAGAAAAAACTAGAAAACTTGCCGAGAAATGAGATTCATCACCTCAATATTGGATTTCAATAAATAAAAATATATACCTAAATAATTCTGGACATTTCTCAGAGCGCTATCTAGCCCCAATAAGCAGAGATTGTACTATGGAAACCAGATAACTGATAGAATACATAGGGTACACAAAATAGTTGAACACCAGCTAAACACTGTTTAAAAAATATCCTGAACAAAAATTGGTACTTAAAGAATTTTTTAAACACGTGGTAATCAGTGTTTAAGTTTTTTGTGGTAACTAAGATATAATTATTTTGGCGCGTTGGGAGTAATAGATTTTAAGCAGAGTGTATTTCCAGCATGTGACGGAAGTTGCGCGGCGATGTAACACACCATGAAGTTATCCGATAGTGCATAAATAACATAATATTACTTATTCAAGCCCAGAATATACAACTTACGAACATATTTAAAAAAACACAGATTATTTTCTGGATCACAAGTTTTTTTTAAATTCATATTAAGTATAAGTATAGCATGCACAAACACTCACACAATTATGCTACCGTTTTTCGCATCAAGAACATTGAATCCTATCACCACTCCATGGCCACACCTCATCAAGTGGAGGCCATTTTCATGACCACCCAGCTCCTCTGCGAGAGCTTAGCGATTGCATATTTATATACCATGACTGGAAATTCTCATGGGATAATATCTTTTTGAGAATAAATTATTATTAAACCTAGATGGCGTTGTGTTATAAGAAGACAAACCAATCGCTTTCTTAAGTGATAAGAAAGCCTATTGTAACATTAGTTTCTCATTTAGTAATATCTAGTTTTATTATCTAGCGTTCATTAACATATCTCAGAGGATTAGCAAGCTGAAGTGGCAGCGAGCGGGGCACATAGCTCAAAGAACTGACGGCCGTTAGGGCAGAAAGATTCTCGAGTGGACGCCGCGCAGTGAAAAGCGCGGCGTAAGTGCCTCTAGATAACAAGTAACTTTTTAACAATAATATAATCGATTATATAAAACAGAAAATCGAAAAAGTCACAGCAAAGCAAAATAAGCAATTTCGTTTACTTGGATGACATATTTTTTCCAGTTATTTTGATTTAAAATCCAAGCAACTGAACCGTTTGATGAAATTTCTATGGAATCAATCTGAAAGTATATCATTTGAAATAAAAAAAGAATTTTCCAAATTGGTTGGTAAATGAAGGAGTTCTGAGGTAATAAAAACAATAACAAAAAATTACAACCGAATTGAATACCTCCTCCTTTTTCTATTTTGAAGTCGGTTAAAAAGATGATAAAGGTAGCTGGGAGCCGTTGGGCCGCACAAGATCGGTCATTGTGGAAATCTATGGGCAAGCAATGGACGACCTACTAGCTCAAACAATGTTTATTTACATCTGAAAACTGTTCCTCAAGGGACTGGGTGACCATGAAACAACCAGTTGCATATCCATTAACTTACTCGATAAGTTTATCTAAGTTCGTGTACCACATCCCAGCGTCCATGTACTGGAAGTCATCGCCCATCGTCACCAGGATGTTGTTACTGAGATAGGACGCCGCCATTCTGTTTGTAATCTCCAGAAAAGTATTCACCTAGATTGAACATTCACAGTGTATTTTCTGAGTTGCGGTACAGTGATATAGATGGCGCTGTTTCCAATTTACTAATACATGATAAAAATCTAAATCGGTAATACTCAGTTATTTGAAGTGCCACTGTTTTTTACAAGCTTTTTATTAACTTGCAATATATGTATTTGCTAAAAGTATAGTATATTATAATATAGATTCAATTTGGTTTAAATTCAGTAATCCATATTCATTTATAGATAGTCCATATTCATTTATTCATTAAAATCACAAGCATCACTTTAAAACGTCAATTTTACCGCCTGTTCCTACGCGACCAAGACCAGGAAAGAATCAAGCAAGGAGCAAGGCTGGTTATTTTCCAATAAGTCAGGCCAAATAGGCTTAACTTACAAAATCAATTATTATTCATCCAAATGACAACCTCCGTGGCGCAGTGGGTGAATAGCCGGCTGAGACGCAGTAGGTAGCGGGTTCGATTCCCGCACAAATGTTTGCATGATCTACAGATATTTGTTCCGAGTCTGGATGTTGTTCTATATATTAGAAGTATGTATTTACAAAAAAAATTATATTTATGTATTCTATCAGTTATCTGGTTCCCATAGTGCAAGCTCTGCTTAGTTTGGGGCTAGATAGCACTATGTGTAATGTCCAGCAATATTTATTGTTTATTAAATTCGTGTATAAATGGAAACGATCTCATACCACCAGTCACTAACATTTTAACCTTTAATTAAACCTGTGCAAATAGTGTTTAAGCTGGCACGATCTTTCGATATATTTTTGATGTGTGTATTATCGTTGTTTCCAAATTAAAATTTTGTAATTTGTATTTATTATTATTATAATTTCAAATACGATTGCACGATTGTTCCGAATAAAGGAAATTAAATTAAATATCTAGATTCGCCCTTTGTATCTATGATTTAACAGTACATTATTAAACGAGGGGATAAAGCAGTGTCTTTCGTCACGGGTGCTATATTGAATCCCGAACGTAATGAAGGATTCTAGAGTTAACTCACGAGCGGAGCGAGGGAGTTACTAGAAACCTGAATGCAGAGAGGGATATAAGCACGTCCAAGATGCAGACAGCTTTATCCACGAGGAGAATACTCTACACACTTTCTGCGAGACAATAAAAACCAAATCTAGGTTGGTGCATTCTGTGCAGAGGTTAGTTCGATTTACGTATAAGTTCTTATTGTGTGGGTCCCTTTGGTTCAAATTCAAATCACATGAAATTTAGTACAACTTTACTCCCGACTCAGCCGTAGGGATTTAATCGCCTGCTTTCGATGAGGTTTAAATGACTTATAATTTGACATTGTCGAGCAGGTGCTGAGAAAAATACATTTTTGCATTGTTTGTTTATTTTTAATGGCTTGCAATAAAAATATTAATCATCCCATACCATACCTTCAAACATTTTGATCTTTAAAGCGGTGATAATAGAGTTTAAGCACATACGATCAATTCATCCAAATTCGTATACCACAATAAATAGCCTTCAAGCATTTTGATCTTTAAAATGGTGCAAATAGAGTTTAAACTCACACGATCAGTTTATCTAGATTGGTGTACCACATATTCGCGTCCTGGTATTGGAAGTCCTCGCCCATCGTCACCAGCACGTTGTTGGTGCTATAGGCAGCGGACATGTTGCGTACTATTGATAGGAACGCTGCAACCTAATATATAATCCCATCAGGACGTTCTTCCCCGTGCTCAAACTTAGTCAAACTGATTTGTCCAACAGGAATAATAAACGTGCCTTTTTGTCATTGGATGGCAGTAGGTTCTTAGTTTTGAAATGAATACGTTTTTAAAATAGCTTATATAGTGGGAGGCAATTTAAAAAAACGAATGATAACAAAATCGGGGGATAGAGTTTGGTGTTGCAGCTACATATCTATCATCTCCATACAAAATGTAATTACACCACTGGATAGCTAAAGGATCAATGAATTCGTTACACCAAGTGTGGACTGTGACGCACCGCGCGCGGTGGAGGGGAAAGCGCCGCCATTATGAGGTCATTTTGCTGCGTTTCGAGATTTCCATTTAGTATGACCCGAAAGACTAAGTGTTCAAACATGATTATAACATACATAAAATAGTGTGTTTTATATTTTGTATAGGAAATATTAGCTGATACGTACACGTATTCACGTACACGTATTCACGTACAACACACGGCCGTGTCCATGACACAGACATACCCCATTTTTTTGTATAACAAAGTAAGATTCTTTGTTTTCTACATTATGCAGTCAGCGTTTGACCCTCTACCCCAGCTGCTTGACCACGAGGAAAATTATTCCTGCTAGACAAATCATTTTGACTAAAATTTTGATTACGAGGAAGAATCCAAATTAGGCACGTAGTTATATCCTTTACACCATACTTGTTTTCACACTGACAGGCAGACAGACGGCAATGAAGTGATCCTATAAGGGTTCCTTTTTACCCAACTGCGACAAATCCAAAAGAAAGGGTTATGGTTTTAGCAGTCTATGTATGTTTGTATTTACGTGTGTTCCCGTATCGCCTAAACTACTCATTCGATGTTGATGAATAAGGTGTCAATGGGTTCGTTATTATGGTGCGGGGGACATACACTACCATCGACATACGTATTACGTAGTCGGGTTTCGGTTTTTAAACTTTTATTTTGAGGTACGTCATATAAAATAAACGTATATAAATTTAACAATCATATTTTACTTAAAAAACTTTCGTGATTTATTTGAATCATTATCTAATATAATACGGCGAAACGTAGTGCGGAGCGGATCGCACTCACTCTAACGAAGGTTCACGAATTGAACCGCAACATTGTCGGTTGAAACACCGATAAAACGGTACGTGATAAAAATGTGTGATAAATCCCGTATATAAATTATCAATCTTAATAAGAATGAGGGGGTTTCACGGCCATGTTTGTATAACTGCTCACAGATGGCGTTGCTCTGTCATGCTCTGATTAACAAAGGAAAGTGAATTGTCAATGTCAATTGCCGTCTCAACATTATTTTCCAAACAACTTTAAATAAAAAACAAACATTTGTGTTTGTCTATCTGATGAAGTGGGTTTTACACAAATTTTGATATTGTGTCTTTGAAATGTTAGCACATCACACTGTGAAAGTTTGGATGTTTGTTTATTTATTTGTTTCTCACGTCGTAATGGCTAAACGGATTTCGATGAAATTTGGTGTGTTGATAGATTATGACTTGCATTCAAACATAGGCTACTTTTGTTGACAAACAACGCATGTGAAGCCGCTAGCGGAAGCTAGTAAACCATATTCTCTGGCAGCGCATTACCAGACAGCGCTATCTTTTACGCTAGTTGGAACTAGTTTTTTCTTTTTAAATCGAAAATGAAAAGTATTGTACAATATTGCAAACAACGCCATCTATCGTTAGCCCCCGTGCAACTCTCACCTTGGTATCGACGTTGTACAAGGGCGAGTCGATATCGTCCACAATGGGCTCGTCGTTGCACAGCACGTCGAAGCAGAACCCGGGGGGAGGGGAGTACGTGTTGTACAGCACGCCCGTGAACATGTCTGAAGACTTGCCTGAAAAATTAAAAAAAAACATTCTAACATCTTAGATTACATTAGATAATGTCTTTAGTGCACACCATTAAAATAAACAAACACAAGAAAATACACTTTTAAATGAATAATTGATACAATGGGCGGTCATATCGCTACAAGCAATCTCTAGATATATTCTATGATAATTCAAATTCAAAAATTCTTTATTATTATTTTTTTCTTTTTTCTTGTCATTGCCATTAGCTTCCTAATAAGAGTGGGGACAGAGACGGTATCGAAAGCCTATTTTAGATCCAAAAAGATTAACAATGTTTTGTACTTTTGGTCCAGATTAATAGTAATTTTTTTTGTGAGATCTATGATGGCATCTTCTGTGCTGATGCCTGAACGAAAATCATATTGATGTTTTGATAGGATGTTAAATATGTTAAAGAATTTAATAAGTCTATTGTTAATAAGTTTTTCTATTATTTTTGATATAACAGGCAGAACTGAATTCTTCTTGGTTTCTTGTAATTGAATAAATGAGTGAACTAATTTATTATACCTGATACAAACATTATATTCATAATTTGTTCAATTATACGTCACATTATGTTACTCACAAATGTATAGGTGCGCTATATTTATTATAAGACACTTCATGATGAAATTGATTAAATAAAATAAAATCAATCACATATTAATTTCATGTCACGCCTTACAACAGAATGAGAAACAAAAAAATGTATATAGGTAATAAGTGGTCTTATCGCTAATGAAAGCGATCTCTTCCAGACATAACAAAATCTATATAACAAATATCTAGGATGTGTTAGTAATGCAACCAACACATATAAACATACATATACTGGATGCTCCAAATATGTATGTTATCCCTCAAGGGGGTAATTCTGTCCATAAAAATTAAGTACTTTTCATACTAAGAAATGAAAAATTTCCATTTTTTTTATTTTCTTTCATTTTAACTGTTTTTTAGCTTTGCGCCTTTCCTAATCTTCCTTTAAAACTAAAAAATGTTCAAGTCATTCACTTTAAACTATTAATAAAACACACAAATAAACACCGTTTTTGTGCTTCAGAAGAGGGCTGTTCGTGCAATTTATAATATGGGCCCCAGAGAATCATTACGCAATAAGTTTAAAGAAATAAATATTATGACATTCCCTTGTCATCTATGAAAATCTGATGTATGTTCACAAAAAATAATATTTGTTTAAGAAAAATAGCGATAATCATAATTTTAATACTAGAAATACACATAAACTCGCTGTTGCCACTTGTAAACTCCCTGAAGTCAGATTTACTAAAAAAAAACGATTTACTAAATCGTTTAAAGGGCAGGGTTTACGCTTTTATATACAAAAATTGACAACTTACAAATTTAAAATCAAAATTAAACAAAATATTTATAAAAAAGCTTATCCGATTATTTAGATGATAGAGGAGCTTGGGATTGAAATTGCTCCGACTCTGTCAATAATGTTACAATTTAGACGTATGTAATGTATGTTCTTTATTAATATGTATTCTAAAAGGATAATTAAAAAGAACAACCAGCCTTGTTTCTTGCCTTTTCCCCGGTTTGGTCGCAACGGAACAGGCAGTTAAATTGGCGTTTCAAAGTGATCCTTGTAATTTTAATGAATGAAACGATTTTGATATTTTTTTAATTTTGTACAAACTTACAAAGGCCGCTTACCATCAGATGGGCCATGCTTGTTTGCCACTAAAGTATAAAAAACGTACCCAGATCATCATCCCCCCTCCACAGCATCTCCATATCCTTTTTGGTCAGCCTGACCCTCTTGTCCTGGTAGTCGATCCGTCCTAGGAACAGGCCGTCGTACCCGAAGCCGGCGAGCAGCGACGCGAACTCGCGCGCGTGTCCGAACGGATCGATCTGCCATCCCACGCGCGGCAACGCGCACGGACCGAATGTCTCGTTTATTTTACTGTGGAGAGGAACTAAATTATTAGATTAAATTAGATCATTCATTATTAATAATAATAATATAACGTTTATTTCAGGCAACAATGTGCACATACAAAATATGATAACAACTAGCAAGGTCCATATCTAGAGAAACATACATAAAACAATAAACTTAAAACTAAAACTTTGATTAATTCGAGGGATTTTGGTTTGTAGTAGTTTCCCTGTAGCGGCTGTAAACGATGCCGCTGTCCAGAAACCCGGACCAAGTAGCACATCCTTATACTTCGCCAAAATCTGGAGAGTGTAGGACTTTAAAATTACTTGGAATAGATTGCTGCAATAATAAAACAATGTATAAGCGAAGCTAATGCTATTTAGCATTTTCTACCAGCTGGCATTTGTGTTATGCAGATTAAGTGGTAGTTCTTTCAAGAAAATAGATTTAGAAACATTAAACTTAGAATAAATCTATAAACTATTAGTATAGACAGATAAAAGCACCCTTAAAGTTGAACCTTAATCTGTCCATTAAAAATACAATTAGTTAATTAAGTAGTTCGCTATGATAAAATTATAAAAAAATATTATTAAGTAAAACTAACAGAAATAAAAGGCTACTAACTACCTACTAGCCTAAATAAATAACTACTCATCAGTACAATATAATTATAAAAATAATAATTAAACAGATATAAATAGATTATATAAATAAATCTTCTAAAATTCAAATTAAGAGCCAAACTGTTTATAAAACAGCGCCATCTAGGTATAGCCCCTTTCATTTCCCTCACCTAAGTCCCCAAGTGAACTGGTCGATCGTACTCTGGTAGTGAGCCGCGGCCTCGTCGTTCATGCTCCACGCGCCGCCCACGAACTGCAACCGCGCCTGCTGCACCAGGACTCGAACCCGCGCCTGCACCTCCTCCGACTGACGCACCCACCACTTCCAGAAGAACGCTGTCTCTACGTATATGAATCTGAGAAGGAAGTTACAAGTGTTTAACCATGTACCTGGTTTTTATGAGATAATGAGTTTTTATAAGAAAAAGAACAAAGAGAAAAAGTACTGCCTCGTAGGTCACGCACCTTAGAAACGTGCCCTACGATGCACTCAGGGCAGTGCATGGCGTCTACCAATTTGAGGCATACAGGTGTGTAGCGACATCTATCGCTACATGGAAGAACTCATTTGTAATCAAGCTAAACAACAGAGCGACCGTCAATACGGAGACGATGAGACGGCGACATCTATCGGCAATCGAAAGAACATTTACGTCACGCAAACGAAATAATCTAACAATTGTAACATTATAACACTGCTCGACAAGACCAATTTAGGACGTCGAGTCAAAAGTCGCTCGGTGGGAGACCTCCCTTTTCCTTAGCAGGCACCTATCAACCTATTCAAAATATATTCGCATTTCTTGTATAGAAATACAGTGCAAAAAAAAATCACAATCTTTCTTATCTATTCAACATTGAAGAGATTTTTACATTCTGCGTACCTACTGAACCTAAATAAACCTAACTATAATTTTGGCCATCCTAAGTGTGATCGTCTAGAATCGAATTTATTCTATCTTGTGTAAATTATTTGGAGAAGTAAATGAAATAGTAACTGAAATAGTAACAAGTGAACGGGTTATTAGGAAAGCCAAAAAGTAAATATTTGATGAGAGTCCAACAAATCCACAAAAAAGTTGCATAACCAATTTTAATGTTCTGATAAAAAGATTAAAAATTATTAAAAAACAAATCTACCCCATGCAATTTGCTGTTCTGATGAACACAATGTTTGCGCGTCTATTGGCCCAACGCTATGTCACACGTTTGACGTTGGCCAAACATTCTTAGCGGTGGTTTAAAATCGGCAACTTTGGTAAAAAAATTATATTAATCGTCAGTTTATAGCTTTATAACTTATTCCATACCGAAAGTAAGACACTCTGGCTGATAAATTGCTTTTCCGGGCATTATTTTTGAATGCGCATTGAGACATTGTGGTAGGTACGTGTTGACGTTGGCTGTGTTTCAACCATACTAATCAAAATAAGAGCTCACGCCGCGAGTGAGCTGTTATTTGCCGAGACGGACTTTTTGCGCCAACCTATCTCTAGGTGTATTGTTGATCGAAGATTCATAGGCGTTGGACTTATTTAAAAAAACACAACTGGCTTTATTATTTCAAGATTACTTCTCTCGTAATTTAGATTTACAATGATAAAATCCCGTGAGCAACGTGAGATGGGCGAGATTCGGCTAGACCTCCTCCCCCCCTGAACATCTCACGTAATTAATGGACTGCCCCAAAGGTGTAAGTAAAGCCACATGTGCAAATGAAGTGGATCGGTTGGAGAGTGGCATTTGTGGGAGGCGCCTAGCACCTTTAGGATTCCATTACATTAAAACTGGCAATGATTATGATGATACTTACTTCCTCTTAGGGTCCTCCCAGAGTTCTTTGACCACAGAGTCCAGAATGTACTGAACACCCGCCTTCTGGATGTTGTTCCTGCCTGTTCACAACAAGAATATTAAACTAGAAGCGAAGCGAGCTACAATCGAATGAGTTTTGAGCGAAGCGAAGCCTATAACGTAGTAGTTTAACGAGAATTCGTTGTTTTATTTTGTGTTTGTGATGTATCTGACATAGATTGAGAACTTATTGGATTTGGTGATCTGAAATATGTGTACTTTATTTTTATACAAGCTTCCGCCCACAGCTTCGTACGCGTGGTTTGTCAATAAAAACAATACCTTACTGCGCAGTTGGGTAAAAAGCAGCCGTATGTCTTGACTCTCGATTCTCGGTCACAATCTATCTATATACCCATTATCATCGAAATCAGTCCAGCCGTTTAGTTGTGAAAACGTAACAAACTGATAGACGGAAAGAGTGCCAGACAGATATATAGAGAATCAGAGTTACTTTCGAATGTATAACATTATATTATACGCCAAGGCTCGTGGCAGATGAGGCCACACAACAAACATGTTTGTTTCCTTTTCAATATAATTTCTGATAATTAGTGTTATCGATAAGTACTCGGCGCATCACTAGCGGCTCCCGGAAGAGCTGCAAGAGCGAGCGAGATAGCAATATCATAGTCGCTGATCATGCCCCGTCTGCCAGGAGTGTTGACATCTAGTATACTCGTAGTGCTTAAGGATGATTTATTTTGTGGCTTGATTTTCTTTGTTAAGGCTAGCGAGTCATAGACAGCATCTATTGATAAACATTATTGAACGTTTGCAGTGAAGCGATAGCTTACTGCCATAATAGTACTGGTCCACAGTCTTCAGCCAGCCGACGTCGTCGTGTGTGTGAGCCACGATGTGCACATTCAGCACATCCGGGTCGGTCTTCGGACAGTTCTGAAATCAAAACAAGTAATTAGTACTTATTTCTGGGTCTCTTTATGGTAAGAGTGAATAGGTTTCTTCTAGATCTTCGTGCTTCATCTTAGTACACATCGTAGATAGATAGATATAGACATTTATTTCGACTCAAGTAACAAACACACAAAAACTACATACAGTGTATACGTAAAGACCGACAATTCAATAAAGACAATGAAATACAGACAATTAAAAAACATGTTACTTAAACAAAAAATAATAATAATAATACTAAAGATACTCGTACGTACCCAGTCACGATGAGCCCTGTGCCGAAAAAGGTGAATGGCTCAGCATTATGCTGAACAATAAAATTATTGCTCAGCGCTGGTTTACAGCCATTAAACCTGCATTGGCGTCACAGACATCAGATAAAAGTTAAAACTTAACAGTGTCTTATTTGAAAAAAATATGATATAAATATTAATTAGTACAAGAATAATTACAAGTTGCCTGCCCAGCCAATTATACCTACCTACCTAAGATGTCGAGTAGATATATATGCTAAGAGTGCAGTAAAACGCAGCTAATAATAAAGTTAATAGTAAAAATAATACAAAAATAAAAACAAGTAATAAGTACTCACTCATAGGGTTCATGTTTGAAACAGAAATACCTTTAAGACCTATGAAAAACAACATGTAGGCAATAAATATTTGACTTTGACTTGACCTTGTATCTCATTGAAGCTAACAGAACATTGTATAGAGAACTAGATAAAAGAAATATAAAAGCTTCAGATCGATGGGGTCTGGTGGAAAGTGGCTTCGAGCCTTGTCTTCTTTCACAACCTCTTCCATCCTTCATAGTCATCCAAGTTAACTTATTGTGTAAATATGCTGGGATTTTAAAATTAATGTTACGCCGAGGCTGTTAAACAATGAGTAATAATCGGAACTTCTCGAACGCTTTTGTCTTGCTGTGTTATTGTTGTTATTGTCTGAGGTTGCACACAATGGGGATTGGTCGTTCTGTCGAAACACCGACCCCTTTCCTGGAACGATCGAGATCGTTCTCGAACAATCGAATTGTGTACGATATAAATAGGCCGGAGAGATGGCCGGACAGTCAGTCAGTCTCAGCGAAGCCCTGGAGGACTGACGTGGAGAAGGGTCTCGCGTGAACAGTAGTTGCTCGCGAGTCAGTCTGGATTTTGCTATACGTGTGAACATTTCGGTGACTTTAAGTGGTGCAACAGTGGTGTGAATTAGTGTGTTGTGATTACGTGTGACCAAGTTCGTGTATTCATCGTTTAGTGCTGAATAAAAGTGTTATTTTGGTCAGACTGATTCCCATAATTTTATCCCGAATCCTCAGCTCGTAACATTAACAACGCCAAAAAGAATGCACGCTAGATGGAGGTTACGGCGCGATTTCATTTTGAGCATTTTATGCTCGTTTAAAAATGACCTCAGATGGCTGCGAGGTGGGACAGTGAAACAAAATTTTGGGGGAACTCGACGGAAAATCTTAGAGTTTTTAAGGCTCAAAAAAGCTGCGTAAGAGCAATGTGTGGACTACGTAGACGAGATACTTGTAAGGATAATTTAATCAAGTTAAAAATACTTACACTTCCAGCAATTTACATTAATGAAGTATCGATTTTTGTAAAAAGAAACCTCGAACTATTTGAAGAGTTTGCAGTTGGAAGCCGCTTAGAAGGTAATTTAAAAAATGTATCATGTAAAACGCAATGGCTACGTAGCAGTGTGTTCTGTATGGCTCCTACTACGTATTTACAACAAAATTCCAAATTCTGTTCGCTTGCTCTCCAATAATGAATTTAAGAGCAAGTTGAATGATATTCTAGTTAAAAAAGCATATTACACTGTAAAAGAATTTCTTAATGACCAAAATATTATTTAACATTATTTTATATAAATCTATTATTGTTGCAATTACTTTTAATTTATTGACATCTCCATTTGACATAACTATTATTATTCTACATGATTGTAATTATTACTGTTCTTATTTATGCAAATCTTTTGACATTTTTCTTAAATTTTTAATAACTGTTTTCTCTATTTGATTTAATGTGATTCTGAATTGTATTAATTTTATCATCGACAAAATATGTAATATCAAGATAAATATTGTAGTAATTAATAAAATTGTTATATAAATGTTTGTACGCCTAAATGGCAGAACCTAGAATAGTGCTATTTATAAGTTCAACCATCAATCATGTGCCTAGGTTCACGAACAATAAATAATTATGAATTATGAAAACAAAATCTTGCACAAGCATTTTGAACCCTTTGGGAATGCGCTGTGTACGTGCAAGCAATCTGGGTCCGTACACTGCATCTGCAAAGTTGAGCTTTGACAGAACAAGTGATTCTACAAGTAGTACCCTCACGTCCTGACTGAGATAGGGCCTCATTTTGTACAGCACTTTCAGTCTGTAAAAACAGTTCCGCACACAATCAGCAACGTGCTTCTCAAACCTCAACTCCACATCCATGCACAGACCCAGATTACGGGCCTCGTCATCATAGCTTACCATCAAATGAGATTGTGATCAAACGAAGTTCTTAACCAGTTTAAAAAATAAATCATAGACATACCTACATCTTAGACATAGACAATCATTTAGTTACTACAAAATACACATTAACAGAAAAAATATATAATGAATAAATAGTAGTGATGATAAACACCAAAAAACACCAGTTAATGGTCCTCCACTCAGCATTATGCCCTGGTAATGGTAAACTCTGGTATTCTGCAGAGCGAGACCTCTCCATTTAGCCACTACTTCCTATGAGAATTATAATTACGTGTCGTCAAGTGATATTCAATGTCATGTTATGTTATAGAATAAAATAGAAATGTATTTGTAACAACACAGTAAATGCACAACAAAATATAAAAGCACAAAAGTTAATAGCTAAACAATCTACTGTCATTGCAAAAAGGACTAACTCAGCACGATGCGGGTTGTAATACGGTTATAACAACCCACGCTACTCTTCCGTTAGGACAGAATCGGATTTGCGGACTTTAACAAACTAGAAAATAAAATTAAAAAAACGTGTGTGTATACTTATGTACCTACGCACGTAGGAAGTTATACTTCTTTGGCATTACAGGACAAAAATAGTTACAGATTTGATCCCGTATGCCGCAACTCTTTGTTTGTAGCTAACTTCATCAAGTCGCTCTTTGGCTGTAGGTGTGCGTGGTGCATCGTAAAGATGTTAGGCCTAAAAAGTGCTGGAGCGACGACTTGGACGTCTTTTAAAGAAACTGGCGGGATCTAGCTCTAGACCGTGATAAGTGGAAGGAAGAGGGGGAGGCCTTTGCCAAGAAGTGGGACAGTTTTCTTCTTTGTCGTTACACTCTTGGCAGAGTGGTCGTGGTCGTCACTTCGGGGGCATTGGCGCGCTTGACAATTCTTCGCCACTCCTCTCGTATTGCCGCTTTTCTGGAGCACTCGTGTCGTGAGTGCTGCTTTGATTTGGTCCGTCCAGTGGGGCAGTACGGGCGAATATAAAAAAAAGACGTGTGGCACTCGGAGACTGCCGCGGTAAAGCTATTGCATAGCTGTTTTTATCAACTTATGCAATTATAATTATTTATTTATTTTATTTATGCCGTATTTTATTCCTTTGTTTTTTTTTCTTTGATATTAATTCAAGTTACACTTTTTGAGCATGGTGACCGATAAGAAAACAAATTTTTTTCTTTTATTAAATAAATGAGAAGTTAATATTGTTCAAAATAAGGGGGATTACGCATGCGCAGTAACGCCGATACAACCAATGCCACCTAGAAGCGAGTTTCTGAACTAAAGAGACAAGCGTGATATTTCAAAGTCATTAAAAGTTCTGCTATTCATCGATAGATGGCAAAACTAAAAAGTATCACCGCTGTGCCGGTCGGAGTGGGGGATGTTAGGTTATTTTCGTTATGGAATTTCTGGATTCGGTCTCCACGGTCAAGGCCCGCGATAGAATCTATGCAATAGCTTAAAAATCCAAAAGCGCCAAACGAAGTATAACTTCAAAAATATGTTAAAAAGTGTGACACTAAATGAGCTAAAATGTTGGGAGGTTGTTGAGATATAGGGGTTCAAGAGGGGTAAACAAAAAAATCTAAATGCGAGTATTCTGTTAAATGGGACGTCTAATGAAAGGGTCTTTGTTAGTACATTTCAACCCCATTTTTATTTTTAGTTCAATTTTTGTAGTTATTAAGTTATTAGCAATAATAAAACCTGAACTTTGACAACATTGACAGGGTACACCAGTGACCCCACAGTGCTGAAATTTGGTATTTGGTATTAAATTTGGTAGGGACACAATAGGAAACTTGGTTACGGCAATAATAGTACTTAATTAATTACATGGCTTTATCTAAGGAGCTCATTGCACCATCATTATGGAGATGGAGGTGCCAGAAACAGACAAGCATTTCATATACATTTACATATAAGCATCTAAATACTGATGAATAAGTATGTAGGTTGGTAGTTAAGATTATAGCTAGTGTAGAGGGGCATTGTCAAAGAATTTATTATAATACCTAATTTGAATTATAAATTGCTGTGTACGTCAATTGGTAACAATTATAAATATTGAAATGCATTAGTCATTCATTACATTTTATGGAATGTCAAGATATTCATTTTACAATGTGAAATCGTAGCTACTTTAAAGGGCATTGCCATCTTACCTAATTAATGAATAACAAAAAAAAATGTATATACCTAATACTAATGTATATATCACAGAAACAACAATTCAAAATAAATAATACATACCTGCTATCAATTAATTTCCTGCGAAATGGAGTCATACTTGAGAGATTCTGTCATAGTTCGGGGCGAACCACTAGTTTAACAATATTCAAGGTCGATAATTGATTATTACTAATTTCCTCAAAGTAGTGCAATAATAATAAGTATAAGTACTTCCGATCATAAAAACAAACTTACGCATTTCTATTATAAGTTTTAAATTGTTTAGTATCTGAGAGCGATACTATTGACGAAGTAAAGTTCAAATGTTATCAATAATTTACAAACAATGAAGGAACAAACAGACTACCCACACAAAGAGTAGTAGTTTTAAGAGTACCTAGTAAAGTTCCTTGTGCAAGGGTTTGCCCAGGGAAGTACTACCATCATAACTATTTATACCGCCAAGCAGCATTGCTTTGTTTCGGTTTGAAGGGTCCATTGCCGGTGAAATAACAGGCATATGAGGCTTTATACATGTATGTATGTAAGTTGATGGACGCTGAGCAGTGCATTCTAGGCCACGTTTTGACCTACGAAGAAGCATTTATTTAGTTATAAGCGATAGGCACCACTTAACATCAGGCGAGACATAGGCTTGTTCCATCTCCAGGTGGGGACCCATTTTTGTTTTGTAAAATAAATAAAATATATCAATTTACCGTATAAAATTCTGTGTTTTATTTTCGCTTACGAAATAATCGGTTGCCGATTGTCTGATGCGGGTTGTCTTAGTCGGAAAGAGTGATACGTTTCACTTTTTTGTGACAAATTCAATATTAATACAAACTACATCTTAACAAAAAAAAATATGCTCAGGCGGAGGTGGAAATGTTTGGATAAGCGGGGCAACCTTTTGCGCGGGGCCCGTAGCAATTGCTACTTTTGATACGTGGTTAATCCGGCCTTTGGGCAAAAAGATGCAAGCAGAGGCAGAGGCAGAGGCAGGTAAGCGCTGCATAGATGCGACGCCGACCTGATAAAGGTTGCTAGGAGTTGTGTACCGCACTAGATCGCTCGCTCTGGATATTTCTTCAAATGCGTAGGTACTAAATTCCTTAAATTATTATGTTACTAGCTTCCGCCCGCGGCTTCGCATGCGTGGTTTGCCAATTCAAAGTTGCCTATTTTTATTTTTATTTTTTTTTTATTTTATTTATTTATTTATTGTGAACTTTCTACATGTAACTAAAACAAAGTGAACACTGGAAACTGCATTAGTAAAATACTGTGTCGCAGTTTCCAGTGCCCGTACATACAACTAAATGAGTTTGACGTTCCTTCCTGATTACGTAAGTATACCAATTAACCCAATTACAAAATTGATTTAAATAAAATAAAAAAGTAAAGTATATAAAGTAAAATCAAATAAATAAACATGCTATGCCATGGTAAGTAAGTTGTGTGTAAGTATGTGTGTGTGAGTGTGTTTCAGAGTGTTAGGGGAGTGGGTCCATGCGGGTGTAAAAGGGTGTAGTAGTGTGTATGCAGGGGTCTGCGTGTGTGAGGGTTGGAAGGTGTGTGAGTTTATGGTAGTGTGTGTGATGTGTGTGGTGGTGTGTGTATGTGTAAGGGTGGGTGGTAGTATGCGTATATGTAAGGGTGAGTGTTTATGTGGGTATGTGTATCTGGTGGGTAAGGGTGTACTTGCGAGCGTATAACAGTAATCTAATGATATAGAGGGGAATTTATTATTTTACCTGTATGATTTCTTCAGTTTCTTCGTATGTAAGAGTAGATAGCATTTTTTTAACTTTGTCTTTACATTTTTTGCGTGTTAAAGGGTAGATATTAAGGTTTTTATTCAATCTGTTATACAAAATGGGGCTTAAGAAATGGAAGTGTCGAAAAGCAAGAACTGTACGGCACGGTTGTGCAGTACATACACTGGCAGTTCTTCGAACTATTGTTGTACTGGCTTCATAGGACAGAGTACAATGCTTACGTAGGACTATATTTAGTATGAAAATCTTTCGTAAAGACATAACATCACTAAGGGAATAGAGCTCTTGCGTTGGGAACAGCATAGGTTTGAAATGCATAACTTTGAGGATGTCTTAATCCAGGTTATAATCTTCGTAAGTACATACCAAATTTCATCAAAATCGGTTCAGCGATTACGACGTGATTGAGTAACAAACAAATATCCAAACTTTCGCATTTATAATATTAGTGTGATTAATAATTCTCTTTAGGACTAATTTCTTAAAAGTGATGTCTATAAAATGATAATCTGTTATTGGCATTAACCACAGTTTGTTACGTTGATATCAAGTGCTGTTCATTCTGTAATGAACAAATAAAAAAACTATGGAGGCCTATGTTCAGCAGCGAACGTGTTTTGCCTAATATTATGATGATAATGATCTAGTAGGTCTGGGTTTATAAGGTTTTAAGTAAATAGGTTTCTTCTAGATCTTCGTGCTTCATCTTAGACCACATCATCGCTTACCATCCGGTAAGATTGCGCTCAAACGAAGATCTATTCATGTTAAAAAAAATGGTAAGTAGGTACATGTTATTTAATGTATACTTACATGATACCCGCATTCTCCCTGAGATTCCTGCAGAGGCACGGAATGCACTACACCGAGCACCAACAAGAGCACGAGTTGGGGAGAAGCCATCTGCAACAATTTTTTTTTTAATCTGTTATATTTAACTTAACCAGTCCCGGATCTAGTATTTTCACTAACCGGGGCAGAAACTTGATGAGCGCCCCCTCTCCTCCAGCGTTAGAGAGAGAGAAGGTGTTAAAGTTTGAAGCGTTCCAAATCAAATGAACACCCAGGTGAACTATGTAGGTGGACCACTGGCAGGGAGTGGAATAATCTATAGTACAACGTGCGCTGGATGCCAAGCGCTTTTTGAAAAAAGTTTTTTTTTTATTGAAGAATTTGGCGCCCCGTGATATTGCCGCCGGTTTGCCTCCCGGAGATCGGGGGCTGAACTTGACACATAACTTCGCTTAGTATCTGTTTTGTGGTTTAAGTGCTGTAAAACTGAAATTTAGCACGGTGATACGTTTTAATCACGCTATGTTAGACACGGTGATTGTTAGCAACGTCGACCCAAGGACTTAGAGTTATTATGTCTTTAACGAGATATTACAATAGAATATTTAAGTACAAATAGGTATGAAATAGTTAAGATAGAAATTAAGTCTAGAGCAATAAACGAGAATGGTATTTTTAGCTAGAAATGGTACACAAAGACATGGTACAAAGACATTGTAAAAGATTAGATGGTTTCAATTTCGACCCGCGGCTGATCACAGAGCTTTACAGGTAGGATAAAGATAAATAGAACTTCTCCGGTGAGTGAAACAACTATAGATTAGGTTGCCACTGCCACTGATTTATCATGTTCACCTTCATCTCTTTTTTGTTTTTTTACACATGAGTCGCGACACATTACTTGTTTTGTCGTATTGCATCTCGTTTCACTTGTGTTCTCGGATGGTTATAACTGAAAATCAGTGTTTGCTCCTCGACCAAAATTATCCGCTGAGTTGTGACCAATTTGTGACACCGCAACGCACACATTTTGTTATGTTACCATTTTATTAGTTAATTTTTATATCTTTTGTATGTTTAGTGCTTTCTGTGTATATGTATAAATTGTTCGTAAATAATTTTTTTGTAAATAGTATGTATGTGTGTGTTCGATGTTAGAAATAAATGCTATATCAATATCAAACAATAGAAATACTTATCGAAACTCGTTCCGGCGCGTACCTGGCACCGGCGAGCGAGACAACAGATAAATCAAGCTCTCTGATTGGCCCGGGACCGTTTGTGGTAGCTCTGTCCCTTTCGGAGGTTTTAATATAAATACAACGAGAATTGTAAAAGAAAGGTAGAATTAGATTCAATAGCCAAGTTCATGAAGCTCGCTTCCAAGCGGTATTATGAACTTGCCTCCCATCATCCGAACCCTTTGGTACACACCATTCCGGTCTACCCGTTGGATCCGCCCGCCAACAAAATCATCCGTCGTCCGAGACACGTTCTCGGAGATCCGGATGACGAAATCACCTCCGCTAATGCGGAAGCGATATCTGAGTCATCTATATCAGACAGAGCAAACACTTCACAGAAACACCGACCTCGCCGGCGAGGTCGACAAGTCCCTTCAGTCGCCGCCTATACGAAGTACAGACATGTACCCGGGCGTTTCTCTCCTATCCCCACCCCGGCAACTGCCCAAGCCGAGGCTGGTACCTAAGTGGTGCCCTTGCGCTAGTTGCCTAAATAACTTACTGGGCTGAGCGCCATCTGCGCTCGCCAAAAGTTCGGTTAAGCTGTCACGGCCTCAGAGGCCAACAGCGAGTTTAGTCCATTCGAAAAAAAAAAGAAAGGTAGTAGTTGAACGCAAGACGTCAAGATAAGAACTCGGAAATAAAGTACTGTCCAGATCTCAAGCCTGCCAGTTTTACTTTCAACCCGAAGAGCATCGTAGGAGCTTAAGACCTCAGGAAGATCGCGCATTTCCCTGCCCAGGGCATTGAATTGGCTGCCTTCCATCAGCGCCCCCTGAACAACGTACCCCGGAGCGCCTTGGCATCTCTAAGAAGGTGCGGTGCAGTGATGGTTTAAAATCACCTATTAAGCAAATTTAAATACTAAAGAATTAAAGAGTGTTAGATATGAGTATGGATGGATATAGAAGTAGAAGAAGGCCGAAGAAGAGATGGATGGACTGTGTGAAGAATTATATATGAAAGAACTGACAACGGAGATGACGGCTGATAGAGGTATGGAAGAAAAATACATGTTGTGCCGACCCCGCGTAATGTGGAAGAAGGACAGGAAGATGAGAAGCAAATTAAAATGCTTGTACAAGCTACCGCCCGCGGCTTCGCACACATGGTTTGTCATTAAAACCCCTCCTGCGCAGTCGGTTAAAAGTAGTAAGTCTCAGTCCCGGTCATAATGAAATTATATTGATTTGCTAGAAGCATGGTATATTGTATACATATAAGTTGATACGAGTACAACTACATAGGTAGGTTTCACATACTTCACCGATTAACGGTGTCATAGTCTATCTAAATACCCAATTTCATCGACCATTACCCTCTTTTTCCACAATAAGGTAATTATCGAGACCAATGACTCTGCTCGCTGGTATTTATGATAATAACATCGTTAGTGTATGTAGGTAGGTACATGATAACGGACGATGTTAACCGCCAGGAGTCACATAAGGTTGCCATTTAAACTAAATACCTAAATAAATAATGCTGGACATTTCACATAGCGCCATCTAGCCCCAAACTAAGCAAAGCTTGTACTATGGGAACTAGATAACTATAGAATACTTGTATATACTAATTTTTGCAAATACACAAATACATTATGGTATATAAAGTATATAAATCGTTTACAATATTTTATGTTAGTAATACATTAGCTAAGTGTCAACTGTCAATCGATCCGTGGTCCGGGTGACATATAGGATACTTTTTTACCTTTATGTATGTATGTTTGTATTAACCTATGTATTAATTGCAATTTCTACACCAAAAATAACCAATTAACATGAACTCCCGTTACCTGTAATTTGTATGAAATTGTAGGTCAAGTATTGTGGTTACTATTTCATGGCACTATTTTGATAGTCGAAGATCACGAATATTTTTTTGTTTTTATTGGAGACTCGCGAGATCTCAGTTCGGGGCGAACCACTAGTTTTATTATTTAGTTGTTGTACGGTGATAGGTGAAGGTGACTTTGTCCGTCTGACCTGGCTGTCCCTCGTGTGTCCGTCCGTCACAGCTGATCATCACGCCAGCTAGGTACCTACTGAGGCTATGTTATGCTATGTCCACTTGTCCACCCACACCAGACAACTAAACATCTATTGTAAACATTATATTTTGTAGGAACTTTAAATAATTTTCAATAAAAAAATTAAACTATTCAGTTGACGAATACCTATCGGACAACATAATTAAGAAACCAAGTGACGACCCTAACGTACATTAATAGGGAGGTACCTAGGTATTATAAGCATGTTTAGATATAGTTTATACTTTGAAATTACTTGACATTATGATTATAATTATTTTTCCACTTGATATTAACGTTATTACCCGATAGCTTGACATAGGTACCTTTGTTCTTCTACTGTATTATTTGACATAAGCCTGTATTATTTGAACATTTGACTACTTTTAATTGACATGTATGACATTGATTTGACATGTTTAATTAAATGTTTAATTGTTGTACTTTTTGAAAAGGCGCAAACCCAACTTGCAGTGCCCTTACAGAGTATATGTACTTAGATAAGCCAATAATGTTAAAAACTAAAAATGTTCTAAGCTGAAAAATGTACATGTAGGTAAGCAGAATAAATGAATAAAAAGATGTTTTTTTAGCTATATAAAACTGCCGGCATCGCACGCGTGGTTAGTCAATGAAAACATTACCCTCCTCAGTCGTCGCGCAGTCGGGTAAAAAATCGGACTGCGCTTAAGGAGGAATTTGGCTGAATATTAAGGCGAGGTTATCTAAGAACTTTAGGCCTTTAGCGCTACCTCAGACCCCGCATGTTGAGCGCGCGACGTATTTATTTACGCGCCCGGCAGGCCGTGCGCTACTTGACCTTACATGACCGCATACGATATCTTAGTGCCACATTATAGAAAACCAAGCAGTAGGTACGTATGATAGATAATTACTAACTTCAGGTAGGTAGTATTGATAAATAAAATAAAATAAATAAATAAATATTGCTGGACATTTCACACAGCGCTATCTAGCCCAAATTAAGCAGAGCTTGTACTATGGGAACCAGATAACTGATAGAATACTTATATACATTTTTTTTTGTAAATACATACTTATAATATATAGAGAAACAACCAGACCTGGAACAAATATCTGTAGATCATGCAAACATTTGTTCCGCAGTGGGGATCGAACCCGCCACCTCCTGCGTCTCAGCCGGCCCACTGCACCACGGAGGTTGTCGATAACATATTACCGGTATTTTTGTTACTTGTTATGTGTAGAGCTAGGTACAGTCACAAAGCTAGGTAATAAAAGTTTAAAATTTGTCCAACTAAAAATAAAATAGAAAGTACTTTGGTTTCGTGTGGCGCATGCAAATATTCGATTCAGCAACGAGAAGAGGTAAAAAATACAACTTGTACAAGTAACAAATATATTTATTTAGTAAAACGACACATACTTCTGCATACTATACGTAAATTTTGAAACTGGTATTTTTATACACTTTATAAAAATAATTTGGTTTCGTGTGGCACAGCATATATCATTATTCAGCAACGAGAACATAATACACAATTTCATGAATTTTAGTGCATCTATGGGTCCTAAAATTCATGAAATTGTAGCTGCCTAGGTTTGCATGAACTAAACGGGACACGAGGTTGGATTGGACTTTGAATTTGATCCAATTGTTTACTTGGACCTGGCTGCATAGGTATGTCATTTTCTTTCAAAATTATAATACTCATTAGTATCATTTTAGGCTGATTCATCACCATGTTCGTTTAGTAGGTATTTCAGCAAGTGGTACAGTGACATTGTGTAGAGTCATTCTATAACAGTAAAAAATTAGTCACTTAGATATATATGTACTTATACAGGGTGTGTCAAGATTACTATCGAAAAATGGGGGTGGGGGTGCAATCAGACCATGGATTTGCAAATATTTAGTTACACACTCTGTATAGTATTAGGTAGATGTGTAGTTAGGTAAATAGCTATTTAGGTAGGTTAGTATGTAGGTAAGTAGATATAGGTATTGCAGGTTGGCAAATTTGTAAAAGGTGCCTGGAAAATCGGAACAGGACAACGTCGGTCGGGTCAGCTAACTAGCTGACCCGACCGACGTTGTCCTGTGATACACTAACTAGTGTATCGAATAAAATACTTACGTGGAATTATGGATAGAAGAATCAGAGTTGCTTAGGGCCTGAGTAACACCAATGGCTTTGTTTCTTCTCATTGAAGCGCTGCAAATGAAATGTAGATATTCTACGTTTACGTGTTACGCTAAGCAGAGCTTGTTTTATGGTTACTAGATGACTGATATACATAATACAATACATTACAAAGATAGATATTTTATAATAAACATAGAAAATATCCAGAATACCCGGAACAAATCTTCGCAGATTGTACAAGCATTTGGCCAAAGGCGGGAATCGAACTCGCAACCTCCTGAGTCGCAGGCGGACCTTCACCCGCCGCGCCCTGTCGGGCCACATCGGTCGTCGAAAATAATTACAAATTCAATTTGTCAGTACTACCTGCTGTAGTTTTAATACTGTGTCGCGTCAACACTATAAAATTGTAGGTAGGTAACAAATGTTTGGAAATTTACGTCATTCGTAGGAAATCATTTACTCGTATATCATACCTTCATTACATACCTACATACATAAGTGAGTGACAAAGAAACTTTTTATTTGTGTTACCTACCTAAAAAATGTTACTACTTTATTACATAGGTACCTAGGTATCCACATGCCAAAAACGTGATAAAATAATGAGATATGTGTATCTACTTACCATTTTGCGAGTAACAATTTCCTATGCTGTATTTTAGGTTTCAATGTTCTTCTATTCTTTTTATTACCCATATTATTAACTACACTGCACTAATTTGAAACGCAGGGGGAGTTTTTGGGAGACAAACGGCGTGCATCCGACCTCGAAGACGTCTCGGCGGGTAGTGGCCGCCCGGCGCGAGCGCCTGAACGAGTAGATTTTGAGTTTTCTTTCACAGAGATTAATGATAACTGAATTACATATTGTTTTTTCACAACTTCCTAGTTAATAATAAGCTCTATCTTTTGATATAAATTTGACATGATTTCAAGAATAAACCTCTTAGTATCGACCGTTTAAATATCAATTTAGTGTCAACTTTATGATTTTTTTTTATCGAGAAAAGTATTATAATTCGCGTTTCTATCTTTACAAAGCGGTAGGTTATATGTTCAATTTTAATAAAATATGTTCTTTTTGTGCATATTTTACATTTCAGTAGAGATACAGTAGTTTAAAAAAACCTAAAAGTCGTCACCCTTCAAACTACCCCGCCTTAAGCAATATTGGAATGGTGACTGAACAGATTTCGATAAAATTTGGTATATATAGTATTAGCCAAATCCTGCAGCGATACGGAGTGGAAGCCATCTATAAAAGCGGGCGCGCCCCACGGGCGGTCACATTTGCTCGCTGGCGCTCGATGGAAAAACACCTTGGACTGGTTACGTATTGTGCATATCGGGTTACGTGAGCTATTTTTCTGTTTATTCGTGTTCTAAGTGTTCAGTGCTATTTTGTGTATATTTGTGTTAAAGTTGATTTGTTCCGTTTTGGTTAATTTTCTGTTGGATTGTGTAAAATTTGTAATTTAAATAAAGTTTAGGTTTTTAGTTCTGTTTTTTATCTTTAATCTACTCCTGATCCTTAGATCAGAAGTGGGATAAAGAGCCAAAGAAACGACCCACAAATAGATCACCGAAAGGGAACAAGTCTACCCGCGTTAAAAAATAATTAATTAGTTTGTTCTGCGTGTTCACGTAAGTACAAACTTTGATTTGTTGATTGCTAAAATGCCACGAAATAAATCACGTGGTCGATCAAGACGCCGTCGTTGCTCAGAAAGTGGCTCACGTACCCGAACGAGGCACCGTTCGCGGTGCCTGTCCGTTACAAGTTCGCGGGATAGCTCGCGCCGTGGTAGATCGCACTCGCGAAGTTTATCTAGAAGTCGAGCGTCACGTTGCAATAATAGGGACAGGATATATTCGCATAGATCAAGTTCACGCTTGAGGAGCATTGATCGTCATTATCGTTGATCACGTTCTCGCATATCGCATAGTGATCGGTATTTGCGTCGTTCATACCGTTCACGACATAATACACCTTGCCAGCAGTGCCATCACAAAACTGACCTATACCTACCGTCATTCGGGCGATCTACGATGAATATTGCCGCGATAACTTTAAAGTCAACTACCGACGTTACCTGTTCTTTTTGCAAAAACCGCAAAGTTAAATGTTTTAGTAAGTCGCATAATCAATAACACATTGCGCACCCTTTTTGTCGAAGGTAAGGTCCTAGCCTAGTACATGATGTTCTCATCTTAGGTAACTCTGTTTGTTACACCGTATCCTACCTACTCACGCTTACACAAGCGGGCGTTTTTTTATTAACCTGCGAAAGTGCACCTTCCTTACTACTAAAGTTTTTTATTTAGTTAGAGTGGTAAGTCAAGGTCAGGTTAAGCCGAGCTCCAGAAAGGTGGAAGCCTTCGTGAACACGACCCCGCCAGTAAATGTCAAACACATAAGATTGTCTTGCTGGCTATTTTCACCGATGATCTGGTCTGTGTTACAAAGTTATTTCAGTTCGCAGGGACGTTGGATCCGGAAATGCGTGGCCTTTACAAAGTGGTCAACATACTGCCGAGCGGTCGGCGCGGGCAGCGGCGCAATACATGGTGCCTTGGCGAAACGAGTGGTGCTCGGAGACACGTGCCGCGTTCTTCGATACTGTGCACTCAACCGCTTTTATCTCTAATCTGACTAAAACATTACTTATGACTCTGTTTCTTGCCATCATAATTAACGGTTTATGTAAACAATGCAAACACAATTTAATTTCTCCTGGTAGGTATTACTTGTACTAGGTAGTAGGCAGTAGGTAGTCAATCTTTTCGTTATTTATCTAATCTTTCAATAACCGTAAAAATCTCAGTAGGTTACGCAGAAGGCTCATAAAGCACACAGGTAGGCAGGTTGGTGGCAATCGACAGCGTTGTATGTGATGAATGGATTGAGATGAATGGTTTGGTTGGCAGACCCTATGTAGTGTGCAGCACTTGATTGGGTAGACGGTAGAAAGGTTACCGGCAGCAGGAAGATGCACTAAGTGTGTCAACCTGAAGTCCAAATCGTTTGGACGCATCCGAAGTCAGTAGTGCTATGCACTCTGTCGGATGGCAGACCTCTGGTTCAAACGCATCCGTAGTCAGCAGTGCTATGCACTCAGTCGGATGGCAGACCTCTGGTTCAGACGCATCCGTAGTCAGCAGTGCTACGCACTCAGTCGGATGGCAGACCACTGGATGGGTAAACACGTACGAGAGCGTGTTGGAAACTGTCTCTGCAAAAACCTGTGAAGCATAGCAACCGGCACCAAGAGGCAGACGACCGACGTCGCGTTCCATTGATGAGCACATCAACAGCAAGGAGACGAGTAACAGGGCCCTATTTTCTTTATTTTGAGACGTCTCTGAGGTGATGTTTGTGAGAATGAGTTTTGAGATGATGTACTTTGTGTGACGTATGAATTAAGTGAAAGCGCTCTAGTGCAAGGAGGATGAGTAACGAGGTGACAACTTCTGAAACTCTGAACGTGTCAATTTATATGTTGGTTTTTCTACAGATGACGTAACGAATGGGACTAAGGACGACTTCAGGCCCTGTGGCACATGGCTCAGGCATTGGGCTTTCCATGCCTTCACTAGATCCTGATCCTGGAGAGCAGGGCTGGCAGCAGCAGATGCCACTGGATCCAGCGGCACCACACCACGTTCCCGGGTCGGGGACGACCCTCTGTCAGGAGAGGCCGTATTAGCCAAATCCTGCAGCGATACGGAGTGGAAGCCATCTATAAAAGCGGGCGCGCCCCACGGGCGGTCACATCTAGAATCAATAGCCAGGTTCATGAAGCTCGCTTCCAAGCGGTTTTATGAACATGCCTCTAACCATCCGAACCCTTTGGTGCACACCATTCCGGTCTACCCGTTGGATTCGCCCGCCAACAAAATCCTCCGTCGTCCGAGACACGTTCTCGGAGACCCGGATGACGAAATCACCTCCGCTAATGCGGAAGGTGAGTCATCTACATCAGACAGAGTAAACACTTCACAGAAACACCGATCTCGCCGGCGAGGTCGACGAATCCCTTCAGTCGCCGCCTATACGAGGTACAAACATGTACCCGGGCGTTTCTCTCCTATCCCCATCCCGGCAACAGCCCAAGCCGAGGTTCGTACCTAAGTGGTGCCCTTGCGCTAGTTGCCTTTAAAAACTTACTGGGCTGAGCGCCATCTGCGCTCGCCAAAAGTTCGGTTAAGCTGTCACGGCCTCAGAGGCCAACAGCGAGATTAGTCCATTCGAAAAAAAAAAAAAAAAAAAAAAAGGCGGTCACATTTGCTCGCTGGCGCTCGATGGAAAAACACCTTGGACTGGTTACGTATTGTGCATATCGGGTTACGTGAGCTATTTTTCTGTTTATTCGTGTTCTAAGTGTTCAGTGCTATTTTGTGTATATTTGTGTTAAAGTTGATTTGTTCCGTTTTGGTTAATTTTCTGTTGGATTGTGTAAAATTTGTAATTTAAATAAAGTTTAGGTTTTTAGTTCTGTTTTTTATCTTTAATCTACTCCTGATCCTTAGAATAGATAGATTATGACCTGGATTAAGACATAGGCTACTATTTATTGACAAACAACGCGTGCAAAGCCGCGGGCGGTAGCTAGTATTAGCGATAAATAGAATACCAAGTGTTATTTCAATAAATGAAATATTATTGACTTAAAGTCCCGTTAGAATACCTCTGCCTACCCCATTATACAGGAGCGTGAAGATAATCAGTGCATACCTAGTCCGTCCACGACAAGTGTGCATAACGCTAATACCGAGTTAGCACATACGACGAGCTACGAGTGCGAATGTGCAATCGCAGTTAATTACTTGAGGTATTCAGGGGGGGATGAGGTCGAGCCGAATCTCGCCCAAGCTTACGTGGGGGAGAGAGGGGGGGTCTCGGTAAATATCACTTTTTTTAATTTTATCACTGTGATTCTAAATTACGAGAGAAGCAATCTTAAATACTAGTCATAGATAAATCCAATCAAAATGACACTATTAAATAGGTCAAATGGAACGTTTAATGAAAGGTCTTCATTAGTACATTTCAATGCCGTTTTTATTTTTAGTTTAACCCTTGTAGTTTTTGAGTTAGTAGCCATAATAAAAACTGAACTTTGACGAAATTCACACACAGGGTACACCAGTGACCCCACAATGCTGATATTTGGTATACGTGTAGGTAGCTTTAATCACACAAATATAGGGATAAGTCTAAAATCCAAAATAACTTCAATTTCTACCCCAAAAAGAGTAACCAATTAACATGAACTTCCGTTACCTGTAATTTGAATTAAACTGTAGGTAGTACTGTAAGAGTAGTAGAGTTTCTCGTGAAAGGGCTCGTCCGGGGAAGTGCTACCACCATACCTATTTCTGCCGCCAAGCAGCATTGCTGTGTTTCGGTTTGAAGGGTATGGATGCCGGTGAAATTACAGGCACATGAGGCTTTACACCTGTATGCCTCAAGTTGATGGACGCAGGGAAGTGCATCGTAGGGCACATATCTAAGGAGCGTGACTTACGAGGCAAACTTTGTTATACGAGTAGGCGATGGTTACCACTTAACATCAGATGGGCCATAGGCTTGTTCCATCTCCATAGTATAAATAAAAATAAAATTAAATAAAAGTTATTTAGTTATGCATATCGTGGCACTATTTTGGTAGTCAAAGATTACAAATATTTGTTTTGTTTTTATGGGAGACTCGCGAGATGTCAGTTCGGAGCGAACCACTAGTAATAATAGTATGGATGTACCTATTTATTTGGAATAACAAAAATCATATTAAAAAACGAGTGTGACCACACGACTGAAGTAAAACTATCTCCCTCTCAACTTCCGTTCGCCTCGCCCGATCACACTTTTCGTAACGCTTTCGTCACGCATTCACCAGCTTACTCCCCAAGTCAAGCGTGCGTAAAGATGTTTAACGTTAACAAATCTTTGAAATTCTCCGCTATGCAGAGCTATACTGGCCGGACATGCTACTAGGAGCAGAAAAGGGAACAGGTCTCAGCGCGGTCTACTTTTTTTACATTAAATACTACGGCATGGTGTTTCCTGTTATCCTACATAGCTAGGTATTGAATTAGAAGCACTAGGAGTACTTACTCATATATCCCCATTAGGAAATGTTGGGTTATGTCTTTGAAGACGTAGTCCCAGATGTAAACAAGTCGATTTCAATAAAATAAAATCATAAAAAATACGAGCCATACAGTAGTCGCATATGATGTGTAACATCATTTTTATTGTACACCATATAAACAAAAAATTACAAACAAAATAGAAAACACAAAGCAAATGTTTAATCTTATCTACCGAATTCATCACTCTGAAAGTTGGTCAAAACTCGTTAACGGCTCCGTAAATGCGATTAACCGTAAGTAAATTTAAAAATAGAGTGAGGCATACAACCTCCATGACAAATACTTATTTCTATTAAATGTAAGAGGCCTTAATACAGCCTCGTAGTAAAAATCATCTGACCACCGCGCGCGCTCATTAGTCAAATCAAATAGCGCGCGCTCATTGGTCAAAGCGATTACTCGGTTTCCTGGGCCTGTAGCCAAATGTCATTCGCCACGAATCTATTCGACTTCTACATACATTTGTGGTCGCTGAATGACGTAATATTTCTATAGCATGTGTCAAATCCCATACATTTTCGGACGTATCGACTAGCGTCATCGCTAATCGACTGTAACTTGGCTAAGCCCTCTGGTCCCATTTGCCAAAATCACTCCCACAAACCGAGAGGAAAGATATTACATATCAAAAATAAAATTACTTGAATTTACAATGAAATCACTCTCTTATTAGATAGTTTCGTTTAATTTGTTTATAGTAAAACCAACAGATTGTTTACCAGATAGCCAATAACAGGTTTTCACGTTGAAACAACTATATAGAACTATAAAAAATGTGAACAACCAATCGACATCTCACATTACAGATACCTACAATGAAGAAAGAGTTACACAATACACTGTTATTATTAAATAATTGACGATTGAACCGCCTTCGAATGGAACTGACGCTCATGCAGAAAAGGTAGGTACAGTCCGTTCGCTTACACAGCTTATTGGAAATGTCACTTGTTCCCAACAATACCAACTATGGGTATATAAAGGAGAAATGAACAGTCAAGACAGTTTATGACAGTAGAGGAATAAGGAATAGTAGATTATTAAACGAGCTGATAAAGCAGTGTCTTGCATCACGGGTGCTATATTGAATCCCGAACGTAACGAAGGATTCTAAAGTTAACTCACGAGCGGAGCGAGGGAGATACTAGAATCCGATATAGAAGTGCAGATTTATCCACGACGAGAATACTCTACTTTTCACACTTTTTGCGGGGTTTCAGATGTTAGTTCAATTTACGAATAAGTTCTTCTTGTTTGGGTTTGGTTAAATTTTTACTACAAATGAGGCTCCAAATTCTAATTACATTATGCCTCCGTGGGCATAATGAAATGCAACTTTACTCCCGGCTCAGTCGTAGGGATTTAATCACCTGCTTTCGGTGAGTTTTACATGATATATAATTTGACATTGTCGAGCAGGTGGTTGAAAACCCTTTTATTTTGCTTAGTGCCATTAAGCAAATTCATCATTATTCATTAATTTATTAGCTATGCCATAGCAGCGTCTGGGGCTCTGGGGTAATGGTTCCAGGGTTGAAGAGATCTCATTTCTCAAGAAGTCTTTGAGAATGACGACCTCCATGACACAGTGGGCGGATAGCCGGCTGAGACGTAGGAAATTGCGCGTTCGATTCCCACCGCGGGGCATATGTTTGTATGGTCTACAGATATTTTTCCGGGTATGGCTGTTTTTTTTTTCAAAAATAAAAGTATATAAGTATTCTATCTGTTATCTGGTTCCCATAGTACAAGCTTTGCTTAGTTTGGGGCTAGATGTCGCTGTGTGAAATGTCCAGCATTATTTATTTATTCATAGATTAATATCAGTCAGAGCTTATTTTACAACAAAAATAAAAACAGCAATATCGCTATATATACTTAATTCCTTGTTAGGAAAAAATGAAAAACAAGATCGATCAATCACGCGCAGGACTCGCGCACCGCGGGTTCCGAATCTAGATACGTTTATTTATCACCATCTAGTTGTGACCAAGAAACCAACAAAACTTTTACGACAGATAAAAAAACTGTTTATGATAGACTTCGTTATAATTTTCCTGTAATTTTCTCTAATATATTAAAATTTCGTGTCACGCTTTTAGTGGGCCCACTCCTCCGAAACGGGTCTACCGATTTTAATGATATGGTTGGTATGAGAATAGGTGGTATTTTACACCCTCCTACCCCCCCCCCCCCATTTTTTAATCACGATTTTAGTATTTTGCATGAACAATATCCATATAATTTAACCATCCGCGTCGTTCATTGACGTGAAATCATTTACATGAAGTGTCGCATCATTTTTTTTTTTTTTTTTTTCGAATGGACTAAACTCGCTGTTGGCCTCTGAGGCCGTGACAGCTTAACCGAACTTTTGGCGAGCGCAGATGGCGCTCAGCCCAGTAAGTTTTTTAGGCAACTAGCGCAAGGGCACCACTTAGGTACGAACCTCGGCTTGGGCTGTTGCCGGGATGGGGATAGGAGAGAAACGCCCGGGTACATGTTTATACCTCGTATAAGCGGCGACTGAAGGGATTAAAAGTGTCGCATCACTTTGACAAGAGTGTTTTATATAGTTTTTATCCCAAAGTTCCCACGGGAAGGGGAAATTTCAAGCGTGCGAAGCCGCGAGCGAGTCAGCTAGTCTGCATAAATATCTATCCTTTTCAGATTTTACACTTTGCAAACTTCGGAGATAAGGGGAACAGTATTTTTTTCAACATTTTACATCATACCTGCAAAAAATGTACAACTTAAAAAAATAAAAAAAATGATTTTGTAATGTGTAAATCAACCTCTTTGATACCCACTTGACCAAGACCAACCCTATTTTGAAAGTATTACCCTCACCATTTTGACTCTATTGCCCATAAAAATATGTTTACATTTTCTTACTTGCAATAACTGAGGGTCAGTATTATTTATAACTAGGTTGGTATTCCAAATTTCAAACCGATAGGTTAAGTAATTGTTGAGATAATTAGCTGTGACAGACGGACGGACAAAGTCACACCAAAAGGGTTCCGTCTTTACAATCTGGTCCGGAAACCTAAAAATACATTTAAGATACAAAAATCGCGTTTTCCTTTTTCTCCTAAATTTCTTACTTATTTATTTGAAGATTATAAACTATAATAGAAAAACAGTTGAGTTAGCTCACAGCAGGTACCTATCTCGGTAAATTAGAGAACTAGGTACTCGAGGACTTACCTATTTTTATAGTATGAACTCTGGCCTTTCAGATTTTTTACTCTCCTTTGGTGAGTAACTCAATAATTATTCTTATTAAAGACAATTTTTTTAATGTACCTACCTAGGTACTTGCTTTACAAAAGATAAAATGTTTTGAAAAAATACACTAAAACTTACCAGGCTTTAGCTCCTCGGCATCAGATGAAATAGCTCCCAACTAACTTAAAATAAATACGAAAAATGTACTCCAAAATATGACGAGCTCTATACCTCGACGACTGCAAAACGCGACTGACAGACCAATCGATCCGATCAACTGATTAAATATAAATAAATAGGTACCACAGTCAACACAAGTCTCACAAACATTACAAAGTTGACACAGACATTTTGTCAACTTTGTGATTTGAAGTTGATCGTTGACGGTTAACTACATTGCAAGTATACAAGCAAGCAAGTACACTTACTTCTCTGAGGCAGAGACCATTGTACTTGTTCTGAGATTGAGCAACGCGGACTGCGTGGCGGCGGCAGCGGTCTTCGATACTTCGACATCTTTGAACATGCGTTCTTAACCCCTGGCTTCCACTTCAGAGGCGACTACCTCTTGAGTCACGCACGCCTGGAGTGCCATCCTAGCTTAAAGTTTGGCCATTACGATGCCAATTTCTTCTTACGTCGGTTTAATGGTGGTGTAGAGCTCTTTCCGCACGCCCCCTATGAAGAGTCTGGGGGCCCAGAAGCTTGCGGGGTAAAGGACACCAGGGAGCTCGACTATCCTGTGGCCACGCGTGCAGCGGAGCGATGGCGTTGTGGCTGCCGCGCCGATCAAACGCTGGGAGTGGATAGCTACAGTCTGTGAAATAGAAATATGTCAAAATCAAATGACGTTTATTTGTTTGTTTACAAACAAACATCGACTTGGCTGGCTGAAAACGGAAGATTTTGTAGATTTCACAGTAATTTTTGTCAAAATGTCGAGAGTATGGAGTTTCTCGCCATCTTCAGAGTTTTATTTACAGCGATGTATCGTCGCTGCTCCGCCACCAGACCCAGATAACAAATGGTTTAAAAAATTTGGCAAGCAAGACTCGCCGGTCGAAACAGCTAGCGAAATCAAAGAGAAAACTGCTAGCAACTTTGAAAACAGCTCACCTGAAGTGGAAAAAGACGCAACACTAAACTATGAATATTTTTTCGATGCGATAGAGAATGAATCCACAATTTCTGTCGATTTTGTTATACAAGAATGCACCAAAAATCCAGCCTTAGTTACGAAAATGGCTGAAAAGTTAGCAACAAATACCACAGACGAGCTATTCAAACATATTTTTTGTACGAAACATATTGAAACTGGCTTCCTTACAACATTTTTTACGAAATTCTTACCAACTTTCATTAAGGTACAGTATTCAAGATTGTGTATTGATTTGCTAGAAAAAACAAACAAGGAATACCCGCATATATTCAGACAGCTGTTAGAAATACTAATAAATGATACAGAAATTTCCAACCAAGTCCTAAATAACTATATTGCTGTGTTAAACGAGGAATCCGTTGCAAACTTCATTGAAATCCTGTCTAAAATCGAAATATCTCCGGAAGGATTTATACACAATGTATCTGCAATATACACAGCTTATAAAAACTCCATCAAAACTGATACAACTCAAAACTACATCCAAAATATGATAATTAATAATTGTAATAATTGTGCGTCCGACAGACACTTTGGAAGGTTATTCCTGGCATATCTACAAGCTGATAAGTCTATGGGTAGAAAAGAGAATGCTAAACTTTTAGAAGAATGCTTACAAGTCCACAGATCTCCTTTTAAAAGACCCTGTGCTATGTTACTAGAGGAAATTATTAATGAATAAATACACATATTTTTACAAAATATTTTGTTTCTTATACCATTACAGAAAACTTAGATTTGTAGTCTGCGCAAATGAAATATAATTAAATATCCATATAGCCCCACTAGTGTGTTTAATCTGGTAGGGGCAAATGGAACAGGCTAATAATAATTATTAAGTACCTGAAAATACATTATAAATGACTTTTAAGCTTTATATTGGAACTGTCACTGACAGTAGCCCCTAGTATCCTCTGTGGGTAGACCAATGATATATTTTGAACTAGCTGACCCACCCACGGCTTCGCACGCGTCGCTTTTGACGACCTCCGTGGCGCAGTGGGCGTATAGCCGCTAAGACGCAGGAGGTAGCCGGTTCGATTCCCACCGCGGAACAAATGTTTGCATGATCTACAGATATTTGTTCCGGGTCTGGATGTTTTTCTATATATTATAAGTATGTATTTGCAAAAAAAAGTATATAAGTATTCTATCAACTATCTGGTTCCCATAGTACAAGCTCTGCTTAGTTTGGGGCTAGATAGCGCTGTGTGAAATCTCCAGCAATATTTATTTATTTTATTTTTCAGTAAAAATATTATCCTCCTTTTGCGCAGTTAGGTAACAAGTAGACCAGTCCCAATCCTGGTCCTAATCTATCTGTGTACTTTTTATCGAAATCAGTCCAGCCGTGAAAACGTAACAAACATACAGAGAGACAGAGTTAGGTACTTAACTACTTTCGAATTTAAAGTATTATAGTATTAAAATAGTATTTTTATTTTATAGTGGTATCCGAACACGTACGGAAAATTATACAATTTCAAGCCTAGACGGGACTTGAACCCGCAACCTTCCTCTTAATACGAGGAAGGTTCAAGAGTTCCTCGTATCAAGAGGAAGGTTGTGGGTTCAAGTTCCGTATAGACTTGAAATTGTTGTGATGATTTTAAAAATCTTGGAATTATAGTATTAATATGAATTTTGAACTATCGCTTATGGTAGACCGATGACTCGATGATATTTGGTTCCTATTTAAAATATATTATGAATGAGAAAAACGCAACTTTTTTTATCAACAAACCCCCCCTTGCCAAGCCACAGAAGCTTATTTTCTAATAGCCTAAGTAAAAACAACACATTACAAAAAGTACAAAATTTAATCAGTCAAAAACCGGTTCCAAATAACAGTCAAAATGTAGGTAAACAGTGAGATCCCAGATAATCTGTAGACAAAGGATTTAAAACACAGCAATTTTTATTTTAAAAGTATCGAAATAAACAATACCCTGTCACTAAGACTGGCATTAGACACTAAACGAATATTTGCAGATCATGTAAATAATATGTAGGTACTGCGGGAATCAAACCCGCCACCTCGCAGTCGGTTTTTCACCCACTACTCCACAGAATGTCTTATGAAAAGAATTAAGTTACAATGAATTGCAACTTAGTTCTTGTGATACTTAAGAATTAATACTACTTAACCAATTATTAGATCAATTCAATATTAATTAATTAGATTAATGAGATTGATTTATAAATATAACCCATTAATCGCTAATTATAATTAATTTCATTCATTATAATGATTGCCATGCATACTTAATTAAGTACACACACACACACTTAATTTTTTTCTTGTCTGATTAATTAAATAAAAATGTATGTACTTATTTTTGACTATGATTGAAAACAAGAATATTTACAATGATTTTGTGAGTAGTTTTCCCTTTGCTTGCGCCATTTCAAAGAATACATTTAATTAAGTATCTAGTGTATGACTACTACGTACCTGGCCTGATAAACGTATAAAAATTCCTAAATATACCTAACACAAACTAGATACAACAAATAAGAGAACTAAGTATACAAACAAAGCGGTAAGGCCGCCCGTTATCTTACATATACCTTAACGGGTTGTCTTATCACTACAGAAAGCGATATCTTCCAGAAAACCCTTGTAACTGGAATATACATATATTTTGTGCTCACAGTATCTGCTATAAAATAATTTCATTTAAAACAAATCCTTTGTCTACATTTGACAATACAGTGTTTAATATGATATGAACACGTTTTGTTTAATTCTAATCACAGATATTGAATGTGATAGTTTGCGAATTTCAAAAAGAAATCAGGAAAATAAATAATTACAGGTAGAATAAAATTATTAAAATAAACAGTATTACATTTATTGTTTTTTTATGTCATAGTTAGCAGCGCCAGTTTGGACCTTGGTTTTTATTAATACTGACTAAGCTGAACGGATGGTTCAGGGTATAGACGGCTAGACGCTGGACAAGCCTACTCCAAAAATCATGTCTCAGGCACCACAACACTCACCCAGTGAATGCTGCAACTTGTCATCAGCCACTATACAATAAATAATTTTCAATACGCCATAAAAAAGTTAAAGTTTTAAAGATAATGTTAGATAATTTGAAAATCGCGAACCATCAAATCTACAACTATTTTTAACAACAATTTTGGACACTATTTGTACTAAATATTCCGTTTTAGTACAAATAGTGTTCATAACCATGATAGTTTCATAAGGTATAAAGTTATAACAATTTTGGATTTTTCCCAACAATTTTTGATCACAGATTTCGTGTTATGAACCTAGGGTATTGAACATCAGCCTCTTTTCCAATAATTTCATATTGGCATGCAGTTTTGACAAAATTTTAATAATATTTACTTATAGGTTGAGCAAAGGTTTAACCTCTCATTCACTAGGGAACAAATTTCACACGACACGTATCGCGTTACGTATCGCTGGACATCATCCGACATTGAATAACATCTTGTGTCACGATGCTTTTAGTAATAGATAACATGAGAGACAATGTCTCGCGACGTCGCGCGTCGCACTATGACGATTTGTCCCCTGGAGAATACAAGGCTTGATGTACCAAATTCAATTCCCGTAATAATACTTCGACATATTCAAGTGACGATCTATACTCGATGCCAACTAAAGTGACAATGAATGTGTACAACTAAAAATTGTTGCTGCCCATAATAAAGTTCCACCGAAACCAGATTCCTGACGTTTTGTTTCAATTTAGTGTGGCTGTTCAAACAATCTGACTTTGAAATTTTATCTGGCAAAGTCATTTCTAGCCAGTATTCTCGCCATGTTGATGATTTTTGTGAATTGCAAAGATTAATATTGTTTTACACATATTAGCAAAACTACACTACAATCGTTTAAAATATTATTAATCTTAATAATTACTAATTATAAGACAATGCGAAGGAAGTTAAAATGATTAAATACTTCTTATATTATACGCATTGTCATATAAATTGATTACATGCATAATATACTCGTCATCGGACATTTATATGTAAGTATAAGATTTCGAAAATATCGGTAAAAATTGAGGCATTTGTTTAAAACTGCAAATCTAGTATTTTACGAACTTTCGCGATCACTGTACATAATTATTGATTAAAACGGGTATTTATCGTGTATGTACATGTACATCTGCAAATCTGTTTTCTTTAATTTGATTTGGCTTCATTTAATTTAGTTTACATACAATTCTCAATATAAAATGTATTTAGCGTACTGAATACATCGCTGTAAGCAAATATAATGCCCGATCGAGTTTATAATAAGCACTACAGTTAAGTGTACTAACAATACAATTAAGCAATACAATTTAGTAAAATTGGTTACAAAATATGTCTTGTTGAAACTTTTAAAGAATTGACTGCGTATTTTTAGGAAAGTTTTACAATAATAAATGCATAGGATATCTAAGATTTTTTTTTGACTTTGTCTTCCTGAGGCACCCCCGAATATTTAACATTATTTTCTTAACAGACTTAATACTTAATTGTGCAACACTAAACGATTACATGTACTTACTAACGTAATCTAATAAATGTAAAAATAGCAACAGAAATGTATTGATAACAAGCCAAGACTTAAAAAAATCGGTATTCTTAAAAAAGGTACTGGCACAGTTTTTTAACAATTTGATATCACAGTTTGAAGTTTATTAAATAAATATGTAATAAAAGAGCAACTCAGTTTTTTTATTTCCAAAATTCTTAATTAATCTGGCTTGATATCTTTTTAACTTGTTTCAGAATCATGTTGGTGTTCTGTAAAAATCAGTCTTCTAATTTTGAATAAAATGAGATCAATAAAAACAATTTCACTGCCTGTTTCTTTGCTACAACTATACTTAATATGAAATAGGATTAAGTGACATGAGAACTGATAGGTAGGATTAAGTAGAATAAGAATTTAGAGGTAGACATTTATAGAAAAAGCTTGGCCTGATGGAGGGCTACAGAATTAAGAAATATGAAAAAATGAAATATGCATAATAAAAAAGAAATATACTTAAAATATTACAATAAAAGATATTAATAATTGGATAAAAATAATGGCACAAATTGATGTTCTAGGACAAAATAAATTGAGAACGATACTAGACAAATTACCTATTAAGCTAATGTTTATAACAACGTGGACATATAATTTTGACCCTGATGAGTGAGAGGTATTTGACTACGGACACATGAAAACCACGTTTAAATATTTCCAAATGTTCACGGACCCACATTGGATATTTAGCGCCATATTTTTGGTGAAGGGCGCAGACCATTTGACAGACCATCAGCCAGATGTATTGACTAATTCAATTTAATGTTTATAAAATTGTTACATATTGACATACATAGAAATTTACAATTTAAATTAGTTATATAATAAATTATTTGACATTAAGTATTTATTAATCAACGTTTAGATGTCTATATGAAATGCTTGTCTGTTTCTAGTACCTCCAAAATGATGGTGCAATGAGCTAATAGGTAATTAAAGTCTATGTAATTATTTAAGTATTACTGACGTAACCAAGTGATATATTGTGTCCTTAAGGTTTAAATAGATGAGTATGGTGGGACGACATCGCGCGAGTTGAGGGAAGGCAATGGATGCGCTTGACACAGCACCGGAGACTGGCGTGATAACGAGGAGGCCTACCCAGCAGTAACTGATGGTAAGTGATGGTGTAGTCTAAGATGAAACACGCCTGGCTAAAAAGAATTCACTCAAGACTTAAGACTCACGAGTTAATATTGGTCCGAAACAAGACGCAGGTAGCGAATTTCACTCTTTACTAGTACTAATGATAAAGGGAATTGTTTGGTTCAACAGAAACGTCGACTGGTGGCACAAGTAAACATTATGTTTTAGTGGTGGAAGGGAAAGGGAGTGATTATGTGGAAACGTATACTCCTGTGGATGTTCGATTATCCAATGTGTGGCCGCGCCATAAATAAACTAACAATCTATTTAAGTATCTCTGTTAGTTGCAATAAATACATATTTAATATAATAAATGAGCCAAATACCCTCAATAATATAAATTTTAGAAATGGTATAGAGATTTTAGAGTTCTGCAAACTTTTTATATTACGTATTTTTTCTAATTTGATTAGATTTAGACTACTGATGCATTTAGTGTACGTATAGTGTATACTTAATTGTTTTTCTGCAAGATTTTTTTATAATGAAATTGGTGGTTATTTATTTTCAAAATTGACAACTTTTTGGATTCTATTTTTTAATTTGACACTAGAAAAATGAAAAACAGCACCTAGAAAATTCCGTCTTTTTTTTGACAACAAATAGGGACATTTAAAATCTTAATGTGGATGGAGGTTTAGGCCATAACATTAAGTTTACAAACATATTTAATTACTTAAGTGATTACAATTATTATAAAAGTTAAATATAAAAGTTACTTGTAAAAATATCTCCAAAATTTTGATTTTTTTTATGTAGCAAATTCTAATGCATTAAGTACTTAATTTATTAATTAGTAATGTTACCTAGCACCTAATTATTAGACAAATTATATTAAAAGGAAAAACGAATAAGAAATTAAATGTTAATAAAGAAATCACAAGTGAAAGTACAGTCAGTAAAGCAGATTTAAAAATAATACCAAATTTATGGATCCAATTTCTTAAAGCCCGATGAAATTTGATCCACAAATTAAGTCAGCATGCACTTACTCAAATATCTCAGCTAACCGTTCCCTGCGATCAATGTGCTCCTCTCCAGCACAATGAGCCATCAACACCGACTCTCCTACGATGAGGTTCTCAAAGCAAAGAGAGCAAGCGTACAACGCATCACCGAAACAAACAATTTTATTCTCATCTCGGTACATTGTCATCGGATTCAAGACTGTACTGGGCTGGATTTCCTTACCAGCACTAATGCATTTCTTCACATAAGCAGTTTTGTAGACAAAATGGATCTTCTCGCAGTGGTACTGACAGAGAATATGCTTTAGAAGACTGTTCTCTTCATATTCTGTTACTTTGCAAGCGGGGCAGTAGAATGATATGGCATTCTTTGATTCGAGATCATTTGGTGACTCACATCTGAGTTGAATACTGTGGACTTGGATGTAGAAGGTTATTCGTTCAATAGCAGCTCGTTGAAGAAGAGTATTGTAGAGACTTGTATCGTTAAAACTGTTGTAAGAGATCACTTGGTCCAATGACTCAGAGTATGCCGAGAGAGTGTTGGAATCCAGCGAGAAATTTCCAATAGAGGAGGTTATTGAGTGGTTTGATTCTTTCTCAGACTTTGTGACCAGCCCGGAGTCAGAATGACAGTGGCAATGGCAGCCGAGATCATCGATACTAAAGTTGAAGTCATCTTGGAATAAGTTGATCATGGCTTCGCGTAGATCAGGGAAGTCAAAATGTTTGAGTTTTTTCTTATTGTTGACTTTATATTTTTTGATTTGGGTTTTTGGTTCGTGTAAGTAGGTAACAATGAAATTATCTATACTCTGCCTCATAGATAGGAGTTTTTTTTTAAGCTTTGTTCTTGTGATGCCATCATCTTTTTCCATGATTATGTTCCATGCTGGACTGATGCCTCTTTGCAAATCTACACACATGGCCTCTCCTACGAACTTGGGTTTATTATTGATGTCCGTACCGGTTAAACTGGTAACTATAGACTTCTCGCTAAAGATTTTTGATACTTCAATATGGAACTGAAACTCTCTGAGCATTTTCTTGAGCAAAGATTCCATTTTATCAAATTTAATCTGGTAGTTTAGTAGTAGTGTGATACGTTCCCCTTCATTTTTATCGACTTCGACATCTGCAAAGGATTCCGGTGTCACAGATGGTATTGCCATTTCTGCCTCAGGGTCTACTTTCCTGCACATTTTGACGGCAGGTTTATCATCCATATTTGTTGCGATGGACATATCAGTGTCAGAATGGTCAGATATTGATTCAATATCGATGTTTTCCTCTTCATATGATGATAAGTTAGACTCGGAATCAGATAAATCAAAGGACTGGTTGAAATTGAAGCCTCTGAATAGTTCTGCGCTTTTACAGTCCAGCAGTTTATGCTTAGGCGTATTTTCAACATTGACCGAGCTGTTTTCTGAGTAGATGCAAGAGTCACTCACCGACTGATTGGCTTTTTTTATATCAAGCTTCAGTCTCCGGCATTTCTTCTTCTCTTGTTTATTTAGGGTGTTGGTAAGGATGTCTGTATCTGAAAGGGAGCCTTTTTTGACGATGTAATGTCTCACAGTTTCTGTAAGATTGGGGCTTGCGCATTTTGAAGTGGAGTCTGCTTCAACTTGATCGAATTCAATGTTTTCTGATGACGGGATTGAAGACAAGTAGTTCTGACACCGTCTTTCGACTGCTACATCGTCCAGAACATCCGTCTCGTGGCATTCTATTTCTTCAGACTTGGTAAAGTATGAAATGTTTGATATTATTTTTCGAAACGAAAACGCCATGGTTCCGTTCCGATTGAAAGTCAAATATTTCGAGGACTGTAGAAAATACTCTTGAATGTTTTCTATTGATTTTGGAGATGTTACTGAAGAAAAGAAAAACAATATAACAATAATAAAAACTAGACAAAGAACACAATTTTTTTCTAATTTCAGCTAGTTTTATCACCTGTAATGCAGTTGCGACGGTTTCCAACACAACATAAAGATTATCACGTCATTTTTATGGGTACAAACATAGTTTTACAGAACAAATACCTTCAAATTAAAATAAAAAATAGTTTACACAAGAAAGAAACCAGACTTGATTGATTGAATGAAAATCTTTTTTTTTTATACTAAAACCCATAGAGAAATAATATTTGGTGAAACCAGAGACACTAGAGAATAAAGACAAACAAAAACATCAAACATTATGAAAGTATTTTTTTTCTAGCAACATTTCTCTTTTTTGCATTTTACTATCAAAACGCAACCGTGACAAAAGGGCTTCCATCTCACAAGTTTTGCCTTGACTTAGGGACTTTATATATTTGAAATAGTTACCCATATTTATTTATATATAACCATTTACTTTCCCTTAGGCTTCTTAGTAAGATACAATAAGTCATATATTAGGTTGGGGAAAAAGTTTCTTTGCATTTTTTAAGAAAATTCAAAACATTTTTTAATATAGTTTATTTATATTTAACTAAAGTGTGTAGGTACCATTTTGTTCAATAACTTTTTGCCATCTTGTAGGTAGGGACATGATCCCATTGCTATATAAATTTTGGGGCTTCTGATCAAAATACCGCGACAAGTGGTTTTGGCAGTCCTCTCGTGATGTTAACCTGACACTGGCAAAAAATTCTGGAGAGACCGAAACAGGAAATCTGAAGGTGCAAGGTCTGGACTATACGGCGGATGCATTAACACCTCCCAGCCAAACTCTCTTTATTTTTGCTGAGTGGCTAAAGATGTGTGAGGTCTAGCGTTATCATGATGAAAAACCACACCCCTTCTGTTGATTAATTCCGGCCGCTTTCTCTCAACTTCTTGCTTTAATCTCATCAGTTGTTCGCAGTAGAGTTCAGAATCGATGGTCCTGCCTGGTGGTAACAGCTCATAATGAATAATGCCCTTCCAATCCCACCACACACACAGCATCACCTTGTTGCGAGTTAACTCGGATTTCGCCACAGTCTGTGAAGCCTAACCGGCCTTTGACCACGACCTTTTTCGCACGTTCTTGTCGTACGTGATCCACTTTTCATCACCGCTTACAAGCTTCTTCAAAAATGGTTCGGTTTCATTACGTCGTAATAAAGAATCACAAATGAGTACACGGTTCATTAGGTTTCTTTTAGTGAGCTCGTGGGGTACCCAAATATCGAGCTTTTTTGTGTACCCAGTTTTTTGAAATGCGCCAAAACTGTTTTGTGATCAATTCCCAGTTCTTCAGCTACGTCGTAACTACTATTATGCCGATCTTGCTCCACGTTTTCAAAAATGGCATCAATTTTATCCGTAATAGGGCGACCAGAGCGACGTGCATCTTTGACATCAAAATTTCCGGATTGAAAACGCTTAAACCAAATTTGTGCTACTCTCACATACACTGCACTAGGTCCATAAACATCGCAAATTTTTTTCGCGGCTTGCGTTGCATTTTTACCTTTTTTGTAGTAAAATTTTAAAATGTATCGAATTTCTTTATTAGATTCACTCATACACATTTTCCTAATTTGAATTTGGAATTATCTTCTTTAAAATTTAAACTTTAAATGATACCAAAACCAGCCAGATACAAATAGTATAGCCAAAGATATTTTATTACAAGTTCATACATACTATAATGCGAAAATACTTTTTCCCCAACCTATTATAATATTTAATATTTTCATTACTCGGCCAACTTGGCTTCAGTGAGCGCAACGAGCGAGATACTAGACTAATCCAATTTGCTTTTGGACAGAGTATGTGCATCGCTAATACCCTCTTCGTCAAGAACCTTCATAGGCGTTGGACTTGGGTGTCTCCCGGTAGCACCTAGCGAAATGAAATAGAGTTCTATGTTCCGACAAAAATATAGTAAAGAATGTCAGTGTCATAAATCAAATCAAATACTGCTCTGACCATCGACCGCTACGTGCAAAATTAAAATTTAATTTTAAAATACATAGAATGAAAATATTCCAGAATAAAATAAAAACACATTCTAAACTAACCTTATTCAAAAATGCAGAACAGTTTAATACTGAGCTCTCCAATCAATTCTCTAGTCTAGGTTTAAACGAAATAGAAGTAGTTGAAGATTAGTATAAAGCCATAGTAAAAGGAATAGAACTTAGCAGCAAGAAAATTAAAGGCGCAAAGAAAAATAAAGCAAAATTATCAACCAAACCAAAAATTTATAATAAAAAGAGAACAGCTTGATATTTTCACCAATAAATATAGAGTATTAATTGATAGAAAAGTTGAACGTAGAGAACATAAGATCATTTAACTTACATCTAACTAAGACTGCAATAGAAAAACATACCTCCCTCAGAGCAGCCAAATTTTGGAAAATTTTGAAAAATTTTGAAAAACTAAACCTTGGATTAATAGCCTACAAGATGACAACGGTGTGAAACATAACAGTCGTGGAAAGATAAAGGAGATATGTACCAGCTTTTATAAGAATATTTATACTGACGATTCGAGTAGTGACACCAATGTTATTTTATTGTACACGGACTCCACTGGGCAAGGCTGGCTGGCTGTGGCTGACCAACCAATGACCATTTTCTAAGCTGGAAACCAGGATATTATTGTTCTGTCCGCTGGAAACACAGCATTTGTTTTCATTCGTAAAAATTCCAAGTAAACAAACGAATTATCCTACATTTCCTTCAGTCGTATGTATGTACTGTAACCAAGATAGTTATAACTAGTTTTATCCATTTAATCACCACGGCATAGTCACCAAACTACAGTACATAAACAACTTCCAAGAACATAACCTATAAAAAACTATTAACGAAAATGAAAACACAAATTGACGTAGATTCTCTCCGCTCGGAGCACGAGTCTGAAGAACAGTGGGAGGTACGGCGGAACTTCCTTCAGGAACACAAGGACAGCTTCGAGGAACAGGAGCTGGTTACGTTAGCTCAGCTGTTTACTAACATCGAGTTTTTGGGATGCAGGTCTGGTTGACTCATGATCTCTCTCTCTGTATCCAGTTTCTTTCTCATACCTACTGTCCTATTCTTCCATAAAGTCTTTTCATATTATTATTTGTTATTTGCAACATGAATGAAATCACCTAAGCCGCTGTAGCAATTTAGGGACCATGTAAGTGAGTGAAGATAAAATCAGCAGTTTGAGTGAAAGCGGTCAAACAACATGTACTTACTGACAGCCAATGGTCAAATGCAATTCCCTGTCACTCCAGTTATAAATCTGAATAAACAAGTACTTATAGTGATTTGCCCATTGTGTATTAACTGACAGATTATTTTACTAATCACAGATATCCTCCAGAGACAATGAAGAGAATAGCAAAGCTGGCCGAGAAAGTATCTGCAACGTACAAGGAGAGTAGAAAGAATAAACTGAAGAGGACATTTGTAGAAGCAAGTGATGCTGCTGAAGCTAAGGCTAAGAGGAGATAACTCTATTAATTCTATGGAGGGGATATGGGGGTTTATTGTCTAACTCTGAAGATAAAGGTCAAAATCGATGATGTATTTCCTTCTGCTTTCCAATATCTTATTTTATTATTTTCATGAATTGATCTTTATGTATTTAATCGAGCCATTTTTTTTATTTAGTGGGCCTATATACACTAAGCTTGTACAACGATCCCTAAACGTATTTAGCGACTAAACATGTTTAAATTTTACGTTTTTGTATGATTTGACAACTCCTTAAATTATATTTAGTCACTACATACTTTTAGGCATCATTGCGTAAGTCGCCCTGAATAACTAACCAAATTTTTGTAAGACCGAAATGATTATTTTCAGATAAATTAAATGCAAAATAATACAAAAATGTTTTATTAAAAAAAACAGTTTGATTTAATACTTTCACACAATCATACATTTATTAAAAAAATACCCTAAATATTAAATAATATAAATTATTAAAAAACTGATTTCAAGAAGACTTTTTGAGGTAGATCTTCCTGATAATAAAATTTAAATGCATTCTTACTAATAATAATCTTAACTTCACATTTTTAAATGCAGTCAAATATTCCATGATTTTTGGAAGCTCAAAACTAGTTATGAGATTTGACGACCTCTGTGGCGCAGTGGGCGAATAGCCGGCTAAGACGCAGGAGGTAGCAGGTTCGATTCCCGCCCCGGAACCAACGTTTGCATGAGCTACTTGTTCCGGGTCTGGATGTTTCTCTTACGTATTTACACAAAAAAAATATAAGTATTCTATCAGTTATCTGGTTCCTATAGTACAACAACTGCTTAGTTCGGGGCTAGATAGCGCTATGTGAATGTCCGGAAATATATTTTATAATATCTATACACTATGATTATAAATTCGAAAAGTATCAATCTCTGTTACGTTTTCATGATCAATCAGCTGGACCGATTTCGATGTAATTCAGGTTAAGATAGATAGATAGGCCATAGAATAGAATAGAAGATAGACATAGGCCTTATATTGACGAACCACGATTTTACTAAGCTACTATTTTTTTTGTTTTATCATAATTGACACATCTCGTTAGAAGCACATACGTTATTTATTTTCTTACTTAAATACATATAAAAGTCAATTTACATTATTGGTGATAATTATAAACAGTTTTTATATTACTAGGGTCCAGTTTCGCAATTTATTTATCAAAAATGGTGAACCATTCTATACTACGCCAAAACTTCACAACTTTCCCTTTTTAAGGCCTAACACAGATGAGCAATTAAAATCGTAGAACGACTAAAAGTTAGTGTCGATTAAAAGTTGTATCAATGCACACGCCTTTAGACATTCGCGAGTGACGAGATCTGTAAACTCATCACTAGTCTCGCGTGCGAGTAGCGAGTGTGTGTAACCACTAAAAAGTAACACACCTGTTGAACACGTGTTCAAAAATATTAGTAACAATATTTTTTTAAACACGCGTTCAACCGATGTTTACTTTGTGGTAAGGATCCTAAATAGTAGGTGAATCTGAACAGCCATCCGATTCGGTCGCCCGCGGTCTGGTGACACACCAAATGTGCTCTACTTGGACCTAATTATGTCAGAACTGTGGTCTGGTGACACACCAGATGTGTTCTACATTTTTGTCATAACACTGTTTATCTTATATCTAATTAATAAATTATTTACATAATATGCTTATTTACTAAATAGCGAAAAGTAGCCGATAGCCATTACTGCAGCGGCCAGCAAGAGGCATTGATGGACGATCGTGTAAATGTGGGCCGAAGAGAAGCCGAGGCTCACGTACGTAAGTCCATCAATGCCTAGTTGTGGCCAAGGCTTGCATACTACTTTTCTCAAATAATGCGCGGAAATTATAAAATAAAATAAAAAATACAATTACTTTTCAAAATCAATGACGAACAACGGAACAACAATAATTTCACGTTAAAGTGTGCATTAGTATTTTATTTCAATCAACAGCTTTCTATTTGCAAGCCAGTTCGAAATTTAAATAAAACCTTTGATAAGCTACCTCCTTGGTTGCCATGTTTCGGAGTAAAAGATCGTTCCATTTTTAAATTACACGACAGATATGAGTTTACTATGTAATTTATTTGGCCGCTAAACCACGACAGATATGGATTTTTATACAACTTAAGCCGGCCGCTGCTCGCATGTATTCGGCCAGTACAGCAATTTCAATTTATCTCGAAGATTGTCAAAATAATGCTTAAATTTCCAAGCATGTTTGAGAAAAATGAATTAACATGAAAAAAATAGTTTAATTATATTTAATATCACGGGGCCAGTTCCCGTAACTTAAAATAGTAAAATTCTTAAATGTCCTAAACGGTATTCACATAACTGACAATACAATAGTATGATATACACTTTATTTATATCAAGCTAATATTGTAATATTAGTGGAACAGAATGACAAAATATATTAAATTCATAATACAATCTCATTTGGGTCAACATTCGATATGTTTTTAATATTTTATTACGTGAATGAGGCCACTGATCCAGAAAAGTGTTTTACAGCCCCGGATCTACGATATTTCCGAACCGGGGCTGAAACTTGATGTGGCGCCCCCTCTCCTCCAGCGTTTGAGAGACGCGAGTGGTGGGGGTTATGTTAATATGAGACACGCACTTTTTGCTTTCTGTCAGTTTAATTTTCCATTCCAATGACTTTTAATTGACTTACTACTATGACATTTGTTTTTATTTTGTATTGTATTCTAATTTTATTTTCTTATTCGTGGACTGATACTGATATTATTTTGCATGGCATTAGAGATATTAATTCAATTTAAATTTAATTTATATAGTAATTAATATTTGCGCACCATCTGTATAGTAGAATATACATGGAACAACAAAATGTAGCATCGAAACATATGTATCTATGTTCTGGCAAATAAACGTTCTGATTTGATTTTGGGGCTATTTGACTGGATTACATATTTACACCGACATCGGGTGAAGCCAGAGGGGGGCTTTGGGGGTTCAAATTAAATGAATAATTGATAGTACGACGTGCGCTGGATGCTAAGCACTTTGTGAAACAAGCTTTTTTTTCAAACATTAATTTGGCGCCCCCTGAAATTGCCGTCGGGGCTAGTACCCCCCTAGATCCGGGACTGGTACTTTAAGAGGCTATCGGCCACTTATCAAAAGTTACATATAATACGAGTAGTTTAATCAGTCTCTGGTCCGCAGTCCCCAGATGGAGGTTCTTCGAGTCCCAACCGTGGGTCTTGCTATTGCGCTGTGGACAATATAACATATTTAAATAAATTATTAGAATTATTATAAATTAGGACGACCTCCGTGGCGCAGTGGGCGAATAGCCGGCTGATACGAAGACAGCAGCGGGTTCGATTCCCGCCGCGGAACAAATATATGCATAATCTACAAATATTTGTTCCGAGTCTATATTTTATAATTCTATATTTCTATATTTTGTAAGTATGGATTTACAAAAAAAAATGTATAAAAGAATTGTATCAGTTATCTGGTTCCCATAGTAAAAACTTTGATTAGTTTGGGGCTAGATAGCCCTGTGTAAAATGACCAGCAATATTTATTTATTTATTTAATTAGTTGCCAGTCCACACACAGTGCTCGAAATTTAATCTTATTTTTTTAACCAAATTTTATCATTTACTTCTCCCTCCTCTATATAAACTTTAACTATGCCAAACCGCACACTCCTCCGTGAGCGCAATTAGCTTAATAATAATGTGTTTGTATGTGTGTAATTGTCTTAATTACAAGTTCTTAATAGTAATTAAGACAAATTTTGAAAATTTGATTTTAAATAAACCGAAACTTTCAAATTTAATAATTATATATTATATGTATTTATCATATTTTTTACGACATATATCAGCATTTTCGCATCGTAGCTCGCATTTCTAATGTGCGTACACGTTAGAAATGCGACCTACGAGGCAGCTCTCTGTTATAAGCGATGGTTACTATTTAACATCAGCTTGATCCATCTCAATGTAGTACAAAAAAATGTGTTCTATTGTGTAATTATGGTTTGAATAAATAAGTATGAGTATGATTTCAAAAAGTGCTAGATCTGGCGCTGTTGGCGCTAAGGCGACTGGAACAAGGTTGTAAACGGTAATGTAATACCTGAACATGAACTGGTTGATCTGTATGGCGGGCAGCGCGGCCCGCAGCGCGGCCAGCGAGGAGGCCTGCAGCATGCCCCACACCTCCAAGTACTGCAGGCACACCATGCCGCTCAGCTTGCTGCAAAACACAAGCAAACATTATATTAATATTTAATTTTCAGGAAATAACTAATAATAATAAAAAGACACCGCGGAGCCCCCTAGGGTCGACAGAGACCCTTGACCCTCGGCTTATCCTAGTTGGGCATGGGGGTCCCTGATATTTGGCTTGCTTTAGCCGGCCATGCGGTTGACAGACGCCCCTGCCTATGTTAACGTTTAGGCTAAGTCCCTAAGTTGTAAATTAAATAATTCAAGTAAATTTGTGAGTTTTGTAGCGTCGGTTGTTCCGCTACCCCGGGGAAAGGAGGGGGGGGGGGGGGGAGTAAAACAATAACTTGTTTTCAAAAAGCGCTTGGCTTCCACCTACATAGTTCACCAGGCTGTTCATTTGATTTGGAACGCTTCAAACTATCATCACCATATTTATCATCATATCTTGGACGAGAGGTGGCACCACATGAAGTTTATTTATTTATTAATACTTTCACACATAACAAAATAGTGCTAATCTACCAGTCATCCTGGTCGTGCTAAAAGAAGGTAAGGCCAGTGGCGGATTTACCAGCAGGCTGAGTAGGCTTGAGCCTAGAGCGGCAGATTTTAGGGGCGGCAAATTTAGGAACGATATTTTTTTAAGATAATATATCTGTAAGGCGGTTTTCTGATGTTTTGCAGAAAGAAGTCTACAAGGCCTCTTTCCTACGACTTTTCCCTCTTCCCTTTCATTGTACATTCAACTAACGGCACCACAAACTTCTATATTGTATGGTAAAACACCCAGTTCGCGGCTCTCCACCAATATACCTACCTATTACATTACCCCTTATAAGTACATGATTGAGCTTTGATTAGCTCAGAAATATACCCAAAAAAATAACCTGTGCAATTTCAACTAAGTTGTTGTATTGAAGGGCGGCAAAAATTGTACAGCCTATACTTAGGAAATGTGTAAATCCACCACTGGGTAAGGCACGACACAACAACAAGCAACAAGTTTCAGCCCCGGTTAGGAACAATTGTAGATCCGGGGCTGTTCGTCGCGCGGTGGTGTATGTGCACTCACGCCAGCGTCGCGGCAGGCAGCAGGTAACAGCGGATCAAGATTCAGCCTCGGTTAGGAACAATTGCAGATCCGGGGCTGTTCGTCGCGCAGTGGTGTACACTAACGCTAGCGTCGCGGGAGGCAGCAGGTGATCAAGTTTCAGCCTCGGTTAGGAACAACTGTAGATCCGGGGCTGTTTGTCGCGCGGTGGTGTATGTACTCACGCTAGCGCCGCGGCTGGCAGCAGGTAGCAGCGGCTGAGCGCGAGGTGCTCAAGATGCGCGAGGCTGGAGGCGCCTGACACGGAGCCCGCCGACAGCCGCGAGCAGTCCGACAGGTCCAGTTCCACCAGCCGGGGACACCGCATCGACAGCGACGATACCACTGGGGGACAACAGCTCATGTTATTATCATTATTAAAAACTTTATTAACAGACATCGAGATCCATAGTTACAATAAAATTACATTACAGTTTACGCACAAAATAAAAAATAAACCAAACAAGAAAATAAAAATACAATAAAGATAAAATGTAATGTAACAAATTATTATTAACATATTATTACTAGTGGTTCGCCTCGAACAGAGATCTCGCGAGTCTCCCATGAAAACAAAAAAAAAATTGTAATCTTTTAACCCAAGACTTCGCAACTTTTTACCAACCGCCACCAAAATTACGCTTGCACAATCCCTTCTACTCCCTATTTTAGATTACGCCGACGTCAGCTATCTCGACCTTTCCGAAGTCCAATTGAGCAAACTTGAACGCCTTCAAAATCTTTGTATTCGGTTCGTATTTGGCTTGCGCAAATATGACCATGTTTCAGAATTTCGCGCAAAACTCAAGTGGCTCCTTATCCGTCTTCGCCGGAATGCACATACAGTCAAAACCGTTTATGGCGACATCGTTTAGAACAACATACCGGTTAAATTGACCAAAATCAAAGGTCCTGGCTGAATGTTATATGACCGCCTTATCGAAAACATTGGTTTTTACGACATTGTTTACTACGACATACCGTATTAAGCGACCACATTTGGTTAATGTTTTCGGAGAATTATATCTGTAGAACGACTGGCTCAGCTGTATTGTAAACAATTTGAATAGGTAACTGTATCCACATCTGGCACAGTATAATAGTCAATGGCTATTATCGTAAAAGTAAACAAAGTTTAGGGTCTTTTGTAATTCTTAGAAACAAAGCACATGCATGCCGTAGCCTCAAGGCCCGCTTCGTCATATCTCTTAAGTCAGTTTGTTACTTATCTTTACACAAGACGCACCAAAACATATTGTTGAGTTCTTTTTAACGAAGAGTTCCACATGCAGGGAAATTGTGACGATACGCTGATTAAAATCCAACGTGAATTACAAAATGTGTATGCACGACAGAAGTGTTTCAAACAAACTAAAATTACAGATTTTATGCATACAAAAATGATATTGTTCTTTTATATTATACGTTTGTATTGAAGTAAACAAAATGCGGTTTAATTTCCTACATGAATGTAAATATTATTTTTCCTATTAATACCTGTCACCGGTTGTTACAACTATCGGTTTTTACGACTCAATATGAGTAGTCCCTTCGATGTCGTTATAACAGATTTTGACTGTATTCTGTCCCTTCTTTTTAACATTCTTTTCAACCCTTCTTCACCATCCTATCTAAAAGAGCGTTTTGTGTTCTTGCACCAGGCGCATGATCGAAACCTACGCTCATCTGAAGCTCTAAGTCTCCAAACCCCTGTCCACAGTTCTCCATTTTATGGCGACTCCTTTACAGTTCAAGCTGTGCGGCTGTGGAACCATTTACCTTTCTCTATTAGATCATCTAAATCTCTTCCTATCTTCAAAGCTAAGGTATACCACCATTGCCTTTTTTTGTCTACGCACCGCTAGTTTATGTATGTTTATCTTCTTTATTGTAGTTTATATATAAGTATATATTATTATATTTGTAAGTACAGTCAAAATCTGTTATAACGACATCGAAGGGACTACTCATATTGAGTCGTAAAAACCGATAGTTGTAACAACCGGTGACAGGTATTAATAGGAAAGATAATATGTACATTCATGTAGGAAATTAAACCGCATTTTGTTTACTTCAATACAAACGTATAATATAAAAGAATAATATCATTTTTCATTATTTTTGTATGCATAAAATCTGTGATTTTAGTTTGTTTGAAACACTTCTGTCGTGCATACACATTTTGTAATTCACGTTGGATTTTAATCAGCGTATCGTCACAATTTCCCTGCATGTGGAACTCTTCGTTAAAAAGAACTCAACAATATGTTTTGGTGCGTCTTGTGTAAAGATAAGTAACAAACTGACTTAAGAGATATGACGAAGCGGGCCTTGAGGCTACGGCATGCATGTGCTTTGTTTCTAAGAATTACAAAAGACCCTAAACTTTGTTTACTTTTACGATAATAGCCATTGACTATTATACTGTGCCAGATGTGGATACAGTTACCTATTCAAATTGTTTACAATACAGCTGAGCCAGTCGTTCTACAGATATAATTCTCCGAAAACATTAACCAAATGTGGTCGCTTAATACGGTATGTCGTAGTAAACAATGTCGTAAAAACCAATGTTTTCGATAAGGCGGTCATATAACATTCAGCCAGGACCTTTGATTTTGGTCAATTTAACCGGTATGTTGTTCTAAACGATGTCGCCATAAACGGTTTTGACTGTATATATATATTTAGTTTATTAGTAAGTATGTATAGGTAGTTTATGTAGGTTTATGAACATACTCGTAGATACACCGCCGTCTTTTGATTTTGTTTTGTCCTGTCCATGCAAAGGTTGTCTGGAAGAGATAGCTTTTAGCGATAAGACCGCCCATCGTACTTACCTTAATTCTTGTGTATTTTTATTGTATTTTTAATTTTGTTGGTGTGCAATAAAGAGTATTCTATTCTATCTTTGACGATCAAAATAGTATCACGAAATAAATAACCAACTTACTTGACCTACAGTTTCATTCAAATTACAGGTAACGGGAGTTCATATAAAGTGGTTACTCTTTTTCAGGGTACAAAATACAGTTATTCTGGATTTCAGACTTTTGCCTATATTTGTGTCACTAAAGCTACACAAATACCAAATTGCAGCACTGTGGAGTCACAGGTATACCCTGTGAATTTTGACAAAGTTTTGTTTTTATTATGGCTAATAACTCAAAAACTACAAGGATTAAACTAAAAATAAAAACAAGGTTGAAATGTACTAATGAAGACCTTTCATTTGACGTCCCATTTGACCTTATAGTATCATATTTTTTTTACCCCTCTTGAACCCCAATATCTCAACAACTCCCCAACATTTTTAGCTCATTGAGTCACACCAAAATTGTGCCATCACTACCAACTATATACCAAATTTCACGATGATCGGATAAACGCTTCGAAAGTTATCCTCGGACAAACAAACATACATACATACAACGCCGATTTGCCCAAGTTTATTTGGAGATCTCGCTTCGCTCGATCAATTATACAGTCTATCACCGCATTGAAGGCATTAATTTAAAACATATTTACAGAATCGTATTAACTGATCTTAGAGGTGGATTTAATACTGGTAGCTTGAATATTTATCCAGTAATCGATACATTTCCAATAAACAAATTTTAACCCAAATCAGTGTCGCCTTTGCGCCGATATAGCGTAGTCAGTTTAACAGGTACCTACTTACATGATGAATGAATATGATTCGTTTACCTATTTTATACAGACTGTTTCATTGATAGTTTAGGACTTGAAATCAAGATAAATTGAAAATTTAAAAAAATCCATGGTAAAGAATTAAAAACAAAACTATTTTACAACAATATTAGCCATTAGCCTTACCCGTGATTTAAATTTATGTCGTAAATGCGGTGACACGCAGTATACAATTAACAAAATTAAACAATGTAGATTCAATTTGATTTAAGTTCAGTGCTATGTTAATTAGTTTATAACATACGGTAATGTAACTGTGAATCTAAGTATTCATAAATAAAATAAAATTAATACAACTAAAATTATGTAATACATAATTTTAACCCAATGACATAAAATATATTTTGTCATATTTGTCAGAAAACCGGGGCGCTTGCCCCGGGCGGCAATTTCAGTAGGCGCCAAATTAATGTTTGAAAAAAGAAACTTCTTTCACAAAGCGCTTAGCTAGGCATCCAGCGCACATCGTACTATCCATTATTAATTTGATTTGAGGCCCCAACCCCCCCCCCCATGACATAAAATGTATCCAAGAAAATGAAACTTTAATATACATCCCCCCACCCCTCCCGTCTATCAATGCTGGTGCCATATCAAGTTTAAGCCCCGGTTCGGGAATATCGTAGATCCGGGGTTGGTATTACATTCTTAAGTTAATTTATTCCTATGTATTTTATAAGCGGCTATTGTAACCATTAGCTTCCTGGACGTGTTGGTTTACGCTGTAAGTGCTGCAAGCGACTGAATTCAAATAAAATAAATAAATAAGCTACTTTTTATTGACAATAAACGCGTACGAAGCCGCCGGCGGAAGCTTGTATACTCACTTTCATCAGTCATCAGTCTTGCGCCGGCTAGGTTTAGCCTCTGTAACCGCTGCGGAGTTTGCGACACTAACACCTGGGGAGACAATTGTAGATCATTTTTTTGTAGTAAGTATTTTAGTTGCAGTTTAAATTATAGGCAGACACTTTCCTTATTACCACAAAAAAGTTAAATAACTGTTTAGGTGTGTAATATTTTTTTTAAAACCCTTTAATTTTATAATTGGTATAGATATAGATTAAATAACCTTTAGACATGGTTCCGTGAGGTTACACCAGCTGATGTTGATTGACTGAAGGTTGACGCAGCCCGTCAGCATGTGCGAGAGCCCCTCCGGACTGATGCCTTGCGACATCGTCAGGTTTAGGGTTTCTAACTGTTTGCATTTACCTGCAAGTAGAGCATAACGAGAACCTATACTACGTGTTTTGTTATGTACAACATTAAATTAAAACACGGGTACGGCTAATGGCTAGCATTGTTGTAAAATAGGTTTTTATCGAATTCATTACATTGAAAATTAATTAATTGAAAATTTGAAATTTTCAAACAACCTTAACATCAAGTCCTAAAATATGAATGAAACAGCCTGTATAAAATGGGTAAACAAATCATATTCATTTATCATGTAAGTAGGTACCTGTTAAACTGACTAAGCGGCATCGTCGCAAAGGCACCGCCGATTTACGTTAAAAATTGTTTATTGGAAATGTATCGATTACTGGATAAATATTTAAGCGATCGATATTAAACCCACTTCTAAAACCAGTTAATACGATTCCAGATGTATGTTTTAAATTAATGTCGTATGCACATAACAAAATAGGTTGTTTTTATTATATGTATGTAGATACACCGCCGTCTGTGATTATGTAATATCCTGTCCAACCAAAGGTTGTCTGGAAGAGATCGTTTTAAGCGATTAGACCGCCCATTACACTAAATCAATTTGTTCTAATCTTATGTACCAGGCAATCATAACCAACTAGGAGATACTCACCGATAATGTGACAGGTGGTGTCTTCTATTTGCACGCTCTCCAAGCTCAGCTTCTTGAGCAGTGGACAGCATTGCAGCAGATGGTTCAGGCTGGTGACGTCTATGCTGGCCATGCTGAGGTCCAGGTACTGGATCCTGGAGGGCTCGGGGGGGGCTGTAGGTCGCCATTCTCCTATCTGGAACAAACATTGTTATTACAAAACTAGTTGACCCAAAAACACTCTTATTTTCTGATTGTTTGATCGAGCGAAGCGAGATCTTCAAACCAACTTGGGCAAATTGGCGTTGTATGTTTGTTGTCCGAGGATAACTTTCGAAACGATTACCCGATCGTCGTGAAATTTGGTATATAGGTAGGTAGTGATGGCACAATTTTGGTGTAACTAAATGAGCTAAAAATGTGTAGGGGTTGTTGAGGTATTGGGGTTCAAGAGGGGTAAAAAAAAAAAAAAAATGGGACTATCAAGTGGCAAGTCTAATAAAAGGTCTTGAGTACATTTCGATCCCGTTTTTATTTTTAGTTTAAACCTTGTAGATTTTTAATTATTAGCCATAATAAAAACTGAACTATGACAAAATTCACAGGGTACACCAGTGTCCCCATAGTGCTGAAATTTGGTATGCTTAGCTTTAGTGACACAAGTATAGGAAAAAGTCTGAAATCCAAAATAACTACTTTATACCCCAAAAAAGAGTAACCTCCCGTTACCTGTAATTTGAGTGAAACTGTAGTTGGTTATACATTTCGTGGCACTATTTTGACAGTCAAAGATTAGAAATAATATTTTTCTGTTGTTATGGGAGACTCGCGAGATCTCAGTTGGGGGCGAACCACTAGTTTATGTAATTTACCTCTGAGCTAGCCAGCCTGACTATGACCGGTTTCCTCGCGAGGACCCTGCCGAGGGCGTCCTTGGATAGCGTCTTGTTGCCGAGGTCGAGTCTCTGCCAGAGCGTCTCATCGCACGCTACTCGGTACCATCTGCAAAATAACAATAACGCTGGACATTTCACACAGCGTTATTTAGCCCCAAACTAAACAAAGCTTGTACTATTGGAACCAGTTAACTGATACAATACTTATCAGTGTTGCTATCGTAAAAAGCTGAGCTGCCGTATGTCACAATCTGGTTTGCCGTATTTTAAGGAATCAATACTAAATTGCCGTATATAATTATTTATTTTAAAAATGTGTATTCCTCATTTGTTTCTTCTCCATAAAGATTTGTTATCGTTGCTATTACTTTCGATTAATGTTTATCTAATGCGTACGTTGTCCTTGCTTTTCATTTTGTCGCACATGTCGCGCGACACCTTACACTTCGTATAGTTTACTTGATTTTGAAGCCCTTCTTCGCGAACTTCAGAGTCACATTCACTCATATTATCGATTTCAATCACAATTAAGCGCTGAACAAGTATGGAATTACTGGCAACCGTAAATCTTCTATATATACAGGTTGTCCCAAAAAATAGTGTCAAGCGAAAGTCTAGACATAGAACACACCTTGGGGTACTCGAATCTCCTCCGTATGTTCCACGATTTCTTATAGTCTTCGAGTTATGCATTTTATTTTCAGAATTTTTGAAAATTTTCGACTTGACTACTTAAAACTCTTTAAAAAAAAAGTAGAAAACTATCTTGAGATTTTTTTTTACGACTGAATTTTTATGTGTTGTTCTTTTATGCATAAAATAATCAGCTACTTTGATGAAAACTATGAAAATATTGGTGTAAAGTCAAAAAATTACATTCGGTGAATTATGACTTAAATTTTCAACTTTAAATTAAAAATCTTAGCAAGTGATTTCATGGTTCTTAAATAAGTCTTAAGAATTCTCAAGACTCTCAGCTTTCATAATCATTAAAAAAAGTAGTACTTAATGGGCTACTTTGGCGAAAATCGGCCTTCTTTATCTCTGGACTTTCGCTTGAAACAATTTTTTGGGACATTATAAAATATAATATTTTTCTATAATATTTCTTATTCTATAATATTTTAGTCGTGAAAACCTATTATTGGTTTTCTTTTATTTACTGTGTTTCATAGTATGTATAATTAGCTGTTGGTTATCCAAATAAATAAATATAAATATAAAAACAAAGTCAGGTTAGATACACCATTTATAAACCCAGCCAAGGTCCAACCGTTCGCGGGACCGATTTTGATGATCTTTGATTTGTTGTATTTGTCTCCGCCCCGAATAGCAGAATAACTATTAAAATATTGGAAAAATTCACGCTAAAAAAAATTATCATAAAAATTCATTTTCTCATACATAGATGATGTAGCTAATGATGGCTGATTGTGTACCGGCGACGTAAGTACATTGGCAGCTCGCGTCATATGCATGTCAAGGCAGTACGAAGTTCGCCGGGGCAGCTAGTAATGAATGAATGAGCGCTAAATTATGCGACTGCTAAGTGAAACAATTGGGTTAGTACGAGTATGTAATCTCATTTGCAACCTTTTCATTCAATTTTAACCAAGGCGAAAGAGATGGCACGATATGGCGTTCTATTTATTACAACTTCACGTTTGTAGTCAGGCTTTCCCCGGCTGTGCTCATAAAAGTGGAACTGTACGTTAATTTTGCTGGTGAAAAACGATTCCTTTCACCTATATTAACATTGCCCTATATTGTGATACGACAATGAGAGGTCTGCCGTATATTCTGAAAAAAAAATTGTGGATTGCCGTATAATACGACAATTGCCGTATGAATAACACACTGATACCTATACTACGTGTTTTCACGTGGTGTTACACAAAATTGTTGCAGGTAGATAGTTACACATGTGAACCCTGACAGGATGTTTTTCGTAAAATGTTTAGTTATTATTTTCAAGCATGCTTTTAGTTTTATAAGTTTATCATAGTATGTACTTTACACATTAATTATTTTTCTTAAGAGGAAATATACCTTTTACAGAGCAGCATACAGTGCGCCAGGGTCCGCTTGGGCAGCCAGCGGAACACGCTCAGCATCACCTCGTCCGAGAGGGAGCCGAACGAGTCCGTACCCGACGGCTCCCAGCGCTCGCGACGACTTAGCACTTGCTCCTCTTCTACTCCCAGGGCTGAAAAAACACATATATTAGAATATTAGAGGTACCTTTGTAATGTGGGTATTTTGGGGTGATTAATCTCCATACAAAATGTAATTACACCACTGGATAGCTAAAGGATCAATGAATTCGTTACGCTAAGTGAGGACGGGGACGCATCGCGCGCTGTAGAGGAGGAAGCGCCGCCATATTGATAGATTATGATCTGAATTGAATAGGATACTTTTTATTGCCAAACAAAGCATGTGAAAATGCGGGTAACAGCTAGTAAATATATTGACGACCTCAATATATTGTACCACGTGGCGCAGTGGACGAATAGCCGGCAGCAGGAGGTAGCGGGTTCGATTCCCGCCGCGGAACAAACGTTGGCATGATCTACAGATATTTGTTCTACGTATTTTGTTATGTACGACATTTAATGAAAACATCATCAACATCATCAGCCCACCTTAGTCCACAGCTGGACATAGGCCTCTCCCAATACACGCCACTAAGCCCGGTCTTGGGCTCTTCTTAACCAATTTCTGGGAATTCAAGCATGGGTAGGGCTAATGTCTAGGTATTCTTGTAAAATAGGTTTTTGTCAAATTCATTATCATAGAAAATATTTAAATTTCAAAACAACCTTAATATCAAGTCCTAAACTATCAATGAAACAGCCTGTATAGAATAGATAAACAAATCATATTCATTCATCATGTAAGTAGGTACCTGTTAAACTGACTAAGCGGCATCGCAAAGGCGCCGCCGATTTACTATAAAAATTGTTTATTGGAAATGTATCGATTACTGGATAAATATTCAATCTACCGGTATTAAACCCACCTCTAAAATCAGTTAATACGATTTTATTGTGTTAATACGATGTGTGTTTTAAATGAATGTTGTACATAACAAAAAAGTAGTTGTCTATCTCAAATGGTCTTGGACGACAGGTGAAGCAGGGCAGCGACTGAATGATGGCGGCGAGATGGGTGGACTATATCGCGTAGGATCGTGACGGATGGCAGTGGGCGAAGTCGGGCTGCGGGTGATAATGATAACAAAACAGGTTGTATAATTAAATTACGGGTATAGGTCTGCCTGGAGCACAGCGCGGCCGGTGTGTACTCCGCGCTGAAGGACTGCGCCACTGGAGTCTCCTCATCCAGGATGCAGTCTGTTATCAGGGTGCAATCGAGACTCGTCTCCGTTAAGGGTTTTGCTGCAAATGGAAAAGAATATTTTTAATGTGAATACGTTTTCAAATTGTTTCCATAGTGAAATGCAGTAATTCACTATTCAATTAATTACTGCAACATTGTTATTATACGTCATTAAAATTGTTTCCATAGTGGGAGGCAATTCGAAAAACGAATGATAGAAAAATCGGGGGATACAGTTTGGTGTTGCAGCTACATATCTATCATCTCCATACAAAATGTAATTACACCACTGGATAGCTAGAGGATCAAAGAATTCGTTACGCTAAGTGAGACGCATCGCTCGCTGTGGAGGGGGAAGCACCGCCATTTTGAGGCCATTTTGCTGCGTTTCGAGGTTTGACCCGAAGGAATTAGTATTCAAACATGATTATATATCTATATATATAAAATGGTTTGTCCTGAATGACTGACTGACAGATCAACGCACAGCCTAAATCGCTGATTGTAGAGACCTGAAACTTGGAGGGTGTGTTCTTTGTATGACGTAGGCATCCGATAAGAAAGGATTTTCCGAAATTCTACCCCTAAGGGGGTGAAAAGGGGGGCAAAGTTTGTATGGGACAACGTGCTTCCTTGGTCCAATCTACTTAAAATTTTGCATAAACCTTTTTTAACAGAATTGATGGAAGACGTGTTTCGTATTTTATTGAAATTCATACCCTAACAGGGTTAAAAAGGGGTAGAAAGTTATATCAATACTCCTAAGTGCTTTTGATTTAAATTATATTTTATTTTGACACATGTTTGACAACTCAATCCAATTTTATTCAAAAAAAAGGTTGAACACACTTAAAAACATAAGCAAATACTCTTTAAAATTGGAATGTCTCGAAAGTCACCGTACTATAATAGTATCTCATTTGAAGGTTTCTAAACATAAAGAGGTTAGGTATGCACTTTTAGGACACGGCCTCATGGGACGTAGAGTTCGAAATTTGAAATGGTAAGGACTAGAACATTTTGATCATAAGAAAAGTTTTAGTTTGTCTTAGAAGTTTAATTTAGTGTACAAATCACACTAAATTAAACTTCTAAGACAAACTACTACTGTTTGTTACTCAATCACGCCGTAACGGCTGAACCGATTTCGATGAAATTTGGTATATACGTAGATTATAGCTTTGATTACCACATAGGCTACTTTTTATCCCATAATTCAGTTCCGATGGGTTAAAAATGGGGTGTCAAGTTGCAGCAGCGAGTTTGGCTTTATTTCTAGGTTATCTACGGATTTAGTAGTGTAACGCGTACGAAGTCACAGGCAACAGCTAGTATCATATAAAATATGAATTTTTATAAATATGAAAATTTATATGAAGGCTTTGTGAGTTGTTGTGCCAGCTAATTTAGGTGTACTTTCAGCTTTTTCCGGTAGGCTTGGACAACATACATACACACATACATACCTAATTATTACGTAACTAGCTGGTACCCGCGACTTTCTCTTCATTTCATTTCATTTATTAATATCCTTTGACAAATTACATGTGCTTGGACAAGTCAGATCAAACAATATAAATATGTCACTTAATTACATACCTAAACAACAGATACATACTTATATGTAGTTATTACAATTTATAAAAAGAAAGAGTGAAACAGTTCCAAATAATAAGTTAAGGTCTGCAAAAGCATCGCCAAATTGTAAATAATAATTAAATATTCATAAGAAAAAATGTTAATAATATATTTAATAATATATTAAGTATATTGATAATATATACCTAGTCAGGTCATAAGTATTGTCACACAGTAAAAACTTTTCTTTTAGAATGCTGGCCACAAAAAAGTTTATAGAATTCGTATTTCGAATTGTTCATGAAAATAAAAATGTATACTTTTTAGAATTTTACTCAGTTTTAAATATGGAGTGGACGCTTAAAGAAGACCGTGTTGCAGTTATTGCGTTGCATCGTTGCGGTTACGCGCCAATTCAAATATTTGACATACTGAAAAATTTGAATATAACCAAAAGATTCGTTTATCGCACCATCAAACGATACAATGAAGACTCTAGTGTAGATGACAGGTTAAGAAGTGGTCGCCCTCGGTCTGTTAGGACTCCAGCAGTGATAAAAGCTGTGAAGGCGCGAATTCAAAGAAATCTCAAACGTAAGCAGAAACTGTTTGCCCTTCAGATGGGGTTAAGCAGAACCACGGTGAAAAGGGTGTTAAATGAAGACTTAGGGCTTCGGGCATATCGAAGAAAAACAGGACATCGTTTGAATGCTCGTCTAATGGACATGAGACTGAAGAGATGCCGCGCTTTGTTGAAGCGGTACGCGGGAAAAAAATATCGGGAAATTCTTTTTTCGGCTGAAAAAATTTTTACCGTAGAAGAGAGCTACAACAAACAAAATGATAAGGTGTACGCACACAGTAGTGAAGAAGCGAGCAACCGTATTCCACGTGTCCAACGAGGTCGTTTTCCATCCTCGCTCATGGTATGGTTGGGAGTTTCTTATTGGGGCTTAACAGAGGTACATTTTTGTGAGAAAGGTGTAAAAACGAATGCAGTTGTGTATCAAAATACAGTCCTGACGAACCTTGTGGGACCTGTTTCTCATACCATGTTCAATAACAGGCACTGGGTATTCCAACAAGATTCGGCGCCAGCTCATAGAGCGAAGAGCACACAAGACTGGCTGGCGGCGCGTGAAATCGACTTCATCCGGCACGAAGACTGGCCCTCCTCCAGTCCAGATTTGAATCCGTTAGATTACAAGATATGGCAACACTTGGAGGAAAAGGCGTGCTCAAAGCCTCATCCCAATTTGGAGTCACTTAAGACATCCTTGATTAAGGCAGCCGCCGATATTGACATGGACCTCGTTCGTGCTGCGATAGACGACTGGCCGCGCAGATTGAAGGCCTGTATTCAAAATCACGGAGGTCATTTTGAATAAACTTTAGTGTCATAAGAATCTATGTTCTGTTAAGTTCATTTTGGTATATAAATGGTTACATAATGAATAAACTTGTTTCAATTATTTTATATTAAACATGTGACAGAATTTATGACCTGACTAGGTATATGTCAGGTGATCACTACAATTCATCAAATTTAAATATTGTTTTATCAGCAAATGCTTCATCCAACTTATAATAACTTTTGCAAATAAGATGTCGTTTATAAATGATTTAACTGACATACATATTACACTGTTCGGTATTTTATTGTATAATTTAATTGCTGTGCAATAGTAACTCTTTAAAATTTTGGCTAATCTTGTTTTAGGTAAGACAAGACGATTTCGAGTGCTAAAATTATCTAGTCATTTTATCAATGTTTTCTCTTACACATAGAACATTCTGTAGTATAAACTCTCCGGTCATTGTCATAATACCTAGATCCCTAAACTTTTCCCGACATGAATCAATGTACCCCATACTTAAAATTAATGCCCGTTTTTAAAGTAGAAATACTCTATTGGCATCTGCAGCTCTACCCCAAAACAAAATGCCATAAGTCATTAAGGAATAAAAATATGCAAAATAGACATCACGCGCTGCCTTTATGCCTCCTAACTCCTTTATTTTTTTTATTGCATATGTTGCAGAGCACAACTTCTTAAGAAGAATGTCAAGGTCTGCGCAGGATTAGTAAGTTCTTCGAGTAGCTTATTATCTTCTCAATATCTATCTTTATACCAAAATTCATCAAAATTAGTTCTGCGGATTACTTGTGAAGGCGTAACAGACAGACAAAATTATTTTGAGAGACCCTTGTTCTATACTGAGTAATGCATGTACGTATGTACATTGAAATTAAGTATTTTCGATAATGATTTCAATGATTTCACTGATCTCATGATCTCATCGCAGAACGGATACGACCATCAATGACGTCTGCCCGCATTCGGGTCGCGCACTCAGCCATGAGCGACTTCTACCCTCATCTCGCCCGCCGCCATAGTAACGCGCACTCGAGTAATAAAATCGTCGTAACTATTAAAATATTAATTATCGTCTACATGGTGTAGTGTAAAAGACGAAGCTTAATAATAGTATTTATTTTGATATAAAAATCAATTTTTTACTACCAAATGTGTATTAAAAATATATTATCAATTTCTATTGTATTTATGGTTCACTGTTTTGGCGATAATTGCTTACTCATAAAAGATAGATATATGCTGTCACGGACTTTTTTGTGGGACTATTTAAGATAAACATTTCTCTTATACATTATATACGTGTAAACTCTACAGTTTTTGCAGCGTACGCCAGAATAACTCGCAGATGGCAGATTTTTTTTCCGACTTACCTGACAATTATCGTTATAATTTGGACAATTCACACACTATCTTTAAAAATTATAGCCTATGTGTTATTCTAATGTATAAGCTATATTATTGTAAACTTTCATTAAAATCCATTCGGTAGTTTTTGCGTGAAAGAGGAACAAACATCCATACATACAAACGTTCGCGTTTATAATATTAGTAGGATTATTTTTAAACGAATGATCGAACAAAATAAATGTAAGGCACTGAGCAATATTGACAAATATGGCGACTCAGCGAGTTTACGAATTGTCTTATTAATATTGCTGATCTAAACTTTAACATATGTACTTTTATTTTATAATTTGTCAATATAATGCCTATATATAAATAAATAATGATGGACATTTCACACAGCTCTATCTAACCCCAAACTAAACTAAGCTTGTTTGGAACCAGATAACTGATACAATACTTATATACCTTTTTTTCGTAAATGCATACTTATAATATACTAGCGGCTCGTCTCGGCTTCGCACGAGTGGACATTTATTTTGTAAACATTTTTTATGGCTTTACACTTTGGGTTACATTATTGAAGTTTTAGTAGGGATCCTTAATTTTATCTAGCAATAAATATAGTCTATGTTACTCAGGGATAATACAGCATTTTAATGGTGAAAGAATTTTTGAAATCGGACCAGTAGTTTTTGAGTTTATTCGTCAAACTAACTCATAATCAACCTATCTAAGTACATATTTTTTTTATTCGACTGGAGATGGAACAGCATATGACCCACCTGATGTTAAGTGGTAACCATCGCCTATAACAAAGTATTGCCTCATAGGCCGCGCACCTTAGATAGGTGGTTTACGATGCACTGCCAGCGTCCATCAACTTGAGGCATACAGGTGTAGAGCCTCTTGTGCCTGTAATTTCACCGGCATCCATACCCTTCAAACCGAAACACAGCAAAGCTGCTTGGCGGCAGTAATAAATATGGTGGTAGTATTGTCACAGACGAGCTCTTTCACAAGAAACTCTACTAATTTTATGTGGTATTAGCCATTACTTACATTTGTCAGTGCTCCTCGGGCTGGGCTTGGAGGAACCAGCGGGCGGACTCGCCTTGCGGGGGCTCTTGCGCGGGGAGGGGATCACATTTGGATTAACATTCTCCAAGTTGTGCTTCCGTTTGAGGGTCTTGTGGTAGTGCTGTGGAGATGGTTTTTAGATATAGACACCTACAATAACAAGTAACTTTTTAACATTTATTTTTTATTTATTTTTAACTCGAACTGAGATCTCACGAGTCTCCCATAAAAACAAAAAAAACGTTGTAATCTTTGACGATCAAAATAGTACCACGAAATAAATAACCAACTTACTTGACCTACAGTTTCATTCAAATTACAGGTAACGGGAGTTCATATAAAGTGGTTACTCTTTTTCAGGGTACAAAATACAGTTATTCTGGATTTCAGACTGTTGCCTATATTTGTGTCACTAAAGCTACACGAATACCAAATTTCAGCACTGTGGGGTCACTGGTGTACTCTGTGAGTTTTGTCAAAGTTTTGTTTTTATTATGGCTAATAACTCAAAAACTACAAGGATTAAGCTAAAAATAAAAACCGGGTTGAAATGTACTAATGAAGACCTTTCATTTGACGTCCCACTTGACCTTATAGTCCCATTTTGTTTTTTTTTTACCCCTCTTGAACCCCAATATCTCAACACCCACCCAACATTTTCAGCTCATTGAGTCATACCAAAATTGTGCCATCACTACCAACCTATATACCAAATTTCACGATGATCGGATAAACACTTCGAAAGTTATCCTCAGACAAACAAACATACATACAACGACGATTTGCCCAAGTTGATTTGGAGATCTCGCTTTGCTCGATCAAAAAACACATACATACTTAAATAATACACTTAAAAAACCTTAGTAGGTTTGTCATATAAGTAACTTTAGTATAGTTATTTTTATAGTGAATATATAAAACACATTAGACAAAATACTATAAAATTTGAGGGTTGTCCTTGATTTTTTGGGATCCCATCAGATCCTGACTTGGTGCCAATGGGACCACCTTTTTAAACAAAGAATTTCTCTGATCAGTCCAAGCGTCTTTGAGCAACAAATTGAGAACCTTCTCCGTTTTTTGAAGTCGGTTAAAAAGGTATATCAGAAAAGCACAAAACAACGTAAGAGAAAACATAAAATAACATATAACAAGGATTAAGATTATTAGATACAATTAATAATTTTATAATGTAAGCAGGGAAAATATTAATCAAGAGGTTTTACAGTTAATTTCATCATCATCATATCAGCCTCAGGACGTCGACTGAACATAAGCAACACCAGGTCATCTTTCCGTCTAGTCGGGGGCCGTCCTACGTTTCGCTTTCCAGTGCGTGATCTCCACTCGAGAACCTTTCTGCCCCAATGGCCGTCAGTTCTTCGAGCTGTGCCCTTCCCACTTTAGCCTGCTAATCCTTTGTGCTATATCAGTGACTTTGGTCAGTGAAGTTAACATGAACTGTTTACAGACATCAGTCGGTATATTATATCTTCTTGTAAATACATATATTAGTAGAGATTTTTTGTTTAACTTACTGAACTATCATTATATGCTTCTGAATCGTCCGGCTCTAGTAAGCTGACGCCCATTTCTTGCAGGACCTGAAAAATGCATCACTTGAAAATGATTGCGCGCTGTGAGATATAAATGAATAAATAATGCTGGACATTTCACACAGCGCTATCTAGCCCCATACTAAGTCAAGCTTGTATTATGGGAACCAAATAACTGATACAATACTTGTATATTTATATGTTTTGTAAATACATACTTATAATGTATAGAAAAACACCCAGACCCGGAACAAATATCTGTAGATCATAGAAACATCTGTTCCGCAACGGGAATCGAACCCGCAACCTCTTGCGTTTCAGCTGGCTCTTCGCCCACAGCCCCACGGAGGTGTAATCTACAGCCTCCCAAAGACACAGACCAGATCGAATAGACCTTATTATATTTTCATACAAAATGTACAATCAGCAGCAATAACTGGTGACTGCACCTTCAACATCGACCTGCTTCTTTTATTCATGTTTTAAGTTGCAACAGTTCTATACATTTTGTGAAGTTAATTAAGAGGGTTAATTTAAGGGGTTAATTAAACATACTCACTTTAGACACTTCTGTCTTTATTCTGTCTTATTATTATGCCAACCTGAGTCAATATTAATTAAAACCACAAGGATCACTTTAAAATGTCAATTTTACCGCCTGTTCATCCACAGCCAAGCCAGGAAAGAATCAGGCAAGAAACACGGCTGGTTATTCTTTTTAATGAACCTTTACACAATATAACAATTGGAATAATCCCAATAATATTATGAATGTGAAAGTTGGGATGTTTGTTTGTTGCTCAATCACATCGTAACGTGAACCGATTTCGATGAAATTTGGTATATAGGTAGATTATAACCTGGATTACCACATAGGCTACCTTTTATCCCATGAATCAGTTCTCATGGGATAAAAATGGTGGTTCAAGTTGCAACAGCGAGTTTAGCTTTACTTCTAGGTTACCTACACATTTAGTAGTGTAACGCGTATGAAGTCGCAGGAAACAGCTAGTACTTAAATACTAGTAGGATGGACATCCTACTAGTACAGCCTAACATAGACCTTGCGTATAGATTTACATAGCAATCTTGTGCGTTAACTAGCCTGCACCTATATCTGTTATCACGAACCTGCGCTGATCTCACCCATCCACATTCCACGACATGTCGTCCACCAATCTACGATCACCCTCATATCAATAACACATTTACGATGCCCGACGTCCTAGCTATGAGCCGCTAAGCCATATATCACCAGCCTACAGACTCTCGACACGAGCCAAACATTAACGGAACGTGAGGTCTAAGAATAACTATGAGTACTGAATAGTATGCTCAGTATTCCATGGTTGGAATATTGAGAATCTAGAATACCTGTAAATTTTCTTTCATAGGCAATGAATTCGTTAGAAAATAACACGAATAGACAAAGCGAATATTTGCAAATAATAATGTGAATTTCACCAAAATAACTTCCTTTGAAGAAAGCGATGAATAGTAAAATGCAGTTGAAAGCTTAATTTACGTTCAAAACTGTGTAATTGGCTCTAATTACTATTCTAACCAAAAAGATGAGGGGGAAAAAAAGCGGGAACATAGCGTCATTCTCACCTCATGATCGGTCTTCCGGTCCATTAAGCTCCAACTTTTGCGCAAGGAATTATCCAAACGCATTCGTTTCCTGCGAAAATCACATTTTATTTTATAACTCTTCAGTATATTACGTGAAACAGACAATACCGAAAATGCACTTTGGCGCCTTTTGTTTTTTCCCGCTAGCGATCAGCTGTCAGCGATCAACATGCAAAAATGGTTTAGCACTTTTGCAGAAATAAATACACTACATATTTACCGTGGACTTTCTACTTCCTCCACACTTCTGGGCATGGAATATTCCTCTTCGGCGTTATTGACGCTCATTACGCACTTTTTATTTTAATATTTCAGTAATAATTACGCGGTCAACGAACGAAGAACGTCATCAGCCAATTTTGCAAAAGTAAAATCGAGCGAGCGGTCAGTGCTTCCAACTAATAGACTAGTATTGGTCGAATTTATATAAAACTAGCAGCCCGTCCCGGCTTCGCACGGGGTAGACAATTATTTATTTTTGGAAATTTGGACATAAAACACTTTTTTTCACAAATATTTTTATTTATTATATATTAACGATAATAGCCTCCACCCCGCCCGCCGCGATGCCCGGCGCGCTTTTCAGACTGCATCGCAAACAACGGCCACGGCGCTATGGCGGTTTTGTTTACTGTTTGAATTTTTTAATTCGTAATATCTTTTGAATGGAAAGTCCAATTTAAATAATTTAAAAACTATTTTATAGGTAGTTAAATGGTCTTGACCATAAAATAAGTTATTTGGATAAGGATTAATATAAACACATAAATAGCATGGTTTGAATTTGGTTAGCATTTTCATTAATGTTTAAAATGAAAAAAGTTGTTGTAGTGACATAACTACAATAGTTGGACATATGCTACCGTGGAGTTTTTTGTAGACATTATGATGTTCTTCAATATTGTTGTACATTATTTTGTTCTATCGCTAATAGTTTCGGCAGCGCATTCGACGAAACACATTTTAAGACTCATTTTTCTACACCTTCGGTTACATTGTTCAAATTTTACCAAGGATCCCTAATTTTTTTCAAAATGAAATGTAGCCTATGTCAAATTGGAAGAATGTAGCATTCTATTGGTGAAAGAATTTTTTAAATCGGCCCAGTACTTTTTGAGCCTATTCATTACAAACATACAAACATACAAAAATAGGTACAAATTTTTCCTCTTTATAATATTATAAGTGTAGATGTAGATGTAGAAGTGTAGATGTAGATTATCAGCCTATGATAATCTTCATAATTACGTAGAGTTTAGTCCTTTTTAATATTTTTTTGATGTATACATATTTAAATAATAAGCATAACCCTCTCCATCGCATGCTGAGTGACCTGGAGCCATTTTATGAGGCCCGTAGTGATAGTTGACGTTTTTGCGCTTTAATATGCCATCACTAATACCAATATAACACGAACTATCTAGCTAGCCCCAAACTAAGGAAAGCTTGTACTATGGGAACCAGATAACTAGTAGAATACTTTCATACCTAAATACCTTCCTAGATTTTTTATGCAAGCATAAATAGTTACAAGCAAATGGAAATAATAGAGGAGGCCTATTAATGACCATGTCATTATGTCCCAAGCCCCGGCTCCAGAGTCGGACAACCGTCAGAGCTTGAAACTCAAAGCTCATTGAAACTCTATTGAACATTTTAATCGAGTTGTGTTCATCAACCAACTCATCCTTACCGTCCAACGTTGCCCAAAAACTGTCTCAGATCTTTGCATTAACTGTTAACAATGGATCCAGTCTCCATTATCCAGTGGAACGTGAAAAGTCTTCGAGCGCGCAAATCTGAACTCCAACACTTAATTTCTAAATTCTGCCCGTTAGTCATTGCCAGCTCGGAGTCATGGCTGAAGCCTGGATCCAATTTTCGGATCCCAGGCTACTCCTGTATCCGAGATGACAGGTCTGACGGGCATTCAGGTAGTGCCCTGTTAGTCAGGCGTACCCCGCCCTTCTCTCAAATCCCCCTCCCTTCTCACTCTTTAGACATGAACCTAGTAGCTGTTAGAGTGTTTGATATATCGTTTATTTCTATTTATATCTCTCTCCTACTCTGCTCTAATCCCCAATATTCCCCTTGTAATTTCTTCCGTCCCATCTCCTATTGTCATTTTAGGTGATTTTAACGCCCATCAAACCTCGTGGGGCTCTGGCCACTGTAATATATTTGGTCGTCTCCTATTGGAAATGTTTGACGAGGCCAATCTCTATGTCATAAATGACAGTTCTATCACCCGTAGATCTTTGCCTTCACAAGATCCATTGAGTGTTATTGTTTTGACTGTATGTTAACCTTCCCTTTCCTCTCTTTTTTCCTGTCAAACTCTGCCTCTTACTTATGGCAGCGATCATTTCCGTAGCCTTATTACCATCCCAAACAGTGACTCCCCTGAGTATAACTGTAATCCCAGTTTAAAATATCGACTTACTGACGCCGATTGGCCTTCTTTCTCCTCTCACTTGGAAAACTTATCGGTCAATCTTTTACCTACACAGACAGACAATACTGATAGTTGTCTTTCGGCCTATTCCAAGTTAGTAGAGACTCTTCTTGTATGTGCAAATAAAAATATCCCTCTTAAAAAACAAGCCAGTTCTCGTTTTAAGATTTCCCCCCCGTGGTGGAATTTTGATTGCTCTAAAGCAGTCAAAATGAGAAAAAGTGCAGAGTTGGCTTATAATTCTTCCATGACTAACGAAAATTTCATACATTACCAACATTCAACTGCAAAAGCTAGGAGAGTTCTTTTACTCTCAAAGAAAAAGGATTCGATGAATTTTTGTGAAAATGTATCCCCTAAAGCACCTCCATCGTTAGTTTGGAAGCAAATAAGACGATTTAGAGGTTGATGTAACGTTCCAAACCTGTCTTCCAATGATCCTTCTTCTTGTTTTGATGCCGTCAGCAATAGATTGTCCCCGTCTTTGTCCCTTACCTAGACTGCCTTCCTATTTCCCCTTCATCTCTTCCTTCTGTTTCCAATATAGACGACAAATTTTCTTTTCATGAACTTTCACTAGCTTTAGATGGTTTAATGGATACATCTCCGGGTGTAGATAGCATCCCGTACTCATTTTTAATTAAATCTCCTGATAGCGTCAAAGAATACTTTTTAAATTTAATTAATGTTTTTTTTTAATATGGAGTTTTTTTTAATTATACATTATAGGCTAGCGTTTGACTACTATCTCGCCTGATGGTAAGCGGTGATGCAGTCTACGATGGCACACGCTTGCCTAGAAGAAACCTAATCACTCGTGACTTGAAGATCCCTAGGTTGTAGTTATCAGGAAACACAGACTCAGGCAAGGCGTTCCACTCCTTGGCGGTGCGCATAATAAAGATGGAAGAGTACCGCTTTGTGCGTATAGGAGGTATGTCTACCATGTAGCGGCGGCGCATCGCAAAGCGTCTGGTTGTCCGATGATAGAATGGGGATTGTGAGATCAGGTTGAAAAGCTCCGCAGCACACTCTCCGAAATGTATACGATAAAAAACCGAGAGGCTTGCAACCTTTCGACGATGCTTGAGGCTGTGGAGCCTTGCATTTGCTAACTCGTCATTGAAAATGAGCTTCTTGGCTCTTCTCTCAATTGAATCTAAAGCCTCTAGTTGGAATTTCGCTGATCCGTCCCAGAGGTGAGAACAGTACTCCAGACATGAGCGAACTTGTGCTTGGTATAAGTTGAGCAACTGTCCCGGTGTGAAGTATTGCCTCACCTTTGCAAGTATTCCAAGCTTCTTAGCGGCCAGATGGACTTTCGACTCAATATAGGAGCCAAAATTGAGAGTCAGTGTTAATGTGATACCAAGAAGCTTGAGGTGGTCAGAAATCGGCACGGGTACATTACGGAAAGTAGGAGCCAGATGTAATGGGCTCCGATTCGCGGAAAACAGACACGCCTGGATTTTATTTGCATTAAACTTAACCAAGTTGGCATCGCCCCAGTCGGAGATCTCCTTCAAGGATAAGTTTAAGCGTTCAACCATGGCCTCCCTGAGTAACTGAATCTGCGCCCCACTGGCTCATGCAGTAGATGTGTAACTCTCCACAACTGTGCTGTCGTCTGCATACCCAACGGTTCCGGGCTTTAGCAGATCGTTAATATGCAGCAGGAAAAGAGTTGCAGAGAGTACCGTCCTTTGAGTGACTCCGGCGTTAATCGCCAATTGATCGGACGAACAGCCATAAACGACAACTCGTATCGATCAGTCTCTCAACAAGTCCAAGATCCAAACACAAAGACCAGTGGGTAGACCGAAAGATAGCAGCTTACTTATAAGGCTTTCATGCCAGACCCTGTCAAAGGCCTTTGAGATATCGAGAGAAAAAGCAAGCGCTTTTCAGTATTTCTCAACGGCCTCGCTCCATAAATGCGTGGCATACGCCAGAAGATACCCAGTTGACCGGTTTCTGCGGAAGCCGTATTGGCGATCACTGGTTATTAGCTTCTAGGTGTGCCAGGAGCCTGTTGTTCAGAACACGTTCCATAGACTTACAAATTATGGACGTGACAGAGATGGGCCTATAATTTGATGGGTCAGCACGACTACCTTTTATGGGCACAGGCTGCACATTTGCCAGCTTCCATGATTTCGGCACATGTCCAGCCTCAACAGAGCGGCGAAAGAGGCGTGTCAGTACAGGAGCGAACTCAGACGCACAGGATTTAAGCACAATTGCTGGACTCCCATCAGGGCCACTAGCTTTATTCACGTCCAAACTCCGCAGCGTTTTACGAACCTCAGTCTGACGAATGCGTATTTCCGGAATAGGTACCCCGCAATCAGGTAGACTAGAAGGACCTGCCTCCAGCATCTAAACGTGAAGATTTCGCGAAAAGAGTGGCGAACAAGTTCGCTTTCTCTTCAGCGGTGTGGGCTAGCATTCCGTCAGGTTTCAGCAGAGGTGGTAGTGTGGGGCGACAAAAGTTCAATTGAACCGACTTAGCCAGGGACCAAAACGCTTTACTACCCGATGGGTACGAAGCTAATTTGTTCCCTATTCGGCATATGTGGTCAAATCGTGCCTTTCGTCAAGCCTTTTTGCAGGACTTGGCAGTTTTGTTATAAAGTGTCTTCATTTGAGATAAGTCTTTGGCTTTGCTGTTTCGAGCTTCGGCCCAAGCCAGGAATGCCTCATGCTTCTGCGCGCTGGCGCGTCTACATTCGGCCCCGAACCATGGTTGAGCTTTGCCTGACATTGCTATGTCAGAGAATGGAATAAAGTATTCCATTCCTTGGCGCAGCACATCCGTCACAGCATCAGGAGGAGAAGCAAACTTGCTTCCAATGGTAAGATGCAAAGAATGCGCGCATTTCATCCCATTCTGCTGACTTGTACCGCCACACTCTTCGCTTGCCTCTAGAGCTAAAATCGGGCGGAGAGTAGACAGACACAGATTTCACCAGACAGTGGTCGGAGCTACCCAAGGGTGATGAAACCGAAACGGAGTAGCGGTCTGGATCAGTTTGGCCATCCACATTGGGAACCCGCGTTGCTCCTTGGACTAGCTGGGTGAGATTTAGCCCTATAGCTAGCTTTCGCGCCTCTCTCCCAGCGTGGTCAGTGCATCGGTATGGGAAAAGTCACTCATGGTGATGGGCGTTAAAATCCCCCAATAGCACCAATTGAGCTGACTGGTATTTCTGTTGGCCGGCATCTGCCGCTTCACTGAGGTAAGCCTGGTCGTCTCCTGATCTCCGCTGTGCGAGCGGTAGACACAGGCATATAGGATTTTTTCCAGGCCCGTATCCCCCATAACCCAAATAACAGAGAAGCTAGGGTTTTAAAGGTTACGGAGACGCCGACAGCAGATATCGTCTCGAGCATACACGCAAACCCCTGCACGCGGTTTAAAATTGTGCTCCAGGGTAAACCCTGGGTATGAAAGATACGCTGTGTCTGACGGACACCCTATCTGCGTCTCCGAAAGGAACAAGAGAGCTGGTTTTTCAGTCTCCAGGTGGTGATGGACTGCGACGAGATTTGAGTGCAGACCTCAGATGTTGCTCAGGTGCACTTTGAGACAGAGGGAGTGCAACCGCTGTTTAACCGATCTCTTATTTCTGTGCTTCATTTTCATTATGGAGTGAGTTGAGGTTAGAAGACGGCAGTGAAAGGAGGCTTCATATTGGTGACCCTCAGACACACACAAATTATCGCATCGTTGCGAGGACTAGTCTGGAGACTGTGGGGACGCCCGAGCCCCCCCGAGGATGTCCATAGGGCCCTCTCTTCCGGTCACCAACCGGCGCATCTCGGGATTTTTCGCTAGTTGTCGGGGCAGCCTTTCACGAGTGGCTTGGTACGAGTACTTGGGCCTCCTACTAACTGCGGTTGGCCAGCGGTGCACCGTGCCTCGGATCAAGCTACCCTCTACGACTAGCCTTCCGATGCTGTGAGTCCTGATCAATGTGTTTCAGGTCGGTCTGCCAACAATACGACCATCAAATCGACCCGTCCTCTGTAGTGGCTACACCGGCCACCATGCCGGAACGCAGCAAGACTACTTGGCGACACGACTTTGACCAGTGGGTGGTGATCAGCCGCGGCCGAAGCCTACCACCGATTACACCTGATTGGGACCACCCGGGGACTACGTGTAGGGATTCAGTTTAGGGGCTTCATCTATGGACGTGCGTAAATCGGCCCTCGTTCCGGATGAGTGGAAGACTCAGATAATAATCCCTATTCTTAAACCGGGGAAAAAGCCATCTGACTCAACAAGCTATAGACCCATTGCATAATCAATTTTAGCCAAGATAACAAGAACACTTGTTAATATTTCGATTGGAATGGTACGTTGAGAGCAAGGGTATATTGGCGAAATCACAGTATGGCTTTAGGAAAGGCATGAGTACTCATGACAGCTTAAGCATAATCACAACTGATATCCGTATTGCGTTAGCTAAGAAAGAGTTTTTGATTGTTGTTTTTCTTAATATTGCAGCTGCTTATGACATCGTCCTGCTTCCAATGCTCAGAAATAAACTTCAGGCGAGCATTCCTGAGAGGCTTGTTCGTTTTGTTTATAACCTTTTAGTAGGAAAATATTGTTAAAAAACAAAGGCAATTTTCTACCAGCTACGTGTGTTTGGAAGGGGTTACCTCCGGGCTCAGTTCTCAGTCAGGGCCTTTATTATATAGCCTTTATTCACAGGGCTTAGATCAACCAATTTCCCCCTTATGTCAAGTTTTGCAATAGGCAGACGATCTGGCATTGTACGTACAATCGAATTCCATTGTGGATGCCCGTGATAACTTAAATACTGCATTGACTCTCTTAAATGAATAGTTCGATGAGCATGGTTTATCTCTTTCGGCTCCTAAAAGTAGTTGTGTGGTATTTACAAAGAAAAGATCCCTTCCACCTATTGACTTGTATATCGGCAGGGAGCTGATTCAGCAGGTTAAAAGTGCAAAATTTTTGGGTGTTAAGCTAGATTCTAGATTGATAGGAGTTCCCCACTTAAACTATATCTCACAAAAATGTGAAAAAAACATCAATATTCTGCGCTCACTATCTGGCGTTTGGTGGGGTCCTCATCCATATTGCAAAAAACTATTATATAATGCAATAGTACGCAGTCATATGGACTATGCTTCTTTTCTTTTGGATCCATGTACTAAAATGGCTCTGGGAAAGTTGGATAGGATCCACTCTAAATGCCTTCGAATAATTCTTGATGCTATGAAGTCTTCCCCTTTAAATGCGATGCAGGTGGAGAGTGTCGGGAGGGTCGACACTCTCCACCTGCACACACACTCTCCCTTCGAAGACAATACCTAGCAGATAGTTTTTTCTTAAAAATTATCCAAAATTCTAATCACCCCCTATTGGCAAAATTAAATGATGTGTTTAAAATTGTAGAACCTCACATTGACCTTTGTTAAAATAAAATCACATGTTTAATTCGTAACTTTAGAAAATATACAAGCCTTCTACACCCTGTCATTCTGAGTCAAATTAACCCGCTGTATTAACCCGCTGTATTAACCCGCTGTATTAACCCGCTGTATTAACCCGCTGTATTAACCCGCTGTATTAACCCGCTGTATTAACCCGCTGTATTAACCCGCTGTATTAACCCGCTGTATTAACCCCATATTAGTATTCAGTCCCAATATCATCTTAGATTTTGGTATTGTTAAAGGCTCTCATTATGCTTTCCAAATATTTAATGAACAGATGACTAGCAATTATTAATCGAGCGAAGCGAGATCTCCAAATCAACTTGGGCAAATCGCCGTTGTATGTATGTATTTATGTGTGTTTGTTTGTCCGAGGGTAACTTTCGAAGCGTTCATCCGATCATCCTGAAATTTGGTATATAGGTAGGTAGTAATAGCACAATTTTGGTGTCACTCAATGAGCTAAAAATATTGGGTGGTTGTTGAGATATTGGGGTTCAAGAGGGGTAAAAAAAAACAAAATGGAACTATCCGGTCAAATGGTACGTCTAATAAAATGTCTTTGTGAGTAAATTTCGATCCCGTTTTTATTTTTAGTTTGAACATTGTAGTTTTTAAGTTATTAGCCATAATAAAAAAAATTTTGGTATACGTGTAGCTTCAGTGACACAAATATAGGCAAAAGTCTGAAATGTAGAATAACTACAATTTCTACCCCAAAAAAATATAACCAAATTACATGAACTCTCGTTACCTGTAATTTGAATGAAACTGTAGGTCAAATTATTTGGTTCTCATTTCGTGGCACTATTTTGATAGTTAAAGATTACGAATACTATTTATTTTCTTTTTATGGGAGACTCGCGAGATCTCAGTTCGGGGCAAACCACTAGTAGTGGTTGGCATCCTATTTATACAGATGACTCTAAACTCAATGACTCTAGCCCTGTAGGTGCAGCTGTCTGGATTCCGTCTGGGAAAAATATTCTTAGTTTTAAATGTCCATCAGTGTTTTACTGGAGAGACAATAGCTCTTTTAGAAGCTATTATGTTCATTAAAGCCCACAATCTTCAAAACACAATACTTTTTTCTGACTCTAAAAGTTCCCTTCAATCCAATCTCTCCAACCCTTTTCGGTCCAAATCCAAATTTCCTATCATTCTTAAAATTTGTGAAGCTCTGTTTGACTGTCATAAAATTAGAATTATTATTGTTCTGGCTTAGATCCCTGGTCATTCCGGTATGTGCTTTGCACATTGCCAGGCAATGAATCAGTGGACTCATGTGCAAAGCAGGCCATTCAGACAGGGGCTCACGACCACCTTCAAATCTACTCGCACGACCTTTGTTCAGTCCCTAGTTCCCACCTGACTACTTCCTGGTTCCGTATGTGGCTTGATTCCAGGTCTTCGAAAGGAAAAAATTGCGGCGAAATTCAACCCGAAACTCCAACAAAACCATGGTTTTTAAAATATTGCAAAGCCAACAAAACGACTACGTCAACCATCTGTCGTCTCCGTATAGGGCATGGACACCGGTTTTCTTAGCCAAAATAAGAGTTAGTGACCATTCCCTATATGAATGTGGTTTGGATGAAGGTAATGTAGAGCAACTACTTTTCTCATGCTCTAGGCTGCGGCCATCTCTGTATGATCTTTTTCCTCCTGAAATCCCTCGTTCTTTCTCTTCCAAAACTATATTATCCCTAGTGTTCTCCCCTTTCATAGCACTTCTAAGTAAATATATTAATGTAAATAAAATTAAACTGTAAATATGTAGACCTACTAATTCTATGTTTTTATGTGCTGTATTAGTGTTCTGTATATATTCGATTTGTGTTGTATATGTCAATTGTGTTGTTTCTTTGCTTTTTAGGTATAATAAATCACCTTGTAGTCAAAATTCAAGTTGAGTCTCCCTCTGTAAACACTGGCCAACCATTTCAATGCTCGGAACTCCATCGTTTTACCGTTTTATACCTGTCTACTTGACATTGGCATAATTGTGGTAACAAATAGCCACAGAGTCCATTCAACCAATAGTGAATAGTGAAACAGAAGGGTATGTATAGAAGAGATGATTAAATCGTGCGTTGTCTCCTATTGCGAAAACTACGGCAGAGACAAGCATGTACCATCGTAGACTGCATCATCGCTTACCATCATGCGAGATCGTGGTCAAACGCTAGACTATAATTTATTTAAAAAAAGCATGTGTGCAATGTGGCACACGTGGCAGAAGTGAAACCTTCAAAAATGTTGGTTTCAAGATAATGAGACGAATGTAAAATTTCGGGAAGATGATAATTGTAGGTTTTAGTAATGATCATAGTGATGCAAAGTTAGATAATTATTAACACGAGTGGAGGGAGTACGAAGCAAAGCACAAAGAGAACCACGAACTTATGAAACACTGTGTAATGCTTCCTATCTCATTTTCTCCCACGTTAAATCTTATGAATTTATGTGTATGTCTCTTTTTACTGTAGCTTTTTCGTTTCATGGACTTTCAAATCACAATGATGCTAAAGAAGTTTTCACTTCAAAAAAGTTCGTATAAGTACCTATATTGAAGTCTTCTTTATATGTTCAGTTCGCTTTCGTGTAACTGATTTATCTGTGACGCCATCATAGAATTTTACGGAATAATTACCGTAAGTTATTTTAGCGATATTTTATTTACATAGGTACTTATATGTTAGTTGGTGTGGATTAGGTAGGTACATAAGTACTTGTCATTTTTCCTCCAAAAAGTCATCTGTTTTTAAAAGATACTGCATGAAGAATATTGAAGAAAACTGCTATATCTTCAGTGTTCCTGAGGAACAAAGCTTCTCCAGAACAACCATCAACGTCCATTCAAGATACAGTGTATCAATTAGTCAGATTCCACACAGGGTTAAAAAATAATACTATCACAAAATAACATTGATTGCCACACACAAGACGAAACAAAAACGGAGTGAGCATGTTCCCTAGAAATGTTGATGTAGTCTTTGCGACTTTGACAGTTTGGCAAGTTTAGAAATATATTTTTGAGCGGAGCAGGTCTCGGGTGCTTGTTTAGACGGCGCCATCTATTACGCTAGTTGGAACTATTTTTTTTAAAAATCGATTATGAAAAGTCCTCATTGTATGTAGTTAAAATAATGCTCGTTACATATGGCAGCAAAAGGACTGTGTTGGCAGCACATTTATAGATCATAGACAAAACAGATGCGTATAATGTTGCCAACATAAGAATCCTGCTTTTCGTTCCCTTTTTGGAGCTTGAAATGAGCACACGTTTCTTTCGTTTAGTTTTCTGTATGCCTATTTAATTAACACATAATTACAAAGTAAAGCGCATAAAATGCTCTTGTATTAAGACATAGACAAAATCTACACAACCTGGACAATTATTTTACTCTAGCTACATTTTACTTATTTACAAATATAGACCAATCATAATTTCGGAGCATATACGATAAAAGTCGTGATTGGTTTTAATTTTTCTACGTTGTCCAATCAAAAATCTGCGATACGCACGCCATCGACACGGCCATTGCTGCGGAATAAAATCAAAACTGCGCCCAAACAGAAAACAAAGACATCGTTCGGCGTCGTCTGGTTGTTTTCAATCAGGAATTATCGAAAATACACGCGAATTCTAGTCGCGAGTGAATAAATCAGCGTGAAATAAAGTTCTTGTGTTGAGCGTTGCAGTTTCCAAGATGACAACTCGAAAACTGAACACTGCAGAAGATCTGAGTGGTAAGTAAACAAAGAATTCAAAACAAAAACATTGTCGTCCGTAACCCGATCTACCAGATTTCTCAAGGATTCAACTTGTATTGTTGAATCCTATCTGCGCAGTAAGAATTTACACAGCGAAACGCAAAACAAATTATTTCAATCAATTTACTAATTTGCGTCATACGAATGAAATTAATTAGGCTGCGTTTGTTGGCTACGTGATTGATTTCCCTAGTAATCCGACAAAAACACCAATCCCCCAACTTCAATAGAAAGTGGTTGTACAAAGCACCTTCTAAATTCGACCGTGTTGAACCTGTCGCGGCGATTTCATCTCCTTCAGTCTTCTGTGCGCCTGGTACTTGGCCTATCGATTGGCGGACATTTTTGTTTACTAATATACTTTTTGTTTGTAAATAAGGTGTGGGACACATTCATAGTTTACTCACCTGCCAAAACAAGGTTCTACTTTGTTACGTCAGTAAGGAATGTTTGTAACATGATTTCTAATTTACTTATTAAGGCTGGCTTGCACAACAACACCTAAACGTGTTTAGCGACTAAAGTTTAAATTTGGCGAATTTGTATGATTTGTCTCCTTATATCATATTTAGCCATTAAATACGTTTAGGCATCGTTGAAGTTGCCCTTTGTGGCGAAATATGATTTATGGAGTTGTCAAATCATACAAATACGTCAAATTTAAACAAGTTTAGTCGCTAAATACGTTTGGGGATTGTTGTGCAAGCCGGGCTGAGTGTCTGACATGCACTCTCCAATTATTTTTATACATTAAATAAATAAATATTGCTGGACATTTCACACAGCGCTATCTAGCCCCAAACTAAGCAGAGCTTGTACTATGGGAACCAGATAACTGATAGAATATTTTTATACTTTTTTTCTTGTGTAAATACTTACTGTTTTGTTACCTCTGAGGTTGGCAAGTAGAAAATGTTATTAGCATTAAGCCCACCTTTTGTTCATGTAATTTGTATTTTTTGTGCATTAATGTATTAAAATAATTAAAATACTTATAATATATAGAAAAACAACCAGACCTGGAACAAATATCTGTAGATCATGCAAACATTTGTTCCGCGGCGGGAATCAAACCCACTACCTCCTGCAAATCAGCCAGCATATTGATTTCATTTTGATTTATGTTCAGTATAGCTCCAAGATGGTTCCATTTCAGTTTAATAATGTTGAAGGTCGAAAAATAAAATTTACTTGTATCCCTGTGTTATTTATTTTTTTGATATATTTGAATAGTATGTTTATAAGGTACGTGACCTACAAGATTATAAGTTATATATATACTCTGTTATAGGCGATGTCCACTTAACATCAGGTGGGCCATATGCTTGTTCTATTTCCAGGATGTATCTTTACATAGTATAAAATGAAGTCGCTTCCGCTGTTTTCTGCTTATGATTTGTCTGTTCGCTTAGATCTTTTAAACTACTCAACTGATTTTAATGCAATTTTCAGCAATAGATAGAGTAATTCAAGAGGAAGGTTTATATGTATAATATATACCTAATTCTGTTTGTTTGTTACCTTTACACAACTAAACGGCTGAACAGATCGTAATGAAATTTTGCAAGGAGATAGATTATGTCCTGGGAAAGGACATAGGCTACTTTTTAGCCAACTGCGCAAAATGAGGGTAATGTTTTATTGAAAAACCACCCGTGCGAAGCCGCGGGCGGGTCAGCTAGTAATAAATAAAAAGGATTTTTACCGTATGCTAGAGGTTGCGTTGTGCGCGAGCTGCTCGCAGCTCGCGTGTTTTTCTTTTAGTCGAAGAAGTAATTAAAGAGGATATCGAGCTGTTAAAAGCCATCAAAGAGGATATCCATGTGTAAGAAGCAGGTTATCATTTAAACTGCCAATGATAATGATGATGTGTAAAACCAAGCTAAAAGTCACTATGCACGCATAATATTGATAAAAATATACACCAAGGTTAATTCTTATCGGTACTTTTGCTATCATCTATGTATTTAAGCCAAATTTTTATGTATTTCCTGAAATTATACACAATTTTATGCATACGAAGTATCTATATTAATGCTGGGGGTAAAGTTTGTGGTTTGTATAGATTAGATAGAGACTTCGGTATAATTATCCTATAATCTTTGCTTATATATCTATCAATCATATTAATTAAAGATTTTCAAATCAATCATTTATTTGCATCAAATAAGGTTTTAGCAAAGTTCTTAAAATTAGTATAGATGTGTCCAACTTATTTCTACCACAGAGGCATGCTAATTATTTAAAAAATAAAAAGCAAGCGCACCACTAGCAGGCGCGGTCCAGGCTCGTCCTCGGCGGCGACAGCACTCTCGGGCCCGGTGGCAGAAGCGGGTGGCCCAGGCAGGGCGGGACGCTTAGGGCGCACAGGTGCCGGGGCGCATACGGGGTGGGGGGGGGGGGGGCATACGGCGGGCACCGACTCTTACTGCACTGACCACATCACTCTCCGCAAACTTCAATCCAAGTTTGTTCCCGACGAGTGTGACAATCTGAACAGGATTTTCCTCATTCATCTCGGGAATACCAGAGATTTCGATTTCGTATACAAGTGATTCCTGATCCTTGTCGTATAGTTCGGTTCGCAGTCGATCGATGGTTACCTCGAGGTCGTTGACCTTTTCATCTTTCTCGTCAAGTCGCTTTTCCATCGAAGACAACCTTTGTTCATTTATCAAGTCAAAATTTCCAGAACGGAACCGGGAAAACCAATAACGGGTTGTGCGTTCGTTTGTACAGTTCTCTCCGTAAACGTTTTTGATGTTTTGTGCCGTTTGTGTCGCGTTGGTGCCACGACGGAACTCATATTCCATAATTACACGAATTTTTAAAGTATCCATTATGACGAAAAATGTTCAAATGTTATGAAAATACAACGCTAATCAATAAAAAAAAAGACTGACTGAGTTTGTAAAAAGAATGTCATGTTTTTAAAACAAAATTAATTTGAATTTAGAATACAAAGCCATTCTAAACTTTTTTTCTATTTGAAATTACCACTGAAGAACGGAAATTTCATAGGTAAAAACCTATTATTAAATCAACAGCCTAAAAAATAAGTTTCAAGCGTCTAGCTCTAAAAATGACGATACTTCCATACAACTTTTCATCCCCTCCTTTCAACCCCTTACAACCCTTTTTTCGCATTAAAAAGTAGCCTATGTTCATTCTCAGGCTCTAGACTATCTGTGTACCAAACATTCAATCGGTGCAGTAGTTTTGGCGTGAAAGCGCGACAGACAGACAGAGTTACTTTCGCATTTATAATATTAAGTAAGGATTGAGGAGTTTTGACTCCATTAACAGGTTGGCTCCCTATTATTTTTTACCGTGGAGTGGATAGATAAGTAGTATGCACAATACCTATAGTAAAACCTGGATGAATCTGAATAATATTGATGTAGTAAGAAGTCAAGGAATTTAAGGAAAATGCTTACATTGCTTTTCGCGTGTTTCTTACGAGCTTCTCTAATTGACCTTATTATTTGCTTTATTTCCCATGATGATTGAGTTGATAATAAAACAAACACTGGAATCTCAACGCAGAAAAAACAAAAGCTCTAGAGTTCAGCCTTCTTTTTTTAAAAAGCCTGTCAAAACGAAGTTCAATACCTAATTTGAATGTTCATAACAACCATGCATAATCCATTTTGAATTTCGAAATTGAATCTAAGCAAACCACAATACAGTTCAAATTACATTGTTTGCCTATTTAGTATGTCACGGAAAATCACTTTTATTACAGAATGTACTAATTTTATTAATTTTACTACAATGTAATCTGAGTCACGAATACACCAGCTTAGTAAGTAGTAGTGAAAATGTGATTCTGTCAGAAGACACTGACCAGCCTTAATTACTGACTAAAACGGGTATTTATCGCGTATGTACCTTTTTATTAGTTATCCCGACGCGACGTTTCTACTGTCGTTGCAACATGTCGTTGCTGTTGCATGATGATAACATGGGATAACAAATAAAAAAGGTACATACGCAATAAATACCCGTTTTAATCAGTAATTATGTACAGTGATCGTGAAAGTTTGAAAAATACTACCTTGCATAATAGACATTAATTTATAAGAGGCCACTATGCGCTCAGGGTTAAAAACTAACCATCGCACAACACACAATCTAAATTGACATTCATTTGAATCGTATGCACTGATTTGAATCCTAATTCGGTACGTCCGCTGCTAAATATAACTGGGTGCTATGGATGTATGGACCAATTGAGCTCGTTTAAGAAAATTGCCCAATTTATTTATTGATACTGAAACGGTTCAATTCCAAAATTGGATGACCGAATGCATTTTTCGTAAGATATTAGCAAAGATTTGTTGCCGATCTTTAAACTGGTACCAAATTTACCAATAATACCACCAAAATGGCATCATCATCATCCAACCCCTATAAGTGGCCACTGCTGGGTGTAGGCCTCCCTTCCCGGTCCTGTGCTGCGCGCATCCAGGAGTTGCCCGCGACTTTCTATATGTCGTCGAGCCATTGCGCCGACGGACTTCTTAAGTCTGTTCTTGCCCACCATTCGGTGAAAGATTTACTCCACCTGCCATCACCTCGTCTAGCCAAGTGTCAAGATGGCAAATCTTTATCTCTTTACATAGTATAAAATAAAGTCGCTTCCGCTGTCTGTTCGCTTAGATCTTTTAAACTACTCAACGGATGTTGATTCAGTTTTCAGCAATAGATAGAGTGATTCAAGAGGAAGGTTTATATGTATAGTACATACATGACAAAAATATCCCGTCTTGTTCAGAGAGTTCAGAACGATTGTTGCAGATTCTGCTATGACATCCCTCCACGAACACATACATATCTCATCTTATCTCAATAATTCATCCACTCTCAACATGGCCTCATGGAGGTACTTACACTTGGCCGTACTTGTTCATGGCATCGTAACGTCTGGATCACCAGAATATCTCTTCTCCAAACTGAATCGTCACGAGAGCAAAGTACAGCACAAGACCGACAAGGGATTTACTACACTACTCCAAGCACAACCACCTCGACATTTAAAATCACAGTTTATCTTTAAAAAACGTTTAAAATCCATAATTATTAGTAAACAAAAAATTGGGTTGCCTCGTGCGGAACCATTAGTGCACCTTTCACGTGCTAGCCGGTTGGGGTATTCTTTTAATCAATTTATTAATTTGATTTATATACATATGTTCTGACTTTATTTAGTTTTATTACATAATATACTTCATTATATAAAACCTATTTGAAAGGTTTGAGAATGAATTTAGAGTTTTCTGATCAAAACAATGATGAAAATGTTAAAATATGGTAGAAGGAAACACAATCTCTCTCCCCATATAAGTATTTACATTAGATAACGTGAATATCACTATCAAAATCTAGATAAAAAAGTGAGTGATATTACATTGTGCGTGCGCCTGTCGCTCGTGTACTAAGCTGACCTGTAATATTCTGTCCTGATATACACAACACGTGGTGCCCTAGTCCTCAGGGCTGTGTATGTCACCAGTACACTTTTATTTTCGCTAGATGTTCCACCTGTTTTCACTCCTCAGAATAGAGGTTAATTAATATTTATTTACATTAATTAGTTAGACAGTTGGATTGTATTGGCTCAGAGCCATACAGTACGAGATATTGGGCACGTATGTCTTTTCTTGGTTACATTTAGTAGGTCTACATATCCTTGCATGTATTTATTTATTTAATTACATCGGATTAACCAATAACACTAATTCATTTAAAATAATTCAAAACATTAATTACAAACCATACATTGTCTAATTAAAATCTAAATTACATTTTAACTCTACATATTATACAAATTATTAACAATAAAATAAAATTAATACACATTAAAATAAATAAATTTATCAAATCACACACGTAAATAATAAATACCTCAGGGCTCAGATATACCAGCATTAATTCCTTTCCATTCGTCAGCAAACACATAGCGGGGAGTTAGCACGGGATACGGTACGGCTCGAGGGTATAGCAAGAAGCCTATGTCTTATGCACCGGATATATTTATATGTATGAAACGTCGCTCAGCATGCTATGGAGAGGGCTATGCTTGGTATTTCTCTTCGAATCTAATCAGAAATTAGGAGATCCGAATATAAAACAAAGTTACTGGTATAGCTAGATTAGCAAGCTGAAGTGGCAGTGGGCGGGGCCATTCCTCGAAGAACTGACGGACGTTGGGACAGAAAGGTTCTCGAATGCAGACCACGAACTTGAAACGCTCTCGAACTCTATGGGGGAGTCCTATATTATACTAGCTGACCTGCCCGCGGCTTCGCACGCTTGAAAATTCCCGTTCCCGTGGGAACTTCGGGATAAAAACTATATAACTCTTGTCAATGTGACGCGACATATACAAAAAAATAATAATTAAAATCGGTCGACCTGTTTCGGAGGACTGCGACTACAAACGCCGTGATACGAGATTTTTATATATTAGATGATGATAGCCCATTGCTGGGTATAAACCTCGAGGTGTTCGAAGACGTCATGTCGTCACTTCGACTTGCCAGATGTCCTGCTCAACTCCGTTTTAATTCCGTTATACGATCTCCAACATCTTTGACCTTCGTCTTACTTCGGATTTTGATGGTTTATCAGCTAGATGCCGAGCATGGCAACTTGCGTGTATTCTTGGAAAAACACTATTGAATCTTGAAAAAGGGGAAAAACTGCTTTAATTATCTTCCTCAAAACAAGTGAATAATTTATTTTGAAATAGAGTTGAATGTGCCCTTATCACAACGTGCAATAAGTATGTTGTTAGCAGTGCGTAGGTGTGAGTGACAGCCGTATTATTGTTTAAAAGCATGATATCAAGTTATTGCCTGGCTGGATTGTGCAGTGGTCTTATCTTTGTTTGTAAGCTAATCGATCCGATCCAGTCCGATCAATCCTCACACTCCTGGTGAGGATTGAGATAGTTGGAGAAAAAACATTTCTGATGACGTTGTTGTGCGTGGCCGAGCTTTGATCGATATTTGGTTTAAAGCGCATTTTAACAGTGCCTAAAATCATGCACATCACTTGATGGCACCGACTCGCGGCGGATCAGAAATCGCTGCAGTCGTGTCTACGCTAACACGGACGTGAATTCCCACGGTGCATCGGTGTGTGCTTCTCTGCACCCGTCTGCAATATCACAGACTGTGGAACACCACTTTAAGATACCAACGTGCTACTTCCCTTTCCAACAGCTATTTACCTGCAGAGAACTGTAGTAGGTTACTCACTCCAATTAGCGTCGCTAATCATCTGTAGATGCTAGAGGCCAATGAGGATTATCGCCGTTGGGTGCAGGTCGCACAAGTTCGGTCGCTTTGGAAATCTATAGGGGAGGCCCATGTTCATCTATACATGATGCCCTATGGCGGATATGATGATGATGATGTGTGGTAGTTGTTGTTTACTTAGAACATTTAGCACATGAGTTATAAAGTCAGCACAATAGGTATTAGAAATATTTTTTTGTATATTTGCTTAGAAAAATCCCTAATGTACATAAAGGCTATTTTCGCGACTAAAGTACCAGGCTACCACGACTCACAAAGATATAAAACACAGCCTTACAAGTTTTGCCTTCAGCGTAGCACCAAAATAGACTACGTAGAGGCTACTTCTCGCTACAGAACTACCAGGGTATCATGATTTACCAAAAGGTTAAAGGTTAAGTTGAAGTTGGGAGTTTTTTCGTTCCAAAAGTAGAGTGTTTATTGGTACTATTAGTTATATTATAGTGTAATTCGCGTGATTTTCTGTTTAGTTTTATACAAAATGTTAATTTGACCAACAAACGTAAACCAACTTTCCTCAAGTATAGCTAAGAAAAATGCCATTTAAAAAATATCACGTCTTTGCACTACCTACAAAATTTATTTACTACATCACACACACCAAGCAAGATTTAATTGGAAGAGAATGCTTTCAAGCATCAAGCCCCACTCTGTAAATATTAATTATTCTAATAAACTGATACGCCCAGGCTATTAGCATTGATGTTTATTAAATAAAATATTCTATAGCAGTGAGATTACCTCCCACAAACATACAACAAACTTACCTCTTTTTAACAGACTTTAAAAAAGAAGGTTCTCAATTATATTGTTTTTATTTTTTTATTAGGTTTATACATCAGAACTCCGTCATTTATCAACCGATTTGTAAAATTTTATTTTTATCTTAAAAAAAAATAATTTAAGATTGGTCCCATAGACATTTCCATAGGCTACTTTGAATTGGCAAACCACGCGTGCGAAGCCGCGGGCCCAAGCTAGTGTCTCGTATAAGTGAACTGCATCTAATATTAAGTTCTTTTGAGAATAAAAAAATCTTTAAACCGAAATAAAATGACTCTTATTCCTATAGTTATTGTAATTTGGTGTAAAAAAAGAAATATCTATCTATCTAATTAGGTATGAATTAGAGGTATGAAAATGAATAGCAAAACATACAATTTCAAGTCTCGATCTCTCTTTATCTTTATCTTTTAGGTAGTCGACCTCCGAATGTTTACATCCATACTGTGGGTTCGCCACCCCCACAAGGTCAAACACCTATACGTCTCGCCTAACCCCCCCGGTTCATTCAACCCAGATTTTCAGTGTCTCCTCTGTACTTATGCTCGCCTGGTACCTAGATCGCGTTAGGTTGGTTGTGGTCTGTGACCTAATGGATATTTTAAACCCTCGATGTAACAGGTGGACATTAAAGCGTCTGTTTGGGTGTCTGGTTTAACTTGGGTAGAAAGAAGAAAGAAAGAAAATATATTTATTTGACACACACATAGGACCATTCAGAACATACCAAACATACCTACTTACATAAAGACTATAAATTATGAAAAAAAGAAAAGAAAAAAAAAATATGTAAACACAGAAAAAAACACATGCTAAAATTTTTGCAGCTAGGTATTACATAGGTAGGTATATACAACATGGTCTTTTTGCTGTGTGGGCCAAACGGGTCCCATCTCAGCGTATTGCTGCCAACCATCCGAGGAAGGTAAGCAGCGCTGGTTTTCAGATGGGACCCATGGGTAGCCTCACGAACGCAGTGAAATAAATAGATAAATAGGTATATACACATACTTACACGAAAATAATAAAACAATCTTGAAAGAATAAAATACAGATTAGAGTTAAGAGTATGTAAGGTGGAGCAAATTTAAGTTGTCTGTGGCGGGTAGGTATTTCATTTTCGATACACGTTGGTGGCGCACCACCATGACGCAGTGGGCGAATACCCGGCTGAGACGCAGGAGGTAGCGGATTCGATTCCCGTTACGGAAAAAATGTTTGCATGATCTACAGATATTTGTTCCGGGTCTGGCTGGATGGTTCTCTATATATTAGGTTGGGGAAAAAGTTTCTTCGCATTTTTTAAGAAAATTCAAAACATTTTTTAATATAGTTTATTTACATTTAACTAAAGTATGTACGTACCATTTTGTTCGATAACTTTTTGCCATCTTGTAAGTAGGGACATGATCCCATTGCTATAGAAATGTTGGGGCTTCTGATCAAAATACCGCAACAAGTGGTTTTGGCAGTCCTCTCGTGATGTTAACCTGACACTGCCTAAAGAATTCTGAAGAGACAGAAACAGGTGGAAATCTGAAGGTGCAAGGTCAGAACTATACGGCGGATGCATTAACACCTCCCAGCCAAACTCTCTTAGTTTTTGCTGAGTGGCTAAAAATGTGTGAGATCTAGCGTTATCATGATGAAAAACCACACCCCTTCTGTTGATTAATTCCGGCCGTTTTCTCTCAACTTCTTGCTTTAATCTCATCAGTTGTTTGCAGTAGAGTTCCGAATCGATGGTCCTGCCTGGTGTTAACAGCTCATAATGAATAATGCCCTTCCAATCCCACCACACACACAGCATCACCTTGTTGCGAGTTAACCCCAATAAACTGCCAATGCCTTGGCAAAGATGCGTCGATTGCATGGGTGATTACTTTGAATAACAGAAATAAAAAAGTTAAAAAAAATAAGTACTTTCACTTATTCCATACAAAACGGCAATTTCATAGGTAAATACCTAATATTATGATTACTATTAGCCCATATTGTCCCATTCTTGGGCAAAGGCCTCCCCGCATTTCCGCCACTCACAACGGTCCAGTGCCACCGTATGCCAGTCCCTGTCGGCGGCGTTCAGCTCGTCCCACCACCTCCGGCGTGGTCTGCAGCGGCACCGCTTTGCCGTCTCAGGTCAGGTAATTTTAGGCTGGCGGCCCACTTCAGCCTAGCGGCCTCCTCCCCTACATCGGTGATTTCGGTTTTGGAGCGCAGTATGGTGTTACTGACGCGATAAGTTATTTTAACTCCAAGAATACTGCGCTCCATCGCACTTTGGCAAACCTACAGTTAAGATTTTTTAATATATAGTAGTGTCAAAGCCCAAGTTTGCGAGCCATATGTTAGCACGGGAAGGATTGACATGTCCATGATGTTTGCGGTTCAGTACTATTGGAAGAATAGAATATTATGATTAAAGTATTTTAAAGCAAACTCAATGTATTGAATGTTTCACTCACCTAACACTTTTGTATCTAACAGTAGGTACTGTGTCTAATTACAATTTAAACGTGGGACGAATCGCCGCATGGAAATATTAAAAAAATTGCAATCCTGCGATTCTAACCAATATAAACGCAGCTGTTTTTTCTTTGCTAACGCCCAACCTTGAAATTCGCAAACTTGAAGTCAACATGTTTTCGAGTCGCGAAAACTGCGCACTTGAAATGCATATAGGTAAATGTATCAAGCGATGTATATGACTAATTTGCTTGCGATAAGGAGTGATACATGACAGTAAACAAAGAAATTTATCAATTTTACCTTATTTATGCTTCGTTTATAACAAACTCCCAAGTGATAACATTGACAAATAACGAATTTAAAAAGTATTTAAACTTAGTGCCGATTTCACCATCTCTAAGTAACACAGTCCATCGGATAAAAAATATATAAATAAATAAATATTTAATAATCTGTCAATTAAAGTTACTCGATAAATAGGCACTTTTTTTACTTACCTATATTGTCCCACTGCTGGGCAAAAGTCTCCACATCTCCCCTCCATCCATCACGGTCCATAGCCAAATCTGACCAATCTGGTTTGAAGGCATCCAGGTCGTCTCTACATCTTTTTCTGGGCCTACCACGGCTGCATCGTCCGTTCGGTATCCACTGGGTGACTAGACTTACTAGACTTTGCCCATCGTTCTGGATGCATTCGAACCACATGGCCTGCCCAATCCCATTTTAAGCGGGCGGTCTTAATGCCTACATCGGCTATGCCGGTTTTGGCTCGTAGGTCGGTATTTCTGACTCGATCGATTCGTTTCACTACAAGGATGCAGATAGGCACTTACATTTTTAAAACTGGTGTTTCGCCCCGAACTGAGATTTCGCGAGTCTACCATATCAAAATATATCTAAATAGTGTCACGAAATAAATAACCAAGTAACTTGACCTACGGTTTCATTCAAATTACAGGTAATGGGAGTTCATGTTAAGTGGATCCTCTTTTTTTGGGGTACAAATTGGAGTTATTCTAGACTTCAGACTTTTACCTGTATTTGTGATAGTGAAGCTACTCGCATACCAAATTACAGCACTGTGGGGTCACTGGTGTACCCTGTGAATTGTGTCAAAGTTTAGTTTTTATTGTGGCTACTAACTCAAAAACTACAAAAAAATTACTAAAAATAAAAACGGGGTCGAAATGTACTAAAGAATACCTTTCATTTGACGTCTCATTTAAATTTTTTATTACCCCTCTTGAACCGCGCAACATTTATAACTTATTTAGTCACACCAAAATTGTGCCATCACTACCTACCTATGTATACAATTTCACGATTATTGGATCAACGCTTCGAAAGTTATCCCCGGACATACAAACATACATTCATACATACAACGCCGATTTGGCCTAGTTGATTTATAGATCTGGCGTCACTCGATCGATTAAAGAGTATAAAAATGAAATGAAATGATTTATTGCGAATATGAGTTAAGGACAGGTGGCTAGTGATACAGTTTGGGTTAGTTCATAATCAGCGTTTATCGCATCCTATTTTAATCAGCGTTATAACATTGAAAAACCAAATTTAATCTTCCTTGACTTTAAAATAGAAAATTAATAATAAAATGTAACATTCAATAAAATTATTCAAGGGATGTATCGCTAAGAAACTCATTTATATTGTAGTACTATGCCTTTTAAATTAATATTAGTTTCAAGTTTCTCTTGAACACATTGAGACTGGGAAAAAGCTTATTTACCTACCATAAAATATCTAATTATTTGTGTTACAAAAAGCTTAGGATTGAATTTGCTCCAAAAACTCTGTCCAAACAAATCCAACAAAGAATTCTAATTGATATTTTTTTAGGTTATTTTGAGTCAATATTGCTAATAGACTCCTCAAATATTAGCATTGTCAAGGTTGTCTGTTGGCATCATAACCTAATGATCTACAATTCACTGGCGTCTGTCCAATAGTGGTAAGCATTTGACCCACAATCTGAGATATGTCATTACTCGCTCCTCAAGTATTTTGAACACAAGCTACATAAGTTTTAAAATTAATTTAATTTCATTCATATAACAAATAAATAATCGTGTTTGAAAAATAAACTAGATAATTAATATCACACACACAACACAATCAAAATGAAATTCAGCAATATCAATGTCATTTTCCTACAAAACACACAAAAATAAAAAACAATAATTTTAGTAGCATTAAAATTAAACTAATTTAAAATCGACATTTTCCATAAGACTATCTAATGAATATACCTATATCTATTGAAACCCCCGTAATATTACATACACGTAGTAGGGTGCATTCCGAAACACGACATAATCGCTGGTAGCGTTCACGTACCGATTCAGTTATCGCGCTGTTCCTATTTAATTTCATAACAACAATAAAACCTAAAAAGAACGATTGACAATTGATTTAACTTATAATTGATTAGGTAATGAAATCAGCTGTCATGTCACTTTTGACAGCGAGGCTCACGGTGATTTCGGGTTGGAGCATGGACGTTGTTAGAGCAATATAGCGGATGAAATGACGTCATCTATGACGATTCACGGGACATCGTTGTCGCGCTCACGGTGACTCTAAACGCTTGTCATAAAGTGCGATGATATCGATTTTTAATGATCCTTTTAGAATACATAATAATACAGAACATAAATTACGTCTAAATTGTAACATTTTAAACGAGTAGGAGCAATTTCAATCCCAAGCTTCTCTATCATCTAGATAATCCGATATTTTATAGTAGGCTTTTTTGTAATGATTTTGTTTAATTACGTTTTTAAATTTGTTAATTGTCAATTTTTGTACATCCCTTGGGAGTTGTAATAAAAGCGTAAGAACACCTTGCCCTTTAAACGATTTACTAACTTAATGGAGTCTACACCTGAAGCGTCATGAGACTTGACATTGACACACACATTGACACCTCGTTCATCAGAATTTGAGTGTGAACAGAGGAATTTTGTTCTCCCAAGTCCAAAGATCTTCATCAGATCACCTAAAAATGGGTATTTTGGTAAAGATCTGAAAAGGGTTTATGGCAAGGTTAGTCCTACCCAACTAACTAACCTTGTTATAAACACTTTTTAATAAAAATGGAATCAACAAATTCAATTCATATTTGGCTGATCTGATCATCATACACAAAAAAGTTATGATAAAGGAACATACGATGACGTACTCCGCGGCGCAGTGGGCGAACAGCTGTCTGAGAGGCAGGATTCCATCAGTTATCTGGTTCTCATAGTACAAGCTTTGCTTAGTTTGGGGCTAGATAGCGCTGTGTGAAATATCCAGCATTATTATTATTAACTCTGTTTAAAGTCTGTTAAAAAAGAGCCAGGAAGAGTGAACGATTATTATGACACTTATCTAGACAAGTCGAAATTCATTGCTTTCAATATTTTAAAAAATAAAGCCCCTGTGTTTAACCTACAAGCTCACTCTTGCCAACCCAAACCGAATAACGTATGCGACTGTATACATCTGGAACAAGTACAATCAATCAAGTATCTGGGAGTGGTTCTTGACTCACAGATCAATTGGCGTGCCCAGATTGATTCTGTAACTACTCGTACTCGCAAACTGATCTGGGTCTTCAAGAACCTACGACCAATCGCCAATTATGATCTCTTGAAAACTGTGTACTATTCTCTCTGCCAGTCCGTCCTAGGATATTGCATCTCGGTCTGGGGAGGAGCGTGCAAAACAACCCTTATTAAAGCAGAGCGAGCACAAAGATCAGTGCTCAAAGTTATGTCATTCAAGTCCTTTCGTTATCCCACTGCTTCTCTTTATAGAGAATGCCAGGTATTATCTGTCCGTAAGCTTTATATATTGCACACTGTCATCCTATACCACAAAACCCTTTACTTTGATTCTATGACTGCTGGTGAATCACGATCTATCAGGTTTATCAATATTACGAAATGTTCCACAAACGGCATAATTATTTTATGAGTTCTTATATCTATAAAAAACTCAACAAACACCTAAATTTGTTCCCTCTAACATCCTTCAAATGTAAAATACCTAGTAGTCAAAGATTGGCTACTAAATCTAGACTATGCTTCTACAGAAGCTATTCTAGCCGCTCTCTCCTAGATTAACCACTATTGTATTTATGTCATAATATTATTTTGTCATCTGTATGTATAATTTCAAATTTCTATTCAAATTTTTTTCAAGTGTAAATTATTATTATTTTATCTATCAATGTATTTACTAATTATTTTATAACAATAATTCTAAGTTTATTTATTAAATTCAATTGTAATTTTTTTATACTATCAAGCCCGGCGGAGGGCATTAGTATGCCATAACACAGGTTTACCTAGTTTGGATACTAATGCGATCCCACCAGGATCCGTCTATGTGAAAGACAATTAATTCTTGGATTGTTTATGTTAATTTGATGTCTGTTATAATTTAATAAATTTCATTTTCATTTTTCATTTTCATTAAATAGGCAAAAAGTTATTGGATACTACATGAATAATGCATCATTTGCTCAATCGATTGACAATGTGGCTTCAAGGTCGATAAAATTAGAACAATTCTTAGGTAGGTTAACAGATGTTTTGGGATCTACAATGCTGCTTCCGATTGGAAGGTGATGTCACGAAGAACGGCACTGTCGAGTTCCACCGCAGAATAGTACGGAAGTTAAGCTTAGTACGTTACTGAAGCCTTTTAAGCATTATAGTCACAAGCACATGTTCAAGCTAGGGTTATGCGATAGACACACCTACACTACAGATTCTGTAATGAGGCGGCAGAATCGCCCCTGCATCTGTTAGGCGAGTGTGCTCCACTAATGCGCAAACGTAGCATTCATCTGGGCAAACACATTCTTAGCCCGGAGAACAGTTATCACCCCTAAGAATATCCTTCAGTTTCTAACAGCTGTAGGGCTTAGTGGTGAATTATGAACGCCTCCATAAACTAGGGGCGACATAAACACAAATGCACCAATAAAAATAATAAATAAATATTGCTGGACATTTCACACAGCGCTATCTAGCCCTAAACTAAGCAGAGCTTGTACTATGGGAACCTGATAACTGATATAATAATTATATTATTACATATTTTGCGGTAAATATACGTATAAAAAAATCATAAAAATCAGTCAGTGCGACCAAAAATACTGTGACACAAGATTTTTATATATTAGATGCCATGAAAGCCATTAGGTCTGGTCCCGATGTTGGATCTGGACTCTGGACTGTATAATTTGACTGTTGCCTATTACGTTAAGAACTGTACAGCCAATTATCTATGAGCAGATCCATAATTCCTTATATCCTCTGGGGTCGGGATGGGAAGTTTCAATTGGTGTCAGCGAACTTGGTGACCTACTTAATCTATTGCCCGCATTGTGGCAACATTTGTTTCTTGGTCGCCTTGTCAGTGATCATCAGACCATCTTTTGTTTTTGTATAATTATTTTCTTATTTTTCCTTGGAACATACCTACTTAGTATTTTGTCAGGTGTGTTTAATAAGCTTTTTAGTTAAAAAATTACTTTAACAAAATAAGCTTTTATAAAATTCGTAATCGTAAGCGGATTCAAATGAGTCCAAATACTAGTTGCATCGTTTTATTACAGAGTTCCCATGGCCACCTTCCGGCTCCATCATCAGACCCTGGATATTATCTAGGACAAGAGTACTTATCTCGTACTTTGTCATCTTGCTTGCTGAACACGGCCCATCCTAATTGAATCCATTTTGAGATCTCATTTCGTTGATGCTCTTTCATCATTCTCAGCCCGTGTCGACCCACTGCTGGGCATAGGCCTCTCCTTGTTTCTGCCACTCTTCCCGATCCTGTGCCAGTCTGAACCACGTACGACCCACGTACTTATGGATGTCGTCGACCCGTCTCGCTGGTGGACGTCCCCTATTTCGATGGCCAGTTGCTAATTTCGGTATTGGGAACTCGATCTAAGAGTGTGATGCCGAGCATGGCGTGGACATTGTGGAATACGCGTGGATTTTAGTATGTCATCTAGTTTGCCGAAAGCTGCCCATCCAAGTTGAACACGCCTGGTGACTTCCTTCATTTGATACTTTTTGCCAAAAGATAAAACATGGCCAAGATAAACGTATGAGTCGACCATTTCTAGTTTCTCGCTTCCAACAACGACGTGATGCTCTTTACCAGGAAATAATTAATATTACTTCTGTCAATATCGTTATCATTTGTTAGCTAATGCAAGAACTATCTAGCTTATTATTATCTAAACTTCTAGAGCTCTTTTCTTGACCTTTTCACGCGTCATAACATACTCCCAACGTCTCTATTACACTGTGATACAGCTTAATATCGTGACGAATTAGCTTACCCACGCGCAGAGGACCTTTGGACGAAGGTATTTCGTATAAGTATTAGTAAATACTAATTAATGTCTTAGAATGTGTTCGTTATGTCTTTATCGTTAGGTGATTAGGCTGAGAGGCCGAGAAAGAGGTTGCTGGTTCGATTCCTATTTCCTGCTGTGACAAATGATTGCTTGATTTGCAAATATTAGCTTCATGCCATGTATGTATGACTGTTGGCTGTTATTAACTAGTGCCACAAAATGCATAATCCACTAACTTGATCTACAGTTTCATTCAAATTACAAGTAACGGGAGTTCAGTTAACTGGTTACTCTTTATTGGGGTAGAAATTGCAGTTATTCTGGATTTCAGATTTATCCCTATATTTGTGTCACTAAAGCTACGCGCATACTAAATTTCAGCACTGAGGTTACTGGTGTACCCTGTGAATTTCGTCAAAGTTCCGTTTTTATTATGACTAATAACTCAAAACCTACAAAGTTAAAAAAACGGGTTCGAAATGTACTAATAAAGACCTTTCATTAAACGTCCCATTTGACCTTATTGACTCATTTTTTTTACCACTCTTGAACCCCAATTCTCAACAGTCCCCCACATTTTTAGCTCATTTACCACACCAGGATTGTGCCATCATTACCTACCTATATACCAAATTTCACTATGATTGGATCAACGCTTCGAAAGTTATCCTCGGACAAACAAACATACATACATACAACGCCGATTTGCCCAAGTTAGTTAGAAATCTCGCTTCGTTCGATCAATTATTAAGAGTTATTGTGAAAAAGAGCAAAGGTATAGATAAACCGTCTGTAGAATCGCGGTAAACAGTTTTCACTCTTTCACCAGTTTGGAGCTTCGCCAAGTTTTCCTTTCTGAGAATGCGCACGTGTAGTGGCTCTGAATATCCTCAGACGTCATTAAATACGCATTTACTATCGTTGAGAGTGGCTACTGTGGCTAGTGAACCCGACTCGCGATTCCTTATTTTTGTTAGAGGTTGTTTAAAAGCGACAACACCAACAGCATGCTGACAGTAGTGTATTCATTATTTTGGCTCCAATAAATAAGACAATGGGTGAAGGTACACAAGCCCACCCAACTTGAAGCGCAATAGTGTCGTCATATTAGGTTGGGGAAAAAGTTTTTTCGCATTTTTTAAGAAAATTCAAAACATTTTTTAATATAGTTTATTTACATTTAACTAAAGTATGTGGGTACCATTTTGTTCGATAACTTTTTGTCATCTTGTAGGTATGGACATGCTCCCATTGCTATAGAAATTTTGGGGCTTCTGATCGAAATACCGCGACAAGTGGTTTTGGCAGTCCTCTCGTGATGTTAACCTGACACTGCCTAAAGAATTCTGAAGAGACCGAAACAGGTGGAAATCTGAAGGTGCAAGGTCAGGACTATACGGCGGATGCATTAACACCTCCCAGCCAAACTTGTAACGTGTAAATTTCAATACACGCTACATTCTTTAAATTAATTAACATTTTACATACCATACAAACAAATACCACAGAACACGACATCTAGCGACATGGCGGCGCATTATCACATCACGATCTTACACATCAAGACATCTTTTCTAGTACTCTTATTGTAGTTCGCCATGGGTGCGGTAGATGGCGTTGTAAAATACTGTACAGAATGTGGCCATAAACAATGCTTCATTTTGACTGACGAATGGTGATGTCGTTTCTTGTCGATGGTAGACTAATTTATTTGTTGCGTCATGCAATCAAAGTACGTGTTAATTGAATTCAACGGTTACTAAAAAGATCGCGGGTTGGCTGCGCTTACTATAAAAGCCAACGCCCGTTCATCCTCAGCCGTTTCCTCACCAAAAGACCACAGCAGAAACTTCTTTCTACTACACACAAAAGTTAACCTCTCAGTTTGCTGCGACAGTGTGTTTTATCTACTCTTTTCTTTTAAATTCTGTGCAACACGCTTCTAAATCTGGTAAGTAATAGTGCCTCGCCTATTCAATTATCATGTGTAATCCCCGTCTAATTCCGTTCTCTTTAAATTAATTCGTATTTTTTCTGTTCCCAAACAGGAAGTCGGGTTTTGGTTTTTTATCTTTTTATATACATTTACACCCTTTCTTTGGGTTTAACCTGACTCTTCTCATCATCACCTACGTGTTATCCAAGCCGTAAGAGGCTTGACGGTTCCTCCGCACGACCAGCTAAACCGCCACACTCTCAACTTCTTGCTTTAATCTCATCTGTTGTTCGCAGTAGAGTTCAGAATCGATGGTCCTACCTGGTGGTAACAGCTCATAATGAATAATGCCCTTCCAATCCCACCACACACACAGCATCACCTTGCTGCGAGTTAACCCGGGTTTCGCCACAGTCTGTGAAGCCTGACCTGCCTTTGACCACGACCTTTTTTGCACGTTCTTGTCGTACGTGATCCACTTTTCATCACCAGTTATCAGCTTCTTCTAAAATGGTTTGGTTTCATTACGTCGTAATAAAGAATCACAAATGAGTACACGATTCATTAGGTTTCTTTCAGTGAGCTCGTGGGGTACCCAAATATCGAGCTTTATTGTGTACCCAGTTTTTTCAAATGCGCCAAAACTGTTTTGTGGTCAATTCCCAGTTCTTCAGTTACGTCGTAACTACTGATATGCCGTTCTTGCTTCACTTTTTCAAAAATGGCATCAATTTTATACGTAATAGGGCGACCAGAGCGACGTGCATCTTTGACATCAAAATTTCCGGATTGAAAACGCTTAAACCAAATTTGTGCTACTCTCACAGACACTGTACTAGGTCCATAAACATCGCAAATTTTTTTCGTGGCTTGCGTTGCATTTTTACCTTTTTTGTAGTAAAATTTTAAAATGTATCGAATTTCTTCATTAGATTCACTCATCTTTACAGTACGAAAAACAAATAAAAATCACACGTTTTCCTTATTTGAATTTGGAATTATCTTCTTTAAAATTTAAACTTTGAATGATACCAAAACCAGCTAGATACAAATAGTATAGCCAAAGATATTTTATTACAAGTTCATACATACTATAATGCGAAAAGACTTTTTCCCCGACCTATTATATAAAATATTTTAAATATTATTGGTTTTTCCTTAATTATTAATTTTATATTGTTGATTTGATCCCTAATTATTTAATTAATTTATTATGTATTATGTACGAGTATAATTCGACGACCTGCGTGGCGCAGCGGGCGAATAGCCAGTTGAGACGCAGGAGTTAGCGGGTTCGATACCCGCCGCGGAACCAATGTGTGCATGATCTACTGATATTTGTTCCAGGTCTGGATGTTTTTCTATGTATTATAAGTATGTATTTATCAAAAATTATATACCTAAGTATTCTATCAGTTATCTGGTTCCCATAGTACAAGCTCTGCTTAGTTTGGGGCTAGATAGCGCTGTGTGAAATGTCCAGCAATATCTATATATGTGTATATAATTAATAATTACCAATTGTAGTAACATAGTTTTAAGATTTTATTTTTTTACTTACAAATTATGGATCTGAAAATAAATTGAATTGAAAAGAGTGCTCTGGTCCCTTCTTTATCCTCGCCTTATGTGGCGTCGGCTTTTTTTGTGTTCAGGACCAAAATGGTGAAAATGGAACCCTTATGGTGCGACTTTGTCCGTCCGTCCGTCTGTCACACACAACTGATTATCTATGCAACTAATTATAATAATAATTATTACATATTATTAATATTTATTTGCAAACAAGAAAATACAAGTAAGTAAGTAGGTACATAGCAAGCTTAAAAGTAAAAACATAGTGCTTATATCTAGATCATTTACTACGATCCTAATTACATTACAATAGTAGGGTAGGGGTGTGCTAAGAGCTAGTCTAGATTGCTGTATCACGTAATTAACTTACCGGTGTGGAATTTGGAATAGTTATTTATAATACTGACTTTCCTCTATTAAAAAAAATAAAAATAGTGGCACGCCGGGAGTGCCGACATAAGTGAAAACTCGAACAGACTACACTACAGATACTTATACAGAGCTGTCGGTAACGGTAACAGTGTCGCGAGTTCAATGGCTGTTTCCCCATCTCAAAAAATGGCTAACGCGCCTAAAGAAGTTTTCACTTCAAAACCAAGCATAGTGTTCTCCATAGCACGCTGAGCGACCTTGAGCCTTTTTATGAGGCCCATAACACGTTTAGGGATCGTTGTGCAAGCCTGGCTACGTGTAGGTTTCATTGAACAGAACAGAACCTTCGCTCAGTTCCTTGCCCGTTGGCCGTGGATGAACGAACGGCCGTGAACGCACCGCGTGGAATGCGAACACCATTCGACGCATTTATAACCTACTAATTAATGTACTGATTTACTCTTGTTTTAACTCTGACGCAAATATAATATATCTCTTTAAACTAATATAAATCTGTATTTCAGGCAATAACAAAAAAGTATAAGATGTTAAAACTTCATTCACCCATAAAAAAATATATATATGTATATATTTTTTTTTAACTGGTAAGTTCTTCGTTTGACCATAATCTCACCTGATGGTAAGCGATGATTTGGGCTAAGATGAAACACGAAGATCTAGAAGAAATATATTCACCCTTACCTTAAAGAGACCCGGGGCCGTATTACCTAAGCAAAATTGCTGTCGCTTTGCTATCGCTACTCAGGCCATCCCTTTCACACGTGAGGTACGTACTGTACATGTGAAAGGGATGGCCTGAGTAGCGATAGCGAAGCAACAGCAATTTGGCTTAGGTAATAAGGTGGCGGGATCGTATTCTTTAGGAAAAACAGACGACGGCAAAGTGTTCCATACCTTAGCTAAAGCCTTAGCTGTACGCATCAAGACCGTAGAACGAAAACGGTGTGTGCGAATGGGTAGTACGAGGCATGCCTTTTAAGTTCTGTCGTTTCCATATTTTCCGGCAATTTTGAATTTGGAACTGTTCTATATTCGAATGTGTTTACATTTTGAATCTCAAAACAGTTGAAAGTATTAGGATTAATGCTATTGTTTAGTCACAGTTTCGATTTGAATCTGTCAGGTCACGTACGAAAATGAATCTTTCTAAGGAAAATGTTCATGCAATAATTTTCTACAACTTTAGAAGAGGCCTGACACGGCTTCAGTGTTTAGAAGAGCTAACATCTGTGTTCAGTGATGTAGCCCCATGTCTGCGGACTGTCGAACGCTGGTATTTAGAATTCCAGTGTGGACATACTAGTGTTAGTGACAGATTTCGCGAAGGACGCCCAAAATCCGCCTTCACTGAAGATAACATCATTGCTGTGAGACAACTAATTCTCGAAGATCGTCATGTGACGTATCGAGAGATAGAGGCTCTATTAGGCATCTCAGGGACAACCATTCAGAAGATCTTGCATGAAGCGCTTGGTGTGAGAAAGCTAGTTTGCCGTTGGATACCGCATCTGCTTTCCGACGATCACAAGGCGGCCCGCGTCAGATGGTGTAAGAAAACTCTGCAAAGGTTCAACCGAGGGGAGTCAAATCACGTCTACGACATCATAAGTGGTGACGAATCTTGGATCTATGCCTACGATCCTGATTCCAAACAACAATCTACAATCTGGGTCTTTCAAGACGAGCCAAAGCCGACTAAAGTTGTTCGTTCTCGAAGCACTTCAAAGAAGATGGTGGCCACGTTCGTTGGAAAAACCGGCCATGTTGCGACTATTGCACTTGAAGATCGTAGAACGGTTAACGCAGAGTGGTATACTACAGTTTGTTTACCACAAGTCATCGCCGAACTTCGAAAATCTAACTCAAAGCGACGCATCATCCTGCACCACGACAACGCAAGCTCACACAGCGCTCGTCAAACGATTGAGTATTTGAAGCAGGAAAAAGTAGAAATTCTTGACCATCCTCCATACAGTCCTGACCTAAGCCCTAACGATTTCTTTACATTTCCTAAAATTAAGAAAAGTCTTCGTGGTCAAAGGTTCCAGTCCGGTGAAGAAGCAGTCGACGCTTTCAAGTCAGCCATTTTGAACACCCCCACTTTAGAGTGGAATAAATGTTATAATAACTGGTTTGAGCGAATGGAAAAGTGTATTAAGCTACGCGGTGAATACTTTGAAAAACAATAAAAAGTACTATAAGGTTCTAGTTGTGTTTTTTTCTTCAAACGACAAAACTTAAAAGGCATGCCTCGTAGGTATATTGACTAGGTACGGATGGTACTGAGCCGTGCGCCTGCTTGTCCTTTGATGGAAGGAAGATGGCGGGATCAGATCGTATAGTTCCTGGGCACATTCCCCGAAATGTATTTTGTATAAAGGCTTGCAACTTTTCGGCGGTTTTCGAGACCGGTTATTGATCGAGCGAAGCGAGATCTCCAAATCAACTTGAGCAAATCGGCGTTATATGTATGTTTGTTTGTTTGTCCGAGGATAACTTTTGAAGCGTTTATCTGATCATCAACAACCGACAAGAGTGTTAGTATTTTTGAAACTGTCGAGATCGCTGTACATAATTATTGATTAAAACGGGTATTTATCGCGTATGTACCTTATTTATTTGTTATCGCGACGACGTTTCGACTGTGTTGCAACAGGTTATGTTGTTAGGTTAAACACTGTGTCAACAGATTTGCGATTTGATTGACGCACGAGCAACCGGGTGTCAATATGTTAACCCTAGAGTGGTCGCGTGGATTACATATGTAATCCACACTTACGGAATTGTAAAATTCTCAAAAACCGCTAACGTAAATTACGAGCATTTCTAGGTACTTTAACCGATTCGTTGCGATGTCTAATTTTGCAAACTTCTAACTGTAGCGTTGAACAAAATTACCGTGACACGGCTGCCGTGCCAAGCGCCATACGATTAAATGACATGGCTCCTGTGTCTTCAGCCATGCGGAAAAGAAAACAGTGTTTTTTACCATTTTTACGTGGTTCTAAGCGTTAAACTTTTAGTTTACATTCGAAATCTAACGTGAACGGTCAGGAACGTAGTTTCAAGTGATAAAAAGTGTAAAAATAAGTGTATTTTTGGAAATGGATGGTAAGTGGCTTTTTTAATACAGGTGTGATAAACCTTTTCTACTTACATTAGTTCTAAAATTATTGTTTTGGTTTTCCTGATAAGAAATTTCAAGTATTTTAAAGTAAATTATTGCCTATTTATTGTTTAAGAATTACGGCGTAAAAGAAAATATATTCCCGAGACAGAAATTGAAACTCAACGCGACGACGATGACCAAATATTAGAGCAAAATTCGCAAACATATTCACAACACTGGGAAAACTCAGAACACTTGAAATCTATACATGAGGATACTTCAACGTGCATAAAAAAACAGATGGTGGACAGATCAACGTGTTTAGAAAATAATATGGTGGACAGTTCAAAGTGCAAAGAAAAAACTAAGGATGATGAGCGTCATGTTTGGAACATGACGCTGTATTGGATATACATGGATGTAAATATTTTGGCCAGTTAGTTTTGGCCAACGTATGTGTGTTTACATAATAGCTCCTCAGTTAAACCCACGCTGGTATAAAAATTATCTACATACAAGGAATGGCCTTTTTCAATATACTTTTGCATAAGCAAATGAACCACTTTTTTAATATGATTTCTACCGCCGACTTGCACATCCTGGGAGCCTGCGTACACGTGAATATTTAAAATAATTCCGTTGGCATCGTCTAAAATGTATAATTTAATTCCGTATTTATGTGTTTTTCCTTTATTGTATTGACGGAAGAAAAGTCTTCCTTTCCACAGAATAAGAGACTCATCGATTGTTAGCTCTCTTAATCGATAATATACTGAATTAACCGTGTCGTTGAATAAATCAATTAAAGATTTAATTTTAAATATACTCTCTGGTCTTTCATTATTCTGAACATTTAAGGCTCTTAAAATTAAAAAAAACCTATCCCTCGACATAAATATATGTGGACTTAAGCGGAACAGATAATGAGTGGACCAATAATCTACCACTCTATTGAGTTTTATTGTTATATTCATATATTATATATATGCCTAGAAATGTTTTGAATTCGGTGACACTTACATCGGTCCATTGTCTAAATCGAGCTCGAGAAGTAGTCGCTGCTGCTTTCAGTCTGTTGCCGTACTTATTTGTACAATCCAATATTAAATTCATGAATTGGGCATTCAAAAATAAAACGAAATAGTCCAAAGGACTTTGGACGTGTACATCATGTGGCGACAATATACCACTGGTTCCGATATTCCAATATTCTGATTAGTTTCTGACATCCTATTTCGGTAGCGGTAATTGTCTTTTGCGCTAAGATTCTCATAAAATGTTAAAAAAATGTTCTCTCAAATCGTTCACATTTCTGATATAAAAATAAGCAATTTTTTAATATTATTTATTTCAATTATATTATTATACAAAAATCCTCATCATTAAAATTTTCAAAAAGGTTGGTGACCCCTATTTTTTAAAAAACAATACAATATCCAGAAACGAATGCTACAAGCTTGATTAACGTTAAAAATAAAAAAGTTTTGTTCTGGGGTAGATCTCCCTAAAACTTAATTTGAAGGAATTACCATCGATTTCAAAATGGCACGGCTCACGTGCCTAACGCCACACGCAAAAGAAAATGATGACACGGCTGCCGTGCCATCCGCAATGAATCGGTTAAGTTAAATAATTGACAAACGCACTCAGTGCTGGGCGCGATATTTTCTTGTCATTATCCAGAAACCACAGCGACAACGTCAGCACAGATACCAACTCGATCCATAGGTCGCAGCCACAACTGCGGAAGAACCCGCAATAAAAGCACTCGAAAACTATGCAACACGTGCAAAAAGTTTATTTGTGGCGATCATTCGAAGGTTGTATGTCTGTCTTGTTTAGATAACATTAATTAGTATTTTTGATTTTTTGTGCCATTTTAGAGGTCTTTTTTGTTTTGTTGATTTTTTTTATACTCAGAGGTTGTGATTCGTTTTTATTGATTGCTTTTAATACAACAATACTTAATAACACTATTACAATAAGAATTAAACATAATTAAAGCTCAAATGTATTTTTATTTGAATTTATAAATGGTATACAATAGTACTCCACGCGACCAATCAGGTCAGGTTTTAGTACGCGACCACTGTAGGGTTAAACAATCAGAAGGAATTCACTCAACACATTAAGACAAGTAGGCCATTGAGGAGATTAAATCAACGTGGATCTGGTCACGTATACAACTTGCTACGTGGGGCCGCACACTTAGGGAGATACCGATCTACCGGTCGCTTTGTGTCACTCTAGTAGACAAAAAATATATTTTTGGGTTCCTTGTCTCAAAAAGTAATTAGGAACCCTTTTAGGATCACTTCGTTGTTTGTCTAAAAACTAAGTAAAACAGTTTTTTGCTAAATCGCAAGGGTACATTACTACAATAGGTACAGAATATAATGGTAATGTTGTACATAGAAGCAAATACGGTCGCCACTCAGCATTATGCTGTAGTAGCATACTACACCACTACAGCGCTGGTCTTCCGTTGTGCCATTGCCGTGCGTGCAGGCAGCAACTGTGTCAAACACCAGTTGAGCGTTAGTAGGTACATGTCTCAGTGTCAAGAGTCTTTATCTCAGGAGCGCGCGGAGGTATCAAGTTGAAATTAATATCGAATACATACAACTACGGTCCGTTGGAGTTGTAAAAAAATCAACCATCTAAGTCAATACAATCAAAAATACGGTAATTTTTGCCACATATTTTGCTCACAAATAAATGAAAACCTATAAGGTACTTCCCGTTGACTTATGAGCTAGAATCCCACCAGCAAGGAGCAAGGTCTCACAGCACAAGGTAAAGGAAAAAATCAGAAAATCGTTAATTTGTAGTTATATCACATTATTTTACGGAACCCTCGGCGTTCGAGACTTAAACTTGGTTTTTAGGGATCTGCAATAAAATGGTAAAAACGGAATCATTATGGTGCAACTTTATCCATACTAACGCTAATTATCTCAGAAACTGGTGAAGTACTGAATCTATCGCCTTGCAATTGGGAATAGTTATACTGACCTTCCTCTATTGCAAGATTTGCGAGACAAAAAATCTAAGTTAAGTTGGTCTAATAATTTTACGTGTATTTATTTACCCATCTTGGTCGTAAATAAGAATAGAATGATTACAAGTCAGTATTGATAATAAGCACTAAAGATAGAATCAAATTATTGCATGATGATGTGCATCGCTTTCATCATCTTCGCATCTTCATGACGTCTTCGGCTATTTCCATTTTAGAAATGATGATGCATTTTCTCTGTTGCAAATTCAGCGTCTAAACCTGTTGCAAAATTTTAATGCTACGAACTTCTACTAACATTATAAATGCATGTTTTTAATGGATACAGTTAGTGTAATAGGATAACACTTAAAAAAAATATACAGTCTGTCACCGCACTCACGACATTAATTTAAAACACTGATATACAGAATCGTATTAACTGATTTTAGAGATTGCTTTAATACCGGTAGCTTTAATATTTATCCAGTAATCGATACATTTCCAATAAACAATTTTTTACGTAAATCGGCCTCTTAGTCAGTTTAACAGGTACCTACTTACATGATGAATGAATATGATTTGTTTACCTATTTTTTCATTAATTCAGTTTCATTGATATTGTACCGCACCGCCTTAGAGATGCCAAGGCGCTCCGGGGTACGTTGTTCAGGGGGCGCTGATGGAAGGCAGCCAATTGAATGCCCTGGGCAGGGCAATGCGCGATCTTCCCGAGGTTTGAAGCTCCTACGGTGTTCTTCGGGTTGAAAGTAAAACTGGCAGGCTTGAGATCTGGACAGTACTTTATTTCCGAGTTTCTTATCTTGACGTCTTGCGTTCAACTACTACTTTTCTTTTTTTTTTCGAATGGACTAATCTCGCTGTTGGCCTCTGAGGCCGTGACAGCTTAACCGAACTTTAAACTACTTTTCTTTTACAATTCTCGTTGTATTTATATTAAACCCTCCGAAAGGGACAGAGCTACCCCAAACGGTCCCGGGCCCACCGGCGCCCGTTATGCGTTTCGGAGAAGTTCTACTTATCTTTATCCTACCTGTAAAGCTCTGTGATCAGCCGCGGGTCGAAATTTAAACAACCTAATCTTTTACAATGTCTTTGTACCATTTCTAGCTAAAAATACCATTCTCGTTTATTGTTCTAGGCTTAGTTTCTATGTTAACTATTTCATACCTATTGTACTTGAATATTCTATTGTTAATATCTTCTTAAAAACTTAATACTCTAAGTCCTTGGGTCGACGTTGCTAACAGATATTTTAGAACTTGAAATTAAGGATTGAAAATTACGAAAATTCCATGATATAATGAATTTGAAAAAAAATATTTTACAACAATACTAGCCATCAGCCCTACCTTGATTTAAATTAATGTCGTAAATAAGATGACACGCAGTATAACTTCAACTTAAACACATATTATCATATAACACAGCATTAAAACACAATCAATTTTCGATAGTTATGGCTCTATATAATTGCGTTAACTTATTAACTTGATTTTACAGCTCCAAGGGTCTTGAGGGAGAAAAAGGGTCTTGCTTGACAGACGGACAATGAAGTGATCCTATAAGAGGGCGTCCATTAATTACGTGAGACGTTTTTGACGATTTTTTAACCCCCCTCCCTTTATCTCACGTGAGTTTTTTCAAAATTTGTATTCATAGGGTAAATGTGTTGGATTTAAAATAAACACACAATTGGCTTCATTATCTCAAGATTCCTTCTGATCAAGATCCCGTGACAAAATAAAAAAAAATACGTGATATTAGCCGAGACGCCGAGACGCAATTGATAGACGGCCCCCAAGGGGTTCCTTTTTTCGTTTTGAGGTACGGAACACTAAAACCTTAACACACCACTCTTTTTGCGTAAGGGTCTAAAATACATGAATCACCTCCTCTTTTTGAAGTCTGTTACAGTTACAGGCCGGTGGGTGTCATTACAAAACCCAGGTGGAAACAAAAGGAATTGATATGAGCCGTGGTTGAACAATAGCTGTTGTTCGTCTATTAGCATCACCAGAGGTTATTGTTTCAAAATCTCCTTTGTGTGGCTTTTGGCTTCAAAAAAGCCTCGACACAAAGATAATTATTTTCAGCATACATTATTTAATTTTTAAATGGATAGGTTCAAAACATTTTACACAATTTAAAACAGTATCTGATAGGATTGGTCGTCTCATCAATATTATCTGGGGTGTACCTTCTACATACATACCTTAAAGATTTACTTGTTTACAGTACATGAGTAGAATAAAGTTTTAATATCAGATTACTATTATTAAAGGCCGCTGCACACCGGATGCGTACGCGTAGACGTGTAAGTTTCACTGCGTCGTAATAACCCGGGACGGTAAACATCGGCACACGTCACGCAACCGGTTTTCCATATCTCATACATTCCCACACATTTAAACGCAGTGGAACGTGCACGTCTACTCGTACGCAGCGGCCTTAAAGATCACAACTTGTCTGGGTGATCGGCTGATCGCTACTTGCATTTACAATATTACTATTATTTTTTAACATGAATAGATCTTCGGCTTAAATATTACATTACATTATTACTAATATTATATTATTGATTCACATAAGAGTAATTTCAATCCATTTTGGAGGTCTTAAAACCATAGAATACAAAATACTTTATTCATCGAGCGAAGCGAGATCTCTAAATCAACTTGGACAAATCGGCATTGTATGTACCTATGTATGTATGTATGTTTGTTTGTCCGAGGATAACTTTCGAAGCGTTGATCCGATCATCGTAAAATTTTATACATAGGTAGGTAGGTAGTTATGGGACTATTTTGGTGTGACTAAATAAGTTAAAAATGTTGGGGGGTTGTTGAGATATTGGGGTTCAAGAGAGGTAAAAAAAAATTAAAATGGGACTATTAGCTCAAGTGAGACGTCAAATGAAGTCTTCATTAGTACATTTCGATCCCGTTTTTATTTTTAGTAATATTTATGTAGATTTAGATTTTTTAGCCATAATAAAAACTAAACTTTGATAAAATTCACAGGGTACACCAGTAACCCCACAGTGCTGTAATTTGGTATGCGTGTAGCTTAAGTATCTCAAATATAGGCAAAAGTCTGAAATCCAGAATAACTGCAATTTGTACCCCAAAAAAGATAACCACTTATTATAAACTTCCGTTAGCTGTAACTTGAATGAAACCGTAGGTCAAGTCTCTTGGTTATTTACTTTGATTATATACTTATATAATCAAAGGTTATTTATTTCGTGGCACTTTTTTATAGTCAAAGATTAGGAATAATAATATTTTTTCGTGTTTTAAGACTCATGAGATCTTAGTTCGGGGCGAACCACTAGTTATAACTATGTACACTATCATCATCATCATTCTCAGCCCGTGTTCACCCACTGCTGGACATAGGTCTCTCTTTGTTTCAGCCATTCTTCCCGATTCTGTGCCAGTCTGAACCACGTACGACCCAAGATCTTATTGATGTAGTCGACCCATCTCGCTGGTGGACGTCCCCTATTTCGATGCCCAGTTCTCGGCCTCCACTCTGTTAGTGCCTTAGTCCACCTGTCGTCACTACGTCTGGCCAAGTATCCTGCCCAACTTCACTTGAGCTCCAATATTCGCTTGCTACCGTCTTGTACTTTAGTCTGCTTGCCAATTTCGGTATTGGGAAGTAGACTAAAACAAAAAAAATTGAAAGTAGAACATATTAAAAACCGTACTCAGAGATTCACACGAGCGCCTGTGAGGTGTTTTTACTGATGGCAGACTCTTTTCAGGAGCACGAAACCTCAATCATATTATTGATCTAATAGGGATGACTAATGCTGGGGCCACACTAGCGTTTAACGTCAATGCCCATTATCTCGATAATTATTGCGATATTTTTTAACGCATTAAAGTGGGTGGCTACACTTTAACGGTCAACATGAATGCTCATTATTGGCGATAAAAACGGCGTTGAATTTACTTCAATTCAGGCAAGATGGACGTCGACAGAGCTCTATATTTCATGAGTGTAAATTTATAATATTTGACTTTATTGAATCATTATCGAATAAAGAGAAAACGGAAACAAAGAAAAAGAACATGGTGGATGATACAATTGCACAGGAATCGTACACTATAAGTCTTTCTGTTTGTTTAAATTTAGTTTATAATTATATTAATAAGTAAATTTAGCTTAAATTTAGTTTTCAAATATAACAATGACCGGTATTACTATATTAAACTTTTTATTTTGCATTGTTGTCAGTTTTTTTCTCCTGTCTGTTTATCTGACATTCATACCATGTATCAAAGTGTAGATACTTTTGAAGTACCTAATACATATATTATCCATCGTTTCGAATGCAAACCAATTAGTTGAATATACGTCATCTTTGCCAGCTCCGGACTTCAAAGTTTTTTTTAATTTTGTTCAAATGGGTTCTATAATAACCCATTAGGCTTTCCTTCTTCTTTTTTATTTCTTCAACAGTTATTTGTCCCACAAACATGGTTCTGTTTGCAGAATCTCAAGAAAAGTAATTACTTTCTCGTTACTCCACTCCGTCGCCATAACGTATAGACAAAAACGTGCGATTTTGAGGCAAATCCGTCGTAAAAAAACAAATACGTCCGAACCCGTTGCGCTCTCGACGCACACTGACAATACGTAGTGTGGCCGCTTCATCGCATCAATTCTCGCGTTAATCTCTTTGATATACCGCCTCCTGAGCTATCGCCTAACGCCAAACGGCATTGTTAATGCCATTGTCAAATTATCCCGTTAAGTTGTGGCTACACCTATAGTTAACGTCCATTATCGCCATAATTAATGGCATTTCTCGTTAGTGTGGCCCGGGCATAAGAAGTGAGTAATCAGGGGCACGAAGTACGTCTGGGTAATATTGTTTATCAGTCGTTAACTTGTCATTGAATTTTAGTAATGCAATAGGTTATTGCAACTTTCTTTCATACTCTAAGATAAAATAAAGTAATAAGTACATGCATTTAACTTCTGTACATTCACCTGTTTGCTCACATGCATACAGTAAGTAAATAAGGTTTGTAAACAATATAACGTCGGAGTTGTCGTCTGCGCCCACGCAATCGCAACCACGCCACCCGGCCGTTTGTTTACTTGCGTTCTATATTTGAAAACGAGTTGAAATCAAATCAGTTTCGATCAGACGCTCGGCGCGTAAGGACGCGCCGGCGATTGCTCCGTGTATTATCGCGTGTAAAAAAAATACTTGCGTCGAGTAAAAGTGATTGGAATTTGCGCAGTTCGCTTCTTTGTGACGTGGATTATTTAATTGAAGGATAATTAAGTGATTGTGAATTGACAATGACGGAACCGAAGTGTTTAACGGCGGAGGATGAACTCGGTTAGTTTCTTTGTTTTCACGTGGTGATTCAAAAATGTTATACTATGGCGTACTAAAAAAAACTAGATTGGTAAACGGTTTTGAATATGCCTCGTATAGCATTTTTATTTACTTTTTCGAGTTTGTAGTAATCGTACTTGCGCAATTTTTTCGGAATGGAATAGGCCATGCGCGAATGCCGGATTCGAACCTTGCAATCGGAAGTATTCGAAAGTCGGGGTCACGCATAAATAATTATTTACCGATATTATAAAAAAAATGATTTTAAACTGTTTTTTTTTTAATAAATTCTTTCAATAGTCATCAATTTAGATGTTTCTAGTTGTATTACAATTTTTATGAATGAATCCTTTACTTTTAAAAGTTGAGGATATAAGGTAAGTACCTACTATGTGAAGCGAAACTATGATTCCTTCATATTTTTCATTAAAAATAATTCCTATTTACAATAACCGGAATTCAATAGATACTATAAATTAGTTCGTGATACTTTGCATACTTATTGACATGACGCAGCCGCAGGTGCATGGTTTCGAATTTTCACGTTACCCAACAGTTTTGCTATAAATCATGATTTTATTTGCGTCTCGCACCTCAAATTATTCCTTTACTCACTACGCGTATTTTCGCTTGGAGTGACAAAGACAGTTGCACAATGAAGTATGGTCTCATAATGTGTTTAGGTTTTAATGCATTATCGCTTGACCTCGCATGGATTCCGATTAGATGAATGTACTTTACGTACATTAGTTTATAACGCAATAGTTTTATTAGTTAATGTTAGTATCAGGTCGATGTTTTCCACCGCTGAACCTAGGCCTCCACCATAGATTTCCAGGGCCTGCACCCAACGGCTCCAGTAACCTTTCTCAGGCCGTCCTGCGCTGCGCTTTCCAGTGCGTGGTTTCCACTCTTGTCAGTTTTACGAAAGCTCACTTGGGAAGTTGTTGTCTGGGTCTGCTATAACTCATGGTAACATATCATACAGCCCCCAGAATCCTCTCTATTACGCCAATGTAATCGGGTATTGAGCAAAAATCAAAATCAAAATGTTTGATTTCATTAAAATCACAAGGATCACTTTGAAACGTCAATTTTACTGCCTATTCCTTCGCGACCAAGCCAGGAAAGAAAGTCTGCCTGATCCAATAGCTGTCCTACTTCCACTACGAGATCGTCAGACCGTCGGGACGGTGGCCTGTCTTGCGGTCGATGACCTTCTCTTGGCCACCACCACCACTCTGTGACTGCCTTAGTCCACTGTTGTCATCCCCTCTAGGTTCCCAGATTGAAAAATCGAAATTCCGGGGTAAATTCCTGACATTTGATGAAAATTCCCGACTTTCTTATAAATACTATTTGTACTAAAAACGGGATATTTACCATGATTTGTGAGAATAGTGTTAATAACCATGATAGTTTCAAAAGTTATTTCTTATAAATATATAACATTAATGTCATTAGCATCGTGCATGTGAATGAACGAAGCAAAATATTTGGTTTATTTTACTCGTTACCTACTTAAATTGTAGAAATTCCGGGCGGTTTAGGATTCCCCCTGCATTCCGGACAAAGACCCATATTATCATCGGAAATATCCGGAAAATTTCGCACGTATGGCAATCCTACCCCTAGCCAAGTGTCCTGCCCATATTCACTTAAGCCTCGTGATACTTAGTTCATAACAATTTCCAGGTACCTACCGCCTACCTAATTAGTTTTTTTCCTAAGCTGTCCTACTATTGGGTAATTATAAAATTGACCTTTTAGAATCAACACTATTACTGCATTGTGTGGTAGCATTATTTGTTTCGTCAAATTTCAATTTGTATGAATGAATGCATCGAACGTACTTACGTTTGTTGCAAACAAAATGTGCATAGTTGGAAAGCTGCCGCGTTAATTAACTGGACCGTGCAGTGAAGTCCGATTACGAATAAAATTAGGATTGTTGTAGGTGTACATGTTTCATGAATAAATATACATTTGTAACTGGTTTCATTATCATCACTAAGCCATCGGCCCCCTCTTGAACATAGACAGATAGATAATTCTTTAATGTACATCATGAAACTACGATTGTAGATACAACTGATACAATTGCCGGTCTTATCGCTAAATAGCGATCTCTTCCACATAATATCTATTTATTTATATTTATACATACGAATGAATGATATATAAATAAAAATAAAAAAATTACATAAATGACATGAATGAACCTAAATAAAAACTACTCATAACAATTTATATACACTGCCGGCCAAAAGTTTGAGACCACTGTAAAAATCTTTGTCACCAACAAAATATTTCAAAGTACACATATGATAATGAGCTAATTTGAACACCTGCGTATTCTATTATTATTAAAGAATTTCTAAGAGTCATTATTTATGTTGTTGTTTAAGTTATCATCCTAAAAAGGTCTATTGTTTCAAAACATCAATGAGCGCCGCGCAAGGACCAGGTGGTAGAGTCATTGTAATATTTTATTTTTATATATTTTTTTTATTTTTTTTTTATTTTATTTTATTTCCGATATCAGGGATTATGTTAGCTTCCTAAAACATATTTAGTACCTAAGTTTTTATGGAGTAAATTATTTTCTACCTTATTAGTCTGAGCTCGTCGTTGTTACAGTGAAGACATCTTAAAATGGGAAAAGTTCGCGAAATTAGCAGTGAAACTCGCTCTGCCATAGTTGTTTTATACGGCGAAGGCAAATCTGAACGTGCGATTGCCTCTCAACTTAAGTTGTCGAAGACTTGTGTTCATAACACAATAACCCGATACAAGGAGACTGGCAGTAATCAAGATCGTTCGCGTTCGGGAAGGCCGAGAACTACCACTTCTCGCGAGGATCACTTCATCGTCACTACCAGCAAGCGGAATAGACGCCTAACAGCACCAGAAATCCGCGTAGAAGTGAACAAATCCCGATCAGAACCTGTATCATTGACTACAGTAAAAAGACGTTTGAGAGATGCTAAGTTATTTGGTCGCGTCGCCGTTCGAAAACCACTACTAAGGCCACAAAACAAAAAGAAACGGATGCAGTGGGCCCTTACCCATCGAGACTGGACTGAAGAAGACTTTAAACAAGTTCTTTGGTCAGATGAATCCAAATTTGAAATATTTGGTTCAAAACGACGAATTTTTGTTCGACGTAACGTCGAGGAAAAGATGATGCCAGACTGTGTGGTGCCAACAGTCAAGCATGGTGGTGGTTCCATTATGGTCTGGGGATGCTTCTCGGGCCATGGAACCGGAGATTTGGTACGAGTCGAAGGAATCATGAAAAAGGAGCAATATAAACGAATACTACAGCAAAATGCCATTCCGTCTGGTTCAAGAATAATTGGAGATGGATTTTTTTTCCAACAAGATAATGACCCAAAACATAGTTCAAAATTATGCAGGGGTTATTTAGAACACAAAGAAACAGAAGGAGTTTTAAAAAACATGGTGTGGCCCCCTCAGAGTCCGGATCTCAACCCGATTGAGCTTTTGTGGGAAGAGCTTGATAGAAATGTGCGCAGTTGTTGTCCCACTTCGCAAGAAGACATGTGGAAGGCTTTACAAGAAAGCTGGAACAATATATCACAAGATACAATCGACAAATTGATTGCTCGTATGCCAAGAATAGTGAAAGTAGTAATAAAATGCAAGGGAGGGTTTTTCGACGAAAAATCTGTATAAAATATGAGCGACATTTTTAAAGTAAATGGTTGATTTTTCTTGATTTTTTTGTTTTCTTCATAATGTATGTGTATTAGGAAATAAGTATTTTAATTCATAATTAAACCTCTTGCTTTGTATTTTGAGTTTTATTTCATTTTCCTACTTTGATGTAGGTGGTCTCAAACTTTTGGCCGGCAGTGTATACATATTTGGGCTTATTTAAGAACCATATTAACTAATAATAAATACATAGATATTTAGCGACAAATACTCAGTGTTCTCTGAGCATACGTTTAAAAATGGCAAGTGACTTGGCACATCTGATAGCTACCGGCAGCGCGAACATAGGCCTCCCCCATTGATTTCCAGAGCAATCGAATTTTTGCGGCGTGAGAACGGCTCGCAGTAACCTTTATCAGGTCGTGTTTCCATGTTGGGGGCAGCGTAGCTCTCCACTGGAGAACCTTAACCTTTGCTAATTATCTGGTCTATGTTAGTGACCTTGGTTTGTCTACGAATCTCCTCATTTTGGATTCGATCTCGTAGAGAAATGCTACGAGAAATACTACTTCTCTACAGCACGCTAAGTGACCGATGCCTTACTATGGGGCCCATAGTGAGAGACCTCATTTCTGTGCCTTATATCATCGTATCTCTGGGAACGTCGTCGGTCGTAGCTGGTTTGCTTTTTTCTAATTATCTTATATCACACTTATATTATAAATGCGAAAGTTTCGATGTTTGTTTATTTTTTTATATAAATTATAGGCCAGAGTTTGAGCACGATCTCGCCTGATAGCGCGTGATGATGCAGTCTACGATGATACACGCCTGCATAGAAGAAACCTATTCACTCGCGACTTGAAGACCCCAATAATAAATTTATTTGTTTGTTACTCAATCACGTCGTAACGGCTGAACCGATTTCGATGATATCCAGTATGTACGTAAACTATGTAAAATATGGGGTTCCCCAAGGGAGTGTGTTAGGACCACTGCTTTTCCTTATTTATATTAATGACATACCAAGAGCCACCATGCAACCCATGACGTTGTTTGCAGACGACAGCACTGTAACTATATCTTGTAATAATATTGACACGTATAAATATGACATAAATTTGGCTTTGAAATTGATTATAGAATGGCTAGATAATAATAACTTAAAAATTAATATAAACAAAACCAAAATAATTCACTTCAGACAACGCGATAATGCCGCAACAAATTTTGACATACAATCAAAGAAATTATAATCTCAGGAATCACTGTCCCTAACAAACTCACCGCCGAAAAGCGGCGAGCGATACCTTGCATTTGTGTGAGTGCCGAAAATGCCTAACATTATTAATACCAAAAGTTAAATAGTCTAAACTCGACTTTATTCCGCAGATTAAAAGTTTCATTTCAAGCATTCGCATTTTGGAGATATGACGTTATGAAATGAAGCAGCTGTTAAGTCGTAAAAATTTATTGCCTTCTTTTGTCCTTTAAAAAACTGTTGACTTTAACGGTATGGCAATAAGGTCGGATTCAAAATGTGCTGTTCGAAGATCGTAAAATTACTCCGTTCGGAACAGAAGTGTGGAGGAGTAGAAACGCACACAATATTTTTTTGTTGAGAAATGAAATTTCGAATCTATTACGTAGGGATAAATAATTTGTTAACCAAATTCAAAAGTCGGATTTTTTAATAATCGGATAGTTTGATAAAATCTTTCATTTTTACAGGCTCCATCATTTTATTCAGTTTAATGTGCCTCGTTGTCTTGTCTATCGTTTATAGGTAATAAAATATTGCAATATTAGACCTGCCCGGTTTCTGATTTGAGTTGAAATTTTGCATGCATATGCGACATGAAGCTGATCTCATGATGCAGTAAGATGGTGCATCATCAGATGCTTAAACTAAACTACACAACAACATCGACTTTAGGTTCATTTGATCTGTCTTAACTAGTATTCGGATCCTAAATGATATCCAGGTCAGGGTTTAATGACGGAGCCAGGCTATGGGAACTCTGTAATAAAATGACATAGTTACATCGAGTGTGGGCTCGTTCGATTAGTGTTAAAGAGTATTCTTTACCTAGATGATATCCAGGGTCTGATGATGGAGCCAGAAGATGGCTATGGGAACTGTGATTAAACGATGCCACCTCATCGAGTTTTTGGGCTCGATTAATTTGTCTTGCCGACTACTCGGGTCCTAGATGAATTCTCTTCTCTACAATAATAAAATCGTAAATCTCCCTTCAATGTATGAGACCGAGGTCAATGATGCAAAAAGGAGGGTCATAACATTTTCATCCTCGCGTACGAAGTTCCCGGGCAACCTCTAGTTTTGAATAAAATCGAATTTTGTATTATATACAATATTGCAGAACCATGTTTAGTACTAGAACTTTAACAGTATAGGCAGAAATCAGCAAAAAGTAAATATTGCAAGAAGTAGGACAAAGATATAGAGTGCTGTAAGCCTAGCTAAGAGTTTCAATTTCTCTTTTGCTGTTAATTGTGTATTTTGTAACAGATAACGAGCAGTTGACATTAGGCTATTGTACTTCAGATAAAGGGGCTTGGTGGCGCTGGTGGTAAAAATGCCTGTATTTTTAGTACCGAAAATTTATCTCGTTGCCCACAATTTAACGGTAGGGTAGGCTACCGCATGTTTTTTTAATGAATTTGATAAAAATAAAACACGAGAGTTATTTGTTTCATGAAGGTAGTTTTAGAATTGGCCGCATCTGATTAGTATATAATGCTTACTAATAAAATTGTTTTTTAAACTTGTTAAAATGTTTTTAGTATGCGACTCCATTCATTCGAAATTTAATGTAATCCGGTTCATTGGTCTTCGGTCACGTACAGATAAATGAACGATGCAACGCGAGGGAAAGGGACAGTAGCGTAGCGTAGTCGTGTGTCTGTAGTTACAAATATTTCCGTATAATATTGTTTTAAAGCATATTATAGACTAATTCAAAATCAAATTCATCAAATTATCAAACTTTAAGGTAATACTCACCGGAAATACGAAATTCCATCTTTTTTTAATGTAGTTAAAGTGTTGTTTTTGCAACTTTTGACGGAGCACTTGGGCATGTTGTCACTTCGACGGCAAGCGCGCGACTAAGAGCCGAGAGTGCTTAAGCGGCGTTTAAGCACTCTCCAGCGTGGACGTCCTTGACGGGCCGATCGTATATCTAGTATTTTATTGATCGTTGCATACAATACAACAATAACACAATAGAGGAAGTTAACACTACAAAATTTTTAGGACTTAATGTTGATAAAAAACTAAATTGGAAATCACACGTAGAATACATATGCAAAAAATTAAATAGTTTTGTATACATGTTATATAAACTGTCACCAATAGTTAATGTGGAAACTCAACTTATAGCTTACCATGGCTTGATAGCCCCACATGCCAGATATGGAATAATATTTTGGGGAAACTCTACTGACGTTGACAAGGTATTTAAGTGTCAAAAACGATGTATACGCGCCATGTTTAAACTAAATGTTACAGATTCGTGTCAGCCATATTTTACTGAGCACAATATTTTAACAATTCCTTCACTGTATATCTTTGAAACAGCTATGTTTGTTAAAATGAACCCTCAGCTATTTTGTCAGCTGTCTGATGTCGTTGTCCGGAATCGACGAGATAAAAATAAAGTATGTGTCCGTAACTCTAAGACCGCCTTAATGCGCAAAAGCATCTTCTGTATGGCTCCATTCATTTACAACAAGCTCCCGGAGTCACTGAGAGAGCTACCATGTTCAATGTTTCGGAAAAAGTTAAAAACTGTACTGTTAAATAAATCTTATTATACTATAAATGAATATATAAATGAAAAATAATTGCTAAAATAATGCCAAATTTAATTTTATATTTTTTTAATTCTATTTTATTTTATATAATTATGACAATGAATTTTTATTTAGGTGTTATTATTAATATGACTTTGTAGAATATAATATTGCATGCCTTGAAAGGCAGAAATCTATTGATTCTGTATCTACTACTGACATCTTTGTAAAATGACATATATTTCAAGCAATAAATACATTTGATTTGATTTGATTTGATTTGACTACTTTTTATCCCAAAAATTAGGTCCCAGGATAAAAATGGGGGGGGGGGGGCAAAATGCAACAGCGAGTTTAGCTTTATTTCTAGGTTACCTAAACATTTAGTAGTGCAACGCGTAAAGAAGTCGCGGGCAACAGCTAGTCATTAATAAACTTGTTTTGTGCGAGACTGGTGTCTGAGATAGGTTTGAAAATGTATAGGTCACCAGTGCCCCACTCCGCGAATTCAACATGATGCACTACATTAGAAATTTGAAAAGTAATACGAGTGTACAAAAAATAAGATAAAAATATGCACAAAAAATAACAACCCAAAATGATCAAAAATATTTAATTGGTTTGTAATGAATCGTCGATTACGAGACGAAGAAGGTGCTTACAAATGTAAGTAGCGGGATCACGACCACCACATTCGAGAAACCGGTTACTATGCTTAAAACACGTGTGAGTCGGATGACCATGAACTTAGTCACAAATGTTAGCGGATGGAAAGTAACTCTGTCCCTCTGTATGTTTGTTACCTTTTCACGACTAAACGCCTGGACCGATTTCGGTGTACGATAATCAAATCCTTCATTCTTAAAAATGCTATGTTAACTAGCGCTTTTTGTCTGAATTTTCTTCCGCCTTGCAAAGGTAAAAGCCCTATAAATGGTAACGACCTTGAACTAGCAAGGTTGCAAATGCAATCTCCAGATAGAATCTGAACAAAGATTTCTAAAGTAAACAGATACACAGTGCAAAGATAATGTTTGTATATCGTGATTCTGTGTGTATGTACAGTCGGTTTTGTTTGCTGGTGACGTCATTAGTCTGAGCTGTTTTATTCATTTCGATTTCATTTGTTTCATCCTCCGACAAAATACTACATGCACTTAGATATGTTATTAGCAACGTCGACCCAAGGACTTGAGAGTATTAAGTTTTTAAGAAGATATTACAATAGAATATTCAAGTACAATAGGTATGAAATAGTTAAGACAGAAACTAAGCCTAGAACAATAAACGAGAATGGTAGTTTTAGCTAGAAATGGTACCTACAAAGACATTGTAAAAGATTAGGTTGTTTAAATTTCGACCCGCGGCTGATCACAGAGCTTTAGAGGTAGGATAAAGATAAGTAGAACTTCTCCGAAACGCATAACGGGCGCCGGTGAGCGAAACAATAGAAACAGTTCTCGAAACTTGTTCTCGAAATAATAGAAACTGGCACCGGCAAGCGAGACAACAGATAAACCAAGCTCTCTGATTGGCCCGGGACCGTTTGGGGTAGCTTTGTCCCTTTCGGAGGATTTAATATAAATACAACGAGAATTGTAAAAGAAATGTAGTAAATCCTCCGTCGTCCGAGACACGTTCTCGGAGACCCGGATGACGAAATCACCTCCGCTAATGCGGAAGCTGAGTCATCTATATCAGACAGCAAACACTTCACAGAAACACCGACCTCGCCGGCGAGGTCGACGAGTCCCTTCAGTCGCCGCCTATACGAGGTACAGACATGTACCCGGGCGTTTCTCTCCTATCCCCACCCCGGCAACTGCCCAAGCCGAGGCTCGTACCTAAGTGGTGCCCTTGCGCTAGTTGCCTAAATAACTTAGGTACTGGGCTGAGCGCCATCTGCGCTCGCCAAAAGTTCGGTTAAGCTGTCACGGCCTCAGAGGCCAACAGCGAGATTAGTCCATCCGAAAAAAAAAAGAAATGTAGTAGTTGAACGCAAGACGTCAAGATAAGAACTCTGAAATAAAGTACTGTCCAGATCTCAAGCCTGTCAGTTTTACTTTCAACCCGAAGAACACCATAGGAGCTTCAGACCTCAGGAAGATCGCGCATTGCCCTGCCCAGGGCATTGAATTGGCTGCCTTCCATCAGCGCCCCCTGAACAACGTACCCCGGAGCGCCTTGGCATCTCTAAGGCGGTGCGGTACATATGTCATTACAATAATCTTGAAATATAATTATTACATAAACATTACCCTCCTTCTGCGCTGTTGGGTAAAAAGTAGCCTATTTTACGCAGGGATAATGTAGCATTCTAATGTTGAAATAATTTTTGAAATCGGACCAGTAGTTTTTGAGTTTATTCGTTACAAACATACAAATTTTTCCACTTTATAATGTTGGCGTAGATTATTATAATAGTAGATATAATTATTAAAAGAGGGGTGATTATGTTTGTGATTCTGTTCCAAAAGGGATGGTGAGATTCAAGCGCTGTTTTTTAATAGAAAGCTAGTTTCAATCAAATCAAATCTATACACATTTATGTGTGACACCAATACTCGTAGTACTGACAAAACAAACGCACACAGGACACAAATCTATACTGGTCTGATTTTATAAATTCTTTCACGATTAGAACATTATGCCTTATAAGTTACATAAAATATATAAAAAAAAAATATATAAGCCGTTCATTTAGATTTTAAAATTTTGAAACTTAGGTACATTAGTAATTATTAATTGTTATCAACTATGTGCCCTTTGGCACAGGCCTCCGCCAATTCCTTCCAATAATAGCTAAGTAACATAGGCTATATTTATTACTTGAAAATAATAGGGATCCCTGCTAAAACTGCAATAATGTAACCCAAAGTGTAAAGCCATAAAAAATGTTTACAAGATAAATGTCCGATGTAATACGGACGGGCCGCTACAAAACATAAAATAGATAATAGAATAGAATAATCATTTATTAGGTACACACAAAATTACACATGAAGGATTTAATCGTTTATTTCCTGCGTCAATCAACTTGAGGCATACAGGTGTAATTCCTGTAATTTCACCGGCAACTATACCCTTCAAACCGAACAGCAATACTGCTTGGCGGCAGAAATGTATAGTGCTTCCTTTTCACAAGGAAATCTACTACTCTTGTGTACTTCTTCTCGGAGATCATAAAAAAAGATGTCTATTAAAGGTAATCGTGATTGTGTTATCAACACCGGTTATAAATTGTCATTGTGGAGATTGGTATTAAGATAGGTACCTGGTGGTAGCTGGTAGGTAGATAGAGCGCAGGGTTTTAAGATGCATTGTTATGAAAACCAGTTTGAAGTAAGTAATACGAGTACCTACGCATTAAATTTTCATCTGATTTGATCTGCCCTTTCCGATTTTTTTAAACTTTGTGTCAGATCGTGAAATGCGTTGTTGATATTGAGATGTCCTCTCGCTGTACAGTACAGAGTAAGCTAGGGGATAAAATGTAGTGACGCCTATCTGTATTTGGGCTTAACCTCATACTACCAGGCGTACATAACGTATGAAGAGTACCGTAAGCAGTCGTATAATTTAACCTATAGTTTTCCTTTGAGCTTAAGAACTTATAAAAATACGTATAGACTCGCGAAATTGAAACCTTATATGATCAAATTAAAGCTCAATTCCATTTGTAACCAATATTTTCGGGATTTTTAAAGATTTGCCAATCCATTTTGAGTCGAAAACAATAGTGTTAAAGTTAATTTTAGGCTGTTGGTAAAGTACCCTTGTAGTATTACTAAAACAAAAGGGCCACAGTCAAAGACTAGGGTCTTATCGCTTGTGCTTTGTATTGTGTCACAATCTTTTGTTTTATCAGGGTGAAGACGGGTCATGATGAATGAGTCATCTGTTGTGATATGTTAATAGTGGTTCGCCCCGATTGTCCCGATGCCCATGCATTTATATATTAAACTAAAAACAAAAATGCTTTAGTCATTCGAACTCGTATGCAATGCAACGCAAAGTTTCAGACAACCTGACAATCTGACAATTTATAATAAACTACCTACCCTCAGAAATAAAAAAATAATAATAAATAAATATTGATGGACATTTCACACAGCGCTATCTAGCTCCAAACTAAGCAGAGCTTGTACTATGGGTACCAGATAACTGATGTAATACTTATATATATATTTTTTGTAAATATGTACTTATAATATAAAGAAAAACATCCAGACCCGGAACAAATATTTGTAGATCATGAAAATATTTGTTCCGTGGTGGGAATCGAACCCGCTACCTCCTGCGTCTCAGCCGGCTATACGCCTACTGCGCCACGGAGGTCGTCTAAAAAATAAAACTCATTTAACGCTTTTGAAACTAAACTTTCTCAAAATATAACAAATGTTTATGAAGTAATTATGTAATTAACAATACAATACATACTATTTATTTCAGAAAAAAGTATTTTATTTTATTATATTTTGTTCGTATACAATTAAATTTAAATCTTAAAAGTATGTTAGTGACACACATTACAATGCAAACATAAACAAACAATGAGTAAGTTCTCTAATGCATTTAACGAGCTACCTGAATGCGTGAATTCCAATATCTTCTATGACTACTGATTCTCATTTAAGTGATAATTATTACCTTTTGAAAATAATAGTAGATTATTAAACGAGGGAATAAATTAGTGTCTTGCGTCACAGGCGTTATATTGAATCCTGAGTGACTATTGAGTCTTACCACAAAAAATAATAAAAGTTTAAAAAATGTCTATACACTAGTGGTTCGCCCCGAACTGAGATCTGGCGAGTCTGCCACAATAATAAAAATAAATTATTCGTAATCTTTGTGTAAATAGTGCCACGAAATATAAACCGAACAACTTGACGTACAGTTTCATTCAAATTACAGGTAACGGAAGTTCATGTAAATTAGTTACTCTTCTACGCATACCAAAACAGCACTGTGGGGTCACTGGTGTACCCTGTGAATTTCGTCAAAGTTCAATTTTTATTTTGGCTAATTACTCAAAAACTACTAGAATTTTACTAAAAATAAAAACGGAGTCTAAATGTGCTAATGAAGACCTCTTGAACCCCAATATCTCAACAACCCCCCAACATTTTTAGCTCATTTAGACACACAAAAATTGAGCCATCCTACCTGCCCATGTATCAAATTTAACGCATATCGGATCAAGGCTTCGAAAGTTATGTTCAGACAAACATACATACAACGCTGATTTGCCATAGTAGATTTATTGATCGCGCTTCGCTCGATCAATAAATTGGTAAGGTATTTCTTAAACACATTTTTGTGGTAACGAGGTTAATGTCTTTCGAGTTAAAACAGTCGACTTCCCTTGACCTACCTACTGTACGGAGGGTAGACAATGATGAATTTCCAATTATATACAAACAGTCTTGTTATTTAGTAGTTGAATGTCACAGGAGTACTGGCACATACGATGTGATAATTATATTGAACAGGGCAAATCGGCTGGGCAGGGTACCGAACTCTCAGCGACGACTTCTCGTCCAAAATCAATGTATTATCACGAAAGTTTTCAGTGTTTTGGCAGTGATGCTGATGGTGATTGATGACATATCATTATCATCCGCAGCCTGACTTCCCCCAATGCTGGGTATAGGAACCACTTTGCCTGTGTCATTCTCCACGGTGCTGTGCCAGCCTCACCCAGGTTCCACCCGCGATGTTTGCTACATCGTTTGTTGATCTCGCTGCTGAACGACTAACGTGTCGGAACCCTGTTCGAACAGGGATAGCTTATATATATAAAAAAGTGATCGTATTAGGTTGGGGAAAAAGTTTCTTCGCATTTTTTAAGAAAATTCAAAACATTTTTTAATATAGTTTATTTACATTTAACTAAAGTACCTATGTAGGTACCATTTTGTTCGATAACTTTTTGCCATCTTGTAGGTAGGGACATGATCCCATTGCTATAGAAATTTTGGGGCTTCTGATCAAAATACCGCGACAAGAGGTTTTGGCAGTCCTCTCGTGATGTTAACCTGACACTGCCTAAATAATTCTGAAGAGACCGAAACAGGTGGAAATCTGAAGGTGCAAGGTCAGGACTATACGGCGGATGCATTAACACTTCCCAGCCAAACTCTCTTAATTTTTGCTGAGTGGCTAAAGACGTGTGAGGTCTAGCGTTATCATGATGAAAAACCACACCCCTTCTGTTGATTAATTCCGGCCGCTTTTTCTCAACTTCTTGCTTTAATCTCATCTGTTGTTCGCAGTAGAGTTCAGAATCGATGGTCCTGCCTGGTGGTAACAGCTCATAATGAATAATGCCCTTCCAATCCCACCACACACACAGCATCACCTTGCTGCGAGTTAACCCGGGTTTCGCCACAGTCTGTGAAGCCTAACCGGCCTTTGACCACGACCTTTTTCGCACGTTCTTGTCGTACGTGATCCACTTTTCATCACCAGTTATCAGCTTCTTCAAAAATGGTTCGGTTTCATTACGTCGTAATAAAGAATCACAAATGAGTACACGGTTCATTAGGTTTCTTTCAGTGAGCTCGTGGGGTACCCAAATATCGAGCTTGTTTGTGTACCCAGTTTTTTCAAATGCGCCAAAACTGTTTTGTGGTCAATTCCCAGTTCTTCAGTTACGTCGTAACTACTGATATGCCGTTCTTGCTTCACTTTTTCAAAAATGGCTTCAATTTTATCCGTAATAGGGCGACCAGAGCGACGTGCATCTTTGACATCAAAATTTCCGGATTGAAAACGCTTAAACCAAATTTGTGCTACTCTCACAGACACTGTACTAGGTCCATAAACATCGCAAATTTTTTTCGCGGCTTGCGTTGCATTTTTACCTTTTTTGTAGTAAAATCTTAAAATGTATCGAATTTCTTCATTAGATCCACTCATCTTTACAGTACGAAAAACAAATAAAAATCACACATTTTCCTAATTTAAATTTGGAATTAACTTCTTTAAAATTTAAACTTTGAATGATACCAAAACCAGTCAGATACAAATAGTAAAGCCAAAGAGATTTTATTACAAGTTCATGCATACTATAATGCGAAAAGACTTTTTCCCCAACCTATTATAATTAATATTTTGGAAAATCTGAATAATTTGAATAAGGTTGTAATATGTGCCGCGGCTATAATAAAGTTTTTTTTTAAAACAAACATTATTTTATCATGAGTGTAAATTAGTTTTCATACAAATAGATATTCCTAGTTGATATACACAACGGATGTCAGTTAAAATGAAATATTATCACGTGAACTATTGTCTGCAAAGTGTAGTGACGTGTGAGGACAGAGACCGGATGTTTAAGTGATAAACTGTAATTAGTTGCCATACTGACATCCTGTTCTAAGCTGAAATATTGTTTGTACAAACTTGGTACTGCTAGCATCGGCCGTGTCTTCGCTGATGATGAGACTGCCTCCTCAGCTACAAGGCTAGCACAGCGATTTCCATTTCTATTCTTCGAAGAGACGACAAGGCTCTGACCGCAACTTGTATTTCTGCGTGTATTGTTATTTGTTTTTATATTTAAGTGTGATGTACAATAAATCCTAATCTATTCTCTGTTGATTCTTCCGAAATTGTCTTTGTCCCGTGCAGGCTCAATAAGGTTTCTTCCTAGACAAGAGAAGAATACTCTGTTTATAGCAACGTACGTTTTATGTATAATTAATTAAAATCCAACCAAAAATTGTTGGTAAGCGCGCAATTGAAAAGAGTGCGAAAGAGACAACTTGAGAAGACAGCGTTGTCTAGGCATAGCAAGACCTAGACAATTTCAGAAGAAAGGTGTAAGCTTTTATAACAAACTCCCAAGGGATAAATAAAAACTGACAATTAACCGATTCGTTGCGATGTCTAATTTTGCAAACTTCTAACTGTAGCGTTGAACAAAATTACCGTGACACGGCTGCCGTGCCAAGCGCCATACGATTAAATGACATGGCTCCTGTGTCTTCAGCCATGCGGAAAAGAAAACAGTGTTTTTTACCATTTTTACGTGGTTCTAAGCGTTAAACTTTTAGTTTACATTCGAAATCTAACGTGAACAGTCAGGAACGTAGTTTCAAGTGATAAAAAGTGTAAAAATAAGTGTATTTTTGGAAATGGATGGTAAGTGGCTTTTTTAATACAGGTGTGATAAACCTTTTCTACTTACATTAGTTCTAAAATTATTGTTTTGGTTTTCCTGATAAGAAATTTCAAGTATTTTAAAGTAAATTATTGCCTATTTATTGTTTAAGAATTACGGCGTAAAAGAAAATATATTCCCGAGACAGAAATTGAAACTCAACGCGACGACGATGACCAAATATTAGAGCAAAATTCGCAAACATATTCACAACACTGGGAAAACTCAGAACACTTGAAATCTATACATGAGGATACTTCAACGTGCATAAAAAAACAGATGGTGGACAGATCAACGTGTTTAGAAAATAATATGGTGGACAGTTCAAAGTGCATAGAAAAAACTAAGGATGATGAGCGTCATGTTCCAACTGTATTGGATATTACATGGATGTAAATATTTTGGCCAGTTAGTTTTGGCCAACGTATGTGTGTTTACATAATAGCTCCTCAGTTAAACCCACGCTGGTATAAAAATTATCTACATACAAGGAATGGCCTTTTTCAATATACTTTTGCATAAGCAAATGAACCACTTTTTTAATATGATTTCTACCGCCGACTTGCACATCCTGGGAGCCTGCGTACACGTGAATATTTAAAATAATTCCGTTGGCATCGGCTAAAATGTATAATTTAATTCCGTATTTATGTGTTTTTCCTTTATTGTATTGACGGAAAAAAGGTCTTCCTTTCCACAGAATAAGAGACTCATCGATTGTTAGCTCTCTTAATGGATAATATACTGAATTAACCGTGTCGTTGAATAAATCAATTAAAGATTTAATTTTAAATATACTCTCTGGTATTTCATTATTCTGAACATTTAAGGCTCTTAAAATTAAAAAAAAAACTGTCCCTCGACATAAATATATGTGGACTTAAGCGGAACAGATAATGAGTGGACCAATAATCTACCATTCTATTGAGTTTTATTGTTCCCATCAGCAACAGTATGCCTAGAAATGTTTTAAATTCGGTGACACTTACATCGGTCCATTGTCTAAATCGAGCTCGAGAAGTAGTCGCTGCTGCTTTCAGTCTGTTGCCGTACTTATTTGTACAATCCAATATTAAATTCATGAATTGGGTATTCAAAAATAAAACGAAATAGTCCAAAGGACTTTGGACGTGTACATCATGTGGCGACAATATACCACTGGTTCCGATATTCCAATATTCTGATTAGTTTCTGACATCCTATTTCGGTAGCGGTAATTGTCTTTTGCGCTAAGATTCTCCTAAAATGTTAAAAAAATGTTCTCTCAAATCGTTCACATTTCTGATACAAAAATAAGCGATTTTTTAATATTATTTATTTCAATTATATTATTATACAAAAATCATCATCATTAAAATTTTCAAAAAGGTTGGTGACCCCTATTTTTTAAAAAACAATACAATATCCAGAAACGAATGCTACAAGCTTGATTAACGTTAAAAATAAAAAAGTTTTGTTCTGGGGTAGATCTCCCTAAAACTTAATTTGAAGGAATTACCATCGATTTCAAAATGGCACGGCTCACGTGCCTAACGCCACACGCAAAAGAAAATGATGACACGGCTGCCGTGCCATCCGCAATGAATCGGTTAACAAATTAAAAAAGTCATCGAAAAAATCTTTATAAAAAAGCCTACTATAAAATATCGGATTATTTAGATGATAGAGAAGCTTAGGATTGAAATTGCTCCAACTCGTTAAATATGCTACAATTTAGACGTAATTTATTTTCTGTATTGTTATGTATATTCTAAAAGGATCATTTAAAAAAAACAACCAGCCTTGTTTCTTGCCTTTCTTTCCTGGCTTGGTCGCGAAGGAACACGCAGTAAAATTGACGTTTCAAAGTGATCCTTCTGATTTTAATGAATAAAAATATTTGACTTTGGTGTCTACCAAAGTAACCTTGGTGTGGCCCTTAAATGTGAAAGATAGAGAAAATGATGGCTGTCGTGCTCGGCGTTGTAGACTACTATCGAGGAAGCGTCGACAAAGTTTGTTCGCGTTCACTCGCGCAAGCACCGCGCTCGAGACGGTCGATAAGCGCCTTCTTTCTTCCGAAAAATGACTCCATACAAAACCCTTCTCGACAGTTACTATGCGAGGCTAACTGGTATATATAGTTTTTTCTTGTTGACTTGCAAGATACAGAATAGGGAGGCTGAAAAAGGTTTTTTTATTGTTAAAAACCGCCCTTAGTAATCAGTAGTTTGCGATGCACGTAAAGGGCAAACAAGTATTAAGTGCCATTACCATATTTTTATGACCTTGTACACTTATGTTTATTCGAATAAATATCTTGTATCTCTTAGTTTGTGGCGAGTTTCCTCTTGTTAGCACATGCCTTATAAGTTTAAAAACCGAAAGCCGACTACGTAATACGTATGTCGATGGTAGTGTAGGTCACCCGCACCATAATAACGAATCGATGGACACCTCATTCATTAAAATAGGATGAGTAGTTTAGGCGCTACCGTGGAACATACATCCATAGACTGCTAAAAACTTATCCCTTCCATCCGGTTTTGCCGTAGTCGGGCACATTAGCCTATGTCACCCGCACCTATTAACCAATCGAGTGAAACCTCATGCATCAAAATCGGATGATCCTTATAGCTTTCAAATAAAATTAATGTGATTGAAAGGGACTTTTATAGCACAAGTTCTATTTAAACGACGTGTGTTGTTATGTGTCTATGTCACCTTTACTTATTAAAATCTTTCTTCTTTTGCAGAATCATGGGTGGAACTCAACTCCGGGAGCGGACTAGCTGCCGTGGAGAACGAGTACATCAGACTGCTGAGAGAGGCTCAGAGGGAGAGCCGAGACTCTTCTGTCAGGCACTCGCGCGCGTCCAGCGTCAAGGGCAGGTGGGTCAACTCCTCGTGTTTATAGTGGCCTGGTAGTTTGAAGAGTTTGGGAGAACTTTCAGGAGGTTAGATTACCATAATAGATCCTGTATGAGTCAAGCGTGCAGAGTCAAAGTTAGGTGAGCTGCCATAATATGTTAGTGTTTATAGTGGCCTGGTAGTTGGAAGACTGGAAGGAACTACTTATATGCAAACATCCAGTAGAGCCAATAGCGAAACGTAACTCAATTTTCTCGCTAACGTGCATTGCGCACCACTATTTAGTTTAACCAATTTTGACACTGCTGTACGAGCATTTTGTCTTTGTACTTTTTGAGGACGAGATACCGAGATACGACGTAGAGTGAAGTTGTATGTAGACCACAAATAGAATCACGTTAAACTTATCTATGGAGCGTGCAGATTAAACGAGAAATTAGTCGACATAGAGAAAATTTCTCGTCTCATGCGTGAGATATCTCGGTGTGCATGCCAGCTCAGCAGTCTACTCAAGTGAACATCCAGATCTACTATTCTATTATTATAAAACCCTGATACATTTGAGAGCTGAGTTTCGGTAATGGGAGAGATTTCTATGTTCCATAATTTAGAATTAAACTCAAAACGAAATCGAGATACCTACAAACCTTACATTTTGGACAGATCTTTCATGTAAAACTGTCAAAAAAGAATTTAGGCCCTAGAGTTTAGTATTTCCATCGAGACTCCTGCGTGAGGCATCAACGTCAAGGTTGGGTGGCGGGCGACTCTTAATGCGTCTGACAGCCTGGTATTCTGAAAGGCAATTCTGTCCGTCGGAATAAAAAGGCACAAGTTGTTTTATTCCTTGAAACTTTCCGGACAACAGTGGTCAAGGAAACTTCTGTATGTTTATACCAACGTGGTACTTTTAGCCTATATCTAACATATTTCATGGTCACCCAGTGATAAGTAATAAACTAGTGGTTCGCCCCGAACTGAGATCTCGCAAGTCTCCCAAAACACAAAAAAATATATTCTTAGGGCGACTCTCGTAACGATGCTTAAACGTATTTAGTGGCTGAATATGATTTAACGAGTTGTCAAATCATAAAAATACGTAAAATTTAAACATGTTTAGTCCATAAATACGCCGGCCATAATCTTTGACTAATAAAATAGTGCACCGAAATGCGCATCCTCATAACTTGACCTACAGTTTCATTCAAATTACAGGTAACGGGAGTTCATGTTATGTGGTTTTTTTGGGGTACAAATTGCAGTTATTCTGGATTTCAGACTTGCCTATATTTGTGTCACTTAAGCTACACGCATACCAAATTTCAGCACTGTGGGGTCACTGGTGTACCCTGTGAGTTTTGTCAAAGCTCAGTTTTTGTTACGGCTAATAAAAAAATATAAGAACTTTACTAAAAATAAAAACAGAGTCGAAATGTTGTTTGACGACCTCCGTGGCGCAGTGAGCGTATAGCAGGCTATGACGCAAGAGGTTGCGGGTTCGATTCCCGCCGCGGGACAAATGTTTGCATGATCCACAAATATTTGTTTCGGGTTTGGATGTTTTTCTATATATTATAAGTATGTATTTACAAAAAAAAGTGTACAAGTATTCTATCAGTTATCTGATTCCCATAGTACAAGCTCTGCTTAATTTGGGGCTAGATAGCGCCGTGTGAAATGTCCAACAATATTTATTTATTTATGTACTAATGAAGATCTTTCATTTGATGTCCCACTTGACCTAATAGTCTCATTTTCATATTTTTATCCCTCTAGAATCCTAATATCTCAACAACCCCCCCCACATTTTTGACGACCTCCACGGTGCAGTGGGCGAATAGCCGGCTGAGACGCAGGAGGTAGCGGGTTCAATTCCCGCCGCGGAACTAATGTTTGCATGATCTACAGATATTTGTTCCGGGTCTGGGTGTTTTTCTATATATTATAAGTATGTATTTACAAAAAAAATATTAATAAATATTATATATAAAAATAATGTATATAAATAATTATATGTATAAGTATTTTATCAATTATCTGGTTCCCATAGTAGAAGCTCTGCTTAGTTTGGGGCTAGATAGGGCTGTGTGAAATGTCCAGCAATATTTATTTATTTTTAGCTCATTGAGTCACACCAAAATTATGCCATCACTACCTACTGATGTATCAAATTTCACGATGATCGGATCAACGCTTCGAAAATTATCCTCGGACAAACAAACATACATACATACATACAACGCCGATTTGCCCAATTTGATTTAGAGATCTCGCTTCGCTCTATTAAATAAATCAACGTGATTTCCGTGCGCACATACCACGGTTTTTAAAACGCTTCCTATGTATTTCCTCCTTTGATAAATCAAACGGTACATCTTACAAAGCAACAACATACCAAAAAAACTAAAAAGAAACTGCCAACTTCGCAAAATAAATAAGTGCGAATTCACTTGACCGTTTTACTATAACGAGTCATTCTTTGTTTACAAACATTCGAGTATTCTTTGTCCATGTGCTTCGCAATGTGAATCATGCGGTTCGGTGACCCTCTGCCGTGCTCTGTTGTCCTGGTCATTTGGTAGTGAATATTTTAGGCCCTACGTGACTTAGGCAATGTCCTTGACTTTGTGCGTAAAATTCAAGTTGACGTCGGTTCATAATTATGATGTTTGGCGAAAAAATTACAAGAGTTAGTGCCTATTTCAAAACACATACTCTCTTTATCTGTTTTTATGTGAAAACAAAATTTTTTATCCGTTGGATAGCGTTATTCAGCGCCGGTGAAATAGCCACTTAGTATAATAGAGTGACTAGTGACAGACATAGAATGCTATGAAGGTCTCAATGCTCACCTCATAGTAATTAGAACACAATGCAAGGAAGCCACATTAATGAGCCTAGCTCATGCATTATTCCTCTTGTCTCTTATCTTATACTCCCTTTCAAAGTTGCTACCTACTAACCATAAGACCATCATACTTATTACTTACAATTAATATTACTCACAATTAATTACAATACTTTATTATAGGCGACGGATACCACTTAACATCAGGTGGACCTTGTTTCACCTCCAGGGCGTATAAAAATAAACCTGCTCGCAAGATCCTGCGCTAGTCTCATCCTTCCGACGGCTCATTCTGTCGTCCAACCATCTCCCTGTTAGACGTCCTACCTGCGTGGTACGGTGGTAGGTATATATATTACACAACATTTATCCTAACAGAAATCCGCGTTTACGTTGTGCCTTGTGGCCGGGTCATATTTAACCGGATTATGAGGAAATGACATAAAGCAGACGCGGCGTCAAACTGAACACGTATAGTAAGTAATTTCAACATGAGTATCATCATTGTCGGCATCTAACATCTACGAGACCCAGACTGCATTTGGCAGTTGTCTCTGTCACTCTAATCTAAAATACGCACAGTGTGAGGAGGACTAATTCTAGGCGCGAGAACGTAAACTAAATAAAAAAACTAGGAGCCTTACAGTAGTCGCATATGATGTGTAACTTCTGAACACCGCGCGCGCTCCCCCTCTTTCCTGTTACACATTTCCAATTGTATTCAGCCTTTTTAGTTCTTTATAAACTTTTTAAATCCATACTTAATATTATAAATTCGAAAGTAACTCTGTCTCTCTGTTTGTTACGTTTTCACGACTAAAAGGCTTGACTGATTTCGATGAATCTTTGTATACAGATAGATTATGGCCAGGATTTAGACATAGGCTACTTTTTACCCGACTGCCTAGAAGGGTAATGTTTTTATAGAAGAACCACGCGTGCGAAGCCGCAGGCGGAGAAGCTAGTAGCCTAGTAGAAATAAATATTGCTATACATAATCCATACTTTATATAAAACAGTCTTAATAACTTTTTATGAATGGAATGTTAGCGAAAGCGTTAACCTCCTTAGGATTCTGCGCAGTCGAGTGAACTCAGCAAATAGAAATACCACGCTTGCGTAATTCCAATGTAAGTTACATAAACCATTCACACTCTCAATCGATCTCCTACCGTTTCATAAGAGCCTGGTACTTTGGTGACATAACATTTTCACTTTTGGTCGCATCAGATTCGACTGTGTTTGAACTGGTTGATCTCTTGGTGCGCTCTGAGCCCCTGGTACTTTTGCGCGAAGTATAGTTTTACTTTCACCTCGGGTTTTTGGCAGTTTAAACCAAAATAGAGTAATTAGTTAAGTTATAAGTTTAAACTAACACACAGTAACACAGTTGTAAACTCGCACGGAAGGTAAAGTTCTTCAACTGTATTTACCCTCATTGTTTCGTACATTTACTTACGATTGTTACAATATTTTTAGATTACATAATTTGATAATCAAGTAAGTATCTACTGTTTTATATGAAGATAAATAAATTTATTCTTATCTTATTCTTATAAGGTTAGTTTTAGTTATACCCTTCATGGGCAGTATGGAATTAATTTTATTTAATTCAGATTTAAAATCCATATAAAAGTTTTTAACCGCTAACATACAATATTTCATCGTCATAATCATCAAATAATTATACTAAAATTAAAAATTAATAATACAGATAATTGAATAATTTAATAGCATGTCAGTAGTTTAATAATTAAATAAATTGAAATAATTACAAATAATATACGAACTTAACTATTATCTAAAAGTATTTGAATCCATCTGGTAAGGATGGGGCAGTCCAGACACGAAACAATCATCTTCAGGATGCCGTTGCTACTGCCGCGCGCACGCTTGAGTATGGACGCGACTTTCTTGCGCATGATCGCATGAAAACCGTCCGTATGCGCCTCTGCAAACATACCCGATGCGCTGCAAAAGCGAGGCAGCCGCATCAGCATCCTGAAGATATTGTTATATTGGACTCGCAGAGCGCTGGCCACCCGGCGGGTGTGGTTAAGCAAGAGGCTACTCGAGTAAAAGGACTGGCAATACGCCTTAAAAGGAGTGACTTTCACTTCCCTCGAGCAGCGAGCGAACCTACGAGCGATCAATTGTCATCAATCAATCATCAGCGATTAATGCTCTTACAATATAAAAAAATCTAAAATATCGTTAAATAGCGTTTTATAAGTTATACTTTTTTAATTTCCGCGCATTCGTGATGAAAAGTTGTGTTATACTCGGGTGTACACGATCAATAACACCTTCGATTAAAATATCTCGTGTGTAAGCGAGCAATAGGTCGCTTACAGCCCCTGTATAACAATGTACTCAATAAAATCACAAAAACAAAGTTAGGGTAAAAGGGTAAAACCGTCTGTTACCAGGCTGTATCTCATGAACCGTGATAGTTAGACAGTTGAAACTTTCACAGATGATGTATTTTTGTTGCTGCTATAACAACAAATACTAAAAACAGAATAAAAAAAATATTTAAGCGGGGCTCCCATATAACAGACATCATTTTTTTGCCGTTTTTATAGATAATGGTACGGAACCCTTCGTGCGCGAGAGGGATTCGCACTTAGCCGGTTTTTATTTATATCGTATCCTTGCTGCACTCTCTACAGAACGCGCCTTCACTCGGTATCAAACTAAGTACTTAAAGAAGCAGACAGAACAGCAGGCGAAAGCCAATAGCCACAACATACCACAGAGAAATCCAGTTAAACGAGCCAAACCGGTCAGAAAGCCGACTAAAATAGACGGAACCTATCCAATGTCTGTTTTACTATACAAGCGACCTTTAACAAAAATGTAACCAACTTCAGATAATCATCGAAATCGGTTAGCGTGGCGTGGTAATAGTGCTGTCATACGGAGCGTAAGCGATCAATTGCTTTAGAACGCTAATGAATCGAGGATGCTATCGGTCGATTGTACACCCAAGTATAACACATAACTTTTCATCACGAGTGCGAGAAAAATGAAAAACCTTTATAATAGTTTATTACTAAAAAGAAAATTTGCGTTCCCGGTATCCATTGTTTTTTGTTGAAGTAAAACTTCTTTACGAACGCTTGGCTTTAAGAGTAAGCTGGTAAATGCGTGACGAGAGCCATACAAAAAGTGTGATCGGGTGCGGCGAACGGAAGTTGAGAGGGAGATATAAGTTAATGAGAGTTACGTTTTGTATATTACTGTAGGGACAACTCTGTTTTCACTACTAAACTATGGCCTCTTTTATTTAATAGAAATAAGGATTTGAAATGGAGGTTGGATTTCATTAATAGTAGACAGAGACGTTTAATAACGTATAAGGGGATAAAACAGTGTCTTGCGCCACGGGCGCTATATTGAACCCCGAACGTAACAATGGATTCTAGAGTTACTAGAATCCTGAGTGCAGAGAGGGCTTGGGCATGCCCAAGATGCAGACAGCTTTATCCACGAGGAGAATACTTACTACCTACTTTTCACACTTTTTGCGATACAATAAAAAGCAAATCCAGGTTGATGTATTCTGTGCAGAGGTTAGTTCGATTTACGAATAACTCGCGTCCAAGCCAGGAACAAATGCAAGAAACAAGGCTGGTAGTTCTTTTTAATAAAGAAAATAAATTACGTCTAAATTGTAACATTTTTGACCGAGTTGGAGCAATATCAATCACAAGCTTCTGTATCCGATATGTTATTGTAGGCTTTTATATAAAGGTATAGCGTGTAATCGTGTACAGATTGAAGTCCCGTCTGTGAGGATTCCTTACAAGTGCTGGTCGACGGCGCCACCGCTAGCAATTTGATACTGCAAGCAATGCAATCAGGTTACATCATACATGTCTATAGGTATACTAGCTGCGCCGCCTGCCGCTTCGCTCGCGTGGTTTATCAATAAAAACACTACCTTCCTTTTGCGCAGTCGGGTAAAAAGTAGCCTATGCCCTAATCCCGGTCTTAAATTCAACGAAATCGTGCTCGTGAAAACGTAACAAACAGAGATACAGAGTTACTTGGGAATTTAATAACCGACTTCAAAAAAAGGAGGAAATTCTCAATTTGTCGGAATCTTTTCTTTTATATATCTTCCCCGATTACTCGAAGACGCCTGGACCGATTCGAGAAATTATTTTTTTTGTTTAAAGGGTATATACACTTCCCAGGTGATCCATTGGCACCAAGTCAGGATATGATGATGGGATCCCAAAGAAATCGAGGGCAACCCTCAAATTTTATACGGACACGTAATGTGTTTTATTGATCGAGCGAAGCGAGATCTCCAAATCAACTTGGGCAAATCGGCGTTGTATATATGTATGTTTGTTTGTTTGTCTGAGGATAACTTTCGAAGCGTTTGTCTGATCATCGTGAAATTTGGTATATAGGTAGGTAATGATGGCACAACTTTGGTGTGACTCAATGAGCTAAAAATTTTGGGGGGGTTGTTGAGATATTGGGGTTCAAGAGGGGTAAAAAAAATGAAAATGAGACCCTTAGGTCAAAAGAGACGTCAAATCAAAGGTCTTCATTAGTACATTTCGACCCCGTTTTTACTTTTAGTAAAGTTTTTGTAGTTTTTGAGTTATTAGCCATAATAAAAACAAAACTTTGTCAAAATTCACTGGGTACAGCAGTAACACCACAGTGTTGTAATTTAGTAGGCGTGTAGCTTATGTATCACAAATATAGGCAAAAGTCTGAAATCTAGAATAACTGCAATTTGTACCCCAAAAAAGTGTAACCATTTAACATGAACTCCATTTACCTGTAATTTGAATGTAACTGTAGGTCAAGTTGGTTGGTTTTTATTTCGTGGCACTATTTTGATAGTCAAAGATTACGAATAATATTTTTTTTGTTCTTATGGTAGATTCGCGAGATCTCAGTTCGGGGCGAACCACTAGTATATTTGTTATTAAAAAACTATTCTAAAGTTGGTTATATTTTTGTTAAAAAGTTACTTGTAATATTAGTAATGATTTGACTATAATTAATAAAGAATGTTTTACTTTATTTTCAGCCCTAAATCACCTCCGAACAGCCCGAACCTAGAGCCCTCTACAGAGGACGAGCTGAAGGGCGTCTACATCAACTGTTGGCGAGTGAGTACTTCACTACCGTACTAACCACTTCACCTTTCATGAGTATCTGGTACTTTGTAGTTTTAACCTCAGACTCAAAGAGAGTCGTATGACGCCTATTTCTGTGTGTGTGTGTCTGTCAGACAGAAGGACCGATTCGGATGCGGTTTAATTGATCAGAGAAGCGAGATCTCCAAATCAACTTCGGCAAATCGGCGTTGTATGTATGTATGTTTGTTTGTCCGAGGATAACTTCGTAGCGTTTATCCGATCATCATTAAATTTGGTATATAGGTAGGTAGTGATAGCACAATTTTGGTGTGACTCAATGAGCTAAAAATATTGGGGGGTTGTTGAGATATTGAGGTTCAAAAGGGGTAAACAAAATTAAAATTAGACTATTAGGTCAAGTGGGACGTCAAATGAAAGGTCTTTATTAGTACATTTGAAACCCGTTTTATTTTTAGTTTAATTATTGTAGTTTTAGCCATAATAAAAACAAAACTTTGACAAAATTCACAGGGTACACCAGTGACCGCACAATGTTGAAATTTTGGTATTCGTGTAGCTTTAGGGACACAAATATAGGCAAAAGTCTGAAATCCAGAATAATTGCCATTTGTACCCCAAAAAAATAAACAGTTAAAAAAAACCCCCGTTACACCTAATTTGAATGAAACTGTAGGTCAAGTAGGTTGGTTATGCATTTCGTGGCACCAATTTATTAGTCAAAGATAAAAGCATGCATAAAGATCACTAAACGTATTTAGCGACTAAACATATTTAAATTTGAACTATTTGTATGATTTGACAACTCCTTAAATCATATTTAGCCACTAAATACGTTTAGGCATCGTTATGCAAGTCGCCCTAAGAATAATATTTATTTTGGGGGATTCGTGAGATCTCAGTTCGGGGCGAACCACTAGTTACATATGTATATGTAGATAGTTTAACGGGCCCAATTCTACTAAACCAATCGCTTCACTATGACAATGGCATCGTCGCAAAATTTGCCACTAGATAGCGTTTGGTATTCTACTAACACAATATTTTTGAATGACTGCCTTTGCTATGACAAATCTATTGACATTTGGCAGCTTATGACAGGAACAACAATCATAATAATAATTGTTAAACTAGTGGTTCGCCCCGAACTGAGATCTGGCGAGTCTCCTAAAAACATAAAAATATTATTTGTAATCTTTGACTATTAAAATAGTGCCACGAAATACATAACCAACTTCTTGAAAAGGACTATACTGAGACTTAGACAATACTACAGTTTGACAGATAGAACAACAGTAGGATAACCAACCGCACAGACATTATACTTATAGCACTAACCATAATAGACAAACACATGATGTACATAGATACACCAAAACAAATGCAACACTATAAACATAATTAGATTACAATTAACTTCACTTTAAATTTTACAAAAATACTTTACAAAAATTTGAAGAAATTGGATTGGTTGTGGACATTAAGTCTCCTCTGCGTCGACGTACCGGAAATTTCTTGAAAATATTGCCGAGTCTAGCCGAAAACCCGAAAACATCAATTCGGCATCGTGCTCATCAACTTATAATTTTACGAAGCACTACGCAGCGAATTTTGACGGGAAACCTCCACCTTCACCCATACATGATTCAGCTTACTTAGGAGCTCAAACCAGTAAACTATGCAAAGCGTCGGCAATTCGTGCAATGGGCAATAGAGCAAAGTGAAGCGAACGCCGATTTTTCGAATTGTGGACATATTAGGTGCAATTTCTCGCCCAAAAATTCCGCGAAGTTTTCGAGCGGTAACTTTCTCTTTTTTTTGTAATGAGTTTTCACAATGATAACAAGTGCTTCTTTTGTGTAACGTTCCATTTTTATTAATGGCAATAATCATACGTGACAGCTGTCAAATTTCAGAGTTGCCACAAAAAAGGAAAAAAAATTACACAAAATTTAAAAAGTGCACTCTTATTGAGACGCCCTATATAATTTCCAAATTATTAAACAAAAATTATAATTAGTACCTACATATATGTAAACTAGCACTTATGTTTAAAATTGTTTCTGACATCTTATCTGGTTCCAATAAAAAAAAGTTTAACTTCACTTTCATTCAAATTACAGGTAACGGGAGTTCCTGTTTTTGTTTTTTTTTTTTGGGTAGAAATTTCAGTTAAACTGGATTTCAGACTTTTCCCAATATTTGTGTCACTAAAGTTAAACGCATACTTGATTTCAGCGCTCTGGGTGTGAACCCAGAGCGCTGAAATCAAGTACGCGTACGTATGTTGTAGGTACCCTGTGAGTTTAGTCAAAGATCAGTTTTTATAACGGTTAAAATCTCAAAAACAACGTGGACTATGAAGTGCTAATGAAGACCTTTCATTGACGTCTCATTTGACCGAAAAGTCTCATTTTCATTTTTTTTTATCCCTCTTGAACTCCAATATCTCAACAACCCCTCAACATTTTTAGCTCAGTTAGTCACACCACAATTGTGCCATCACTATGTGTGTACATATCACACACACATACCTGTGTATTGAATTGTACGATGATCGGATAAACGCTTCGAAAGTTATCCTCGGTCAAACAAACATATATACTTACATACATACATACAACGCCGATTTGCCCAAGTTGATTTAGAGATCTCACTTCGTTCGATCAATTACTAGCTGACCCGCCCGCGGCTGACGCATGGTTTGTCAATAAAAACATTACCCTCCTGCGCAGTCGCGTAAAAAGTAGCCTATGTTACAAACCCACTCACAATCTATGTATCTATAGACCAACGGTACATAGGGAGTGCATCTAAAGAATAACCTCATAATTTTAACCCCTTGCTTTATCCCCCCCCCCCCCCCCAAAGTTGAAACACGTATTTCTTTATTTCTTACCAAAAGCCTACATATACATTTTCAGATTTTCAACTTAAGGATATGGATTGCTCATACTAACTTTCAACCGCTATTTCACCCCATTCAAGATTATTTTTTGAGACAAAAGATAGCCTATGCCCTTCTCGAGGGTATAATCTATTTCCTTGCCAAATTTGATTACGATCCGTTCAGCCGTTTAGTCGTGAAAAGGTAACAAACTTACAAACAAACATAGGTACTTTCGTATTTATAATATCAGTATGGATCAGAATTGAGCTTGGACCATATCTAGTATATGTGATGAAGGCAGCCGATCTGAAGATTATCAGCACCTTTTCTTATTGGTGAAAGAATCTCACTTTTAAATGTATGCTTGTTATATGTTATGGATTCCAATTATTTATTATGATTTTCAGGATGATTCCAACGACTGGGTGTGGGAATGGAGCAGTCGGCCGGACCAGCTACCGCCGAAGTAAGTAATATCTTATTGACGACCTCCGAGTCTCGAACACCGCCGTAAACTTGCAAGCCTATCGATATTTTACAGAATACATCTTGGGGAATGTGCCCAGGAACTTTACGATCTGATTCCGAGACGCAGGAGGAAGTGGCTTCGATCCCCGCCGCGGAACAATGTTTGCATAATCTACAGATATTTGTTCCTGGTCTGGTTGTTTTTCTATATATTATAAGTATGTATTTACAAAAAAAAAAGTATATTGAGTATTCTGTCAGTTATCTGGTTCCCATAGTGCAAGCTCTGCTTAGTTTGGGGCTAGATAGCGCTGTGTGAAATGTCCAGCAATATTTATTTATATTTATCAAAGGACAAGCAAGCGCACGGCTCAGTACCATCCGTACCTATCAATCAATCAATCAAAATATTTTTATTCCATAAAGATACATTGTCTGTACACTTAGAAAGGTCATAAGTTTTACAGAACACCCATACAGTATCATACATACAAAAATTCACATTTTTAGTACTAGAACTCAAAAACGGCTAGACCCATTTTGATAATTTTTTGTGTGTCTCTTTTCTCTGGATGATTTAGAATAGTTCACAATTGATTCACAATTGGACCCGGTAGGTTGCGCTGTTGTCGAGATCCAGAAAATTACAGATGAAGTCGCGGGCTTACATCTAGTGTTAAATAATTTACCACCGAATTTAGTAGGAGAGCTATTTGTGAAGTAGCCAGCTACGACTCGTTTCTCCTTAAAAACGTGTCAAAAGTTTGACACTAGTTTGCCACTATCAAGGAGATACGAGTCGTAGTCGGTTACCGACGGATATAGGAACCCGCCAATAGGCTACCATAGACATACTTATTACGTAGTCGAGTCAGTTTTTAAACTTATAGTTTGTTTGAAGTCTTTCAATGAAAACTGGCCGCAATAACTCATCAACATGATTTAATAAATTGTTAGTTTTCGACAATTTATCTCTAATAACTATATTCAATTAATGTTAACACTTGATTGTGGTTACAGGGACTGGCGCTTCAAGCACCCGACGAGTCACGCGCGCGGCCCGCCCTCAGCCACCTCCTCCATAGAGGTGCTGGAACAGCCTCTGGCTGCCCCTATTATGCAGCAGGTAACCATCTCGATATCAATTATAGCCTTTTCTAGAATCTAAATTGTAAAAACAGAACCCTTATGGTGTGACTTTGTCTGTCCGTCTGTCATACACAGCTTATTATCTTATGAAGTCCACACACGTCAACTTTTTTTTTTTGCGAAATTTGAACAAATTCTTCCCACAGAGGCTTGAACAAGCTAGGGTCATTGACTGGGCGGGGTCATTGAACGAGGGGGGCGTTGAACGGCTCGCAATAACTTTTTAGTAATCTGTGGCATTACACGCTAGTTCTCCAAGATTTCGTCGAGCAGACTCTTATCGATTTTCATTAGGTTTACCTAGATAATACAAACTAACATTTCAACAAAAATATAACAAGAAAGATTGACAAAAGAAATCACAGAATGGATACCCGTATACGCTGGCGCGATTACCTAGATGTCTTTAAATAAAAAAATAATTTTACAAATCGGTATAAACTTTATTTTTAACTTAATTATCTAACCTCAAATATAGATATATCGATATATGGATATTTCGATTAATTATTATAAGGCGCTTTATTTACAAACATAAAATAAAAAACCTAGGAGCCTTACAGTGGTCGCATATGATAACTCTTTTATTGTACACCAAAGTAAAATACAGAACATTATTTTTACAAATAGGTTTATTACAATGGGCGCTCTTATCGCTAAAAGCAATCTCTTCCAGACAACCTTAGCATGGACAGGATTATAACTTATCACATGACGGCGGTGCATCTATATAAAATTAAAAACATACTATAAATCTAAAATACTAATAATAACACAAAATTTAATTATAATAAAATAAGCAACTATAAAAATGGTTATGATGAATTAACAAGCAGTTACAACTTCAACGCAGGGATAATGGGTGTGTACTTTTGTTTTAAAATTTACTAATATACTTGGATGTTCTTATAGAGAAGGGCAAAGCGTTCCACAATCGTACGGCTGTTACAGTGAAGGATCGACCATAAAACTCTGTCGTATGGACAGGAGTTTTAAATTGAAGGGAATCTGAAGAACACAAATTGCGATCATTAGCCTGGTGGAAAAACTTAAAGCGCTCTTTAAAATAGAAGGGTAAAAATAGGAAAATAGAAAAATAGGGAAATAAATAAAAATAAATAAATATTGGTGGACATTTCACACAGCCTTTCATCTAGCCCCAAACTAAGCAGAGCTTGTACTATGGGAACCGGATAACTGATAGAATACTTAAATACTTTTTTGTAAATACATACTTATAATATATAGAAACACATCCAGACCCGGAACAAATATCTGTAGATCTGTAGATGTAGAAGGGTTAAAAAGGATGTTATACAAAAGGGACAGTATGTAAGATGGATGGGGAGCAACTTGAGCTTTGCGCGAAAATCAGAGACATGGTTATACTTGCGCAAACCAAATATGAACCGAATACAGAGGTTTTGAAGGCGCTCAAGTTTGCTCAGTTGGGCTTAAGAGAGGTCAAGATGTGTAACATCTGACCACCGCGCGCGCTTCCCCGGTTTCCTGTTACACATTTCCATCCCTTTTGCCAAAAGCACTCCTTCAAACCGAGTGGAAAGAAAGAAAAAGAGGAAAGGTTACACATGAACAATATTGCCTTCGCGAATTGAGAACTTCCTCATGTTTTTTAACTTGCTTACAAACTAACTGTTTAATTAAAGCGCGTGTAAAAAAATTCTTACCAAGTTTAGTATAGGATTTTGTAAACACTCGCTGTACAGGGTTTCATTTTTTTTGTTGTTGGACAAGAAATTTATGGATACTTTTAATTTCTGGTTAGAAATAATTCTTTTAATATAACTAGTTAAAATTGCAACACTGTATATGTGATGTGTATGTTACAGAGCGGCTGCCTGTCCGTGCGCCGCACGTGCCTATTCAGCCGCGGCGCCATCGCCGCCGTGCTCGTCACCAACCTCGTCTCGCTGCTGCTCGGAGCCGGGATCGGGTCAGTTCATTACTGTTATAACAATCGCGGAGCCCCGTTGCACCCTGGTGTCGACAGAGACCCCTACCTAACCCTCGGCTTGCCTTAGCCGGCCGTGGGGTCGATAGAGATCCCTGACCCTCGGCTTGCCTTAACCGGCCGTGGGGTCGACAGAGACCTCTGACCCTCGGCTTGCCTTAGCCGGCCGTGGGGTCGACAGAGACCCCTAACCCTCGGCTTGCCTTAGCCGGCCGTGGGGTCGATAGAGATCCCTGACCCTCGGCTTGCCTTAGCCGGCCGTGGGGTCGACAGAGACCTCTGACCCTCGGCTTGCCTTAGCCGGCCGTGGAGTCGATAGATACCTCTGACCCTCGGCTTGCCTTAGCCGGCCATGGAGTCGACAGAGATTCCTGGCCCTCGGCTTGCCTTAGCCGGCCATGGGGTCGACAGAGGGCTCTGACCCTCGGCTTGCCTTAGCCGGCCGTGGAATCGACAGAGATCCCTGACCCTCGGCTTGCCTTAGCCGGCCGTGAGGTCGACAGAGACCCCTGACCCTCGGCTTGCCTTAGCCGGCCGTGGGGGTCGACAGAGACCTCTGACCCTCGGCTTGTCTTAGCTGGCCCCTGATCCTACTGAAGTGAAGAGAAACTTTGTGCCTCCGCGCGCAATAAGCTTAAAAAGGTTGTGTATGCCATCAGAGTGTGGCGGCATACAAGTCGGTTGTACCCCCAAGGTGCGCCAATATATGTTTCACATCAAAAAAACATTTCGGTTTAATTTTAACCAGTGTGCGTAGCCAAATCGTTTTAGTTAATATGTTGTTTATTCCAGGGTATGGCTGAGCAAGAAGGGCATGCTCCCGCCTCGACTCATCGTCATCAACTGAACCTAAGACTGAAGCGACTGTCCGTCTGTCTGTCGTCGTCGTCCCCCCCCCCCCCCCCCTCCTCACCTTCCACATGTACAGTAAGAACTACTCATAAACACGTCAATATAAACATTTCTATGTACCCAATGAAAAAAATATATAATCATACATTTTATTTAATCATATAATTTATTTGAAAATGTAATGAAAAATGTATGAAAGGTATGAATATTTTTCTCGGTACAAGTTTTTATATTATAAATAACATATTCAGCATTTATTTATTATTTATTATTCATGCACGTCTGGGCTTAGACCGGCTCCAATTTATGGTGATATTCTCTATTATTATAATATCGTTGAATGGTTGCCTGGGACATATTACTAAGCGGCTATTCAAAGCTCCACTGTCACCTCGCACGGCTGTGTCCTGCCCATCGCCATTTCAGCTTAATAATGTAAAATAACTAAAAACGATCAAACGATCTATAGATAGCTCAACCGATCCAGATCACTATCGATAGTGCCTAATATATTGGCTGCATTGATTCTATCATCACAATATCAGCCATAGGACGTCCATTGCTGATCATAGGCCTCCCCCATGGATCTTCTAAGTGATCAATTTTGTGCGGTAGGCAACGGCTCCCAGCAAAAAAAAAAACTAAAGGTTTCTACCCATCCAGTGTGGGTAGTCTTTCCGTGGGGTAGTCTGACAATCTAGGGGGGGTAGTATTTCCATTTAGTGTGGGTAGACTTTCCGTGGAGTAGACTGACCATCTGAGGGGGGGGGGGGGGTAGTCCTTCTATCTAGTATGGTTAGTCTTTCCATCATTGATTATTTAGAAATATTTGTTTATATTGATGTGTATTTAACCCCCCTGAAAATTGTTGTAGGGGGGGGGGGGTAACTGATACATGTTGTTATAGATAACACTAAAATAAAATCCTGAAAATATGCCGCATCACCTTCTTGATAAGTGAAGTACCCATCGATGTCGATATGCAATGGCGACCAATATTAAATAATAATTTATACATCATTTTGAAACTTCAATTTTACCGCCCCTTCCATTGCCTACCGATCGGCAGTAGTATTGCAAATGTTTGTAGTGTTTATACGCTGTCCGGCATACTTTGAGTGCTTCACTTTTTTGCAGTTCACTGTTAGATTGTTGTCAGTTTTCAAACGAGATTAGTATCTGTTGGTTTTGGCAGTGCAACTGATTTTGTAGTGTGCTGCTAGAGGTAACCTAACCTATTTTTTTTAATCTTAACTTTCTGAGTCGTTTTTGGCAGTTGTACCAAAATCAACAGTGTTTTGGAAAAATAGTGATTTTAATATCACCGTTTATACCAAACAATATATATTTAATTATATAATAAAAAATAATATATTATATAACAACATGTATTCAGTAAGACTGTCTGTAAGAGAAGTTAGATACTTATAACTTTTTTCGAAAAAAGTAGCGTTAATTTTAACCATTTTTGTATTTTTACTACTGTCAATGTTCTTGGGTTTTTCAATTTTAATTACTAGATGACCCGCCCCGGCTTTGCATAGATTTTTATCCATTTACCCTCTGGAATAGAGCTTTTCGCTTTTCTATCAATGACGGAATTTTCAGAATCAGTTCAGCAATTTCTGAGGTTACCTTCAATCTTATAAACAAAAATTTATTTTGCGGTTGCTATTTTATTTCCCAAGTAATCATAAAACAGATGACTATGAATAATCGTTATTTTTATGATAATCGGTAAAATAATATATTTCTTTTTACATAATGCATATCAATTTGTTTTTATATTTAAAACTAAATTAAATAGGCAAGTAGGGCGCCATTTATTGTAAAGCATGACAGAGAAGAATAAAGATTTATTTTTTTTTATTTATTTTTATTAGCTTAATTTGAACTTGAATAATCTTAAAATTCAGGTGTTGCTACAACCACATTGAAAACTCAAGAACTCCGCCCGTATTCTAAAACTATAACTCGAACTTCGATACTCAAGATAAATTCACTCTGTTTAAATGTTTTTATATCTCTCTTTCCTCTTTGTACATTTCCTCTAATTCCTGTCTTTTATGTGTTTTTTTTTCAGTGTTTATTTAAAGAGAAAGCTGTCTGAAACATATGATATAACACAGGAGGTTGCACTGAAATAGCAATTTTTTTGCGGTAATAATTGAAAAAGATATATTTTATAACATTTCGCTGGCTTTGCTTAGTTTGGGGCTAGATAGTGCTGTGTGAAATGTCCAGCATATATTTTTTATGCTTGACTGTCGTTTTTTTTAGTTCAGTTTTAGGGTATGGATATATTATGCTTGAAAAAAATTATTAAATATTTTTATATAATATAAATCCTAGTCTTAAGTAATATAACTTGTGATTTTATAATCGGCATCAAAATTAGATTACTACGCATAATATTATGTATGAAGCCATGTACAGGTTATTTGCAACGCTACATATAATGCAACGCGAACGAACTGCAGGCTGTGTGGGGACATTGCGCTCACCTAAACTATAAAGTATAACGAGTGTCGAAGATGACCAAATGAAACGGTCTCTTCATAACCCAATGTAGTAACCACAACATCGTACATTTCAATTTAGTTACGTTTACTTGAAGTTTGTTAAACTTTTGTTTTTTAAATGTTGTCGACCCTGTGTTATTCACGTACCTACGTACGTACGGCTTGCGAAAAAACATAATTGTAATTAAATCACATTTATATAAACGTTCATTAAATAAACTGCAATAAGTGCGTGAACAGATAGACCAAAATTAATCATTCCTTTTACAAGAGTTTTTCAATGAGAGCTTTTAATTTTTTATTTAAAAAAGAAAAAAAAACTAGTTCCAACTAGCTTAATAGATGGCGCTGTCTGAAAATGGATTGCCAGAAAATATGGTTATTATGCCAAAATCTCAAAGACAATATCAAAATTTGTCAACACAATCTCATTCCATCAGATAGACACACAAAAATGTTTTTCATTTCAAGTTCCTTGGGAATAATGTTGAGACGGCAATTGACATTGACAACTCACTTTCCTTTGTTAATCAGAGCATGACAGAGCAACGCCACCTATTAGCAGTTATAAAAACATGGCCGTGAAAACCCCTCATTCTAGATCTACATAGATATGAATTCGCTAATTTGGCATCACTGGCATTGCGCGCACAAAAAGTGTTCGTCTAAAAACCGACTGTCGTGTGAGCGCTGCTGTTTTTACTAATAAAAACATTAAAATGTTGCATTACATGTTGTGTTGCAAATAATCTGTACAAGGCTTAAGGTTTTGTCGTTCGGTCCATACAAATGTTTTTACTCTATGTTAAAATGCCATTTACTGTATTCTTCCCTAGAGATAAAGTTTTACAACCCTCTTTACACTTGGCTAAATTTAGTTGCAAATAAATATTTGTTAATATCTAATTATTGACTTGTTGGACCTTGTATTTAGTGCACTAAATGAAAAAAACTCTGGCCGGCTTGCACTTAAGAAGCTGTCAAATCATACAAGCACATCAAATTTAAACATGTTTTGTCGCTAAATACGTTTAGGCATCGTTGCGCAAGTCGCCCTTCGTCTGTCTAAATTTAGGCAAGTGTAAATCAGGTTTAGACGGTCATGCTAGCCTGTCTGACTATTGAGAGAGAAATTTCGTAAACATTTCTTCTGCGCTTAGCTTGTAATATTTTATAATGGTAATTATAAGGTTTAAATGTAAGTTTTATATTACATTCGTAACATTTCTAATTGAAATAAAAAATGTGTTTATTTTCAATTTTAAATACTTTTTCAAAAAGATATTTCTTTTTCATAGTAGCCAGTTTTAGTAGGTTTTAAATTTATGTTTTTAAATGTATAAAAACACTGAAAATATCACGCGCATGTCTGTGATTTTAATAAATTTTCGGTTTATGCAATTATTACTATCGGTTTGATTATATATAACTTTATGAGAAAGTGTTAATGTCTGTCGCTGACCCGTCAAAGATGTTCATTTTTAATTAAACAATAGTCAAAAGTAGAAAAAAATACAATCTTTGACAGGTCAGAAAGCTTTTACTTATAAAACATTCGTTCGTAGTGTAGAATTTTTAAGTTTAATAAATATGAATTTTAAATGCTAAGTACAATTTGTTTTATTTGTCCTAAGAGATGTGGTCCCTCACTGTAGGTACAGAAGTCTTGCGGTAGCTCAGCGTGTTATGGATAGGGCTTGGCTATTTCTCTTTATGAGATCTGTAGACAAACTTAATGTGACTGACATAGCCCAAAGGATTAGCAATGTCGTGGCATGGTGGGGCACATAGCTCGAAGAATTGACGGTCGTTGGGGCAGAACAATTTCCCCAACGGTTAAGTCGAGTTAACCACGTACTAATGGAGAGATGAGCTGATCAGGTTGGAGGCCTGCCTGCGCTCAGCAGTGGACGTGAGCATGTTTCAAACCAAATGTTTGTAGCGCCATCTATCGCTACATGAAAGAAACCATCAAGATTATTTATGAATGTGGCTTCTTTCATTTTTCTAGAAACAAGGATATGTCATGGAGGTAGTATAATATAATATCACCATATCAGAATGTAACCTCCTTTAATATAAATAGAAATAAAGATTTGTCATGGTGGTTGCATTTAATTTTAGTATTTTATGAAGGCGAATGGCTCTATTTTCAATACTATAATAATAATAATTTTCATCCTAATTTCAAATTTACTTACGGCCCTAGGGGCGTAAATCGCATTTACATATCTGATATCGAGCTATCAATGACCAACTTTTACGTAAGTAAATTTGAAAATAGGATGAAAATTATTATTATAGTATTGAAAATAGAGCCATTCGCCTTCATAAAATACTAAAATTAAATGCAACCACCATGACAAATCTTTATTTCTATGTTAAAGACGTTGGTAGAGTAATAAATGAATCAATTCCCTGGCTGACATTTGAATGGTCGTCGGTCACTAAACCAAGCGTTGTTGTAGTGTGGAACCTAACTTATAAATCAAATCATAAAATTTCCGAACGAAAACGCAGGCGACGAAACGTCAAACTGATGTTCATGTCAAAAATCAAATCGTCAATGGCGGACAACCACACATCGTAACAAAACAATTTTCACCAAATTTATAACCAGAAACAGCAATACATACATGCCCGAGGCTACCCACTAGAGCCAAACATGTCTACTGTCGTCTCCGACTGCTTCACTATCGGCAGTATTGTGGCCACGAGGACTTGTTACAATGAAGAAATAGAAGGGGAAGTGCTCGCGTTCGATCCTCAGACTAAAATGCTAATATTGAAATGCCCGTCTTCTAGCGGTAATCCTAAGCGCCACGACGTGAATATCGTGAATCTGTCGCTCGTCTCAGACGTGCAGATCAAGAAGGAAGTGACCACAGTGCCGGAGGCGCCCGCCTCCCTCAACCTTCACAGATTGAACACTAGGGTTCGGAATTCAATAGAAAATAAGCGAAGATTGGTGCGTACTCTTTATTCTCCGCCTAAAATCTAACCTCAGATCCGTATTCTAAAACTGAACTCATAGAAATAAAGACTAGCATGCATTTTTAACAATTCATTGATAAAAACTGTTCAAAAATATACACTTGGATCCCTCTAAATGCTAGAGCATAGTCCTACAATATGCATAGAATATCTGTGTGATAATTAGGAAAAGTAACCAAAACATTCCAAAAATCTGATGCAATATTTGTAAGCATGTAGTATCTGTACCATCCTATATCATTTGTGATCACATCTTATACCACCATATTCATGGTAAATAATAAAAAAATAATGTCTTTCTCTTTAAAAAAAGGAATAAATCATTAGTTTATTGATGATAATTTAATAAAATTTTAGAGATTGTGTTATTAAATCTTCTGGTGTTAGGTCAATGACATGCCTTGTTAAGGGGAATACAATTGAAAGTGATAAATATAAAATAGAATGAATAACAACAAACCTTTCTGAAGGTGAAATAGTGAATTATTTAAATGAAGGCATTCCACACTTAAACTGATAAAGGTTGCTGGGAGCCGTGGGGTGCAGGCCGCACAAGATTGGTCGCTCGGGAGATCTAGGGTGGAGGCCTATGTTCAGCAGTAGTCATCCTCTGGCTGATATTGATGAGGCCACGTTGCCAAAATCACCGTTCCAAACAAACCACACTGTTTAAAGACACTGCAATGTATGGGAAGATGGATTTTTAATGTTATTATTGAATTAAAATAAACAATCATATACATATATAAAAATATATAAAACAAAAATATAAAACAAAGTTGGGTTAGTTACACCATTTATAACTTAAGATCGGCTAGACAGATTTTGATGATCTTTGATTTGTTGGATTTGTCTCTGCCACGAATAGCAGTATAACTATTAAAATATCGGTAAAATTCACACAAAAAAATATGAAGAAAATTTATTTTTTCATAGATGCAGCTAATGATGGCCGATTGATAATTCTACCGGTGACGTTGTTCAGGCAGTACGAAGTTTGCTGGGTCATCTAGTATTCTTATAAACTAGCCTCTAAATTATTGAAGTGAAAACTTCTTTAGTTTAGTTGGGCATTTTTTGAGATGGGAAAAAAGCATTGAACTCGCGACACTGTTACCGTTGCCGACACCTCTGTATATAAGTATCTCGTAATTGTTCAAGTTTTCACATCTGTCTGCACTTCTGGAGTACCACTTTAAAAAAAAAAAAAAACAAATCCACCAAAATAAGATTTATAACCAACAATGATTTTAACAATAACTTCCTAGTTAAACTAAACAACAGCAGAAACATCCAAGGACACCGAAAGCCAAGCAGAGTGAGGCGAAGTGCCCTTGGATATTTATACATGGCCACTCGGCGCAGGTTAAATCCACTTTTTGATTTTATTAATAATATAATAGTATTATGTGTGTTGATTTCAGGTAACAGCCCTGTCAGCATGTTTGGACCCTGAAGGCCAGCGGCTCTTCCTGGCGATCGCTCGTGTTTTCGATGATGTGTGCTGGTCCGGGCAGAACATACGAGTATACAACGAAGTTATCATCATTCCACCTTATAAGGTACTCTATTATATAACTGTTGGCATACTTACATCCTAAAAATCAGTGTCACAAGTAAAAGAAAAAAAATAACAAACACAAACATAAAAAACTTATTACCAGCAATTTAGTGTTGGGACGTCAACACACCGGGCTCAGCCGATTACCGAAGGTATCTCAGCGCCCCGCTGGCTGCTACAAAGCCGGCCAACTTAGAATTGATTTATCTACCGCAAAGGACTACAGTTACTAAGTAGGTGAACTCGCGTTACCTATTCAATACAGATCTGTGAATATACATACCTGTACGAACTTGCGTCGGCTCATATACTACGTGTTTTGTTATGTACGACATTAAATAAAAACACTGGTAGGGCTAATGGCTAGTATTATAATACTAGCCATTGTTGTAAAGTAGATTTTTCAAATTCACTACCTCATAAAACTTTAAATTCTCAAACAACCTTGATATTAAGTCCTAAAATATCAATGAAACAGCCTGCATAAAATAGGAAAACAAATCATATTCATTCATCATGTAAGTAGGTACTTGTTAATCTGACTAAGCGGCATCGGCGCAAAGGCACCGCCGATGTACGTTAAAAATTGTTTATACATAAGTTAGGTATGTGCGTTTAGTAGTTATTGTGTAAAAAAAATTATTTAAATTTTAAATTTTTATTTTTTGTAAATCTTGTAAACTTTTGTATGTTAATTAATATTGTAAACGCGTGTTTCTATTTTCTGCTGCTCACACGCACTAAAGGCGTCACATATACCAGCGTTACAGTAGCTATATGTTACAGTGGCACACCGCTGAGTGACGACCTATTTTGTAGTCTTGTATTTGGTATAAGTATAACTGTTGTATTCATAGAATGTAAAAATGGACACAAAATAAATATTTTTCTATTTATATTTATTGAAATGTATCGATTACTGGATAAATATTCAAGTAAACTCACTTCTAAAATCAGTCAATATGATTCCTGATGTGTGTTTTAAATTAATGTCGTACTTATCAGAACAGGTTGTAAAGAGTCTAAAGGTTATGTATATTGTGTTGCAGGTGGAGAATGTAATAGGAGAGAAAGACTCTAAGCCGTTCAACTACATCCGCAAGTTCGTGGAGAAGCACTGGCGCGAGCACCCCGCCCCGCCCGCGCCCGCGCCCGCACCCGCGCACCACTAGAATACACACCGCTAATATATTGTTATTGTATAGTCTATAATCTTTTATTTACCAACTTTACGGGTTAATTTCATATCCCCACCGCTCTCACTATGAAACAAATGGGGATTATGCCTTTGATTTGCCTAATTTGCCTCTTAGCAATCAAATGTTTGCTTGTTCTACAGATATTTGTTCCAGGTTTGGATGTTTTTCTACATATTAAAAGTATGTATTTACAAAAAAAAGTATTCTATCAGTTATCTGGTTCCCATAGTACAAACTCTGCTTAGATTGGGGCTTGATAGCGCCGTCTATATATATATATATATCGATATAGCCTTACGATAAACACTGTACTATACGCTCAAATTATTATTATTTAATGAACTTTGCTTTCTTTACGGAGTTTGAGTGTGATTACGATTACGAGGCAGGCAAACGACTGGCCCAGCAGAACACAATAGATCAACCCTCGCGCCGCAACCCCCTCCACATCACTTTGTCATGCTCATGGCCCAACTGCGACTCAAATTGTAAATTCCGAGAAGGCATTTGGAATACAAAAACATAATAAAGCTTCGGTTGTGCGCTGCTCTGTTGTCACCTAGGAGAGTTACAGACATAGCGATAATTCGGTCTCTTATCGGCCTATTGTTATTACAGGTAAAAGATTTGCGCCCACGTTTACAATCCGGATCATGGGTGAGAACACATCGCGCCAAATCAATAAAACTTAAATTAAACATTGAAAAAAAAGCTTCCCTGCAGTCATTTTTGGTTAGTTAACAAACGAATTAAGCTTAGGAATGATAAAATGGCCAAAATCTATTTTCTAATCAGATAGCTAATTTTAAGAATTTTCCACCTCGCCGATTTTCGCCAAAGTAGCCCATTAAGTACTACTTTTTTTTAATGATTATCAAAGCTGAGAGCATGGAGAATTCTTTAGATTTATTTAAGAACCATGAAATCACTTGTTCAGATTTTTAATTTAAAGTTTAAAATTTAAGTCATAATTAACCAAATGTAATTTTTTGACTTTACTCCAACATTTTCATAGTTTTGATCAAAGTCACGTAGCTGATTATTTTATTCATAAAAGACCAACTCATAAAAATTCAGTAGCAAAAAAAAAAATCTCAAGAAAGTTTTCTACTTTTTTTTAAAGAATTTTTTAAGTTGTTCAAGTCGAAAATTTTCAAAAAGTCGGATAAAATTCATAACTCGAAAACTATAAAAAATCGCGGAACATACATGGGGGTGATTCGGGTACCCCAAGGGGTGTTCTATCTCTGGACTTTCGCTTGACATTATTTTTTGGGACACCCTGTATAATCACTCTATTCCAAGAGCGATTTTAAATAAAACATCATGTTAGAATAGTAGAGTTCCTTGTGAAAGGGCGAGCCCGGAGAAGTACCACCATACCTTTTTCTGCCGCCAAGCAGCATTACTGTTTCGGTTTGAAGGGTATGGTTGCCGGTGAAATTACAGGCACATGAGGCTTTACACCCGATGCCTCTAGTTGATAGACTCAGGGCAGTGCTTTGCAGGGCAAGTTTCAAACGTGCGTGACCTACGAGGCAGTTCTCTGTTATATGGTTACCACTTAACATCAGGTGGGCCATTAGTTTGTCCCATATCCAATAGATTGAAAAAAATTGTTATCATTATCCCCACCGCGGGATTAATGTTGAAGCGGTGGAGATTTTTATTATATGTCTTTATTATATAATTAAACATAATCGGCCTTATTCCAAAACGCAGACTAAAAATAGTACTAGGTTTAAACCAGGTATAGACCAGAGACTAAAATAAACTTTATTACAAAACGAAGTTTAGCACTAAAACCATGGATCATCTACGGTCTAAAGATAAACTCCCGAGACCCCTAGTTTATCTTTGGTTTTTCTTGCTTTGAGGTTAACTTTGATTTTTGTGTTACATTTTGATAAATAATTTACCGAAATGGGTATTCACATGCTTGAAAAGAAAAGGCTTGATTGATTTAGAAGATATAGACATGCTGGAGACGTTCCGGTGATCTGATAGACATCGTCTCCGAGTGAATCCTTTCTAATTACTTACCTATGTGATGAAGATTTTAGTGGATTTATTGCGTGAAGATTTGTCTCACGATCTTGAGCCCCGAAATCCAAGTGATTTGCGCGCTTCACAATTGGGTTCGCCATGAAGTAAGTGCTTATAACCTTGTAATACAAAGTTTTATAAAAACGAATTTAATTAATTTACCTACTAATACATTATTATTTTTCATCCTAGATTCAAGACGATACTGCTGATTTACATGGTGTATCTCAACCAGCTGTCAGCAAAACATGATTTATAAAAATGCCTGCAGCTTTAGGCCATCAAGAGGAGAGCATAAGAAAATTCCGCACAATAGTGAATTGTGATGTTCTTCAATTAATGTACAGGTAATTTTGATTTTAGTTTGTTATTGTCTAATAAAACATACATACAATCACACCTATTTCATGAAGGGGGATTAAACTAATCTAGACAAATTTATAGAATATAGGGGACTAGATAAATCTTAAAAATGTTACAACTATGGTATAAAACAAACATTATGGAAAGATTATAAGTAGGTAAGTACTAAAAAGTGTTAACTTTTCAGGTAGTTTGTGATGCTGATCCGAAAACTATGAAAATGGTGACCAGGTAGCGTGGCAGTGTGCATGACTCAAGAATATTCCGGGAATGCAGATTAAATCAAGAGGCTGGTGCATTCTTTGAAATATTACAGAGATACAGTGGTTATCCATGTACTTATTTACCATTGTGTATTTATTTACCATTGCTGAATCCCGGAAGTCCCAAAGATGAAAACTACAATAGGTGGCATATCCGTACACGGAACACAGTGGAAAGTTTTGGTCTATCGAAGCAACAGTTCCATTGTCCTTCACAATATTGCCACTGACATTAAAGAAGACCTGTTTCCTGGTGAGGATAGCAGTGAGCTGACTTTCAAGGGAACCCATACCGATACCAAGGTATATTCATAACACAGTACAGGGGAATACTAGGAGAATCCAGTTTATTGAAACTCATTTTTAATATAATGTCTTAAATAAATATGTATTTTATTTTTATTCTATGTATGGTAAATTTTTTAATGATGGTGTCATAATAATAGTCATTTATTCATAATAATAAATATTATAACGTGTTTTTCTTACATTCTAATAAAGCTATTTCTAGATCAATTGTTTTTCATTTCCAGCAATTCTGTTTTTTTTTAAGTCCCTTTGTACTGGCGCATTTCTTCAGTTCTGTAAAACAATAAAAAACATTGTAGAAAATTGCATTATCTAGTTAAAAACGTATGAAGGGAAACAAAGTAATATAGGTACTTATTAGTTATATAATGGTGCTCACAAGACTTACTTTCTCTTCAAAACTCCAGTTTTCACCCCTTTTTCTTCTTCATTTGTTCCATTTTTTTACCCCAACACGATCTCAACTTAGGTCAATTATGTACAAAATGTACAAATGGATATATTGGTGTATTTGTTCAAGCTCAAGGTGAATCGCCTAGGATTCCCCCGAGTGTTAAAAAAGTCTTCAAAACTTTCAAGTGGTTTCTCAACAAAGCTCCATCACAAATATTGTTTTGATTGACATGGCCTGACTGATGGTCTCGAATTTTGCGTGCATGATGAAACTTCACTCCATTACACGCATGAGTTATTCAAGAAATGATAACAACTCTTTTAAAAAAAACTTTCAAACAATAAATCGCCCATGTTTGAGAGATTAAAACATATTTTAGTAACAAATAGATTAATAATCTATCATTAAACATATTTCTAATCCTTTTATATCTTAAAGAAAATATCACATTTATCGAAACGGAACGTTGCATCGAATGGTTGCAGAATGAATGAATGATGCATTATCAATATTTATAATATAATCTATGGATTTAGTTAAACCATGGACTATTTCTGGTACTACAGTAAAACGGGGTGGATAGAATTCAAGGAGTGAATGGAAATGAGACCAAAAAAGTTTTATTCTGGCAATTATTAACAAACATTTTCAAATAAAAACACCAAATTCTACATACATACTAATATGTAGAATTTGGTGTTTTTATTTGAAAATGTTTGTTAATAATTGCCAGAATAAAACTTTTTTGGTCTCATTTCCATTCACCAACCATACATACTAATATGTAGAATTTGGTGTTTTTATTTGAAAATGTTTGTTAATAATTGCCAGAATAAAACTTTTTTGGTCTCATTTCCATTCACCCCTTGAATTCTATCCACCCCGTTTTACGGTAAGTGATCTTTGGTTGATCTACGTTTTGTAATAAGGACGCATTTTAATCCTGGTACCAACTTTAATACCGAAACAAACCTAGACTTCTTAGTTCTGGTTTAAACCTAGACTAATGTACTTTTTTGGAATAAGGCCGAATGTGTACAGATAATAATAGTTAAAAAAAAACAACACTTCTGATTTCCCGGTTTAGCGGGAAATTATACTTAAAATTAAAAATTATACTTCTGAAGCGGTGAGGATTATGAGCTATCAAATATGAGGTTTCATTATTAAAACTAAACATATTGGTAGACATTTCACACATCACTATCCAGCTCCAAACTAAGCAGAGCTTATAAAATGAAAACCAGATAACTGAGAGACTCATAGGTGTATTTTTGTAAATACGTACTGATAATTATAGAAAAACATCAACATGCAAACATTTGTTCCGCGGCGGGACTCGAACCCGCTACCTCTCTCAGCCTAGCCGGCGTTCGCCCACTGCGCCACGGAGGTCGTCAATTTGAACGTATTGCATATCAAAAGTTCTGTCGTCCACATATTGTACAACCAATGCTTCACCGATTATTGCGTAGTGTGAATTATGATAGCACGATTTTAGATTTGTTTCATTATCCCCACTAGTGAGGCAGACCAATGGGGACTATGAGACTAACCCTTTTAAATTACACAAGTACTACTGGAAAGCGCAGCATAGGACGGCCCCCCACTATATGGAAAGACGACCTGATAAAGGTTGCTGGGAGCCGTTGGCTGCAGGCCGCACATCGGTCGCTTTGGAAAAATGGCCTATGTTCAGCAGTGGACTAATATAGGGTCTTTCAAATAGAGCGGGTCGATGTTAATAATCTGTGGCGGCCATTTTGTTTTGGCGGCATCTGTCAAATCTGTTTTTTCTTATTCAGTCACTGATGCCAAATCACCATGGCAAGTTACACGGTTGAGCAGCATGTGCAAATGATAAAACTTTATTATCAAAATGAGTGTTCGTTAGTGCAAACGTTGCGCGCATTGCGCCCATTTTACGGCAGACGCGGTGGCCCTTCAAAGTCCACTCTCCAACGATTGGTGACTAAATTTAAAACGACCGGTTCGGTAAACAACCAACCAACACCTTTACGTCAAAGGAACGCCAGATCGGCCGAGAACATCGCCGCTGTACGTGAGAGTGTTCAGGAGACTCCGAGGCAGTCGATTTCTCGCCGTGCTCAAGAACTCGGCCTTTCGCAGACCTACAGATCAATGATAAACAATTTCTTTTGGCTTGAATTGAACAATATGGACGTGAACGACATGTGGTTCCAGCAAGATGGCGCTACTTGCCACACAGCGAACGACACAATCGACATTCTGCATGAACGGTTTGAGGGTAGAGTTATCTCTCGCAGAGGTGATGTGAATTGGCCACAAAGATCGTGTGATTTGACTCCGCTAGTCTTTTTCTTGTGGGGTTTTCTGAAGTCGCAGGTCTATGCCAATAAACCACATTCGACCGTTGCCCTGAAAGCCAACATAACGCAGGCCATCGCTCGGATTCAGCCGGATCTATGCAGCAGAGTCATTAAAATGTGGACCTCTCGGATTCGCGCCACCATACGAAGCCGCGGCGGACATTTGAACGATGTCATATTCCATCCATAATGGAATAAATAGGCCTTTTAAATAAAAAATAAATTTCGTTAATATCTCACACACATCTTGTTTTATTCAATTTTAACATCGACCCGTCCTTGTTGAAAGACCCTATATGATGATAATGAAATTACACTTAAATATTTAACCACTAGCTTCCGCCCGCGGCTTCGTACACGTGGTTTGCGAATAAAAAGTAGCCTAAGTATGTGTTAATCCAGGTTATGGTCTACGTAGGTAGGTAAATACCAAATTTCATCAAAATCGGTTCAGCCGCTCCGACATGAAAAAGTAACAAACATACATACAAACTTTCGCGTTTATAATATTAGTGGGATCTACTCTGAGCTCGCACTAGCACTGCGTCGGGTTTATTCCCACAAGGAATAATAAATAGTGATGTGAAAAAATGTAACAGTTTTTCAGAAGACTCATTAGCATTTAAGTTGATGAGAGTTATAGTGCTGGATGGAACTGAATGAAAATTGAACTGTGATTGAGCTGAATATAATCACTATGCTGTACAAACACTAGCGGTTGTGGTGTGGCAGCATTTTTACGCATTTTGACATTTCATAAACGTCAAAAGTCGGACGTAACGAAACGTTATTCGTCGGAGTATTGTTTGTTATAAAAATAATATTTTGAAAGATTTTTTAAAATTTATAATCGGAACCGCAAGCAGATTTCAATGAGCCCAAACACTAGAAGCCTACTATCCATTTAATAGTTCCATTGTCTAGCATCCGTCTCCATTATCATCTCCTTGTCCTTTTCCCACTTAAGTGGGGTCGGCACAACTTTATTCTTAAATCCATGTTAAAGTTTTGGCCGACTGTCCGACGTCAACCCTCCGTGTGAATACTTGCTATTGTATCTAGCCGACGATAACTCTAATGGTCCCTATCGTCGCCTTGAGATTTTTTTACAAGATTCATTTTGGTGAATGTGTGCAAGATCTTCATGACCTCATCCCTCCTTCCACCTTCACCACTGGACAAACAGACGTACCGAGAAGTACCACCCTTACTTGGTCGACAAAGTAAGGTACCTTGCCGTACTAAACGATTTGCTTCAACTTTTCTTAACATAAGTAAGGAGTGGAACACACTTCCGGCTTATGTTTTTCCGAACCAGTATAATCTCGGGAGACTTCAAGTCCAGAGTGAATAGGTTCTTTCTAGGCAAGCGTGCTCCATCCACCACACCTTCACTAACCATCAGGTGAGGGTAGTGGGTAGGTCAAGCGCTTTACTATCAATAAAAAAAAACTTGACATCACCTCCACGGTACCATATTATTGCATTGTCACAGAAGCTTCATATGTATTCCACATTACAGCTCAATCGGTTGGGAACTGGTTTAAAATTCAGTTGCAAGATCTGTCCAGCATTATTGATAAGGCCTAAACTAACATTGCGAGTTAAATAAAATAAAACAGTCAGTAAAGCGATAACATTTATTCCTACAATAAACATGATTACATACTATTAAGAACATGGCATTAGTGCGGCTACATATAACAGACTCAGAAAAACATCTACGGAACAATATTTGGAATGTATTATAAAAAAAACATGAATAAAGTGCGTTTTAATATGATTAAAAAGTTGTATAGTAGCTAGAATACATAATATTATGACCTTTTTTGTTCGATTTTTAAGTTAGTACACATAGTATACTCCCTCTCCATCCAAAGGTTGTCTGGAAGAGATCACTTTCTGTAGCGATCAACCATTATACATTAACCTGTTTTCCATTTAATAAATTTATTATAATTAATATTAATTATATAAATAGTAAAATTTGTATGTAAGAGGTAATTATCGGAACTACTTAACCGATTTTGAAAACTTTTTCACTGATTGAAAGCTAAACTCCTTTAGTGCTATAGGCTAAATTTTATTTCGCTAACAATCCATGAGAATCCGGGGAGGGTTTGCTAGTGAGCTATAAAAATCGAATAAAAACGTTTGAATAATTAATATTTATGAATACTTTTGATTCTATAGTATACGCTAAGACTCGTGGCAGACCAATTAACATGTTTGTTTCCTTTTCAATACAAAAACTGGTTATTATTGTTATCGATAGGTACTCGGCGCATCACTAGCGGCGCCCGGAAAGGCTGCAAGAGCGAGCGAGATAGCAATATCATCGTTGCTTGTGCCACGTTGTATAACCCCGTCTGCCAGGAGCGTTGGCGTCTCGAATACCAATAATGCGATACATTTCTCGATTTAATTCACTAGTTTAGTGACGTAGTTGCTCGGGAAGAGACCCGTCATCCCGCGCAGCTCCCCTGAAACAGATAAGTGCGATTTTAACACTATTTTACACTAATATAAGTTTACTGAATTCATAAATCGCTTTTGCTTCAATCTGGTTTAGATCTGGGATGTTACGGAGCTTCGACTTCGACTCCGACTCCGATAAGTCGAACTTCCGATTGATATTTTACTTCCGGTTCTGACACTTTTAAATCGGAGATTTATTTGGAGGTAAAAGTATAGCCGATACCGGCGACGGCGGTCAGCATGTTACGAACAGGTTTATAAATGTAGCGCGGGGAACCCCCTTCTCCACGCGATTTCTGTAGTCGATTATTCACTTGTTGTTTGTTACGCAATGTAGATTATTCGTTTTATTTTGTGCGACGTTTCAATTAAAGTTATCTGTTTTTGATTTGGAAAATGAAGCCAAAATCTAGCGTTATTTGGAACTAACCGAAATTAAACTAGATGTCGCTAGTAAGAGTTTACCCAAATTCAACTAGAAGTCGCTAGTAACAGTTGACCAAAATTCAACTAGATGTCGCTAGTAAGAGTTAACCCAAATTCAACTAGATGTCGCTAGTAAACGTTTATGGAAAACAACAAATCTGACAAATAAATTAGATTCATATTCTTGACATTTAATAAGTTGGCACTTTAAAAAAATAAATAAATAGAGAGGTAAAACATTTTACAGTTGACCTGAAGACTTACTCAAAATCAAAATAAACTAAAATCATGATTTGTTTGCTACACTTACTATTAATCTTTTTAAGCTGAGAAATTAAATTTAAAGAATATTAAAGTGTAAATGAGCTGAATTGTATTGAAATATATATTGAAGCTGACAAGTGCGAGTCTGACTCGCGCACTGGGGGTTCAGTTAATACATTTTTATGTAATATAACTTTTTTCGGATTGTTTACTTTACTTGTGCCGCGATACCTTGCTTCTTGCCAAATTTTATGATTCCAGGTCAACGGGAAGATCCCTATAGATTTTGATTTATTTGCGAGCAAAAATGGCCGTATTTTTGATTGCATTGACTTAGAAGATTGAAAAGCAGGTGTGATGATGTGTGTGGTATGCCAATGATAATACCTTGCCACCAGGCGGGGTCCTGGCTGCGGTCGGTGACGGCGATGATGTCGTCCTTCTCGAAGCTCAGCTCGTCCGCGTTCTGCGCCGTGTACGGGTACAGCGCTATCACCTGTACAAACAGTATATTATAAACAAGCTTCCGCCAGCGGCTTCGCACGCAAGGTACGTCAATTAAAAGTGGCACATGCCTCAATTCAGGTCATAATCTATCTGTATACCAAATTTAAATGTCATCGGTCCAGCCGTTTAGTGGTGAAAACATTACAGAGAGAGTTACTTTAGAATTTATAATATTCATATGAATATAGATGATTGAGGCTATAAATAAATATATAAAATAATAAATAAATATTGCTAGACATTTCACACAGCGCTATCTAGCCCTAAACTAAGCAGAGCTTGTACTATGGGAACCAGATAACTGATAGAATACTTACATATATATATATATAGAGAAACAACCAGACCCGGAACAAATATCTGTAGATCATGCAAACATTAGTTCCGCGGCGGGGATCGAACCCGCCACCTCCTGCGTCTCAGCCGGCTATTCGCCCACTGCACCACGGAGGTCGCCTATTGAGGCATTTTTATTGGAGGCTATTTGAGGCAGGTGGTGACTGCCCGGCTAAAACAGGCCTAGGGTCAAGGGCTTTGTCGACCCCATGGCCAGCTAAGGCAAATCAGGGGCCTCTGTCGACCCCACGGCTAGCTAAGGCAAGTCATGGGTATCTGCCAATTCCACGGCCAGCTAAGCCAGTCAGGGGTCTCAGTCGACCCCATGGCCAAGTGCTAGTGTTAAGTTTATTGTTTTATGTATGTTAGTCTTTAAGGTATTTATAGATATGGGCCTTGTGACCATATTTTGTATGTACACATTGTTGCCTGAAATAAACGTTATATTATTATTATAAGGCAAGTCAGGGGTCTCTGTCGACCCCACGGCTAGCTAAGGCAAGTCATGGGTATCTGCCAATTCCACGGCCAGCTAAGCCAGTCAGGGGTCTCAGTCGACCCCATGGCCAAGTGCTAGTGTTAAGTTTATTGTTTTATGTATGTTAGTCTTTAAGGTATTTATAGATATGGGCCTTGTGACCATATTTTGTATGTACACATTGTTGCCTGAAATAAACGTTATATTATTATTATAAGGCAAGTCAGGGGTCTCAGTCGACCCCACGGCTAGCTAAGGCAAGTCAGGGGTCTCAGTCGACCCCACGGCTAGCTAAGGCAAGTAAGGAGTCTTTGTCGACCCCAGGGAGTAATGGAGCTCCACGGTGTCGCCACGCGCGTGCCCTGCAGGGTTATTATTATTATTTAGTACCTTATCAATGACAGTCTCCGTGGGCAAGGTGTCCGCTTTAGAGAACACAGGCGTGGTGCGACCCGAGGTACGTCCCGAGGACTGCAGCACCTGCAACCACCAGTGTGGTGAAAGGTAACTCACAATCTAATCACAATAGTTTTATTCCATACTAGCTGACCCGCCTGCGGCTTCGCACGGGTGGTTTTTCAATAAAACCTGTCCTTCCCCAGGATATTATCTATCTCCTTGCAAAATTTCATTATGATCCGTTCAGCCGTTTAGTCGTGTAAAGGTAACAAACAAACAGAGTTATGTATGTATTATACATAAAACATTCCTCTTGAATCCCTCTATCTATTGCTGAAAACTGCATTAAAATCCGTTGAGTAGTTTAAAAGATCTAAGCGGGCAAACAGACAGCGGAAGCTACTTAATTTTATACTATGTAAAGATAAAGAAGATGGCACACAAAACAGAATACAATCAAATAGATACAAAATATAATTATCTACTTTTAGACCTAAATTATATCCCAAATCATGCGTAGCAACCGATCTAAAAGTTACCTGTTATGGGATACATACATAGTTAAAGAATTGATCCTCTCATAACGTATATTTTAAAAAATTTGCTCTTTGGAACAGCGTTAGCATTAACAACATTAGGTACGCCGATGACATGGTGCTGCTGAGCCCGACGGTGGGGGGTCTGTGAGGCCTATGCTGTTGAGCACGGGCTTATTTATAATGCGAAAAAAAGCGAATACATGGTTTTTAGGGACGTCGGTAAATGTCCCGGTTATACACTGAATATAACCCTAAACGGCTTGAACTTAAATCGTATTACGAAATTTAAATATCTGGAACATTTTCTTGCCGACGACTTTAAAGACGATGAAGATATTGAGAGGGAGCGTAGGGCATTGGCGGTCCGAGGTAACATGTTGGCCCGCAGATTTTCCCGTTGTACTGAACAAGTTAAAGTTACGCTTTTTAAAGCGTACTGTCATAGCTTATACACGGGAAGTCTGTGGGTCCGACATACCAAAAGATCATTGGATGTCCTACGCATCCAATATAATAACATCTTCCGGATGATGTTGCGGTTGCCCCGATACTGCAGTGCATCGGGGATGTTTGCCCATTATCACACAGATCGCTTTCACGCCATCATGCGCAAAAAAACGGCATTGCTGATGAGCAGAATTCGGGACAGTCGCAACAGCATCCTGAGGACGGTGGCTGAGTGCTGCACATCTCCGCTCTGGAGGTGCCTTGTGCGAAGGGTGATTAATGAAGGAAGTAATTTCCTCAATTAGTCACCCTTGGCACAAAATGGCAGATTCTATTTTCACCCAGTCCCTATTTTATTCTTGTTTAAAAAATTGTTCATGTTTTATTTTCTGTGTGTATTTTTCTTTTAGTGCTGATATGGACTTTATTATTGTCTGAAATAAAATATTTTTATTTTATTTATTTATTTAGAGGTGCAGTAGATACCTTGACGTAGCTGGCTGGGAACCAGCCTATTTGCCGGTTCCTGCCCTTGGCCTGCAGCTCCCCCTCCCACCAGCCCGTGTCGGCCTTCTTGCGCACCACGAGGAGTTGCCCCTTCTGCAGCGCGAGCTGTTCCGCGCTGAAAAATAAACATACATTCATCTAATCTTTATATAATTTAAATTTTTAATCTTAACATATATAAATCAATGTAATAAACCATATGTATATGGACACATACATCTAAAATGAATAAGAATTGAATAAATAATGCTAGACATTTCACACAGTGCTATCTAGCCCCAAACTAAGCAGAGCTTGTACTACACGAACCAGGTAACTGATAGAATATATGTAGTTTTTCTCTATATTTGTAGATCATACAAACATTTGTTTCGCAGCGGGAATCGAACGCGCTACCTCCTGCGTCTCAGCCGGCTATGAGTCCACTGCGCCACGGAGATCGTCATAGGACGCCACAGAGATGCAAATAGCCAGCTAAGACGCAGGAGGTTGCGAATTCAATTTCCACCGCGGAACAAATGTTTGCATGTTCTACAGATATTTATCCCGAGTCTGGATGTTTCTATAGATTATAAAGCACGTATTTACAAAACAAAAAGTATTGTTACGCCGAGGCTGTTAAACAATGAGTAATAATCGAAATTTCTCGAACGCTTTTGTCTTGCTGTGTTATTGTTGTTATTGTCTGCGGTTTCGCAGAATGGGGAGTGGCCATTCTGTCGAAACACCGACCCTTTCCTGGAACGATCGAGATCGTTCTCGAACAATCGAAATGTGCGCGATATAAATAGGCCGGAGAGATGGCCGGGAGTGAGTCTCAAATCCTCCGTCGTCCGAGACATGTTCTCGGAGACCCGGATGACGAAATCACCTCCGCTAATGCGGAAGCTGAGTCATCTATATCAGACAGAGCAAACACTTCACAGAAACACCGACCTCGCCGGCGAGGTCGACGAGTCCCTTCAGTCGCCGCCTATACGAGGTACAGACATGTACCCGAGCGTTTCTCTCCTATCCCCACCCCGGCAACAGCCCAAGCCGAGGCTCGTACGTAAGTGGTGCCCTTGCGCTAGTTGCCTAAACAACTTACTGGGCTGAGCGCCATCTGCGCTCGCCAAAAGTTCTGTTAAGCTGTCACGGCCTCAGAGGCCAACAGCGAGATTAGTCCATCCGAAAAAAAAAAAGCCGGGAGTGAGTGAGTCTTAGCGAGGCCCTGGAGGACTGACGTGAGAAGCGTCTCGCGTGAACAGTAGTTGCTCGTGAGTCAGTCTGAATTTTGTTATACGTGCGAACATTTCGGTGACTTTAAGTGGTGCAACAGTGGTGTGAATTAGTGTGTTGTGATTACGTGTGACCAAGTTCGTGTATTCATCGTTTAGTGCTGAATAAAAGTGTTATTTTGGTTGGATCGATTCCCATTATTTTATCCCGAACCCTCAGCTCGTAACAGTATATAACTATTCTATCAGATATTTGGTTCATAAAGGACAAGCTCTGCTTAGTTTAGGGCTACATATATATTTTTTATTAAGTTTTAAAATAATAATCAAACATCCACTACGGCACGGAGGCGATATGATGAGGGTCTATTCTTGTCACCTGGTGGGTGTGAAGTTGGCCAGCGCCTGTGCGACCTCGTGCTTCCTGCGTCCGGTGACGGAGTCCCGGCCGGAGTCGCTGGAGCGCCGCGCCACGCTGCCGGAGCGGGAGCCTGCGCCCTCCGTTATGGACGCCACTTCCGAGGTCGTCGGCGTCGACGACTTCTGCTCCTGGAAGATGGACGACACAATCTATAACCTTTTTTATTTTAGAGTTTATTTATTGTGACATCAATTCATTGAGATATAATTAGTAATATTTGATATCGTGATTCTTTATTAACTTATCTCAATTTTCAATGGATTTCGCATAAGCAGAAGCGGATGTTGTAAATACGGGTTTCTTCCGCCATAGGCAATAGCTGAAGCGTCTTTAGTTTCTCACCTTCAACTCCTTAGGGCTCTTCGGGTCCGCATAAGAAACTATTGCTGTCAAAGCGGCAGGGGTTCTTCGTTATGCTCCAGATAAGCGGGAGCAGATGTATGTAGTTTATGCGGGTTCCTTCCGCAGACGATAGCGGGAACATATCTTTAGTCTCTTACCTTCAACTCCTTAGGGCTCTTTGGGTCCGCATAAAAAGTGGTTGCACCAAAAGCGGCCGCGGGTTCCTTGTTAGGCTCCGCATAAGCGGGAGTAGATGTAGCCATGGCTCCGCGTAAGACACGGTTGCAGTGAAAGCGGCAGCGGGTTTTTCCTTAGGCTCTGCATAAGCGGGAGCGTCATAAGTCTCTTACCTCCAACTCCTTAGGGCTCATCGGCTCTGCATAAGACGTGGTTGCTGTAAAAGCGGCAGCGGGTTCCTCCTTAGACTCCGTATAAGCGGGAGAAGGCGCGGGTGCGGGGGCGGGCGCGACCGCGGGAGGGGACGGCGAGTGCTCGGGCTCCGGGGCTTCCGGTATGTCACAGGTCCCCGGCCCGGTGGTGGGGTCCTTTGTCACGTAGTTAGACGGGAAGATACCGGTTCTGGAAATTGTTTTACATTAGCCGTAATTGAGGTTTTGAGTGATCGCGACAAAATTGAATAATCCATCAATATGATCATACTGTTTTCTTTTCTGGATTAAGCGGTACTACTGTTTATCGTTATGAAAGATAATCTATCATTATACTATTTTGATAAAAAATAGTTTTCAGTACTAAATCCTAAAATGCGTGTATAGTCGCAGGAGGTTACGGGTTCGATGGGATGAGTTTCGATCATAATTATGATGATCTGATCCCGTCGTCGAGATTTCACCAGCGCACTTCTCGACAGCGTAATAAAGCTCATCCACATATCATCGACAATTGGGTATCGCGCTTCTCACGATCTTTTCTACCCCATACTTGCAAGATGTGGAATGCGCTACCATCTGAGGGTTTCCCGTTAGGCTACGACATGGCACGCTACATGAGAGATGTTAAAAGGTTTGTACAGGATAGGAACGCATCGACAATACCCCGGGTGTTGCCGTTGTCAATAAGCGACGGTGACCGTTTATTTTTATTTATTTATTTACTTTTTTTTTTACTTTTTTTTTTATTTTATTTATTAGGTCTACCAACGATTGTAACAATATTACATGCTTAACTAAAAATTAATATAAGTAGGTACTAATTGCACAACCAATTATGGGTAAACACCGCATGCACTAAACAAATGTAGTAACAATAACAAAGTAACACTAGTAAGAAAGGAAAACACAAAGTAAAAATACACTCCACATCCACATGACTATTCTAAGTACACATATTTAATAAGACTAATTTAAAGTTCTTCATTGAATTGATATTATAATAAAGCACTACACTAAACTTTCTAATGAACTATCTTTATCTATTAGTTTGGCAAGTTCTTAGATAAGAACTGCCGGAATTTGAAAATGTTTATAGTAAAAATATCAATTTGAGTGCCGTAATTATTAAAGCCTTTGCTAATCCTGGGAATGGGCGAGTTGGAGCCGAGAACAGTGGTGCGGAGTGGTGGTACAAGGGGTTGGATTGGTTTACGAGGGATTCTGCGAGGGACTCTAAAGTGTATTTTATCCAACAACTGAGGACAATTAAATTTATTATTTAAAATTTTATACAAAAAAATTTGGTCCAACTGTTTTCTTCGTTTTTCAAGGGATGAAATTTTGAAATAGTCGAGCCTAACCGAATATGACTGCAGTGTTTTGGCCTTCCTAGCTGCATATGCTAAGTGCCACAAGAACCGTTTTTGTATACGTTCGATTTTTAATATGTGGGTAGCATAGTGAGGCCGCCACACTACCGGGCAATACTCAAGAATGCTACGGACCATAGTGTTATACAGGAGTATTTTAGTATGTGGTTTTTTAAATATTTTGCCATTCCTGATAATAAATCCAAGCATTTTAGATGATCTTTTTATAATATTCTCAATGTGTGGCACATAGGTTAGTTTTTTGTCTAGAATCACGCCTAAGTCTCTAATCTCGTCAAATTCACGTACAGGCTTGCCTCCTATCGTATAATGTGATTTGACAACGTTAATCTTGCGAGTGAATTTAATGAAGTAACATTTATCCGTGTTAATGAGCATATTATTGCTACAACACCATTCCTGTAGACGGTCAAGATCACGCTGCATCAAATAAGTGTCGAGTTCGGAATGGATAGTTCGTATGATTTTTAGGTCGTCAGCGAATAATAAAGGTAAAGAATACTTGAAGCATTGAGGTATGTCATTGATAAATATATTGAATAATATTGGACCCAAATGAGACCCTTGTGGTACTCCTGAATGAATACCGTAAACATTCGATTCATAGCCATTAACAACAACAGAAAAGGAACGATCGGATAAATACGAGTTAATCCAGTTAATAAAATTACCAGCAATTCCATACGATGAGAGCTTATCGACTAGCTTTGAATGGGAGACTCGGTCAAAAGCCTTACTGAAGTCTGTGTAGATGACATCAACTTCTTGGCGCTTGTCTATGGCTTCAGCAAGGCTTTCGACTAAAGTGACCAGGTTCGTAGCTGTTGATCTAGCTTTTACAAAGCCATGCTGACAGTCAGTCATAAACTGGTGAAAATGATTTTGTATTATTGGACAAATCAGAGATTCAAAAATCTTACCCATGGTTGAAAGAAGGGATACCGGCCTATAGTTTGTCACTAAATGGTTATCTCCTGCCTTGTGTATAGGAACCACCCTTGCTGATTTCCAACTTGTTGGAAAAATTCCGCAAGATAATGATTCATTAAAAATGCAAAATAGCGGTGCTGCTAAAATATCTGCGCATTCTTTCACAAAAATTGGCGGTATGCCATCAGGTCCTGCTCCTTTTGCAGTATTTAATTTTTTTAGTTTGCTTAAAACTGACTTGAATGGAATACGTATATTGGACAACACTGAGCTGTTAGATTCCGTTCTGCTGGACATGTCAGTTGTTTGACTGTTTGTCCCATGAGCATTTATTAAATTGGTCTGATCGTAAACTTGTGAGAATGAAAGAGCAAAAAGATTGCAGATTTCTGTGCCAGTTGATTTACAGATTTGACCATCAGTTATTAAATTAGGAATAGAGTTTATATTTCCTTTTTTTGATTTTATAAAAGACCAAAAATACTTGGGGTTGTTATGGATTCGTTTTTCTATTTCTTTGACGTAGCTATTATAACAATTCGAGGTTAGTTTGTCACAACGATCACTCAATGTACGATATGCAAGTTTATCCAGCGGATTTTTATATTTCTTAAATCGAATACGTAAATTATTTTTTTCACGCAACAATTTAATAAGTTGTTTATCGAACCATGCAGGATATTTATTAGATACACATTTACAGACAGGTACATGCTTATTGATTAAGTCATTGAGCGTGGCATTAAATTTGTCTAACATAGAATCAACACCAATGCAATCATTGAAATATTCACTCCAATCGATTTCGGAAAGGCTCGAGTTTATAGCATTATAGTCAGCTCTAAAAAAGTTTACCCTCCGATTATTAGGGTTCATCTTTAAAGTGATAATTTTACCAAGACCAATATGAATGTCTAAGGGAGGATGTAATGAGTCAACGGTGCTCAGGGGAATTAACGAGGAAAAAACATCACAAGGTAGTGAATTCACAAAAACAAGGTCCAGGATTTTTCCCCCGCTGTTCTTTATCTGATTACATTGCTTGAGATTTGCCAAATAACTAAACTCAATTAACGTTTTGCAAATCTTAGACGTATGGTGGTTACATGATTGTTCATTATTTATTATATTCCAATCGATTGCGCTCAAGTTGAAATCACCAATTAAACAAATATTACCATCAAAGTTATCGAATACTGAATTGCAGTTATCAATATAATGTTCCAACTCCCTGCTGGTAACAGGAGAAGGTAGGTAAATTGCACTCAATGCCAATTCCGTAACAGTTCCTGAGTGAGGAATTTGGATCACTACCCAAAGGTCCTCACACATACTCTCCCACTCTAATATGCGCTTTACAGACAACCTTTTCGAAACAGCAATGAGACTGCCACCACCCTCTTTATTAGAGTTGAATCCCGTGGTATACCTATCTCTTCTAAAAATCGTATATCTATGATCAAACAGTTCCGCATCTAAGACACTTATATTCAGCCAAGTCTCTGTTAAAACTATAACATCGTAATCACTCTGCACTAAACCTCTATAGAAAATATGGGTTTTGGTTCGGAGTCCACGAGTATTTTGGTAGTAAATACTAATGGAATCCGTTATACCAGTTGAGGGAACCGTAGCACTGTTTTACTTTAACTTTTCCAAAGTACTCGTGTCTCTTACAATGATGAACTCAGAGTTTCCATTTTTCCTCATAAAAATACGACCACTGCGAACCCATACATATTCGTATCCTTTCTCCTTGGCTGCCCGTCTAGCTGCAGCATGTAAGGCTTTGTTATGTGGGGACAGGTGCTCCGTTACAAAGATTGGCGTTTTTGGTTCGGAGTGCCCTAGATGCGTGCTATTGAGCTTGTTGCTGGCGTTACGCTTGTTGTACTGAATCGTCGAGGCCAGGAACTCGTCTCGCAACAGGGGCGTATTAAACTCCACCACAATCGAACGCGGACGTTTACTTTCAGGATTTTGTTTGGCCGTCCTGGTAATACGCAGAATATTATCCTCCTTTAATTGACATCCGACAACCTCGCCAAGTTCTTTCACGGTTGATATCAAGTTTTCAGATTTTTTCTCTGGCCCACACTGAATCTCAATATTTTTATATCAAATTATAACAGCGAGCATTCTGTTCCATTTGGTTTACCTTGGCTTCCAAATTCGCAATCCTAGATTGCTCCTGGCTATCACGTTCTTCTAAAAGCTTGACCCGAGCTTGAATGTCTTTTTGAACCTTCGCGATGTCCTCAATTTGACCATTTACATAGTCTAGGGCTATTTTAACGTTTTTCAACTCGTCTTTAACACTCACCAATTCATTGGTAAATTGCATCTTAAACTCTGACATATGTTTTTGTAAGACATCTTCCATGATTTCTCGTATTTGATCACGAGTAATTGGAGAGTCAGTAGCATTGCCAGGTGACAATGACAACGGCTGAGGGGATGACACAGCCTGTCTCTTAGAAGGACGCGCAATGTTTAAATCCTGTCGAATCGGCGTTCTTAAATCGATCGAATCGGATTCTTAGCGGCCTTAGGAGTGGCCTGCTGGCATTGTGGACAAATCCATTCCTTAGAAGAAGTAGCGCCACTTGGCCGTTTATTTTTTCCGGGGTAGACACAGGCATAGTGGTAGGCTGTGTTGCATTTTGAGCACTGCTCATATTTATCATCGTTTTTGCGTACGGAACAGCAGCCCCAATTAATCGGCAGCGAAGTCATTGCTGGAAGCTATAAAAAACAGCACCGCAACAATATCTCCTCCAAGTTAGCACCAAGCAAACTGATCCGGCACACTAATAAAGGCCCTTGCTTTAGCGCTCCGTTCGCTAGGCCTGTACTGCAAGTTACCGAGAAAAAAGTCGTAAGCGCCGTGTATTTGATGTCACTTACGCGTATAAGTCGTATAGTATGCTTAGCCAATATTTTTCGTGTGGCAGGTAGATTATCTTTTCACTGTATAAATCGCTATCATTAATATGAGCTAAAATCACAGATAATTAGAAACCAATTTCAGCACGAGTTATTTTGTGTTCCACTTTCAATATGTACAAAAATTCAGTCCCCTCACTTCACTTTTTGCACCGAAAATTGATAAAAATCGAATGCGTATTCTCACTGAGTTGTTACTCGTTACTCCGTCCGTACCGTACTTCAGGTTTTCCATCAGTTTACCATCAGGTGGGCCGTAAGTCTGTTTCCCCACAAATATCATGAAAAAAAAAAATGAGTGTCGCTTGTTTGGTAATGAGGGCATCATAATTATATCAGTCACAGGACGTGCTGCAGATTTGTTTATTGCATTTTAACTTTTATGTTTTTATTATGAACTTAGACCTTCCCCATAGATATCCAGAGCGAACGATCTTGTACGACTTAACGGCTCCCAGCAACCTTTAATAAGGTAATAAGGTACCTGATGCCGATCCTGCCGGTCCACCAGTCTCCATCCCGTCTCATAACCTCGATCCTCTCCCCTCCCTCGAAGGTCAGGTCCCCTGGCTCCGCGGAGTTGTAAGGGTACGCTGCTATGTAGAAATCTCCGCCTTCTGAATGTAAAACTAATTATTAATAATCAGCGGACAAAATATTAGAGTGTTTGTTTACTTAATTCACCTAGGTGCATTAAGTATTACCTATATTTCATTACCTACTGCAACAAACATCCACATCCTCATTCACACAAACCCACTCCCCTAACACACTCTAAAACCCACTCACACACGCATACACAAAAAAGCAGGGTTACAATGGCATAGCATATTAATCAATTTAAATTTGCTTTATCAATATATTTCTTTTTAAATCAATTTTGTAAATGTGTGAATTGTATACCTATAATCAGGAATGTCAAATTCGTTTAGTTGTATGTACGGGCACTGGAAACAGTATTTTAGTAATGCATTTTCCAGTGTTCACATTATGTTATGATATGTTATGTTGTGAGTATTTCAATCACTAGTATTGTCACTATTCACACTATTTGATACACGAACGAACTACAATGTTGTTTCTACGTCTACTGATTCTCATGTAAGTGATAATTACAGTCAAAACCGTTTATAACGACATCGAAGGGACCGTATAGTTGCCGACGTTATATCCGATAGTCGTTTTAAGCAATACAGTCATATACACAAATACAGTAGTTATATTATCATATGTAGTTATCTATCTAGTATAGGTTATGTATATAAACGAGTCAGAAAAAAAAAATAAAAATATAAAAAAGTAAAAATCGCTTTATCCGATGTTGTTATAAGCGGTTTGTTTACTGAATAGTTTACTAGGAATTCGGACAGGACCATACAATCTGGCTGTTTTAGATTAATTCTTTATAATTTCTTTATTGCACACTATTAAACATAAAACAAACAAAAGAGAATACACAATTAAATCAAAGGTACAATGAGCGGACTTATCGCTAAAAGCGATCTGTTCCAGGCAACCTTTAGATGGACAGGATCTGTGTACTTACTTTACTAAATTTTAAGTTATCTTTCTCAAGTAATCAATAATTACACAGAGCGAACTGCGCGTATTTATGCATCGAGTGACGGAGACAAAAAGCATAAGGTATGGGCACTTAATAATAAAAAAAATCACATTAACTTACCCACTATTGGCATGGCACCGCCCAAATCATTGGCGATTTCAGCCTCGGGTACTTCAGCGATACCTGAAAATAAGTGCATAATAGTTTCACATCCACACTGAAGCTGGCGAGCTCACACCAAACACAACACTTACCTTCCAGCTGCGTCTTGATCTCGAGCGGTTCGATGACCTCTGCCGCGTACGCTGACGCTGCGTTGATATCCTCCACGTACGACTCCGGAAACCAGCCGGTTTGACCTGCCACACGTACCATATGTACCAAGTACATAAGTTACAAATGCATGGACCCACGACATCATCCACGGATTCATTGAAGAAGTGAATATTATTAATTACAGTAATACCCCGGAGTAGGTACGCACCTGCAACATGTGGAATGACCTTCCTACGGAGGTTTTTCCAGTGGGCTTCAAAATGAACAGGTGTAAATAGGGTAATAAGTGGTAAGCAACGCGACTGCAGAACCTCGAGTGCGGCAGGAATTTATAGGCGACGGTGACCACTTAACATCAGGAGGCCCGTCAGCTTGTGTGTCTACAAGTTTAATATAAAAAAACGGGAATGCCAGACGTCCGGATAAAGCCGGACACAGTCAGGCTTTCTGATTGCGTGTCCGGCCAAACCAGACGGTGTCCGGCCTGTTCGGCTTTATAACTACCGTGCGCGATAGTTATCGGCGGGTGCGGCGAGCGCGGGCGCGCCACACCGTTTATTGTTGTTTCATTAAAATTTAAGAAGATTTCATAGTAAATGATAAAAAAGCCTTGTTTTACTTTTAAAATATTGTCGTGTAAGACTAAAAAATGAATGGTGTCCGGGCTTTTTTACCCAAATGTCCGGCTAAATTGGGCGGCTTTTCTAAAACCTAGACCTGGGAACCCTAGGTGGAAACGAGCGATAACCGTATAAGTCGAATTCGCATAAGTCAGGGTTCAACTTTGCATATAAATACATTCAGTTAACGCTCCAATGACAGTGTTTTCCTTTTCTAGTAAGGTTCAAATGACTCATTTGTTGTTTCATTTGTATGACATAATTAGAGTTAATCAATAAAACGCACTGCGTACGTAAAACAATTCTACGCGAAACACGTTCTAACCTGTTGCAAACGGTAAACAATGACAGGGCGGAGTGGGAGAGCTGATGCGCGCGCCCTTCAAAAAGAAAAACCGCGTATCTCCGAATTCGCGTAAAACAGGGTAGCGTAAGTCGGGGGGTATTACTGTATTTTACAAACAATATATGAATAAAGAAAATGATTGAATAAGTGAGTAGTGGGTACCATTATACCCACTATCTGCTGCTCGAACGTTAATCGGCTAACCTACAATCTAGTAGTTCTACCAGAGGGCTTAGCCAAGTTACAGTCGATTAGCGATGACGCTAGTCGATACGTCCGAAAATGTATGGGATTTGACACATGCTAGAGAAATATTACGTCATTCAGCGACAACAAATGTATGTAGAAGTCGAATAGATTCGTGGCGAATGACATTTGGCTACGGGCCCAGGAGGTTCAAGATAGGAGTTCTTAGAAATTAAAATATTAATACTCATACTCATTTATTTAAACCGTAGGGACAAAGTAGAACACTTGGTTTCGTCAATTAATGAGAGTAGATTGTTCTAATTTAATAAAGAATTTGAGAAGGAACTAGCAGATTGACGTTCGAGAAACTGGCCGTAATTTTAATTTATGTATCGTATAGAGAATGTGTTATAACAGTGATTTAAGAATTACTTATTCAACTATTAAAGTAACCTAAGTTTATAATTGAAAATAATCCTACTAATATTATAAACGCGAACGTTTGTATGTGTGGATGTATAGATGTATGGATGTTTGTTCCTCTTTCACGCAAAAACTACCGAATGGATTTTAATGAAAGTTTACAATAATATAGCTTATACATTAGAATAACATAGGCTATAATTTTTAAAGATAGTGTGTATCTGCGAGCTATTCTGGCGTACGCTGCAAAAACTGTAGAGTTTACACGTATATGTATAATTTATAAGAGAAATGTTTATCTTAATAAGTCCTACAAGAAAGTCCGCGATATATGCTATATCTATCTTTTATGAGTAAGCTATTATCGCCAAAACAGTGATATATATCACACATATGTATACAACAGTAATATACAAACAGTGATCCAATTTTATTATATACATTCATAAATCTATACTTACAAAACATGGCGTTTATAATACCTTTTATTGTGAGATCATTATCGAAAATACTTAGTTTCAATGTACGTACATGCATTACTCAGTATAGAACAAGGGTCTCGCAAAATAATTCTGTCTGTCTGTTACGCCTTCACAAGTAATCCGCAGAACCAATATCTCCATCGTGATAAGACTGACCTCTAGTGGAGCCCCACTGCCAGCCCGGCTCGGGGTGCTTGGGCGCGCGCGCGGCGCTTACGAGGTCACCGGGCTGGAGGCCGAGCTCGTCGGCGGAGCGCGCCGTGAACGAGTAGATGCAGCGCCATATAGGAGGCTCTATCGCTTCTTGGGGGACGCTGGACACGGCTTCCACTGCTGGGGGAGAATAGTGATAATTAATGGAGCCCTTGCACAGGCCTAGACCTTATCAGGTCTTCTTTCCATCAAGTGGGGGGTGGCGACCCACGCTGCGCTTTCCAGTGCGTGGTCTCCACTCGAGAACCTATCTGCCCCAACGGTTGTCAGTTCTTCGAGCTACGTGCCCTCCCACTGTCACTTCAGCTTGGTGTTGCTTGGTGCAACTTGTTTGTCCTAGGTAGACGTACTTGGCGCCACATGGGCATTCGGCATGATTTTCGTCTTATCTATGATCATTTTAAGGGCCACCTGTTGGGAGACTCAAGGTCACCGAGCAACTTGCCTAGGTCTTCCAGCAATTCTGCCATGACCATTATTATATCCTCGGCAAATGGAAGGTAATGCTACAGGGTGATGAAGACTTTATTTCTACCAATATATAGAATACATACCAGTAGTAGAAGGTGCATCGTTCCACGTGTCTTCTGCTGGTGCCTCTTCGCCCCAAGCATCGTTGGACATACCCCAGTCTGGCTCTGAAATGAATCATTACATGAAAACCTCATCGAAATTTACTCAGCCTTAGTAAATAAAAATTTATTTCGTAAAACCACCTTGTATGCGATTATAAGAACATTATTTTCTTTATTTAATGACTTTTAGTGTTTTCATTACATTTGTACCAGGCAAGTATAAAACAGGGGCTTACCAATAGCTTGTGAGGCGCTTTCTGCAGCCGCGGTAGTTCGTTGTGCGTACTCGCTTCTGTAAAGACAATATATTTTAAGAGCAAGAAAAGTCCGAGTATAAAGCCTTGAGGAGTACCACTTTTTACATATATTTTTCACTCAGCCATTGCCGCAACTTGCCACCAGGCCGTCGCAGCGGCTTCGGTTTTTGTTATTATTAAATTCAACTCCATTTCCATTAACATAAAGGTTACCTGCGTTGCTGATACAACTGCCAAACGGTCTCGCACTTCTCCCTGAGCAGTGACACTTGCGCTGTCAGTTCTGACAGCTGAGTGTCGCTCGCTGCCAGATCAGACTTCTTGTGGTCGACAATCGCTTTAGCTGCATCCACCTGAAAGCAATTACCAATTGAAATACATAACATATTCAATCCTGAGTCCGTGCAGTTCCACAGCCACACACAACACACATACTCATTTCAGTCAGACGACCTCTGTGGCGCAGCGGGCGAATAGCCGGCTGAAACGCAGGAGGTAGCGGGTTCGATTCCCACTACGGAACAAATGTTTGCATGATCTACAGATATTTGTTTCGGGTGTGGATGTATTTTATACGTACATCTATTATGTACTATCTATATATATTATATGCATAGTACAAGCGCTGCTTAGTTTGTGGCTAGATAGCGCTGTGTGAAATGTCCAGTAATATTTATTATTTATTTATTTAAGCGACAGGACGTCCATAGACAATGACGACATCGAACGGGTTGTCCGTGCGTGTGAATACGGTTGCTAGCAGGTTGCGCGTACTTCAGAGGGGAATAAGCAGACGGTATTTCGAGCGTATTGGTACCTCTCTGTACTGGTGCAGTCTGTAGACTGTCACAGGCATTTTTTTTATTGTATTTTTTTATACTACTTGAGATGGAACAAGCCTATGTCCCACTTGATGTTAAGTGGTAACCATCGCCTATAACAAGTTTGCCTCGCAGGTGACGCTCCTTAGAAATGTGCCCTACGATGCACTTCCCTGAGTCCATCAACTTGAGGCATACAGGTGTAAAGCCTTATGTGCCTGTAATTTCACCGGCAACCATACCCTTGATACCGAAACACAGCAATGCTGCTTGGCGGCAGAAATAGGTATGGTGGTAGCACTTCCCGGGGCGAGCCCTTTCACAAGAAACTCTACTACTCTTATGCATATAGGCATGTTCTTAAACCATATTTAAAATAAGTAGGTACCTTTTGTGTTATGTCCTTATATGAGCTACATTATTGCTTAAAATATATTTTTTATTGAGTTATCCCTTAGATTTTCAGATCTATAGATCGCGTCCAACGCCTCCCAGCAGCCTTTATTAAGTCGTCTTCTATTGTACTAGTAGATAGATAGATATCTGCCGCCAAGCACTCGAGGATATAAATGTTGGTGCTTCTATACCCAAAAGAATTAAAATGAAAATATTTATATGACACGACATGACATGCACAGGAAACATAATAACAGATGGTGGGATACCCTGACTTCTGGCTAATCACGTTAATTTGTACATCAAATAAGACTAAATGGCAGAAGTCAAAAACATATAAATAATGTAAAAACTTAGGCAACAGAAACATCCCACGCGATCGTCAACTAACTCTAGCTGAAATAAAAGAGTTGCGCCAAACTGGCATAACCTCAACATGTACTTTTTACGTTTTCTATTTTTATTTACTATTTTCGTTTGTTGCTATTCCTATTTTCGTGCTATTTTTGTTACTGTTTTGTGATGTCTTTAAATAAATGTATTTTCTTCTTGTTTTCTACTAATTAATAAGTAGAGTTCTTTGTGTTCTTGTGTTCAGTTAGTTAATTTGTTAATTGTTTTTGTAAGTAGGTATGTTATAATAAACAGACGAACTACTTTGCCGCGTCAGATTATAAACGTTGTCGCATTACATAATGTAGATTCAATTAGGTTTAAGTTCAGTGCTATGTTAATTAGTTTATAATATACGGTGATGTAGCTGTGGATCTAAGTATTCATAAATACAATACAATAAGATGGTGAGATGTGCTGTTAGTATTATGTTACCTTATCGCGTAATTGTTTCAAAGTAACTTCCATCATATTCAGCTTGCCGTCCTCGCCGCCGCCATCGCTAGCTTTAGCCTGAAAATTAACATTTTTCTTTGTTGAAAAATGATTTATTGGTATAATTAAGAATAAATACGAAGGTTTCACATACAAGTAGCCAATTTGTAACAATCACAGTTAAGTACTGATTTAAGATTTAAGAGTTAAGACACTAGAGTACAAATAATGATATTAGAATGTATAACAAATCAATCAGGAAATATGTATGTAAGTAAGTCCTATCGGTATAATGGTGCGTTAAAAGCCGGACTAGATGTTCTGTATCCGGGTTTTTGACGTCTTCCATTGGACAAACGAGGCTTATCTTATAGTAATGTAAACAGTATAAATACTTTATATTAGAAAGAAATAGAGCGTTAACGTAAGGTTAGTACTACACTTAAATTTAATTTAAATTGTAGTTTTAAATTTAGCTGTAAGGCTAAGTACAAGATTACTTATAAATTTAGTACCTATCAAGTATAATTGTAAGTTTATTATTTTCGTATAAAACATATAGCTATCCAATCCCGGTATCCATTGTTTTTTTTTCACTACTAAATAATGGCCTCTTTAATTATTTAATAAACATAACGATTTAATTAAAGCATATTATGAATGTAATCTCTTTTATTTTAAATATAAATAAGGATTTGTCATGGAGGTTGTATTTCATTTACAAATTTACTTACGGCCCTAAGTACATGAATCGCATTCACGCATAATAAGTATAAAATTCTCGTGTCGCGGTGTTTGTTGCCAAACTCCTCCGAAATGGCTCGACCGATTTTCATGAAATTTTGTGTGCATATCATTAAAACACTGTTTAAAACACTGAAGAAAATCACATCTGTTTAAAACATTTTCTTTTAAACACGTTTAAAACATATATAAAAACATTAAGTTTTACTTTATTATACTTATTAGAATTACTCATAATTAATAATTATTGTACTTGTTAAAACTTTTTATTAGCATAGCAACATTATAATTTTGAGGTAAATTGTCATGGCAACTCTGAATTTAGAATTCGGGGAATCCCCTAGACTCGGCTTGTTTTAGCTGGCAGACTACAGTCTACAATTAGTCAATAAGTGAACGCACGAATGAGGTGTATTCTACTGTTGTGGTGTGGGTAAATGGGAAAGGGATGAAGATAGTTCGCTCCGATTACACTGCGGTGTTTGTACTGTTGTTATTGTTAAATTGTTCCCAATCACTAAATAATTATATTACATGTTTTAAACATGAATAAAACTATTTAAAAAACGAGGAAGCACATAAAATATATTATAGGAGTTTGAAATCATTATTAATAAAAAAAGCATACAATTCAGTTGACGAATACCTATCGGACAACCTAATTAACAAACAAAGTGACGACCCGAGCGAACATTAACAGGTTGGAAGTATGTAAGCATGCGTAGATATAGTTTTATACCTTGAAATTACTTGACATTATGATTATTATTATTTTCCACTTGACATTATTATTATTATTATGTTCCACTTGACATTATGATCATAATTATTTTCACTTGACATTATTATTATTACCCGATAGCTTGACATACCTTTGTTCTTCTACTGTATTATTTGACATATGCCGCTTACTATTTTATTTTAATTGATTTGACATGTTTAATTCTAGGTTTAATTGCCGTACTTTTGAAAAGGCGCAAATCCATCTTGCAGTGCCCTTACAGGGTATATGTACATACTTCTAAGCTACCTACCATCTAAGCATAAAAATGTATATATAGGTACATGTAAGCAGAATAAATGAGTATGAATGAATATGAAGAATATGTTATAAACATAAATAATTAAAAAAATTATGAATAATTGATTTTAAACATTTTGTTGTTTTTTGTATTAAACATCTTTTTTCCAACCCTGGTCTGGAACCACAACTATACAAAATATATTGGCGTGACCCTTAACCGGTTAAAATAAAAAAAATATATATATGTAACGTGAGAGATGAAAAATGTTTTTTATAAAACAGTACAGGAATGTTAATGATTGACCTTTGCGTCCAAGTCTGCCTTCTCCTTGTTGAGCGCTATCTGCCGCGCATTCAGCTCCTTCACTCTCGCCTTCAGCTGCTGCATCTCGGACATGCTGGCGTCTCTTTCCGATCTTGAACAACAATTAATAAATAATAAACACAATACTACATGTTATGTTATGTACGACATTAAATGAAAACACGGGTAGGGCTAATGCTATTGTTGTAAAATAGGTTTTAAATTCATTACCATTAAAAATATCACATTTTCAAACAACATTAATATCAATTCCTAAAATATGAATGAAACAGCCTGTATAAAATAGATGCACAAATCATATCCATTCATCACGTAAGTTAACTAAGCAGCATCGTCGTAAAAGCTCCGCCGATTTACGTTAAAAATTGTTTATTGGAAATGTATCGATTACTAGATAAATATTCAAGCTACCGGAATTAAACCCACCCCTAAAATCAGTTAAATACGATGCTGGATGTGTGTTTGTAATTAATGTCGTACATAACACAGCAGGTTGTATAATTTTTTTATTGAACAAACCATGGTTACATTGTTATAACAATATTGGTCCCCAAACTAGGTTAATCTGTATTTTGAAGACCTCTTTCCTAGTTGAACAAAATACTTAACTTATACAAATTATAAACGTACATACCTACTCAGATTTTTAATTTAATCAACATAAGATAATTATGAATGTGTTGGTGCGTGTGTACGCGTGAGTCCAAAGTAATTTTATACAACTGTCTCAGTCACTCCATGCGGAAATACGCGCAGTGCGAGAAGGACTAATTCGAGGCGAGAAAGCGAACGGTTCGAAACGACGGGTTCATCACCTCAATCCGCCACTTGCGGAACCAAATGGCGAGGGAAGTTAGGGCCGCCTGCAGCATTATACCCACCCGATCGGCATTCCAATTGCATTTGTACAAGGCTGTGTCGTCTGCATTTAGGGCTATTTCCGCTTGAGGAGTGCAAGGGATGTCGCTGGTGTACAGCGTGAACAGGAGGCGGCCAAGTACGGAGCCTTGCGATACTCCAGCTGTGACTAGTCTGGGGCTGGAGAGAGTACATTCCACTGTGTAGCGAAAGCTGCGACCTTGGAGGTAGTCTCGTTTGATGAGCACGAGTCTGTTTGGACTCGTGTTTGGATAGTTGTAGATCAAGCCGTTTGCTAGACCTTGTCAAAAGCTTTTGCTACATCGAGGAAGACGGCACCAGTATCTGCAAGCCAGGTATTTTGTCAGTTGGAAAGGACATGCTCCGTTATGCGGAGCACCTGCTGGGGGTATAAGTTTTGAGCACGGAAGGCGAACTGCTCATCGGGAACGAGTTTAAATTCACTAACATACATTATATAATATTAAAACTATTTGCTAACACGTGTTGTCTGCGACGTGTGGCCCAGTAGGAGTTACCTCATGGCGTCGATCCCACACTTGTGATGCGCCACGGCGGTCCGGGTGTCGCGTATGTCCGCGCCCAGCGAGCGCGCGCGCGCGGCGCCGGCACCGAGGCTGGCTGTGAGCGCCTGCGCGCGCGCCTTCAGGCTCAGCACCTTAGACTGCTCCTCCGTGCGCAGGAGCTCTAACTCCCGGGTTCTGGAAGTGAACGTGTGATACTAAAATTCTTGTATAGACTTTTTTTACCATAATACAGAATTTACCCAAAATAAACGTCAAATTCGTGATAGCATTTTTGTGACAGTGAGAGGATAGTGTATAACCAAATTTATTCTGCGCTGCACCACTCTTTCAGTTCATCTCAACACGGCTTTCTTAAGGGGCGATCCACTACCACAAACTTGGTTCTTTTTAATGATTTTCTTACAGAGGCTATGGACAATGGCTTTCAGGTAGACGTAATTTACACAGACTATAGTATAGCTTTCGATAGAATTGACCATAGACTACTATTATCCAAGCTTCACTTTATCGGGATAAGAGGAGATTTGCTTCGATGGTTCTCCTCGTATATAAATAATCGCTCTCAGGATATTATCTCTAGGCATCAAGATCATTAGGATTTGTGATGAGGAGTTCCGCTAGCTTCAACCAGGTTAAAACCTTCAAAACTCTATACTGTTCGTTTGTCCGAAGCATTCTTGAATATGGGTAACAGGTTTGGAATCCGCGATATGGTATACAGGGTTACAGGAAAAATCGTGCTAGATCCGTTAAGGGCGTGGAGTACCCATCATTTCTGACTTATTTCACTATAAAACACCCTACCCTAAACTTAACCCTTTTCGAGATATTCGACTTTTAATTTTTTTATTGAAAATTGCCGATTTTTAGGCTACTAAATTTATTTTTGTTTATTTTGTGTATCTTATTATTATTATTATTGCATTTTTACATGTGTAATAAGATGCTTTAGGACGTCAATCATTAAAATAGTGCATAAGTTAATTGAATAGACCGTAGTAGACAAGTGAAAGTTAAGAAATAAAAAAAAATATTAGAAAGTTTATTTTTCTCTAAAAAAAATATTATGGCAATTGTTCGGCAGATGTTTTTTAAAATATCTACGTTTCATCAGCTATCTAACGAGGTATAATAATCTAGGGTTTTATTCAAATGCATTGAAAAAAATTTAGTTTTATAGGCGACAGTGGAGAAGAAAATTTATACTTAGCCCTAAAAAGTAAAATAAAATAATAGGTAAGCATGAAATGTCATTTATTAAAGATTTTCACACAACTTTTTCTTATTCTACAGTTCATGTTCAACATGGCCGCCTCTATTTCTGATACATTGTCGCATCCTTCTACGGAGACCAGTCTTTACTACTCCAGTGGTTAACGTGGTCCTCATTTTATTGGCTGCATCCACAATCCTTTCTCGTAAGTCTTCCACAGACGAAACTGGATTCGGCTCGCTGTACACAAGACTTTTCATGCACCCCCACACGTGAAAATCCATGGGAGTTAGGTCCGGACTTCTTGCTGGCCATGGCAACGGTCCACCTCGTCCTATCCATTTGTTTGGATAATTTGTGTCCAGCCAGTCTCTGACACTTCTCCTGAAATGGGCAGGGCAGCCATCGTGTTGGAACCACATGTCCCTGATCAGGTTGAGTGGCAGATCATCCAGCAAATCACTTAAGTCTGCTCTCAGGAAATTTTCGTAGCTTTCCCCATTTAGATTATTCGGGAGAAAGTAAGGTCCAATCAAATGATTGGAGATAATGCCCATCCACACATTCACGCTGAATCTTCGTTGGGACCCCTTCACTCTTTTCTTATTGGGATTCCTTAGCTCTTTTAGGGCCCAGTAATGGGCGTTGTGATAGTTAGTTATGCCATCTTTATCAAATTTGGACTCATCCGTTCACAAGATATTTCTTAGAAAATCTGGGTCTTCTACGTCCCAACTACTTTTTTTCCACGAAATGTAATACAAACCCTAGATTGTTATACCTCGTTAGATAGCTGATGAAACGTAGATATTTTAAAAAAACATCTGCCGAACCATTGCCATAATATTTTTTTTAGATATCCCTTAGAGAAAAATAAACTTACTAATATTTTTTTTTATTTCTTAACTTTCACTTGTCTACTACGGTCTATTCAATTAACTTATGCACTATTTTAATGATTGACGTCCTAAAGCATCTTATTACACATGTAAAAATGCAATAATAATAATAATAAGATACACAAAATAAACAAAAATAAATTTAGTAGCCTAAAAATCGGCAATTTTCAATAAAAAAATTAAAAGTCGAATATCTCGAAAAGGGTTAAGTTTAGGGTAGGGTGTTTCATAGTGAAATAAGTCAGAAATGATGGGTACTCCACGCCCTTAACGGATCTAGCACGATTTTTCCTGTAACCCTGTATATGTTAATAGAGTTGAAAGAATCCAAGTTAAATTTATTATATATCTGTTTTCGGTTAAAAATTCCCTATAAGTGTTTCGGTAATGATGAACTCAATTTCACTTTCTTCCTCTCGCAAAAAGGCGTGATATTGCTGATTTGTCATTCCTTCTGAAAATAACTTTTGACGACCTCCGTGGCGCAGTGGGCGTATAGCCGGCTGAGACGCAGGAGGTAGCGGGTTCGATTCTCGCCACGGAACAAATGTTTGCATGATCTACAGATATTTGTTCCGTGTCTGGGTGTTTTTCTATATATTATAAGTATGAATTTACAAAAAAAAGTATATAAGTATTCTATCAGTTATCTGGTTCCCATAGTACAAGTTTTGCTTAGTTTGGGGCTAGATAGCGCTGTGTGAAATGTCTAGCAATATTTATTATTTATTTATTGTCCTGAGCTACTGAGTAAAATTGCCGTACGTGACATAGTAGGTATTTAAGTTTACCTATATTAACTGTACGTACATAGATGTATAATATTCCATGTTATTGTCAAATGAGCTTTTGTGTGCTTATGTTCACATTGTTAGTTATATTGTTAGCATACGTGAAAATCTGTAATTAGCTTTCTGAAGTTATTACTGTAATCTATAAGATAAAAATAGCTATTGATTTTCCAATAAATTAAATAAATAGCATCGCATCAAGCTTCAAGAAGAAGAGGTTTCTACAGGATAGGGAACGCATCGACAATACCCCGGGTGTTGCCGGTGTCAATAGGCGTGACAGGTTACCGTCATGTGGACCGCAAGCCTGTTTCCGCACTAATACAAAAATAATATACGAGTAACTTTTTAACAAATATATAACCAACTTAACTAAACTACTAATTTTTACAGAATTTGATGAAATTTCTATGGGACCAATCTGAAAATCCAAAAAATAAAAAATAATTTTCAAATCTTTTGATAAATGACGTGAGTTATGAGGTAACACATAAAAAACAAAATAAAAAAAATACAACCGAACTCAGAACCTCTTCCTTTTTTTAAAGTCGTTAAAACAGAAGCATTACTAACCTCTTTTTCTCCCACTCTAGCTGACATTGCCTCTCCATCTCTTTCCTGGCGGCCTCTCGCTTTTCCTTCAGAAATCACATATCAGAATGTTTATTTGCTCGAATAAAAGTACATAAATTTCGATTCTATACACTTTATTGAGCCTATAAGAGAGCCATAATTTTATTGCAATACAAAAAACTAATTATGCTAATAAAAAGACGGTTTCCAAAAAAAAAAATTAAAATCTCGAGAAAAATCAATTAAATGCTGCTCGACGTAATGCCTCTACACAATAATAAGCGTATTGTGCAATGCCACAGATTACTAAAAAGTTACTAGGAGCCGTTCAACCACCCCACCCGGTCAATAACCTGACCCGGTCAATCCATCCAACCTGTCAACAGAGCGCGTACGACGCATACGGCTGGGCGGTAAGTACCTACATGTTAGATATAAAAACTCAAAAATAAAATTGTTTGGATTTAAAAAAAAATTATGGTCACAAAAGTATACTCCAACATTATTTGTAGTTTAAATTTATGTAAGATAATATTTACCTTTGCTTCCTGGCAGTGCATAGAAAACAATAACATATTTTATGTTTTCTTACAAATTCTCAATAATCATAATTATTTGATTACTATATATATAGTTATCCCTAACCCCTCTGCCCTAGATGAATTTAGAAGTATGGTTTTGCTGCATTTGCAAATGCACTTCTTAGAATTTAAGCTTTGTTTATTTAGCCAACACAGCAGTGTTCGCATCGACCACCGTGTTGGCTCTCTGTACTTTGAATGGCGTCATTATTAAATCCACCTCAAATTATTAAATTTTTTTTTTAAATATCAAAACGCGTTCCCGAACCAAGAGTAACTTTTAAACAAAAATATAACCGACTTCAGATAACAGAAAAAACCAAACTACTGAACCGATTTTGATGAAATTTAACATTATACATAAAAACATTACGGCGCGTAAGGTACATGGGGGGGGGAGGGAGGTAAGAAATGTTCAAAAATTGCGTTACGTAATACTTGAACGCGGCCTTACCTGTTCCTCTTTCTGCTTGCGCATGAGTTCCTCCTGCTCCCTCTTTTGAGACTCGAGCCGGAGTTTCTCTCTCTTTTCGGCCTCTTCCCTCTCTTTCCGTTCTCTTTCGGCCTGTCAAAGATTAACATTTCAAATTCCAACTTTAACAGCTCGAATACACCAAATCCGTCATCGGGCGTAGTATGCCGAACGGCCGAACTCGTCCGACCAAATCAAACGTATGTAAAATAGCGAAATTGCGTACACTAGTAGAACCAACAGGGTCTCGGATCTGGGGCATTTTAAAGCATCGGAAGGCTGATGTAATTTCGAATCCGAGAACGCTATTTTATAAACTGTTACTTAAAATAGCCCCGCTGTCTCGCGGTCTCATGCTCGGCCTTCAACGGCTGAGCATACTAAGGCCGATAACGGATTTGGTGTAATCGAGCCGTTGAACTGACATAAGTAGCGCAGCGTAGGATAGCCCCACACTAGAAAGATTTTTTTTTACACTGGTTAGGTCTTCGTTTGACCACAATCTCACCTGATGGTAAGCGATGATGTGGTCTAAGATGAAGCACGAAGATCTAGAAGAAACCTATTCACTCTTACCTTAAAGAGACCCGGATTGTATTCTTTAGGAAAAACGGACGACAGCAAAGTGTTCCATACCTTAGGTGTACGCATCAAGAACGTAGAACCAAAACGGTGTGTGCGAATGGGTGGTATATCAACTAGGTACGGATGGTATTGAGCCGTGCGCCTGCTTGTCCTTTGATAGAAAGGAGATGGCGGGATCAGATCGTATACCTGGGCACATTCCCCGAAATATATTCTGTTAAAGATTGATAGGCTTGCAACTTTACGGCGGTGTTCGAGACTTTGGGTCTTAGTCTCCGCCGTATATTGCTCACCTATACGCCTAAAAGTCCTACGTTCTATCGAGTCTAAGGTACCGAGCTGGTATTTGGCCAAACAATCCCAGATCTAATAACAAAGGTTGCTGGGAACCGTTGGGTGCAGCACAAGATCGGTCGCTCTGGAAATCTATGAGGAAGGCCTATGTTCAGAAGAAAATAAATATTTCTATCTATACTAAAATCTCGCGAGTCTCCCATAAAAACAAAAAATCTTTGACTATTAAAAGAATGCCACAAAATGCATAAACAAATACTTGATCTACATTCAAATTACAAGTTACGGGAGTTCATGTTAATCGGTTACTTATTTTTGGGGCACAAATTGCCATTATTCTATATTTCAGACATTTCCCTATATTTGTGTTAATAAAGCTACACGCATAACAAATTTAAGCACTGTGGGGTCACTGGTGTACCCTGTGAATTTAGTCGAAGTTCAGTTTTTAATATGGCTAATAACTCAAAAACTACAAGGTTTAAACAAAAAATAAAAAGGGGTCGAAATGTACTAATGAAGACCAAACGTGCCACTTAACATTTTAGTTTGTTTACCCTTTTTGAACCCCAATATCTCAATAACCCCCAATTATTTTTAGCTCATTTAGTCACACTAGGATTGTGCCATCACTACAACCCGCGCGACTTAACTGTGCACCTCGCACTGTGACGTCCTCGTCACAGTGATGCTATCGCTACTGACCGCGTGAGGCAAACGCGAGGCGCCGCGTGGGGAAGCGGGAGTGGGGTCGCATTCAAGGGAAGTGCACAGTTAAGTCGCCCGTATTGTACTTACCTATATACCAAATTTAACGATGATAAGATAAGGTAACTCTTTATTGTAAACCAAAGTAAAATACAGAACATCATTTTTACAAATAGTTTTAATACAATGGGCGGTCTTATCGCTAAAAGCGATCTCTTTCAGACAACCTTTGTATAGACAGGATAATAATTGATCATATGACGGCGATGCATCTATATACATAATACTAAAAACATACCTACATACATAAACCTAAAATAATACTATTCACACAAATTTTATTAAAATAAAATTAGCAAACATAAAAATGGTTATGATGAATTAACAAGCAGTTACAACTTCAACACAGGCACAGATAATGGGTGTGTACTTTTGTTTTAAAATTACTAATTGACTTGGATATGTTCATATAGAGAAAGGCAAATCATGATGATCAGATCAGCGCTTCTAAAGTTATCCTCGGTCAAACAAACAAACATACAACGTCGACTTGCCCAAGTTGATTTGTTGATCAATTATAATAAGGCTTTTGTTTGTATGTTTGTAGGAGGGTAATGGCGCAAACTACTGAATCGATTCTAATAATTATTTGTCTATATTATTGCTTCACTATCCCTGAGTGGTATAGTCAATTTTTATTTTGATAAAATCTAGTAGATAACCGCGAACTACGAAGTAATTACTCATAATAATACCGTATTGACAAAATATAATTACTTATTGATATTCTTAATAATTTATATTGTACTTCTATATGACATTGTAACTCAAGCTTAAGCAAAACGTGTTGGACCTAAACTAAAATTGACATCTTTTATGGAATAAATATTATCTCATTTCATACTCGGTGTGGACGGCGGACTACACCCATACGTACCCCATTAGGAAATCGGACAACTTAAACGTATGGATTACATATCGAACTAATTATTCATAATAATTAAATACGTCTTAGCTATTACTCAACTATCACCAAACCTACAATTATAGTTTGATAATGTAGGTACGCATTTGAAGCATCAAATCTCCAAACAGTTTAAGTTAAATTCTCATACGCGGGACTCGTTACTATAATATATTAAAAGTGGTAAAATGATTAAGTTTATTTTAATTTATTTCTCAGCGACTTTGCATTTTATGATCGCAATCCCAATTGAAAACTATGCTGAGATCTCTGCAAATCAATTTAATTCAGTAGCTAAATGCATTTGTGAGGTCAGCAAACAAGAGCTATCCTTGACACCGACTACAGTTATCAAAGTCGAAGAAAACGAAACCAAATCTAATAGCGAATTTATCAACGAAATAACGAAAGTGTTTGCAACAGAAGATTCGCCATATTTCACTACAGAGAGCATTGATAATGGAACTTTTGATGGCGATGGAAACTACCTTTACGTAGAATATTTTGATAACGGTAACATGCTACAAGATTTTGACTTTGATACGATCCAAAAACAAATCAAATATCTATTTGTGATCAAAAACTATTCAGAAACGTTCTGGGACGAATTACAAAGTACCGGGAAGAAAGTTAGAAAACACGACGTAACAGTAATACTGAAGGCGTCCTCGGCTCGATACAACATGGTCACATTCATTCCGACAATAGATCCGAACACATGTCAAGAAGTCGTCGGGAATTCCTTGGAAATAAATATTTGCGAGAACGGCTATCTAACCAGAAATGTGACATTTCCATCTAAAAGTCTGACCAACTTACAACAATGCCCATTTAAAGTCGGAGTTGCTCATTACTACCCATTCGCGATGATAGAAAATGTGGAATCTTTTAAACTGTTTGATAACCTCAATGGAATTAATATAAAAGGCATGGACATAGAGATTATAAAAATAATCTCAGAGTATTTAAATGCAACGTTGGATATGTACTACATACCTACAAACCCAGGTAATCCGTTTTTATATAACCATTATCTGCCATTACTTTTGAATGGCAGCGTGGAAGCCGTTTTTGGAGGAATACCGTATCGTATTTTTGGAGATGTGGTGGAGTATTCAGGAGTTTATGTTAGGCAGTCTGTGACGTGGATGTACACGGCCGATAGACAAAGCTTAACGTGGCAGAATTTAATCAGTGAGATAGACGGATTGTACATATTCTTCTTGTTTTATGTAAGCCATTCAATCGCGTGGTATGTTATTTGTAAATTTGATAAACACGGCGCGTCGATAAAAGACACTCTGTTACACAGTTGGGGCGCGCTCATGGGGACGACTTCGCTGCTCCCTGCGAGGTCCACCAAGCAAAGAATATTGAATCTCGTCTATTTAATAATGTGCTTGCATCTATCCGCTTACTTCAGCATTCAGTTGTTCTCGTTCCTGACGATCCTCAAACCTCCAGAGATGTTTAGTAGCTCCGACGATATAGTGGACTCTGGTAGGATACCATATTTTATCTCTAAATTCAAATACCCTTTAAGGGACGTGAAAATTGAGCGGTTCATGAATAGATCACGCGATTGCTCATCAGTACAATGCGCTGAGATAGCCTTTAAGAACAAAGGTGTCACTGCTGTATTCGACAGTGTATTCCTAAGAAACCAAGCTGAAACTATAGTGAACGACGAAGCTAGAATGCTGAGAACAAAGGAAAATGTTCTAGTGATGTATTTCGAAATGGCTATGAACAAGGACTGGCCTTTAATTGCTAAATTCCAGAAAGCTACTGTGGGGCTTTTTGAGTCTGGAATTACTATAACGCTTTTCGAAAACGCTATTGGTAAAAATAAAGTTGCAAAGGCAAAGATTGCACAGAAGAACATAATGTCGAAAAGCTACGGTTGTTATCAAGGAGGATGTTCTATTACGTTCGAACAGATTTCTGGAGCTTTTTACATGTGGGCTCTGGGGAGTGCGATTGCAATTGCATTGTTTATAGTAGAATTGTTTATTACGAAGAAAAAAAATATTATTGCAGTGTTTAAAAATTCTAATAGTTTTCAAGAGGACAACGATCCCTAAATGTATTTAGCGACTATCCATGTTTAAATTTGAGGTTTCGTATGATTTGAATCTCTAAATCATATTTAGCTACTAAATACGTTATGGCAAAGACCCAAGTTATGACCAATAGCAAGAAACGTAGGGTCAAGGTAGATGGGCAAGAGATACACTATGTCGATGAGTATATTTATCTGGGCCAGATAGTCTCTTTCAAGAACAGACAAGATCGAGAAGTAGACCGTCGTGTCGATAACGCTTGGAAGAGCTACTGGTTCATGAAAGAGCTAATGAAGGGCAACCTTCCATTGTCACTTAAGCGAAAACTCATCGACATGTGTATCTTACCTATATTAACCTACGGTGCTCAGACTTGGTCATTGACGGACTCACAAAAGTTCAAACTCGGGGTATGCGAACGAGCGATGGAGCGTAACATTTTACGTGTTAAGCAAACCGATAGAATCCGCAACACTACTTTACGCTTTATGACCGGAATCATCGATGTGGGGTAAAAGGCTGCAAGACTCAAATGGGAGTGGGCGGGTCATGTCACTCGAATGCACCCTGAAAGGTGGACTAAGATCTCCACCGACTGGCAACCTGCAGGACGACGGCAACGAGGCAGACCGCGAAAACGTTGGCGCGACGATCTGGATGGGTTCCACTCTGACTGGCAGGAGATTTCTGGAGAACGCAAGGAATGGAAGGAAATGTGGCAGACCTTTGCCCAGCAGTGGAACAGTATAGGTTATTGAAAAAAAAATACGTTAAGGCATCGTAATTCGCCCTACATGTTGTAATTGTGAGTCAAGGATTATTGTAAATGGCAGAAACATAATTATTACTTAGCACATAAGCACTGTAGCACGCATATTAGATATATGTGAATTAAATACTGTTTTTAATTGGCTTATCTTATTTTATTTGAAGTCAGCAGAATAACAGCTTTGGGTACATACTTATTGCCGCATTTTGAAAATTATGCGTTTTGGTAAAGTTAAGAACAATGGGGGGTTTAATCACTAAAAGCAATCTCTATAACGCGATATTGAGGTTCGTACAAAGTACTTAACTATTAACACCTCTTAGTAATGTAAAAAAGCCTAACGACTTACTGCCAACCAGGCACTGGGTTGCAGGTCGTTAGGTATTTTTGGATCGAGCGATGTATGTATGTATGTTTGTTGTTGAGATATTGGGGTTCAAGAGGAGTAAATCAAAATAGGACTATCCAGTCAAGTGGCACGTCTAACGAAAGGTAAATAAGTACATTTTGACCCCGTTTTTATTTTTGTCTGTAGTTTTTAAGTTATTACCCAAAACGGAACTTTGACAATATTCACAGAGTACACCAGTGACCCCACAGTGCGGAAATTTGGATGCGTGTATGACACAAATATAGGGAACAGTTTGAAATCCAAAATAACTGCAATTTCTACCCCAAAAAAGTGTATTCAATTGACATGAACTCCCGTTACCTGTAATTTGAATGAAGCTGTAGGTCAAGTAAGTTGGTTATGCATTTCGTGGCACTATTTTGATAGTCAAACATCACATATATATTTTTTTCTTTTTTATGTGAGGCTCGCGAGATCTCACTTCGGGGCGAACCATTAGTTACTATTTACACCAAAAAGTATCTGTAATCGGTATTAATAACCGAACTAATAGAGAGATATTAGTTTTAAGATTCCATAAATGTGTTCAAATAACGGTTGGTTGGTGAAAATGGGCATAAAAATAACTTATGTCATAAGGGTGCACTATGCACAACACTCGAAAACCCTACCCTAATAGGTTCTATAAGGTTAAAATAGAGAGATAGTTAGAGAGAAAGAACATTCTACACTGGTGACGTCTATTCCGGGCCACACTATAAAACATGCACACTAATTTCAAACACACATGATAATATTTTTACCTCGATTTCCTAGAAAGGCAATGGAAGGAAAACTCTTTTAATAACAAATCATTAAAACCAATTTAAAAAAATAATTATATTATATTAATTTTTTAACATAATAATAAAAAAAAAAACAGTTTTATCATATTAATTTTCATCTCCCAAAGCCAGTATATAGGTGCAAATTAAATAATACTGTTATCTACATACCTATGACATTGATGATAACTTAACATTATTTTATGTACCAGTGAAGTTGACGTAACTGAGTGGTTTGAAAATATATAAATGAATGAATGAATGAACAAATATTTGAATGTACACTTCATCATGTTAACACCACGACAGCTCGTGTGACGGATGCACGCGTTTTGGAGAGTTTTTAACGATTTGTTTGTACGCTTAAATGGCGGAACCTAGTAATTCTTTAATAAAAACAACCATAAGTTTTAAGAATTTTTTTTTTATTTACTTAGGTTCACAGACAATAAATGAATTATTATATTATTGTATGTAGATTTTACCCGACTATGGCAAAGCTAAAAGTTCCGCCGTAGCGCCTAAACTACTCATCCGACGTTGATGAATGAGGTGTCTATCGATTCCTTTTTATAGTGCGGGTGACATAGAATACCATATACATAGGTATTACGAAGTCGGATTTCAGTTTTTAAACCCATTTAAACCACGTATTTACCAAATTTATTTGTCATTAATCTTTATTTATTTAAAATTTTTATTAATAATGGCCTTTCCCCAGCAGTGGGACACGAATGGCTGATGATAATAATAATAATTAATAATATATAAACAAATGTAGTACTAACCAGATATGGATATTCGTCTGAAATACATTTATTGAATTGAAAAACTAAGCTTGCTCAAGATATAACAAATGTTTATCAAATAAAGTAATTATGTACAATAAACTAACGATCTACCCAAATACGTTAATTGAGTACCTACCTCTTTTTGAGAATAATAGTAGATTATTAAACAAGGGGAAAACGCAGTGTCTTGCGTCACGGGCGCTATATTGAATCCCGAGTGTAACGAAGGATTCTAGAGTTACTAGAATCCTGAGTGCAGAGAGGGATATAAGCACGCCCAAGATACAGACAGCTTTATCCACGAGGAGAATACTCTACTTCCCACACTTTTTGCGAGACAATAAAAACCAAATCTAGATTGGTGCATTCTGTGTAGTGGTTAGTTGGATTTACGAATAAGTTCATATTGTGAGGGTCTCTTTAAACCAGATGAGGTTCCAAATTCAAATCATATTATCCCCGCGAGGGCAAGTACGAGGAAAAATTCAGTACAACTTTAGCAGGCTTAGCCGTAGGGATTTAATCACCTGATTTCGGTGAAGTTTACATGACATATAATTTGACATTGTCGAGCAGGTGCTGTGAAAATTATTATGAAACCTAAACTTATATAGGTTGTAAGTTATGATATAAAAGAGTAGTTATACCTTCTCTTTGATCTGTATATCCTGCAGCTGCTCCCGCCTCCGTTCGAGCTCGGCCTGGCCGCGCGCCATGTTCTCGCGGCGCCTCTCCTCGTACGACTTGGAGCTGCTGTTAGATGTTACTGAATCGCGCCTACAAAATAAAGTATGAAGATGTGAAACATATTTTGGCGTTCCTTGGGAGTAAGACCGACTCGTATGACCTCCGTGGCGTAGTGGCCGAATAGCCGACTGAGACGTTAGAGGTTGCGTGTTCGATTCCCGCCGTCAGACTGATGTTTGTATGATCTACAGATATTTGTTCCGGATCTGGTTGTTTTTATATATATGTATTTACAAAAAAAATTAAAAGTATATTAGTATTCTATCAGTTATCTGGCTCCCATAGTACAATCTTTGCTTAGTTAGGGGCTACATAGCGCTGTGTGAAATGTCCAACATTATTTATTTATTCATATGACGTCACGGCGTGACGGCATACGAGTCGGTCGCTCGGTCGTCCAATAGGCGCGCCAATAGATTCGCCGTCAAGATGTAAAATGTCGTGTATCAATAATTAAAAATATGTCCAAAGTATAGTTAGGGAATTGTTTGCTGTCACGTGTATTTATATTGCGTATGATAAGATAAGATGTATAAATGGATTTGTTTTGTTATAAATTCTTTCAATAACTATCAATGCCTTCCGGGCGTCCTGTGACGGCCACATTTTTATTTGTTGAGTTAAGACCTCCGTGGCGCAGCCGGCTGATACGCACAGGTTGTGGGTTCGATTCCCATCGAGAAACCATTTTTTTAATTTTAAAGATATTATTATGGCTCTAGGTGTTTCTCCATATGTTTAGTATTATAGTATTTTTTCTTACATCTATTCTTACGGGATTAACTTTATACAATAGTGTAGTTATTCTCAAAGCACAATTAAATCATTTTACTCAAATTACATTTAATATCATTCATGCATACTTTATTTCCACTAATAACATAAAACAATGAATTACGAAAAAAAATAAAAGTATTCTATCAGTTCCCATTGTAGCTTTGCTTAGTTTGGGGCCAGATAGCGCTGAGTGAAATGTCCAGCATTATTAATTTACTGTTGAATTTATTTATAAATCAATACAGGTTTTCATTTGGGTAATTAGTTCATACTCACCACCATCTGCTAACTTTATAATGTTTATGAATAATCTGGAAGAGGCTTTACGAAGGCTTTCAAATAAGAATAACAATATATTGATGTGTGGCGACTTTAATATTGACCTTTTGACAAATTCTTCAGACAAACAGCAATTTATTCAATTGTGTAGATCATTTAATTTATACGAACTATTTATGGAACCGACTAGAATAACTCTTCTTACGGCTACCTGCTTAGATGATATATTCTTTAATTTTTACTATTCTCATAAATTACTTATTGATAATTTACGGTGGGATCATAGAGGACAAAGTGTACTCTTCTATGGCAATGACAATCAAACAGAGGCCCAAGTTAGATATAGGCCTTTGACAGAAAAACATAGGAGAAAAGGTCGCAAATTTGGACCTTAATGTAAAGTACTCGAACCTGTATTTTGAATCATTATTAAAGGTTATATGTGGTGAGTTCAATAATATATTTAAAACTAAAGAGCTAAAAATAAATAGAAAGCTAAAACTCGCTGAGTGGGCCACTCGAGGTATTCCTGTAAGCAGCAAAACTCTGTATGACTATACGAAAAAAGAAATTATACCTAAGATGAAGAATTTATAGAGTTTGTTAAAAAGTATTCCAAATTATTTAAGCAAATATCTTGTTCTGCTAAGTCTCTATACCTCAAACAAAACATATCTAAATCCAATAATAAGATTAAAACCACATGGGAAGTTATAAAAACAAAAACTGGAAAGTGTAAAGTTCGAGAAAGTATAAATGCATTAAGAAAACTACTGCAAAGGTTTTTTCATCAACATAACGAATTGGTTCGACTGATAATCACAAAATTGTCGTCAAAGCTGACAAGACGCCGCAGGACAACACGTGAGACGTTTTAATGCGTCAATAATTGACTAAGTCGCGCTATTGTCGTCGTGGGTGAAAATTTAGAAAACAGAGATATTGTTTTACATCAACTGCAGCGTTTGTCCGAAACACATCGATCATATGATGCGTTACAATATCCTATGAAATTAATGAACAACGTCATCGAAGCCACAATTTTGAAAGGGAAGTACAAAGGCGAAGACGTTTTGATTCCACGGATTGCTTTGATTCCGAACGACATGCCAGTCGACTTTAAACGGTTGCAATTTCCAGTGCGGCTAGCATTTGCAATGTCGATAAATAAATCTCAAGGGCAGTCGCTAAGTGTTTGTGGCATCAATCTTGAAAATCCATGTTTTTCACATGGCCAGTTATATGTCGTCTGTTCCCGTGTCGGAATACCAACAAAACTATTTATATACGCGCAAGAAAATAAAACGAAGAATGTTGTATATCATAAAGGATTATAATAATAAACACTTTTTTTTAAAATATTATTTATACCAATTCTAATTGAATATTCATAGTTAAGACAGGACAACGTCTGTCGGGTCAGCTAGTATCTATATAAATATATAAAACAAAGTCAGGTTAGTTACAACAATTATATCTCGAGAAGAGATTGACCGATTTCTACGAAATTTGGTATATAGGTAGATTATGATCGGGATTGACACATAGGCTACTTTTTACCCGACTGCTCAGAAGGAGGATAATGTTTTTATTGACAAACCACGCGAGCGAAGCCGAGGGCGGGTCAGCTAGTTGATTATAAAGAAACAACAACTGCACGCATTAACTCAAAACATTTAAAGATAAGTTAAAATAAACCGTACCTGAATGTAGGGGGGATCATCTCAGCCGGGAGCTTCGCGGGGGGGTTCTCGCCTTGTGTAGCTCTCTCGCACAAGTACATAGCTAGGACGAACTCTTCACACCCTGAAAAATAAAGTTATTAATTTCACTAGTTGCTAGTGAACAGTGGTCGAATTCGACCATAGATTAGATGATTCTTTATTGCACTCCGTAAAACAATATAAATATTAAAATAACAACGTAAATCTATGGATCCAATTGGTGGTCTTATAGCTAATTAGCGATCTCTACCAGACAACCTTTGGATGGAAAGGACTGTGTGGACATTATCTGGGGAGTAATGGTACCTTAAACCATAGTTCACCTTTTTTTTAAATAATTTTAGCATTCGCCCCTCATCCGTATAAACTTTAGCGATGCCAAATCTTACACTCCTCTGGGTTCATCTCCAATAAGCTTATAAAGGGGTACAAAGTTTTATTTTCACGTATTAATTGCCGTGTCATCAACGAGCTTGTACGGATCAAGATTCAAGATATTTATTTGCACGAAACGTAGGTAAATTGTACAAGACATTGTTTTATCAAAGAGGAATCACTTCACCTACTTGAGGTATACAAATATTTAAAATGGCTAAAAATCTAAACAAATAGGAACAATGAATTATAATAAAATGTCAATGTACAATGTGTGTGATTTAGGATGTCATAACCAATTTAAAAATAAGAATATTACCGATATAACCAAATGAAACCACAATAAACAAAAGAGACAAATAACAGACAAAAAAATTTGATTTAAATATATAAATTATACCTATAACATTTTGGTCAAGAATTCATCGAATGTATTTTCGAATCAATACGTCATTAAGTTTCAGTAGTTATTGTAACTCACTCTTGCTCAGCTTGGATTTTTTATTGATGATAGACAAGCGCTTGACCACTACCTCACCTGATGGTAAGTGATGGTGTGATGGATGGAGCATGCTTGCATAGAAAGAACCTGCTCACTCTGGACTTGAAGTCTCCCGAGATTATACTGCTCTGGAATAATATACTCCTTACTCGTGCTAACAGCTAAGCCTATGTAATTATTGACGTAATCAAGTGTTCTATTGCGTCTCTACGGTTTAAATAAGTGAGTATGAGTATGCATCAGGTCGGTGAGTAATAGTCACTGACCGAGCTTGCCGTCAAAGTCCAGGTCAGCCAACGCCCAGATCTGTGCGAGGGTCTGCTGCGGCAGGCGTGACTGCAGCATGATAGCGCGAGCCTGCGCGCCCGACACCGCGCCCGCCTTCTGCCGGTCCGTCGCGTTGAACAACTGCGTATATCTGTACATATGATAATTACTATTTATTTATTCAGATAACAATTAATCCATTTTGTTAGTAAACAGCTTTAATCTACGAGAGTTGGTACTTAATTACTACTTACGATTTCTAATTACATTTATGAAATAATCGGGTGTAAGCATCTTACCATTTGCGCTTACAAACTAATTAACAATAGCTTATCACTAACGGTCCATATTGGGTTTCCCCACCATATATGTTTTGGTTGAAAAATATAACATCATCAGCGACTATGGTCGACGCAGTTCTGACTTGACCATCATCCATTTTCACTTCGCCGTAGGAGATTTTACCAGCGATATAGACTCTGGCCTTTTTTGCAGAACTTATAGACTGTGTCTCTGAGACCTGGTTTGAAGATGCTAATTCGGTGCCAATCGGTTCGTTGCAAGATATCACCAGACTCGTATTTGTAGCTGAAGTGAGTTGCTAGTGGGAAATTCATGACGGGGTGTTCTTCGGAGTCCCTTTTCTGAGGGTCAGCGCCAACTCTTCCTGGTAGAGTTACTTGATTTAGTCCTCTGCGTGAGCTTCCACATCAGAGGGCAATCAAGTGCGCAGTAGTGAGGCTGTTTTTTTTAACCTAGATGGCATCAAAGGTCTGCGCGTGCTTCGGCGAACATGCAACAGGGCCCTAAACGCATTATCAAGTTGGACTTGCAGAGCATTGTAAGCCCTTTGCTATACATATAATAATAATAATAGTTATAAACATTTAATTAATAAAATCAAATCAAAAACATGTATTTCTGACAACACCAATAGTACACACAGAATAAACACACACAGGAGACAAAAAAAGAGCCAAGTAACTATAGCTTAAATCCATACTAATATTATAAATTCAAAAGTAACCGTCTCGTTACGCTTTCACGACACCACACGGTTGAACAGATTTCGATAAAATTTAGTATCTAGATAGAGTAAGACCGGAATTGAGATACATGCTACTTTTTATCCGACTACGCAGAATCGTAATCGGTTCATCCGTAAATCGTGAAAACGCAACAAATAGACAGACAGAGTTACTTTCCAATTTATAATATTATTATGGATAACTCATTATCATCATTATAGAAGTTCCCACAAATGACCAAGAAATGGGCTTCATAGGAAAAGATACCTGGATCGCCTAAAAAGCTATGATAATCCGCTGGCAAAACCGCTGGTGGAAAATCATTTATATACAAAGCGGCTGAAAAGAGTCCATGTCTTGGACAACCTGCTTGCTGCTTCTAAAGAAGGGAAGATGGACTAATGTGTCTTGATCCCGAACACGACAAATAAATCATCCGCCTATAATCCTCCAACTGATTGCGGATCACAATGAGAACAAAAAAAATCATCATCATATCAGACCACAGGCCTCCCCCATAGATTAACAGAGCTACCGATCTTGTGCGGTCATCTTTCAATCTAGTAGAGGGGCCTTCCTAAAATAATCTAAAAAGAATAAGAAGTGTAGTAGATTTTTTATTGTTAATAGAAGGGTTCACCACTAAATCACCTGATGGTAAGTGATGGTGAAGGTCGAAGATAGTGCATGCTTGCTTAGAAAGAATCTAGATGGTCAAAGGGTAGTTACTTGAGTTTCTGCGGCTGTGGTATACCCCACTCGACGGGCGGAGGGCTCATGACGCCCATGGGTGCCTCTGTGGGACTCGTCACCGCCGACCCCACAACCGACCCTACTACCGACCCTGAAACCAAGCCAACATCATTACACTTTTGGAAGAAGTTTCCTTATTTTTTTCACGACTCATATCTCTTTAGGTGATTAGAATGTAAGTTATATAATATAAGTTTAAAGTTATATATCTTATTAATAACATAACCCTTCCTTTTGGCTTTGCTGTAGTCAGTTAAAAATGTAGCCTATATCACCCGTACCATAATAACGAATCGATTAACACCTCATTCATCAACACCGGACGAGTAGTTTAGGCTCTACGGCGGAACATAGGTAAATACAAACATACATAGACTGCTAAAAAGAACCATTCCTTTTGGCTTTGCTGTAGTCAGTTAAAAATGTAGCCTATATCACCCGTACCATAATAACGAATCGATTAACACCTCATTCATCAACACCGGACGAGTAGTTTAGGCTCTACGGCGGAACATAGGTAAATACAAACATACATAGACTGCTAAAAAGAACCATTCCTTTTGGCTTTGCTGTAGTCAGTTAAAAATGTAGCCTATATCACCCGTACCATAATAACGAATCGATTAACACCTCATTCATCAACACCGGACGAGTAGTTTAGGCTCTACGGCGGAACATAGGTAAATACAAACATACATAGACTGCTAAAAAGAACCATTCCTTTTGGCTTTGCTGTAGTCAGTTAAAAATGTAGCCTATATCACCCGTACCATAATAACGAATCGATTAACACCTCATTCATCAACACCGGACGAGTAGTTTAGGCTCTACGGCGGAACATAGGTAAATACAAACATACATAGACTGCTAAAAAGAACCATTCCTTTTGGCTTTGCTGAAGTCGGGTAAAAATGCCTTGCATTGTAGCCATTATTAGAAAAAAACAGAAAGGTTTCCTTTGTTAGGTTTGAAGGGTATGGTAAAATTGGGTGCCGGTAAAATTACGGTCACAAAATCAAGTGGGGCATAGGTTTGTGCCGACACTTCAACTTAAAAAAAACTTAACAACAATTAAAAAACTTTTCAAACATACAATACAGTACTTTTTTTAACGTTTAACGGATTTCATAGAATCGTTTATCTATTACTTAATTGTTAAGAACCTGAAGGACATCATGACTTACCAGGCTTTGAAAGCGGCGCCGTGATAGGCGTAGAGGTGACCGGCTGCGGCATCGAACCCACGACCCCCATTGGCTTCGGAGGACTGCTGATCAACGAGGCCACTGGAGCCGCTGTCTGAATATGTGGAGGGGACTGCGGAATCAAGGAGCCAATCTGGGATGATGGCATAATCGGCTGTGCAGTTCCCATAATAGACTGGGTAGTGGACATAATAGGCTGTACAGGGGGCACCATAGGCTGAGAAATAGACTGCGAAGTCGACATCACTGAATTCATCGATACAGTTGACCCCCCAATCAATGGCTGATTGAATCCTTGGTTCATCATTGGTTGTGCTAAAGGTTGAGTGTCTATCAGTGACTGAGGTTTTACTCCTGATATCAAATCTGGAACAGATGGTACAGGTGGTTTAATCGGCGGTATCGCAGGAGACTGAGCGCTCATAATCGGTTGGGTAGTACCCATTAAAGGTTGGGTAGTGTTCATAACCGGCTGGGTAGTGCCCATAACCGGCTGATTAGGCATCATATTTTGAGCAGGGGTCGTGTTTATAAGTGGGGAGTTGTTGAAATCTCCAAGCAAAGAATTGCTTGACATGGATTGAGCTGGCATTCCAGAAATAAGAGCCTGTTGGGGCATAACTGGTAAGGGGGGGACTGTGGGCATGGGGGGAATTGGGGGTTTAGCTGGAGCGGCGAATTGTTGTGAGGGTTTTGGGGCACCTGAAAAATAAATGTATTTTGACTAATTCTACCTCTAGATGGACAATAAAGTTTGCTGGGAGCCGTTGGGTGCAGGCCGCACAAGATAGATCGTTCTGGAAATCTATGGGGGAGGCCTATATTCAGCAGTGAATGCCCAATGGCTGATATGATGGTGATAACTGATCTAAAAGTGAAAAAGCAATTTTCACTCTTTTTTTTTAATTTAATTATTATAGTTTTTTATCATTTATTTTAATTCCTAATCCATGTAGTCAGAGGCATGTCCAATATGTCTGTAGCTTACCTGCGGGGCTGAGAGAGGTCAGCAATGATGGCGGTAGAACCTTCGGTACTTCTATGCCATGGAGCTTCAGATTAATGATCTGGAACATGCACAGTATATAAAATCCTTTTCATCATAAGGTTGTATGAAAGAAGCTTGAATTTAAACGATATAATAAAAGATTATAATACTAACGAAATAAATATAATAAATAAACAAAACTGGACATTTCACGCAGGGCTACCTAGACCCAAACTAAGTAAAGCTTTTTTTTAAATTATTTTTATGTTTGAACAAGAGTAAATACAAACGTAACACAAAAATGACAAATTTGTTACGTAGATACTATGGGAACCAGATAACTGATAGAATATATGCATACTTTTTTTTTGTGATCTTGTATATCTGTAGACCGTGCAAACATTTGTACCGCAGCGGGAATCGAACCCGCTACCTCCTACGTCAGGTATAAAAATAAACATTGTGGATTTTTATACATTTGTTTGAAATCCCCTTCAACTGAATGTAAAAAACCTATTGTAAACAACGTAATTATAAGCACCAAGCGATTTCCAGCTAAATATTTATTATTATTTATTTACTAGGAAGGGAGGCCTTTGCCCTGGAATGGGGCACGACAGGCTTATAATCAGGTTTAAGACATTTATTCTCATAAGAATTTACAATTCACTTAAACGAGAACTTATTATAACAAAAACACATTGACAAATATGATAATCGCATACGCGAGCGTGCTACATATAACTAAAAATGAACAAGTATACATACTTAATATTACCTAACAATTAACAGAATACAATAACAAAAACATTTACGAACAAAAACAGCACAGTGGTAACTTTGTTTATGTGGGTAGATTTGAAAGCTTAACCTATGACGAGAACAAAAAATCAGCATAGCTGAGCCAAAATAAAACGAATTGCACAGATTGGCAAGAACTAGATATGGCCTAACATTTGAGTATGAAATGATGCAAGGTAATAATTTAATAAATTAATTTAATTTAATAAATTATTATATAATAATAATAATAATTTATTTACTATTGACTATCAACACTATCTATACTAATATTAGAAAGAGGAAAGATTTGTATTTTTGTATGTTTATTACGAATAAACTCAAAAAATTATTGGTCCGATTCCAAAAATTCTTTCACCATTAGAGTGCTACATTATCCCTGAGTAACATAGGCTATATTTATTACTAGAAAAAATTAGGGATCCTTACTAAAACTTTAATAATGTAACCCAAGGTGTAAAAAAAACTGCCATAAAATATGTTTAAAAATAAATGTCCACCCACCAGCTGCGAGTAGTATTATAAATTCGAAAGTAACTCCATCTCTTTGTTACGTTTTCATGACTAAACGGCTGGACTGATTTTGATTAATTTTGGTATATAAATAGAATATGGACCTGGAAACAGACGCGTGGGAAGCCGCTTGCGGAAGCATGTCGGTGCTTCACAATGTATGTTACCTTGCAAGCAATGGAGAACTCTTTCAAATCTAACTTTCCATCTGCATTTGTGTCGGCAAGGGACCATATCTGGCCCAGAATCGGAGGGGGCAGCTGACTCTGAAACATGGTTAATATATAAATATATAATACTGGATATTTAACACAGCGCGGGACCCAAATAACTGATACAGCTGGCTTGGGTCAACGATACCTCATTTGGTTAAGTACTTCCTGGGCACAGAGTCTGCAAAGTGATTGTAGGCGACACACGCTGTTTATATATTTTCTTTGTTTATTTTGACCTATTTTAAGCCGGTACTTGTTACGCAAGGCTAAAGTATGAGGATCGCTGCGCTTGCATCATCCTAAATAACCAACAGTTGCACGTTCCAGCTTTGACGTCAACCGCGCCGTCCTCGGAATTTACCTAGCTTTGAAAAACATTCTTTGTTCAAACTCCAAGCAAGACTCATCATAGATTAATTAATTGTACTCTGTAATTTTTCATATTAAATTTGATTAATTTAAATCAATCTTTTTTAAAACTTACACTTGAGAGCGGCCTACGTATTTTACTTCAAAATTATTTAATGTTTTGTTGCATTTAGATACATGTTACGCCATCTGCTGGCAACTTTACGTTCAAATAAAAGAAACGAATTTTGAGGGTAGTTGTAGTCGCAAACCTACTGCGAGACACGACGCGCCTCCGCAATATTTCTTATCCAGAATAGTTTTCAAAAAGCACGAGTATTGTCTGTTTGCACCCCAACTTTCTTTTGACATTGAGCAAAGCCGCTGTTTTTATTATATCACCTATAGTGATTATGATTACCAAATAGGCCACTCTTGTTAGAACTGTTGTACAATGGGATCTAAACAAAATACGTACAAGTTAACACATTTCAGGGTGTACAATAATATATAATAACTATATTCTAATTCTTCCAAGTGCATAGGGGGTATATATTCTGCCGAGGTGGTAACCGCCAATGGAGAGGGGCAGTTGTTCATCTAAGGTGCACATTTTGTTTCCCGCACATTTATTTTATACTCTAGACATAATCCATACTAATAATATGAATTCGAAAGTAGCTATGACTCTCTGTCTGTTTGTTACGCTTTCACACTTAAACGGCTAGACCGATTTCGATAAAATTTGGTATACAGATAGATATGGACCGGGATTGGGATATAGGCTAGTTTTTGCCTGTTTGATTCAGTGGTTTTTTTAGCATCAGGGTTAATTTAATTTATTTATCATGGATTTCCAATGTATACACAAACTAATACACAAACTTACATTAAAATAAAATACAATAGTCATGCTCCCTGTGCTCACCCTGTGAAGGCAACCACAGCTAACAGGTTTAAAGCTTTAGTACATACTTGCAGCATAAATCGCTTGGCCTGCTCCCCTGAGAGGTTTCCACCGGCGGGGCCGAGGTTCCTGAAGTGCTCTGCAAACTTTGCATGCTCATGGGCCTGCACTACCCACGGGTCACCACCCATCTTGAACCTAACACACAAATACATTTAATTTTGTTTGTGGAATGGTCGAGGTTTTTAACAGACTTATGGGGCTTCAAAAAGGGTGTTTTAATTTTTGAATACACTAAGATTCTAAGTACACATTTTTACTTTCCTAAACTTCGCATTCGTGAAACTATTCAAATAATAGCAGAAAAGGTCAAAAATGTATGTGGATAGAAGATAATTTTCATGAGATTTTATGCTACAAAGAATAGCAAAATCTTATTAAGTAGCATATTAGGAGTAAGATAAAAGAGTTACTTACCGTCTATAATCCTAAAGAACGTTAATAATTGACAGAAACGCCCCTTGATGAATTTCGAAAGTAGGTAATTCTTTCAAGAAACTGTATTGATCGAGGGCTAAGAATTGAGGGTGTATTGAACTGTCAAATTCAAATGACACTTACTTTTTTTTAATTTGTCCTTTTGGCCCGGCTAAAGTCCTTTACACCATTACACCATAATACCATTGGGTGCGGTGCGGGGTTGAGCGAATGTGTGATGTGTAATCAATCAGCTCAACTAGGCCCACCAATGTTCTAAAGCCAGCGCCACACTTATGCGTAAACATACATTTTTCACTTTGCCCTTCAGAGTCGGTTTCGTAGTACATCTAAGTGGTATGTGGTCGGTTTTCAAAGTTTTATAGTTAGTCAAACCAAAGCGGAACGTACGTGTAAATAGCCGTTGAATTGAATGTGCAGTCATTCTCTCATCATCAGTCAGTGTCTGACTGACGTTTATCAGTTAGCCAGAAGTTCACATCACACACATTAAGCAAAGCAAGTTAGATTTTGTTTTGTTGTGGTGCGTAAATCTTCTAACTTCCTCAATTCCCCATCTAAATCATGACGAAAACAGCAGACAACGTTAACCCAGACGTCTACGAAAAGGATTCCGAACGCGAAGCTACCTCTGCAGACCACGACGAAGAAATCCCTGATGAATTTGACGAGCGAGAAATCTTCGATTTAATCAGGAATATTACGGATCCAGAACATCCGTTATCGCTCGAGGAGCTACGTGTGGTGGAACAGAGCAATGTGCTGTTAAATAACAGGGAGAATGAGGTGTTGGTGCATTTTACGCCGACCATTCCACATTGTAGTATGGCTACGTTGATAGGCCTGTCTATCAGAGTGCAGCTGCTAAGAGCCCTGCCGTCTCGATTCAAGGTCACTGTACAGGTAACTAATGAATGATTTAATACCCCCTCCACTTATCTAGGTATTTGGATAGTTGTAAACGACTATTTCAGACCAAAATCCATATTTTGTTAATTCACTTTATTAGTATCTTATTTTAAGGCTGCCTTTTCGCCAGAGTTGTGTGAGCTAGCAAAGCATTGGGCTAAGTTAAAGGTAAACTACGAAAGTATGTGTCAATTTCTTCCAAAGCTGAGCTAAGTGGTGTAGCGATGAATATCTGTTATACCAGCTAAGTTAGCTCAAACTAAGTTAGCTCGCATCCTTAGCTTTAACAAGTATTTAAAAAACATAGCTTCATTGAACCTTTCCATAGTACATCTCTTGTAGAAAGGCAGCCTAAGCTGCCACAGACAAAAACAATCAGTAGCTCTATTTTATGCAGCAATTAGTGTAGTGGATGTTTACTGGCTGGTATGATGATGATGATGACCTATAATTCAAACCATATTATTATATCTTTCAACTCCTTGCACACAAGTTTTTAAACTTAGTTAGAGCAAGGTACTTGATTTAATGATCAATAAGGCTGTAATGCAATAATAAATAAATATCGCTGGACATTTGCGTGACATTTTGCGAGCGTGTCAAAGAGCATATCTCAGCTGTCAAAACCTATCTGGTAGACTCGGGACCGAATCATTGGCTTGAACTTCATGATCCTAAGGTTCTCTCTAGTGAACGCCACTATTACAAGAAAATGGTTCGTGAAGTGATTGAAATCAAGAAATTTCAAAATTTCAATTGGGAAGATGGCTATAGACTCTCTGCGTCCTGGAACCGGTGATTGCTAGGTGTGCGCGTCATGATCAGTCATCTCAGTGCGTAGATACGGTTAGTGTAGCGTGTTGTAATATGAACGAGGTCATTTCTAATTCTAAAGACCAAGTGAGGGTAGTTGCTGCAGCTTCCCACACTTTTCGACGGTAGCTCTAAGTACTCAAGTCAACCCTTGACCACGCCTGTTGCAACACAGCCATAACGTCGGGATAATAAATAAAAAAGGTACATACGCGATAAATACCCGTTTTAATCAATAATTATGTACAGTGATCGCGAAAGTTTGAAAAATACTATTATGTATCATCACCATCAGGTGGACCGTAAGTCTGCTTCCCCACAAATAACTTGAAAAAAATGTATGCAGTGCCTTGGAAGAACGCTGCCATGTTATCCTCACCAATTTAAAAAAAAGATATTGAAGCCACTCTTATTAAAGAGTGCTTCTATGTAATAATTGTCTAATAATTTCTATTTTATTAATTATTATTTTTAATTTACCTTATTATTTTATGCCATTTTATTTTCGTTGTTACTTTATTTAGTTTATGTAAGTAAGTACATATTTCCCTTCAGCTAGTCTACACAGAACTGCTCTAGAACTGTCACGCAGTGTACACATGCTTTGGGATACAATCTAAGTCTAAAAGTTGATAATTGTATTTTGTATCTGTTTGATTGTATTCTGTTATGTGTGCCATAATAAATACATTAAAACTAAAATTTGGTATTTCCAGGTGACAGAAGGCACCCACGTGTCAGAGCATGCAGTCAACAAGCAGCTAGCTGACAAGGAGAGGGTCGCAGCCGCTCTTGAGAACAACAACCTGGTGCAAATCATCAACCAATGCATCGCTTAGCTCCTCCCTCCTTCCTAGTCCTAGTCAGCAGGAAGACAGTAGAGGGGTAAATCTAACACCTTTTTAGGCTTCTTCTTAGCGTGTCAAGAGTTCTACATTTAATTTATACCACGTTGGACAGGTGTTTGGCCACAACAACAGCATTAGGTGAGGCGGTTCTTAGGTTCTCCATCGTACAGGTGTTCGGGCACAAATGGCACAGTAGCAAGTGCTGTATTGACTGCGCAGGATCACCACACATTTGCACATATTCGTTCTGTAGCAGCCAACCTGGGTGCGGAGCCTAACATGTTATAAATGGTTGGACATCAAGCTACCTAAAGCCAGTTTTACACTATCCAATGAGGGGTTTTTACCTTTTCACGGCCATGTTTTTATAACTGCTAACAGTTGGCGTTGCTCTGTCATATATAATATCGAAGGAAAATGTAGGTCAATGTCAATTGCAGTGTCAACATTTTCTGAGGAACTTTAAGATAAAAAAACCATTTGTTTGTTTATCAGATGAAGTGAGATTGTTTTAGACAAATTTTGATATTGTGTCTTTGAGATTTTGGTATAAATCCTTCTACTAGTTTTTATTTTAATCTTTAACTCGCAGTTAACCAGTTAGCTGACTGTACCTTCATACGAAATGTGTCAACTTTTTTTTGTTCTCTGTAGTTAAGCACTCAACGATTTCCTCACCTGATGGTGTAGTTGAAAAGCTGGTTCTGGAACCCTGTACCTAAAGTCATTCAGTGGGAGACCTGGCCTTTTCTATATTTGACACTTAGGTACCTACCACGAAAAAACTGTCAAAAACTACTAACGGTAAAAAACAAGTAGGTTGATATCTCAAGAAATGTTTATTAAGTTTTAAATTTTATAATATTGTAAATAGTGTAAATAAAATATAAAAATTAATAGATGTAAAATTATTGTATCTTCATTTAGAATTAGCAGCTTTTGTCTCGTTTTTGATATCTTCGTATGATGCTTGGTTCTAGAAAAACAAGAAAATATAATTTTATATACCTTTTTTTGTTGAAAAATTACTTTTTCAAAGCAAGCTTTTATAGTCAGAATCGCAAGATTATTGACACCTCATTTATCAAAATAGGATTTGGCGCTACGATGGAACATACATCCATAGACTGCTAAAAACATAACCCTTCCTTTTGGCTTTGCCATAGTCTGGTAAAAATGGAGCATAATAACAAATCGATTGACACCTCATTCATCAAAATTGATCAGTAGTTTTGGCGTTACGGTGGAACATAAGTAGGTAAATACAAACATAACTACCTACATACATACATACATACTTACGTACATAGATATGAGATACAAAGACTGCTAAAACATAACCCTTCCTTTTGGCTTTGCCGTAGTCGGGTAAAAAATGCCCTCAATTGTAGCCATTAATAGGAAAAAACAGTATGGTTTCTTTTGTTAGGTTAGGTTGGGCGTTACGGTGGACTATACATAAAACAAACATACATACATACAATATTGCTAAAAACATAACCCTTCCTTTACCTTTTTTTTCGCAGGAGGTAGAGTCGATTCGATTCCCGCCGCGGAACAAATGTTTGCATGATCTACAGATATTTGTTTCGGGTGTAGTTGTTTTTCTATATATTATAAGTATGTATTTACAAAAAAAGTATATAAGTATTCTATCAGTTATCTGGTTCCCATAAGCTCTGCTTAGTTTGGGGCTAGATAGCGCTGTGTGAAATGTCCAGCAATATTTATTTATTTTGCCGTAGTCGAGTAAAAAGGTATTACTCACGTCCCACATATCATCCTCCCACTTCGGGAAGAGTCGTTTGAATACTGCGGGCTCCGTGCCCTGACGAACGCTCACCACGAGAGCGGACGCCACGGTGCGGTCCAAACCATCATCTGCTATGTACTCCTATAAACATGGAAACATTAACAAATACATGGAAACAGCCCCGATTCTAGAATTTTCCTAACCGGTCAGAAACTTGATGTGGCGCTCTCTCTCCCCCAGCGTTTGAGAAGGGGGGGGGGGGGAGTGTTAAAGTTTGAAGCGTTCCAAATCAAATTAACAGCCAGGTGAACTATGTTGGTAGACCACGGGAGGGAGTGGAATAATCGATAGTCCGGCGTGCGCTGAATGCTAAATTGAAGAATTTGGCGCCCTCTGAAATTTCCGACCAGGAGGGATGCCCCGGTTTGCCCCCCTAGATCCGGGGCTGCATGGAAACTGGACTTTATCATGCAGACACACTATCTAGAGTGTCTCAAATGAAATTAAAGGGATTGTTTACGTAACTTGAATGTTTTTATTAGATTGTGTTCTTAGGTAAACTCAGACGGTAGGTCTGCCATCAAGACTCGCCATTTCAATTTGGTGGTTTCAACTATGGCAAAAAACTGTCACGAAATAGTGATAAATAGTGATGCAAAGCAGAGCAATAGTGACGCTGTAGTTTAGGAGATATTTAGGTAATTCACTGAGGGTTCTAACTTGACGTCAAGTAGGTAAGTTGTTACATTATAAAAATGCAAAAGAAACAGTGGAATGTACGGTTATTTGTTACGTACTTAACTTTAATAAAGAGGAATACTTTGGGTTACACTTAGGACAAACCTTCTAAGGTTTTTAACTGAATTTTTATTTAAAACTATGAGTTTATAAAAAAAAACCATTATAATTTTTCAGTAATAGATAAGATAATTAGGAATTTATTATATCGTAATCATGACAGAGTACCTTGACGATGTTAGCCCTCGCCGCCTTGACTCTCTCCGGGATGTTCATCCCCTGCCACAGGTACAGCTCCTCGCCCGAGTCCAGGATGTACACTCCATCATCAGACAGGTCCTGGAAAAATGTAAGTATCATTTGTAAGTTGTGAACCGATTGATTTGCGAAAAATAAGCAGCCCTCTCCATAGCGCGCTAAGCGAACTTGTGCCTTCTTAGAAGACCCGTAGTAAGAGAACACGTTCCTGTCATTATTGGAAGTGCTACTCGAAAATAATTAAACACAATCATTATAGAATAAGTTATGCCAAGTTAGGAAGGTAGTTTACAAACCTCCTGAGAGTACTCTGTATCAAAATCTTCAAAAACTATCTTTCCTGTCACTTTGACAGTGACACCTGACAGCGTGTGCGGCGTGTTCACACGCCGGTTCACTGACAGCTTCCACGCTGACGGGTCCTGTTTCTCCTCGGAGACGCCACCTGCGGATAACATTGGAGTGGATAATTATATCCTCTACTAGTCAGTGGACCGATGCAAATATGGCGTCATCGGAACTGAATGGTGGCAGTGAAATGGGGGGACGATATCGTTAAAGTGCCAGGCCGTCGACTTGGGGAGGCATATACTCAACACTAGATGAAGATGGAACGGCCCCTGTTTGATTGACCGCACAGATACCTATATTCAAAATGGTGGCTATTTTATTCGTGAGGGTATAATTAAATTAATTGTTAGTATGGAGACTCATTTATTGAAACCGTAGCCACACAATATAGAACACTTGGTTACGTCAATAATATAATACTTATATGATTATGATGATTTATTATTTTAAGTTGACATTATTTGATATATTAACTTAATTAGTCCCGATACCTGTCTGTTTGAGCTACAATAATGTTAGTTATATCACAATTGTTATTATTTTAATCTGAATTTGACGTAACTTAGTGTTCTATAATGTACCTGCAGTGGAAAAATAAATGAAAATGAAAAATTGCATATGCTTTGTCTACCTAGTAGCTAATTGCAACATCATTTTGGAGGTGCTAGAAACTAACAAGCATTTTATTTAAGTATATATATTACATATAAAATTTAAGCATCTAAACACTGATTATTAAGCACTTAAGATTATAGCTGCTGTAGATGGGCAATGTCAAAGAATTAATTTGAATTCTAAATTGATATGTATGTCAATAGGTAACAATTATAAACATTAAATGGCATTAGTCATTCATTACATATTGAAAGTGAGGGGGCAGGCTTTATGAAGATTGATGATGAAGGCCTAGGCTGCATTCCTTACCCAGCGCCGCCCAGAATGCTTCAGGCTCGTCTCCCTGCTGCAAGGTGGTGACCTCCTTCTCCCCGCCCACCACTAGTTGAACGAATGCCACGGCGGCCTCTTGCTCGTTAGCGTCCGCATCCTTTGAAATAAGTAAAGTATTAGAATTTTATATTTTAATTTATTGAATAAATAAATAACTATTGCTGGACAGCCCCAAACTAAGCAGAGCTAGTACTATGGGAACCAAATACCTGATAAATTACTTATATACTTTTTTTTTGTAATTACATACCTACTTATAATTTATAGAAAAACATCCAGACTCGGAACAAATATCTGTAGATCATACAAACATTTGTTCCGCGTTGGGAATCGAACCCGCTACCTCCTGCGTCTCAGTCAGCTATTCGCCCACAAAATTACATAATGAAACATTAAAATTATTTTATAACTAGTGTTTCTAGTGTTATAAGTATAACTTATAAGTTTGACGCGTTATGTCTGTCTGTCTGTCTGTGGCGTCGTAGTTCCTAACCGGTATTTTGATGTGAAACATCTATTAGCGCGCCTCGGGGGGGGGGGGGGGGGTAAGACCATTCGTACCCATGCCGTCATGCCGTCACGAGTATTAATATTGCGTATGATAAGATAAGAAAGTCAAGGCCCAAAGCCGTTGTGCCGTTGTTTTATTTATTTTACTCCATAATTCTTTATCGGTTTTGAATTATTTATAAATTCATCGACTTTGATATTTCACATCTGCCGGGCGTCCCATGACGGCCATTTTTTTTACTCATAGAAATCTAGTTTTATCGGGGTAGTTACAAGATATTTACAAGATACAAGTGTAAAATAAGCTTTTAAAAACTAGGTGATGGCACTTTATACTTGTTTGCCCTAAACGAGCATCGCAAATAGCCCCGGATGTAGAATTTTTCCTAACCGGGCCAGAAACTTGTTGTGGTGCCCTTTGGGGGGGGGGGGGGGGATTAAAGTTCAAGCTTTTCAAATTAAATGAATAGCATGAACTATGTAGGTAGACCACGGACAGTGAAATTTTGACGCCTCCTGAAATTGCCACCCGGTGCAGATGCCCCGGTTTGACCCTCCCCAGATCCGGGGCTGATAGTAAATAACTAATTTTTTTACAATAAAAAATATAGGTACAATCTCAATTAGTTGTTATCTATGTCAGTTTTACGGGTTTATTATTCCTATTTAGTTTTTTTTAGTTCTATTGTTTCTGCGAGGTAATTACATTAAAGAGTAATCTTATCTGATCTTATTATGTGTTGGGGGTTATTTAATTTTACTTGTATACCTACGAATATTCAAGTTTGACTTCTGTAATTAAATTAGAGACAGCATACCTTCCCAGTCCACACATAGACGGTGTCCTGCGTTTCAAGTACAAACACGCTGTCGTCCTGAAGTGACGAGGCCCGCTCTGCTACCTGTAATGCGCGCATGTCCGCTCCGAGCGCTGTACCCTCCACCTACGGAGATAATAAATATAATAATGATGATGATGATGAGAAAAAGGACCTCTGAACCTATTTATTTGAACCTACAAGGGTACATACTCAAAGTAATTCCGTCTTGTAGGTACCTGTTTGAAATCATGGTCACCCTATATCAGTGTGTGTAGGTTATTTGAGTTTTTCTTTCGATCCAATTATCTCATAAAATGCTGAACCGATTTCAGTGAAACTTTGTATTTAACTTTTCCTCGACTAAGGCAGTATTTTTAGATTTCTTTGTGGTGGAGATATAAGTGAAACTTCCATTTTGACTAAAATCCATTTATTTCTGAATAGAAGCCATTAGGTAGGTACATAAAAATAAAATCCACGTCAAATTCGTAACTAAACAACTGCAAAAGGCTGAGCTATTGACGGATTCTCCAAGGTGTACAAATGCTCGGATATCGTCGGGCGGTACAGCCTGATGTTACTTTGATTCAACCCCATTTATTTCGGAATACAAGCCATAACAAAAAAAAAGTCCAAAATGAAAATGAAATCTATTTATCAGAGTCAAGGCCCTGCAAGGAAAGCGGCGCTACTCAAAAAGCTGATCCTCAAGGAAATGTCGAAAATGTAGTTTCCACGGGCGAGTCCTTTCACAAGGAATGCTACTACACTTAAATTTATTAGCTACCATAGCACACACAATACATAAAAAATATATAGCATTAAAGAAAATCACGTAATAAAGTCTGAAGACCTCCGTGACGCAGTGGGCGAATATCCGGCTGAGACGCAGGAGGTAGCGGGTTCGATTCCCGCCGCGGAACAAATGTTTGCATGATCTACAGATATTTGTTCCGGGTCTGGTCGTATTTTCTATATAAGTATGTATTTACAAAAAAGTACAGGTACCTATAAGTATTCTATCAGTTATCTGGTTCCCACAGTACAAGCTCTGGTTAGTTTTGGGCTAGATTGCGCTGTGTTAAATGTCCAGCAATATTTATTTATTATTTATTCAAGTAAGAGGAAACAGAAAACTACGTACAATAAACAAGGGAACAATATAATATAATAATAATTGATCGATCGAAGGGAGATCTCCAAATCAACTTGGGCAAATCGGCGTTGTATGTATGTATTGTTACGAGCTGAGGGTTCGGGATAAAATAATGGGAATCAGTCTGACCGAAATAACACTTTTATTCAACACTAAAACGATGAATACACGAACTTGGTCACACGTAATCACAACACACTAATTCACACCACTGTTGCACCACTTAGTCACCGAAATTCGCACGTATAGCAAAATCCAGACTGACTCGCGAGCAACTACTGTTCACGCGAGACCCTTCTCCACGTCAGTCCTCCAGGGCCTCGCTGAGACTCACTCACTGTCCGGCCATCTCTCCGGCCTATTTATATCGCGCACATTTCGATTGTTCGAGAACGATCTTGATCGTTCCAGGAAAGGGGTCGGTGTTTCGACAGAACGACCAATCCCCATTGTGCGCAACCGCAGACAATAACAACAATAACACAGCAAGACAAAAGCGTTCGATTATTACTCATTGTTTAACAGCCTCGGCGTAACAGTATGTTTGTTTGTCCGAGGATAATTTTCGAAGCGTAGATCCGATCATCGTGAAATTTGACATATAAGTATGTAGTGATGGTAGTAGTCCAGGTGTCACTAAATGAGCTAAAAATGTGGGGGGGTTCTTGAGATATTGGGGTTCTAGAGGGGTAAAAAAATTTAAAATGAGACTATTAGGTCAAATGGGACCTTTAATTAAAGGTCTTCATTAGTTCATTTCGACCCCGTTTTTATTTTTAGTTTAATCTTTCTAGTTTTTGAGTTATTAGCTATAATAAAAATTGAACTTTGACGAAATTCACCAGTGACCCCACAGTGCTGAAATTTGGTATGCGTGTAGCTTTAGTGACACAAATATAGGGAAAAGTCTGAAATCAAGAATAACTGCAATTTCTACCCAAAAAAGAATAAAACAATTAACATGAACTTCCGTTAGGTACCTGTAATTTTAATGAAACTGTAGATCAAGTGAGTTGGTTAAGATTTCGTGGCACTATTTTGGTAGTCAAAGATTACAAATAATATTTCTTTTTGCTTTTATGGGACACTCGCGAGATCTCAGTTCGGATTCAGACGTAATTTATTTTCTGTATTGTTATGTATAAAAAGGATCATAAAAAAAACAACCAGCCTTGTTTCTTGCCTTTTTTTCCTGGCTTGGTCGCTAAGGAACAGGCAGTAACATTGACGTGATCTTTGTGACTTTAATGAATGAAAAATGTTGACTTTGATTTTGATTTTGGAGCGAAGCACTAGTTATACAATGTAAGCGGAAAAATAAATAAGAGGTTAATAAAGTACCGAGACTGTTTTTTTTCTAACTCACCCTGAATAGACGAATGCCATCTTCATCGTACGTTCCATTCGCGTTTTCGTGTTTGTAATCATTGTCTTTGCTTCCATATACTATCCCTAGACTTCCTAAAACAATTAAATAATGTTACAGAAAAACAAGTAGGTGTACCTACCTACAATAGTGTAGGATATAAAAAAACCCCTGGCACATAAAAAACCATACTTAATTATACTTAATACTCATTTGACGCAATTAATTATGTTTTTTCTAACAAATATGGATCTTTGACATCTGAAAACAAATGAATTGATTTATGATTTAATACATTTTAAGCTCCCTTTTTGAAAACCCCATAATAGTTACCTTTGAATAAGCTGAGGAAGTGCGTGGTCTCCTTGGCCTGAGGGACCTGCACGAAGGTCGCGTCTTCCAGCTCCTCTTCCAGCTCCAGCACCAGCTTTAGAGCTGACTGCTTGTAGTCAGCCGACGCAGACGCACCCTGAACACATGCATAACAAGTTAACCTACTTATTTTATTACTAGCTGATTCGCACTCGTGGTTTGTCAATAAAAACATTACCCTCCTTCTGTGCAGTGCGGTAAAAAGTAGCCGATAACCCAATCCTTGTTATAATCTATCTGTACCTATACCAAATTTCATTGAAATTAGTCCAGCCGTTTAGTCGTGAAAACGTAACAGAGAAGAGTTACTTTCGAATTTATAATAATATAGTATTGATGACACCGCGCAGCCCTTTACTCTCTGGGGTCGACAGAGACCTCTGACCCTTAGTTTGTTGGTGGCCGTGGGGTCGACAGATAACCCTGACCCCGACGACCGTGGCTTTCCTTAGTTGGCTGCTGAAGCGTGGAGGCGCAAGAGCGGAACCTATGCTCTGATATGCCAGGAGTAGCGTTTAGTAAAACTACAGCACACATGTGTACCTACCTACTGTAGTTTAACTAAATGCTATGTAAAAGTACAATCGGTGTTATCAGTACATGGTAAATTATCTTCCAGGAAAGCAATGTCTTCCAGGCAACCTTTGGATGATCAGTAATTAGGAAGCAGTAACGGACTTACGATCCAAGTGTACACCACGTAGGCCTCCGCGCTGTTCAGCCGGTACTTAACGACGTACACCTCGCTCTGGTAGAACACTGGGAGCCCTGATAGGACGGTCTCCGTTATATCTTCCTGGTCTCCTGATATCCTGGTAGAACAATACATTTAATAACAGAAAGATTAATCATAAACTAAAACTCTCAACTTTAACTCATACATCGAGTCTGAGGCTGCCATGAAGCTGGGCATCCTCAACAAAGTCAGGAGATACTTCACACCGGGACAGCTTCTTAGTCTCTACAAAGCACAAGTCCGGTCTGGTATGGAGTTCTGCTGCCACCTTTGGGATGGTTCGGTCAAATACCAGCTCGCTACCTTATACTCTATAGAACGTACGGCTTTTATGCTTATAGGTCAGCAATATCATTGACGGAGACTAAGACTCAAAGTCTCGAACACCACCGTAAAGTTGCTAGCCTATCGATCTTTTAAGAGTACATTTCGGGGAATGTGCCCAGGCATACGATCTGATCCCGCCATCTCCTTTCTATCAAAGGACAAGCAGGCGCACGGCTCATTGTCAGTACCATCCGGACCTAGTTGTTTTACCACCGCACACTCCGTTTTGGTTCTACGTTCTTGATGCGTACAGCTAAGGTATGGAACACTTTGCCGTCGTCTGCTTTTCCTAAATAATAAAATCCGGCCATCTTTAAGGTAAGAGTAAATAGTATATATAATAAATATATGTACCTAACTAGGTACATTAAATACAACATAATCTCTCATTACTATCTTTTTACCCTTTTTCTACGCATTCAGGTAGAAAATAGAAAAGAAATTGTTAAAAAATTCAGACACTGACAAGAAGAAGAATTAGTGCGTCTTTGAGATGTTGGCATATACCTAAATCATTTTATTTTGCCGGCCTATCTTCAGACAGCGCCATCTATTACGTTAGTTGTAACTAGTTTTAAATCAAAAATGATTAATCATAAGAATACTTAACACGTTAAGTGCGAAGCGAGGCCTAAATCACCCCTGATGCAACTTCCCTGTGGTGCGGCAAGCAAAAAAGTGAATTTCTCTGTCGTGCGAATGGCATAGCTTTGGTTTGGTCCAGTGTAGGAAAGAGATAAATATATATTTGAGATCACAATGGTTCCGGACTCGGTGGTGTACCTACCTTGGTACCGGATGTCTTAGGCCTCGTGCCGCACTGAATTAATATAATTTTAATGCAGTGCGGAACGAGGCTAAAACGTCCCATATCTCCCCTGACCTCGTACCGCACTCAACGCGAGCTTCCCGCGACCAGTGTTGTGCATCACGTCGATTGGAGAGCACGTCCTTTTACAGCGCCGAACATGTCTAAACGATGTCGGAAGAAGTTAATTTTAAAAAACCCAGAAACAGAGCCAAAACAGGTAAGTTTTTAATGAAAAAATCTTCAGTAAGTACCTAGTTTTTTCTTATCTTGGTAGCTATGTACCTAAAGTAAGTGTAAGATATTATTACTTAAGTATATTATACCTAAAGATATTATTGGTAATAACGATTATTGACGTACCTAAGATAGTAAGACAGTTTAAAAACGTCGATATTATTTTTCCCATCACTAATCGCAGCGAAAATTTGCCCTATTTCAGTGCGTTACGAGGTGTATAAGATCCCATATTTTGTTTTGCTAATAATTCCTAAACTAGCCATCAGATCCCGGGGCGACGGTGGATTAGGGTTCATCAATTCACTGTCTATATCAATAAGGACCAAAATTCTCATTTATCTTTGATTTCGCGCCAGAAAATGGATTTTAGTCTGTAAAAGGAGGTGGGGTCTAATAGACCGCGTGTCGCCCTAACGTCTGGTCACGGTACAGGCCGATTATACCTCGTGCCGCAGGAACGGAAAGTATGCAAAAATTGGTGCCGCAGCTAACGTGTTAATCTCTAATATATAAAAATCTCGTGAAAAATCTACGAAAAATTTCAAGCTAAATAACCCGTCCGCGGCTTCGCACGCGTGATGTTTTCATTTATTTTCCACTGTAGGTACATTATAGAACACTAAGTTACGTCATATTTAGAATTTATCCACAACAATTGTGATAAAATTAACATAATAGTAGCTCAAACAGACAGGTATCGGGACTAATTAAGTTATTATACTGCTACCAAGGTTACGCTTGCACAGACTCTTTTACTTCCGATTCTGGACTACGCCGACGCCTGCTATGTTGACCTCTCTGAAGCCCAACTGAGCAAACTTGAGCGCCTTCAAAACCTCTGTATTCGGTTTATATTTGGCTTGCGCAAGTATGACCATGTCTCTGATTTTCGCGCAAAGCTCAAATGGCTCCCCATCCGTCTTCGCCGGAATGCACACATACTGTCCCTTTTGTATAACATCCTTTTTAACCCTTCTTCTCCCTTCTATCTTAAGGAGCGTTTTGAGTTTCTCCACCAGGCTAATGATCGCAATTTGCGTTCTTCAGATTCCCTTCAACTTAAAACTCCTGTCCATACGACAGAGTTTTATGGTCGATCCTTCACTGTAACAGCCGTACGATTGTGGAACGATTTGCCCTTCTCTATAAGAACATCCAAGTCTATTAGTAATTTTAAAACAAAAGTACACACGCATTATCTGTCCCTGCGTTGAAGTTGTCGCTGCTTGTTAATTCATCATAACCATTTTTATAGTTGCTTGTTTTATTATAATTAAATTTGAGTTATTATTAGTATTTTAGGTTTATAGTATGTAGGTATGTTTTTAATTTTATATAGATGCACCGCCGTCATGTGATATATTATAATCCTGTCCATACTAAGGTTGTCTGGAAGAGATCGCTTTTAGCGATAAGACCGCCCATTGTACTAAATTTATTAGTAAAAATTATGTTCTGTATTTTACTTTGGTGTACAATAAAGAGTTATCTTATCTTATCTTATCTTATATCACGTCAACTTCAAGTAATACAAATAAAACAAAAATCAATAGAACACGGAACAAAACAATGTCAAATAAGTCAATCAATGTTAATACTAAATCGATAATAATCTTTTGATGTCAATAAAAATAAAAAAATATCTTAGATATTGCGGCTTAGATATTGGACAAGGCTCCTTGCCTTGTCATTACGATACATTTTAATAATTGCAAAATGTCAAAATATATAATTATGTGTAAGAAAATAATTGTCAAAATAAAATGAAATGTGTCAGCTAGTATTCAATAAAATTAACATGATTCAGCATGCAAGCTTACCTGGTGACGAGGAGTTCTCCATCTCCCTGGTCCGGCAAGTACCCGCGTGCTGCTGCACTCTTGCCGATGCGCTTCGCGGCCGCCGCCGATTCCTCCGCATCGCCAGAGAAGTACCCAGCATCTGTAATGACAGCTGACAGTGACATACTGTCCTGACCTGAGCAGCCCCGGATCTAGAATTCTTCCTAACCGGGGCAGAAACTTGATGTGGCGTCCCCTCTCCACCAGCGTTTGAAATGGGGGTTATCAATTTTGTCAAGAATTTATTTATACCTACTACCAATTTCAAATACAATTTAATTGTATTACTGTAGGTAATTCTTATCTAGTGGAGATTATTTTTGGCTTCCTCAATAGGCTAAGCCTGTATGGAGGGAGCCTGTACCGAGAAGGACCAACATCAAAATCTTTTTATTCATTAAAATCACAACGATTACTTTGAAACGTCAATTTTACTGCCTGTTTCTTCGCGACCAAGCCAGGAAAGAAAGGTAGGAAACAAGGCTGGTTGTTCTTTTTAATGATTCTTTTAGAATACTTATCAATAAAGAAAGTAAATTACATCTAAATTCTAACATTTTTGACCGAGTTGGAGCAATTTCAATCCCAAGCTTCTCTATCATCTAAATAAATCGATATTTTATAGTAGGCTTTTTTATAAAGATTTCATTTAATTACGTTTTTAAATTTGTTAATTGTCAATTTTTGTACATACAAATACAAATACAAAATATTTATTTACCGAAAAATTACATAATTACATTTAATTTTACTGGTGGTCCCCGCACTAGGACTTGGAACATCACTTGGGAGTTTGTTATAAAAGCGCACACCTTGCCCTTTAACCCCTCCATCTTGACACTTTACTGTCAAAATAAAATTGGCAGCCATTGCGCCCTAGACTAGAAATACTAGAAAATACTGCGACGTACAAAATATGTAATAACTCTGTAACCAAAGCATATTTTATCATTCTGTAAACAACAATGTACTAATTGATTTATTATCTATCTATTTAGGCATCAAATGTCCAGTCAAATATTATATTTGTTTTGCAGGTTCAAACTTTTGAAACCATTTTGTAGGCTGGTTTCCAAAAAATAAATGGATACTGTAATGAAATCCAAAGAACAAGGACCTATGCTGTCTAATTATGTAAACTAACTGACGAAAGATTTTTTTTTTTTTCGAATGGACTAATCTCGCTGTTGGCCTCTGAGGCCGTGACAGCTTAACCGAACTTTTGGCGAGCGCAGATGGCGCTCAGCCCAGTAAGTTTTTTAGGCAACTAGCGCAAGGGCACCACTTAGGTACGAACCTCGGCTTGGGCTGTTGCCGGGATGGGGATAGGAGAGAAACGCCCGGGTACATGTTTGTACCTCGTATAGGCGGCGACTGAAGGGATTCGTCGACCTCGCCGGCGAGATCGGTGTTTCTGTGAAGTGTTTACTCTGTCTGATGTAGATGACTCACCTTCCGCATTAGCGGAGGTGATTTCGTCATCCGGGTCTCCGAGAACGTGTCTCGGACGACGGAGGATTTTGTTGGCGGGCGAATCCAACGGGTAGACCGGAATGGTGTGCACCAAAGGGTTCGGATGATTAGAGGCATGTTCATAAAACCGCTTGGAAGCGAGCTTCATGAACCTGGCTATTGATTCTAATTTCATATCGCGATGTAGATCGTTATTGCGAAAATACCATGGCGAGCCTGAGGCTTTTCGCAAGAAGCGGTTTTGGATGACCTGAATGGCACCAACTTTAGGAGAGTGGGCAAATACTACAGAGGAGTATGTCATGATGGGGCGAATGCACGCTTTGTAAAGGGTCACCTTATTTTTAAGGGACATTTTACTTTTCGCGCCTAGTAGTGAGGACAGTCGTCCTAGGGTGAACTTTGCCTGATTGCACCTCTTAGTGATGTGCAACCTAAAGGAGAGACGCCTATCGAGGATGACACCCAAGTATTTGGCTGATGGGGCCCAGCGAATGGGCTTGCCAAATAAGGAGATCGGTTTGGGAGTGAGGTTTCTCCGTGAGAAGAACACTGCTGTGCTCTTCGACGGGTTTACCTCAATCCGCCACTTGCGGAACCAAGTGGCTAATGAATGAAGGGCAGCCTGCAGCCTTATACCCACCCGATCAGGATTCCGATTGGATGTGTACAAGGCCGTGTCGTCTGCGTATAGGGCTATTTCCACTTGAGGAGTGCGGGGGATATCGCTGGTGTACAGCGTGAACAGGAGGGGGCCGAGAACGGAGCCTTGAGGGACTCCCGCTCTGACTGGTCTAGGACTAGAGAGAGTGCCTTCCACGGTGTAGCGAAAGCTGCGCCCTTGCAGGTAGTCTCGTAAGATGAGCACGAGTCTATCTGGGACTCCGAATTTAAAAAGCTTGTAGATCAAGCCATTGTGCCAGACTTTGTCGAAAGCTTTCGCTACATCGAGGAAGACGGCACCAGTATCTGCAGGCCAGGTACTTTGCCAATTGGAGAGGATATGCTCCGTTATGCGGAGCACCTGTTGTGGGCATGAGTGTTGGGCACGGAAGCCAAACTGCTCATCGGGAAGGAGTTTGAACTCATTGACATGAGCCCAGAGACGCTTCATTAGAAGACGCTCATATATCTTACCTAGACTATTGAGTAGACTAATGGGACGATAGTTAGTTGGGTCGTTTGCCTGTTTACTGGGTTTTCGGATGCCAATAACGTTGGCTTCCTTCCAAGCATCAGGGAAGGTGCAAGTGTCCATGGCCGCATTGAAGATGCAGACTAGGATATGGATAAGGGGTACAGAGAACTGCTTGAGTACTCTGTTGGAAATGCCGTCAGGGCCGGAGGCTTTCTTTGGGTGCAGGGCCTTGATAGTGTCAAAGACTTCAGAGGGCTCAATGGATCAAGTGGGGAAGTAGGGGGTCGGGAGGCTAAGCGGTCAACCTCGCTGTTCACCGTATGGAGGTGAACAGGGTCGACGGGTTCGAGACTGGGCGAGCATTGAGATTCGAGGGTTTCAGCCAGGAAGTCGGCTTTTTCCTCGTCTTCGAATGCTGGAGGGTGATTGGGTCGGATAAGGGGAGGCATCGGAGCGAGAGCGTCCGCTTTCATGGAGCGAGCTAACCTCCAGTAGGCCAGATGGCTAGGCTCGATCCCCGAGAGCAGGCTCTCCCACTCACGATTGCGATGTTCTTTGATACGCTCTCTCACCTCACGGTGCAGGGAGCGCATCAAGACTCTATTGTCGTTAGTGGGGCAGCGACTATGAAGTCTAACTGCAGCGTTAGCTTCAGTCATCAGCCGTCTGATATCATCTGGCAAGGGGCCCCGGTGGTCATCCACTACGGGCACCTGCTTTGATGAGTCTCTGACTGAGTTTGTGATATGTCTGGTAAGGGCGTCAACCGCTACCGTAATATCACCAGATGTCAGAATGACAGAAGGGATCCTATCTAAGTCAGTCGAGTGCGCAGACTTGAGAGCTTTCTCAAGTTTATGCCACTCTACCACCGTCTTGGTGGCAGGGGGCTGGTCAGTGGGAGGGCCGAGTAAGAGCATTACCGGTCGATGATCGGAATCTAGCTCATGAATAACTTCAATTAAGCGCAGCCGGAGGGCTACGTTTTTGAGAAGAGCAATGTCAAGGAGCTCAGGAGGAGTAGAGGTAGGGAAGCGAGTCATGCCCCTAGGGGCAATTATGTCGAAATTAAGGGGTTCAACTAGGCTTTCTAGCTGTTTGCCTTTGGAGTTCGTCGTGGTACTATTCCACATGACGTTTTTGGCATTGATGTCACCCGCCAAAATGACGGGTAACTTTGTGAAAATAGGGTTTTTAATCGCATGGAAGAGCGCGAACGCCGGCGTTCGCTTGGGGTTTAACGGTATTCCGCAGTGACGTCACAGCGCGAACGCCGGCGTTTGCTCTGTGTTTGAAAAGTTAAACGATTTACTAACTTTATGGAGTCTACAAGTGGCAACAGCGAGTTTATCTTTATTTCTAGTATTAAAATTATGATTATCCCTATTTTTCTTAAACAAATTAATATTTTTGTGAACATACATCAGATTTTCATTGATGTTTTGACAAGGGAATGCCATTATATTTATTTCTTTAAACTTATAACGTAATGATTCTCTGGGGTCCATATTATAAATTGCACGAACAGCTCTCTTCTGCAGCACAAAAACGGTGTTTATATCTGCAGCACTCCCCCACAGCAGTATACCGTATGACATAATGCTGTGGAAGTAACTGACCAAACATACAATTAGCGTTCTCTCACCAGTCTCCGTCAGCAGAGCCCTGACGGAGCAGGCCTGGAGCTCCCATTCGCGGAAGTACTGCTTAAAGGTAGAACTCTCAGCACCCTCCGTCACCCTCGTCACATTCACCTGAAAAATATCTACCGGTTTATACAAATACCTCATCGTAATCCTCATCAAGTTTGACGCCTATGCCCGACTGGTTTTGGCATCGCAGCTCCCTAACGGATGGATCGATTCGGAAGCGGTTTTTTGATCGAGCGAAGTGACATCTCTAAATCAACTTGGGCGTTGTATGTATGTGTGTTTGTTTGTCTGAGGATAACTTTCGAAGCGTATAGCCGATCATCGTGAAACTTGGTATATAGGTAGGTAGTGATAGCATAATCCTGGTGTGATGAGCTATTGGGAGTTGTTGAGATATTAAGGTTTAAGAGGGGTAAATAAAAATAAATAATTACCGGTGCGCATAATAAAGATGGAAGAGTATCGCTTTGTGTGTATGGGAGGTATCTCTACAATATAGCGGTGGCGCATCGCGGAGCGTCTGATTGTCCGAGGATAGAACGAGGATGGTGGGATCAGGTTGAAAAGCTCCGCAGCACACTCTCCGAAATGTATCCGATCAAAAACCGAGAGGCTTGCAACCTTTCCACGATGCTCGAGGCTGTGGAGCCTTGCATCTGCTAACTTATCATTGCAAATGAGCTTCTGGGCTCTTGACTCATTTGAATCCAGAGCCTCTATATGGTATTAAGCTGGTTGTTAAGCTGTTACCCATAATAAAACTGAACTTTGACTAAATTCACATGGTACACACATGCTGCTGAAATTTGGTATGCGTTAGCTTTAGTGACACAAATAAAAGGGAAAGTCTGAAATCCAGCATCACTGCAATTTTTACCTCAAAAGAGTTAACCAATTTTATTGAACTTCCCTTACTTGTATTTTAAATGAAACTGTAGGCCAAGTTAGTTGGTCGTGCATTTCGTTTACATGTCACTATTTTATTAGTGAAAGATAATATATTTCTTTTTTATAGAAGACTAGCGAAATCACAGTTCCACCAGGGTGCACCAGGGTGTACTTACCCAGGCCGGGTATCCTTTAACCTCCAGGTATTGGGTGGCTACGTCACAGTAGTTCTTCCTAACACTCGCGTTCACGCCCGAGCCCAGCCACAGGAACACGCCGGAGTCAGGCGTGTCCAGAATGTATATCTCCTGGGAATGGTAATGGTAGCTTAGTCTCATCATATCAGCCATCATCCACAGCTGAACGTAGCCCTTCCATAGATCTACAAAGCGACTGATCTTGTACGGCCTTCACCCATTGGCTCCCAGCAATCCTTACCAAGTTGTCTTTCCATCTAGTGAGGAGCCGTCCTACGCTGCGCTTTCCAGTGCGCGATCTCCATTCGAGAACCTTTCTGCTCTAATGGCTCGCTGTCAGTTCTTCGAGCTATGTGCCTCGCTCACTGCCACTTCATTTCATGATTATGATAAAATAGACATAAAATTCAGATTATCTTTAATCACCTAATAATCATAGAATATTCATCATCATCATTATTTTTAGACTGTGTCAACCCACTGCAGGGCTCTCTTTGTTTTTGCCATTCTTCCCGATCCTGTGCCAGTCTGACCCACGTACGACCCACGGCCTTGATGTCGTCGACCCATCTCGCTGGTGGACGTCCCCTATTTCGATGGCCAGTTCTCGGCCTATACTCTGTTAGTGCCTTAGTCCACCTGTCGTCACTACGTCTGGCCAAGTGTCCTGCCCAACTCCACTTGAGCCCCAATATTAAACAATCAATATTAAGCAAGCTGAAGCAATGTTTGTAATTTATAAACATTGCTTCAGCTTGCTAATCCTTTAGTTTATATACAAATCTCCTCATTTGTAATTCGATTCGAGGCACTGCTTGACATAAACATCCCCAACAGATAAAACTTTTGAAACGATCATGGTTATGAACACTATTTGTACTAAAAACGGGATATTTACCATGTTATATGAGTTTTTGTTTTGTAGCCATGATTGCATGCAACAGTGTTGAAATATCGGAATACTCAAAAACTCACAAATGATTGTACGCAAATATCCCGGTTTTAGTACAAATAGTACCTATCCACAACAGAGGGCTTAGCCAAGTTACAGTCGATTAGCGATGACGCTAGTCGATACGTCCGAAAATGTATGGGATTTGACACATGCTAGAGAAATACCACGTGATTCAGCAACAACAAATGTATGTAGAAATCGAATAGATTCGTGGCGAATGTAATTTGGCTACGGGCCCAGATCATCTTAATACAATTTAATTTTGCATCTCGTTTGACTTTTTGCCCGCTCTGCCACAGAGTTCAAATTGGTGTATATCAAGTGGCACTTACATCGGCAGATAACTGGCTCTGTTTGTAAGGCTGGCTGAGGGCCACCAGCTCAAGGGAAGGCAGTAACGCGCGGTACAGATATACACTTGATATATCGTCTCTTTTGTAAGTCTGGAACATAAAAGAAGTAATTATGTAATCCTGGATGCGGACTACGAGACCCTGACCTGAGTCGTGGGTATCAAGAACTATGAGTACCTACCAAAGCACAAAGAATAGGAACAACATGGGCAAATCAGCGTTGTATGTAGGTATGTATGTTTGTTTATCCGAGGACAACTTGCGAAGCGTCGATCCGATCATCGTGAAATTTGGTACATATGTAGATAGTGGATAGTATAATAGATATTAAGGTAGATATGTAGATAGTGGTGTGATAAATTAAAAATGTAGGGAGGTGTTGAGATATTGAGGTTCTAGAGAGGTAAAAAAAAAGAAAATTAGACAATCAGGTCAAGTGGGACGTCTAATGAAAGGTCTTCATCTGTACATTTCGACTCCGTTTTCTTTTTAGTTGTTTTTATGTTATGAGCCACTATAAAAACTGAATTTTGACGAAATTCACAGAGTACTCCAGTGACCCCACAGTGCTGAAATTTGGTATGCATGCACAATTTTTCTTAAACATATTAATATTTTTATGAACGTACATCAGATTTTCATAGATGAATATTGACAAGGGAATGTCGTAATATTTATTTGTTTTAACTTATTGCGTAATGATTCTCTGGGGCCCATATTATAAATTGCACGAACAGCCCTCTTCTGCAGCACAAAAACGGTGTTTATATCTGCAGCACTCCCCCACAGCAGTATACCGTATGACATAATGCTGTGGAAGTAGCTGAAGTTGAAGGACACTGTTACCGTTACCGTTACCGACACCTCTGTATATAAGTATCTCGTAATTGTTCAATTTTTCACTTCTGTCGCCACTCCCGGAGTGCCACTTTTTTTTGTTTTTATGGGCGACTCACGAGATCTCAGTTTGGGGCGAGCCACTAGTAGGTATTTACTCAGTTTGAAGGGTATGGTTGCCGATGATATTACAGGCACATGAGGCTTTACACCTGTATGCCTCAAGTTGATGGACGCAGAGCAGTGCGTCGTAAGGCACGCTCCGGTGCATGCCCTACGAAGCAATGCTTTACAGGCATTGCCACTTAACATCCGGTAGTCCATTAGAATGTACCTCCATGCTGTGTAAAACTTACTTCGGAACTGTCATCACTCGCCATCTCGTCCTTCGAGCCGGAGCCGAGGGCTTCGAAGAACAACGCGTAATCATCGTCCGATGAGAATTCGTCTGTAAAATGCATAAATTATGTGAATGAGTTGGCGCCTATCAAGGTCTAAGCATAGGCATTGCAATTCAGCGTGGTATTGCAGCATGACATTTCCGGTTAGTGGATCTGAAGCATTAGAGCTATCTGTAGATCGTTTGCAAAGGTCTTTAGGAAACGTACCCATACTACGTCACCCATTTTCTTACCCCCTTCCCCTCTCCACCTCGGTGACCACCCGTAGTATATGCCCCACTACCCCTCTAGTTTTCACAAGTTTAAAAGTAATTGATCGAGCGAAGCGAGATCTCAAAATCAACTCGGGCAAATCGGCCTTGTATGTATGTATGTTTGTTTGTCCGAGGATAACTTTCGAAGCGTTAATCCTATCATCGTGAAATTTGATACACAGGCAGAAAGTGATAGCACAATTTTGGTGTGACTAAATGACCTAAAAATGTTGGGGGGGTTGTTGAGATATCGGCGTTCAAAAGGGGTAAAAAAAAATGAAAGTGAGACTATTAGGTCAAATGGGACGTCAAATGAAAGGTGTTTATTAGTACACTTTTTATTTTTAATAAAAATTGTATAGTTTTTGAGTTATTAGCCATAATAAAAATGAAACTTGACAAAATTCACAGGGTACACTAGTGACTCCACAGTACTGTTATTTGGTATGCGTGTAGTTTAAGTAACACAAATATAGGCAAAAGTCTGAAATCTAGAATAACTGCCATCTGTACCCCAAAAAACAGTAACCAATTTACGTGAACTGCCGTTTCCTGTAATAGATACTATTTTGATAGTCAAAGATAACAAATAATATTTTTTTGTTTTAATCGGAGACTCGCGAGATCTCAGTTCGGGGCGAACAACTAGTAATTAGGGTTATTAAACGTTATTAGATAAAGGGTTTAATAAACGGCGCTTGCCGCGTGACGCACACACTATGTATTGTGATAGTGTGTGCGTAGGTACTCGTACCTATAATTACAAGTTTAAAAAGCTCTAAACGCTGCGCACCAATTTTCGATAAAAACGGAGTCGAAATGTACTCACCAAGACCTTTTATTAGACGTGCCACTTGGCCGGATACTCTCATATTGTTTTTTTTACCCCTCTTGAACCCCAATATCTCAACAAACCTCTACATTTTTAGCTCATTTAGTTACACCAAAATTGTGCTATCACTACCTATATACCAAATTTCACGATAATCGGATAAACGCTTCGAAAGTTATACTCGGACAAACAAACATACATACCTACATACATAGACACATAACTACTTACATACATTGCCGATTTGCCCAAGTTGATTTAGAGATCTCGCTTCGCTCGATCAATAAGCACTGCAATTTTAGACGTTTTCGGCTACTTATGCCACATTTGCATGGTTGAGGGGAGCCACTAGTGAAGATGTTAATAACAGTGGTTGTTGATGCGCCAAGATGAATGATTGATGACTGCTGATGTTTGATGCTGGTTCATGATTTTACCGATGATCTCGATAGTAGCCCTTCCGTTATGGTAGTCATCGCGCAGGGTGTTGGCGACGCTGATAATCTTGCGGCGCTGCGTTGCCTTGCTGCCCGCCGGCACAAGCACGAAGATATCATGCGACACCTCCAATATGAAGCAGTGTTCGGTCGTCAATGATGACGCTTCTGCTGCTACCTTAAAATTACGTAATTCTTCTTACGGCAAACGGCATTTACATAATTCGATTCCCGCCGCGGAACAAATGTTTGCATGATCTACAGATATTTGTTCCGGGTTCTAGTTGTTTCTTTATATATTACTAGCTGTTGCCCGCGACTTCGTACGCGTAACACTACTAAATATGTAGGGAACCTAGAAATAAAGCAAAACTCGCTGTTGCAACTTGACTTGACACCCTATTTTTATCCTATGGGACCTGATTTAGGGGATAAAACGTAGCCTATGTGTTAATCCAGGTTATAATCTACGTACATACTAAATTCCATCGAAATCGGTTCAGCTGTTACGACGAGATTGAGTAACAAACAAACATCCAAACTTTCGCATTTAGCATATTAGTGTGAATGTATTAAAAAAAGAAGGTATATCTATAAGTAATTAATGTATCACTTATCTGGTTCCCATAGCTTTGCTTAGTTTGGGGCTAGATGGTGCTGTGTGAAATGTCCAGCAATATTTATTTATTTATTATTTTTATTTATAATTTGCTCTTCGAAATATTCGCATAGATGAGCCTACGCGAATGGCCGTTTACACTGCGTTACATCACCCATAAGATCTTCTTCGTCGATAAGATCTTCGTGCTTCATCTTAGACCACATCATCGCTTACCATCAGGTGAGATTGTGCTCAAACGAAGATCTAATACCTACAGTTTAAAAATATAAAAAAATAAGACGTCTACCGCCGTCCTCATTTGTATACATAGATCCTGTCCTTCCAAAGGTTGCCTGGCAGAGACCTCTTTTAGCGATGAGGCCACCCATTTTGCCTAAGATTTAATTTTGCACTTATTCTCTTTTGTCTGTTTATCTATCTATCTACAGCTGAACATTAGGCCTCCGTAGATTTCCAGACCAATTTGTGCGGTCTGCAACGGTCGTCTTTCCATCTAGTAGGGATCAGTGGCGGATTAACCAGGTAGCAATTGCAACGGGCCCCGCGCAAAAGGGGGCCCGCGTATCCAAACCCACCCACCTCCGTCACTTTACACTTAAAACCCCATAGCAGATCAAGGGCCCCTCGATACAATTTGCTACGGGCCCCGCGCTTGTTTAATCCGGCGCTGGTAGGGACTGTCCTATGCGCTTTGCAGTGTGTGGTCCTCACTAAAGAACCTTTCTGCCCAACGACTTCAGTTCTTTGAGGTATGTGCCTTGCCTACTGTCACTTCAGTTTGCTAATCCTACGTCAATGTCATTGTCATGTCAGTGGCTATACGAATCTCTCATTTTTTATTCGATCTCGTAAAGAAATACCAAGCACAGATATCTCCATCCATAGCACGCTAAGCGACCTTGAACCTTCATAAGAAGCGTAATAGTGAGAGACCTCGTTTCTGTGCCATAGTCAGCGTTTATTTGGTAGACTTGTGCACTCGCTATTCGTCTCGCACAATCAACAACTGTGCCTACTACTGAACGAAGGTGCGTCTGAGCGACGCTGGGCAGATAATTTGTCTCCTGATAAACATAAACCTTGACTTTTGCGCTATCACGATGATGATGATGATTAAATATTGATTGTGATAATCGACTAATTTATCGGATAAGATAATGCACCGACTATCTGAATGTTAGTTTTGAATTCTATAGAAAACTAGTTGACCCGCCCGCGGCTTCGCACGCGTTGTTTTTCATTAAAAACACAACAACAAACCAATTTTTATTGGAATCGGTCCAGCCGTTTAGTCGTAAAAACGTAACAAACAGACAGAGAGACAGGGTTTCTTTCGAATTTATAATATTAGTAGATATGGATGTTTTTTTACCTCTTCTATCCTCATGTTGTCGCAACCCGAGAGCCTTAGTAGTCGTTTTTCAGCGCCTGCGTTGGTCTCCACCGCTGTGAACCCTGATTCGTTGCCGCCCTCTAAGTACCTAATCGCTGTAAGCAACAGAAACCTATTATCTCCTTTTTTCATAAAATAACAGAAATAATATACAATGATTTACATAGACATATACAATCATTTATTTGCTAAATAGCACACTTAATACATTTACAATAGTGAGACACAACATAGAAAGAAAAATGATTTAAAGTAATGAACATAAAAATTAAAATTAGACAGTGATATGTAACAGAAACAAATATTTATACAATAGGAAATTATATTTTCACACCACCTGGTCGACAATGTCAAATTATATGTCACGTAAACCTCACCGAAAGCAGGTGATTCCCCTACGGCTGAGCCGGGTGTAAAGTTGCATAATATATAATAATTATAATAAGGGCATAATGTGCTTTGAATTTGGAACCTCATCTGTATTCAAATTTGAACCAATGAGACCCACACAGTAAGAACTTATTCGTAAATCGAACTAACCTCTATACAGAATGCACCAACTTATAGATTTGGTTTTTATTGTCTCGCAGAAAGTGTGAAAAGTAGAGTATTCTCCTCGTCGATATAGCTGTCTGCATCTTGGGTGTGCTAATACACCTCTCTGCACTCAGGATTCAATATAGCGCCAGGGACGCAAGACACTGCTTTATCCTCTCGTTTAATGATCTACTATTAAACATGAGGTATGGTATAGAATAACAAGGGCCTCGACTCAGCATTAATTCCACTAGGTTAGCAGTGGACGCTGTTAATCTGCCGAGACCGCTTATAAAACAAAACATGATTATAAAATACCTAGGAAACTTTACAGTTTTCGTACTTATATTACTACTTATATGTTTCGATTTATTTATATTGGGCGGGTCATGTGTCCCGTATGCAGCCTGCCGAGGCAGGCAAAAAAAAACGCTGGCGTGATGGCTTGGATGTCTTTGCAGGATTTAGGCAGGATTTAGCACAGGACCAAGACGAGTTGAAGGAAAAAGTGGAGGTCTTTGGCCAGCAGTTGGACAGTAAATACAAGTATAAGTTAGCCAATAAAGAAACATACATGTATACTCGTACATAGGTACTGTCACGCCTTTATCCCGGAGGGGTAGGCAGAGCCCACGGATCTCCACTTGCAACGATCCTGACAAACTTCTTTTGTCTCATTCACTCTCATCACATAAAAAAATATGGAGTAAAATAAACAAAACAACAGCCCAACGGCCTTGGGACTGGGGACTTGGACTTGTCTGCGTGACAGGATGACGGCATACGCCGGTCTCCCAAGGAGTGCCAATAGATATTTAAAATAAAAAAAAATTGTTCACCGCCTGCCATAGTTAGGAAATAGGAAATCCATCCGCATACCTACGTTAGAGACGCTGTGGCCGCGCATCGTAAGGTTCCAGAGGATTCCTCCCGCAAACTTAGCTTGTTCTGTTGTTGTACTCACCAGGTTTAAAATATCCAAGAAAGAGCGCACTTTCGTGTCCTTGCACCTCTCGGAAATGCACGGCGCGGCCGCCCAGCGTGTCGTCTAGTGCGACCGTCCATATAGCGGCCGCCCCGAGCTTGTCCTGCGACGCCTTGGCGCCGAGCCAGAAGTGAGCGTCGTAGTGAAGAGTGGAGTTGGATTCGCCTGTTGTCTGAAATAATAGATTTGTCAACATTTTCACCGTTGAGATTCAAGTAAGTGAGTTCATGGCTACATTCAATTTTCATATATTCACACACACTGAAATGTTTTATATGTTAATAGCATTATATATGTTATTTTATAATACATATGTTAATAATACGTTTTTTATTAGTTAGCATTTCAATAACAGCAACTAAACGCAATTAAAGCTAAACGCAGTTCAAAATTCTGAACGTCCAATTTTCGATGTTTACGACATGTAACTGGCCGGATCTGAATGGTTCCTCCACAGTAACAGATTCAGAAATAAACATTCGTTTTCGTAATATTATAAAATATTAATATGTATTTATGAATAGCACATACTTGTTCATTCAGTCATAACGTACCTATTTAAATCAATCTGGGATTTAGAAAAAGCTTCAATATATTATAACACCTAGCGCCATCTCTTGAAATACTCATCTATTGTATGAGGTGATTGATCTAGTTAAATTATAAGTTGACATACTATCACGACGCTCGATGACAGTAGCTGTTGGATGAAGTGACGTGGAGATTGTACAAAATAATTTATCATCTATGGGAAGAGTTCCGCTACTCGCCGGTAGGGGGGTCGACTGACTAGTAGATTGTCTATGGAATAGGTTTCACTACACGCCATTAAGGATATTCTAGACAAGTAGAAGGCTACATCGTGTAGGTTGGGGTGAAGCTGGATAGAACGGAATCTTGTCTATGCTATCATAAATTCGGGGGGATTAATATGAAACTTCGTGATTTTATAAAATAATAATAATATTAATAGAAAATAATTGATCGTGTATTTTTTCTGTGAATTATGTGAAGCCATTTGTTTACTTTGAATAAAAGTGTTTGTATAAAATGATTTATCGTCTATGGGAGATAGTTTTCGCTACTCGCCGCCAGAGGTCGGAGACGGCGGTTCGATGGCAGAGGAACGGGGGGAAGGAACGGAACGCCTTAAATACGACCCTCCGCTAATGCGGAAGTTGAGTCATCTATATCAGGCAGAGCAAACACTTCACAGAAACACCGACCTCGCCGGCGAGGTCGACGAGTCCCTTCAGTCGCCGCCTATACGGTACAGACATGTACCCGGGCGTTTCTCTCCTATCCCCACCCCGGCAACAGCCCAAGCCGAGGCTCGTACCTAAGTGGTGCCCTTGCGCTAGTTGCCTAAACAACTTACTGGGCTGAGCGCCTTCTACGCTCGCCAAAAGTTCGGTTAAGCTGTCACGGCCTCAGAGGCCAACAGCGAGTTTAGTCCATTTGAAAAAAAAAAAAAAAAAAAAAGCTCGGGCTCTTTTAAAAGTTCGGTTAAGCTGTCACGGCCTCAGAGGCCAACAGCGAGTTTAAAAAAAAAAAAAAAACTCGGGCTCTTTTCTCGGGATCTTGTCGTCGGGGTCATTTCTCGTCGCTCTTTCGTCACGCTCTTTGCTCGTGGGCTCTCTTGGCTCGTGGTCATTTTTCTCGTTGCTTTTCTCTCGCTAGTAGCCTGCTGAGACACCCAGAGAATGCCATGGTACGTGCTTGTTAATTTTTACTTACTGCCATTTTTAACTATTGTTCTTGTGTTAATGTTTGGTAACCGGATTCGTGCAGGAATGTATTGAAGTGGATCCAAACAGAGTAAATTATTTGTGTCAATTTAAATGTAATTGTTGGATATCCGTGTTTATTTACATTGAAGTTTAAATGGGGTGAATTTAGGATGGAAAATTTTAAAAGCCGAGGTTTATTTTATTTTGAGGGTAGGATAAATTAGTGACGGTTAAAGTGATTGTTCCTGAAATACAGTAAGTGGAATTTAGATTCCATTTGGTTTGGGAATAATTGTTTTGAATTGCGGGGTGCTTATTTAATAGGATAATTATCGTTAGGGATTGACGTGTTACCGTGGCATTTTCTTTTAGTTTAGCAAGGTTGTCGGTAATTACCTACTGACTCGGTTTAAAAGTAAATTGAAGACGGGTCTTCTTGCTTTGACTAAACATGCATCTAGCTAAAATCTTCTAGGGATCTGATAGGGAGGTAGTTTTACTATCGCTGGATTGTTCTCAAAAATGAACCTGTCTGTGAACTTCTACAATCATTGGAGGGAATAATACAGAATGACACGAGTCATTTCCCATGGGATAAAAATGAGGTGTCAAGTTGCAACAGCAGATTTAGCTTTATTTCTAGGTTACCTACACATTTAGAACTGTAACGCGTACGAAGTCGCGGGCAACAGCTAGTATAGTATAGAGAAAAACTCAGACAAACAACTGGATAAGATTTTAGACTTCAGATTATGCTTCTAAAATAAACTGAATTTTATTTTTATCATACTTATATATATTATAGATATATCTATGTCTATGTATAAAAGTTTGGATGTTTGTTCATTTGATTGTTACACAATCACATCGTAACGGCTGAACAGATTTCGTTGAAATTTGGTATGTACGTAGATTATAACCTGGATTAACACATAGGCTACTTTTTGTTGACAAACAGCGCGTGCGAAGTCGCTGGCATAAGCTAGTAATCGATAAAATACTGTTCGATGAGAACTAGATACCCAGCGTTTTGCGATGCCACAGATTACTAAAAAGTTACTACGAGCCGTTCAACAACCCCATCCGTTAAATATCCTGCCCAGTCAATGACCCGCCCGGTCAATAGGGCGAGTACGGCGCGTACGGCTGGGTGGTAAGTAGGTACTAAGTACTACATGTTAGGTACAAAAACTCAAAAATATTGGATTTTAAAATAAAATTATTTTTTACTGTATTTCTACTAAAAAGCATATAATCAATTCTCCCTCACTCTATGGTCGACTGTCCCGCCTATCGGAGATACTTGTACTAAATCCCATTTTTGATGAAAAATGGCATAGCTGCGTAATTTCACAGCTAATTTGAATTTTGGTTATGCTATATTGCAGCTTTTGAAATTCACTATCCATAAGTATTAGAGTGTAATCGCTACACATCTTTGGTAAGTACATTTTATGGGCTTTTTTATCTCATACAATGCTTATGTTTATCTGTAAGGGTTCATGCTTCCTGACTCCCCCTACTTTGATCAAGTCTTTCTGTATAAAGTACTTTTATGTTACACACTATCGCATTCGTAAGTCATCTCGTCATTCGTCTCGTCACTCGCGTCTATGTATAAACACAGTATATAAATGGCTTACCTTCAAAACGATGTAAGAGTCTCCATTGTAAAATTTCCCATACATCTTTGTGTCGATGAGAACCGGCTCGAAGTTCTAAAAATAATCAAAACAATCTAAATAACAAGATTTAATTAATAGGTTGTAAAGAAAGTTCGTAGAGTTTTCATATGTTCTTGTATTTCACAACGATTTGTTTGCTATAAGGAACATATCAGGGCGGTAAAGAATGTTGACAAACAAAAGTCTGCCATAGCGGAACATCTGCTCCAGCAGCTCAGGCTCAAACCACTGGATCGAGCTACACAACCCACAAGTAATCTCAACTGAGCGACATTACATCCCAAGACTGGTTCAAGAGGTAATTGAGATTACCAAACACAAGAATTTCAATTGTTTTCAATTCATTCCTAGCAAGAGACTAAGAAAGAGGGTAAATCGTTATATCTGCCAATAACTATCCACTCACAAAGACTTCAGTTTACCCGTCATCATGGCGCATGCAACTCCGTCGAAATATCGGGACAATCAAGAACTCACAAATCATGGTAAATATCCCGTTTTTAGTACAAACAGGATTTGTTTGCTGTTTGGCAAAGTGTATATATTCATTTGAAACTCTTTCTGCTCTACAAAACTGTGTTTTTGTTTTTTTCTGGATAATTTAATTTTTCATCATTTGTCAGGCTCAGAAATGAACTATCCAGGAGGCAAAAATCAGCATTTTCGACACCTGCTTTTCTTGGCTTTTCATCGAGATCAAAAAGCTGTCGAAGTCGCTTTGGACACATGCAACGTGTATGGAGAAGAAGTTTTAGGCGTATCTACCGCACAGAAATGACTTGCGAAGTTCAAAAATGGCGACTTTAACCTCGAAGACACGCCTCGCAGCGGACGACTTTCGGAATTCGACGAGGACCGGCTCAAATCACTTTTGAAGGAACATGGTCGCCAAACAACCCGTGAATTAACTGAAAAAATTTAATGCAGTGTAATGACGATCTCTAACCACCTTCAATCAATTGCTTTTACCCAAAAACTCTGAGCTTGGGTGCCTCACGAGCTTACTTAAAAAACAAAGAAAATCGCCTTCAAATTGCGGCTCAACATCTCGCCCGCCACCGAGCAACACGTGGACACAAACAGTGCTTTTTGTATCGAATCATCAAGGGTGATGAGAAATAGTGTCTATACGTCAATATGACGCAAAGAAAAGAGTGGGTGGCTTCAGCAGATACGCCAAAGCCAAGAGTCAAACAGGATCTCCATCCAAAAAAGGACATGATCTGCATTTGGTGGGACTGGGAAGACGTGGTGCACTGGGAAATGCTCGAAATGAACACCACGGTCAACAAGGACCTCTACATTGCGCAACCGCCTGAATGAGGCTATTCGACTGAAAAGACCCGATCGACCAGGCTAAGTCATCCTGCTCCACGACAACGCCAGGCCGCATGTTGCACAAGTCGACAAATCTGTCCTCCAAGAGCCTGAATGGGAAGTTCTTTAACACCCACCGTACTCTCCAGACCTTACGCCCTTGATTATCACCTTTCCCGCTCCATGTCGAACCAAATGAGGGTTGTTACCTTCGACAGCGAAGAGGACCACAAAATCTGGCTCAAAAACTTCTTGGACGCCAGATCAGGCGATTTTTGGCGGAATGGCATCAACAAATTGGTCGACTGGTGGGCCGAAGCTGTAAACAGCAACGGAGACATTATCATTGATTAATTATTGTTATAATTATTGTTTTTTGTTCAAATATATCTTTATCATAAAAACTCTACGAACTTTCTTTACTTTCATTTTTTTTTTCATTTACTTTACTTCACTTACATAAGTAGAGGGCAACTTATAGTTACAAAACTGGACATAGGTCCTCCAAAAAATGGGTCGATAACGCCCCAATTTCTTTTCATTGCATTACAAATGAACGCTATATTTATAAATAAATATTGCTAGACATTTCACACAGCGCTATCTAGCCCCAAACTAAGCAAAGCTTGTAGTATGGGAAAACCCGATAATTGATAGAATACTTACCTATAGGTGTAGCGTGTTTGATAATATACGCACAAAAATGAAAGGGGTTATTTTGATCAGCATAATAAATAAATTTGTGAAATGTTTACCATAGAAATTTGAAGTTTATTTTGGCAAGTAAACTCAAACACTTTATTAAACTTATGTTGTGTTATTGCTTATTGCTTTCCATCTAACCACAGATACTGTATTGGTGACGTCTCAAGATATCTCTTGTTGTCCCTTTCTAACCCAAAACCCGCAGTCATATCCGAAAGAGATATCAAATCGGCCTTTATTTTTGGATGTCGATTACAAGACTAGGCAGTAAGTTTTATATCGAATTAATCACCTAAATTTAGTCGATTTTCTTTAAAATTTGTAAATATAATTAGCAGTTTTTTTTCAAGAAGTCTTTTTTATGTTTTGAGAAACCGTCACTTGAATATCGTTAGTATATTACCTTTTTTTTTTTTTTTTTCGAATGGACTAATCTCGCTGTTGGCCTCTGAGGCCGTGACAGCTTAACCGAACTTTTGGCGAGCGCAGATGGCGCTCAGCCCAGTAAGTTTTATAGGCAACTAGCGCAAGGGCACCACTTAGGTACGAACCTCGGCTTGGGCTGTTGCCGGGATGGGGATAGGAGAGAAACGCCCGGGTACGTGTCTGTACCTCGTATAAGCGGCGACTGAAGGGACTCGTCGACCTCGCCGGCGAGGTCGGTGTTTCTGTGAAGTGTTTGCTCTGTCTGATATAGATGACTCACCTTCCGCATTAGCAGAGGTGATTTCGTCATCCGGGTCTCCGAGAACGTGTCTCGGACGACGGAGGATTTTGTTGGCGGGCGGATCCAACGGGTAAACCGGAATGGTGTGTACCAAAGGGTTCGGATGATTAGAGGCAAGTTCATAAAACCGCTTGGAAGCGAGCTTCATGAACCTGGCTATTGATTCTAGTTTCAAATCGCGATGTAGGTCTTTATTGCGAAAGTACTAGGGCGAGCCTGAGGCTTTTCGCAAGAAGCGATTTTGAATAACCTGAATGGCACCAACTTTAGGAGAGTGGGCAAATACTACAGATGAGTATGTCATAATGGGGCGAATGCACGCTTTGTAAAGAGTCACCTTATTTTTAAGGGACATTTTACTTTTCGCGCCTAGAAGTGAGGACAATCGTCCTAGGGTGAACTTTGCTTGGTTGCACCTCTTAGTGATGTGCAACCTAAAGGAAAGACGCCTATCGAGGATGACACCCAGATATTTGGCTGATGGGGCCCAGCGAATGGGCTGGCCAAATAGAGAGATCGGTTTGGGAGTGAGGTTTCTCCGTGAGAAGTACACTGCTGTACTTTTCGACGGGCTTACCTCGATCCGCCACTTGCGGAACCAAGTGGCTAATGAGTGAAGGGCAGCCTGCAGCCTTATACCCACCCGATCAGGATTCCGATTGGATGTGTACAAGGCTGTGTCGTCTGCGTATAGGGCTATTTCCACTTGAGGAGTGCGGGGGATATCGCTGGTGTACAGCGTGAACAGGAGGGGGCCGAGAACGGAGCCTTGAGGGACTCCTGCTCTGACTGGTCTAGGACTAGAGAGAGTGCCTTCCACGGTGTAGCGAAAGCTGCGACCTTGTAAGTAGTCTCGTATGATGAGCACGAGTCTGTCTGGGACTCCGAGTTTGAATAGCTTGTAGATCAAGCCGTTGTGCCAGACTTTGTCGAAAGCTTTCGCTACGTCGAGGAAGACGGCACCAGTATCTGAAGGCCAGGTACTTTGCCAGTTGGAGAGGACATGCTCCGTTATGCGGAGCACCTGTTGTGGGCATGAATGTTGGGCTCGAAAGCCAAACTGCTCGTCGGGAAGGAGTTTGAACTCATTGACATGAGCCCAGAGGCGCTTCATTAGAAGACGCTCATATATCTTGCCTAGACTATTAAGTAGACTAATGGGACGATAACTAGTTGGATCATTTGCCTGTTTGCTGGGTTTTCGGATGCCAATGACGTTGGCTTCCTTCCAAGCATCAGGGAAGGTGCAAGTTTCCATAGCCGCATTGAAGATGCAGACTAGGATGTGGATAAGGGGAACAGAGAACTGTTTGAGTACTCTGTTAGAAATGCCGTCGGGGCCGGAGGATTTCTTTGGGTGTAGGGCCTTGATAGTGTCAAAGACTTCAGAGGGCTCAATCGGATCAAGTGGGGAAGTAGGGGGTCGGGAGGCTAAGCGGTCAACCTCGCTGTTCACCGTATGGAGGTGAACAGGGTCGACGGGTTCGAGACTGGGCGAGCATTGAGATTCGAGGGTTTCAGCCAGGAAATCGGCTTTTTCCTCGTCTTCGAATGCTGGAGGGTGATTTGGTCGGATAAGGGGAGGCATCGGAGCGAGAGCGTCCGCTTTCATGGAGCGAGCTAACCTCCAGTAGGCCAGATGGCTAGGCTCGATCCCCGAGAGCAGGCTCTCCCACTCACGATTGCGATGTTCTTTAATGCGCTCTCTCACCTCACGGTGCAGGGAGCGCATTAAGACTCGATTGTCGTTAGTGGGGCAGCGACTATGAAGTCTAACTGCGGCGTTAGCTTCAGTCATCAGCCGTCTGATATCATCTGGCAGGGGGCCCCGGTGGTCATCCACTACGGGCACCTGCTTTGATGAGTCTCTGACTGAGTTTGTGATATGTGTGGTAAGGGCGTCAACCGCTACCGTTATATCACCAGATGTCCGAATGACAGAAGGGATCCTATCTAGGTCAGTCGAGTGCGCAGACTTGAGGGCTTTCTCAAGTTTATGCCACTCTACCACAGTCTTGGTGGCAGGGGGCTGGTCAGTGGGAGGGCCGAGTAAGAGCATTACCGGTCGATGATCGGAATCGAGCTCATGAATGACTTCGATTAAGCGTAGCCGAAGGGCTACGTTTTTGAGAAGTGCAATGTCAAGGAGCTCGGGGGGAGTGGAAGTAGGGAAGCGAGTCATGCCCCTAGGGGCAATGATGTCGAAGTTAAGGGGTTCAACTAGGCTTTCTAGTTGTTTGCCTTTAGAGTTCGTCGTGGTGCTATTCCACATGACGTTTTTGGAATTGAAGTCACCCGCCAATATGACGGAGCTTCCTAGACTGAACAGGGCTTGCAGGTCACTCTCGAATTGAGGTGAGCGAGGCTTGCCGGGAGGGACATAGCAGGATGCAATAATGACCGAGGAATGTCCGGTCATTGCTAGCCTGCAGACGGAGGCTTCTATGTAAGACAGAGAAGGGGGATCAAGAGGCATGCAGTGTAGAGCCTTCTTGTAGTAAATGACAGTGCCGCCCTTTTGAGCTAGCAGTCTGTCGTTGCGTACGATTTGATAGTTGGGGATTTTTGGGTCCCGATGACCGGGCTTTAAATTTGTCTCTTGTACTAGCAAGATATCAAGTTGGTGCCTGTTTAGAAAATCTTGGATAATAGAACGCTGTCTTGAAAGACCGTCAGCGTTGAAGAACGCTAGTGATAAAGAACGCGGTTTTTTCCTTTCCTTTTGTACAACCATTTTGGGGCCTAAAAGGGTTTGGAGGAGGACGAAGCTGCCTTAACGGCGGCGAGAAGAGCTGAGTGCGCCTCAAGGGCAATCAGTTTTTCGAGGGTGGAGTTTGCTTGCCTAAGTTTTTGTGCAAGCACGCGAACCTCGGCAAGGTCGATGGAGGAGAACTCCATGATGAGAGCCAAGTCGGCAGCAAAGTCCGACTTGCCCATTTTAGAAGGGGGGGCTGGCTCAGAAGAGCGCGGAGAGGGGGCCGTTGCCTTAAGGGCTAGGCTCGAATATGGCAAGGGCTTGGCCCATGCTGAGCTTTTGGGAGGTTGCGCCTCCTGCGAGGGTACCAAGGTCAACTTTGAAGTTGTTTTGGTATACTGCGGAGAAGGTCGGAGTTGACTCCTACGAGCCACCACCCTGCTGACTTTGGGCGCCGATGGACAACCACGATAATTCGCAGTGTGTCCCACGGCACCACAAAGCACGCAGCTTGGCGGCTCGATGGTGTCTCGAGTGCGGTTGCAGTCAGAGGTGCCATGGTCACCCAGGCACTTGACGCAACGGGGGCGGGCGTGGCAGTTTTTGGCCGAGTGGCCGTACAGCTGACATCTATGGCACTGACTAGGAGTGCCATTTCGGTGGGGGGGTTCAACCCGGAGGCCGGAGAGGTTGTTGACCATCTTCAGGTTGAAGATGGCCTTCCCTGCCGGTGACAGCTCTAGTACTACGAGTACTAGATTGTAGGTGGTCTTACCGTTATGCATACGGTGGACCTCCTTTACTGGGAAGGACTGAGCCAGTAAATCTGACTTAATGGATTCAGTGGAGTGCTCCGCAGGGAGGCCGCGGATCACAACTCGAAGGAGCCGTTCGTCTTCGAGAGCATAGGTGTGGTAGCCTATGTGCTCTTGACGTAGGAGGGAAGTGAGGCGACGATGGTCGTCTGACGTGGGGAGTAGGACTTTAATAGCGTCCTTTGTGTTGCGGGCGTTTGTGAATGAGATCTTATTCTCATTACACAGATAGGAAACTCGGTCCCACTTGCCCTTTTCGCGGATGAAAAGGGGCGGGGGAGGCCTTTCCTTCCTCGCGGCAGTGGAAGCCGCGGGGGGAGAGGCGGGGCGGGCAGGCTGCGAGGCCGAGGGAGGGGTTGCCTTTTTGGCTGGGGGGGAAACGGAGGAAACCTTCTTCGACGAAGAGGTCTTCTTCGAAGAGGGCTTCTTCCTCTTACCACCCGTGACGAGGGTGAAATCTTCCTCCGAGTCGGAGGAAGAGGAGTTTGATGCCTCTGCGGAAGACGCTGGGCGTAGAAGGAGGTCGATCTCCATATCGTCCTCGGGGGAGGGTGGGTCCGGAGATTCCGGAGAGTCTAAAAAGACTCTGCGAGGTGAGGCCTCTCGAGAGTCGGGCTTTATTGATGACGACGACGAGGGAGGCGCTGAGGCAGGAGGTTGAGGGGAGGGGGCAGGCTTACGAGCCGCCGGTGGTGCCTGAGGGGCTTGCTGAGGCTTCCGAACCTCGTTAGTGGCCTGAGGGGCCAGGGCAGGCATGCGGGCCGCCAGGGGTGCCAGAGGGGCTTTCAGAGGCTTCCGGGCCTCGTTAGTGGCCTGAGGGGCCGGGGATGGCTTTCGAGCCGCTGGGGAGGCCAGAGGGGCCGGCACGGGCTTCCGAGCCACATTTTTGGCCAGAGGGGCCGGAGTGGACGTGACGACGTCCATTAGACGCGGGAGGGAGGCAACCGACTGTTGCTCCAGTATATTACCAAGCAACCTGTAGGTATATATATACCCGCCCGCGGCTTCGCATGGGTGGTTTTTCAATAAAACATTAACCTCATTTTACGCAGTTGGCTAAAAAGTAGCCTATGTCCTTTCCCAGGATATAATCTATTTTCTCGCAAAATTTCATTACGATCCGTTCAGCCGTTTAGTCGTGTAAAAGTAACAAACAAAATAACAAACAAACAGAGATAGACATGTATTATACATATAAACCTTCCTCTTGAATCACTCTATCTATTGCTGAAAACTGCATTAAAATCCGTTGAGTAGTTGAAAAGATTAAAGCGAACAGACAGCGGAAGCAACTACCGGCGGCGGCGGCGACAGCGGCGACAGCCACTGCATCGGCGTCGGCGTCGGCCACACCAGCGATGACCGAGATCGTGATGATGATCTTGCGCAACGATACCTAAACGTACCTATATAGTGGCTAAATAAGATTTAGGGAGTTGTCAAATCATACAAATACGTACAATTTTAATACATAGGTTTAATTACTAAATATGTTTAGGGATCGTTGTGCAAGCCGGCCATAATAAGTATTTTTAATAATTTTATTACTCGAAATGCGAGATAAATTGATCCGTTGGCCGGTGGGTATGCTTGTTTGCTACCGTGGGTGTATAAAAAAGTTATGAAAACTGGTACAAACCTCGATAGTCCATATCTCCGTACCCGGGCCGGCTCCAGCGCTCTCAAAAGTCGGATGCGACATATCTCTCTCAATCGCAACACGGCACTGTGTTGCTGAATTACTAACAATAATACTCGAGTCATAGATAGCTTATCTGCTGATTAAAATAAGTATACAGGATGATGGTCTAATCACACTTTGATAAATAATTGACTCCGCCGAAATCGTGAACCATCCGATCCATACTATCCCACTAATATTATAAACGCGAAAGTTTGTATGTATGTATGTGTGGATGTTTGTTACTTTTTCACGCAAAACCTAGTGAATGGATTTTAATGAAATTTGGTATGTCGATAGATTATGATCTGGATTGACACATAGGCTACTTTTCATTATCAAAACACGCGTGCTAAGCCGCAGGCAGAAGCTAGTAATATTATAAATGCGAAAGTAACTCTGTTTGTTTGTTACCTATTCACGAGTAACCGGCTGAACGGATCGTAATAAAATTTGGCAAGAAGATAGATTATATCCTGGAAAAGGACATAGGCTATCTTTAGTACCAAAAAATAATCATGACGGGGGTGAAGTAGGGGTTGAAAGTTTGTATGGGCAATCAATAATCCCTCAAGTTAGGGATCTGAAAAATAATATTTAGGATTTGGTTAACAAATAAAGAAATACGAGTTTCAACTTTTTTGCAAAATCATCCTTAAAGACTGGGAGGTAAGGGGTTAAAATTATGAGGTATTCTTTAGATGCACTCCCTATGTACAGTTGGTATGTAGGTAGATAGATTGTGGCCGCGATTGGGACATAGACTACTTTTTAACCGACTGCGCAGGAGTGTAATGTTTTTATTGACAAAGCGCGTGCGTGAGGAGCCGCGGGAGGGTTAGCTAGTTCTAAATAAATAATGGCAGATCGGCAGATGATTGGATGGTGTCTGTCAAGGAAAAAGGGGGAGATCTCACACAACGTGACCAGACTTTTGTCCTGGGGTCAGAATCATGTTGTCTTATAAAAAGTTTCATCCTGTAATTAGATGGTTTTAGGGTTGCGTATACGAAATAGGAACCCTTACAGTGAGTTTCCCGTACCCCGCTACAGAAATGTCTTCAGTGGCTCATAACACTGTCGTATGAAGAAACTGAAAACCTGTTGCTGAAGACTGCAAAATTAGTTTCGTATTTAGATACTGCCTACGGAATCCTTCACTGTGCGTGGTTCAACACGCGCGTTCATCAGAACTTATCGAATTAAATAATTTATCTAATCTTATTTTAGGATATTTTCGATCGATCGCATCACGTTGGTAATAAGTGAGTCACCGCCGCCATTTCCTTTTTTTTAAGATAAATAAGTCATTTATGTAGATAATACAGTTCACGATTAAATTACTCCCCATGATGTACATACATCCATTTGAATTTGGAACCTCATCTGTATTAAATTTTGAACCAATGAGACCCACACAATAGGAACTTATTCGTAAATCGAACTAACCTCTGCACAGAATGCACCAACCTAGATTTGGTTTTTGTTGTCTCGCAGAAAGTGTGAAAAGTTGAGTATTCTCCTCGTGGATAAAGCTGTCTGCATCTTGGTCGTACTTACGAGGGGAGTTCAATGTATTCTCGGTATAGACATGAAAGAATAAGCAGAAAATTCTGAATAAAATTTGTTTTTCAATGTAGTCCCCTAGGATCTGAACACACTTATTTGTCCTGGAAAATAACTTTTCAATTCCCTCCAAAAATATTTTTCTTCCTGGTCTGAAAAATGATAGTTAATTGCTGCTTTTAACTCTTTATCGTCGGAAAAATGCTTGCCTAGAAGTTCTTTTTTGAGATTTGGGAACAGAAAGTAATCACTAGGGGCTAGGTCCGGGCTGTAGGGTGGATGATTGATTTCTTCAAATCCGCAATCCCGCACAGCAGCATTGGCAATGCGCGCCTTGTGAACAGGCGCGTTGTCGTGCAGAAGCAATACACCTGCGGTCAATTTTCTCCGTCTTTTTCTTTTATTGCCTCCTTTAAATTGCGCAGGGTGTTAGCGTAAGTTGCGCCAGTAATGCTCTCACCTTTTTTTGTGTACTCAATTAATAAGATTCCTTTGGAATCCCAAAACACTGTGGCCATGAGCTTTCCGGTGGATGGGCTGACTTTGAACTTCTTATGTGGGGCTGTTCCTTTTTTATGCCACTGCATAGACTCCTGCTTGCTCTCAAGATCATAGTGATAAACCCACGTTTCATCACCAGTAACAATCCGATCATAAATACTTTGCGGATTTTCACCACAGAGCTCCAAACACTCCTTGCAACAATCAACTCGTACTTGTTTCTGAAGCGCTGTGAGCATTCGCGGCACCCATCTTACACTGACCTATGACAAATGCAGATGGTCATGAAGGATAGTATGAATGGTACTCACGGATAGCTTGTTTTTTTCTGCTAATATTTTCACTCTCACACGGGCATCTTCGAGGACAAGTTTCTCAACAATTTTACGTTTTCTTCAGTAGCGGCACTAGCCGGCCCACCGGCACGAGGGTCGTCTTCAATACTCTCTCTACCCCATTTAAATTCACTTGACGACTTCTGAATTGTAGATAAAGAAGGGGCAGAATCTTGGTAAACAGCCATCATTTCTTTGTGAATTACATTTTAAGTCTTTCCTTGTTTTGTGAGGAATTTTATCACAGCGCAATGATCGATTTTTTCTAACATTGTCGTCTCAGTCATCGTAGTTGCCTTTCCGAAATGATATTTTGAATACTAATGGCGACAATCAAATAAAATTTTGTATTTATACCCTCAATGAGTGTCATAAACTAATGAGATAATTTAATTACCCTCATCATTAGTATATTACCCCGATACCGAGAATGCATTGAACGTCCCTCTCTGCACTCAGGACTCCCTCGCTCCGCTCGTGAGTTAACTCTTAGAATTCTTCATTACGTTCGGGATTGTATATAGCGCCCGTGCGTGATACAAGATACTGCTTTATCCCTTCGTTTAATAATCTACGATCTCATCAGGAAGTGTCAAATTTTTTCCATTTTCACTTTTTAATCCTTTTGATATATCTATCCCCTATTTCTCAGTCTCGGGATACTCAAAATTTTTAAAATCATGGTAAATATCCAGTGTTTAGTGAAAATATTATTGAAATGTTTTTTTTAAATACCTACCATTATTTTCAATCATACTCGATGAGGTTTGTTTAACTAAAAATCAGCCACCATATTGGATTTTTTGAAACGGTCACTCTCGTGGTTAAGTTGAATTAAACAAGGTATTTGAAGAAATTAATTTATTAAAACACAAGAATTTAAAATATACTCAATATTGTAATCTTAATAACAAATAACGAAAGATAAATATACTAAGCCAATTTGGATAAAACTCATGATGAACTCGCACGTCGTGTTTCCTTTTGATTGCTGAAAATAAACACAATAGTATATTATGATACAAGTGAGCTAAGTTGCCCGTTATACACGAGGCTGCGGATTGCAGCCCGAGCCTTAGGCAAGGGCGTAAATTAGCCGAGTGTCTAGTGAGCAAGTTGCTCACGAGTTTCATACGCACTTTTTCAACACACTTGCGAGGAAAAAACAAACATGTATTGCATAAATCGTTAAGCATAAAATTATTAAAACAATTAGTGTATGTACAATTTTCATAACGATATTGTTGCACGCGTCAAATGTAAAGTGATTGATTACATATAGTCATACAGTCTACTTCAAAATTATAATTTTAGTGATAAAATGCAAATATTTTATAACAAATTATTGTGAATTATAAATAATTTGATGATAATAATTTTTTTTTCGTGTTAATTAGGGATACTTTTATTTATTCCAAAAATGTAAATAGATTTCAGCGGTATAAAATCTCTTTGTTGTTACAAAACTGTATTACCCGGTTAAATTGAATATGCTCTGTTTACTCGCATATAATTTGCAGTTAGGTACTATCTTAACTTTGTAGGGATAATTCTATTATGCACTAGTGCGTAATATTATTATGCACGTGTGAGTTATAGTTCAGTTTATGGCACTAAGAACGATGTAATAAAGCTCACTTTACGAGCAAGTGTGTTGAAAATTATAATTACTTAATATCAAACTAGTGACGATTGGTGATGTTTTTTAGCGAAGTTGATTGAGGAGGATTGGTGAGAATTGGTGAGAACTGGTGTAGGATTTTTAGAAATAATGAGAAACGACTGTAAAACCGCATTTGATAGTTGATGAAATCTTATAGTGTATTTGAAGGACCCATTTAACGATACGATACACCACCGTAGGGGAGTGTGAGTAAAAAAATCACCCCTTATTTACTACATAACAGGGCCAGGTAATCTAAAACCTACAACCAAGTTGTATCTTGTAGATCTGTGACCTAAAATAAAAGTTTTAATTTTGATTGTACCTACCGACTGCCGGACATGTAACTTATAATTGTATAGTAGGTATTGTATTGATGGATGAGCATCGGTGATGATTAGCAATCCTTACCCCCCTCAGCCTCTGTGTAACTCGTCTTTCGCAGTTGATCTCGTCTACTGACGTCCGAAAGCGTTCCACTTCTTGCCGATTATTCACGTCAGGTTGAAATTTGAAACTGAAAATCCATACTAAATAAATAATAAAATATAATAAATATTGCTGGACATTTCACACAGCGCTATCTAGCCCCAAACTAAGCAGAGCTTGTACTATGGGAACCAGATAACTGATAGAATACTTATATACTTTTTATTTTGTAAATACATACTTATCATATATATAGAGAAACAACCATACCCGAAACAAATATCTGTAGAGCATGCAAACATTTGTTCCGCGGCGGGAATCGAACCCGCTACCTCCTGCGTCTCAGCCGGCTATTCGCCCACTGCACCACGGAGGTCGTCAAGTCTATATTCGTCAATACTTATTATTATAAATTCGAAAGCAACTGTCTCTCTCTATGTTACGTTTCTACAACTAAAGCGCTGAACTGATTTCGATGAAATTTGGTATACATGTGAATAAAAATATTAAAAAAACCTAGCTGTTGCCCGCGACTTCGTACGCGTTATTCTACTAAATGTGTAGGTAACCTAGAAATAAAGCTAAACTCATTGTTGCAAGTTGACTTTACAGACCATTTTTATCCCATGGGACCTGATTTATGGAATAAAAAGTAGCCTATTTGGTAATTCAGGTTATATTCTACGTACATATTGAATTTCATCGAAATCGGTTCAGCCGTTACGACGTAATTGACGTAATTGAGTACGAGTAATTGAACATCCAAACTTTCGCATTTATAATATTATTGTGATGTGATTAATGGGCTTCATAAGAAGGCTCAAGGTAGCTCAGCGTGCAATGGAGAGGGCTGTGCTTGATATTCCTCTACAAGATCGAATCAGATATGAAGAGAGTCGTAGACAACGCAAGGCCACTGAGATAGCCTAGAGGATTAGCAAGCTGAAGTGGCAGTGGGCGGGGCACATAGCTGGAAGAACTGACAGCCATTGGGGCAGAAAGGTCCTTGACAGGTTCGCACTGGATAAGACGGCCTAATAAAGGTTCCTGGGATCCGAATGACAATAATTCGTTCATAATTTTTATCTTCTGTGACCAAATGTTTATAAACGTTTGCAACATTTGCAAACATTAGCTCCGGGTGTATTATGTGGTACATACTCGTAGCTCATGCATGAAACCCACGACACAACACACACAGTCCATTCCAGAGGAATGTGTTACTATGTGACTGTTGCATGTTATTTATTTAGAACTAGCTTCCGCTAGCGGCTTCGCACGTGTGGTTTATCAACAAAAACTAGCCTATGTGTTAATCATGTCAATCTACGTACATACCAAATTTCATCGAAATCGGTTTAGCCGTTATGGCGTGAAATAGTAACAAACATCCACAAACATATTATTATTATTCCACACATTTATTACTTTACACAAGCTTTAGCCCTGAACCTTTACTAAGGCATTACCGGGGCCGAAGCCAACGAGTAAGAGGCTTGTTTTTTTACAAAATTCACTATGATAAGGTGGGAGGTGAGACAGATGGTAGTACTATTGCAACACATGGATTAGAGTTCGGGCTATTGTTAGAGTAATGCTTATGAAATAGAGTACGGGTTATCAGATAAATGAGATACGGCACCCGCCAATCCTATAATATTAAGAATGATTGAGGCAGGTGGTGACTAGCCGTCCACTAAACGGGCCCCCATAAGTGCCGCCAATAGAATGCAGAATGCAGCGTAAGGAGCAACGTTGGTGTGGGCGGTTAAAAGGTTTTGAGAGGTGTGCTGCAGTTTCACTAAGCGGTACTCCCGGCTTTATGCCTTTAACACTTCAACCCTTGGAGCATAGGTTCCGCTCTTGCGCCTCCACCCTTGACCGGCCAACTAAGGCAAACCAAGGGTCAGGGGTTTCTGTCAACCCCAGGGAGTAATGGAGCTCCGCGGTGTCGCCACGCACCGAACGCGACAACGAACACACAAGCGTGCCCTGCGGGATATTATTATTATTATTAGCCCACTGTGTCCTACTGCTGGGCAAAGGCCTCCCCCAACTCTCACCTCCACGTACATACTTAAAAACAATAGTACTAAAACTATAGATATATATCCTATTAGTGGGACTCTTACTTAGCGTTGCCATCTATTTTTAAAAGAAAAATATAGTATTTTTTGTCCTATAACATTTTTCTATAATAATATATAATATATATTAGGTACAATTAATTAACATATGAATTATGTTCTTGTTTTACTTAGGAACATTCCTGATTTATTTCAATCATTATTATAAATACGGGATTTATCACGTACCGTCTTATCGGTGTTTCGTATCGCCTCGGACACATTGAGTGGTTATCAGTGCGAGGCGAGAGTTATTCGGAGCGGATCGCACTCACCCTGATGAAGATTCACGAATTGAACCGAAACATTATCGGTCGAAACACCGATAAGACGGTACGTGATAAAACACCTATTTATAATAATGATGTTCTTGTTTTATTATCAAAATCTCTAGAAAATCGATAAAATGCTGCTCGACGAAATGTTAGAGAACTAGCGTAATGTACGATGCCATAGATTACTACAAAGTTAGTACAAGCCGTTCAACGACCCGCTAGTTCAATGACCTCGGCTGGTGAATGCGCTGGCTCGGTCCATTATACAGTGTGGCCCTGGATAAAGTGCAACCCCGAAAGGGGGTGAAACTAGATCAAAAATTATCGACAAAAAAATAGAAAAAAAAATTTAAAAAAAAATTCGTATATACTTTATTGATGTATTAAAATTTTTATTACTCACTAATGACTCTATTTAATAAAAAAATGTTTTCTTCCAAAGTAGTAGGTCTATTTTGTTAAAATAAAAACCATAATCATGTCAGATATGTGACGATGACGATAAAATAACAAATAACTCACAAACGAGTGGCTATCGTGACTTAAAGTTTAATTTTTGTATTAAAATTACATTTTTTAGGCTGTTTTTTTCCAATAAACTCCAAAAATCTTAAAATTAAGCCTATAATACTAGAAATTTTTATGACTTTTTATTATTGTCTATCATAATAGCTTTTAAATGAAATAAAAACCTACGTTCTAACATAAAAAATGTGCTGGCTAGGAGCATTTGAAGTTGACCACTGACCGTCAGTGGTCATTCAATTTCTAGTATTATAGGCTTTATTTTATTTTTATGACTTTTTATTATTGTCTATCATAATAGCTTTTAAATGAAATAAAAACCTACGTTCTAACATAAAAAATGTGCTGGCTAGGAGCATTTAAAGTTGACCACTGACCGGTCAGTGGTCAACTTTAAATGCTCCTAGCGTCAGTGGTCAACTTTAAATGCTCCTAGCCAGCACATTTTTTATGTTAGAACGTAGGTTTTTATTTCATTTAAAAGCTATTATGATAGACAATAATAAAAAGTCATAAAAATAAAATAAAGCCTATAATACTAGAAATTGAATGACCACTGACGGTCAGTGGTCAACTTCAAATGCTCCTAGCCAGCACATTTTTTATGTTAGAACGTAGGTTTTTATTTCATTTAAAAGCTATTATGATAGACAATAATAAAAAGTCATAAAAATTTCTAGTATTATAGGCTTAATTTTAAGATTTTTGGAGTTTATTGGAAATTAATAAGCATTTAAAGTTGACCACTGACCGTCAGTGGTCAACTTTAAATGCTCCTAGCCAGCACATTTTTTATGTTAGAACGTAGGTTTTTATTTTATTTAAAAGCTATTATGATAGACAATAATAAAAAGTCATAAAAATTTCTAGTATTATAGGCTTAATTTTAAGATTTTTGGAGTTTATTGGAAAAAAACAGCCTAAAAAATGTAATTTTAATACAAAAATTAAACTTTAAGTCACGATAGCCACTCGTTTGTGAGTTATTTGTTATTTTATCGTCATCGTCACATATCTGACATGATTATGGTTTTTATTTTAACAAAATAGACCTACTACTTTGGAAGAAATCATTTTTTTATTAAATAGAGTCATTAGTGAGTAATAAAAATTTTAATACATCAATAAAGTATATACGAATTTTTTTTTAATTTTTTTTTCTATTTTTTTGTCGATAATTTTTGATCTAGTTTCACCCCCTTTCGGGGTTGCACTTTATCCAGGGCCACACTGTATATAATAGTACCTACGTGTGGCCACCCTACTCTTACTTGGCTCGGGAACGTAAGATGGGCTTCTCCTCCTCCACAGTTGAGCTGGAGTTCACGCCTTTTATCTCAGAGCTATCTGACTTGTAATCTGTGGACAAGTATCAATAGTAGTTGGGGCCGGTGCGGCGGCAAATTCAGCCAAAGCTCTCAAGCAGCGCAAATATGGAAGTCTCAACAGAGCTTACATATTTGAGCCATTTGGGGTCGAGAGCCGGTACCCCATGGAGGGGTGCCGGGCCCCGCATTATTTAATTCTTTCTGGGCGTCTGGTCGAAACGACGTGTGATCCGAGAGTTGACGCTTATCTGGGACAATTCAGCGGGGCAATGCAGCCAGTGTCTTGGGGACACTTCCGCCTGGTAGTTATCTGGAGCAGTTGAGCTATATATGTATTTTCGAACTTCTTCGATAAGTCTTTCTTTATTCATTTTGAAAGCAAAAATCATACGTCCGACACGTTAGAAAGAAAGGTTGGAAATTCCAACAGAACAACATAGAGCAGGATATGTATTTTCGAACTTCTTCGATAAGTCTTTCTTTATTCATTTTGAAAGCAAAAATCATACGTCCGACACGTTAGAAAGAAAGGTTGGAAATTCCAAATAAGAATAAAAAAATATAATAAAGAAAGTATGAATAAAGAAAGACTTATCGAAGAAGTTCGAAAATACATATCCTGCTCTATGTGTTACCGGTGTCCTTGTATATCTCTGCTAACTCCTTCTCGATACGAGCTTCCTCTTCTTCTTGGCTGACGGAATCTTCATTATCATCTTTAGTCGTTAATCTTGTTATGGTGTTGGTTGCCTGAAAATTTAACAACAAAGTACTGGTAGTACCACACCTATTTCTGCCGCCGAGCAGCATTGCTGTGTTAAGATATGAAGGGCATGGTTGCTGGTGAAATTACAATCACATGAGGCTTTACACCTGTATACCACAAGTTGATGGACGCAAGCAGTATCGTAAGGCACATTTCTAAGGTGCGTGACCTGCGAGGCAATACTTTGATATAGGCGATGGTTACCACTACACATCAGGTGGGCAGGTGCTTGTTCCATCTTCAGGTAGGTACTATATAAAAAAATAAGAAAAAAACTAAACTTATAAATAAAATATGTAATAACGGAACTCGTAGTTCACGATACCCAATTACTCACAGGGAAACAAAAATTCAAAATTCAAGGGACTACATACCACTACTCTCTTGTTCTCCCGCTTGGTGGTGGGTGGAGGGGGCGGCTTGCTCGTGGGGTCCTCATCATTCTCTGCTGATGGCTCCTCTTCCAATCCAGGGGGTAGTTCTGTTAAAGGAGGGTTTTTTCCCAATTTCAATTTATTTATTGCTCAGATATATGCATAATTTGTTGGTAAAAATCTTAAAAACATTTTTACCAGGAGGCATAACAATTTCAATTTCAATTTATTTATTATCAACTTAGAAATAACATAACATAGTTTACAAAAAACAAAATCATTATAACTAATACATAAGAAAACAGAAATACTGACAAGTTCAAAATGTACTGCACACAATAGAAATAAGTACCTAACTATAAAAATAATAATACTAACAAACACAAAAGTATTATATGCTTGCATACATAGGTACACACGTAACATAATTTATATACACTGCTGCTAATAAAAAATGTAAAATATACTACTACTATAGGTAGGTACCTACCTACTTACTTTATAATTTACACAAGTAAGTATCTACAATTTACTATTTTGGGATAATATCTCCCTCGCAGCATTCTATTTTAACCTTATTTTGACTGATTCGCAAAATGATTCAATACAAAATGTTTGTTTACAATTGATGTATGACCATTTAAGAATGGAAAATACAATAATAATATGCAATACAATAAAACTTAATTTGCAGGACCATTTGGTTCATGCACGCGGTGACTACCGATAAAGGTCATAGTATCAACTCGGAAAGGGATCCACACAGTATGAACTCGAGCCGTTCAGTATTCTTTATAATGCAACGCACACTAATCGGAATCGTAACGTAATGCGGCTCGTCGTCCCCGCGCTTACGTCTCTCCGTACCCGTGCCGCCTAGCCATCAACCAGCGTAGCCAAGGAGCTGCTGATCCGCTTTGATTACGTGCTTACGTTAGGTTGACGTTAGGTTGACGCCTGGTTGACGATGAGGCGAAAGGCGATACGGTGCCGATCCCTTTCCGAGTTGATATGTCTGGTATGACCTTAAACGTACATCTCTTACATTAAATATTTCTTGTCGACATGTACCTTTCTTTGTATCCATTGTATTTAGTTATACCTTTGTATTGGTTTATTGTGTTATGTGGTTTACCTATATTGTGTTATCATCGTGTTATTTAGTTAGTAGTGTTGTGTTATCTGTAAGAACCTGTGTATGTCTAATCAATTATTTCTTTCTTAATTACAGCCAGCAATTTAAAAAAGCATAAAATTTGAATTTGCTTATTCTACGGCCCACATAAAATAAATACTTATAAATTAACTAATTTAATTATAATTAATTTTGACAACCTCCGTGGTGCAATGGGCGAATAGCCGGCTGAGACGCAGGAGGTAGTGGGTTCGATCCCCGCCGCGGAACAAATGTTTGCATGATCTACAGATATTTGTTCCGGGTCTGGTTGTTCCTCTATATATTATAAGTATGTATTTACAAAAAAAAATGTATATAAGTACCTATTCTATCAGTTATCTGGTTCCCATAGTACAAGCTCTGCTTAGTTTGGGGCTAGATAGCGCTGTGTGAAATGTCTAGCAATATTTATTTATTTATTTAACTATTTGCTGACACGTAAGTCTGCGACGCGACGGCGATGTGTGACGCACACTGCTGGACCTTTACTTGGTACCTATAAATTGTACGAGCACATACACTGACGCATATAATTTGTGCCATCTTGCACTTTACGCCAGCCATCGAAATCATCACTACTTCAGTTCACGTTTGGTCATCAATTAAACCACGAGTATCATTATCATATCATCTACTCGTATTTATCTATCAATATATCGATTACAATTTATCTCTAGTTTTACTGATTTAACTAACATCTCGTACCAAGGTGTATGGACGGTATCTACACCCTTTTTTAAATCTGATAGTTGATTGATAATTAAATGATATGATAATGAGACGCGTGGTTTAAGTAATTGATGACTAAACGCGAATTGAATAACTGAGGGTTTTGATGACTGGCGTAAAGTCATCGTAAAGTGCAAGATGTCACCTAAGATGTGGCTCAGTGTGTGTGCTCGTACAATTATGTACCAAGTGCCGGGACCGGCTTTGAAGTGGCTTTAAATTAATCATCATTATTTTTCTTTAGCAGCTTTGTAAGCAGATAATATTATTGTGTTCTCCATTAAATTACAACTACATGACAGCGCATGTGTGTCACGCGTCCGTCGCCGCCTCCGCGTCGCACACTTTACGTGTCAGCAAATAGTTCATTTAAAATTGCAACTTGTGCAACGATGCCTAAACGTATTTAGTCACTAAATATGATAAAGTACCTAAGGAGTTCTCAAATCATACAAAGTACCTACACTTACTTGTTATCGACGGATATGTATTAATGGCACGAATATTATTAAAAATTATTCATGCTCGTACGTGCATCTTAATTAATCTTACTTACGCAAGCATACATATACCTTTAATTGGAGTCCCAATTTCAATAACTTCCTGTCCTAATGACTCTGTTAGTGATTTCACATTATTTCTGCAATCAACGAAATAAATTAACACAAAAAATATCAAGAACTGGGAAAGGTTCATTATTTGTTGAATTTAAATCTTTTATTGAGTTGTTTTGTTTTGTGACCCCCTAGATTTTTGAATCGGGTTGGTTTTGAAATTTAAAAAAATTCATTCTTATATGCAATGTGACAATGATGGACCATGAAATAGATACCTACCATCATTAATATTAGGCTCGGACTATATGGCATCCGGACTTGTCAGGGACCGTTTTTTAACGGCCCCTGAGCAATCCGTCACACAACCAAACATTTGAATTTTTCCTGCATTGACTACACACGATCCGAGGCCATCCGACTCCGATTTTTACCTGGAAACAACTGGCACATGGTCCGGATTCGCAGGAGCCTTAGTGAGAATCGCTCGTAGGTACCTGCGAATAGCTTGCTTAGCCATTTCTAAGTTGGGTTAACTTTCATCATCATCATATCAGCCGTAGACGTCCACTGCTGAACATAGGCCTCCCCATACATTTCCAGAGCGACCGATCGTGTGCGGCCTGCACACAACGGCTCGCAGCAACCTATACCTATCATCATAACCGCTCGTGCGAGACGTGTCTATAAGTAGGTAGGTACTTAGGTACCTATTATAGCGCGTCCCACTGCCCTTAGACCTGCCAGGTGTATAAGAGTGCCAAAACGTTATTTGGTTATGTGATAGGTTTCTGCTACTCGCCGCTGTAGTATGTGGACTGCTGTGGATGTGGACACTTGATTATAAAGGCCAAACAAAACTCACTATCCTTACGCATAAGCTATTTACAAGACAATTCATTGATTTGGTTTTCTTGAAAACCGTCAGTTAACCGTTTACGTCGGTTTACGTCAATTCCGTGCCGTGCCATAGCGATGGAACGTTTCACAAGTAGCATGTGAAAAATCATATGAATGAAAAATCATTTGTCGCATCTGCGACTTTCGTTCGCATAACCTGCTAAAAATAATTCATATGAAATCACTTCGGGTTTCATCGTTCGCAGTTCGTAGTCATTCGGGTATGCTAAAAATCGCAGATAAGTCGCGTCGTTCGCTCTCAGCGGACGGGACTCGGGAGCTGGGCAGGACTCGTCGAGCGTTTTCGTAAATATAATAGATAACTACAAAAAAATACGTGGCGTACCGACATCTATTGAGTCTATGAAGAATCTTTATTTGATTGTTATTTGTTGAATGCAACAGAGTTTAGAATCGCCACCATTTTTATTTCCAAATAGAGCCACGAAATAAACCAATTGGAATTTGTCTTGGAATCATATGAAAATATTTTTCTTTATAATTAGACATAATTCAAATTCAAATTCAAAATCGTTTATTTACACTTAAATATAACTTTACAGAATTAATCTAATACGCTACATCTAAACCTTCTACAAGAAAAAAAAAATACAAATTATAATATACTTACCTACATTCATTATTAACTTATTTTAGGTTAACAAGATACACAAAAAAAAACACAACAGATATACAAATACAATAGGCACATAAAATAACTAACATAACATAGGTATACATAATTAAATACTCTCACAATAACTGAGATACACTCGCTCGATCGTCTTCCAGTCATCCGCAAACACATCAAACTGAGGATAGATGGAAATAAGCTCATTAAGACTGCGCTGCGCACGGGAGATGGGTGACTGTTGGCAGTGCAACGTACGTTCTCGCAGTGGTTCCAACAAGCGCACTCGGCCTGATCGAAATCTGGCACGTTGTTCGGGCACGCAAAGCCGGCTGGCTTCAGTGAGAAGAGTGGGACAATCAGTTATACCTTTCAACAAACTGCAGAGAGTTAGTATGATTTGAACATAGAGCCGCCTTGTTTCTAGGGAGTTATAACCTAAGGTACCTTGCAAAAACTTTGTAGGGTACATAAACGGATAGTATCCGTAAAGCTTTTTATATAAAAAACGCAAAAATATTTTTTGAACTTTTTCTAACATAAGTGAGTATGTGACTTCATACGGGTTCCAAACGCATGCACTAGATTCAACTTTGGACCGGATTAAAGAAGTGTATAGAAGTTTAATAGCATTAACATTGGTAAAGTTTTTACAATTACGGGATACGAAACCTAGTTTTTTAAAACAAGAGACAGTAAGTGTACGGATATGGTCGTGAAAATTTAGTTCAGTGTCGAATACTACGCCAAGATCCTTAACCGAATAGCACCGTTTGATCGTCTCACCGCTAAGCTCATACTGTGCAACCGTATAATGTGATGACCGAGTAAAGGTTACTACTTCGCATTTGGGCATGTTAAAGTGGAGTTGATTTGCGTCACTCCATGCTTGAATTGCATTTATATCACTCTGCAGATCATCACAGTCTTTAGGCGTTTTAATGCTAGTGAAGACCTTGACATCGTCTGCGTAAATTAGGCAATTCGCTTTACTTATACACTTAGTCAGGTCATCAATCATGATAGTGAACAGTAATGGACCTAGCGACGAACCTTGACTAACGCCTGAACGGGTATGGTAAGAAGGGGAGTCATAACATCCGAGTCGCACAGATAATATCATCCCGATCCGATTTTCAATTTATTATACTCTTTTCGTTATTTTGTTTGTTCGTAACAAATATATGTACTCATTTAATAAAATGACAAAGGAATAATGCATTTTAACTGACCCTTTTGCCATACCTATCGATCGATGCCGTGGAGCTCTATACTACATACACATACTACATACTGTCAGCTCAAACCCGTACGTTAAAATAGCCACTGCACTAATTTGTTTTGTTTTGCTAATGTCAGCGTTCATAGTGTCGGACGAGGTTCTGTTCTGATTTTTCTGTGAATATTTATCAATTGTACTGGAATCTAAAATGGCTAACATAACGTTATGCAGAGTGTGTTTGGTCAGTAATATCAGAATGCATCACATCGGAGATACACTGTACCAAGAAACATTTGAGAAACTTGCAACGAAGGTAAGCCATTAAAATTGTACGCAATGCAATTTTTTACGAAAGTGGTCTCTTCGTGAAGGTGATGACGTCATGGAAGCCTTCTATTTGATTTTTCATTACCAAATTTATTATGCTTTCCAAACCTAAAATCCCATACTTATTTATTAGTGTACACTTATTTAATAGTAACTAATAATATACACATTAGAAAAGTACTAAAGTACAAGACGTCAGCAAGCAAATATTGGGGCTCAAGTGGAGTTGGGCAGGATACTTGGACAGATGTAGTGACGACAGGTGGATTATGGCACTAACAGAGTGGTGGCCGAGAACTGGGCATCGAAATAGAAGACGTCCACCAGCGAGATGGGTCGACGACATCCATAACACTGTGGGTCATACGTGGTTCAGACTGGCACAGGATTGGGAAGAATGGCAGAAACAAAGAAAGGCCTATGCCCAGCAGTGGGTCGACATTGACTGAAAATGATGATGATGAATGATGACACATTAGATATTAAACAGGTGGGCTAATGCTTTAATGTTTATGACATACTGCATATCCACCACCAGCCAAATCCTGTATGTGGTTGTAGGTGGTCGATAAAGATGGCTAGCGTGCTATTAAAACTAGGTACCTACCTAGGTTACTACTAAAGGTTACGAAAAGTTCAAATCTTACCTACTAAATATGAAAAACTGTTGCAGTGCTGACAGGTGAACAGCTTGTGAGTTCAATTCCTGTAGTGAGACAATTATTAATCATAATAATTTATTTTGCAACATGTTTTACATAGTTTTGTGGATAGATGTTCGAGGTAGATACATGTATGGTAGGACATAGCAACATTATGAGGTAGGTATCTAAGTGTAGGTCTCTGTCTGTAATTCCAAAATAAATCACAAAATCCTATTTACTTATATGACCATTTTCAGAATTTTTGTCTGTCTGTCCATCTTTGTTGTCTCGAATAGGCTCCTTCTTCTTCTTAGCGTGTCAAGAGTTCTACGTTTCCATTCATAGTATGTTGGACAGGTGTTTGGCCACAACAAGGGCATCAGGCGAGGCGGCCATTAGGTCCTCCATTGTGCAGGTATTCGGGCATAAAGGGCACATTAGCAAGTGCTGCATTGACTGCATGGGATCACCACAGTCGCACTGCGGCTCGCAGTGCAATGCGACGCTGCATTGCGCAGTTGTACAATGCAGTGCTTGGAATAGGCTCCAAAATAGCTCAACAGATTTCAATGAAAATTACAGGATGAAGCAGGAATTTAAACATATATTTTCGTGTATGTTCCATTTCTACTTCTTGCAGGGTTCAGATCTTAAAATAAATATTTATTGAATATAACAATCCGTGCAAAGCCCGGGGAGGCTCAGCTAGTTTCTAATAAATTCATCCCTTTGTTGTTCCAGCTTCGAACTTCAGATAGAAGACCGGAGACATTATGCTATATCTGCTACTCACAGTTGCAAAAATGCCGTAGATTTATGGCAATGTCTCGGAAAGCAGAGGATATACTCACACAGTTTGCTCACAGTGGTATTGAGGTACCTACATAACTACCTAGCCTAACAGTTTATTGAAGTTTTGTTTTAACCAATCTTGTCCCCATCTAGGCAAGTCTTTTTCCAACCATCTCTATCTTTCGATTTATCCCACCATCCTCTTTCGAAAGTGTTGATTTAAGTTATTTTTAATAATATATGTTAACCAAAAGTATATACATAAGTATTCTATCAGTTACCTGCTTCCCATAATACAAGCTCTGCTTTGTTTGGGGCTAGATAGCGCTGTGTGAGATGTCCAGCACTTTTTATTTATTTAAGTATAAAACATACAGTGATGTCTTAGGATTGTTAAATCTTCCATGTGACACCCAAGTTGTTAAACATTCTTTTATACAGGCTGTCCCAAAAAATAGTGTCAAGCGAAAGTCCAGAGATAGAACACCCCTTGGGGTACCCGAATCACCCTCATGTATGTTCCATGATTTTTTATAGTTTTCGTGTTATGCATGTATTTCCGAATTTTTGAAAATTTTTGACTTAAACAACTTAAAAAATTCTTTTAAAAAAAGTAGAAAACTTTCTTGAGATTTTTTTTGCTACTGAATTTTTATGAGTTGTTCTTTTATGCATAGAATAATCAGCTACGTGACTTTGATCAAAACTATGAAACTGTTGGTGTAAAGTCAAAAAATTACATTCGGTGAATTACTCGTATGACTTAAATTTTCAACTTTAAATTAAAAACTTAATAAGCAATTTCATGGTCCTTAAATAAGTCTTAAGAATTCTCCAGACTCTCAGCTTTCATAATCATTTAAAAAAGTAGTACTTAATGGGCTACTTTGGCGAAAATCGGCCTTCAAAGACGGCGAGGTGGAAAATTCTTAAAATTAGCTACCTGATTAGAAAATAGATTTTGGCCATTTTATCATTCCTACGCTTAATTCATTTGTTAACTAACCAAAAATTACTGCAGGGAAGCTTTTTATAGCTTTTTTTTTACAATGTTTAATGTAAGTTTTATTAATTTAGCGCGATGTGTTCCCACCCATGATCCGGATTGTAAACGTGGGCGCAAATCTTTTACCTGTAATAACAATAGGCCGATAAGAGACCGAATTATCGCTTTGTCTGTAACTCTCCTAGGTGACAACAGAGCAGCGCGCAACCGAAGCTTTATTATGTTTTTGTATTCAAAATGCATTCTCGTAATTTACAATTTGAGTCGCAGTTGGGCCATGAGCATGACAAAGTGATGTGGAGGAGGTTGCGGCGCGAGGGTTGATCTATTGTGTTCTCCTGGGCCAGTCGTTTGCCTGCCTTTGCGCCTTACGATACACGCTCTGTACTATACGCTCAATTTATTATTATTTGATGAACTTTGCTTTCTTTACGGACTTTAGAGTGTGATTACGATTTGGTTTTGTGTATACGGATTTCGACGAACTTTCCTTTCTCTACGGACTGAGTGCAATTACGATTTGTTTTTGTGTATACGGACTTGGCCTTCTCAACGGACTATTTGAGCACATTAATTTGGTGAGCTATGTCTTTTTCACTACGAGATTACGCCGAGAGGCATTACTTTTATGGCTATTCAAGAGGAAACGCTTCTGAAGCTGCCAGATTGTACAGGGAGCAAGTACAGAATAGAGGTGATCCTCAGCCCGAAGCTTGGCCTGATCATCGTATGATTTTAAGGGTCCATAACTCTTACATGGAAGGCCGCATACCAAGCAGAAGAACCGGGCGTTCATCTCAAATGCATGACCCAGGTACTGTGGAATCAGTGTTGGAAGAAGTAGCAAGAGATCCTTCTGTCAGTGTGAGAACAATAGAACGCCGAATCGGAATCCCGAAATCACGGGCACACCGAATTCTTCAACAAGAAGGTTTTCACCCATACCTAGAGGATATACAAAAAGTCCAGCAGCTTAAACACGCAGACTAATACAATAGGCAAATAGAATAAGCTTTGATACGATTAAAGGAAAACTTTTTATGACGATGTAGGATTTGTATCGACCAAGAAGGTCGACATTTTGAAAACTTTTTGTAAATTAATAATTAATAAATATTACTTGTTGTTTTATTTCCTAAATTTAGCTAAACTAAAATAAATAAAACCTTCAAATATTAATTAAATCTTACTTTCCTGCAGAAATTTTTGGTTAGTTAACAAACGAATTAAACTTAGGAATGATAAAATGGCCAAAATCTAAAGATTATGAAAGCTGAGAGTCTGGAGAATTCTTAAGACTTATTTAAGAATCATGAAATCACTTGTTAAGATTTGTAATTTAAAGTTGAAATTTTAAGTCATAATTCACCGAATGTAATTTTTTGACTTTACACCAATATTTTCATAGAAGTCACGTAGCTGATTATTTTATGCATAAAAGAACAACTCATAAAAATTCAGTAACAAAAAAAAAATCTCAAGAAAGTTTTCTACGTTTTTTTAAAGAATTTTTTAAGTTGTTCAAGTCGAAAATTTTCATAAATTCTGAAAAAATTTCTAACTCAAAAACTATAAAAAATCGCGGGACATACATGGTGGTGATTCGGGTACCCCAAGGGGAGTTCTATCTCTGGACTTTCGCTTGACACTATTTTTTGGGACAGCCTGTATAGAGAGATATTTAAAGTATTTAAGTATTCTATCAGTTTGAAGTATGGGTTTTTAATCGAGTTAATATTAATTTATAATGAGGGAGTGATTGCATATCAAGTCAAATGCTAAGTATTTCCAAAATAATTTCAGCTTAAGAATGGGTGGTTTGATAAGAAACATTTACATAGAATTTGGCTGAAGGCAGGATATTGCAACTCCTAGCAAGATATCATCGAATATCATTATAATTATATTATATCATTAATAATGTTTCTTAACAAACCACCCATCCTTAAGCTGAAATTAATTTATGAAATACTTAGCATATTAATGATATCATAATCATTTATCCCCAACATGTAGTCACAGCTTATTGTCTTAAACACTTGCATGCCATATTATTGGTTGAATAAGTTGAACGACATACTATTATTTTAATAACAACTACTGAATATATAATAAATAAATAATTTCATCTAGCGTAGGAATGAAAATTTTTCCACTTTATTTTCAAGTACCCGTATTATCTTCAATTTAATGTTATTTTTATACACTTTTCAGCTAACAGAAGAGACAGTTAGTATCCTGGATAGAACATTCGTTCGTAAATTCTCTTGGACACCCTTACAAATAATGTCCACTAATGATCTGAATCAATCTCCGATGAAAGTAGAAGTCAAAACAGAATCTTGTGAGGATGAAATGATAGTTGAGAGAGAAACAGTCACTGATAAACATGAAACACTTACTGAGAGACAAGAAATACTTATTAAAGAAGAACCAGTCAGTGAAGAAGAGACAAGCAGTGAGAGAGAAAGACAAAGCGCTGAGGGACCTAAAATACTAGAAAGCACTGAAAGAATTGCTGTGAGACATGAAATACGCCCTTTAAAAAAAGAACCAACGAATGAGGATATAGAATTTATTAGAGAGAAAGAAATCATTGTGAAACAAGAAACAATTAAGCAGGAGATGGTGTTTGAGGAGGGAGAATTTGAAATACAAGGTAATATGTAGGCTATATTAATAGGTAGAGTTGCTCAGAGAGTAATGGAGCGTGCCATGTTAGGCATCTCGCTGTTGGACCATATACCCAACATCGAATTACGACACAGAACCAAAGTCGTGGATGTGTGTAGAAAGATCAACCAGCTAAAGTGGAGATGAGCGGGACACATGGCAAGGAGGCAAAGAACAATGTGCTCTTTATTCTATTCAATTTAGGTATTTCTGTGTTTTTCTATATACTATTGTGACTATGACTTCTGACATTTATCTTAATTTTGACATGATATTGTTACGAGCTGAGGGTTCGGGATAAAATAATGGGAATCGATCTAACCAAAATAACACTTTTATTCAGCACTAAACGATGAATACACGAACTTGGTCACACGTAATCACAACACACTAATTCACACAACTGTTGCACCACTTAAAGTCACCAAATTGTTCGCACGTATAGCTAAATCCAGACTGACTGTCCGGCCATCTCTCCGGCCTATTTATATCGCGCACATTTCGATTGTTCGAGAACGATCTCGATCGCTCCAGGAAAGGGTCGGTCCCTCGACACAATGGCCACTCCCCATTCTGCGAAACCACAAACAATAACGACAATAACACAGCAAGACAAAAGCGTTCGAGAAGGTTCGATTATTACTCATTGTTTAACAGCCTCGGCGTAACACTATTATTATAATATTTGATTTAATTTTATTTTATTAATTTATGTAACTAATTCTAATATTTGTACGCTAAAATGACGAAACCTAGAATAATTCTTTAATAAGCTCAACCATCTCGAATGACTATGCTGATGATTAATGTTTCTTTTACAGTTTCTGCACCTAACACCCGTGACGAAGTCACCATCTATAATCCTAAACAAAGCCAAAAGCGTGCAAAATACCCCTGCAATCAGTGTTACAAGAAATACACACAAAAATGCCATCTGTACCGACATCTCAAGATTCACAAACCTGGGCACTGCGGTGACCCCATCCGTGAATTCATATGCGAAATCTGTGGCAAAGCGTTCATGCAAAAATGCACTCTAGGAAAGCATCTGGAAAGTCACAAAGCTGAAAAACGATTTGCATGTGACTTATGCCCAACAAAATGCAATCAAAAAATAGATTTGGTTCGGCATATGAGAATGCACACCGGACAGAAACCTTTCTCTTGTGATGTCTGCAAACAGAAGTTTAGCCGCAAAAGTAATATGAAGCTACATATCTTGACCCATGCTGAGTGTAAACCATTTATCTGTCAAATCTGCAAGAGTACATTTAGCCGAAGATATGACTTGACCCGACATAATAAAAGGAAGCATACGGGTGAGAAACCGTACACATGTGATATTTGTGATTTTAGGAGTGTTAATGCTAGTTATATGAAGACACATATGGAGAACAGGCATTTGAAAGAGCAGGGAGCCAAGCCGTATGCCTGTGACGTTTGTGACTTCAGGTGTGCCAATGCAGGGTATTTGAAAATACATGCGCAGAAAAAACATTCGAGTGAAAAGAAGAAAGCAAGGAAATCTCATTAGTAATGCTTTGATAATTTAACGAAGTCAAAAACTTTATACTTAATTAAATGAAAAAAAGTTTTTATTTGTAATGCTACACAAAAACAAAAAGATACACAAACATAGAAAGAAGAAGTGAATAAAATAGAAAATAGAATCAGTGTATAACATATTTTTATATTATTTTAATCAATAAATTTTGTATAGTAATCAAATATGTATTTGTATGTGTGTTGTTTTGTGTTGTGATCAATTTAATGTTTTGAAGTACGTAGGTAAGTAATTTTTTTATCATGTACCTAATCAAATTTCTTTTAATAATATTATTTAAATAGATTTTTATTAATAATCAATGTTTATTTTATAAAATCTGTAAGAAATAAGTTAATCATATAATTTCGTAAAAATTAAGTTTTTATTATGGCTAATAACTCTAAAACTACAAGGCTTAAACTTATAGTAAAAACGGGGTCGAAATATACTCATGAAGAAAAATTGTTCCTTACAAATAGGAACAACTACCTATACGAACAACTTTTATCTAAACATTTTTTTATACAACTTACCGTTTCAGAGCTACAGCTTGTTAAAGTATAAAAATTCCAATATTACGCTTTCACAAAGTGTAAAGATAAAGAAGGTACAAATAAAAGATCTATTTTTATTATCTCACTTGAAAATTAACAATCTATACAATATGTAACAAAAACCCTGTCGGATTTTTAAGGGTGTGATATAGTATCGATATTTGGTCACAATCATGTAATTCTATTACAGAAAAAACAAAAAAAAAATACCCGACTAAATTTCATTATTTGGCGCTCAAAAATTAAAACTTACATCTGGCAACACCGGCGGCCTACGCGGCGCGCCGGAGACGGTGACCGCCCTTTAGACGACGAAGACACGTGCCTGTGCACGTGTCTTTTGTTTTTTTTGTTGACGATTGTAGTCAAGAAACAATAAGTTTATTGCAGCTCTGAAAAGAACTTGGGTTTAGCTCTGAAAAGAACTTGGAGTTAGCTCTAACAAGAGCTTAGGTAGGTATTGCTAGTTATGTTTTTTGTTGACGATTGTAGTCAAGAAACAATAAGTTTAATGCAGCTCTGAAAAGAACTTGGGTTTAGCTCTGAAAAGAACTTGGAGTTAGCTCTAACAAGAGCTTAGGTAGGTATTGCTAGTTATGTAGAAGCACGTCAACTTGATCAAGACTTCGGCGGTCGTGTTCCACGTGTCGACTTCCAACTTCAATGCACCTTCGACACCGTTTTATAACGTTGGCACGCACTTTTCGCAGCACACTTGTGTCAGATTTTATTGACTCAAAAGCCGCGACGATTCGAGTTCGCATTTCCGCTTCCGAGTCACACAGCTTATTAAACACAACTTGTTTGACGTGCCCCCACAAATAAAAGTCTAATGGCGTGAGGTCGGGAGATCGTGGAGGCCATGGAATAGGTCCCCCCTGCCTATCCATTGCTGTGGAAACTGTTCATTTAAGTAATCGCGAACTGCACGCAAAAAATGAGGCGGGGCGCCATCGTGCTGGAACCACATTGAACGATGGAAAGCCACGTCGTCCAACTCTTCACTAAGCTCTTCGCGCAAAAACGCCAAGTAGTTCGTACCGCTCATAAAACGATTTAAAAAATACGGCCCAATGATTCCATCTCCGAGTATACCGGCCCACACGTTAATACGCCAACGATGTTGGAAATGGCTTGGTTTAATAGCAAACGGATTTTCCATTGCCCAAACGTGTTCATTGTGCGAGTTAAAACACCGTTTCTCTCAAAGGAACATTCTTCGGAGAACAACACACGATTTAAAAAAGACGCGTCCTCTTCAACTTTTCTCAGCATCCAGGTGCAGAACTCGGTTCTTGGTTCGTAGTCGACAGGCAAAAGGGCTTGTACACGACGATAGTGGAAAGGGTGTTTTCCTTCTTCACGGACAGCCTGCCAGACGCGGATGTTGTTGGTACCTACTTGACGCGCTACAAAACGTGTGCTTCGCGTCGGATCTTCGGCAAACATGGCCAGGACTCTTTCTTCGACACTAACGTCATGCTGTCGTGGTCTTCCGGCATCAGCACGATGTGTCTGAAGTCCACGAACGTCACCTGTCGTAAACACCCGGTTGTGTAGGCGTTGAAACGCATGGTCCGAAGGCACTGGAAGACCTTGAGGCAGAGCAAAGCGCTCCTCATAGTCCCTGCGCGCAGCTGCGTAATTATTTGAACTCCTCCCTAAGCACATTAACATATTGTAATATTCCGCATTCGAATATGACATTTCGCGAAGAAATAATGTCGGGACGTACGAACTACGAACGGTACAGCGCAAAACTGAAGCGAGGTCGGCGCCTGCGAGCGATAAAAGGCCGCCAATAGCCGCCGCGGCGGCTATTGGCGGCTTTCAACAAAGGTGCTTGTGGCGGCGCGCCGCCTTTGTTGTTTGTTGCCGCAGTGCGACCCGAAGGGGGATTTTCGTTTTACGGCATTTACAAAGCGTGCCGCCAAATCCACAGCTGAATGTCGAGAGTTGACAACTCGGTAAAATTTGCCTATTTTTGGGGTAAAATTCAGATAATTCTTGAAATTAAAAATGAAATAACTTTCAAGTTATTTGATACATATGTTTTTTATACATCTGCCTGACTTTCATTTCTATGACGGAATACGCTCTTCATGGATCCGACGGGGTTTTTGTTACATATTGTATTGTTTATAACAAATAAATATTGAAAATGAGTATCAATATTACACCTCCATAATACGTTTTCTTTGAATTTTTATAACTTTATAACACTAACTTTGAAACGATAGGTTGTATGAAAAAAATGTTTAAATAAAAGTTGTTCGTGTAATTATAAAGAACAATTTTTCTATTTACATCGTACCTGAAAAATGCAAATTTGAGGACGAAAAAGTTGAAAAACTCTATTTTTGGCACTTTACCGCCACCTACTGCGCACATTTTTTGTTTTACAACATTGGACCAATGACATTAATTGTAGATAACAATGTCCTCCAATGATAACATTTTTTCTCAGTAAATTTTTCTGTAGAATGCATAGTTTTCGAGAAAAATGCATTTCAAATTTTTTTTTAGTTTTCATAAACCCACAGAGGTAGCAGGTGGCCATCCCCAAGTAAGCTTTCTTACATAATTTTCTAACGACTCACCGACATTTCATCCAATTGGTTTTTTTTGTTCCATTTTCATTTTTTTTCGCCAGATTGACTGAACTACTAGTCTACAGTCATGTCTTGCAATCCTCAACAAGCTGTTGAAATATATGGAAACGTAGTACTTATGTGTTCTTTATGTAATACTTAAGTATTTTTTGTTGTAAATATATATATATATATATATTCTATGTATTATTATTATTATATCAAGTAGGTTTATGTATTTATTGTTACTGTGATCGGAGTTTATTGTTATTTGTGTTTGTATTGTTTTAAGTTAGCACGCCAACCTTTTTTTGTTCAGAAATCAGAACGTTTATTTGCCCAAATATGTTTCGATGTTATACTTTGTTGATCCTTATACAGGGTGTCCCAAAAATAGTGTCAAGCGAAAGTCCAGAGATAGAACACCCCTTGGGGTACCCGAATCACCCCCATGTATGTTCCTCGATTTTTTATAGTTTTCGAGTTTTTAATTTTTTCCGAATTTTTTAAAATTTTTGACTTGGACAACTTAAAAAATTCTTTAAAAAAGTAGAAAAATTTCTTCAAAATCATGCAAACATTTTGTTCCGCGGCGGGAATCGAACCCGCTACCTCCTGCGTCTCAACTGGCTATTCGCCCACTGCACCACGGAGGTCGTCAAATGAGTACACGGTTCATTAGGTTTCTTTCATTGAGCTCGTGGGGTACCCAAATATCGAGCTTTTTTGTGTACCCAGTTTTTTTCAAATGCGCCAAAACTGATTTGTAGTCAATTCCCAGTTCTTCAGCTACGTCGTAACTACTGATATGCCGATCTTGCTCCACTTTTTTAAAAATGGCATCAATTATATCCGTAATAGGGCGACCAGAGCGACGTGCATCTTTGACATCAAAATTTCCGGATTGAAAACGCTTTAACCAAATTTGTGCTACTCTCACAGACACTGCACTAGGTCCATAAACATCGCAAATTTTTTTCGCGGCTTGCGTTGCATTTTTACCTTTTATGTAGTAAAATTTTGAAATGTATCGAATGTCTTTATTAGATTCAATCATTTTTACAGTACGAAAAACAAATAAAAATCACACATTTTCCTAATTTGAATTTGGAATTATGTATCTTCTTTAAAATTTAAATTTTGAATGATACCAAAACCAGCCAGATACAAATAGTATAGCCAAAGAGATTTTTTTTCAAGTTCATACATACTATAATGCGAAAAGACTTTTTCCCCAACCTATTATATAAGTAGCACAGCTTTTGATCATTTTGGTCGTGATTTCAACAACAAAGAATTCGTGTTGCTTAAATTTCTTATTATTTTAAATATTTCTGGTGCATCTGTTGGTTTCAGAAAAATTGTCTTAATGTGATTAATAGTACTCATAGTATTCTTTATTGCATTATTATTATAGATACAATCATTATTCGTCAAATTAATATAAAATTCATTAAACGTGTCAGAAATGTCCTTAGAATTACTATAACTTTTATTATCATACTTTCATGTTTCTATTTCATTATTTTTACTGATGTCACCAACATTATTATTTATCAATTTCCATACAGCTTTGCACTTATTTTTGTTATTGTCTATGTATTTTTTGCTCAGTAGCCGTTTAGAGGTCTGAATGCATTTTCTTAGTAGGTTACTGTATTTTAGATATTTAGATTTCGAATATTTTGATTTATTGTGTAGTATTTTCAGATAAAAACTTCTTTTTCGTACGCATGACCTTTTTAAGCCTTTTGTTAACCAAGAATGATTCTCTTTATTTATGCTACGCCTAATTCCCTGTACTGGAAAGCAAAGGTTAAGAATAGCTGAAATACGAGTAGAGCATGGAACTCGTTGGAAGATTTATTCATGTCTGTACTTGAGTAAACATCTGTGAATTTCAAAGAAGCTAGACAGCGACAAAACTTGTCAGCGTTATCGTCACTAAAATCTCTTTTGAATTCGAACCATATGAAGCTCTGTTGAATTATTGACTTTATTGTCAACGTTTGACCTGTCTCATGATCTGAAAGAGCAAGATGGTGCACCTCACCTTTAGCTTGTTAGAAGTTACTAGCAAATTGGTCTAAACAGGATAATTTTCTAGTAGGTGTTTTACTGTGTACCTACTTGCATATTATAATTTTTTAATAAAGTATTGAGTTCCATACGGCTTCTTTTTTCCGATTTTAATATGTTTATATTCCAGTCTCCACAAATAACATTTTCTTTGTTCTTTTTGATAATTTTAGAAAGAAATGTGTCCATTTTATTCAAAAATGTAAACACATCACTTTTCGGGGTTCTGTACAGACAGATGATTATGATTTTCGGTAATGATAGCTCGATGGCTTGTTACCTCTGAGGTTAGCAGGTATAAAATGCTATTAGCATTAAGCCCACCTTTTGTACATGTAATTTGTATTTTTTGTGCAATAAAGTATTAAAATAAAACAATAAAATAAAAACAAAGAACATAAAATAAATATTAAAAAATATCAAACTGTCTAGAAAACATTTCAATAAACAAATTAAAACACCACGTCAAGTCCGTGTTCAGTCACATATTTTTACCTACAACCGCTTTTGTAATGGAATATCTGCATATTTTTTGTCTAGGATTTTAGATGGCGTGGCATCATATTAAACAATTTTTTTTCTATTGTGGTATTACGATATTATTACCTATTTATTCACTTGAACAACCAATAATTTTACATACTTGACTACTGAATTATTATTAATGTCATACTTTATGTATTTCATATTTTGATTCGAATTCTCGTATTAATAGTGCCGCTCCGTACGCGTCCAAACTGCGTGAATGTCAAAGCCTCACTAAAGTAAGGTGTACTGTACGGATTGCAGTACAGTTCAGTAGAACAGAGTGAGTGTTCGGATCGCGATATCTAGGACGTAGTACATATATATCGATGGGGAAAAGCTAAAATCCAGAATAATTGCATCTTCTACCTACCCCTGATAAGAGTAACCAATTAACATGAACTCCCGTTAATTTTAATGAATCTGTAGGTCAAGTTTGTTGGTTGTGCATTTTGTGCCACTATTTTATTAGTCAAAGATTATGAATAGGTACTCTATTTTTTTTGTTTTTGTGAGACCCGCGATATCTCAGTTCGGGGCGAACCACTAGTAGCACTGTCTTTTTAGCATACAAAATCTACAACACATTCTATTATTCATTATATCACACTATTATTATAAATGTGAAATTTTGGATGTTTGTTTATTTGTTACACAAACTGAAAGTTTTTAGAAAATAAAAAACGGAAAGATGAAGAAGGCAGTTAATATTTTTATTCCTTTTCGAAGTTCCTTTCTAAGCACCGTCGCATGCGATGGAACCATTGTCTGAAGCAGTGGGCTCACTCTTTAGGGATCTTTAGGGATATCTTCAGGGTTCATAAAACGAATTCCTCTTATCTTTTATTTTTTGAAATAAATAAAGTCACAAGGTGCCAGGTCAGGACTGTAAGTAGGATGACTTACTAACTCTACACCTTCGATAGACACATATTCGATAGTCCGTCTGGCGGAGTGAGCTGGAGCGTTGTGGTGAAGAAGCATCCTGCTTCTTGGGTGCTGCTGTCTAACATTTTCCAAGACAACTGCTAAATAAAATTGGTAAGAAACAAAAATTAAATGATATATTGGCTTTACACAATATGGTCATTGAAGTAAATTTTCCAACACGTGTAACAATTGACTTATCAACTAACTCATCAACTGGACCACGTATCAGTAATATGCCGCGCGGGTCCGCAGCGGTGGCGCCAGTCTTCAGCCGGTGCAGTGACTAAGCTGTGAAAGCCGAGCTCGTCTGCGAGCGCGTAGCGCCGCCGCCGCACACTCGACAGGCAGTACTCGCGTGCTAATGTGGCGTTTCAGGAGGCAATTATGAGTATTGACTGGGATGACATATTTGTTAATCATGCAATGTCTGTGGGGAATTTGGCGAGGTCTGTAATAAATATTATTATTGCAAGCAAATTCCATATCTGTTTCCCGTTTAAACGTAAGAATATTATAAAACAGTCGTGGGTCTCGAAAGATCTCTTAGATTTAAACAATCTTCTGTTCGAAACTATCCGACTAAAAGAGAAATACCCAAACACACAACTTGACGCATTTATCGAAGCAGTCACTTTTAGGTAGGTAGATACAATACGAGAATGCTGTAAGCTCTCAGAAATTCCGTCACTATGAAAAATTTTTAAAAATAGCCCCCACTTACTTAAGGCAACATGGCGTGTCGTCAATACTGAAAGAGGTGCAAATACCTGCACTTCCGCGAGTTTTACAGACGCGTCGGTCGCTAAAGATCCCACGGGCATGAAGCTCGGATCCCGGAAGGTGGCCGCTAACGCTATGAACGCGAGGTTCGTGGGTGCAGCTGCTGCGTGCGGTGCGCCGCGCGTTCAGCTGCAACGGGTAAGCGTTGCTCTCAAAGCCGCGCGCCCTCAGCCAGACCGCTCCTTAAGAATAGTTATGTTCACTGCGTCTGAGGTGTTCTGCTTAGTAACATCACAAAACCCTCGCAAGCCTACTTTATCTACGATATCTCTATGGAGTTACAATCTAGTGCCGCGGCACCGCTGGCGTCCTGTCTGGCATTGTTGTTCAACCGCTACATTGAGGTTGTAATATATCCGGATATTCGTAAAGTAAGATTTCACCTCTGTTTAAGTGAAAGAGGAAGCGAGAAAACATCGATAGCTACAGGCTTGTCTCGATAATCCCCACTGACGCAGATACTTGAGAACTGGTTATGTAGACGCCTGACCGAGTATTTAGCGGTGACGAGTGCGCTATTACAATGCCAATAGGTACCTACGCTTATCGCTCCGGCCGCTCGACAACGTCGCTCACCCGTGAGGTCATCCGCCGTTGTCAGAGGAAACAGCAAGTCGCAGTCCTGTGCTGCGACCTGTCGAAAGCATTTCACGTCGCAGACCACAACGTTCTCTCTTACAAGCTGCAGCACTATGACATCAATGGTTCAACGGCGCATTCGTTCTTGACAGGCCTTATGCGAGACCGATGCCAGATGGTAGTGGCCGACGGTGGTGAAACTGGGTCTGATGCCCTAGGGACGGTGATGGGTGTTGCCCAGGGGTCTTCGGTATCTAATAAGTAGGTATACTTTTCTCTCTTTTGCTGAATGACCTGCCAGAGAACGTGATAGTTAGTGATATTCTTTGTCCGAGGATAACTTTCCAAGCGTTTATCCGATAATTGTGAAATTTGGTGTGAATTTGACGTGACTAAATGAGCTAAAAATATGGAGGGGTTGTTGAGATATTGGGGTTCAAGAGAGGTAAAAAACAAGCAAAATGAGACTATCTGGTCAAGTGGCACGTCTAATAAAAAGGTATTTGTAAGTACATTTATACCCTGTTTTTATTTTTAGTTTAAACCTTGTAGTTTTTAAGTTATAAGCCATGATATAAACTGAACTTTGACAAAATTCACAGGGTAGGTAGGTACACCAGTGACCCCACAGTGCTGAAATTTGGTGTGCGCGTAGCTTTAGTGAAACAAATATAAGGAAAAGTCTGAAATCCAGAATAACTGCAATTTACATCTCAAAAAAAAATCTAAAAACATGAACTCCCGTTACCTGTAATTTGAATGAAACTGTAGGTCAAGTAGTTTGGTTATGCATTTCGTGGCACTATTTTGATGGTCAAAGATTACAAATAATATTTTTTTGTTTTTATGGGAGACTCGCGAGATCTCAGTTCGGGGCGAACCACTAGTGTAGATAAAATTTATCGTTTACATTTGGATACATAGTTTTTGAGATAATTAAAAATAACAAAACGCTTGCGTGCCAAACCTCGCGTTTGAAGCTGCGGGCGGGTCAGTTATTAGGTTAAAATTTACATTGGTTATCTGTGGCTTTCTTTTATTTACATTCACAGACTACTAGAATGTGTTTACATTCGATAATTCGTTCGATAGTCGTTTGATTCGTTAACACCGTGTTTCAGATCAAGATTCAAGATTTTTTATTTAATTCTATAGCTTTATTTGTTATAGAAGTAGGAATTGAAATATCCAGTGTATATATTTCTAAGTAGGCATATCTTAGTCACCCTAGACATCTGTGTACAGGCTTATTTAGAGGGAGAGGTTTCTGGGATTCAAAAGAAATTTTAAAAATGTATTTTGCTATGTGCAGAATTTGCTTTACTAAGAATATTCGAATGTATGAGATCAAGAAGACTTCCTATCAAGATATCTTCGAGAAACACACTGGCAGGAAGGTATGTCCCTACCTAATACCACATAACCTAGGTATTTTTTTTACTTAGAGGTACTGAAAAAAAAGTGATTAGTTTGTTGTTCTATCACACCAAAGGTATAAAGTATACCAAAGGTATATACTTATATTATGTATTAATAAATTAAATTTCGAATTTTTTCTTTTTCGGTAAAAAGTGAAAAATTTGATATTTTATTTTATCAATAGATAATATAGGTAGGTTATACATACTTTAATACTATAAAATTGTTCTAAAATTATGGTAAAGTCGGTCCTAGTCAATAATGGTTGTGGTTTTTACATACCTACTGCTGCAACCAGTCGCTGTTTATGTCATCGATCGATTCGCATAATTTTGTTTTTTAATTATTTCAATATCTGTCATTTTACAAGCAAGCTATAACACAAAACAACAAACAAACAGAACAATAGATGGTATTCTTCTTCTGCCAGCCAAGAGTCAAGAGTTTAGGTTATTTGGCAACCACATAATCGATACAAATATGAGTTAAAAGTTGTTATAGGTAGCCTTTATGTTAAACTTTATGTTAAAACTAGTGCAAACATACAGTCAGACAGACAGGGTTGGGGACTTTATATTATGTATTGATAGACTTAGTCATACATTACAGGGACTGTAGGAACATCTTATCATCTTTTACTGCACTAACACCCTCAGTGAGTCTGGAAACTATGGTCAAGGAGATAGGGGTCAGATCAGAAAGGAATGCACAATAAGTACATCCTAATGCGTTACTTCAGCACAGTACAGATTTTATTCCTTTATACCTAAGAATTATGATTCACCATCGGAATCAGCTGCATAAAAACAACCCATCCACGTATAGTCCACCAACTGATTGCGGATCACAAAGAGAACAATTTGTAATTTAATTTGTATTTAAATATATTTTTTCGGTAATTTGGGTGGGTATGTCAGTTGTAATTGTGTTAGTATAAAATTATGTTTGGGTAAAGGTCTTTAAGTAAGCATCTAAATATTGTGTAGAGGCTCGAGTGTTTGTAAGCAAGACACACCTGTGCTTTACTGTGCTTTATGTAATGTTACTATGTACTGTTATTATGGAATTTTTTGTTAAATAAATAAATACAAATACATAAAAATCCTCCGAATCAGGACTCATCTACCATAGTTCCCTCGTGCTAAAGGACATTATTCTCAGTTAGATAGTCAAATGCAAATTTAGATCTACCGCTGCCTGTCAATACAACATCCAACAATCTATAATCTAATTCTAGGATAGGGGCAGAAAGCTCTACACTGATGTCCCGACTCCTTGAATTAACAGATTAGGCCTTAGGGTTGATGGCAGCAGTTTCCCAGGATCACCGTAGATGTTTTTGTAGTCCACTGTAGTATAATTAGGATATTATGTAATTCTAGCTTCCTGTTTCAATGTTTCAGCTTATAACAGGGAAAGGCAAACCTAACAAGGTGTGCTACCTTTGTAACTTGCAGTTGCAAAAGTTCAGCCGGTTTATTGAGATCTCACAGAGAGCAGAGAAATACCTATCAGAACTCAACTGCAGCAGAACTGAGGTACATATTTGAATATTAAATCAAGGCCTCTCAATCGCCATAAGGTGATGTAATAAAATATAAGAATTATAAATTATGAAGCGCAACCATATGTAAATAACAAATCAAGAGGAATTTTCTGCTTTGCCGCCAATTTTTTATTTATCATCTTGCCGAAAGGCAAACGCATTTATGGCAGCCACGTGAACGCAATTTGTACTAAGCAAAGAGACATACTTTGGTGCGCCAAGAATGATAAAAGAGATCCAATCAAAGAGTATATAAAAACCCCAGCACGCCGTTTCATACAACATTGCTGGAGCGTTGTAATGTTCCAAATTAAAAAAACGCTCCTGCAATGGATTAGATTTTTTTGTCCATAAATTCGATACTTCACGTGTACTTTTTTCGAAAATAATGTCAATATTTCCATGCATGTTTGAGAAAATACTTTTTTGTCTATCCGACGGCAAAAAGAGCACTGATGTGTAAGATTTCAAGAAGACGTGGGAAGAAAACAGCTCTGGACGACATAATAAAAACAATTTGAATATAATGTTCTATACGTGCATTGGCGTTAAAATGTTCTATTACCTAAACTAAAGCTTCAATACAGAAATCTTATTGCCACTTTGTAAATAGGAGGCGAAAACATGGAAATATGCCGATTTTGGAATATAGGCTCTTAATATTTTCAGATATCACAAGAGCTACCTTATAATAAAGTACACAACTTATCCATCTCTCCAGTGAAGTGTACAATTGTAACGGAGACTACTGAAGAAATTGAAATACCTGGAGAAAACAAAGATGATCTGGAAATGATAATTATTTCTGAGAAAAATGATAATTATCATAATACCAAGGCTGATGTAAAGTTTGAATCGGTAAGAGAATTTTTAGAATTGTCTTGGTAGTTTCTAAGATTGCCCTCTACTAATATACAAACATGAAAACAGCAAACTTTTACTCCTTTTCATATTAGTATAAATGGTTAACTATATCATCATACCAGCCATAGTTGAATCACTGCTGAGCACATAGGCCTCTCCCAGATTTGCAGATAATTAACTGATACAACAACGTTTAAAATCATCCCATGTTTTGAGAGGAAGGTTCAATAAATTATATATAGTGTTTATTGGTAACAAATAGATAGGTACAATGGGGCATAAATGCTAACATTAGGCTTTTTATGGAGCGTAAGGATCCAAAAACAGCTGAATTTAAAAGAATCCTGAACGCAGCCCCCATATCAGCAAAAAGAGCTATTGTCACACACGAAACTCGAGCTAGCCAGATGATATTCCTATAGTGGTTCTCAAGACTTTTGCTCCGGAACTGATCCCAGTGCTCACATATTTATTCTTCCTCTCTCTCACCACCGGCATAGTGCCTTCATCTTGGAAGGTAGCCTTGGTCCACCCCATCCCAAAAAAGGGCGACCGAACTGATCCGGCAAATTATCGACCTATCGCTATCACTTAGCTTCTGTCTAAGGTAATGGAACGAGTGCTGAACATTCAACTTCTCAGGCATCTAGAAGAGCACCAGCTGATCAGTGACCGTCAATACGGTTTTGGCCATGGCAGATCAGCTGGTGATCTCCTAGTTTACCTTACCACCGATGGGCAGAAGCCATCCAAAGTCGCGGTGAAGCATTGGCGGTAAGTCTCGACATTGCCAAAGCATTTGATCGGGTCTGGCATAAAGCGCTCCTTTCCAAGCTCCCACCATATGGCCTACCCGCGGGGCTATGCAATTGGATTGCTGGCTTCATGTCTGACCGGAACATCAAGGTCGTCGTCGATGGAGCTTGTTTCGAGATCGTGGCCATTAATGCGAGCGTGCCTCAAGGGTCCGTGCTATCGCCAACACTATTCATTCTTTACATCAACGATTTACTTAAAATCTGTAACTTGCACTGCTACGCAGATGATAGTACTGGCGATGCTCGATTTACGGGCCCTGCAGGTGTCTCTCGGGAGGCTTTGGTACAGGGACGCAATATAATTGTGTCTGAGGTTGAACGCTCATTGGAACGGGTCCCAGAATGGGGACGATTCAATTTAGTCCAATTTAACCCTAAAAAGACTCAAGTCTGTGCGTTCACCTCTAAAAACCCCTTTATTCCAGGACATTCGCCTCGGCATGGCCAACAACCTCTCAATCCTGGGCGTCGACATCTCTAGCGAAGTGCAGTTTAGGGGTCACTTGGAAAGCAAAGCTTCTCTTGCCTCCAAGAAACTTGGTGTACTAAACCGATCAAAGCGGTACTTCACGGCAGGGCAGCGTCTTGTGCTCTACAAAGCGCAAATCCGGCCCCACATGGAGTACTGTTCTCACATCTAGAACGGTGCAATAAAATACCAACTGCAGCCCCTAGACTCCTTGCAACGCAGAGCCGTTCGTATCGTTGATGACCCAGTAGTATCTAAGGATCTGGAGCCGTTGAGTCTGCGCCGTGACATCGAAGCGCTCAACGTTTTTTATAAAATATATTACGGCGAATGTTCTGAAGAGCTGTTCAATTTAATCCCTGCTTCCCACTTCTACCATCGAACCTCCCGCAACCGGCAACGAGCTCACCCACATATTGTAGATGCGTGGAAATCTCTCACGGTGCGTTTCACTCACTCCTTTCTTCCACGCACCTGCAAGATGTGGAAATCACTTTCCTCCCACTTTCCGGTGGGCTTCAAAATGAACGCCTTCAAGAGAGGTGTAAATAGGGTAATAAGTGCGGCGGTGACGACTTAACATCAGGAGGCCCGTCAGCTTGTGTGTCTATAAGTTTAAAAAAAAGGCACAAATAATAACATTAACATTAGAAATAAGCATATGCATGCTTGCATGCATTATCATTAGATAATAGTACATGATAATACATATAACATAACTAATTTATAAATAGACCTTTGAGAGGAAGGCTGAAACTTTTTTGTAATGTTTGACAATCAACATTGCGATTCAAACCGGCTATGCAGTCAGTGCTTGCAGACACTTATCTATAAAGATTGTAACCATTACAAGAAGTTATATTCACGCATTGGGACATTTCACATGATCGCATACTACAATACCCAGACCTGGAAATTAGGTTTATTTATTTATTTATTAGGTTTATTTTCACGGAACGCCACGTAAATGTTTGCAATATTCCTGATACCCAGGAGTCCTAGTGTAAGATCAGGACTCATCATCATCATAGGCCTCCTAGGCCTTGTTGCCTTTATTAGGTTATCCATCTAGTGAGGGATTGTCCAATGTGTGGTCTCCATTCAAGAACCTTTCTGCCCAAAAGAGTTCTTTAGCTATGTGCCCCGTCGACTGCCACTTTAGTTTGCTAATCCTCTAGGCTATGTCCTTGACTTTAGTGAGTCATCACCATCATCATCATATCAGCCAACGGACGTCCACTGCTGAATATAGGCCTCCCCTCCTGAGCGATCGATTTTGCCCGGCTTTCATCCAACGGCTCCCAGAAACCTTTATCAGGTTGTCTTTCCATCTAGTGGGGGGCCGTCCTACGCTGTTTATTGAGTGTCTGTTGAGAATTAATATTTTCAGATATCACAAGAGCAACCTTTTAAAAAAATACACAACTTATCAAGCACAATTGTAACGGAGAATACTATAGATCTTGTAGAAATTGAAATACTTGGAGAAAACGAAGAAGATGATATGGAAATTAAAATGAACTCTGAGAAAAATTATAATTATCATAATACCCATGTTGATGTAAAGATTGAATCGGTGGGCTTAGATTATGCGGAGAATCCGAATTATGAAGATATAGTAACTGAAGGTACCGAACCGCTTCCCTTTCTTTTTTTACCACTAATTGCCTATTTCACCCAATCCAAGTGTGATTGTGTAAGTGGTGACGTGTTTTTTATGTACCTAATTACATAATGTGTAGCGGCTCGAGTGTCTCTAAGCATCGAGACACACCTTTAAGGTTTTACAGTGCCTTATGATTACTAGTCGTATGTAGGTTTTTGTCAAATAAATAAATAAAACAAAAAGTAACTTAAATTGACGGTTAAAAATAATTCTCTCAATCTGTTTTCAGTGAAAACATATACGAAGGGCGTACAATGTATTCTCGGTATCGGGGTAATATACTAATGATGAGAGTAATTAAATTATCTCATTAGTTTATGACACTCATTGAGGGTATAAATACAAAACTTTATTTAATTGTCGGCATTCGTATTCAAAATATCTTTTCGGAAAGGCAACTACGATGACTGATACGACAATGTCGAAAAAAAACGAGCATCGCGCTGTGATAAAATTCCTCACAAAACAAGGAAAGACTCAAAAAGTAATTCACGAAGAAATGATGGCTGTTTACCAAGATTCTGCCCCTTCATTATCTACAATTCAGAAGAGGTCAAGTGAATTTAAACGACTCGTGAAGACGACTCGTCTTCAATACTCTCTCTACCCCGTTTACCACCGGCACGAGGCCGGTTAGTGCCGCTACTGAAGAAAACGTAAAAATTGTTGAGAAACTTGTCCTCGAAGATGCCCGTGTGAGAGTGAAAATATTAGCAGAAAGAACCAAGCTATCCGTGAGTACCATCCACACTATCCTTCATGACCATCTGAATTTGTCAAAGGTCAGTGGAAGATGGGTGCCTCGAATGCTCACAGCGCTTCAGAAACAAGTGCGAGTTGATTGTTGCAAGGAGTTTTTGGAGCTCTGTGATGAAAATCCGCAAAGTATTTATGATCGGATTGTTACTGGTGATGAAACGTGAGTTCATCACTATAATCCTGAGAGCAAGCAGGAGTCTATGCAGTGGCATAAAAATGGGACAGCCCCACATAAGAAGTTCAAAGTCAGCCCATCCGCCGGAAAGCTCATGACCACAGTGTTTTCGGATTCCAAGGGAATCTTATTAATTGAGTACACAAAAAAAAAGAGAGTATTACTGGCGCAACTTACGCTAACACTCTGCGCAATTTAAAGGAGGCAATAAAAGAAAAAAAACGGGGAAAATCGACCGCAGGTGTATTGTTCTGCACGACAATGCGCCCGTTCACAAGGCGCGCATTGCCAATGCTGCTGTGCGGGATTGCGGATTTGAAGAAAACAATTATCCACCCTACAGCCCGGACCTAGCCCCTAGTGATTACTTTCTGTTCCCAAATCTCAAAAAAGAACTTCGAGGCAAGCATTTTTCCGACGATGAAGAGTTACAGGCAGCAATTAACGATCATTTTTCAGACCAGGATGAAAAATATTTTTTGGAGGGAGTTGAAAATTTATTTTCCAGGACAAATAAGTGTGTTCAGATCCTAGGGGACTACATTTGTACGATCCCAGTATAGCACCGTACATAAGTATTAGTTGATAATGTTCTGGAGTGCCACAGGAAAACAGTAATAATTAACGTAAACTGTTTATTTAATCAAACACGCTTAGCGCCAGCGTCTTAGTCGCGCGGCGGATTACTCGTCACTCATTGCAGTAATAATTAAAACGCTGATCTTAGGCATTCGCAACTATATGGATGTACATGACCGTACATATTACTAACCCTAAGAACAAGAACAGCCAAAAATGAGAAAAGTTTCATACAAAAGTACAGTGAGTAAGTTGTTCAAAATAATGCAAGTATACAGTAAGTATATAAAATCAATGTAAAAGTAGTAAATTAAACATGAAAAGTAATACAAAATAAACTTAAGTACTTAATTAATCAAAACTAAATGTAACGTCTTGTCCTGGCTGTGGCTGTTGACCCCGCTCGCGTGCTGCCGGCGTCGGCTGGACCTCGTCCTTGGGCGCGCGTTCCATCAGGGTCAGTGCAGTCGGGACAAATTTTGCGTTTCTTCTCAAACATCGTTTCTTTAAAATCCATACTACAGCCACCATGACGACTACCGCCACTAAAGTGTAGCTAATGGCATAGTGGTGAATGTCATGGTTGGACAATGTCTGAGGTAGCTGTTTCTCCCCCATTTTCTGTATCGCTAGCCATTGTTCTAGCTTCTCTTGGTTTTGTTCTTCCGCTGCAAGTTCAAGTTGTGGAGCTTGAGAGTGGACGATATGATTTATGGATTTTTCCAGTTGTGGGGGTTTCGCCAAGTATAAATTGACTTTAGAGTCACTATGGTATAGGTTGTGTGCGTAAATGTTTTGATCTTGGTTTTGCATTACGCAACCTTGTTTTAAAGTGATGAGTCCTGATGTTTGTAATTGATAAGAAGTGACTTCCCCAGCGCATACAGTTCTGAATGGGCACGCGCCATCATAGCCCACCGCTAACCATGTGTTTGTTGAATGTAACTCGATCCAGTCGTTATCGCATCGTCCTTTCTTCATAGCGCATAGTGAAGTCGTTTCGTGACTTAGAAACTTAGCTTCGCAAGGTGCATTTTTGCTTTCTAAGTTTTTAATTGGAAGGTTTAAATGCACACAAAATTATCTGTACTTTTCTGCATGCATTTTTTCAGTCCCTCTATATTCATGTTTAGAAAAGTGTTCTTTCTAAAGTTGACTGCTATGTACTCATACGATGTAGATACGAAAGCAGATTGGTTTTCGGTCGTTTTAATTGGCAGTGGAATAGGTTTATATAGCGTGAACTCTTCGTCACTTGTCAATGGAATGTGTATCTCGAACATGAAGTAGTCGCTCGTAACCCGAGCCTTTACAAGAGTAGTTTATAGATATCCTTTATTTGTGTTTCAATGTTATCAACTGGAAATGTTAAAGTTTTCGGTAGTTTTCCAGCGATATTATTAAGTTGTTTGATTAGATTGACTGGAGTCAAGAGGTGGATATCGATCTGACCTTTGTAGACATCTAGGAGTGCGTTGAGAAACATCTCCTGGATGTTTTTTAAGTTTATCAGCAGTAGGTGTGCAGTAAGTGACATAGAGTTGAAGTAGTTAGTTGCCATAACATTTGTCTCAAGTTTCGACACTTTATAGATAGTGTTGTTAATAATGATATGTTCATGATATTAAATTGATGATGGACGTTCTTCTCATTTTTCTTCATAATTTCATTTTCAATTTCTATTATAAAGGTTTGATTTTTTATGAGGTTCAGTAAGTATTTTTCATTTTTTTTGTATGGCTTGAATGTCTTTTTTATATTTCTCTGCAAATTGCTGATCCAAGACTCCAAATAAGCTGTTCGCAAGATAACCGACACCATCTACCAGACCGCGCTTTTTACGATGAGATAAATGTTTGTGTGGCGATAAAAGTATGTCGTTATAGTATTTCAGTAGCTCCATTTCGTGCAGAATTTGTTTCATAATAGTACTTTCACAAAATCTTGGGTCTAGTTTTTGACACACAATTTTCATTTCTTCCAAGTACTTTTCAAATACTTGAGTTGCTTGCCAGTAGCTAGTTAAGTTGTAGTAGGTAAGTAGAATCCATTCATCGTGTATCAACTGTATTTTTCCAATCGTATCGTAATAGATCGGGCGCTCGCTGCCAAGGTTGGTAATCTGAGCGTGCGGCATCATGCTTTCTTCGTCAGTACAAGCGCAGTGCGTTCTAGTTAATAATGCCAAAATCGATAGAATAGAAACAAACATCGCCATGTAAGATTTGTTCTTAGTTTGTTTGCGCGTGCTAGTTGAGTTAGGCCGTTGTTTATGTATAGTTTTTGTTTCGTCAGGCAGTAGTTTTGCAAGTTTAGTGATGGGTCTTTTCATTACACCGGCTTGGGTTTTTACAGTCGTAACCCTCACGTAACCGTCGTCTTCGGGATGTACGTCGATGATTTTGCCCATAACCCACTTTCCTGGTGGTAGGTTGTTTTCCTTTACAAGAACAATATCACCCTTTTCGAAGTTTTCAGTGGGTTTTTGCCATTTACTTCTTGCTTGTAATTGAGTTAAATAGTCACTGGACCATAGTTTCCAGAATCTGTTCATCATGTGCTCTGTGAGTTGCCATCTCTGGCGTAAATTAACGTTGCGTTCATCTTCATAGCTCGATATAGGGAGCGTCATAGTAGGGCTTCCCGTTATGAAATGCCCAGGTGTGAGATAGTTGTAGAAGTCTTCTGCGTCTTCTGTAAGGGGACAGAGTGGCCTCGAGTTCATGCATGCTTCTATATTCGCCAGTAAGGTCGCAAACTATTCGTAAGTTAGTTTCTGTTCCCCCAGTATGCGACGTAGATGATGTTTCATTGAACGTACTGCTCGTTCCCAAATCCCACCAGCACTTGGCCAGGCAGGGGCGCTGAAATGCCAGACGACTTCCATTTTACCGATTTCATCGAAAAATTCTGACGTAAGTTCAGTTTTCCAGAGTTCATACTCGTTTTTGAGTACTTTTGATGCGCCGATAAAGTTGGTACCGTTGTCAGAGTACATGTGTTTAGGTGTTCCTCTTCTGGCGCACATTCTTTGGAAAGCAGCGATGAACATTTCGGTGCTCAGATCGGAAACAAGCTCAATATGCACCGCTTTTGTTGCCATGCAAATAAAAATAGCGATGTACCCTTTGGTAGTTTTCACTCCTCTTCCCCTGTTTAGTTTGACTTCGACATGTCCAGTAAAATCCACTCCTGTATGAGTAAACGGGCGTGAGGGGTTTGTTCGTTGTGATGGTAGATCGGCCATGATCTGGTGGCTGTCTGTAGGCTTGTACCGGTTGCAGCGCACGCATCTTTGTAATTGAGTTTTTACCGATCGGTTGCCGCCTACAATCCAATAACGTTGGCGGATATAGGCTAGCGTTAGCCGTGGTCCACCGTGAAGAGTTGCAGCGTGAGCTTCTTCGATTATGAGTTCAGTCAATCTTGCTTTATGTGGTAAGATCATCGGATTTTTCATGCCTGTGGGCAAGTTCGACTTGTTGAGGCGACCCCCGAGTCGTATGACTCCTTCTTCAAGGTAAGGGGTCAATTTGTATAAAGAGCTATTTTTTGGTAGCGCCTGATTTTTAGTTAGTAAGTTATATTCCATTTCTAAGTCGCTTCTTTGCATAAATTTCACAATCAACTCGTTCGATGTACATAGTTCTGCTGTAGTTAAGTAGGTAGTTAGTGCTTTATCATTACGAGCGGTATTATATTTCCGTGAGAAGCCGCGTACCTTTGTTATAAAGCGCATGATCCAAGCTACTATGCGCTTTACACGTGTTAATGAGCTGCATTTGTATAACAGTTCAGTAATAACGTTAATATTTATTTCGGTTTGGGATGCCACCTTCTGTTTTGTTTCAATGTCTGTTGTAAACAAACAGTTCAAAGTTTCAGTATTTTTAATTCCTGAGAATGTTTTCAGCATTTCAGGGCCTTTCCACCACAAGTCAAAATCTTGCAGTTTTTTCGGGCTCACTCCTCTTGTAGCGCAGTCTGCAGGGTTTTGTTTTGATTCTATGTAAGACCATTGTTTTGATGGTATTATTAGCTTAATTTTCTTTACTCGATTTTCCACGTACTTTTCCCATTTCGTTGGCTCTCCCTGCAGCCATGCAAGTACAACTTGAGAATCAGTCCAGGCCCAAATAGTGATGTTATTTTCATTTAATGATGTTATCGCTTTTTCCATCAGTTCCGATAGCAGTAATGCGCGGCAGAGTTCAAGACGAGGCAGAGTTAATTTTTGTGCGATTGGGGCAACCCTAGTCTTAGCGGCTAGTAAGTTCAGCACGGGCTGCCCATTTTCATCCATGGCGCGGGAGAATATAGCACATGAGAAGGCTTTTATGCTTGCGTCGCAGTACCCTAAAAGTTCAATGTTTTTCTCAGTGCTCCCGATCCATCTCTGGATTTTAATGCCATTTAGGCAAGGTAGTTCGGCTTTCAGTTTCTGCCATTCTTCTTGAGTTTTTTGTGGTAATGACTCATCCCAATGTAGTTTTTGTTCCCAGACTTGTTGAAAGATGAGTTTGGCTGTCACTGTTACTGGAGATAACCATCCCATAGGATCGTATAGTTGTGAGATCTCAGATAAAAGGATTCTTTTCGTGAGTCGTTTTTCTGTATTTTCCTCTAAGTTCCAGTTAAACATAAAAGTGTCCGTTTTTGGGTTCCATGCAAGGCCGAGCGTTTTTGTGCTTTCGTCTTCGAAGTCAAATGTGCACTTGGTTGAAATTTGATCTTCAGATAATAGTTTAAGTAGTTCTGGACAGTTAGCCGACCATTTTCTCAAGTTCATGCCCCCTTCCTTCAGTAAGTCGATCAAATAAATCTATAGTTCTTTGGCCTTTTCGAGTGAGTTGTGGCCGCTTATTAAATCGTCGAGATAAAATTGAGTTTGTAAAGCTTTGGTTGCGGCTGGGTACTTGTAACCATAATCTAGGGCCAGCTGTTTTAATGTTCGCATAGCTAGCCATGGTGCGCATTTAGTGCCGTATGTTAAGGTACATAGAGTGTATTCTCGTAGTATGTCTGAAGGTGAAGGTCGCCATATGATTTTTTGCAATGTTTGTTGATCTTCCGAGAGCAAGATACATCGATACATCTTCTCTATGTCGGCAGTATAGGCATATTTGTAGGACTTCCATTTCAAAAGAAGTGCTTGAATGTCCTTTTGTAAGTTTGGCCCTTTTTCCATTAGGGCATTGAGACTTTTGCCGCTTGAAGTTTTGTTCGAGGCGTTGAATACCACTCGTAGTTTAGTAGTAGTTGAGTTTTCTCGTAGTATTCCGTGATGAGGTAGGTAACATTGCGGACTTTTTCTAATTAATTTTCGTTCAGTTATTTTCATGTGGCCAAGTTCTGAGTATTCGTTTATGAACTCTTTGTACATAGTAGATAGTTTTTCGTTTTTTGTTAGCCGTTTTTCTAGTTGTAAAAATTGCGAAACCGCTGCTGGTCTTGATTCGCCGAGTTCAGTTTCGAAGTTTTCCAGCATCGGCATCTTCACAATATATTTTCCGTCCGTAGATCGCTTAGTAGTCTCTGTGTAGTAGGTTTCACAAAGATTATCTTTCTTGATATCCTCCGTTTGAGTTATGGATTCACTCTCCCAGTATTTAGTGAAATCAGAGAGGTTGATGATGGTGGCGTGGCAGTTAAAAGTTTTTAGTTTTCCACATAGTATCCACCCTAGTTGAGTTTGTTGGGCGACGGGAGAATGTAGATCTCCTTTCAGAACGCCGTCCATTAAAATTTCAGCATATGTATATGTCAGCTGATAAAAGTAAGTCGATGGAGCCGCAAACATTGTAGTCTGGATCTCCGAGTTTTAAGTTTTGTAGATGTGGCCAGTTAGCTTTTTCAAAAGTAGATTCAGGCAAGTTATTTGTAAGCCTTTTCAATATCATGGCTTGAGCGACGAAAGTGTAGTCACTGTGTATGGATTTACAGGTAAGTTGCACCCGTCCTTTACAGTTTTCAGCCCCGTGCCCTATTCCAGACACAGAGGCGTTCAGTTTTTGACGTGGAAGCTGTAGCATCTGAGTAGCATTCTCCGTTATAAGATTTACTTGTGAGCCTTGGTCAAGTAGTCCCCGCAAAGTTTTGTAGGTACCATCGTTGCTCTTGACCCGTAGTTTGACTGTAGTTAGAAGCACTTCCATGTTGGTAGTAGCTGTGTGATGAGAAGTTTGCTGGCCGGAAATAGAAGGTTTTTCTATTTCGTTGCTAGTTTTCTGAGGTTTAAATGGTTCATGTAACTTTTTTGTTATCTTTTGACACAGTAATGTATGTCTCATATTACATTCCTTGCAAACCTTTGATGAGTTACAGTCCGTGTTACCATGACTGTATAAACAGTTTTTGCAGAGTTTTAGTTTTGCAACGGTATTATTTCGCAATGGAATATTCATTTCTGTGAATTTAGCACATTGCATTAGAACATGAGTCCCATCGCATAAGGGGCACTTTCCGTAAGCAGTGTGGTAAAACTTCGAGTAGTCTTTATTGTCTTTGTATAAGGTCGACGTTTTTTTGTAGTTCGGCCTTTCATTGTAGTGAGGTTTGAAGTTATATTTATTGTTTGTGGGCTTGTTGCAATTCATGTTTCCAGTTACTTTCTGCGAATGCGAATTGTTTGCGTCTATTTGACGAGTCTTGATGGTTTCAAAAGCCATGAATTGATTTTCTAAAAATGTTAAAAACTCTGTCAAGTTAGGCAGCTCCCTGTTGTTTTGAATCTCCTTGGAGTATTCATTGAATGTCGTAGAATCCAATTTTTGTGCCATATGGTGCACGATCATTGGGCCCCACGTTTTTACGTCCACGCCCATATTAGTGAGTCCGTTATACTTTCGTTGATGATTGCGTGTAACTTTTTCAAGTTGTAGGCGTTGGGATTTTGAATGATTGTAAACTGCTGCATCCCGTTCATAAATGATGTGAACTGCAGCCGGCGGTTGTCATACCTATGCTTTAGTATCTCCCAACATGAATCGTAATTTTCGGCACTAACAGGTAGATGTTGTACTAAACGCTCAGCTTCACCTTTTAGTTTGGTTTTTAGGTGTTGCATTTTTAGTGATTTGGAGATAGTGGGATTTTTGTGAATTGTTTCCAGAAAGAGATCTTTGAATGAGATCCAGTGAATGTAATCACCGTGGAATTCTGGTATTTCTATTTTTGGAGCTGATTTTTCAAAGTGCAAGTTTGACCATATTTTGTTGTTCAGTTGCTTTCTCAACTCGTCGTACCTCTTCTCGATGTCATCGAATTTACTTGAGTATTCACGTAAACTCGAACCTTGAAGGAAATCCTCCAGATGCCAGTGCAGTTTGTCAATGGCGTCCCATTTGACCTTTAGAATCGACAGATGCTCTTCGAGTTCCCATTTTACAGATGTTTGTTCAATATTTATTTTTGCCATTGATCTGTCTAATGCTTTAAAATGGCATTCTTGTCGGTTCATCAGTTTTTTGATTGAATCGTCAGGATCTGCAGTACGTTTTTTGATGGTGGGGAAAGGTTCATCCTCCTGCATCCCGGTTAGGTCAAAGTAGACACTAGAATCCAGCGTTTTTTCTTGCTCTTGTTCTTGATAGGAAATTAGTAATTCCCTCATGTTTGCCTTGGTAGCTTCGTAAAGTTCTTTAGTTCTCCCATACACGTTGCTCGTGAAGTAGTTATGCAGGCTTTTCTCGTCAATTTTTCTAACGATAACTTCATGCCTCTCGTGGAAAGAAACCCAGGATTCTTCAAGGGTTTCAAGACGTTTGTTTAAGTATTCGACAGTTTTTCTAGAAGTACTGTCTTTTTTGTAGTTAGAGCATAAAATTTTAATACTCTCAAAGCAACTTACTTGTTCAGAAAGTTCCTCCATTTTTAGTTGTAGTTAAGTAGTTATTAGTTCAGTTTGCAGTAGTATTAGTTAAAATGCAGCAGTAGTTGTAATTAAGTTATGATAGTTGATAGTTCAGAAGTAGTTGTAGTGGAAGTTTTCCATGTAGTCGGCCGGTAATGAACGTGAAGACAAGGTAGTAGTATCCTCAATCTTCTGCAAGTGTTTTCCAAAGATCCTCGCAGTTCACGATTGATTTCTTTAACACTTGAATGTTCTTGGCACTTAATGCATCTGTAACTCTCCGCTACTACGCACTAAGTGTGCGCCTTCTCAATCAGCCTTGTGAGACCCGCTTGTGGAAGGCCAGGCCGCCGATTCGCATTCGTAACGTCAAATCACAAAATACACTAGTGTATTTTTCGAAGGACCATTATGTACGATCCCAGTATAGCACCGTACATAAGTATTAGTTGATAATGTTCTGGAGTGCCACAGGAAAACAGTAATAATTAACGTAAACTGTTTATTTAATCAAACACGCTTAGCGCCAGCGTCTTAGTCGCGCGGCGGATTACTCGTCACTCATTGCAGTAATAATTAAAACGCTGATCTTAGGAATTCGCAACTATATGGATGTACATGACCGTACAACATTGAAAAATAAATTTTATTCAGAATTTTCTGCTTATTCTTTCATGCCTATACCGAGAATACATTCGATTCCCTCGTATGTTTTATCCGATGGATAGCGTCACTCAGAGGTGGTGAAATAAGCACTAAGTGTAACTGTTTTCTTTACCGATTGTAACTGGTTACCGTTTCTGTTATCACACTGAAACATACTGTTACGCCGAGGCTGTTACACAATAAGTAATAGTCGAAATTTCTCGATGCCTCTCGGCTTATCTACTGTGTCACGGAATACGTAATACTTTGTATGGAATATACCTGCATGCTGCGTTTTTACCTGCAGTTGCGCAGAATGGGGAGTGGTCATTCTGTCGAAACACCGACCCTTTCCTGGAACGATCGAGATCGTTCGAGTGTTGTGAACTGTGCGCGATATAAATAGGCCGGAGAGATGGCTGGACAGTCAGTCAGGATTTGGCTATACGTGCGAACATTTCGGTGACTTTTAGTGGTGCAACATTGGTGTGAATTAGTGTGTTGTGATTACGTGTGACTAAGTTCGTGTATTCATCGTTTTAGTGTTGAATAAAAGTGTTATTTTGGTTAGGTTGATTCTCATTATTTTATCCCGAACCCTCAGCTCGTAACAATTTGGTGTCAGAAGTGGGATTAAATAATGGTTCTACCAAAGGATAACGTGGACGGTGTAAAGACGAGAGGTCAACGACAACAGGAAATAGATGAAAGGCGGTTTGGAGATTCTCCGGTTCAAGAAGCTTGGCAGAGTCGTCAGCCGATGGAGATGGAATCAGCCGCCACCGAATCATTTGGAGCTTCATCATCATCATCCGTGGGCCAAGCTCCTGTGACAGGCGATCTTGCTTTTATTATAGCCATGCTTTGTCGTCAAGAAGAGCAGGCTCGGTTGCAGGAGGAGCAGCGCCGTCAGGATAAAGAAGAGCAGCGTCGTCAACAGAAAGAGCAGGCTTGGTTGCAGGAGGTACAGTGCCGTCAGGATAAAGAAGAGCAGCGTCGTCAACAAATTCAAATTCAAATATTTTTATTCATTAAAATCACAAGGATCACTTAGAAACGTCAATTTTACTGCCTGTTCCTTCGCGACCAAGCCAGGAAATTAAGGCAAGAAACAAGGCTGGTTGTTTTTTTTACTGATCCTTTTACAATACATAATACAGAACATAAATTACGTCTAAATTGTAACATTTTGAACGAGTTGGAGCAATTTCAATCCCAAGCTTCTCTATCATCTAAATAATCCGATATTTTATAGTAGGCCCTTTTATAAAGATTTTGTTTAATTACGTTTTTAAATTTGTTAATTGTCAATTTTTGTACATCCCTTGGGAGTTTTTTATAAAAGCGTACACCTTGCCCTTTAAACGATTTACTAACTTTATGGAGTCTACAAGTGGCAACAGCGAGTTTATCTTTATTTCTAGTATTAAAATTATGATTATCGCTATTTTTCTTAAACAAATTAATATTTTTGTGAACATACATTAGATTTTCATAGATGTATTGACAAGGGAATGTCATAATATTTATTTCTTTAAACTTATTGCGTAATGATTCTCTGGGGCCCATATTATAAATTGCACGAACAGCCCTCTTCTGCAGCACAAAAACGGTGTTTATATCTGCAGCACTCCCCCACATCAGTATACCGTATGACATAATGCTGTGGAAGTAGCTGAAGTAAACTAGTCTAGCTGTGTTTACGTCTGTAAATAGACGGATCTTTTTGACTGCGTATGCCGCAGAACTAAATCTCTTCGACAACCCATCAATGTGAGGGCCCCATTGAAGCTTATTATCTAGGGTTATACCTAAGAATACGGTGGTGTCCACAAGAGCCAACTCCTCGTCTTTGATTTTTATATCTGCTTTAACTTGTGTAACATTAGGTAGTATAAATCTAATACACTTTGTTTTCTTTTCATTTAGAAGTAGATTGTTTACATTGAACCATTTTACCACCTTAAAGATTGCATTGTTTATATCGTCAAAATCGGTTTGTCGTCGCTTTAATTTAAATAAAAGTGACGTGTCGTCTGCAAACAATACAACCTCATGATCGTCCTTTACAAGATGGGGAAGATCATTAATATATACTAATAACAAAAATGGTCCCAGAATTGATCCCTGTGGTACACCCTTTTTAACCAGAGACCCCGGAGAACGCTTCCCATTCACGTCAACTATTTGCACTCTGCCACTTAAATAAGAAGTGAGAAAGTCTAGAGCAACGCTCCTAATGCCATAATGGTGTAGTTTCCTGATCAATGTGTCATGGTCTACGCAATCAAATGCCTTGGACAAATCACAAAACACACCTAAAGCGTCATGAGACTTCTCCCAGGCATCAAATATGTGCGATATTAACTCAATACCAGCATCAGTGGTTGAGCGACCCCTGGTAAATCCGAATTGTTTATGATGCAGTAAATTATGTGAATTGAATTGTCAAAGCAGTTGATTTAAAATTAGTTTTTCAAATATTTTACTAAATGTCGGAAGTACTGAGATTGGTCTAAAATTACCAGGATCAGAACTAGTGCCTGATTTGAAAAGTGGAGTTATTTTACTGTGTTTCATTAAATCAGGGAATACACCACAGTCAATACACTCATTGAATATTAAAGCTAGTTCAGGAGCAATTATGTCAATCAATGTTTTCACGACGCTAACAGAGATGCCCCAGAGGTCCGTGGTTTTCTTAACATTTATCAATTTGAAAGCTTTTATAATGTCATGACTATTTACATAATCAAATTTGAATTGTGTTTTGCATTCCGTTAAGTTTTCTTTTAACAATGACTCTGCGACTATGGGAGAGGAGTTTAAGGATTTTGTGGTAGAGACTGGAATGTCGGTAAAAAAGTCTTCGAACTCATTAGCTACATCACCATCCTGATTGATCGTGGCATTGCCAATTTTCAAATTAAACTTATTGTTCTTAGTTGCGACTCTTCCAGTCTCACTGTTGATTATTTTCCAAGTGGCTTGTACTTTGTTTTGACAATTTTTAATTTTAGAACTCAAATGACGAGCTTTTGCTTCACGACAAACATTTTTAAAAATCTTTGAATATTTTTTGACTTTTTCTATAAACTCCTCATTAAAATTATATTGTTTTTCAGCATAAAGATCATACAATGTTTTTCTGCTTTTATTTATTCCCACTGTTGCCCAATCACAGAACTTTTGACCATCAGAGACCATGATCGATTTAGGTGTAAAAATTGAATTAAACACATCACTAAATTTCTTAAAAAACGTGTTGTATAAATTATTTGGATTATTATTATTATTATTATGTACACATGGAAGTACAGAAGTTAAGTTAAATTTAAGTTTGTCCAATCGATTAATGGTCATAGGTACACAAGTAATTTTTCTTTTTACAAGCTTTTTTGTTTGAATTTCTATTTTAATTATTTGACCAAGATGATCCGATTTAATATTACTAATTAAACTTCTATTTAAAATTTTTACATTGGCAAAAATATTGTCTATACATATGGCTGAAGTGTCCGTTATTCGAGTAGGCTCCATAAATTGAGGCTTCAGATCAGAAAGAGCAGCCAGTAAGCCAGAACTGCGGAGCGAGTGCTGGCTGGTATTGAGAAAGCCCTAAGAATTACGATCTCACAAGTTCATGATGGGAATAGCCTGACTATCAAAGGCCAAATTAATGGAACTTTGTAAGATGACTTTGGATACTGGTGTTAGTGGTCCGTACAGTGGTCAGTTCCCAACTGGCTAATCGATTTCTTGGTAAATTCAACAGTAGCCATGAGTGAATTCAGCTCCTGACGGCAACCGGTCAGCACATATCCGTCCTGGGTGAAAAGTGGGTGCAGGTTATGCTGGGTGAAAGACCTTTCCAGCAAAACGTCATCATTGCCGATATAGTTGATGACTGCATTCTGGGTTTAAATTTTTTACGAGAGCATCATTGTAGAATTGACATAAATCAAGGAGTTTTACAATGTGGAGAAGAGGAATTCTTTATGGAAGGTGGAACCAGGGGTAAGGTGTACTGTCTGAAGAAAATTGTTCTTCCGCCAAGATCAGAAACCATTGTACCAGTAAGCTTGCCACGAACTTCGGGAGGACAGAATCGATGTGTACTGGTGGAAAGATCGGACAATGTAGTCCGTCCGTGTGTGTGTCCGAGGTAGGCTTCTGAAGTGGATAGAGGGATTCCTATCAGGGAGAACATTTAGAGTTCGGGTTGACGAAGCTCAGTCTGAGCCTCATAAAGTAACAGTGGGGTGCCACAAGGGTCTGTGCTCGGACCAATCCTTTTTGGAATATTTCTGACAGACCTGGACCAGCACATTGAATCTCAGCAATCACTTTTTGCTGATGACACTAAAATTATGGGAAACCCACTCCTCACCCAAAACGTCATTCAAAAAGACCTTGACAGAATACACCAGTGGAGCCAGGACTGGCTTATCACCCTGACTGAAAAGAAGTGCACAGTGTTGCACATTGGAAGCAAAAACCCGAAATGCAACTACTTCATTAATGGAAGTTCACTTGAAAAGGTAGACAGACAAAGAGACCTTGGAGTTCAAATCACAACTAACCTAAAATGGGATGTACAGATTGTAGAGATTGTGAAAAGAGCAAATTCTGTGATGTATATTATAAGAAAGGCCTTCACTTACATTAAAAGGGAATTGTTTCTGAAACTATATAAGACATACCTTAGGCCATTGTTGGAGTATGCATTTCAGGTTTGGAGCCCATACTTCAAAAAGGACATTAACCTTATTGAACGAGTACAACGAAGAGCAACGAAAATGGTACCTAGTCTCAAAGCACTTACATATGAGGAACGACTTCAGGAACTTGGACTAACTACCCTTCAGCAACGTAGAGAGCGCGGAGATCTTATAGAGACTTACAAGATTCTAAACGACCACTACAGCATACCAGACTTGTCACAAACACTATATACCATGAACAATAATGAAAGGTTGAGAGGACACTCACTGAAGCTGCAACGCGGGCCAAGTACCAGCAAACCAAGGGAGCACATATTGCCCAATCGCGTAGTGGACACTTGGAATCGGTTACCAGAGTCAGTGATTAGTGCCCCCTCAGTGAACGCTTTCAAAAACAGACTAGACAAATATTTAAAGCGCACTGACAATAAATAAGATATTCACGCATCAGCTCTAAGAGCTGCCAAATAATAATACATAATAATAATGGCTTTCCGTGGATTATGGCTCGGACGCTAGTGAAGACCACAGATACTGCGGTGGTGCGAATTTTAAACTTAAGTAATGAAGAGCACCTGATCAAAAAGGGGACCTTAATGGGCACCTGCGAGGAAGTAGCCTGTATGCGAAGATGTCAAGAAGTGTCTAGCTTTAGCGGCAATAAAGGGAATGGCAAATTCGATGTGTCGTCACTGTTGGAAGATTGCCGTAAAAGCCTTTCTAGGGAAGAAGTTGCTATGACTGAGAAAATGTTACATCGCTACGCCGATCTTTTCTCTTCAAATGATGCTGATATTGGAAAGACGACTGGTTAAGCACACGATAAATACTGGTAACGAGCTACCTATCCGTCAACGACCTAGGAGACTACCGGTTGCTCGAGAAAAGGAAGTAGAGACCATGGTTGAGGAATGATGAATGATGGGGTGATAGAACCTTCATTTAGTCCATGGTGCTCTCCTGTAGTTTTAGTCAAAAAGAAGGATGGGAGCCTGCGCTTTTGTGTAGATTATCGTCGACTTAATGCAGTTACGAAGAAGGACAGTTATCCACTACCAAGGATCGACGACACATTGGATATACTAACCGGGATGAAATGGTTTACAACTATAGACTTGAAGAGTGGCTACTGGCAAGTGGAAATATACCCTAAGGACAAGGAAAAGACTGCGTTCTCTACGGGAAAGGGGCTGTGGTAATTCCGAGTCATGGCATTTGGACTATGCAATGCCCCTGCAACTTTTGAAAGATTGATGTAGCAAGTTTTTCTTGGGTTGATTGGTGACGCGTGTCTTGTTTACTTGGACGACATCATCATCGTTGGACATACGTTTAAAGACCACCTTCAAAATCTGGAACGTGTGCTGGCAAAAATTCGTGCCGCCAATCTGAAGTTAAGCCCGAGGAAATGTTCATTCTTCAGACAACAAGTAAGCTTTCTGGGTCACGTTGTTTCACAAGACGGGGTGCAATTTGATCCGGAGAAAATCAACGCTGTCAAAGATTGGCCGATTCCTAAAGATAAGACCGAAGTCAGAGCATTTTTGGGGATGTGCGCCTACTACCGACGTTTTGTCAAGAACTTCGCGGATATTGCTTAGCCTCTGCACAGGCTAACTGAGGAGAAACGACTGTTCTGCTGGGATGCAGAATGCGAAACTGCTTTCCAGGAATTAAAGAACCGACTGGGTAAGACACCGATTCTTAGCTTTCCTGATACTGAGAACGAGTTCATTGTAGATACAGATGCAAGTAATATCGGTATTGGTGGTGTGCTATCTCAACGCAAAGGAGATTAGGAGGTGGTGATCGCTTACTTCAGTAAATCCTTATCCAAACCGGAAAGAAATTACTGTGTCACAAGAAGGGAGCTGCTGGATGTAGTAAAGACCTTACGCATTTCAACAAATACCTACTAGGTCGTAAATTTCAACTTGAACGGACCATGCTGCATTGCAGTGGCTCTTACGGTTCAAGAATCCTGAAGGACAGGTGGCAAGGTGGATTGAACAATTACAGGAGTTCAACTTCGACGTTGGGCATCGTAGTGGAAAATCTCACGGGAACGCGGATGTGCTATCACGAAGACCTTGCCCTGAGAACTGCAAACATTGTGCCAAATATGAGTCTAAGGAAGCAGAACCTGTCAGGCTGTTAAGAACGGACCTAAGTGACGAATGAAAAGAAACTTTGCAGCAGGCACAACAGGACGACAAGGACCTTAAACCCATCATTGAAAGGATCACATCGGGAGCCACTAAGCCTTTGTGGAGTGACATTGCTGCTACGAGTGCTACAACGAAAAGTTATTGGGCACGGTGGGACAGCCTGGTTAACCACGACGGTGTGCTTTGTCGTAAATGGGAAAACGCTCGTGGAGATCACTGTCATCTGAAAATGGTGGTTCCCAAAGCCAAGGTCCCTAACGTGCTACAACTCTACCATGAAGGCTGTTCAGGAGGCCATATGGGAGTAAAAAGGACACTGTTAAAAATAAGGGAGCGGTTTTACTGGATCCATTGTAGAGAAGATGTTGAAGACTGGTGCCGGAAATGCACTACTTGTGTGTGTCAGTGGAGCTGGAGAACACTATGGGGGTACCACAGGGTTCCTGCCTCTCGAACACATTGTTCAGCCTACTGCTCAACGACCTACCCGAGTCCGTGAGCGACGCGCAAGTCTACATGTACGCCGATGACGTGGCGGCCATTGTGACTGCGCCGTCAACACTTGAACTAGAGCGTAGGCTGAACAATGTAGTTCGAAGGCTCGAACATTGGTTTAAATCAAACAGTTTAGCCCTCAATAGTGAAAAGACCTGCTTCATGACCTTTCGCCTAAATGGCAGAACATCGCCACCCTGTATCGTGATTGCCGGGAACACCACACTGCGGATGGTCGACAATACAAAACTTTTAGGGTTTTACATTGACAGCGGACTCACTTGGGAGGCACATATAGAGGACCTCTGCTCCAAGTTAGGTCGTACCTGTTTTGCACTGAGACGGCTCGCTAACACCGCGTCTCGTAGCGTAGTACTGTCGTTTACTTTGCGACCGTCCACAGCATTCTCACCTACGGTGTGGAGCTGGGCGCGAGCCGCGGATGTCGAGCGGGTTTTCGTCATGCAAAAGCGGGCCGTGCGCGCGATCGTCGGCGTGGATGACGATGTGTCGTGTTAGACTTGTTTAAAGAGCTGAATATCATGCCTCTTCCCTGTGAACTTATATATCAAGTAGCCCTTTTCACTCATACGGAACACCGGCCGCGCTCTGCGCAGTAACAGGCTCGCTCACGTCCTCGTCACGCCCGCGCACAAGCTGTGCAAGTCGGAGGGGTTCGTATATATAATGGGTCCATCGGTCTACAACAGGCTGCAGGACACGATTAAAAAGGATGCAACTTCCACCATAATTGTTGTGGACTGTATGTTGTTGAAAGTAAACCTTCGATCACTGTGAATTAATATTTATTTCTTAGAACTGTTCTAGACGAAGTCTTAATGCTGAATCATTTTGAGGGCGGGCGCCGCTGCCTTTATAGGTCGGTATCTGCAATATAATATTGCTGATCCGATAGTGTGGGAGAGGGACGGGTCGCGCCCTCTCGCTCGCACACTATAAATATTATACTGCCGATCCGATAAGTGTGGGAGAGGGACGGGTGCGCCCTCTCGCTCGCACACTATAAATATACAAAACGGCGGTGCCCGGCTGCCGTGCCCAGTTCGGCGGCAGCAACCCTATCGTTCGCCTCTAATCTCTATACTATACAAGGCAATTAAACATAACAATTTTCCTAACTTAATCTATAGCTCGGCGTCCGCTACAGTTCCTCCCACCGGCACAGCTCGCGTAGCCTCTTCCTTCTCCAGGACGATGAGCTTTCTCACGGGCCGCTTGAAGACGCCAGTCTTCGTTCGGACGTCTGCCACTCGTACTCCGCCGTCTGGACCCGTGTAGGCGCGCTCGACGATCCCCATGGGCCACACATTCCTTGGGAGGGTGTGGTCGACTACGATGACGATGTCCCCGACTTGTAGTCGCCTCTTGTTGTCCGAGGGTTCTCCCCGTGGCACCAATGTGGGCAGGTACTCTCGGACCCAGCGCTGCCAGAAATGGTCAGCGAGCGCTAGGCTGGCTTTCCAGGTGCGTCGATCGGTTTCGCTGTGCTGTCCGGCGGTGGGCAGGCCGGCGGATGACCCCAAGAGGAAATGGTTTGGAGTCAAAGCTTCTGGATCTTCATGACTCACGCTGACATGAGTCAAAGGTCTCGCGTTCACAGAGAACTCGGCTTCTGTCAGCAGGGTGAGTAGGACTTCCTCGGTTGGTTCCTTTTCGTTCAGTGTGGCGGCCAATGCGACTTTGATGGATCGCACCAGTCGTTCCCAGGCTCCTCCCTAGTTGGGAGCCCCCGGCGCGATGAAATGCCATTCCAGTCGGTGTAGTAGGGCTTCGTCTTGCAGCGCTGGTGCCCAGTCGGCGTAGGCTGCTCGCAGCTCATTGTTGGCCCCTCGAAAGTTGGTCGCGTTGTCCGAGTACATGGTGCGCGGCCAAGCTCTTCGCGCCGCCATTCTTCGCAGTGCCATGATCGCAGAGCTCGTGGATAATGACGACACGAGCTCCAGGTGTACCGCGCGTGTGGTGAGGCACGTAAACAGTGCGCCCCATCTTTTCTCTCAGCGGCGTCCAATCTTCACTATCATCGGCCCGAAATAGTCCACCCCGCAGTGGGTGAATGGGCGGTGGTAGGGCTCGAGGCGTGCCCGTGGCAGGTCCCCCGTCGCCGGAATCAGAGGTCTCGATCGCCTCCTTCGGCAGAGCTCGCAGTCCTTCTCAATGGTGCGCACGGTGGGTCGTAGATGAATGATCCAATATTTCTGACGGAGGTCATTCGTCACGCGCTCGCGGTTCGCGTGCCTCGCTGCGCAATGCTCTCGCAGCACGATGAGTTTGGTGATCCGGTGACGGCCGTCGAGGATGATGGGCTGTTTCACCTCGAGAGGTGCATCAGCCGCCCCGATACGGCCTCTGACGCGTAGGATGTCGTTTTCCAGGACTGGGTCCAGCCGAAACAGTCGGCTCGTCCTGGTGACCGGACGAGATGCTGTTAGCTTCTGCAGCTCGTCTTGAAAGCTCTCCTGTTGTGCTTGACGTAGGAGAGCGCATTCCGCTTCCTCGATGTGTCGATGTTCTAATCCCGAGGCTCGGCGCCGACATAAGTCGATGAATGCCAGCACGCGGGCTGACGCTCTGACTAGCGTCTCGTATTTGGAGAAGCGTGCGGGATCTGGCAGCCACTCCCCTGCTTTGTTTTCTTCCGTAACATGCAGGATCACCTCTTCCTCGCCGTCTTCGCTCGACGTCGTTTCTGTCGGCCACTGATCCTCGGGGCGGAGCAAGAATTCTGGTCCCTGGAACCAGCGGTCTTCTATGGAGATTGGTGTCAGCCAGTCTGGCACAGATGACAGCCGCCTGCAGTTCCAGGCGGGGAATGGTCTGCGCGCGTTTCGGAGCCACTTTTGACTTGGCGGCCACGAGACTCAGTCTGACGCTTCCGTCGGGTCGTGTGTCGCGCCAGTATGCCACAGTAGAGTAGGCCTGTTCGCTGGCGTCACACAGAACGTGCAGCTCCAAGTTCTGGTCGTCTTCCATTGCGTAGCGTCGTTCCAGTCGCAGACCCGAAAGATCGACCAGGTGTCCCAGCCAGGTGGCGAAAAGGTCGTTCTCCTCATCAGGGATAGGCTCGTCCCAGGAGATGTTCAAACGCCACAGGCTCTGCAGAATGATCTTTGCTCGTATGGTGCAGTGGCTCAGCAGTCCAAGAGGGTCATATATGGACATGACCGCGCTGAGTGCCTCTCTCTTGGTAGGCGCGCGAATTCGTGCACGCACTTCGGCGGGGACTCTGTTCATTGAAGTGTTGAATCCCAGTTCATCTCGTTCGGCGTTCCAGTACAGCCCGAGTTTCTTGTTCTCTGGCCCGTTTCGTCCAAGTTGAGTCGGTGTGGTCGCTCGTAGTTCTTCGGGTACGTCTCGCAGTACGCTATTGTTGCTAGTGCTCCATCCTCGCAGTGTGAACCCTGCCGCCGCGTGAACTGTTTGTAATTCAGAAATCACGCGGTGGGCTTTCTGTTCATCCTCGTAGCTCGCTACCAAGTCATCCATGTAGTGATCTCGAGTGATGGCTTCGTAGGCGAGAGGGTGGGTTTGAGCGTGTTCTCTCGCATTGTAGTTGCGTACGTAATGCGCCATGAAGGGAGAGCTCGCGGCGCCGAATATCATGCTCGTCATCTTGAAGTGATGAGGTGGTTTCTCTCCGTCGGCGCCTCTCCATAAGAACTGTTGTGCCGGTTGATCTTCCCGACAAATCTTCACTTGGAGAACCATCTCCTGTACATCTGCCGTGACTGCGATGCGTTTCTCCCGGAATCGAAACAGGATGCCTGGTAGTGACATCAGTAGGTCCGGCCCTTCCAGGAGATGGTCGTTCAGGCTGACTCCGCGACTTTTCGCTGCCGCGTCGAAGATAAGCCTCTGTTTCCCCGGTTTGTTGACGTTCTGTACCGCGAAGTGTGGCAGGTACCAACAGACCGGACTTGTCTTTTCAGCGCCGTCGCATGGTTCAGCGTATCCTTTCTGCAGTAGGTTCTCTATCTGCTCGGTGTATTTTCTAGCGAAGTCTGAGTCAGCGTCCATCTTCACTTCAATTTTGTGGAGGCGACGGAGCGCTCCACTATAGCTCGGAGGCAATGTCATGCCGTCCGCCTTCCAGGGCAGTCCGATCTCATAGCCCTTGTCCGTCTTCTTTATAGTTCGCTCGATTATTCTAGCGGCTCGCTGATCCGCGTCACTCACATGTGGCTTATGAGTGATGCCGAGCGCTTCGATGCTGAAGTGGTGCTCCACCAAGTCGTGGAGATGATTGTCCTGCTGCTCTCTCGCCTCCACTCTTCGTTCCGGAGGGTAGATGTGCAGAACGCTGTTTCGATCTTCGATGATGGTGCGTGGTACAGTCCCGTGCACCACCCATCCTAGTCGAGTTCGGGATGCGGCCGGCTGGTTCCGCTTACCGACGCGCAGTTCTTGTGCTACGATGTATTCCCAGTGGTCTGCTCCCACCAGTATTCCAGGCCGTACGGTATCGTAGCACACTTCCTCTTGCGATAGATCTCGGAATGTTCATACTCCAGAAGCGTACTCGGTATGGATTGCCGAATCAACTTCATGCCTTTGATTGTTTTTGCTTGAAATTTGAGCAGCTCTCTGTCTGTTACCCTTAAATGTATGGTGACCAGCTTGCTATTATTCTCTTCCTGTGTCACGTTGACTCCTTGCATCCGTAGCGGTAGCAGCGATCCCTTTGCACCGATGTTCTGCGCCAACTCCTCATCGGTCAGCGAGATTGTAGCCCCTTCATCCAGGAGGGCGTGTGTGCGGATCTCCCCCCGTGGTCCCACGACAGTGACTGGACACATCTTCAGCAGCACTGTCCTCTTGCTGGTGGCGGTCGGTGTTGCCATCGTCAGGACAGATTCTGCGGTGCCAGCTTCGGACCTCGGGTTTTCGGGACGTTCCTCCTTATCTTGCTGATGCAGACTCGTGCGATGAGGTCGTAGGCATTGTTCTATGCTGCACCGCTTGGCCTTGCAGTGGAGAAAATTTAACTGTGAATGCAGGATTTTTTATCTGTGTTTTTTAATTCTAATGAAAATTCCTTAGCACAGCGAAGTCGGCCCATAGAAATAAGCTGGTTTAGATAAGATTCCAATACAAACACGGCAATCTCCAACGTCTTGCGTTTCCAAGTTGGCATTATCCAAGACAGCCAATCAGGGCACGTCTTAAGGACGCCATTTTAGTATTGTTTGTATGGTGATACGGACGGTCTTGTCGTGTTTTGTGTTGTGATTTTTGTAAGATTTGAAGTGTTTTTCGCTAGTTATCTATAAAATTAACATATGCAGATTAAATAATGGAGCACACAGCATCTCCCTGTACTACCAAATATACAAGAAAACGTAAGGCTGAGCCAGAAAAGTGGAAGAAAAATTTGGCAAAAATAGCCCGGTAAGTAGACAATGATTAAACCCTTTTGATACTTTGCCCTTCTCATCTCCATAATGACTTAACGGATTTGGCTGAAACTTGAAATACACATAGCTTATGATCTGGAATAACAGAAGTTACTTTTTATCTGTGTGGATACCACGCTAGCGGCGCCAAGGGCGAATGCTAGATTTTTTTATTTAAACATGATCTTTGGTTTTATTTTTGATGTTAATTAATTTAATTTATTCTCAAACATGTTTTGTACTAAAGTTTAACGGATTCTCATCTCATTTTGTTTCAGTTACTCTCCTCGGATCTTACCAACCAAACCAAAATGTAAACAATAAAAACGCATATCAGTGCGACACATTGACTTTGCGTGATTTGCAAGCTTTTTATGAATCTTATTATAAATATAAAAACAAGGAAACTCAAGATGCATTCTTGCTCAAGTGCTGCTATGCAGAACCCCCAAAAAGAAAAATACCAAAAAATAAAAAATACACTGAAAACAAAATTTCATACAAAATTTACTATCTAGGTACAGGAAATCAACGAAGACCCGTGTACGGGTATGTCAAAAAGCCTTTCTGCAAATTCTGGGCATAACTAAACATAGAATTCAGTATGTTATGAGGAAGTTTTTAGAAACAGGTGCACCATTTGAAAAAAAAAGAGGAGGAAATCATAAATCGCACTTACTTATGCGTAAAAAAGAAGCGGTTATGACCTTTATCAACTTATTCATGTAGATGAAGCACACTATTGTCGCGGAAAATCTCAAAGACATTACCTGGCAGCTGAAATAAGCATAAACAAACTGTTCAAACAATACAATTCCCAACAGACAGAAGAATGTTTAAAAGTTAAACGTGGATTTTTCAGAAGAGTTTTCAACAGAAACTATTCACTTGGATTTGGAAGTCCTAGAACAGATGTTTGTTCAACATGTCTTCAACTTCTAGAAAAAATTAAATTAGAGACAGATCCAACAAAAAGGCAGACATTAATTATCGAAAAACGAGTACATACACAGCCTTAAAGCAAACGCATTTTTTGTATTGGCGAAAAAGGAAAATCCAGATGTAAAAATTATCTATTGACTGTGAGAAAAACATGCCATTACCCAAGATACCCGACCAAAGCACTAATTACTCCCGCCAGATATATTTATATAACTGTACTGTAGTTGAAGGGAGCTCTAAGTCCCAGCTTACATCAAATAATGTTTTTTCATACTGCTGGACGGAAAATGAGTTTAACAAACGTGCAAATGCTCTTCAATTGTATATCACAGACTTATGAACACTGACTTATTTGAAGTTCAAACAGTATGATTAATAGCAGACAGATGCGGAGGGCAGAATAAGAATTCAATTATGCTAGCAATATGCTCCAAGTGGTTGGTAGAATCTGCACCTAGCAAAGTAAAAACTCTGGAACTTGTGTTCCCTGTTGTAGGACATTCTTTCATCCCTCCAGATCGAGTCTTTGTCCAGATTGAAAAAGAAGTTCGAAAACGTGAAACTAGTGCGGCCTGAAGAGTACTTAGAGATTATAAGCCAGCGGAGTACAGTTGTCAGATTGGGTAGTACTGAATGTCAAGTATATGACTTTAAAAGTGCTATGTCTTCTGTTCTAAAAGACGTTGGAACTTGGCACTTTCAATTTAAGAAATGCAAACGATTTTATATCGGGCGGTCGAAAACTGACGGAAACGTTATCATTAAAGGGGACGTAAATTACAGGGTCAGTGATGGGGTTTATAAGAAGGCTACACGAAAACATAAGCTGACCAAAGATATAGAATAGAATAGAATAAATTTTATTTAACACACACAAAGAAACACAGAATGGATCACAAACAAAATAGTAGATAGACAGGAAAAATACAGTAAAATGAGATATTATAACATGGGTAGAACACAAGTACCTACCCAGCCAGTAGGTAGGTGTACTAACTAGTCCCGCTCCGTGCCACGCATGCGCAAACAGGTCCTGCCTCAGCTTTAAGCTCCTTTGTGCAAAGCAGCGCTGGTTTTCAGGCAGGGCCTTATGTAGGGTGACGTCACAAATTTAAAAATATAATACTAAAAATAATAATAAAATGAATAAGCGATAACAACAATACTAATAACAGATACCTACATGAAAATACACTAATAACAATAAGCAATAATAACAATTCTAATCATAAATACCTACTTGACAATACACTAATAACAATACAATAATAACAATACTAATAACAAATACCTACATGACATACAAACACAATAAAATGTTACATATACGTACATATGTAAACGAAGTGCGTGACACTTCATTTAGTTTGAAATTGCCGCGTAATAACTTTGACGTATACTTTAACTGTGAACTCATTTGAATGCATTGGTGCTGTCTGTCATATTGACTGAATGACACAGCAGGATAAATATGGAGGTTATGTTATGTACAAGTGAGAATTATATTGTACAACCATGAAACTCATTATGTATATATAAAAATTATTAACTTAATAAAGAGAGGAGAGGAGAATGGACCTTTATGGAGAGGAGAAAGTGGAAAAGTTCCGAAGCTCCCTTCGTAGCTCATGCGCATCATTGTGGTAAGTACCTACTGAACTATAAGCTGGGAAGATAGAAGTAGTCTTCTATATGTTTTTCTAAAAGTATGTATCGTTTTTAGAGCACGGAGTGGTGGGGGAAGGTCGTTCCAACACCGAGACGCAGCAAATCTAAAAGAACCACGGAAAGTTACCAGCCTGTGTCTCGGTGTTACGAACACGTGAGTGCATTCCCTTTTAATGTATCGTGAATACTCTTGTACCCATTTTAATTTTTGGAAAAGGTATTCAGGTTTTTTATTTTTTATGATCCCAAACAAAAGGGTAGCAAGGTGTAGGTTCCTACGCGCTTTCGTTTTTAGTAGGCTGGATGTGTTAAAGTACGGTGTCACATGTGAGCGCGGGGGAATATGAAAACAAAACCGTGCACATGCATTCTGCACCCGCTGTACTAATTTTTCAGTTCTGGCCAATATACAAGGTCCGTATACCACATCACAATAGTTAAGTATTGATAAAATCAAAGACTCACATAATGTGATGCGGACTTCTTCACTTAGATGTGGACGGACTCTGTATAAAGTTTTTAACCGGTAAAAACAATTTCGCACACATTCTGCAATGTGGGTTTCAAAGCGCAGATGTTTATCGATGATCAACCCTAGATTCTTAGCCTCAGCAACACATTCAACGTCCTCCCCTCCCACCCGGATGTGGGGTTGGATATTAGCAAGTTTATTAAGCCCTATCCTTGTACCAATAATCGTATATTTAGATTTTTTTGGATTCAGCACAAGAGAATTTGACTCAGACCAATGCTGGATTCGGGCTAAGTCACTGTTTATCTGGTTTACAGAATCAAGAAGATCATTCGGCAGAAAAGAGTGGTACAACTGTACATCATCTGCATAGAGGTGAAATTTGCAGTGTGTAATGGCCTGACATATGTCCGCACCATAGAGTACAAATAGGATTGGCCCGAGAATAGACCCTTGGGGCACTCCTCGTGAAACAGTTTTAAATGAGGATTTGAGAGTTTGCCCACTGGGCAGCACGAGCTCCACACATTGACCTCTCCGATCCAGGTAACTAGAGAACCATTTTATTGAGTTTACATCGAAACCATAGAAAGCCAATTTAGAAAGAAGAAGGGGAGTGCTGATTGAGTCAAAAGATCGCGAGAAGTCAAGGAAGACCAGCAAGCTACACATACCCTGATCTTGAGCAACTAACAGATTATCCACCACATCCAGAAGAGCAGTCGAGGTGCTATATCACCTACGAAAACCGGACTGAAACTGTGGAAGGATGTGATGGTCCTCAAGGTATTTAGTCAGCTGCAAGCTAACCACTTTTTCTAATAGCTTAGAGAGGCATGGAAGTAAGCTTATTGGTCTAAGATCACTTAAAGTAGAAGGCTGGCTCTTTTTAGGAATTGCTTTGATTACCGCCACCTTCCATGACTCTGGAAAAATGCCACTCATAATTGACTGGTTGATGATGGCAGTAATTGCCGATAATGATTGCGGTAAGGTCATGAGTACCATGTCTAATGAGATGCCATCTATGCCTTGTGCATTCGATTTGAAACTTTGCAGCGTTTTAAGAACCGTGAATTCGCTTACCGGGCGCAGAGAAAAGCAAGCAGAGTCAGAGCTATACCGATGATGCTCAAAGTAGGTTAGTTGCGATATTGTAACTGAGCCATCACCCGGGACATCCAAGAAAGTGAGAGTTGATAGAATCTGGATCATTGAATTGAACTGGTAACTCACCTGCATTCTTTTTATCAGGCAAGATGTTACTTTTTAAATTTTTCCATAATTTTTTCGAATTATGGATATTATTATTTACCTTTTGTGTAAAAAAAGCAGTTTTTTCACTCTCAATTGCTGCTATCACTATATGCTTCATGCTTTTGTAGCAATTTCTGAGCATGTCAGACTTGAGAGATTTGTACCTAGCATGATATCCATCCCTGATTTTTATCATGGTTTTCACAGTGTCAGTTATCCATGGGTGAGGGGGACCACTAAATTTGCTTGTTTTAAGTGGGGCATGTATATCAAAGAGGGTTATTATATTTGAGGTTAGGGCCAATACCTGATCATCCATTGACGCTTGAGGGTAATCCCAGTAAATTAAATCAAGGTCCCCATGATGATGTTCTTTAGTGGACGGTAGGTGACTAAACGTGGGGATGGGTTTTCTTTTTTAATGTTGAACTCAACAACCAACATTGCGTGGCGACCCAGGTCGGGGGTGTGCTTCATAGTGATCTTTCTAAATGGAGTATTTGTACATACAATATCTATTAAAGTCTGGGTATGATCATCATAGAAATGAGTGGGTTCTGAGATAATTTGCCTAAGATCCAGACATTGCAAGAATTGCTGAAGTAGGGGAAATTTATTATTGCTAGTGTCTAGACAATTTATATTAAAATCCCCGACTAGGATTAGATTGTCACACTTCGGAAAAGAGGTAATAGAATCCGTTATAGCATCGAAGTGTGCAACCGCATCCTGCCAGGGTGCTCGGTACGCTGTACCCACTATGACGCTCCTACCAACTATGATTAAACGCAGCCACATTTGCTCCACCGTACACACAATAGGGTGGGGACATATGCGCGCATTGATGCCCCTTCGTATATAAAATCCGACCCCCCCTCCTCGCCCCTTCTTAATGCTACAATGTCTTGGCATATGAACCATACGGTATCCAGGAATCACAGGAGCCATATCATCCTGACCATCTTTCAACCAGGTTTCATTTACGGCTAGAATGTCCGGGTTTAGCTCTTCCAGGGCCACTGCAAATTCAACTCGTCCAGTATTCAATGAACCCGGATTAAAGAGTCCAATTTTCAGATGATTTAGAGGAAGTGTAATAGCATTTGATTCCAACTGACATGGTGTAAAAGGATGGTAATGACAGGGACTGAGATGTAACCATTTATGAATGGTAATATAAACTTGAGAGCAAAAAAATCGCACATTCATGATTTTTTGACATAACTAAAAAAAAAACAAAAAATATTATGTTTCTGTAATGCAGATTCATAGTCTATTTTAATACCTATCCAGTGGTATCTGATTTGTCTTTCAATCATTACATAAAAATGCTTTTGTGGATCAATAACAAAAATGCATGTTTAGTAAAAAATTCTTTATTCAAGTATTGGTGTCACAGTTATGAAATTAAAAGATAAAATTAATTTAAAGTTTGTTATTAATACCGAGTGTTCCCTCCCCTAGCCTGAATCACTGACTCCATCCGTGTTTTCATTGATGTTACTAGACTTTTGATAAAGTCTTGAGAAATAGCCTCCCATTCCTCTGCGATCGCCTGTTGCAGCTCCTGTAGAGTCGATGGAGGAGCATCTCGGCCTCGAACTCTTCTTTTCAGCTCGTCCCATAGATGTTCGATGGGATTGAGGTCTGGGCTTCGAGCTGGCCACTCCATAACGGTCACATCCACCTCTTGAAGGTACTCGATCACTATGCCAGCAGTATGCGGTCTTGCATTATCTTGCATAAACAGAAAGTTTTCGCCGATAAACCCAGCAAAAGGTACGACGTGGCTCTCGAGTACTTCCTCATTGTATCGTATGGAAGTCAATCCTCTTGATTGGCGACCAGTATTCGGTCCGGTGATGAAGGCAAGCTCGGTTTTTGCTTCCATAGACATGCCTCCCCAAAACATGATTGATCCACCGCCATAGGCGACACGTTCTGTTATGCAGCATTGGGCAAATCGCTCTCCCGATCTTCTATACACCTTCCCCCGTCCGTCGTTGCCATGCAAGCACATCCTGCACTCATCAGAGAACAGGACTGCACTCCACTGCTCTTCGGTCCAATTCAAATGGTCTTGAGCGAACTGAAGGCGGGCTTCTCGGTGGGCTGGGGTCAATTTCGGCCCGTTTGCTGGCCTGTGTGCAGTCAGGCCACCTTCTCTCAATCGTCTTCTGACTGTCCACCGGCTAACTTCTACTTCACGAACTTCTTGAAGTCGTTGGCCCAGTTGAACTGCGTTCAAACGACGATTTCTTAAAGATGTCGTTATAAGAAAGCGGTTATCACGCTCTGTTGTAGCACGGGGACGGCCCGATCCTTGTCGCCGTTGGTAGCCACCAGTCTCTTGATACCTCTGGTATACACGCCGAACGGTAAATCGGCTCAAACTCAATTGTCGAGCCACTTGACTTTGCTTAAGCCCCGATTCAACAAGGGCAACCACTTGAGCGGCTACTTCTGGTGTAGTATCCATTTTCGTGTTCCGTTTGAAGCCAATATCAATAGAGAACCTTTCACACTGTACGTTGGTATGCAAATGATGACCATTTTTTTTTTTTTTTCGAATGGACTAATCTCGCTGTTGGCCTCTGAGGCCGTGACAGCTTAACCGAACTTTATGATGACCATTCCCTCAATATGCACTCTTTTATACTTGCGATAAATCCCGCCGCCGGCCTTACCTGGATCGAGCGACATAAGGGGGTCTATTGTTTTGTTGCTAATGAGTTGTTTTTAAAGGTAAATGTCAACCCTTTATCAGTTCTGCGAATGCCTAGATTATGCACTTTAATTTAATTTGATTTTAATTTGCTGTAAGCTCCAAATAAAAAAAAATTTAACTTTTAAGTAAAAATGTGCGGATGTGCGATTTTATTGCTCTCAAGTGTATTATAGAATGAGAGGGATTTAACAATATTAATAAAGTATAAGGTGGATGGCTGTACATGAAAATGCATATAACGGGCATAATTATGGGGATTAAAATAATATAGGACTGTAATATGTAAAAATAAATAGTAAAAAGATTTGAAAACTAATGCTGTAGGCATATAAATAGATAACATACTATAAATTAAGGTCAACGCGGCGTCGTCAAGACTAGTTAGCACCCTGCAATAAAAATTACGACAATAACATATTATAAAAACGTAAGAAAGAAAGTGAACATAAACACAAATAATTGAATTACAGGACTCTACACTTTCAAACGGGACTGGGCCCAAAAACACGTTCGAAATCTGCCTCCGATTTGATCGGGAACGCCTGCTTGCCCTCGTTCTGCCGCACAAAGACTGCTGGAGCCATCAAAGCATGCAAAGAGTGCCTGCGGCACTCCTTGCGCGCCCGATGGAACAGCTGGCGGTTGGTCCGCGTCAGCCGCTCGTTGATGTAGATGCGCTGAGCGGCGTCGCGGCCGGCGTCGGCGGCGGTCAGTGTGCGTCGCACGCGCGCAGCCTGCAGCATCTGGTCGCGCAGGTGATGTCGTGCCAGGCGCACCACGACGCGGCGCGAGCGCGGTGCCTTGCCCGCGGCATCCGCGCCCGCAGCCACGCCTATGCGCTCCGCGAACACTATGTCCCTTTCGTCGAGCGCCACGCCCAACTTGGCAGCCAGCACGGACACCGCATGCACCACGCTCTCCCCCTTCTGCTCCGGCAAATGTCCTATCTCCAGATCGGATAAAAGCGCGTCTTGGTCCCGGTCGTTGAGTTCGTGCCGGAGCCTGCTGACCGTGGTCTGGAGATCGGCGACGGCGGCGTCACGCCCCGCGGGCTCGAAGGCGGCAGCGGCGGGCCGCTGCTCGGCAGCTCTGAGGCGCTCCTCCAGTTCGTCCATGCGCGCGGTGACTCCGGCAAGAGAGACGCTAAAGTCTGCCATCTCGAGGCGGACCTCTTTCATTTCGTTGCACATGTTTAGTACCTCCGACTTAAGCGACTTCAGCTCTGCAAAGACGCCATCTTGCATTTTTCGGAACTCTTCCAGCAATTCCTTTTTAAACGACCCCATAGTGAGCTGCATTTCCTTCACGCCGAACTCAGTGGCGATATTGAGAGCAGTAAATATCAATCCAAATGTTATAGCTAAGTGCCTCATAAAAACGAACATAAACAAAATAAACGACGTCAAAAACTTTTAAAAACTCATTATAGTGACGCATGGGAACAAATCGCGGGGCTGCTATTTTACAAATCAGTATTTGACCAAAATTTTGATGGGGTTGAAGATCATAACAGGCGTTCATCTGAAAACATCATTTGTGAACCCCAAGGAAAAGACTATAGGCTTAGAATATAAGGCTTGAATTCTAAGACTTATTCGAAAGTATTTGTAGGTAGCTGACTTTGTTAGTTATAATAGTCTTAGTTTCTCATATTTTTTTAAGTTGGTTAAATTAAAATAATTTCTGACTTTACTTTGCATTTTTTTTTTATTTTTTACTTTAAAGTATCAAAACTTGTCGTTTGGCAATGTTGAAGGTAAGTGCAGACAGGAAGCCATAACAAAGTAGGATTTCTCCAGAGGCAATCAGACCAAAAACGGCAATGTCCTTGTAAGCAAAACAAACACGGCAATCTCCAAACATTTTATTGTATTTACGAAATGTTTTTCAAGTAGGTAAATGTCCACAAATAATAATCAACTTACAACAGTAACAAATAATAACATTAATAGTACCTTCATGTTATTTTTTATTACATTTTTCTAATTCCCCGAGAATTTGACGCAGTGGAGATTGCCAGGTTTGATTTTATATGCCTCATGTGCCTGTATAGTCTGAAAATAGCGGTAGCCCTGCTCACGGAAGATTTACGTACATCCTTCGATAAGAACTGCTCACGCAGGACAAAACAGATGAAGAGGGCAAGTTTCATAGTGGAACTCTTAAGTTAGGTAGACTAAAAGGGAAACACCAGGAAACTCTTCAATAGGGCTAAAATGACTCGCACTTGGGAGTCCTACACTAAAGCCTAAAGTTAATATGGATGATAACTAAACAAAACTACAAGTTTTGGTCTAATTAGTGGTTCGCCCCGAACTGAGATCTCGTGGCCTCGGCTGCTTTGACGAGCGCCTTTCACTTTATCCCTACTCCACGGTCGACCGTCACGCGACATGCAACACACAGACGAAAAAGTTTGAGACGATGTAATAAAAGTTTCAGTTTAATAATTTAAATTATTGTTTTTGCAGATACCCCATTTACGTTGCGGTATGATGAAGACAGTGATGATGATGTGAAAGACATCACCATACATGAGATGATTTTGGAGGATACAACCAAACATCTCTCAGAACCTAGGACAGATCTCTTAGAACCTGAGACAGATGTCTTAGAACCAAGGACAGATCTCTTAGAACCTGAGATAGATGTCTTAGAACCAAGGACAGATCTCTTAGAACCAAGGGCAGATCTCTTAGAACCAAGGGCAGATCACTTAAAATATACTAAAGAAAATCATTCAAGCATTACCCAGAAGTACTTGCTACCAATAGTAAGCGTGACCTTAGAAAGAATACCAGATAAAATAATAAGCCTAAGAACTGCTAAGAACGGAAGGAACAAAAAAGAAAAAGTGATATCTAATTACAATTGCGAACAGTGCTACTTCAGATCTCGTTACAAACATGTTCTTCAGAAGCATATGCATGTCCACGACAAAACTAGAGAGTTTTCTTGCCAGACTTGCTTATACCGCTTCCGTACCCTAAGCTCACTTATCAATCATAGTTACAAGGTACACAAGACTCATATCAAATGTAAAATTTGCAAAACAGAATTTACCAAACAGCTGTATCTTAAACGTCATATGATGAAAGTACATGATGCCCAAACTCACCCGTGTGACATCTGCGATAAGAAGTACAAACATCGGAGCGCTTACTTAGTTCACATGAGAACGCACACCGGAGAGAAACCATTCGGTTGTAAATGGTGTCATAAAAAATTCAACGATAAGAGTAATTGTCGGAAACATATGAAAAGTCATACACAAGGTCCCTATGTTTGTTTTATGTGTGATAAAATGTTTGATGTGGATAGTCAGCTTAGGGAGCATGTGAGTGAGCATATTATGTAGACTCGTAGCGACATCTATCGCAAGATTTAAGAACTTTTAACGCAGCCTTCAGCGAGTGTCAAATATATGTAACAGCGACATCTACCAGAACTATCTATATATTTGGATATACCGATATATCAGAATATATTGGAAGACCGTCACTAAGTAAACATATCGTACGACTTAGCCGTAAATATAATTTTGTTAAAGTGTGTCCAAAGTAACATTTATAATAAGTGTGATATATCGTTGTGAAGCTATTTGAACACTATCTGATGGTGTTTGTTCCATTCTGATTTATCCAAGAAACAGTGAGTTACAAGCAAAACAATTTCCTAAAACTTGTGCATTCGTCAAAAACCCTACGACAACTCACAGAGCGCTTGCGTGACATTGCTTACACCATAGTTATTACGAAGTGCATTAGTGCTCTGTCCCTGACAGCGTTTTATTAGCAAGACGCATGACTGGAGAAGTCTGTTAAATATAAGGTTAATGTGCCACAATCACAATAATAGATTTCACACAGAAGTCCGTACGAAAGTCGACTAGAGTTCTTTAAAATGAACGAGACGTCTCCTTTCTCTTTAAAATAGTCCATGACTTATTCGACTGCCCAGCCATTCTGGAGAACATTATTCTAAGCGTTCCGTACAATTACCCAAGACAAAAAATTCCAAAATATTCAGTAAGCAAAAGCCCAAAACAAACCTCGGTTACAATTCACCAATACGATATATATATAATGCGAATAAGTCGAACTTACAACGATTTCAGTGTTTCAGTCAATGATCTTGATATATTCAACGACACGTACCTACAGGCCTTACAAAAACAAACTGTTTAAAAATATATCATTGGAGATGGCGAGCGTAACTGCCATCTCTTCCAGAATCTCTGTAATATTTCACTATGCAAACTCGTGTTCCGAAACAACATCGGAACACTTATTAGTTATATAGTAATAAGATTAGTTTATTAGTTATGTCAAAATTCAATTATATTTTGACCGTCGCTGGCGAATGTTGTATACCTACACCTGTAATTGGTGCACGTATCAGAAATGTGTTTATGACTATCGTCTAAATCTGGTAAAGTATATAGATACGAGGGTCATTCAATAAATACTTAGCCTACAAAAAGTAAACGAAAATTTTGGAAAAGTGGCAATTTATTTTTCAACATAGTCTCCTTTTAGTTCGATAAACTTAGCCCAGCGATGCTCCAACTTTTTTAACCCGTCCGAAAAATAGTTTTTGTCAAACTCTGCAAAATAGGCCTCCGTGGCGGCGATGACCTCCTCTTTTGATCCATATCTATTCCCGGCGAGAGATTTTTTCAGATTAGGAAACAGAAAGAAGTCACAAGGGGCCAAATCTGGAAAATACGGTGGATGGGGCAGCAATTCGTAGCGTAATTCGACCAATTTGGCCATGGCAACGGCAGACGTGTGAACCGGTGCGTTGTCGTGGTGAAACAGCACTTTTTTCTTCGCCAGATGGGGTCGTTTTTTCTTTAATTCGGCGTCGAATCGGCCCAATAAATCGGCATAGTAAAGCCCTGTAATTGTTTTAACCTTCTCGAGGTAATCGTTGTAGATCACACCTTGTGAATCCCAGAAAACGGTGGCCATAACTTTTCCGGCCGATTTTACAGTTTTCGCCTTCTTTGGAGCACGTTCCCCGGTCTGGATCCATTCTTTTGATTGCTCCTTGGTCTCTGGTGTGTACCAGTGGATCCGGGTTTCATCGACGGTCACAAAACGACGCAAAAACTCCGCTGGATTCCGCTTAAACAGCGCCAAACACGTCTCCGATGTGGTCTCACGGTTGCACTTGTTTTCCGGTGTGATTAAACGCGGCACCCATCGCGCCGACAGCTTTCTCATGCCGAGTTCCTCGTGAAGAATATGATGCACTGTTCCTTCTGAAATGCCTACAGTCTCAGCTAGCTCCCGAACCTTTAATCGGCGATCTGCCAAAACGAGATCATGGATTTTTTAAATGTTTTCCTCCGTAGCCGCTGTTTTCGGTGCACCTGGATGTGGTTCATCAAAAACCGACGTACGGCCACGTGCAAACTCGTTGAACCAATTCTTGACGGTGGCCATCGATGGAGAAGAGTCACCGTACACAGCATCCAAGCGCTCTTTGATTTCGATGCGCGTTTTCCCTTCCAAAAATAGGAATCGAATCACCGAGCGATATTGCTCTTTTTCCATTTTTGTAAAACCGATCGATACGTTCACTTCCATAAGTTGTCAAATTAAAACAAATGAAGGGATTGGAATGAAAATTTGAAAAAAGAATTAAAAAAGAATGTGCTACACTGTGGTAAAACTCTTTTGAAACTACAGCGCCCTCTGGCGATGAGGCTAGGTACTTATTGAATGCACCTCGTATTAACTATAAAGTGATAAAATATGTGTACTGTTGGTGTATCTTTAAATAAATAAATAAATAATGGATGCGAGAGCCTGTTTTGGTTGTAAAACAGCTATTCCAAATAAAGAATACATGAACTGTGATAGCTGCAAGCAGAAATATGACTTACAGTGCTCTAACTTATCAACTAAGCGTTTTAAGAAGCTAATAATAAACGTAACTGGAGATGTCCTGAGTAAGGTACCGAAGAGGGATAACAGTAACACACCTTTTCGTTCATCGTCGTCTACTTTGCATCACTTAAAGGCGGGTGACGAAACTGACACCGAACCCCCGTCGGACTGTACACGCGTGACTTTGCGCAGGAATAAAGTTCACTCTCCCGAGTACGTCACGGAGGATACATTGCGTGATATTTGGAAAAATAAAATGAGACAGGAGATGGAGACCATGCTTGAGGCCACAATTAAGAGGACTGTATCTATCCATTTAAAGACTATAAATAGTCAATGTACGGGATTCCAGGAATCTATTGCCTACGTCAGCACGCAATATGAAGACCTTAGGAAAGAAATTACTGACCTAAAAAAATTGCTTGATAACACCTCCTCCGAGTTAAAAAGCCTTAAGGAGGAGAATAAAATCATCAAAGATAATCTTGGCACATGTGTGACCCGCGTCAAGGTTCTAGAAGAGGAAAACCTGAGACAACAGCAATGGGTTCGGTTGCAGTATATTGAAATTACTGGCATTCCTGAGAAAAATGATGAAATCCTGAGTGACATTGTACAGTAAGTAACACAACACATTGGTGTCGCTATCCAGCCTTCTGACTTGGAGTTAGCCCACCGAGTGCAGCCGCGGCGTGCGGCGAGTGCAGCCCGCGCGCGCCCCATCGTCGTCTGTCTGAGGCAGCGTTCTGTAAAGGATCAGATAATAGCCGCCGCGCGTAAACGCCGCAACCTGACTGCCGGGGAGATGGGAGTTGGAGGTGAAACCGACAAGGTCTTCATAAATGAACATTTCACTAAAGATAGTAAAAAGCTATTTAGTGAATGTAAACAGAGGGCAAAGGAAGCCAATTATAAATATATTTGGACAAAAAACTGTCGAGTTTTTGTTCGCAGAGACGAGGGATCTCCACCGATTGCCATAAACTCGTCGTCGGACCTTGTCAAAATAGTATAAGCGACTTTTTAAAGCAACTATGCGCCAACCTGTATCACTATAAACCATTGTACGTGTGTATGTATGCCTACACTTGCGGCTAGAGCCGTTCATGCAACCAATTAAACTACTAACTATTACTATACATATGTATCCTTGCAAACATATTTATGAACCTAACAGACCACTGTCACTCATCCAATGTTGTCGCTTGCGTGTTTGTACAGGAAGTTTGGACTCATTAGCTGCTGTCTCAATTAAGTTTTTAGCTCTTTCCCACAGTTGATCTGGTGTTTCTAAGCTGGAATCTACGCTCGTCAATTTGTTCCAGTTTTGTTCTAATGAAGCCATAAACTTTGCGTTATCGGTTACTTCGTGTCTTAGCTTCTTGTCGAGTTTTCTGGCTGCTTTTAGTTTTACCTGTAACTTGGCGATCAAAAGTTCGTGGTCAGACCCACTCCGGGCAGCGTATGGGTATTTATTATTGAGGTCTTCCATCGTGATTTAGCTAAGACGTTATCTATTTGATTAGACTAATTCCATCTGGTGATGTCCAAGTGTACAGTCTTCGGGGGTGGTTTTGAAAGAAGCTGTTTGCAATAACCATGTCGTTCGCAGCTGCAAACTGTACCAAGCGCTCACCTCTTTCATTGCGGTGTCCCAGTCCAAACTTTCCAACGTTATTACTGAATTGATGGGAATCCGCACCAATTTTAGCATTAAAATCCCCTAAGATCACAAGCATCTCTGCCAGGGGTCTTCAAGATTGTGCTTTCCAGTTCCGTATAAAAGCATTCCAAATCAGTTTCACTGGAAGTGCTGGTGGGAGCATAGATCTGAATGATATCGAGGTTTACTGGGGATGCCTTAAGCTTGATACTTATCACTCGATCGCTAACTGGTTCATATCGGATCACAGAGTTCCTTAGGTGCTTTGGAAGAAGAAATGCAACTCCATTTCTACTATCAGTGTCATTTCCAGAAAAATAAATGATGTGAGTTTCGGTAAGCAAATGACCATTGCCCTTCTAGTGCGTTTCACTGAGACCACAATTATTAACTTTACATCGAGTAATCTCCCTCTCCACGATATTTGGTTTGCCGGGCTTAAGTAAGCCTCTTACATTCCAAGTGCCTATCTTCTGTTTATGTCTCATCTTTACGGATGTTCCAGTAGTCCGTTTTCCATGCAATGCCTGTTCTACCACACCTACACGACCGGTAACCAATTTCACACCGCCTGCCCCGGACGCAGGTCGGCACCGGTTGCTAAGCGGATCATCAGGCCACACGATTTTCCTAGTTTTCTCTTTTATGACGACTTTCGCGATAATATCCCACCAATATTTTTTGTCAAGTGCGCAGTTTCGTTGTGTACCCCCTATATCATTGATATTTAACCGATGTCTTAAAGAAGGATGCTTTCCTAGCATCTGGAAGCAGGCCCATATTATAGTAGGTACTTATTCATAAAAAAGGATCTAAAACAGCCATTGAAAATTATCGCCCTATTTCCATCCTTAATGTGTTGAGTAAGCTGTTTGAAAGGGTCTCAGTACAGATAGGTATCAGTCAGACGGTGAAAAACTTAGGCATTATTATGGACACCAAGCTATCGTGGGTGCCGTGTATTGTCGAGATCAGCCGAAAAATGTTTGCGTCCTCAGCCTCGTTGCGAAGACTTCGCAACTTTTTACCAACCGCCACCAAAATTACGCTTGCACAATCCCTTCTACTCCCTATTTTAGATTACGCCGACGTCAGCTATCTCGACCTTTCTGAAGTCCAATTGAGCAAACTTGAGCGCCTTCAAAATCTTTGTATTCGGTTCGTATTTGGCTTGCGCAAATATGACCATGTTTCAGAATTCCGCGGTAAACTCAAGTGGCTCCCTATCCGTCTTCGCCGGAATGCACATATCCTGTCCCTTCTTTTTAACATTCTTTTCAATCCTTCTTCACCATCCTATCTAAAGGAGCGTTTTGTGTTCTTGCACCAGGCGCATGATCGAAATCTACGCTCATCTGAAGCTCTAAGTCTCCAAACCCCTGTCCACAGTTCTCAATTTTATGGTGACTCCTTTACAGTTCAAGCTGTGCGGCTGTGGAACGCTTTACCTTTCTCTATTAGATCATCTAAATCTCTTCCTATCTTCAAGGCTAAGGTATACAACCATTTCCTTTCTTTGTCTACGCACTGCTAGTTTATCGTTATGTTTATCTCCTTTATTGTAATTTATATATAAGTATATATTATTATATTTGTAAGTATATATATTTAGTTTATTAGTAAGTATAGGTAGTTTATGTAAGTTTATGAATATACTCGTATTTACACCGCCGTCTTTTTGATTTTGTTTTGTCCTGTCCATCCAAAGGTTGTCTGGAAGAGATCGCTTTTAGCGATAAGACCGCCCATTGTACTTACCTTAATTTTTATGTATTTTTAATTTTGTTGGTGTGCAATAAAGAGTATTCTATTCTATTCTATTCTCATATCTATCCTGTTATCTCCAATACCTCTTGAACAGCACGGCTTTATGAAAGGGCGATCAACAGCTACAAATTTGGGTGTTTTTATTGATCATATTAATTAAACATGAATGGAGGTTCTCAAGTAGATGTGATCTACACGGACTTTGAGAAGGCCTTTGACCGCGTAGACCACATCATACTTCTCCATAAGCTCTATGAGCTTGGTATACGAGGCAACGTTAAGGTGGATGGAATCCTACCTGCGCAACCGCTCACAAGCGATAGTTGTGGGTGGTTTCTGCTCGAATTTCATTGAATTCTGGAGTACCACAAGGTTCCATTTTAGGGCCTCTTCTATATGTTTCGTATTTGTATGATATCAGCCACTGTCTGAAGCACGCACGGTTTCTTATGTACGCTGACGACACCAAAATCTATATCAAAGTACAATAACAGTCAGATTGTCTTAACCTACAAGTTGATCTAGATAGATTGGCAATATATTACACTAGGAATCGCTTAGATATTAATATTGGTAAATGCTCATTGGTCTCGTTCACACGGAAAAATTCGTCCTACGCAGTTTGATTATCACATCAATGGTATTAAAATAGGTAAAGTGTATTCTCATAAAGACTTAGAATAACCATTGATGCAAAACTTTTATTCTCTGAGCATGTAGATACAATGGTTGATAAGGCTTGGGCTTCGTATTACGGGTTAGTTGTCCATTCTCTGATATCGGTTGTCTAAAGGTCCTGTACTTTTCTTATGTGCGAAGCATCTTGGAGTATTGCAGCTCGGTGTGGAACCCGCAGTACTTAACATATATTCAAAGCATAGAGGGCATACAAAGCAAGTTCATAAAACATCTTAATCATCGATGTCATCGTGAAGTTGTGATCGACTATCAAGAATCGTGTCATCATCACCATCTTACAACCTTAGAAAATCGTCGTAGTTTAGCGGACATGTGACTTCTACATGGTTTATGCAACGGCTACATCGATTGTCCGGAGCTCACATCACAAATCTTATGATTTTGCGCGCCGCTAAAACGAACGAGAAATACAAAACTATTTGCTGTCGCCCACTCTTTTACTAATTATGCCCAAAATTCACTCGTCAGTCGGTTGCATAGAAACTATGATAAAACATTTAGTGGCATTGATATTTTTAACACGAGCAAATTAGGGTTCAAGTGGGAAATTCTCCAAGTATTAAATAAACATCCTAACTAATGAAAAATACTTCTTTAAAGCTCACACAATCAGTGCAAATGTGGACGGAGTATTTAGGTGTACACTATACTACTCAGAACTACTTATATTGGATAGTTAAATTAAGCATTGTGTGTGTGTGTATGGACGTATAAAAGTGGCTAATATAATAAACATCATTTATTACATTAGCTACTTATATGCATTTATATCTTTAGTACGAATGTTTGGTGTGCGTTATGGTGGTTATGGTTGTTGTGTAAATTAATTATATTTGTCTTAAGATTTTTTTCATTGTAATTTTTTTGTCAAAATCTTGGTCATATTTAGTGCGATAAGTGATTACGTCGTTAACCTATAAGTAATTGAAATATTAAATGTAAATCCTTTACATATTGGATGTAAGTTTTATCATAAGGTACACCTGTAAGGTCATAAGTGTCATAAGAGCTGTGGATTTTGTTCGAAATAAAATAAAAATAAATAAATAAAATATCCAAGATCCCGCAAAAATGTTCTGAGAGTTTGAATATAATTGTTTTTTTTTATGGAGACACTACATGGAGATGAAACAGACTTATGCCCTACCTGATGTTAAGTGGTAACCATCGCCTATAACATAATTGCCTCGTAGGTCACGCACATTAGAAACGTGCCCTACAATGTACTGCCTTGGGTCCATCAACTTAAGGCATACAGGTGTAAAGCGTCATGTGTCTAATTTCATCGGCACCCATACCCTTCAAACCAAAACACAGTAATGCTGCATGGTGGTAGTACTTCCCCAGGCGAGCCCTTTCACATGGAGGACCCCGGGACAAAGGTCGCTCGGTGGACTGTACAGAACGAATGTGCTTAACAAAAGGTTTTATTATTAACCTACATATTTCGGCACATATTACATAGTTCAGAATCTTCACATTAGCTTTTTTAAGCATCTTTATGAATTTTTAACCTTTTTTATTGCGTAAAACACGATAATAACGAGATGGCCGCCATCCATTGACAAGAAGGAATAGGATTATAACAGATATTGTATGGCAGAGTAATCTAGATCATATTGTTTTGTCGCGATACCTCTATTAAATGTATATTTTTATATTTAATTTTTTTTATTGATGACTGTCAAGCGCTTGACCATTACCTCACCTGATGTTAAGTGATATATATATATATATATATATAGACGACTGGACCAGCGTGGTGGGTTATGGTCCAAACCCCTTCCCTTCATGAACCACACCAATATATGTACAAGATAATGTAATAAATAAATTAACAAAAGTAGTGTGTTTATCCTTAACTAGCTGACCCGCTCCGACTTCGCGCGCCCTCTGGCAAGATAACACTATAAGACTTACATATCTAATAACCATCCCCGATGAATGACAAACCTTTTATAGAAAACCGTATCTAAGGGTGTTACTACACCAATCCATAGAGCAACGATCGATGTTAAGATAAGATCAGTCTACGATGCGTCATGTACGAACTGTCGATCGAAGTCGACTGATTGTATATTATTTTACATCGATCGATTGGTGTTGTGGTAACACTAGATTTAAAACGTTTTAAATAAAATGTTGCCGTTTTAAACCCCAAATAAATCGTTTTAAACGGTTGAATGCTCAAAAGAACTGTGTTTTACACTTCATTATGGGCAATTTTTGGTCACGTGACGTCATATTTAGTTTTAATTAGTTTATAGAAAATCAATAGAAAATACCTACCTACATTACCTACTACATGAAAACTTAAGTATGTAGGTATATGGTTAAGTATATCACACATTTAATAAATCTTTACTCAGTTTATAGGTACTCTGTTATATCCCTACCTCGGTAAAATCAAGAAAATGTTGTTATCATTAGGAAAAAAAAGGATTGTGTGGTTTTATGAAACCACGGTAAAAGTGAAAAAAACTAAACTTTGTTTCACATTATAGACATTTAACTAAAAATTTTCGTTGGCACAAATGAGTAATAGTCTATACACTACACGGTCAGCTGATGCGAACTATAGGCGCCGCCATATTGGCCTCGACTGCTCTGACGAGCGCCTTTCACTTTATCCCTACTCCACGGCCGGCCGTCACGCGACATGCAACACACAGACGAAAAAGTTTGAGACGATATAACAAAAGTTTAACTTTAAAATATAGTTACCAACACCAACTGTTTGAAATCGAATAAAATGATTTATTTCGGGTTTAAACGGTTTTTTCGTTTTAAACGAATTGGTTTTAAACCGGTCTATAGGTAAGACCCTTAAGCATGTGCCATCGGGTTAGTATTCTAATATGCGGCGATGGGCTTGCAATCTGTCACGTGTATGCTTACCTGCTATGTATAAAGTGGGCATGTATCAACCATGTTTCCTTTCCTATGGCACTATAAGTTGAGCCAAGCAGTAGAGTATTTTGGACAACCGACTGGATTTCCAGAAATACATTTTTAATCAACTCTTCTGATGATCGGTATAATACGATCACTCCTTTGTAATTTTTAATTTGACAAGTGGATTCGAGTTTCAAGTGTCGATGACTGGGGAACGCCATTAGTATAGACGTAATGTCATAATTTCGCTCAAACTAGTTCATTTCACTACCACATTTGGGAGTGAGGCGCCACCGACGTTATCGAGTTTTACTGAATACAAAAATTGAATTTCACTGCGGATTCAGCTTTTCGAGATTCGAGTTGTTTACAGAATGCCTCTACAGTTCTGTTACGGGGAATTAACGCTTTGTAGGATATATTCAAGAGATCCGAGAACGACCATCATAGTCGAGAAATATTTATTAAGAAACAATTAATACATACGTAGTTTCCATTGCCTAATCATCATATCAGCCGTAGGTAGAACCGTAGGTAGGTAAGCTGAACATAGGCTAATAGATTTTCATAGCGATCTTTTTTTTTAAATACCTCAGAGATGGAACAAGCACCTGATGTTCAGTGGTAACCATCGCCTATAACAAAGTATTGCTTCGTAGGACTCGCGCTTTATAAACGTGCCCTACATGCACTACCCTGGGTCCATCAACTCAAGGCATCTTGCGCACCCAACGCCTCTCAGCAATTTTTATTAGATCCTCAGTCTAATTGGAGGCCGTCCTACGCCATTCCATCTAGTTTACTTTGTTCTATTCAAAAAACATAGCACAATATAATTGTTTAATTCATTCATCCAATTCATTAATCTTTAATTGAATATTTACAAATATAATTTATTTATTACACGTGATTTGTCAATAAAAGTAACCTACGTCTCAGGCCATGTATACATAATATATACGTATATACTATCTAGATATATACTAAATTTTATCGAAATTGCTTCGGCTATCTTGAAAACATTACAAACAGACAGAGATCCTTTCAAAATTGTATTATGCAATTTGTATGAACAACATTGGAACGTTATAGCCGATTTTTTCTTAGTATCTTGCAATAAGTAGTAATGGATCTTAGAAACAATATAATTAGCGTGTTCACATGTTAGTCCACTAGACGCCAACGCTCCTGGCAGACGGAGTCATAAAACTCTACACAAGCGATGATATTCATATCTCGCTCGCTCTTGCAACCCTTCCGGGCGCCGTTAGTGATGTGCCGAGTTCCTATCGATATCACTAATTAGGGATCGTTTATTAATCACGTACGGATCGAAAGGGCGGAAAAAATCGTGAAATATCACAATGAAGGGTGTGTAACTGTGTAGTAAGATATCAAATATTTTTCGTTGAACGCGCGATTAGCAACCTTAATGTTTGTCTGGACATTTTTATCACGGTGCTTAATTTTCCAGAACTAAATTACTGTTACGCCGAGGCTGTTAAACAATGAGTAATAATCGAACCTTCTCGAACGCTTTTGTCTTGCTGTGTTATTGCTGCTATTGTTTGTGGTTTCGCAGAATGGGGAGTGGCCATTGTGTCGAGGGACCGACCCTTTCCTGGAAGGATCGACATCGTTCTCGAACAATCGAAATGTGTGCGATATAAATAGGCCGGAGAGATGGCCGGGCAGTCAGTCTCAGTCAGTCTGAGTGAGTGAGTCTCAGCGAGGCCCTGGAGGACTGACGTGGGAAGGGTCTCGCGTGAACAGTAGTTGCTCCCGAGTCAGTCTGGATTAAGTTATACGTGCGATCATTTCGGTGACTTTAAGTGGTGTGAATTAGTGTGTTGTGATACGTGTGACCAAGTTCGTGTATTCATCGTTCTAGTGTTGAATAAAAGTGTTATTTTGGTTGGATCGATTCCCATTATTTTATCCCGAACCCTCAGCTCGTAACATTACATTATACCTTTAAAGATAATATTCTGTCAATTTTTATGATACTTTGTACCAAAAAATACACGTGATTTTGGATAGGGGTGGCCGGGGTAGTCTGAAACCGCGTATCACTGGGGGGTGGGGGGGGGGGGGTGGGGGTGGGGGGGGGGGGTACGTATCACCACGGGTGGGGGGTAGTCTGAATCTCACCGCGTATTAAAGCAACTCCCAGAAATAATTTGCTCGTACTTGTAAAACTGATCTCAGATAATACTTGGAAAAGAAACATCACTTGATTAATGGACGACCCCTTCCTTACCAGTAATTGTATTGAAAAGGAAACAACAATGTTTATTACATTGGTTACAAAGTACAACGAGTAGTAGTTACCAAGTAGTACTGGTTTCCATAGTACAAGGGGGGTTCCATGGGGCTAGATAGTACTGTGTGAAATGTCCAGCAATATTTATTTATTGGTTGGCCCCGTCTGCCACGAGTCCTGGCGTATACTATACTATTGTCTTATGAAAATAAAGTGAAGCTCTGTAGCTGATTTTAGCTTCCCTTCTTGTATAGTTATTTGATATTATTGCTCAGTAGCGGATTTTAGCTTCCCGTCTTGCTTTAGTATTATTGCTCTGTCGATGATTTTAGCTTCCCGTCTAGCTTTAGTATTATTGCTCTGTAGCTGATTTTAGCTTCTCTTCTTGTATCATTATTTGATATTATTGCTCTGTAGCTGATTTTAGCTTCCCTTCTTGTCTAAGTATTTGATATTATTGCTCTGCAGCTGATTTTAGCTTCCCTTCTTGTCTAAGTATTTGATATTATTGCTCAGTAGCTGATTTTCTTCAGCGTTCTTCAACTCGGTCGGTCTAAGTTGACTGCCGCTCCATCCATCAGCTGATTTAAGTTCACCATCTTAGCTCAGTAGCTGATATTCTCAACTGTGCTGAGTTCAGTAGCTGATATTCTCAATTGTGCTTAGTTCAATAGTTGTTATTCTCAACTATGCTTAGTTCAATAGCTGATATTCTCAACTGTGTTTTAGTTCAATAGCTGATATTGTCAGTAGCTGTTTTTCCTGTCTCTAGGCGGCTTTTGTTTTCGTATGTGATGGTGCACGCCCCGCACGTGCTCGTTGAGCGTGGCCGCGTGCAGGAACCCTTTGAAACATATCTCACATTTAAACCGACGGTCGCCGATGTGCGTCTGAAATGTAAGAAAATAGTAAAGTTTAGTTTAGTTAAAAGAAGTAGTAAGTTTATAAGATACACCGGCCTGTTAACGCACAAGGTTGCGGGTTTGATTTCCGCCGCGGAATACATGATCTACAGATTTTTGTTTCAGATTAGGGTTTGGTTGGATAATAAATCTTCGTTGGACAATTAACAATTTCACCTGATGGTAAGCGATGATGTGGTCTAAGATGAAGCACGAAGATCTAGAAGACACCTATTCACTGTTCAATTCACGTAATAAAATTTTAAAACATATCGACACTTTACCCAAATGTGATTGGATTATGAATTGAATATATTTTGCCAATCTGCTCCATTAATATTACAATATTAGCTTGATATAAATAAAGTTTATAATCGCATGCCAGTTACGTGAATACCGTTTAGGACATTTAGCATAACGAGATTAGACCAATTCTCCAATTTTACTATTATATGTCATGTGAATTGGCCCCCTGGGCACATTCCCCTAAAATGTATCCTGTAAAAGATCGATAGGCACAGTGTCGTAGCTAAGGTAATAAACACCCAGGGCAATGTTTGAATTTTGACCCCCCAAAACTTCGCAATATCAAGACAACCAACCAATACAATAACTTTAAAGATAGGTTCTCAAAGTGGGGGCGGGAGGTGCAATTCTTACACAAATGATAATATCGAGAGTAGCGAAAGCTGCGTGTTGAACGCCAACTACAGCAGGAAGCCAATGCTAAGACTCGGCAAGAGCAGCGAGGCGCAAAAAAAAACTAAAGCAATATTATAGGTAAGTGCAAAAATTCTTTGTTTTTAAACGCTTTTGGTTTGTCACACCAATGGCCGCTGGGCATGGCACACAGCAAAATTAAAATAATATACTTAAATATAAGCTATTATTAGAATCGCACCCTACAAAAATCAACCCAGACCACATCTGATTATGGCAGAGCCGATGGCAAATAAAAAGAGGAAAAAATAAAAGTAATAACTTTTTTTTATTTACCTTTATCTATAATACTAATCTAACTAGCTCGTGTGATCCCACTGCAGGGCAAAGGCCTCCCCTTTCCTTTTTCCAATGTATGCAATCTTGAGATTCCGCTGGCCAAGATACCAAAAAGGTGTCAAGTTCTATGCACGATCTCCGCCTGGACCGACCACGTGGTCGCGCTCCTTGTGGGGCCCACTCAATGGTAATTCTAGGCCAAAAGTAGTCCGGCATGCGGCACACATCCCATTTTAATTTTTTGGACTTGTGGGTTACATTGTTGATTTGTCTGTGAGTGCAATATGGTGTTTCTGATTGTATCGGTGAGCTTGACACGCAGAATAGTGCGTTCCATCATGGCGCACCTAGAGCTCGTACTTTTGTACTGCCGCCAGAGACCAGGTTTTCGCACCGTATGTGAGAATGGGGAGAATGCAATATATCCATGATTTTTTGTTTGAGGTAGAGTGGCAGATTACCTCTATAATACTTTTTCTGGTTGTTACTCTCTTGGCAGAGTGGTCGTGGTAGTCACTTCAAGGGTAGTGGCGGGCTTGACAATCCTCCTTCACTCTCCTTTCGTATTACCGCTTTTCTGGTGCACTCGTGTAGGGGACCGTCAAGTGCTGCTTTTATTTGGTCCGTTGTTTGTGATCAACGCTTCAAGGTATACGTATGATTAGACCACTTCGCAGTTCGCAATTCGTGTAACCTCTGGCGAGATGTTATTAGTACGGTCAACAACCATAATATTGGTTTTGATCCTGTTGATCTTAAGTCCAAATTCCAGGCTGATGGTTGCCATCTTGCAAAGTAACTCTTCCAAATGGCTATTAATACCACTTGTACATTATTTTATAAGTAACACCTGCGCTTGCGTCCCGGTTGCCAGCCCCTAGCTACGACTCTGGTAGGCACGCAACTTTACGGCGGTGTTCCTCTTCAAATTAAAGATGGTATATTTTTGTTGAGGTTTAATGTGTTCGGGTCAAAGAAATTATAATCTCAGGAATCACTGTCCCTAACAAACTCACCGCCGAAAAGCGGCGAACGATACCTTGCATTTGTGTGAGTGCCGATAATGCCTAACATTATTAATACCAAAAGTGAAATAGTCTAAACTCGACTTTATTCCGCAGATTAAAAGTTTCATTTCAAGCATTCGCATTTTGGAGATATGACGTTATGAAATGAAGCAGCTGTTAAGTCGTAAAAATTTATTGCCTTCTTTTGTCCTTTAAAAAACTGTTGACTTTAACGGTATGGCAATAAGGTCGGATTCAAAATGTGCTGTTCGAAGATCATAAAATTACTCCGTTCGGAACAGAAGTGTGGAGGAGTAGAAACGTACACAATATTTTTTTGTTGAGAAATGAAATTTCGAATCTATTACGTAGGGATAAATCATTTGTTAACCAAATTCAAAAGTCGGATTTTTTAATAATCGGATAGTTTGATAAAATCTTTCATTTTTACAGGCTCCTATTCAGTTTAATGTGCCTCGTTGTCTTGTCTATCGTTTATAGGTAATAAAATATTGCGATATTAGACCTGCCCGGTTTCTGATTTAAGTTGAAATTTTGCATGCATATGCGACATGAAGCTGATCTCATGATGCGGTAAGATGGTGCATCATCAGATGCTTAAACTAAACTACACAACAACATCGACTTTAGGTTCATTTGATCTGTCTTAACTAGTATTCGGATCCTAAATGATATCCAGGTCAGGGTTTAATGACGGAGCCAGGCTATGGGAACTCTGTAATAAAATGACATAGTTACATCGAGTGTGGGCTCGTTCGATTAGTGTTAAAGAGTATTCTTTACCTAGATGATATCCAGGGTCTGATGATGGAGCCAGAAGATGGCTATGGGAACTGTGATTAAACGATGCCACCTCATCGAGTTTTTGGGCTCGATTAATTTGTCTTGCCGACTACTCGGGTCCTAGATGAATTCTCTTCTCTACAATAATAAAATCGTAAATCTCCCTTCAGTGTATGAGACCGAGGTCAATGATGCAAAAAGGAGGGTCATAACATTTTCATCCTCGCGTACGAAGTTCCCGGGCAACCTCTAGTTTTGAATA